>OY755077.1:0-2400000 GCA_963576755.1 Noctua janthina
CTAACCTAACCTAACCTAACCTAACCTAACCTAACCTAACCTAACCTAACCTAACCTAACCTAACCTAACCTAACCTAACCTAACCTAACCTAACCTAACCTAACCTAACCTAACCTAACCTAACCTAACCTAACCTAACCTAACCTAACCTAACCTAACCTAACCTAACCTAACCTAACCTAACCTAACCTAACCTAACCTAACCTAACCTAACCTAACCTAACCTAACCTAACCTAACCTAACCTAACCTAACCTAACCTAACCTAACCTAACCTAACCTAACCTAACCTAACCTAACCTAACCTAACCTAACCTAACCTAACCTAACCTAACCTAACCTAACCTAACCTAACCTAACCTAACCTAACCTAACCTAACCTAACCTAACCTAACCTAACCTAACCTAACCTAACCTAACCTAACCTAACCTAACCTAACCTAACCTAACCTAACCTAACCTAACCTAACCTAACCTAACCTAACCTAACCTAACCTAACCTAACCTAACCTAACCTAACCTAACCTAACCTAACCTAACCTAACCTAACCTAACCTAACCTAACCTAACCTAACCTAACCTAACCTAACCTAACCTAACCTAACCTAACCTAACCTAACCTAACCTAACCTAACCTAACCTAACCTAACCTAACCTAACCTAACCTAACCTAACCTAACCTAACCTAACCTAACCTAACCTAACCTAACCTAACCTAACCTAACCTAACCTAACCTAACCTAACCTAACCTAACCTAACCTAACCTAACCTAACCTAACCTAACCTAACCTAACCTAACCTAACCTAACCTAACCTAACCTAACCTAACCTAACCTAACCTAACCTAACCTAACCTAACCTAACCTAACCTAACCTAACCTAACCTAACCTAACCTAACCTAACCTAACCTAACCTAACCTAACCTAACCTAACCTAACCTAACCTAACCTAACCTAACCTAACCTAACCTAACCTAACCTAACCTAACCTAACCTAACCTAACCTAACCTAACCTAACCTAACCTAACCTAACCTAACCTAACCTAACCTAACCTAACCTAACCTAACCTAACCTAACCTAACCTAACCTAACCTAACCTAACCTAACCTAACCTAACCTAACCTAACCTAACCTAACCTAACCTAACCTAACCTAACCTAACCTAACCTAACCTAACCTAACCTAACCTAACCTAACCTAACCTAACCTAACCTAACCTAACCTAACCTAACCTAACCTAACCTAACCTAACCTAACCTAACCTAACCTAACCTAACCTAACCTAACCTAACCTAACCTAACCTAACCTAACCTAACCTAACCTAACCTAACCTAACCTAACCTAACCTAACCTAACCTAACCTAACCTAACCTAACCTAACCTAACCTAACCTAACCTAACCTAACCTAACCTAACCTAACCTAACCTAACCTAACCTAACCTAACCTAACCTAACCTAACCTAACCTAACCTAACCTAACCTAACCTAACCTAACCTAACCTAACCTAACCTAACCTAACCTAACCTAACCTAACCTAACCTAACCTAACCTAACCTAACCTAACCTAACCTAACCTAACCTAACCTAACCTAACCTAACCTAACCTAACCTAACCTAACCTAACCTAACCTAACCTAACCTAACCTAACCTAACCTAACCTAACCTAACCTAACCTAACCTAACCTAACCTAACCTAACCTAACCTAACCTAACCTAACCTAACCTAACCTAACCTAACCTAACCTAACCTAACCTAACCTAACCTAACCTAACCTAACCTAACCTAACCTAACCTAACCTAACCTAACCTAACCTAACCTAACCTAACCTAACCTAACCTAACCTAACCTAACCTAACCTAACCTAACCTAACCTAACCTAACCTAACCTAACCTAACCTAACCTAACCTAACCTAACCTAACCTAACCTAACCTAACCTAACCTAACCTAACCTAACCTAACCTAACCTAACCTAACCTAACCTAACCTAACCTAACCTAACCTAACCTAACCTAACCTAACCTAACCTAACCTAACCTAACCTAACCTAACCTAACCTAACCTAACCTAACCTAACCTAACCTAACCTAACCTAACCTAACCTAACCTAACCTAACCTAACCTAACCTAACCTAACCTAACCTAACCTAACCTAACCTAACCTAACCTAACCTAACCTAACCTAACCTAACCTAACCTAACCTAACCTAACCTAACCTAACCTAACCTAACCTAACCTAACCTAACCTAACCTAACCTAACCTAACCTAACCTAACCTAACTAACCTAACCTAACCTAACCTAACCTAACCTAACCTAACCTAACCTAACCTAACCTAACCTAACCTAACCTAACCTAACCTAACCTAACCTAACCTAACCTAACCTAACCTAACCTAACCTAACCTAACCTAACCTAACCTAACCTAACCTAACCTAACCTAACCTAACCTAACCTAACCTAACCTAACCTAACCTAACCTAACCTAACCTAACCTAACCTAACCTAACCTAACCTAACCTAACCTAACCTAACCTAACCTAACCTAACCTAACCTAACCTAACCTAACCTAACCTAACCTAACCTAACCTAACCTAACCTAACCTAACCTAACCTAACCTAACCTAACCTAACCTAACCTAACCTAACCTAACCTAACTAACCTAACCTAACCTAACCTAACCTAACCTAACCTAACCTAACCTAACCTAACCTAACCTAACCTAACCTAACCTAACCTAACCTAACCTAACCTAACCTAACCTAACCTAACCTAACCTAACCTAACCTAACCTAACCTAACCTAACCTAACCTAACCTAACCTAACCTAACCTAACCTAACCTAACCTAACCTAACCTAACCTAACCTAACCTAACCTAACCTAACCTAACCTAACCTAACCTAACCTAACCTAACCTAACCTAACCTAACCTAACCTAACCTAACCTAACCTAACCTAACCTAACCTAACCTAACCTAACCTAACCTAACCTAACCTAACCTAACCTAACCTAACCTAACCTAACCTAACCTAACCTAACCTAACCTAACCTAACCTAACCTAACCTAACCTAACCTAACCTAACCTAACCTAACCTAACCTAACCTAACCTAACCTAACCTAACCTAACCTAACCTAACCTAACCTAACCTAACCTAACCTAACCTAACCTAACCTAACCTAACCTAACCTAACCTAACCTAACCTAACCTAACCTAACCTAACCTAACCTAACCTAACCTAACCTAACCTAACCTAACCTAACCTAACCTAACCTAACCTAACCTAACCTAACCTAACCTAACCTAACCTAACCTAACCTAACCTAACCTAACCTAACCTAACCTAACCTAACCTAACCTAACCTAACCTAACCTAACCTAACCTAACCTAACCTAACCTAACCTAACCTAACCTAACCTAACCTAACCTAACCTAACCTAACCTAACCTAACCTAACCTAACCTAACCTAACCTAACCTAACCTAACCTAACCTAACCTAACCTAACCTAACCTAACCTAACCTAACCTAACCTAACCTAACCTAACCTAACCTAACCTAACCTAACCTAACCTAACCTAACCTAACCTAACCTAACCTAACCTAACCTAACCTAACCTAACCTAACCTAACCTAACCTAACCTAACCTAACCTAACCTAACCTAACCTAACCTAACCTAACCTAACCTAACCTAACCTAACCTAACCTAACCTAACCTAACCTAACCTAACCTAACCTAACCTAACCTAACCTAACCTAACCTAACCTAACCTAACCTAACCTAACCTAACCTAACCTAACCTAACCTAACCTAACCTAACCTAACCTAACCTAACCTAACCTAACCTAACCTAACCTAACCTAACCTAACCTAACCTAACCTAACCTAACCTAACCTAACCTAACCTAACCTAACCTAACCTAACCTAACCTAACCTAACCTAACCTAACCTAACCTAACCTAACCTAACCTAACCTA
The DNA here is from genome assembly GCA_963576755.1 of Noctua janthina. Lineage (NCBI taxonomy): Eukaryota > Metazoa > Arthropoda > Insecta > Lepidoptera > Noctuidae > Noctua > Noctua janthina. Next base: position 3,997 of record OY755077.1, read on the forward strand.
ACCTAACCTAACCTAACCTAACCTAACCTAACCTAACCTAACCTAACCTAACCTAACCTAACCTAACCTAACCTAACCTAACCTAACCTAACCTAACCTAACCTAACCTAACCTAACCTAACCTAACCTAACCTAACCTAACCTAACCTAACCTAACCTAACCTAACCTAACCTAACCTAACCTAACCTAACCTAACCTAACCTAACCTAACCTAACCTAACCTAACCTAACCTAACCTAACCTAACCTAACCTAACCTAACCTAACCTAACCTAACCTAACCTAACCTAACCTAACCTAACCTAACCTAACCTAACCTAACCTAACCTAACCTAACCTAACCTAACCTAACCTAACCTAACCTAACCTAACCTAACCTAACCTAACCTAACCTAACCTAACCTAACCTAACCTAACCTAACCTAACCTAACCTAACCTAACCTAACCTAACCTAACCTAACCTAACCTAACCTAACCTAACCTAACCTAACCTAACCTAACCTAACCTAACCTAACCTAACCTAACCTAACCTAACCTAACCTAACCTAACCTAACCTAACCTAACCTAACCTAACCTAACCTAACCTAACCTAACCTAACCTAACCTAACCTAACCTAACCTAACCTAACCTAACCTAACCTAACCTAACCTAACCTAACCTAACCTAACCTAACCTAACCTAACCTAACCTAACCTAACCTAACCTAACCTAACCTAACCTAACCTAACCTAACCTAACCTAACCTAACCTAACCTAACCTAACCTAACCTAACCTAACCTAACCTAACCTAACCTAACCTAACCTAACCTAACCTAACCTAACCTAACCTAACCTAACCTAACCTAACCTAACCTAACCTAACCTAACCTAACCTAACCTAACCTAACCTAACCTAACCTAACCTAACCTAACCTAACCTAACCTAACCTAACCTAACCTAACCTAACCTAACCTAACCTAACCTAACCTAACCTAACCTAACCTAACCTAACCTAACCTAACCTAACCTAACCTAACCTAACCTAACCTAACCTAACCTAACCTAACCTAACCTAACCTAACCTAACCTAACCTAACCTAACCTAACCTAACCTAACCTAACCTAACCTAACCTAACCTAACCTAACCTAACCTAACCTAACCTAACCTAACCTAACCTAACCTAACCTAACCTAACCTAACCTAACCTAACCTAACCTAACCTAACCTAACCTAACCTAACCTAACCTAACCTAACCTAACCTAACCTAACCTAACCTAACCTAACCTAACCTAACCTAACCTAACCTAACCTAACCTAACCTAACCTAACCTAACCTAACCTAACCTAACCTAACCTAACCTAACCTAACCTAACCTAACCTAACCTAACCTAACCTAACCTAACCTAACCTAACCTAACCTAACCTAACCTAACCTAACCTAACCTAACCTAACCTAACCTAACCTAACCTAACCTAACCTAACCTAACCTAACCTAACCTAACCTAACCTAACCTAACCTAACCTAACCTAACCTAACCTAACCTAACCTAACCTAACCTAACCTAACCTAACCTAACCTAACCTAACCTAACCTAACCTAACCTAACCTAACCTAACCTAACCTAACCTAACCTAACCTAACCTAACCTAACCTAACCTAACCTAACCTAACCTAACCTAACCTAACCTAACCTAACCTAACCTAACCTAACCTAACCTAACCTAACCTAACCTAACCTAACCTAACCTAACCTAACCTAACCTAACCTAACCTAACCTAACCTAACCTAACCTAACCTAACCTAACCTAACCTAACCTAACCTAACCTAACCTAACCTAACCTAACCTAACCTAACCTAACCTAACCTAACCTAACCTAACCTAACCTAACCTAACCTAACCTAACCTAACCTAACCTAACCTAACCTAACCTAACCTAACCTAACCTAACCTAACCTAACCTAACCTAACCTAACCTAACCTAACCTAACCTAACCTAACCTAACCTAACCTAACCTAACCTAACCTAACCTAACCTAACCTAACCTAACCTAACCTAACCTAACCTAACCTAACCTAACCTAACCTAACCTAACCTAACCTAACCTAACCTAACCTAACCTAACCTAACCTAACCTAACCTAACCTAACCTAACCTAACCTAACCTAACCTAACCTAACCTAACCTAACCTAACCTAACCTAACCTAACCTAACCTAACCTAACCTAACCTAACCTAACCTAACCTAACCTAACCTAACCTAACCTAACCTAACCTAACCTAACCTAACCTAACCTAACCTAACCTAACCTAACCTAACCTAACCTAACCTAACCTAACCTAACCTAACCTAACCTAACCTAACCTAACCTAACCTAACCTAACCTAACCTAACCTAACCTAACCTAACCTAACCTAACCTAACCTAACCTAACCTAACCTAACCTAACCTAACCTAACCTAACCTAACCTAACCTAACCTAACCTAACCTAACCTAACCTAACCTAACCTAACCTAACCTAACCTAACCTAACCTAACCTAACCTAACCTAACCTAACCTAACCTAACCTAACCTAACCTAACCTAACCTAACCTAACCTAACCTAACCTAACCTAACCTAACCTAACCTAACCTAACCTAACCTAACCTAACCTAACCTAACCTAACCTAACCTAACCTAACCTAACCTAACCTAACCTAACCTAACCTAACCTAACCTAACCTAACCTAACCTAACCTAACCTAACCTAACCTAACCTAACCTAACCTAACCTAACCTAACCTAACCTAACCTAACCTAACCTAACCTAACCTAACCTAACCTAACCTAACCTAACCTAACCTAACCTAACCTAACCTAACCTAACCTAACCTAACCTAACCTAACCTAACCTAACCTAACCTAACCTAACCTAACCTAACCTAACCTAACCTAACCTAACCTAACCTAACCTAACCTAACCTAACCTAACCTAACCTAACCTAACCTAACCTAACCTAACCTAACCTAACCTAACCTAACCTAACCTAACCTAACCTAACCTAACCTAACCTAACCTAACCTAACCTAACCTAACCTAACCTAACCTAACCTAACCTAACCTAACCTAACCTAACCTAACCTAACCTAACCTAACCTAACCTAACCTAACCTAACCTAACCTAACCTAACCTAACCTAACCTAACCTAACCTAACCTAACCTAACCTAACCTAACCTAACCTAACCTAACCTAACCTAACCTAACCTAACCTAACCTAACCTAACCTAACCTAACCTAACCTAACCTAACCTAACCTAACCTAACCTAACCTAACCTAACCTAACCTAACCTAACCTAACCTAACCTAACCTAACCTAACCTAACCTAACCTAACCTAACCTAACCTAACCTAACCTAACCTAACCTAACCTAACCTAACCTAACCTAACCTAACCTAACCTAACCTAACCTAACCTAACCTAACCTAACCTAACCTAACCTAACCTAACCTAACCTAACCTAACCTAACCTAACCTAACCTAACCTAACCTAACCTAACCTAACCTAACCTAACCTAACCTAACCTAACCTAACCTAACCTAACCTAACCTAACCTAACCTAACCTAACCTAACCTAACCTAACCTAACCTAACCTAACCTAACCTAACCTAACCTAACCTAACCTAACCTAACCTAACCTAACCTAACCTAACCTAACCTAACCTAACCTAACCTAACCTAACCTAACCTAACCTAACCTAACCTAACCTAACCTAACCCAGTAACCGATCTAAAGTCGCCACACCAACATCAGCTCCGCGTTAAAAATTCACTAAAATTACACGCGTTGAGTTAAGTGCGCCAAATAGTTATCAGTGGAATTGTGCAGTGTTGATTCACCGGGAAACGTGTGGGCAAGAGTCTGTCATCACGGGTTGCGGAGCAGGACCCTGAAAACTTCGACGGAGAATTACGCGGAAAAGGTCAGTGCAGCCAGTCTGCTAACATTATCCCTGAGAGACGCGGCAAGGGCCAATCCATCGACACCAGGATCATCAAAATCGGAGCTGGCACTCGGGAGTTATTAAGGTTCAGAAAACACAAAAACACGTGGTTTTTAGTGTAAAAGTAACCTCACTTCTCCCCGAGTATTTTTCCGCCACGAGGTGTGACGTACAGCCAGCCACCACTGAAGACTCCGAAGCCGGCCGAGGAATCTCTCAGCAGATCAGCCATCAGCGTGACGACTCCGGGGATCGTAACCAGGTAAGCCCCGAGGGAACTCCTGAACCCCTTGTCCTAGCCCCCCCGAGCTTGGGTTCATCCTGCTTGGGACTTCGGGATCTTTCCTGAGCCACCAAAAGTCCCCTAACCCTCATCCCCCCCTCACACCCCTACCCCCTCCATCAACTCACTCCCCCCCCCACCTCCCATTTGTTGTCGGAGACCCGAGCAAGGGTACCTCTGACCCCCCCAACCTTTCCCCTCACATCGAGTGAGCTACCCCCCCCTCAACCCCTTCACCCCCCTTCGTCTCCACACGAAACCTTCCCCCCCCCCGCCCCAACCCCCCTCACCCCCCCTCGACTCCCCACGAAACCTTCCCCCCCCAACCCCCCTCAGGGCTACCTCACCCCCCCGCGACCTAACTCAGCACCCGTTGGACCTAGGAAGCCGAGTTTGGGCTCGTTTGAAAGGGCGCGAAGAGCTCTTTCATCTGGCCCCAACAGAATTCCGAAATTCGGCACCACACCAGCAGCAATCCGGCGGCGCCGTAGAATTCCACTGAAAACCACCACCAATAGCGCACACAGGGCTCACAACAGCGAGTTCTGTTAGCATCGGGCTCCTCATCGGACAGCAGACGCAGAACATCAGCGGAAGCATTCGTGAGTCCATCTTACTGAAAAAAAAAAAAAAAAAAAAAAAAAAAAAAAAAAAAAAAAAAAAATAAATAAAAAAAAAAAAACTACAATTCTTCAAATAAAAAACATAGCAGGCACGTTTATTAAATATTAATTAGATAGTAACTTCAGATAGTAACTTAATCAATATAATTATAATAGTAGTAACTGTACCATTTAAAAAAAAAAATAAAAAACACATTACTGTTACCTTCAACTAACAACCAACATGTCCTCCAAACCGTCCATCACCTCCCGCAAAACGACCACGGAGGCCGCAAAAGCCCCTAAATCACTTAGGGAAAAAGTCCTGAAAAATACCGCCAAATCGGTAGTGTCAGAACAGTCGGCGCGTCCGTCGCAGACGCCCCAGGTGCCAAAGGCTGCGTCGGAGCCGGACGTCGCAAACAGGACACCGCCAGCACCAATAACGCCCGAGACGACAAACCCAGAAGATCGCAGGGTCGCCGAAATCGTCATTAACTGGGAGCAGTGTGGCATCTCCCCCCCCCGCCAGATCATATCGGACGAGGAAAGCTCGGTAGCCTCCTCAGAAAGCCAAGCCCCACCAAGTGGGCGGCCGAGCCTCCTCTACAGAACGCCGAGAAGAGGTACCGGGGTCGAGATGGACCTGGCCACGCGAGAGGCAAACGATCTCCTACAAAAAGGGAAGGACGCTCTGGAAGCGGCAGGCAACATGAAAAGGGAGTGCAAGGCCACAGCCCATGAGTGCCTTCAGGGCCTCTACGAGACAGCCCTGTCACTCGCTGACTCGAGATCACGTCATAAACTCAATCTCGAGAAGGAGCGCTCTCGACACGCCCAAGAGCTTGTGCGGGTCGAGAGAGCTCATACTCGCGAATTGATGACGCTGAAGGCCGAGCTCTCCCTCATGAGAACGGACGTCTCGGAAACAAAAAAAGAGGCAAAAGGGATCCGGGAATGGCTGGGTCACGAAACCCTAGAAGCTTTCAACGGCATCAAGGAGTTGAAAAAAGACATAACAACCGCAAACCTCCAGAACCAGAGGGAGCACGAGAGGACAAGGCAGGAAAGTGCAAGCGCCCCGGGGGATCCAAAGTGGGATTCGATGGGGGCCGGCCTCTCACGCCTTGACACGAACGTGACCAGCATCTCGAACCAGCTGGACGTGCTCCGTAAGGCTTTGGAAAGGCTCAAGGAAGACCTCACCCAGCCCAGGACTATGCATCCGGACCTGAGTTGCCCACAGATATGGACCGACATCTTGACCACTGAAAAATTTGAGGAGAAATTCCTCAAATTACAGGTGCAACTGCAGGCCATCGCGAACAGGCCTGTAGTGTCCTCCCCACCACCACAACCACCACTCAACATTACACCACATCTAAAGCCACTGACCGAAAGGCTGGAGATGGTCTCAGCAGACCTCCGCGAACTGCGCGACAAGGAACCGACGATCCAGGCGCCCTTGGCGCTGAATCTGGAAGCGGAACTAGCAGTCGGGGAGGTAAAAAAGACCCTCCAAAACATCGAGAAAGGGGTAGCGGAATTGGGCAAAGCGGAGAAACCGATTCTACAACAAGGCCCCAAAACCTTTGCCCAGGTCGCCAGCACACCCAGGCCCCCGAAACCACCCACCCAACCCAACCACACCCTGATCGTCTCGTCAACGGACCCCCGACACACTGGAGATAACGTAATCGAGAGAATCAGGACTGCCCTGGACCTTAAAGCTAGCGGAGCCCGGGTCGACACTGTCCGGAAGGCGCGGAACCAGAAAGTGGTTCTGAGGTGCGCCAGTAAGTCGGACCTAAACCTGATCAGAGATCAATTCAAGTCGAACGCAGGGCTAAAGGTCCAGGAGCCGAAACCCCAAAACCCCCTAGTGTGCATCAAGGGAGTGCTGTCCAGCTACAGCGACGAGGAGATAGTAGATCTCATACAGGCGCAGAATAAACACCTTCTGCAGGACGTCGCTGTGGATGGACACACCATGAAGGTGCGCTACAGGAAGCGCGCGAGAAACCCCCATGAGTGTCACCCTGTTCTGGAGCTCTCCCCGGAGCTCTGGAAGTGTTACACGCAGGTGCAGAAGGTGCACGTGGGCATCAAGCGGTGCTCGATTGTGGACCAGTCCCCGCTAGTACAGTGCTCAAAGTGCCTTGCCTATGGTCACAATAGAACCTTATGTAAGGCCGGCAAAGAAGCCTGCAGTTACTGCAGTGGAGCGCACAGCAGTAGGGACTGCCTCACTCGGGCTGACGGCAAACTGCCCACCTGCATCAACTGTAAGGTGGCACACAGGACGGACAGTGACCTGGCACACACAGCGTTCAGCGAAGACTGCCCGGAACGCCAAAAATGGGATGGTATAGCGAGGTCGCGCGTTTCCTATTGCTAAGGGCGACCAAGAGAACGCAAACACCCAACCAGTCACCCCTCAAAACACAACAAGACCGAAACCGAGACTAAATTTCATACAAGTCAATCTTCAGCGCTCCAAGCTGGCCACAGAAGAACTCCACATGGCGGCTCAGGCAAAGGGAGTTTCAATAGCACTTGTTCAAGAGCCCTACGTAGGAAGAACAGGTGTAATGAAACAAAACCCCGGCACACAAGTCATCCAGTGCAGCCTCAACCGTCAAAAACCAGTAAAGGCGGCGATCGTCATCTTCGGGAACAACCTGGAGGTCATCCACGACCCCCAGCTTGTGACCGAGAACATCTCCGCCGTCCTGCTGAAGGTCGGCCAGCTCAGCTTCGGGGTGCTATCGGTCTATTTTGAAGGTGACCAGGAACTCGAACCCTACCTTTCGGCAACACACACAACTTTACAAAAACTACGCACACAAAACACCATAGTGGGAGGAGACATTAACGCCTGGAGCCAGTGGTGGGGAAGTGTCTCCGAAAACCATCGCGGGGCGGCGTACAACTCGTTCCTTAATGAACGGGATCTCCAGATCCTAAACACAGGTCAAACACCTACGTTCGAGACCTACAGAGGAGACAGGTGGTGCACAAGTAACGTCGACGTGACGGTATGCAGCCTGTCACTGCTAGGCAAGGTCGAAGAATGGCGGGTTGAAAGGAGTCTAATAACTTCCGACCACAATGCAATAACCTTCTCGATGCGTTTAGAAAAGGCCTTGGAACCCTTAAGGCCAATCTCGACGCGCATCTACAACACCAAAAAGGCAAAGTGGTCCGACTTCAGCACGCACTTCAAGACCAGCCTGGCGGACAATGACATAACACCAGTCAGAGTGTCGGCGGTCTCGAACCCAGAGGATCTGGAGTCACTCATCACAATGTACGTCAAAAACATCCACCGCTCATGTGAGGACGCGATCCCAAAACTGGGGTTGCCTAAACACGACGCCAAGCCCCCATGGTGGAGCCATTCTCTAGACCGTCTCCAAAAAGACGCGTTGACGAAAAAGAGAAGGATCCGTAATGCAGCCGCAAGCCGGAGACGCTTCACCATAGATGAATATGTACTGGCAAAGAACACATACACCGCAGCAGCGACAGAAGCGGCCACAACAAACTGGAAGGAGTTCTGCTCGAAGCAGGACCGAGAGAGCATGTGGGACGGCATCTACAGGGTACTAAGGAAGACAGCCAGAAGACAGGACGATGCGCTCCTAAGAAACACCGCAGGCGAAACGCTCAGTCCAGAGCAATCTGCAGATCTCCTGGCAAAAACCTTCTACCCTGACGACTCAATGGATGCCGAACAGCCGTACCACACAGCACTGAGGAGGCTAGCGGAGGAAAAGAATCCACAAGGACTGTCTGCTGACGATCCACCCTTCACAACCGCGGAACTGGAAATGGTTCTTCAAAACCAAAACCCGAAAAAAGCTCCCGGTCCCGATGGATTAACAGCAGACATCTGCACAGCGGCAATAAACTGCGACAGGGAAGTGTTCCTAGCGATGGCCAACAGGTGCCTGTCGCTATCGTACTTCCCGAAGCAATGGAAAGTCGCCCACGTGTGCATACTCCGCAAGCCAGGAAAGGACGACTACACCAGCCCTAAGTCCTACAGGCCAATAGGTCTGCTCTCGGTCCTAGGAAAGATCGTCGAAAAGCTCCTAGTAGGCAGACTCCAGTGGCACTTCCTCCCCACACTCAACACAAATCAATACGGTTTCATGCCGCAGCGCGGCACCGAGGACGCCCTCTATGCCTTAATGGGACACTTACGTGCCGAAATCAAAGCCAAAAAGATCGTGCTCTTGATATCATTGGACATAGAGGGGGCCTTCGATAACGCGTGGTGGCCAACACTCAAAAGACAGATGGTAGTCAAAAACTGTCCCAAAAACATCTACGCTCTCGTCACCTCATACCTGGAAGACCGGAACATCAGGGTCAACTACGCCAGAGCGACTAGTGAGAAGGGTACCACGAAAGGATGCGTCCAGGGCTCAATCGCCGGACCGACGTTTTGGAACCTTATCCTAGACTCACTCTTACACAGAATGGCTAGTATGGGCGTATACTGCCAAGCCTTCGCAGACGATGTCGTCCTCATCTTCTCGGACTTTTCGACCGGTCCCCTGCAGCAAACAGCCAACGATACGCTAGACATTGTATCGGAATGGGGCGTCCAAAATAAGCTACGTTTCGCCGCGCATAAGACCAATGCGATGGTGTTAACGAGAAAGCTTAAATACGACGATCCGGTACTCCATATGTCGGGCACCCAGCTGAATCTGGTCAAAGAGGTCAAGTTGCTGGGTCTCACAATAGACTCTAAACTCACCTTCAACGCGCACGTGTCTGCGACCTGTAAAAAGGCCGCAGACATCTACAAGCAGCTTGCATGCGCAGCAAAGGTGACTTGGGGTCTCAACAGAGAGATAATAAGGACGATATACGTGTCGGTGATAGAACCCATCGTGATGTATGCGGCGAGTGCGTGGGCCCCCGCAGCCGAGAAACTGATGACAAGGAATCAGTTTGACTCGCTGCAGAGAGGCTTCGCGCAGAAGATCTGCAAAGCATACCGCACGGTGTCTCTGACATCGGCACTTGTACTGTCAGGCCAACTCCCCCTAGATCTCCGGGTAATCGAGGCCGCAACCCTTTTCAAGATCAAAAAGGGACATTCCCAAGAGTTCATACCGCCGGGCAGCGAGCTGGAGTGCAACGTGCACCACTCCCAAAACCCCCACCCAGCGCTACTCACGACAACAGAGTATGCACGCCTCGAGGACATGACTCCCGAGACTCTGGAAACCCACCAAGTAATCGGTCCCCAAATATACACCGACGGCAGCAAGATAGAGGGGAAAGTCGGGGCTGCCTTAACTTGGTGGGAAAACGGAAAGGAGTCCAAGTCTAGCACTTTTGGCCTGGAGCCCCACAACACGGTCTTCCAATCGGAAATGTACGCTCTCTTCAGAGCTGTCAGGATGGCAAGAGAATCCAGTGCGGCCTCCATAAGCATCTTAAGTGACTCAAGATCGTCACTTGACCTGCTGAGGAGTCCATCTGTCACTCACCACCTGGCACTACAAATCAAGAGATGCGTCCGCGAGATCAGAGAAGAAGACCGAGAAGTGAGGCTCTTTTGGCTCAGAGCCCACGTGGGAACCGCCGGGAATGAGAGAGCGGACGAGCTGGCCAAGGAGGCAGCCCTAACAAAAGAGACAGCAGACTACAGCAAGGTCCCCGTATCGTTCGTGAGAAGGAAGATACGGGAGGGGACTATAAGAAAGTGGCAGACACGCTACGAGTCCTCGAGTACAGGATCGGTCACAAAAGTGTTCTTCCCAGACGTCCTAGCGGCAAAAAGGACACTCAGAGACGCAGTTCTCACACCGGTCCATATACAAGTTCTAACAGGACACGGGGGATTCTCGGCGTATCTCCACCGCTTTCATCTCAAAGACAGTCCCTCGTGCGTCTGTGACCCCAGCTGCGATGAAACAGTCTGGCATCTGCTCTTTGAATGCCCCAGATTCAGCCATGACAGAATGGAGCTGGAAATCAAAATCGAAACCCAGCTTAGCCAGTCCACACTCCACACCATCATGGAGAGACCGGCTACAAGAAAATTGTTCTTGGCATTCGCGAGCAAAGTCGCCAAAGTCGCAGCAGAGGCTAACAAAACGGACGCTACCTCGCAAAGTCGAAGCCGACTACCATCTAGGCACACAGTCCCGACCACAATAACAACTACAGCAACAACAACACAAACAACAACAACACAGACTACAACAACACAGACTACAACAACACAGACAACAGCAACACAAAACAGAACACACACACCACTAACAAGATCAGCCGATCTAACAAGCGATCAGCCAGCACCAACAGCAGTAACAGCAGCGGAAGTCAGCCTACTACCAGCCCTCAGCACCATGCCCATCACGGAGTTCCTGGCATGTGGAGGAGACGGAGTCCCAGGTGTCAGACTGCGACCGGTCGCTCTGTTCATGAACAGGGAGGCAGAAAAGCTAGGCATAGGCTTCTGCATAGGCTCAAGCCGAGCTGCAGCCCGTATTCCCATCTCACCAGGCCTCGCTGCCTTGATCAACGGAAGCACCACCAAAACGAGCATTAAAGGTAGTAAGTACGCCGCACTGCCACAGGCGGAAGTAGCCTCTCTCCGATGCCGGCTAATGCGACTCAAAGGGAAAACGATTGCATTACTCGAGTGGCGAGAGGAGACTCCATTCGCTCAGGCATGCTCGTTGCTTCAAAAGATCAGGGAGGCCGGTGAAGACTCGCCGGTCACAGCCCGCACCATAAGCGTTGACGCGATGGAGATCGGAGGAGAGAGAGGAGACGTCGCAGACCGCTTCGGCTGCTTAAAAGCCTCCGAACAACATGAGGTAGTCGTCTATGAGGACAGAGGGGAAACTCTAAGTTTCCTTAAAGCCCCCAGAGACCCAACAGCCAGCGCGACGAGCCCCGCAACTAACCCGACCACACAAAGCGGATCAGAGAGGGCCCAGCAGAAGGCAGCCGCCGAAAAAGCTGCAAAAGAGCAGAGCAGTACCACCAGCCCGGAGGCCCAGGCCAGGTCGAGGAGTCGCCTGAAAGCCTTCGGCACTTTCCTCAGCGCACTGCTCCCAAGCACTAGCCGCGGATCACCAACTGGAAAACAGGAAGCAGCAGTGGAGAGGTTTTTCAGGAAAACACCGACAAAGCTAGCACAACGGAAGCCTACGCCAACGAGAGCCGACAAAGGGCAAGTCAGCCCGCCTGTCCTCGCACTGAACTCGGGCACTACAGACCATGTGAAGAGCGCTTTCCTCGAGTACGTAGCAATTGTGAGGGCGACCAGGGAGGTCAATCTCATAACTTGCAAGAAGATCCTGCAGACCTTCCAAAGAAACACAGAAGGACTGCTAAAGGTACTGCTCGAGGAGGCAGAGGCAGCCGTGTATGACAACGTCAAATCCCAAGTCATCAAAGGGGAAATGACGGGGACGTACATGGCAGCCTATAGCGCAAAGAACGGGTTCGTAGCCCTGGACGAGGAGGAAACGGAGCGCGCGGGAAGGCCAAAGTTTAAAACAACATACGACGACTCGATAGTGGTTACCGCCAGATGTACCAAGATCATGCTGGACGATAGGATTCTTGAAATGGCACAGTCCATCTCGGGGATCCCGGTTAAAACAGCATCGCAGGAACATTGGACGGTACCCAATATCAGGTGGGTAAACGGGGTTCCGGGTTGCGGCAAGACAACCTGGGTGGTGAAGCACTTCGATGGGGAGAAAGACGTTGTAGCCACCACGACTACCGAAGCTGCCAAAGATCTCAGAGAGAAGCTTGCGCACCGCTTAGGAGATCGAGTAAAGACAAAGGTGCGCACTATGGCCTCAATCTTAGTCAACGGGTTCAAGAAAGAAGAGAAATGCTACCGCCTAACGGTAGATGAGGCTCTTATGAACCATTTTGGGGCCATAGTCATGGCAGTAAAGTTGTCAGGAGCAAGCGAGGTTGTCCTCATCGGAGACGTAAACCAGCTACCATTCTTGGACAGAGAGAACCTTTTCGAGTTAAGGTATACCCGTCCAAACATGGTGACTAGCATCACCCAGGAGTTACTCTGCACGCACCGCAATCCGATGGATGTGGCATTCGCACTGTGCGAGATATACTCCGGTATATACTCCTCCAAGTCGTCGCTGTCGCGGGTCCACTCACTGAGCGTCAAACGGTACACAGGAGCGCAAATACCGATCACTGCCCGAAACACCCTATTCCTGGTTCATACGCAAGAGGAGAAAGCTTCTCTTGTCAGCCAGGGATACGGATCCGGCGAAGGGTCGCGCACTCTAACCATCCACGAGGCTCGGGGCTTGACCTTCGACAGCGTAATTATCATCAACACCAAGTCCAGGAGACTCCAAATTCACGACAGCATCTCCCACGCGGTAGTGGCGGTGTCAAGACATACAGTCAGCTGCGTCTACTACACCGACGACGCCGATGACGCCACGGGCCGGTTTGCAAAGAGAGCGATGGATGCGCCTACTAAAACGGTCGTCGAGTACAACCTGAAGACGGCCATGCAGCATCGAGACGCGGTCGTTGTGGAAGCTTTGCTCAGGCTAGCGAAGTCCCTGGTCAGTCGACCCACGTAAATAACAAGTCCCCATCCAAACCTCAAAACCCAACCCCCCACAAAAACTATTCCAGACTGTATTCCCTGAAATTAAAAATAGATTATGTAAAACTGCATGGCAGAGTGAGTCTGTCATACTCACGTAAAAGCTTTGCCGATGGTGGCGCTGCACATCCGGTCGTTAGGTTCCCTAAAAAATGGTTGAGCTGAGCGGCGCGGATGTGCAAGTCATGCCCGTGAACGGGTGCCGTCGGTGGGAGCTGGTCGGCTCACTTTGCCATGCAGTTATCAGTGAAATTTATATCTAACTGCTAATATATAATTAAGTGTTACCTCTTTAGTAAATGTAATTAGAACAAATATGTAAAAACACAAATAGTATGCCTAATAAAAAAAAAAAAAAAAAAAAAAAAAAAAAAAAAAAAAAAAAAAAAAAAAAAAAAAGAAAAGATGGACTCACGTAGATTTTTAAGTTACTATTGTACTAGGATAATAGAGTAAAATGTAACGTGTCCTATGTAGGAGCACGCATGTTTGAAAAATTAAATAAAATAAGCAAAAAAAAAGTAATGTACAGTAAAATAGAGCGCGGACCTCCATGTCTGCGGTAGAAACGCATAAAAAAAAAAAAAAAAAAAAAAACCTAACCTAACCTAACCTAACCTAACCTAACCTAACCTAACCTAACCTAACCTAACCTAACCTAACCTAACCTAACCTAACCTAACCTAACCTAACCTAACCTAACCTAACCTAACCTAACCTAACCTAACCTAACCTAACCTAACCTAACCTAACCTAACCTAACCTAACCTAACCTAACCTAACCTAACCTAACCTAACCTAACCTAACCTAACCTAACCTAACCTAACCTAACCTAACCTAACCTAACCTAACCTAACCTAACCTAACCTAACCTAACCTAACCTAACCTAACCTAACCTAACCTAACCTAACCTAACCTAACCTAACCTAACCTAACCTAACCTAACCTAACCTAACCTAACCTAACCTAACCTAACCTAACCTAACCTAACCTAACCTAACCTAACCTAACCTAACCTAACCTAACCTAACCTAACCTAACCTAACCTAACCTAACCTAACCTAACCTAACCTAACCTAACCTAACCTAACCTAACCTAACCTAACCTAACCTAACCTAACCTAACCTAACCTAACCTAACCTAACCTAACCTAACCTAACCTAACCTAACCTAACCTAACCTAACCTAACCTAACCTAACCTAACCTAACCTAACCTAACCTAACCTAACCTAACCTAACCTAACCTAACCTAACCTAACCTAACCTAACCTAACCTAACCTAACCTAACCTAACCTAACCTAACCTAACCTAACCTAACCTAACCTAACCTAACCTAACCTAACCTAACCTAACCTAACCTAACCTAACCTAACCTAACCTAACCTAACCTAACCTAACCTAACCTAACCTAACCTAACCTAACCTAACCTAACCTAACCTAACCTAACCTAACCTAACCTAACCTAACCTAACCTAACCTAACCTAACCTAACCTAACCTAACCTAACCTAACCTAACCTAACCTAACCTAACCTAACCTAACCTAACCTAACCTAACCTAACCTAACCTAACCTAACCTAACCTAACCTAACCTAACCTAACCTAACCTAACCTAACCTAACCTAACCTAACCTAACCTAACCTAACCTAACCTAACCTAACCTAACCTAACCTAACCTAACCTAACCTAACCTAACCTAACCTAACCTAACCTAACCCAGTAACCGATCTAAAGTCGCCACACCAACATCAGCTCCGCGTTAAAAATTCACTAAAATTACACGCGTTGAGTTAAGTGCGCCAAATAGTTATCAGTGGAATTGTGCAGTGTTGATTCACCGGGAAACGTGTGGGCAAGAGTCTGTCATCACGGGTTGCGGAGCAGGACCCTGAAAACTTCGACGGAGAATTACGCGGAAAAGGTCAGTGCAGCCAGTCTGCTAACATTATCCCTGAGAGACGCGGCAAGGGCCAATCCATCGACACCAGGATCATCAAAATCGGAGCTGGCACTCGGGAGTTATTAAGGTTCAGAAAACACAAAAACACGTGGTTTTTAGTGTAAAAGTAACCTCACTTCTCCCCGAGTATTTTTCCGCCACGAGGTGTGACGTACAGCCAGCCACCACTGAAGACTCCGAAGCCGGCCGAGGAATCTCTCAGCAGATCAGCCATCAGCGTGACGACTCCGGGGATCGTAACCAGGTAAGCCCCGAGGGAACTCCTGAACCCCTTGTCCTAGCCCCCCCGAGCTTGGGTTCATCCTGCTTGGGACTTCGGGATCTTTCCTGAGCCACCAAAAGTCCCCTCACCCTCATCCCCCCCTCACACCCCTACCCCCTCCATCAACTCACTCCCCCCCCCCACCTCCCATTTGTTGTCGGAGACCCGAGCAAGGGTACCTCTGACCCCCCCAACCTTTCCCCTCACATCGAGTGAGCTACCCCCCCCTCAACCCCTTCACCCCCCTTCGTCTCCACACGAAACCTCCCCCCCCCGCCCCAACCCCCCTCACCCCCCCTCGACTCCCCACGAAACCTTCCCCCCCCAACCCCCCTCAGGGCTACCTCACCCCCCCGCGACCTAACTCAGCACCCGTTGGACCTAGGAAGCCGAGTTTGGGCTCGTTTGAAGGGGCGCGAAGAGCTCTTTCATCTGGCCCCAACAGAATTCCGAAATTCGGCACCACACCAGCAGCAATCCGGCGGCGCCGTAGAATTCCACTGAAAACCACCACCAATAGCGCACACAGGGCTCACAACAGCGAGTTCTGTTAGCATCGGGCTCCTCATCGGACAGCAGACGCAGAACATCAGCGGAAGCATCCGTGAGTCCATCTTACTGAAAAAAAAAAAAAAAATAATAAAAAAAAAAAAAAAAATAAAAAAAAAAATAAAAATAAATAAAAATAAAAAAAAAAAAAAAAAACTACAATTCTTCAAATAAAAAACATAGCAGGCACGTTTATTAAATATTAATTAGATAGTAACTTCAGATAGTAACTTAATCAATATAATTATAATAGTAGTAACTGTACCATTTAAAAAAAAAAAATAAAAAACACATTACTGTTACCTTCAACTAACAACCAACATGTCCTCCAAACCGTCCATCACCTCCCGCAAAACGACCACGGAGGCCGCAAAAGCCCCTAAATCACTAAGGGAAAAAGTCCTGAAAAATACCGCCAAATCGGTAGTGTCAGAACAGTCGGCGCGTCCGTCGCAGACGCCCCAGGTGCCAAAGGCTGCGTCGGAGCCGGACGTCGCAAACAGGACACCGCCAGCACCAATAACGCCCGAGACGACAAACCCAGAAGATCGCAGGGTCGCCGAAATCGTCATTAACTGGGAGCAGTGTGGCATCTCCCCCCCCCGCCAGATCATATCGGACGAGGAAAGCTCGGTAGCCTCCTCAGAGAGCCAAGCCCCACCAAGTGGGCGGCCGAGCCTCCTCTACAGAACGCCGAGAAGAGGTACCGGGGTCGAGATGGACCTGGCCACGCGAGAGGCAAACGATCTCCTACAAAAAGGGAAGGACGCTCTGGAAGCGGCAGGCAACATGAAAAGGGAGTGCAAGGCCACAGCCCATGAGTGCCTTCAGGGCCTCTACGAGACAGCCCTGTCACTCGCTGACTCGAGATCACGTCATAAACTCAATCTCGAGAAGGAGCGCTCTCGACACGCCCAAGAGCTTGTGCGGGTCGAGAGAGCTCATACTCGCGAATTGATGACGCTGAAGGCCGAGCTCTCCCTCATGAGAACGGACGTCTCGGAAACAAAAAAAGAGGCAAAAGGGATCCGGGAATGGCTGGGTCACGAAACCCTTGAAGCTTTCAACGGCATCAAGGAGTTGAAAAAAGACATAACAACCGCAAACCTCCAGAACCAGAGGGAGCACGAGAGGACAAGGCAGGAAAGTGCAAGCGCCCCGGGGGATCCAAAGTGGGATTCGATGGGGGCCGGCCTCTCACGCCTTGACACGAACGTGACCAGCATCTCGAACCAGCTGGACGTGCTCCGTAAGGATTTGGAAAGGCTCAAGGAAGACCTCACCCAGCCCAGGACTATGCATCCGGACCTGAGTTGCCCACAGATATGGACCGACATCTTGACCACTGAAAAATTTGAGGAGAAATTCCTCAAATTACAGGTGCAACTGCAGGCCATCGCGAACAGGCCTGTAGTGTCCTCCCCACCACCACAACCACCACTTAACATTACACCACATCTAAAGCCACTGACCGAAAGGCTGGAGATGGTCTCAGCAGACCTCCGCGAACTGCGCGACAAGGAACCGACGATCCAGGCGCCCTTGGCGCTGAATCTGGAAGCGGAACTAGCAGTCGGGGAGGTAAAAAAGACCCTCCAAAACATCGAGAAAGGGGTAGCGGAATTGGGCAAAGCGGAGAAACCGATTCTACAACAAGGCCCCAAAACCTTTGCCCAGGTCGCCAGCACACCCAGGCCCCCGAAACCACCAACCCAACCCAACCACACCCTGATCGTCTCGTCAACGGACCCCCGACACACTGGAGATAACGTAATCGAGAGAATCAGGACTGCCCTGGACCTTAAAGCTAGCGGAGCCCGGGTCGACACTGTCCGGAAGGCGCGGAACCAGAAAGTGGTTCTGAGGTGCGCCAGTAAGTCGGACCTAAACCTGATCAGAGATCAATTCAAGTCGAACGCAGGGCTAAAGGTCCAGGAGCCGAAACCCCAAAACCCCCTAGTGTGCATCAAGGGAGTGCTGTCCAGCTACAGCGACGAGGAGATAGTAGATCTCATACAGGCGCAGAATAAACACCTTCTGCAGGACGTCGCTGTGGATGGACACACCATGAAGGTGCGCTACAGGAAGCGCGCGAGAAACCCCCATGAGTGTCACCCTGTTCTGGAGCTCTCCCCGGAGCTCTGGAAGTGTTACACGCAGGTGCAGAAGGTGCACGTGGGCATCAAGCGGTGCTCGATTGTGGACCAGTCCCCGCTAGTACAGTGCTCAAAGTGCCTTGCCTATGGTCACAATAGAACCTTATGTAAGGCCGGCAAAGAAGCCTGCAGTTACTGCAGTGGAGCGCACAGCAGTAGGGACTGCCTCACTCGGGCTGACGGCAAACTGCCCACCTGCATCAACTGTAAGGTGGCACACAGGACGGACAGTGACCTGGCACACACAGCGTTCAGCGAAGACTGCCCGGAACGCCAAAAATGGGATGGTATAGCGAGGTCGCGCGTTTCCTATTGCTAAGGGCGACCAAGAGAACGCAAACACCCAACCAGTCACCCCTCAAAACACAACAAGACCGAAACCGAGACTAAATTTCATACAAGTCAATCTTCAGCGCTCCAAGCTGGCCACAGAAGAACTCCACATGGCGGCTCAGGCAAAGGGAGTTTCAATAGCACTTGTTCAAGAGCCCTACGTAGGAAGAACAGGTGTAATGAAACAAAACCCCGGCACACAAGTCATCCAGTGCAGCCTCAACCGTCAAAAACCAGTAAAGGCGGCGATCGTCATCTTCGGGAACAACCTGGAGGTCATCCACGACCCCCAGCTTGTGACCGAGAACATCTCCGCCGTCCTGCTGAAGGTCGGCCAGCTCAGCTTCGGGGTGCTATCGGTCTATTTTGAAGGTGACCAGGAACTCGAACCCTACCTTTCGGCAACACACACAACTTTACAAAAACTACGCACACAAAACACCATAGTGGGAGGAGACATTAACGCCTGGAGCCAGTGGTGGGGAAGTGTCTCCGAAAACCATCGCGGGGCGGCGTACAACTCGTTCCTTAATGAACGGGATCTCCAGATCCTAAACACAGGTCAAACACCTACGTTCGAGACCTACAGAGGAGACAGGTGGTGCACAAGTAACGTCGACGTGACGGTATGCAGCCTGTCACTGCTAGGCAAGGTCGAAGAATGGCGGGTTGAAAGGAGTCTAATAACTTCCGACCACAATGCAATAACCTTCTCGATGCGTTTAGAAAAGGCCTTGGAACCCTTAAGGCCAATCTCGACGCGCATCTACAACACCAAAAAGGCAAAGTGGTCCGACTTCAGCACGCACTTCAAGACCAGCCTGGCGGACAATGACATAACACCAGTCAGAGTGTCGGCGGTCTCGAACCCAGAGGATCTGGAGTCACTCATCACACTGTACGTCAAAAACATCCACCGCTCATGTGAGGACGCGATCCCAAAACTGGGGTTGCCTAAACACGACGCCAAGCCCCCATGGTGGAGCCATTCTCTAGACCGTCTCCAAAAAGACGCGTTGACGAAAAAGAGAAGGATCCGTAATGCAGCCGCAAGCCGGAGACGCTTCACCATAGATGAATATGTACTGGCAAAGAACACATACACCGCAGCAGCGACAGAAGCGGCCACAACAAACTGGAAGGAGTTCTGCTCGAAGCAGGACCGAGAGAGCATGTGGGACGGCATCTACAGGGTACTAAGGAAGACAGCCAGAAGACAGGACGATGCGCTCCTAAGAAACACCGCAGGCGAAACGCTCAGTCCAGAGCAATCTGCAGATCTCCTGGCAAAAACCTTCTACCCTGACGACTCAATGGATGCCGAACAGCCGTACCACACAGCACTGAGGAGGCTAGCGGAGGAAAAGAATCCACAAGGACTGTCTGCTGACGATCCGCCCTTCACAACCGCGGAACTGGAAATGGTTCTTCAAAACCAAAACCCGAAAAAAGCTCCCGGTCCCGATGGATTAACAGCAGACATCTGCACAGCGGCAATAAACTGCGACAGGGAAGTGTTCCTAGCGATGGCCAACAGGTGCCTGTCGCTATCGTACTTCCCGAAGCAATGGAAAGTCGCCCACGTGTGCATACTCCGCAAGCCAGGAAAGGACGACTACACCAGCCCTAAGTCCTACAGGCCAATAGGTCTGCTCTCGGTCCTAGGAAAGATCGTCGAAAAGCTCCTAGTAGGCAGACTCCAGTGGCACTTCCTCCCCACACTCAACACAAATCAATACGGTTTCATGCCGCAGCGCGGCACCGAGGACGCCCTCTATGCCTTAATGGGACACTTACGTGCCGAAATCAAAGCCAAAAAGATCGTGCTTTTGATATCATTGGACATAGAGGGGGCCTTCGATAACGCGTGGTGGCCAACACTCAAAAGACAGATGGTAGTCAAAAACTGTCCCAAAAACATCTACGCTCTCGTCACCTCATACCTGGAAGACCGGAACATCAGGGTCAACTACGCCAGAGCGACTAGTGAGAAGGGTACCACGAAAGGATGCGTCCAGGGCTCAATCGCCGGACCGACGTTTTGGAACCTTATCCTAGACTCACTCTTACACAGAATGGCTAGTATGGGCGTATACTGCCAAGCCTTCGCAGACGATGTCGTCCTCATCTTCTCGGACTTTTCGACCGGTCCCCTGCAGCAAACAGCCAACGATACGCTAGACATTGTATCGGAATGGGGCGTCCAAAATAAGCTACGTTTCGCCGCGCATAAGACCAATGCGATGGTGTTAACGAGAAAGCTTAAATACGACGATCCGGTACTCCATATGTCGGGCACCCAGCTGAATCTGGTCAAAGAGGTCAAGTTGCTGGGTCTCACAATAGACTCTAAACTCACCTTCAACGCGCACGTGTCTGCGACCTGTAAAAAGGCCGCAGACATCTATAAGCAGCTTGCATGCGCAGCAAAGGTGACTTGGGGTCTCAACAGAGAGATAATAAGGACGATATACGTGTCGGTGATAGAGCCCATCGTGATGTATGCGGCGAGTGCGTGGGCCCCCGCAGCCGAGAAACTGATGACAAGGAATCAGTTTGACTCGCTGCAGAGAGGCTTCGCGCAGAAGATCTGCAAAGCATACCGCACGGTGTCTCTGACATCGGCACTTGTACTGTCAGGCCAACTCCCCCTAGATCTCCGGGTAATCGAGGCCGCAACCCTTTTCAAGATCAAAAAGGGATATTCCCAAGAGTTCATACCGCCGGGCAGCGAGCTGGAGTGCAACGTGCACCACTCCCAAAACCCCCACCCAGCGCTACTCACGACAACAGAGTATGCACGCCTCGAGGACATGACTCCCGAGACTCTGGAAACCCACCAAGTAATCGGTCCCCAAATATACACCGACGGCAGCAAGATAGAGGGGAAAGTCGGGGCTGCCTTAACTTGGTGGGAAAACGGAAAGGAGTCCAAGTCTAGCACTTTTGGCCTGGAGCCCCACAACACGGTCTTCCAATCGGAAATGTACGCTCTCTTCAGAGCTGTCAGGATGGCAAGAGAATCCAGTGCGGCCTCCATAAGCATCTTAAGTGACTCAAGATCATCACTTGACCTGCTGAGGAGTCCATCTGTCACTCACCACCTGGCACTACAAATCAAGAGATGCGTCCGCGAGATCAGAGAAGAAGACCGAGAAGTGAGGCTCTTTTGGCTCAGAGCCCACGTGGGAACCGCCGGGAATGAGAGAGCGGACGAGCTGGCCAAGGAGGCAGCCCTAACAAAAGAGACAGCAGACTACAGCAAGGTCCCCGTATCGTTCGTGAGAAGGAAGATACGGGAGGGGACTATAAGAAAGTGGCAGACACGCTACGAGTCCTCGAGTACAGGATCGGTCACAAAAGTGTTCTTCCCAGACGTCCTAGCGGCAAAAAGGACACTCAGAGACGCAGTTCTCACACCGGTCCATATACAAGTTCTAACAGGACACGGGGGATTCTCGGCGTATCTCCACCGCTTTCATCTCAAAGACAGTCCCTCGTGCGTCTGTGACCCCAGCTGCGATGAAACAGTCTGGCATCTGCTCTTTGAATGCCCCAGATTCAGCCATGACAGAATGGAGCTGGAAATCAAAATCGAAACCCAGCTTAGCCAGTCCACACTCCACACCATCATGGAGAGACCGGCTACAAGAAAATTGTTCTTGGCATTCGCGAGCAAAGTCGCCAAAGTCGCAGCAGAGGCTAACAAAACGGACGCTACCTCGCAAAGTCGAAGCCGACTACCATCTAGGCACACAGTCCCGACCACAATAACAACTACAGCAACAACAACACAAACAACAACAACGCAGACTACAACAACACAGACTACAACAACACAGACAACAGCAACACAAAACAGAACACACACACCACTAACAAGATCAGCCGATCTAACAAGCGATCAGCCAGCACCAACAGCAGTGGCAGCAGCGGAAGTCAGCCTACTACCAGCCCTCAGCACCATGCCCATCACGGAGTTCCTGGCATGTGGAGGAGACGGAGTCCCAGGTGTCAGACTGCGACCGGTCGCTCTGTTCATGAACAGGGAGGCAGAAAAGCTAGGCATAGGCTTCTGCATAGGCTCAAGCCGAGCTGCAGCCCGTATTCCCATCTCACCAGGCCTCGCTGCCTTGATTAACGGAAGCACCACCAAAACGAGCATTAAAGGTAGTAAGTACGCCGCACTGCCACAGGCGGAAGTAGCCTCTCTCCGATGCCGGCTAATGCGACTCAAAGGGAAAACGATCGCATTACTCGAGTGGCGAGAGGAGACTCCATTCGCTCAGGCATGCTCGTTGCTTCAAAAGATCAGGGAGGCCGGTGAAGACTCGCCGGTCACAGCCCGCACCATAAGCGTTGACGCGATGGAGGTCGGAGGAGAGAGAGGAGACGTCGCAGACCGCTTCGGCTGCTTAAAAGCCTCCGAACAACATGAGGTAGTCGTCTATGAGGACAGAGGGGAAACGCTAAGTTTCCTTAAAGCCCCCAGAGACCCAACAGCCAGCGCGACGAGCCCCGCAACTAACCCGACCACACAAAGCGGATCAGAGAGGGCCCAGCAGAAGGCAGCCGCCGAAAAAGCTGCAAAAGAGCAGAGCAGTACCACCAGCCCGGAGGCCCAGGCCAGGTCGAGGAGTCGCCTGAAAGCCTTCGGCACTTTCCTCAGCGCACTGCTCCCAAGCACTAGCCGCGGATCACCAACTGGAAAACAGGAAGCAGCAGTGGAGAGGTTTTTCAGGAAAACACCGACAAAGCTAGCACAACGGAAGCCTACGCCAACGAGAGCCGACAAAGGGCAAGTCAGCCCGCCTGTCCTCGCACTGAACTCGGGCACTACAGACCATGTGAAGAGCGCTTTCCTCGAGTACGTAGCAATTGTGAGAGCGACCAGGGAGGTCAATCTCATAACTTGCAAGAAGATCCTGCAGACCTTCCAAAGAAACACAGAAGGACTGCTAAAGGTACTGCTCGAGGAGGCAGAGGCAGCCGTGTATGACAACGTCAAATCCCAAGTCATCAAAGGGGAAATGACGGGGACGTACATGGCAGCCTATAGCGCAAAGAACGGGTTCGTAGCCCTGGACGAGGAGGAAACGGAGCGCGCGGGAAGGCCAAAGTTTAAAACAACATACGACGACTCGATAGTGGTTACCGCCAGATGTACCAAGATCATGCTGGACGATAGGATTCTTGAAATGGCACAGTCCATCTCGGGGATCCCGGTTAAAACAGCATCGCAGGAACATTGGACGGTACCCAATATCAGGTGGGTAAACGGGGTTCCGGGTTGCGGCAAGACAACCTGGGTGGTGAAGCACTTCGATGGGGAGAAAGACGTTGTAGCTACCACGACTACCGAAGCTGCCAAAGATCTCAGAGAGAAGCTTGCGCACCGCTTAGGAGATCGAGTAAAGACAAAGGTGCGCACTATGGCCTCAATCTTAGTCAACGGGTTCAAGAAAGAAGAGAAATGCTACCGCCTAACGGTAGATGAGGCTCTTATGAACCATTTTGGGGCCATAGTCATGGCAGTAAAGTTGTCAGGAGCAAGCGAGGTTGTCCTCATCGGAGACGTAAACCAGCTACCATTCTTGGACAGAGAGAACCTTTTCGAGTTAAGGTATACCCGTCCAAACATGGTGACTGGCATCACCCAGGAGTTACTCTGCACGCACCGCAATCCGATGGATGTGGCATTCGCACTGTGCGAGATATACTCCGGTATATACTCCTCCAAGTCGTCGCTGTCGCGGGTCCACTCACTGAGCGTCAAACGGTACACAGGAGCGCAAATACCGATCACTGCCCGAAACACCCTATTCCTGGTTCATACGCAAGAGGAGAAAGCTTCTCTTGTCAGCCAGGGATACGGATCCGGCGAAGGGTCGCGCACTCTAACCATCCACGAGGCTCAGGGCTTGACCTTCGACAGCGTAATTATCATCAACACCAAGTCCAGGAGACTCCAAATTCACGACAGCATCTCCCACGCGGTAGTGGCGGTGTCAAGACATACAGTCAGCTGCGTCTACTACACCGACGACGCCGATGACGCCACGGGCCGGTTTGCAAAGAGAGCGATGGATGCGCCTACTAAAACGGTCGTCGAGTACAACCTGAAGACGGCCATGCAGCATCGAGACGCGGTCGTTGTGGAAGCTTTGCTCAGGCTAGCGAAGTCCCTGGTCAGTCGACCCACGTAAATAACAAGTCCCCATCCAAACTACAAAACCCAACCCCCCACCCAAACTATTCCAGACTGTATTCCCTGAAATTAAAAATAGATTATGTAAAACTGCATGGCAGAGTGAGTCTGTCATACTCACGTAAAAGCTTTGCCGATGGTGGCGCTGCACATCCGGTCGTTAAGTTCCCTAAAAAATGGTTGAGCTGAGCGGCGCGGATGTGCAAGTCATGCCCGTGAACGGGTGCCGTCGGTGGGAGCTGGTCGGCTCACTTTACCATGCAGTTATCAGTGAAATTTATATCTAACTGCTAATATATAATTAAGTGTTACCTCTTTAGTAAATGTAATTAGAACAAATATGTAAAAACACAAATAGTATGCCTAATAAAAATAAAATAAAAAAAAAAAAATAAAAAAAAATTATTAATAAAAAAAAAAAAAAAAAAAAAAAAAAAAAAAAAAAAAAAAAAAAAAAAAAAAGAAAAAAAAAAAAGAGAAAAGATGGACTCACGTAGATTTTTAAGTTACTATTGTACTAGGATAATAGAGTAAAATGTAACGTGTCCTATGTAGGAGCACGCATGTTTGAAAAATTAAATAAAATAAGCAAAAAAAAGTAATGTACAGTAAAATAGAGCGCGGACCTCCATGTCTGCGGTAGAAACGCATAAAAAAAAAAAAAAAAAAAAAAAACCTAACCTAACCTAACCTAACCTAACCTAACCTAACCTAACCTAACCTAACCTAACCTAACCTAACCTAACCTAACCTAACCTAACCTAACCTAACCTAACCTAACCTAACCTAACCTAACCTAACCTAACCTAACCTAACCTAACCTAACCTAACCTAACCTAACCTAACCTAACCTAACCTAACCTAACCTAACCTAACCTAACCTAACCTAACCTAACCTAACCTAACCTAACCTAACCTAACCTAACCTAACCTAACCTAACCTAACCTAACCTAACCTAACCTAACCTAACCTAACCTAACCTAACCTAACCTAACCTAACCTAACCTAACCTAACCTAACCTAACCTAACCTAACCTAACCTAACCTAACCTAACCTAACCTAACCTAACCTAACCTAACCTAACCTAACCTAACCTAACCTAACCTAACCTAACCTAACCTAACCTAACCTAACCTAACCTAACCTAACCTAACCTAACCTAACCTAACCTAACCTAACCTAACCTAACCTAACCTAACCTAACCTAACCTAACCTAACCTAACCTAACCTAACCTAACCTAACCTAACCTAACCTAACCTAACCTAACCTAACCTAACCTAACCTAACCTAACCTAACCTAACCTAACCTAACCTAACCTAACCTAACCTAACCTAACCTAACCTAACCTAACCTAACCTAACCTAACCTAACCTAACCTAACCTAACCTAACCTAACCTAACCTAACCTAACCTAACCTAACCTAACCTAACCTAACCTAACCTAACCTAACCTAACCTAACCTAACCTAACCTAACCTAACCTAACCTAACCTAACCTAACCTAACCTAACCTAACCTAACCTAACCTAACCTAACCTAACCTAACCTAACCTAACCTAACCTAACCTAACCTAACCTAACCTAACCTAACCTAACCTAACCTAACCTAACCTAACCTAACCTAACCTAACCTAACCTAACCTAACCTAACCTAACCTAACCTAACCTAACCTAACCTAACCTAACCTAACCTAACCTAACCTAACCTAACCTAACCTAACCTAACCTAACCTAACCTAACCTAACCTAACCTAACCCAGTACACTGCCATACGCGGTCGCAATAACATCAGCTCCACGTAAAAAATTTGTAAAAATCGCAATTATTGAGCTGCGCGTGTTTAAAAGTTACAGTGCAGTTAGCAAGTGTCTGATTCACCAGGATTCATGTGGGCAAGGTCATAGGTCACCAGGATCGGCTGCTGCAGGTCATCAACTTTGAGGATCTCTTTACATCCAGAGGTTAGTTTTCCTTGTTAACCGTGTACATTGCTAGTGAGGCATTGCAATTTCCTGTTCAACGACACCAAGATCGCTAAGATCTGATCACCAGCAGAGAAGTTATTAGGTAGCCAAATCTACCAAATTAACCTTAAGAAGCACGTGGTTCTAACCTCAAACCTCGACGATTCGACAAACACACACGAGGGAAAACGTCACACACGTCAGATCGGACCTACCTGAAGCCTTCAAAGCCGACCCGAGGACTTTGCCTTGCAGCGCTGAAGACCACATCCCAAGCCGTCAGGTAACCTCTAGGGCACTCCTCATCCCGCAGTCCTAGAATACCCGTGTTTGGGTTTGCCTGAACCGGGAAACAAGGGCCTTCCCCCCCACCCCCTCAAAACCAACCCTCTCCTGTACCACTTCACCCCACCCAAAAATACCCTCCCTCTCCTTGGAATCCCAAGGGACCTTCGTCACCTTTGACGTTTGACACCCGTGTTTGGGCTCTTCCGAGTCGTGAAAGCAAGACCATCCCCCCTCCCCCCCTAAAGAACTATTTAACCTACCCCCCTGCATTCCCCCACCCTCAGCAACCCCTCCCCCCTCCACATATCCCGCTTTCATAAATAAGCTCCACTCAAGTAACCCCCCCCCCCTCCCCCCTCTTGGTTGCCTCACCCCCCCGAAGCCTATCTCTGGAACCGTTAGAGATAACTATATCGAGATTAGGCTCATTCGATTCGGGAGGAAAAATTGAACAATCTGGCTCCAGCGAAATTGCGAGAAAAAGCATAGCAAAGGAGGTACTGCTTCAGGAATCTATCGGGATCGACCTGGGTTACTGCACTGCAGCAAATCAGACGCTAGAGGCACATTTGTGTCTGTCGCGCAGCGGCGTGTGCTCCGGATAACAACAAAGACGCAGTCCATCAAGCGTCAGAACGCCAAAACATCGCGTCAAAAACATCGAGAGGACAGCATCATCACTGCGTACAAAGCTGTCGAAACTTATTTAGGGTGAGTCCATCACATAGATAAGAAAAAAAAAAAAAAAAAAAAAAAAAAAAAAAAAAAAAAAAATTGTTATAAATATTAACCAATTATAAATTTATAATACTGTCATTTGTTCTGTTTTGTTACTGTTTTATATACTGTTTCTAAGCCTAAATTAAAAATTAAAAATTTAAAGATGTCTTCCGTTCCCACAATCCGTAAGTCAGCTGCGGAGGTCGCACCGAAGGCACGACCGTTGCGGACGAAAGTCCTTAAAAATGTAGCAAAGTCCACTACGTCGGAGAGGCTTGCTCAACAGTCCGCTCCACGGGATCTGCCTGAAGTGTCAAAAGCAGCTTCGGAACCAGCGGCAGGGGACGGTGGCCTTGCGTCGTCGGTTGACAATCTCTCTCTGCCGGAGAAATGTGACGTGGCAGAGACGGCGGAGTCAAAAGTAATCAACTGGGAGCAACTGGGCATATCTCCACCACACCGCATCCTGTCAGACGAGGAGAGCTCTGTCGTATCTTCCATCACCGACCATCAGGCACGGAAAAGGGCCAGTCTTCTCTACAGCACACCGAGAAGAGGGACTGGCGTAGAAATGGACATGGCGACGAGAGAGGCCAACTCTCTACTGCAGAATGGGAAGGGTGCGTTGGAGGCATCGGGAAATATGAAGAAGGAGTACAGGGCGACTTGCCACGACAGCCTGCAAGGGCTTTACGAGATCGTCCTTTCCCTGTCCGACTCTCGAGCGAGGCACAAATATAACCTCGAGAAGGAGCGCTCTCGACACGCCCGAGAACTAGTGCAAGTGGAGCGCTCTCACAGAGAAGAGGTGATAAAATACCAGCAGAAACTCATCACCGAGCTGGGTTGCGCTCGAAATGACATTTCCGGAACGCTGAAGGAGGCTAAAGATATCCGAAACTGGCTCGGGTACGAGACAGAACAGCCGTTCAGGGAAATAAAGGAAGTCAGGAAGTCGATCGAGTCGTTGACAGCTCTAATAAAAACTGGACACGAGAAAGTCAAGGTTCTGGACGCGCCCGCAAACGGGGACCCAAAATGGGATACCGTAGCGGCGGGCCTTACAAAGCTGGGAAACCACATTGCGAGCGTATCAAACCAGCTGGATACGCTCCGCCAGGCAACAGAAAAGATCCGGCAGGAGCTCCAAGCACCCGCAGAGCCCTTAGTTGCCCCTCTCCTAGCACCCGAGGCCTCCATGGAACCCAAACTCGAAAGACTGGCCGAAGGCATGGAAACCATAACAAAGTTGATCAGAACCATTCTGGAGAAGTCCGAAATACCTCCCCCTCAACAACTACCACCGCTGGATCTGACTAAACACCTCCAGCCCTTGTCGGAGAGGCTGGACATCGTGTCCTCCGAACTTAGAGTGTTGAGGGATAAGGAACCCCAGTTTCCAGCCCAACAAGCACCGAGCCTAGACACTGAGTTCGCGGTGGAGGAAGTAAAGAGGACTCTTGCCTCCATTGAAAAGGGAGTATCGGAGCTGAAGCAGCCGGAAACCTTACAACAGGGCCCCAAGACCTTCGCCCAGGCTGCTAAAACGCCCAAACGGCCGAACCATACGTTGATAATCTCCTCAACAGATCCTAAACACACGGGGGAGAACGTCATAGAGAAAATGAGGGAAGCTCTTGACCTCAAAACGACCGGAGCTAAAGTCGACAAGGTGAGGAAAGCACGCAACCAGAAGATCGTGGTAAGCTGCGCGAGCAAAGAAGACCTCGGCCTCGTTAAAAGTCGGGTCCAGACCACCAGTGGGCTAAAGGTCCAGGAGGCCATGCCTAGTAACCCACTGATCGTCGTCAAAGGGGTGCTCTCTTCTTATACCAACGAAGAGATGGTAGACCTCCTCCAGGCCCAAAATAAACACCTTTGGAAAGGTCTGGACCCGGCTGGCCTTGTCCTTAAACTGAGATTCCGAAGACGCGCGAGGAATCCCCTTGAATGCCACCCGGTCTTCGAACTCTCCCCAGAGCTTTGGAAGCGGCTCACGCAGGCGGAAAAGGTACACCTCGGAATACAGAGGTGCCCAGTAGAGGACCAGTCTCCTCTAGTGCAGTGCACCAAGTGCCTAGGCTACGGTCACGGCAGAACTCTCTGCAAGGCAGTAAAAGAAAGCTGTGGATACTGTGGCGAGGCACACACTGGGAGAGACTGCTCAGTCAGGGCAAACGGTGGCCCCCCTGCCTGCGTGAACTGCATCAAAGTAGGGAGAGAGGGAAAAGACACGGTCCATCCGGCGTTCAGCTCCGAATGTCAAGAGAGGCAAAAATGGGACAACATCGCGAGGTCGCGTGTTTCTTATTGCTAAGGGCAACGACGGGAACAATGTGTCAGTCACCCAGCAAAGCACAAGAGGACGAGCAGACAGGCTAAAGTTCATCCAGGCCAACCTGCAACGCTCCAAGCTCGCAACAGCAGAACTGCACCATGCGGCCGAAGAGATGGGAATCTCAATCACACTTGTCCAAGAGCCCTATGTTGGGAGAATAGGTGTGATGAAGCAAAACCCCGGCACACAAGTCATCCAGTGCACTCTCAATCGGCAAAAACCAGTAAAGGCGGCAATCGTCGTGTTCGGGAACAACCTGGAAGTCATTCATGACCCTCAGATTGTCAGCGAAAACGTTGCAGCCGTTCTGCTGAAGGTGGGTCAGCTAAAGCTTGGAGTGGTATCAGTCTACTTTGAGGGTGACCAAGATATAGACCCATACCTCGTCAAAACCAAGGAGGCAATAAATAAGTTACGCACATCCAACATATTGCTGGGGGGAGACGTGAACGCATGGAGCCAGTGGTGGGGAAGCAACAGCGAGGACCACCGAGGGGCATCGTACAACGCATTCCTCTCTGAACTAGACCTACAGATACTCAACACGGGCCAGACTCCAACTTTCGAATGCTACAGGGGAGACAGGCTATACCAGAGCATAGTCGACGTTACCACATGCAGTGTGTCGCTGTTAGGCAGAGTTGAGGATTGGCGTGTGGACAGGAATTTAACGACATCCGACCACAATGCAATAACATTCTCATTACGCCTAGAAAAAGCGTTACAGCCTCTTAAACCAGTCTCTACACGCATATATAACACCAAAAAGGCAAAGTGGTCGGACTTCAGGACGCGCTTCAAGGCATACCTGTCAGAACACAGCATCACACACGGCACAGTATCGGAGGTCTCTCACCCTGAACAACTGGATGCTCTCGTCTCAAAATACGTCGACCTAATACACCGCTCGGCCAAAAAATCGATACCGAAACTGGGGAACAAAAAAATTGACTCGAGACCGCCTTGGTGGACTGATTCTCTCGAACAGTTAAAGCAAGGAACACTGACCAAGAAAAGGAGAATCAGGAATGCGGCCCCTAGTCGAAGGAACCTGGTCATCGACGAGTACGTAAAGGCAAAACAAGAGTACTTAACTAGAGCAGCCGAAACGGCAACAGAAAATTGGAAGCAGTTCTGCTCCACACAGGACCGGGAGAGTATGTGGGATGGCATTTACAGGGTCTTGAGGAAAACGGCCAGAAGACAGGAAGACACGCTCCTAAGGAACACCGCAGGCGAAACACTAAGCCCACAGCAATCAGCGGATCTTCTGGCAAAAACGTTCTACCCAGACGACTCTGTGGACGCCGAACAACAACACCACGCGTCGGTCCGGAGACTTGCGGAGGAACGTACCCCAACTGAAACCGAGGGCTTGTCGGCCGACGATCCACCATTTACGCCCGCGGAGCTGGAAATGGTCCTTCAGCGACAAAATCCAAAGAAAGCTCCAGGGCCCGATGGGCTGACGGCCGACATTTGCACAGCCGCTATAAATTGCAACAGGGAGGTGTTCCTGGCGCTGGCCAACAAGTGCCTGTCACTACCGCACTTCCCAAAGCAATGGAAAATAGCTCACGTGTGCATACTCCGTAAGCCGGGCAAGGACGACTACACCCACCCAAAGTCATATAGACCAATAGGACTACTCTCGGTCCTGGGCAAAATCATCGAGAAGCTCGTCGTGGGCAGACTGCAACACCACTTCCTTCCGACTCTAAACACACACCAATACGGGTTCATGCCGCAGCGAGGAACCGAGGACGCCCTCTTTGTCCTAATGGAGCACATACGGGCCGAAATAAAAGCCAAAAAAGTAGTGCTCTTAGTATCACTGGACATAGAGGGGGCCTTTGACAACGCGTGGTGGCCTGCCCTCAAAATGCAGATGCTACACAAAAAATGCCCCAAGAACCTCTTTGCTCTCGTATCTTCATACCTGGAGGACCGGTACATCAGGGTCAACTACGCCAGGGCGACTAGCGAGAAGGGCACCACAAAAGGATGCGTCCAGGGCTCAATAGCCGGTCCGACGTTCTGGAACCTTATCCTAGACTCGCTCTTGGAGGAATTGACGACAATGGGGGTATATTGTCAAGCGTTTGCGGATGATGTGGTCCTCGTTTTCACATCCCACGAGGTCAGCTCCCTGCAGCAGTCAGCTCAAAGAACGCTGCAAACAGTGTCAGACTGGGGTGTACGAAACAAGCTTTGCTTCGCCGCACACAAGACCAACGCAATGGTGATTACGAAAAAGCTCAAGTACGACACCCCTGTAATTCACATGTCTGGCATTCGACTGACCATTGTCGAGGAGATCAAGCTGTTGGGACTCGTCATAGACCACAAGCTTACCTTTAATGCGCACGTGACTGCAACATGCAAAAAAGCTGCAGACATCTACAAACAACTAGCGTGCGCGGCAAGGGTGACTTGGGGCCTGAACAGCGAGATAATCAGGACCATATACGTGTCGGTGATAGAGCCGATCGTGTTGTATGCAGCGAGCGCGTGGGCCCCAGCAGCAGAGAAACTGATGACACGAAATCAGTTAGACTCGCTGCAAAGAGGCTTCACGCAGAAAATCTGCAAAGCATACCGCACGGTGTCTCTGACATCGGCTCTCATCCTGTCAGGCCAACTGCCCCTGGACCTCCGGGTCACTGAAGCATCTACCCTATTCAAGGTCAAAAAGGGTCATTCCCAAGAGTACCTACCGCCGGGAAGAGAGGTCGAGCGCAAGGCCGGGCCCCTACAGATCCCCCATCCATCACGGCTCATAATAACTGAGTATGAGTGCCTCGAGAACATGGATCCTGAAACCCTGAGTGACCACCAAGTAACCGGACCCCATATTTACACCGATGGCAGCAAAATAGAGGGGAAAGTCGGTGCGGCCTTTACTTGGTGGAACGAAGGCAGGGAATCCAAGTACTCAACCTTCCGCCTGGAGCCGCACAACACAGTCTTTCAATCGGAAATGTACGCGTTATATCGAGCAGTCAGGACGGTGAGAACGGCTAGGATGGCCACCGCCAACATATTAAGCGACTCAAGATCTTCGCTTGATTTGTTGAGAAGCCCGTCTGTCACTCACCCGTTGGCACTCGGTATAAAAAGGCTAGTACGTGAAATCCGAGAAGAGGGCAGAGACGTGAGGCTGTTTTGGTTGAGAGCACACGTGGGTACTCCTGGGAACGAGAGAGCGGACGAGTTAGCAAAGAAAGCGGCTCTTACAAAGAAAACAGCCCCCGACTACGACAAGGTACCAATATCCTTCATCAAGAGGCAGATTCGTGAGGAAACTGTAAAGAAATGGCAGCAGCGGTACGAATCCTCCAGCACAGGTTCGGTCACTAAAGTGTTTTTCCCCACCGTTCAGGCGGCAAGGAAGATCCTTAAAGGCATGGCACTGTCACCTACCCATGTCCAAATTTTGACCGGTCACGGAGGGTTCGGGGCCTATCTCCATCGCTTCCACCTCAAAGACAGTCCCTCATGCGTCTGCGACCCCAATTATGAAGAGACAGTATGGCACGTGCTTACCGAGTGCCCAAGATTTGGTCGTGAGCGAATGGACCTAGAAACTGAAATCCAGATCTCAGTTATTCAGTCCACACTCCATTCCATCATGGAGAACAAAGCCACCAGAACACCATTCTTGGAATTCGCGAGCAGAATCGTGCAAGTCGTAGCAAATGCAAATGGTTCAACACAGTTTACCCCCCACCCACACACACACAACCCTACACCCACACCCGCACCCACACAAACACATCACACCGTGAGCACAGCCGTCACCACGGATACGCCCAGCCCCAGTATTTCCCCGCCAAACCCTCGCACCTTGGCGTTACGCCGGTTACTTATATGCGGAGAGAGTGGGCAACCAGGCATCAGAACCCGTGGCGTGGCTCTGTTTATGAACAAGAATGCCGAGAGACTTGGTATAAGCTTCTGCCGCGTGGAAAGGGAAAACAGCGTCGCCATATCGCCGGGCCTAGCAGCGTTGATCAACGGGAGCACCTCAAAAGCGAGCATGAAACGCTCAAAGTTCAACGCGTTACCCGAAGCGGAAGTTGCCGAACACCGATACCGTCTAGTGCGATCACAAAACAAGACGATCGCACTATTCGAGTGGCGTGAGGAAACTCCGTTTGCACAAGCATGCTCCCTGCTCACCGAAATCGGGGAGGCTGGTCGGTCAGCGAGCGGATGCCCTCGAATGATCAGCATAGACGCAATGGCGATTGGCTACGATAGAGGGAGAGTTGCCGATCGGTACGGATGCATCAAAGCCTCAGAAGACCATGAGGTGGTAGTTTACGAGGACAGGGGGGAAGACTTAAGCTTCCTAAAATCTCCCCGTAACGATGCCGAAAAGACCGCAACCGACCGGCAGGCATCCTCCATGTCAGCCCCAACCACGCCCTGCGGTTCCGAGCGATTGCAGCAGAAGCTTGCCGCGGAGAAAGCCGCCTCAGAAAAGAAAAGCGGCAGGTCAACAGAGAAAACCAAGACCGAGAGCCGATTAAAGACCATCTCTAACCTCTTCAGTAGGCTACTGGGAGTCGACAGTGCGAGGCCAGGAAAACACGAACATAACAGCCAAGCGGCCGCATTGCGGGAATTCGCCAGGGTTACCCCGAAACCTCCTAAAGAGCAGCGGCCAGTTCCAACTAGGGCCGACAAAGGAGAGGTCAGTCCGCCGAAACTCAAGCCGGCAACGGAACCCGCAGACCACATTCAAAACGCCTTCCTTGAGTTTCAAGCGCTCACTAAAGCGACTAAAGCAGTCAGTCTCATGACTTGCCAAAAAATTATGCAGTCATACCAGCTGGAGATTGAAGGTCTGCTTAAAGTGAGACTCGAAGAGGCCGAAGCAGCCATATACGATAACGTCACCTCCCAAGTCATTAAAGGAGAAATGACTGGCACGTACATGGCTGCGTATAATGCTACACATGGCTTCGTGCCATTGGACAAGTCAGCAACGACACAGACTGGCCACATAACTTTTGTGACACCCGAATGTGACCCAATAGTGGTAGTGGCCCGATGCACTAAAATCATGATGGACGACAAGATCCTCGAACAGGCGGAAGCAATCTCGAGGAGCATCGGTCAAAGTGGAGTTTGGGCACTACCGAAAATAAGGTGGGTAAACGGCGTTCCAGGATGTGGCAAGACGACCTGGGTGGTTAATAACTTCGATAGGGATCACGACGTCATCGTCACTACGACAACCGAGGCCGCGAAAGATCTGCGGCAAAAGCTGGCGCACCAAATTGGTGAATACAACAGAACCAAGGTGCGCACACTGGCCTCAATATTAGCAAACGGGTTCAAAGGGCCACACAAATGCAGGCGCATTGTAGTGGACGAGGCTCTCATGAACCACTTTGGGGCCATAGTGATGGCAGTTCGATTGTCAGGTGCGACCGAAGTGGTCCTTGTCGGAGATATTAACCAACTGCCCTATCTGGACAGGGAAAACCTTTTTCCCCTTAGATACGCCCGCCCGAACTCTGTGGCGACCATCAGCCAAGAGTTGTCCTGTACGCATCGGACCCCAATGGATGTCGCGTACGCCCTAGCAGAAGTATATCCCGGCATTTACTCGTCAAAGAACCATGTCCACTCCCTGCAGCTGAAAAGGTTCACAGGCGCCGATATACCAAGCACCCTCTCCAACACACTGTTCCTGGTACACACGCAGGAGGAGAAAAAGTCCCTCACTGACCAGGGATATGGTTCGGGTGCCGGATCGAGCGTTCTGACCATCCACGAAGCTCAGGGACTGACATGCGAGACAGTCCTCATCCTGAAGACTAAGTCCAAGAACATCATGCTCCACAGCAGCGTCCCCCATGCGGTAGTGGCCGTATCCAGACACACAGCCAGCTGTGTGTACTACGCCGACAACGCAGACGACGCTATTGGACGATTTGTAAGACGAGCACAGGAAGCCACAACAAAGGATATCATAGACAACAACATGATGCAGGCTATGCGACATCGGGACACGAAGGTCGTCAAGGCGCTGATACGTCTCCAAACGCACTAACCGACGACTGTTTTTGACACTCTCTGACTCAGACTGTCTGGACAATAACCTAGTTAAGCCGGCTGCAGCAGCCGTTCCACGGTGGGAAACCTGCAGCTGACGATTAACCCAACCAACCCTTCCATACTCAATTTATCGTGTAAAAAAAAAAAAAAAAAAAAAAAAAATAAATAAATAAATAAAAAAAAAAAAAAAAAAAAAAAAAAAAAAAAAAAAAAAAAAAAAATTATATATATATTGTGATGGACTCATTAGTGAGTAAGTTATTTTAACTAGAAGTAAGTTGTACTCCGGAGTCACCACTTGTACGTGGAGCTCAGAGTCACAATGCAATGTAAATAATCAAAGGCACGGACGCCTATGTCTGTGGATATCATTGTAAGGCAGGAGGTGGTTTTAGCCGGTTGGAGCCCGGCACTACTCAGACTGGCTCGTATGTGAGGCAGCTTGAGTGTCCGACCGGATTTCCCCTCCTGCCAAAAAAAAAAAAAAAAAAAAAAAAAAAAAAAAAAAAAAAAAAAACCTAACCTAACCTAACCTAACCTAACCTAACCTAACCTAACCTAACCTAACCTAACCTAACCTAACCTAACCTAACCTAACCTAACCTAACCTAACCTAACCTAACCTAACCTAACCTAACCTAACCTAACCTAACCTAACCTAACCTAACCTAACCTAACCTAACCTAACCTAACCTAACCTAACCTAACCTAACCTAACCTAACCTAACCTAACCTAACCTAACCTAACCTAACCTAACCTAACCTAACCTAACCTAACCTAACCTAACCTAACCTAACCTAACCTAACCTAACCTAACCTAACCTAACCTAACCTAACCTAACCTAACCTAACCTAACCTAACCTAACCTAACCTAACCTAACCTAACCTAACCTAACCTAACCTAACCTAACCTAACCTAACCTACTATTTCCGCTGCACCTGTGCACTAATTACATCTATTATTAAAAGTTATTATTTTATTAGCGATTTTAACAACGATAACTATTGAAGAAAATGTATGTTTAGGTTTTATTCATAAAATTAAATAAAAAAGTTGAAGCTGAAAAAAAATTAAGCCATAAATGTTTTCTTCCATTCGCACTGGCATATAAGTGTCTACTGTGATATTTAATCATATTACTATTAGATATGGTTTGAACGATTGGTTGCTGCGCTATGTGTCGCGGGTTCGTTCCTGTAGAGAACAAATATTTGTTCAACTGTTCCGGGTCTGGTTGCTTGTGTTTGTAAAATTAAAGTTAGTAAACGCATGCGCCATCCAGGAGAATTCCTAATTGTCCTCGAATGCTGCGTTTGTGATTCTTGAATGGCAGTGCATGCTTACGATTCACATCTAAGACCTGCATTGTATAATCATTTAAATCCTAATATTTGTTTTAAAAAATCGCTAAACTGTGTTTGTTTTTGACCTCTTTTCGTCACAACTATCGACGTGATTATTCGTCAGAATGGCTGTACCGGTTCGCGTCAGGCTGGTGACCAAAAATTGCTAAGTATTTGCTACTTTTTACTACCCACAGACAATTAATTGTTATATAACTTGAAAACAAAATAAAGGGACTTCAAAATGACCAGCCATTCTGATATCAGGAAAGCTGATGAACTCTCCGTTTGTGTAAACTATTCAAATTCGTGTTATTACTTTTACTTGAGTAATTGCTACGTGATTGCAACCGTTACGTCTTTCAATGTCCAGTTGTCCACCTTATAGCTTTAACTAGTAAAAAGTTTTGATCATTTGAAATTTTTACAGGGAATGGATTGTAATCGTTTTAATTTTTTTTATTCAATAACTTTAGTTTTTGAACAAAGCAATTTAAAACGATTACAACAATGTTTATTTCTGAATTTTGTAATCGTTATTACAACAATGTTTCTTTTTATTCGTCATTTTGAAGTCCCATTATTTTATTTCCAAGTTAGGTGGCAATTAATAGAGTATAAGTAGTAAAAAGTAACAAATAGGTAGCAATTTTTAGTCTCTAGTCTGACGCGAAACGATACAGACCACCAGCCATTCTGACGCACACTGAATCCCAGCCGAGCGATATTTGGGAATGTTGACTTGAAACGGTTGGCGGTCGACACAACACGATGCAAAAAAAGCGCGACTGTGTGTGTAAGTGCAAAGCATTAAACGCTACCGCACTGTGATTGGCCGATGCCACGATGCTTAGCATTTTCCTCTCGGAGCTTCACCGTCTCCTCCGAGATCGTGTGGTCGAGGAGGACGTCCACCGCCTCCTTGATCCCGTCCGCCGCCTCCTTCAGGGCCCGCGTGAACGTCCCCTTCAGGTTGCCAGACTTCGTGGCTACCTTCAGGACGACGTCCACGCCGTCCAAAACTTGGCGGCTAAGGGCCTCTGCCGTCAAGCCCTCAGGAGTTGTGGCGGTCTGCGTCCGCCTCTCCCTTGCCCGTCGAGCCAACTCAGCGACCTCGTCGGTTGCGATGGCCTTCCGGCCCTCTCTTCTCGCGGCTTTGAGCTCCGCTTTGGTGCTTAGCAATGCAATGGAGACCTCGGCATCACCTTGCTCCATCTGCATAGCACCGTCGGAGTTGCTAACTCCGCTGGCCACCGACGTATCGGTGGGGTTGGGCTTTAGGAAGCGGCCCCGGGAGTCGCGTGACGCTGCCGAAACGCTCGCTCCGGAAGGCACCCCGCGTCCTCTGCCCCTCCTGGTTGTTGGCACCTTGGGGGCTGGCAGGTTCTCCTCGCTAGAGGACAAACCCGCCGAACCCGTGTCCGACTCACAGACACGCGGCCGCTTCCCCCAAAACTTGGAGGGAGCAGCACGCGGTGTGTCGTCGACCTCCGACAACACATTCACCCTTTCGAGGACCACGCGTGGCTCCGCTGGAGCCTCCGCTCCCGGCCTCAGTGATGCAGTACCAGAGCCTGATACTGCGTCCACCGCATGGCGCTCGACCCGTCCTCGGTCGGGATTTTTAAAATTAAAAGAGATGAGGTCTTCAAAAGACCTCGATCTCGAGGAGCCTCCTCGGCTCTTGTTGCCATCCATGGCAAGTGGAAGACGGTTGTTGCCCTCCCCAGAATACGAGGGGCTTGACGATCCCGAAGGGATCGTGGCGGATTCTCCAGCTGCTGAGCAGCTGGTACCGCCCTGGGGTATTACTTTACAATTCGTCTTTTCCATGTAGTTTTTGTCCTTTGAAGGGTGTGGTCCCTATCTCCTTACTTTCATCGATTCCCCCCCCTTTTTAATCCCTTATGACCATCACCCTCACGGTCACGTCTGATGGGCAGACGCGTACCAGAGGGCGACGAATGTCATGATCCCAGAACATGCCCCGCAACGACCGTCGCGTGGCATGTGTAGGACTATCCCCAACCCTGATTCACTCCCCGAGGCCCCCGAGGACCCCGAGGACCCCGAGGAGTGAATCACTAATCACGTACCGTCCGATAACCCGCTCCGTGAGCCATCGCACGGTACACGACGAAATAACCCCACCCTGATTCACTCCCCGAGATTCTCGAGGAGTGAATCACTAATCACGTACCGTCCGATAGCCCGCTCCGTGAGCCATCGCACGGTACACGACGAAATATTCCCGACCCCTGATCTACTCCCCGAGGAACTCGAGGAGTGAATCGCAAATCACACATCGTCCGATAGACCCGCTCCGTGGGTCATCGCACGATGTACGATGTGACCCTTCCCCATATTCACACTCCGATGACTCGGAGCGTGAATCGCGCACTGTCCGGAACGACGGACAGGACACCCCTCGCAAGAGTCTGAGGCGACTCCTGTGTGTCTCTCTTAGTCTGGTCTCTCACTTGGAATGGGAAAACTCCAAGATCACTGAGACACTCAAGCCCCACCACGACGACAACGTGGAGACACCCTCGGTGGGGAACCTGAGCTAACCTAACCTAACCTGAGCGAACCTGAATTCAACCCATCAGTCTTTTAGGGCTGTCCCTTACACCCTGTATAAATTACACTTGCTTCAAATCTGTTCGAGGATCAAAATATTTGAAACAGGTAGTCTGGTAAGATATTTTGTTTCCATTCTTCAGTAATGTGGGGTTTACGCTTCAACCATCTTATCTGCGCAAGCGGGAAAACACAGAACTTTAATAAATGTACCAAGTTTGACAAGTTTTAATTGACAAAAAGCTCCAACTTGAACCGCATACCTACTTAAAGTGGTCATACTATACCTGTAATGAATATTTCAACGTTTTTGTTTTTTCTGGGGCACCCCATCCCACTGAACCCGAGGCGGCGGCGCGTAGTGTTCCACGCGCGCTTTTTGTGGATGTAACGGGGTCAAGCGTGACGTGCGGGGGTCCGGGGCAACGGAAGTCGCATTACATCCTGCTGGCCGCTGTCCCCCGACGCAAGTGTTCGGAGAGCACCGGTGTGGTTTTAGCCCCGCTTTCCCCAGGGAGCTTACTCTTCACACTAATTTTAATTTCAATCTCATGAGATTAACGACGACGACGACGACGACGACGACAGACGACGAAAGACGACGACGACGAACGACGATTGACGATTGTTTGTTGACGATTAACGTTGAAATCGTATTGGCATGCCAATAAGATTTCAACGTTAATTTTGCAGTCACGTGATTCGATAGGTACTGTTAAAAACAATATTGTCAACATTGGGTTGAAATTGGAAAATTTAGTTTTTTTTAAACTTTCCCCCAAAACCAGGAATGTGTCCTGTATCGTGGCGTTTACAAACATTTAAACTTACAAACAGCCAGACCCGGAACAACTATCTGTAGGCCATACCAATATTTGTTTCGTACGCAGCAGTCAATCGCTCAGCCATTGCACCAACGCTGCTGTCTAAGCGCCTGTGCTTAGCGCACTTCTCAGTTTCTTCGTTACACCCATGTGAAACCGGAGCGAGTCCCTAGTGTATTTGGCAATTTTTTTATAAAATAATTTTGTAATTCTAACAAAACTGAACAGATCAGATGAACGATTTATTTATTGTTCAAGATTGTTCGTGTTTACTTATTAGCATCCCCTCTGCAGGGGTCCCTATGTAGGCAGTTATTTGTTTTAACTTTTTGTTAATGTTCAAACATTTGAAAAGACTTTGCAGGTGACATGGAAAGAGTCTCAATGACGCTACAATTTTGTAGGCAAACCTATCTAGATTAGTTGACTATGTTAGATTAAATAAATCAGATTCGTAATCGAAATGCTTATTTATCACCAAAGAAATGTAAACGTCTTCTAGAGCGGACATTGTGACTATTGTCGAACAAATATGTTGATCTTGGGCGTCGTCGGTAGCGCTATCTAGCTTGGAATAGTAAAAAAAAACACGAACTTAAAAAAAATATTTGTTTATTTTATTTTATTTATTAGGGAAAACAAACAATTACACACTACAAATGATTAACAAAGAGTTGTACGAGACTACATTAGTCTGCGTAACCACGATATCCACAACTTACATAATTAAAATTAGAAGATACGATACGAGCACGAGCACAATAAGCTTTAGTATTTCTTTACTGGGTTGTT
This sequence comes from Noctua janthina, assembly GCA_963576755.1. Classification (NCBI taxonomy): domain Eukaryota; kingdom Metazoa; phylum Arthropoda; class Insecta; order Lepidoptera; family Noctuidae; genus Noctua; species Noctua janthina. The sequence goes on from OY755077.1 coordinate 45,913, forward strand.
GCTATATAAATTAGAATGCCAGTAGTAGGTAAAACTTTGTGTTTATATTTTAACGACACATGGGATATGGTTATGGCACGACCTAATTCTTCTCCAGACAGGAGAACACTGCCGGCCGCCCGCGTCCCGAGCTAACCGGTGCTAACGTTAATTTGCTACGTTAAAAGAATGTAACAATGTGTCACTACAAAGCCTTAGCTTTACTAACGTGTATTTGTCGATAGAAATGGGTATATAATATGCCCTTAAAGTACCGGTAACCGGTAGCCAAACACACTATACGTATAAATGAAAAAAAAAACAACATAATCTACAGATACAGAAATAGGTAATTTAATACTCAAACTTTTTAATAGCTTTAAGGATGTCATTTCGAAATCTAGTAGCTGACAAAGAACATGAATCTAAATAGAATAGGGTCAGTTAAGAGGGGCAGGGCCTGCGAGCTATTGTCGTCGCGCTGCGTCTAGTCTGCCCCCGTAGAGGGACAGCTGCAGCTCAGACCGATTACATCAGACGATTCGTATTCCCCATTTTACCCGACTGCGGCGAAGCCCAAAAGGAGGGTTATGTGTTTGACCTGTATATATCTATGTATGTATGTCCGTTTATTTGTTACCGCGTAATTTCTAAGCGGATAATTGGATTTGGCTAAATTATACGTCGTTAGATTCGTCTGGGTAGCGTGACTGTCACTGGCTACTTTAAAATCTATACACAGATAAAAATAAATAAAATTAAAGTGCCTATTTGTAATTTTAAAATAACAGGTTATTACTGAATGCATATGAAAGTACACACGCCAGCACATTAAGCTCGTCCTCCAACATACCCATAACTACGCTATATTTAATATAGAGAATCGTTCGAAAGTGACTAAGCATCGTGGCATCGGCCAATCACAGTGCGGTAGCGTTTAATGCTTTGCACTTACACACACAGTCGCGCTTTTTTTGCATCGTGTTGTGTCGACCGCCAACCGTTTCAAGTCAACATTCCCAAATATCGCTCGGCTGGGATTCAGTGTGCGTCAGAATGGCTGGTGGTCTGTATCGTTTCGCGTCAGACTAGAGACTAAAAATTGCTACCTATTTGTTACTTTTTACTACTTATACTCTATTAATTGCCACCTAACTTGGAAATAAAATAATGGGACTTCAAAATGACGAATAAAAAGAAACATTGTTGTAATAACGATTACAAAATTCAGAAATAAACATTGTTGTAATCGTTTTAAATTGCTTTGTTCAAAAACTAAAGTTATTGAATAAAAAAAATTAAAACGATTACAATCCATTCCCTGTAAAAATTTCAAATGATCAAAACTTTTTACTAGTTAAAGCTATAAGGTGGACAACTGGACATTGAAAGACGTAACGGTTGCAATCACGTAGCAATTACTCAAGTAAAAGTAATAACACGAATTTGAATAGTTTACACAAACGGAGAGTTCATCAGCCTTCCTGATATCAGAATGGCTGGTCATTTTGAAGTCCCTTTATTTTGTTTTCAAGTTATATAACAATTAATTGTCTGTGGGTAGTAAAAAGTAGCAAATACTTAGCAATTTTTGGTCACCAGCCTGACGCGAACCGGTACAGCCATTCTGACGAATAATCACGTCGATAGTTGTGACGAAAAGAGGTCAAAAACAAACACAGTTTAGCGATTTTTTAAAACAAATATTAGGATTTAAATGATTATACAATGCAGGTCTTAGATGTGAATCGTAAGCATGCACTGCCATTCAAGAATCACAAACGCAGCATTCGAGGACAATTAGGAATTCTCCTGGATGGCGCATGCGTTTACTAACTTTAATTTTACAAACACAAGCAACCAGACCCGGAACAGTTGAACAAATATTTGTTCTCTACAGGAACGAACCCGCGACACATAGCGCAGCAACCAATCGTTCAAACCATATCTAATAGTAATATGATTAAATATCACAGTAGACACTTATATGCCAGTGCGAATGGAAGAAAACATTTATGGCTTAATTTTTTTTCAGCTTCAACTTTTTTATTTAATTTTATGAATAAAACCTAAACATACATTTTCTTCAATAGTTATCGTTGTTAAAATCGCTAATAAAATAATAACTTTTAATAATAGATGTAATTAGTGCACAGGTGCAGCGGAAATAGAAAAATAATGTAACCATAACAATCATTATGCGACGAACTCAACTCGCTTACAAAATAATATTATTAAATTACCTACATGATATCTACGTATAGAAATGGTATGGTTAAAATGCGGCGGCGCGCAACGCGGCGCGTCCATACCATACGGTCTACGCGTGAGAGAGACGAAATAACAACAATATATCGGACCCAAAGTCCAAACAGTACAGCTTGATGAGCGGCCGTGTGTACATACGGCAACCTAACGGGGTATAACAAAAAAAAACATTTTCTTAAATTTTAGTCTTTAATTTTCTTAATTTTTTTCGTTATCTGTCTGTCAATCTGTCTGTCTGGTTGTTCTGGCTAATCTCCGAAACGGCTGGACCGATTGGGGTGCCATATTGTGGGGTTCGAATTTTTTTTCTTCTCATACCGTCAAATGGGGTATCAAAGGTGATTACAAAAATATGTAAATTTAACTTAAATATGTTTAAAAGTAATTCGAATTGCCAAATCGTATAAAAAAGGTAAAAAATCCTATACATATAATAAAAACCACTATATATTTTATATTCAAATAAATATATCGTATGTATCCGTTCGTTAGTATGGACATAAAATGAATCACAAGTGCGCCGGTGGTGACATCAACTACTACTTAAAAGTCTACCCACACCCCAGCGTGCTTCTACAGAACCCTTATGTTCAGCTCGAGGCGAGGATGAAATTCAATGTCTGATCGCAGCGGAGTTGAGACGTCTTGAAAGTGTACCCGATTCATTGTGCCCCGTGGTATTGTGTCAAGTTGTAATCTCAAGTAATTCTTTAGTTTTGCTAGAAACAGTGTATCGCAACCAGTGTGTTTTCATAGCACGAAACCTATCGTCTTCCCACATGCTGTACGAGTCTAACGGAATAAAAAAAAATATTTTGTATTGAAATGGGCCCCGCCTGCTTTTCTGCTATTTAGCTTTTTCCTTTTCAGTTTTTTTTAGTTTATTAGTTTTTTTACTTCTTTTTTCTCCTCGAAATCTGACTTGATTCACTTATTTTTGACATTAAAATTTCAAGAAAGAGATCATCTCTTGGTTCCTTTCCATTTCTTTTATGTTAAAACTTTTAATTATTTCTGCTAGTGCTCTAATCACGGCCGTAACAATGGGGCATTCTTTGTCATTTTTGGAGGGTCATATTTTCTTAACTTATTAGTTGCTGAAAAAAAAGAAATTACAGGGACCTGTCTATAGTAGACCTTGATTGTCTGTTCCCTCTCAACGTTGCAGCGTTGCGCGTGCACATTTGATGACATCACCTACTCTTCCTTCTTGAGCTCACTCTTCACTTCTATCTTCCCATCTCCGTCACTCTTCGCCTCAGCCTTCGCTTCACCTTTGTCTTTGCTCTCAATCTTGTCGACGTCAATAGAACTCCGCGATAGTTGCCGCAGAATGTTCTCGAATATTCTGGGCGCGCTCTTCGTGTTCGGCAATGAGATGTCAGTCTGAGTGGTGGCGGTCTCGCATTTCTTTTTCTCTACTTCGAGCGGTATGCTCGTCTCCTTAAGGTCAAGCGTCATGGTCTTTTTCTTGCTGTTGAGCTCGGGGTCCGGGCTGGCGTGGGCTCGCCTGTCGATGGCCCGAGACAGGACGCTGCCCAGCAGGTGCGCGCACTTGATGATGTTCTGCGTCTCGCGGGGCGTGAGGTGCAGCCCCTGCGTCCGAATGATGTTGTTGATCACCTCTACGTTGTCCGGAGAACGCTTTCTGGAGCCATCGGAGAATTCTGAAATGAAAAATAATACTAAGAGAACATTATCTACATGCTATCTCAAAAACAACACAGTTCGGACCCCAAGTTAACGGGTCAAAATTGTTGTAAATGAGTTCTAGTATCACCTATTTCAAGGAATGCACCCAGTTACCAATCACCCTGTATATCTTAAAACCAAGTAAAATAGTACGTTTTGATATAATTTGTTTTAAATAATCATATTCATCTATGAAATACTATTTATAAACACTAAAATACTCGAAAAATATTTACGCCACGCACCGTAAATACGCATATCTCTTTGCTGAGATTTAAAAACAAAACTAAAACCGCCGACTATAGTCATTGAACTTATTTGGCATTAGTATAAGTATAGTTGTCTGTGGAAATTTTTATTTCCGCATGTGTGCGGCAAAATATTAAAAATTCACGCGTGTAAAAAGTGGATTGAGAAGAACATTTTTATTATGATTTATTAATATATGTACGCATACGAACCCCAGTCGGCGAGGTCGACGGTGTCGGTGCGGTAGGGCGTGGGGCAGCGGTCGTAGTAGCCCTGCACGGGCACGCTCGGCAGCGAGTTGTTGTAGTTGGCCCAGAAGGCGCACCACTCGCCGTCCAGTGGCTCCGCCGCGCCCGGGCCGACTGCGCCAGCCTCGCCCGCCTCGCTGCCCTCCGCCCACGTGCTCACGCAGCAACTACACAGCGAGGAAGGGAACACTCACCAAATTTGTAAAACAATTGATAATACTTTTTTTTTTTTCGGATGGGAAATCATCAAATGACTCCTCCCACTCTGGGTGCGGAGCGGAAGGGAGTGTCAGACTTGTACTGACTAAAACCCATCCATGTTCCTTCTTTGCCCTTTGTGTTCCAGGGCCACGGTATCTCTTTCGAACAGTCCCGCAGCCCTGGCAGGCATCGGCCCATGAGGACCCCTACTTGGTTGCTGACATCTCTTTGAGGCGCGCGTGGAACACGAACGCGCCGTCGACACAGCCTGTCGTCATAAGACGGCCGGACGGCGAGCTAGCCCATAACTCGCCGTCCACAGGCCCGCGCCTACGGTAGCTGGGAGCCACCAGGTGACCCCCGACGCCCAGGGCGTCTCCCGCGGCGGCTGGGACGTGAGGTTCTTTCCCTCTCACGTCCCGCCACCTCCTTTACTAGCATGACTGCTTCGCAGGCCGTAGAGGGCCATGGACCGCACGACCCCCGCGTAGATCCTCCGGCAGGAGGCGTTTGGACCCCTCGGGTTGGGCAAGAGCTGCTTGAAGGCAGCCCCTGTCCGTTCCAGTTTGGATTTGATAATACTTAGGGTAAACACACCTTTTGTTGCCTTGACACCCCACCAAAAAAGGAATTTGAATTACTATTACGGATCTTAAAAATCGTATTGCACCGACATACATGGGCGCCGGTACCTGCAAGGGTGTGTATGAGCAAGACTGCTTCCCCTGGTGATAGAATTGCCTTTACAGATCTTACAAATCGTATTGCACCGACATACATGGGCGCCGGTACCTGCAAGGGTGTGTATGAGCAAGACTGCTTCCCCTGGTGATAGAATTGCCTTTACAGATCTTACAAATCGTATTGCACCGACATACATGGGCGTCGGCACCTGCAAGGGTGTGTATGAGCAAGACTGCTTCCCCTGGTGATAGAATTGCCTTTACAGATCTTACAAATCGTATTGCACCGACATACATGGGCGCCGGTACCTGCAAGGGTGTGTATGAGCAAGACTGCTACCCCTGGTGATAGAATTGCCTTTACAGATCTTACAAATCGTATTGCACCGACATACATGGGCGCCGGTACCTGCAAGGGTGTGTATGAGCAAGACTGCTTCCCCTGGTGATAGAATTGCCTTTACAGATCTTACAAATCGTATTGCACCGACATACATGGGCGCCGGCACCTGCAAGGGTGTGTATGAGCAAGACTGCTTCCCCTGGTGATAGAATTGCCTTTACAGATCTTACAAATCGTATTGCACCGACATACATGGGCGCCGGTACCTGCAAGGGTGTGTATGAGCAAGACTGCTTCCCCTGGTGATAGAATTGCCTTTACAGATCTTACAAATCGTATTGCACCGACATACATGGGCGCCGGTACCTGCAAGGGTGTGTATGAGCAAGACTGCTTCCCCTGGTGATAGAATTGCCTTTACAGATCTTACAAATCGTATTGCACCGACATACATGGGCGCCGGTACCTGCAAGGGTGTGTATGAGCAAGACTGCTTCCCCTGGTGATAGAATTGCCTTTACAGATCTTACAAATCGTATTGCACCGACATACATGGGCGCCGGCACCTGCAAGGGTGTGTATGAGCAAGACTGCTTCCCCTGGTGTTAGAATTTAATAAAAAAAATTGTCAAAAGAACTAAATCCATAGTAATAGAAAACCTAACCTCATCGAAGCGGGATGCAAACATTTTCGGCCTGCTCCTGCATTGTACACTCTCTTAATTAACTCTTAAACTATTCTTTATAAAGTTATGGCTACAGTTGCTCCAAGCTGTCAATCAATTATTGGAACAATAGCTTATCGTATCCGAAGCGCACTGAGACGAGAGAACCGAGAGAACATTGGATGCAAGGATGGGGAAACTAGCTCGTAGTTTCCCCATCCTATGTTCTCTTAATTCGTGAGCTCTTCTGCGTGCTTTGACAAAGTTTAAAACTTCTTGTCTGAGTGGAGGAACGTAAACCTAATCAATGCAAACATGTTTAAATTCACTTTGCGCCTAAAGCTGCATCCCTTCGAAATAATTCTCTGACCGCCCATGTTAACATTGCCTCACGTTTGGTTTTTTAACCGACGAAACTAAAGGAAGTTCTTAATTCGACGTGTAATAACATAGTATATATTTTTTTATGTATAACTTTTTACAAAGAAGTCCGATTTGCATGATTCTTTTTTTTTTGTGAAAAGCGTATAGCTCAAAGTTTCCATTTAAAATGGAAAAATCGTGTCTGGGTTCATTGCATGCACTATGATGAGAACTTTAAACCTAACTAGAATATGGCTGTCATTGACGGTGTAACGATGGAGATGAAAGCCAGTTACAAGAGGTTCTCAACAGTTTACAGCAGCTATATTGTTATTGGGCTCATTTCATGCGCCTCGGTGTGAACTTTAGACCTGCCTGGAGTATGACTGTCATCGAAGGTCTGACGATGGAGATGGAAGGCAGTTGCAAGAGTTCCGCAACAGTTTACAGCAGTTATAATTATCGTGATAACAAGACCCTTAACGAAGCCGTCAACCAAACATTATGTACATCAAACTAAGTAACTTTACGAAAAAATTATTGTTGGGAAACGACTTTTTTTTGGGGGTGAAAAATCACGTTTTACGGTAGGATTCAATGTACCGCACTCAAAACATTGTGTTGATAGATGGATTGAAAAGTATGGAGGTCGTGGAGATGTTTACAGTAAAAATCTTACGTTAAAAACATGATTGTATTTAAAAAGGAACTTGTGAAAAAGTTGGAACTTTGACCCTCAATATCTCCGTAACTAGAAAGTCCTACGGTATAGTCTAGAACAATAAAATGATCGCAATGACGGGGAAAAAGGTAAAGTACCTTTTGGCTTCGTTAAGGGTCCTGTCACAGCCTTTACAATCATTGACATATTTCCAGCTTTCGCTACGCTTACCTGGACAGCTGCAGGTCCTGACTGCGGGGGGACAGCGCCTGCGAAGCACGCGTGGGCAGCGTGCGCGGGGTGCGCGGGGAGAGGTCCGCGGACGACTGCCCCGAGTACTCCGGAGATACCGACGAGTAGTCCGGCTCTGCGCCGCCTCTGGGGAGCAAATGTCTTTATCGATTGGTATTGTGCCTGCCGCATTACAAGGAGGGATGGCAACACACCATCATCATTGGCCTTCAGCAGTCCACTGCTGGACATCATCATCATCATTCTTCTTCTTATCCCAATTTATTTGGGGTTGGTGCATCACATCTTCTTCTTCCATCCATACGTCTCCATTATTCGTCATCTCAGCATATTCAGAACATAGGTCTCTCCAATTGCACGCCACACAGCTCGATTTACAGCTACAACGCTGCTCTTGTGTCAGTGGTAGCTCACCTGTGCGGAGTGCTGGTGCTCGTACTGGTGTAGACACGGAGCCGTCGCGACTGCTGGCGACGCTCAGCTTGTCGAGCTAGTGCTATGCTGCTCGTGTGTCAGTGATAGCTCACCTGTGCGGACTGCTGGTGCTCGTGCTGGTGTAGAACACGGAGCTGTCGCGGCTGCTGGTGAGGCTCTGCTTGTCGAGCGAGTGCTGCGCTCGCCGTGTCTCCACACGCGCCGCGTGTAGCTGGCTCTGCAGCGACGTGGAGCGCGGCTTGGCCCCCCGCGTGCCCCTCCCCCCGGGCGCGGGGGTAGCGGGAGTCGCGGGCGTGGGAAGGGGGGTAGACGTCGCGAACTTGTGTCGGATGCCGTACTTGGAGTTCATGTCCTCGAAGTCTGACACCTGTAGGACGAATTAAACCGAATAAATATCAGAATGCAAAGATTGCTGAAGTAACTTTTTTTTTTTTTTTTTTTTTTTTTTTTATTTAATTCACAAAACCGATGTACAATCACAAATGCAATAAAAAAAGTTACAACACAATATTTCTGATTGCCATCTACTAGATGTGAATCTAGCATGCATATTTTTATGTAAAACACTTACAATTTGACAAAAAAAATAAAAAGACAATTAGCTAAACGAAAAATTACAAGTTGTGACTTTTTCAAAATAATAAAAAACTTTTGGGAAAAAATTAAAAAAAAATTAAACAAGAAAGAAACATAAAAAAAAAAAAACTATAAAAACATATTACACGATTAATACTCTAAGTTTAGTCCTAACTGAGGCCACAGAACCAGTAAAGACATCTATTTCACTACGAATGGAGTTGGCAATAGAGAGCATGCGGTAAATGGGTGAAAAATTACCTATATTAGTTCGACTATGCGGCAGTACGAAAGTCCTTCGGTTAATTAAGCGGCTACTACTACGTGGGATACTAAATTTCACTTTTTCTAAAAGCTCAGGAGAATCTATTATCCCATTTATCAGTTTAAACAAAAACATGAAGTCCAGAGATTTCCTTCGTGCGCTCAAAGATTTCATTTTATAATAGCTCAGCCTAGAGTTATACGTGTTCAGACTACGACACTTGTTATCCGAGAAACTTAAGTGGTATAAGAACCTTTTTTGAACACGTTCAATCCGATCAGAGTGCACCTGATAAAACGGGTTCCACACCGTACTACAATACTCCAGAATACTTCGAATAACGTTGTTGTAAATGGAAATAGTCAGAATTGGTTCTTTAAAAATTTTCATTTCCCTGACGATGAAACCCGACAATTTAGATGCCCGACCAATAATTTGGTCGTAATGACTCCTAAAACTTAAACTACTATCTACTAAAACACCGAGGTCCCTAATAGTATCAACTTCTTGGAGCGGGCTGTTATCAATCAAGTAATAATATTTACATGTTTTCCTTTTTCTGCTAAATTTGATAAAGTAACATTTGTTTTGATTTAATGACATTTTATTTTGTATGCACCAATTGTGCACGTTATTTAAATCTAGCTGAAGCTGATTAATATCGGATTCGTTGTATACAGTTCGGTATATTTTTAAATCATCTGCAAAAAGTTTATATTCCGAACTAATTTTGCAACCCAAATCATTTATAAAAACTAAGAAAAATAGAGGCCCCAAGTGTGAACCCTGCGGCACCCCTGATGGTATGTAATATTGTTTGGATTTGAAACCCTTAAGATACACCAGTTGTGAGCGATTTTTTAAATACGATTCGCACCAACGGAGCAACGACCCATGAATGCCCATACTTTCTAATTTAGCAATTAGTAAGTCGTGATTTACTAAATCGAAGGCCTTTTTAAAGTCGGTGTATATTGCATGAACTTCTCTACCGTCATCTAATGCAGATGATATATAGGAAACATATTCGACCAGATTTGTCAGTGTCGATTTTTTGGGGCGAAAGCCGTGCTGGTTGTCATCCAGCACACTTTTAAAGTGAGAGAACATTTTTTTCTGAACAAGGGATTCAATAATTTTACCACAAGCGGATAAAATGGACACTGGTCTGTAATTTGCAACATTATCAACACGACCCGATTTAAAGATTGGCGTGATGTGCGCTATTTTCCACTGATCAGGGAATAAGCCCTGTTCCAAAGAATAGTTGAATATTGTAGTCAGAGGATCAGCTAGGTTCGCTGCACATTTTCTAAGGAAGAGAGGAGGGATTGAGTCAGGCCCGGGTCCTTTATCACAATTGAGGGAAGACAAGTAATCAAAAACTTCTTTTACTTCAAGTTTGCACCGACTGAAAGTGTTATTGTTACAGGGAGTGGGTTCAACTGGCGTTGAAGTGAGTGTGTTACTATTTACTCTATATATGGACTGAAAATGATCGGAAAACAAGTCACAGATTTCTTGGCCGCCCCTGGCAAACGTAGAGTTATTCAAAATCATTTTGTTGGGAATATAATTGTTACCAATCCGTTTATTTTTTAAGTACCTCCAGACATGCTTAGGATTGGTACGCAGATGTTCAGCTATATTCCTTTTAAAATTAGCATAACAGTCCTTTATCAACCCACTGCAACGCACTCTCAGGCATTCAAACGTAATTTTATCTCTGGGATTCCCGTACTTTTTATATATAGAGTGATATTTAGCTTTTTCTTTAATGACTTTTAGTAAAGCTCTACTGTACCAGACAGGATAGCGTTCATCTCGTGGTTTTGTAATCGGAGTATGCAGTTTAATAATTGGCATAAGAATATCATAGAATTTTTGCAACATGTCGTTAATATTATTTGTAGAATTCCATTCATCAGCAATTTTCGCAAGTTCAGCGTTGACCGCTTCATAATTACAGAGATAAAAGTTCAAGTATATGATTTTATTTTGCACAAGAGGATTGCTATTTTTAGATGTTAACGAGATCTCCAGCGCTGGATGATGAGGATCAATTGGTATAAGCGGAATTGAGGCCTGAGACACCAGCACTTTGTTGTTACTACTACTAAGTACTAGATCTAAAATACGATTTGAAGCGTTGAGTATCGTGTTGCATTGGTGAAGATCGTTAAAGGCTAGCATGTCTAAAAAAGTGTGTTCTATATTGCTACTGGATTCTTTGGGGACCAATAGACCAGAATCCGCATTATATTCCCAATAGATACTACCCATATTAAAATCACCGATTAGCAAATTGATCGAATTAATTTTACTCTTTTTATTAATTACTTCTGTAAAGTTTCGAAACAGTGCATCGATATAGTCTTGTTTGATTGGAGGTGGAATATAAACGGCACAAATATTAATTCTCAAGCCACTCTCACACTTGATTGTGATCCACAATTCCTCACACTGGGACTCCCAATTTAATCTCCGTGAGACCTCATATTTTTCCAAACTTGCAACAAACACACCTCCACCATCCCTTTTTGTAGTCGAGGATACCGTAGATGACCTATCGCGCCTGAACACTCTGTATCGGTTATCTAAAAATTCATGGTCTAACACCGTATCATTGAGCCAACTTTCAGTGCCGATAATGATGTCGTAACCAAAATTTAAAGCTGCAGTATAAAAATCCTCTGTCTTGGTTCGTAAACCTCTTACATTTTGATAATAGATTTTAAACTTGAATTTAAAATTAATATAACACTATTAAGCGTGCAAATTATGTGACTAATAAACTAACAAGTTACAACGACTCTACACATGCCAAATTTTTAACTAGAAGAGATTTAGTTGTCACATCTTTCCTCACAAATATGCGTCCATTCCGAACCCATACAAAGTTATATTTCTTTTCCTTAGCAGCGATTCTTGTCGCTGCATGTAGTTTTTTATTTGCCAGAGTCAGATTTTCCGTTACAAAAATCGGCTGCTTTACTCCACCAATACCAATATGGCTACTGTTCAACTTCTCCGACTCATTCTTCTTATTAAAGTTTCTAACTGCAGCAAGTAGATTATCGCGAATACGAGGACTGGCTAACTTGACGACTATGCTACGTAACGAGTGACAAGTTGAACTTGGTATAGCTCAAGGAAGTATTTTTAATTTTAACTTTTAGATAAAAGATTTCAGGCCTCATTTTGGATTTCGCCTCGACATCTCATACGACTTGTCCCTTTTGTGAGTTATCGAGCCACTGAGGCTGAGCACGAACTTCGAAAGGACCATGGGTGTGAGTTACCGAGCCACTAAGTCTGAGCACTAACTACGAAAGGACCATGGGCAATTTTATTTGAAATCTGGGCGTAAGGCCAATAGAAGCAGTGACAGCCTAGTGGTGTGACCGTCGAACTGCCAAGTCATAGGTCTTGAGTTCGAACCCAAGGCACGCACCTCTGATTGTTCAGATTCATGTGCGTATTGTATAATCATCACTGGCTTCGGTGAGGGAAAACATCGTGAGTAATCCAGCATGCCTAAGAGATATTTCTTGACGGCATGTTAAGTCAAATAAGAGGCCCATGGGCGGCATAAAAACTCTGACACCAGGTTAGGAACTAACCACACGATAAAGAAAGGCCAATAGAATTGAAATGCATTCAGTAAAAAAAGATCGGGAATGGATGATTTGTTTATTTGTTTGGCTCTAAATACAATTCTTGTTTTTTTTTTGTGTTGTTAGTTTGGCACAACTGTTATCCATTTTGGCGCGGAGTTTGAGTTGCATCTGTTGTGTGTGCTATCTATGTACAGAGATCTCTGTCAACAGAGCTTCCTGTGTACCGAGGTGTCTACAAGCAATGTTTTCTATCAACAAAGTTTTCGGCGAAACGTGCTGTCTAGGAATAGAGATTTCTATTAACTTTGCTTTCTGTATGTAGTCATATCGTACAGGTGTGTTTCTATCTTAGGTTCCACGCTCGTTCAAAAGCGGTCGAGATGTGATGGAACATTTGCCTCGCTCTGAAAAACTGCAAAAGTGAAGGAAATAGTGACTGAAAATTCTCATTCAAGTTTGATAGCCACTGAACTTTCAGTGTCTCACGAGTCGATCCGTACCATTTTAAATAATCACCTGCAGCTTGGATACGGCTCAAAAGGGGGCTGCGAGGCTGCCGTACACGCTTTGTCAACCTACCTAAATTCTGGCAAAGGTGAGGTCATCCTGAAGGTTGACATAAAGAACGCCTTCAATTCAGTGAATAGGGACACCTTGTTAAGAGCGTTAACGTCTTATGGCATTTCATACAAACTTTCAAGTGATTTTGTTTCGAAATGACTGAACCGATTTTAATGAAACTTCGTACACATAAGCAGGATACATAAGTCTAAAGATTTGATAGAGAACTTTTCGAAAAATAGTGTTACAGCTAAATTAGACCGATTTTAAATTTTCCATAGAAACAGAAATACTTATCCAATTATATTTTTTTTAAAAGACATTAAAAAGTTTTTCTTTTCGTTCTGATAAAAGCAAGTAAATGATGTCCCTTTTTTAGATTGCTAGTGATCTAAATGGGTTAAAATTTATTTTATACATGGCTTGCGATCTACGATGCTGTAGCTCAAATACCCCGGTCATCCTCCACTCCGTTCGATATAGTTAATGCTGTAAATGAGTTAGCGTACCTACAACTATTTTTTATTCAAAAATACTCAGATTAAACAACACCATTTAACATTATAATTAATTATCGTAGCACGTCTTTGTAAACGACGTTTGCGGCGTTTCTTTATTAAGGCTAAAAAGACTAAGTTACTCGCAGAGCATGCAACATGTCCATGTGAACAACAGTCCTCACTTAAATCAATGCCTGTGCATGAACTACTGTGTAACAAGTCACCTGTGACAAGTCGAGCGACATATCCTCCTCCAACGTATCCTCGTGTCCCCGCGGCGTGTGGGGCGTGTGGGGCGAGGGGGGCGCGGGGAGTGGGCGCCGGGCGACCTCGGACAGCTTGCGTCCCCGGGGCCCGACGTCCACCGACTGCCTCCGGTGGTAGGAGCCTGGTAGCGAGTTTGCGCGGTCGGTCCTGCAAGTAACGTGTTCAATTATGTACTTACAAGTGCAGCATATTATTATTATACTCTTTGAAGTGCAGAATGAACTGTGGACACAGATAATATAATACTACCTGTGGGTGACATTAGGCGAACCGTTCCTTTTCACTCTTGAACGCTACCGAGATTACCTACAATCATGACTGATATTTGAGCGGCATAGTCGTAAGATACGGAATCCGTAATAATAATGTAGTAAATTGAGTGAAACTGATTTCGGTTTGATGATCGATGTTTGAGTAATTTAGATGCCTACGCTTGCGTTAAAAAAAATCTCGAATTTATAATTTTTATTAAATCTACTAATCAAATCAGACAACTTGTATTTTTTATTGAACGCTTTTTATTTTATTCACAACTAATATAATTTTTTTAAATAAAAAATCGAGCAGCTGTGGCCCAGTGGTGGCGGTCCCGACTTACGAGCAGTAAGTCGTGGCTTCGAACCCAGCCAGGCGCATTACTTTGTGTAATTTATTTCATCACCACTGCTCTCAAAACGGTGAAGGAAAACATCGTGCGGAAACCGGCATGTCCTAGAACCTAAAAAAATTCGAAGACATGTGACATCTACCAACCCGCACTGGGCCCGCGTGGTGGATTAGAGCCCATTCCCTCTCAAAGAGAGGAGGCCTGTGTACCAGCTGTGGGAACATTATAGGCTGCTGCTATGCTATGCTATACTAAATAAAAAATATAATATTTACAATCACAAAACTAGAAAGAAACTCAACTAAGTAGATGAAATTAAAATACTGTGTGCGCAGCAGCCCTATTGCTTGCGAACGTACCGCCCCGCTGTAGGTAATTATTTCAAGGACAGGGCCGAGTCACAACATGTATTTATACTGTACCTTCACGGAGTCGTCAACCAAGCGTTCTGGTTCATCAAATTAAGTAATTCTACGCAAAAATTATTGCTGAACACGACTTCTTTTTGGGTGAGTAAAATCACATTTTACGGTAGTACTCAATGTGGTGCACTCAAAACATTGTGTTGATGGATGCATTAAATGGTGCGGGGGATGCGGAGGTATTTAAAGTGAAATTAAAATATTAAAAACTTGTATTGCTGCCGCGACGCCTTCTGGCTGTGTCAGGGCTAAAGGGGCGAAAGGTAAGGGATACGTAAATAACCACTACGTGGTGGTTATTTACGTACTTTATGTTGTTACCATGACAGTGTCACTTACAAAAATGTTTCTCCTTTACAATTCCTTTACTCGTGTAGTGTTGACGAAGTAGGTACACAGAGATAGACACACTCGTACATACCAACCAACGTTACTCACGTTGTGGGCTCCAACTTCCAACGCAGTCAGGCAACAGCTGCTCGAGTGGTGACCGTGAAAGAGTTCCCGATCTCGCACAGACAAAGGTATCGTTACCCTTGCACGGATCGACCTTGACTATAATAGCCACGAGCTGCGCTTTAGTATCGTTCTATAAATCTATACTAGGCTAAAACACACACCTCTTGACAATCTGTTTCCCCGTGACGACGAACTCCAAGTTGCTCGGCTTGGCGGCCGTCTTCTTGGGAGTACTGGTGGCTGAGGGGGGCGCGCTGTTCTGGGGGGATTCCTTCTTGAGGCTGCTGCGGCGCGAGAGCGAGCCCGAGCTGCGGCGAGAGGAGGAGCGCGAGCGCGGCGGGGGCGGGGGCGGCGGCGCAGTAGGGGGGGACTCGTCCTCTGCCCAGCGCTCCGGACGGTACATCCTGCTGGAACATGGAGAGAACGTTAACAGTAAAGGGTATGAATACACTCTTAGCAAAACCGATAAGCACCTTGTTCTTCTCGCTTTTGCGACAATATTATTTTTACAAGCAATGTACATATGTAAGTATGTTTGTTGGGGTGGAATCTTGCAACTCAATTTTGAAACAGATATCTTCAACCGATTGAGGTGAAATTTTGTATACACGTTAAGTTTGGATGACAATTAAATATGACATTAAATTTAACTTTTTCTTTATTTCTACGGATGACACAATCCAATTGAACGCTTCCTACAGTATTTACCTTATCTCCATTGTACACCACCAAAATAGTCTGAAACTGACTTAGTGTATTGTTTCCTCTTACTTTATTAAATAACTCCAACGGTAGTGTGTTGCAGTCAGCTCAGGTGTCCATCTTGAATTCCAGCTGCGTTCCATCAATATTTTCCTTTCCATTGTGACTTGTAGCTGTTTATTGTCATGATGCTACTACAATCATATTCAAAGTCAGCTGTTACTTTCTTCCTTTATTCCTGCAAACTGCAGCATAGATTTAATTTTTCAAATATTTTTTATTTATCCCGTATGCTGGATAGTTTTTTAAATCGTGAATCCTTCCACAATTTCCACTGTTAATTTCTTTTGGTTTTGTCCCTGTATTGTTGCTTTTTACTGCATCTATCTATTTTCACACATTCACTAGTTTCCTTTTCTAATGTTTCCACCTGTTTTTTAGCAGCTTCTGAAGCCCGACAAATTCGTAACGCTTATCTAAATTCGGATCCTCTTCTCTCAAGAATCTCTCCTTGACAGATTTTTCTCTCACACCAATTATTAGCATGATTGTGATGAGTCTATTTTCCTTCGTATCAAATTCACACGTACAAGGTTTTGTCCTTAACCTGGTAGTAAAGTGGTCAGTAGGCTCGTCTTCTTCTTGTCTATACAACGTGTAACAGATAAAGCGCAATACCTCAGACACCCCGATTAGAATATTAAATTATAAGTCTAAAACAACATCCGTAATTAAATAAATTTAAACCAAACCTAGTCTTTTTTTATAAAATAGTTATCCTTACTAAACGCAAAACGTATGTACGTTAACATCCCTGCACACACACTCATGCAATGTTAACGGCCGACGCGACACGCAAACTCTAGCGCCCGCCAGCTGACCATAGCTGTACACATTAGATGTGCTTTAGTTCAATGAACGAATTTTACGTACCTAAACACTCACAGGCTGATATTATGAATAACTTTTGATACTTAATTGAGTTTACCGTGTAATGATTGATAATTTTAAGTGATATTATCAACACGAATCTAACACTTTAGGCTTGGTAACGGGGATACATTTAAAACAGCGACTTTTTACCCGAACTACGAAACTAACGAAGGGCGAAGCGCCCGGACTCCGTCGGCACACGCGGGTAAAAAATGTATCTCAGATGCGTAACTTTCGCGATATCAACTACCCCCTGATAAGTCGTGTTTAGGTACAGTTTATTGTTTGTACTACAAAAATATTCAAAGAGCCGTGTGTTTAAAAGATTTGAATCATAATATTTACAGTGATAAGAATACAATCGTATTGATAGGAAGAAGTAGGTACTTACAGAACTGGACTATTTACATTTTACACTTAGGTTATTAATTTGCACTATTTCTGCGATCCACTTTCATTAAAGTTTCAAAATGACCACCGCCTTGTTCTATGCACTTATTTGCACGCTTTTTTAAATTGTATTTCAATTTTGTAAGCACTGTCTTGACACCGTCGAAGATGGAATGGGTGTTCACCATCAGCACGCAACGTTCGCCACACGTACATGTGGCTGCAGTTGAACTGGGGTGCTGCTTCTCTCGAGCTGTCCTCTGGATGTTCGTCGAGAATACGCTCTTGCAGACGAGTAGTCCGCACATTCGTCCCTCTGTCCAAAGCCGTATTAGGAAGGAACGTCCCAGAGTCCCTCAGTCGCTGAGTTGCAGCCAGCATCGTCCTAGCGCTCACACTGCAGCCAAAACGGTCATTGAACTCCCGACAAGCTAACGCGTCATTATCAAGACAGCGAGCCAGTGTCTCCACCATCTCCTTGTATTGTATGTTGGTATACCGGAAACCCATCGCGCGATTACTACCGGCTGATGACTGACTCAATGTACCTAACATGTCGGCGTAGAGGTGACGTGTGTGTCGGCATTTCGCATAACCGTCAAAGAGGTTGCCGACAAATGCTTTATCTCTTTGCAATAAGTTCTAAACTTCAAATTAAATAATTTTATTTTTGTAGGGATACTCTGATGACCAACTAAGTTAGGTCGTGTATTCAAATAAGCCTTACTCCTTGGAGATAAAGTTGGAATTCCTTTAAATTACCTCTTTATTTAATTATGTACGTTTATGAGCTATGAGCGAACTGCAAATAATGTCGTGCGTTTTAGTAGCCTTTATAGCTCTGAGTTAAGGTTTCAATTTCCTTGAATTAAGGATTGTATTAATTTGTCACGATACTGTGTTTCTAATTTAAGTTATTTAAAAGATTTTTCCGTCAAAATTTAACACCTATTTTTTATGACGGAAATCGATTCAGAAGCCGATTCTGAACCAACTACTTTCAGGAATTGCGTTTATTCTGTTACGCGTTGTATATATTGCAGAGGTATATCTCGTAGGTATTTAAGGCTAGATTTTAGCGGTTCTGTGTACTCGTCAAAATACCCAAGTAAGGACTCTAAAGTGAGCAAGTTTTTGTAATTTCCGTTGTACACATGTATAGCTTCCTCACCCGCACAGATAAGGAGCAGAGCTATTTTTTTCTGTTCCGCGGCCTTCTCTAGGCCCGCTGCTTCTAGATAAATTGAAAAAAGTTGCCTAAACTTTTTGCAGTTGGCATTGTATCTTGTCAGCACTAGCTTTCTTTAAGGTTTTATACCGTCCATTGTGTTGTTTTTATTACTTGTCTCCACACTGGGAACACTTAAGACTCTTAGGACACAGTAGAAATGCCAAAATTGTGTTTTTTCTAAATCCCGGGATTAGGAAAAAAGGCCGGGGTCGAATCCTCTAGTTAAAAGTAAGGCTAAGTTGCTAACGTAACGTACCGAATGTGCCCAATATTTCCGTTAATCACTTCACCAAGCAGGGTGGTTACTGAAAGGTTCGATCCCTGAGAACTAGTTTCTCACACAGAATCAATCATTCAGATTGCCGCTGGAACAATAAGCTGCTGCCAAGCACATCACTACATATCAGCTTTTCTCGTTACTTCAATTTTATTTTACTCTATAAAGTTCATAGTTTATTTTACTCTATTCGTTCATGTTGATGTCAAAAAAACGTCAAACGTCAAACATCGATCTACGTGATTTAATTCATAAATAATATATTATCTCAATATAAGTGGCCTAAAACTACATAATACACTCTAAATAAGTTGTAACTTCAGTGACAGTGTTATCAAGGCTTGAAGTTGCTAATACGTGTTGAAGAAGGAGATAACAGTGCATTTCGCTTAACAACACAACAACACCATAAAAACAGGTTTGGCAGTAAATTATTTAAAAAAATAAGTCTACGCACAGAATACTGGGTCATACTAACAACAATCATCAACAAGACACAGTCGTAGATATTTTTTTATAACGTAAACAAAGAACGGATGACTCATTAACGGTGCATTTAAACGAAATGACAAACCATTGACCAATCAGGATCAATCTCACAAAGTTGACAGCTACTTGTTATAAGAATCTACGTTCGGAAACCTGACTTTACTGTATTGAATACCAGTTTTTTGAGACGACGTTCTATTACACGAAGATTTATAAAATTTAGAATATTGATATTGTTATCGAGGTATAAAATGGAGGTATAAAATGGAGGTATGCAACAATATAACATATCGTAAAATTCAAAGAACTAGTTCTTTAAATGACATCAGCAGAGACAGTTCAACACTATTCGATGCGACCATGACCAGTTTGCCAAACACCTCATTAAATACTAGTCAAACTGTAATGGACTTAAACGAAAAAGTCAAGCAACTATCGGACGATTTACTAATAGCTCACCAAGAAATTGAAAACCTTAATTCTGAAAACTTTCGTTTAAAATCAGACCTTCAGAAATATTTTAAAGTTATAGATGCATATAAAACTATAAATCGAAAAGACAAAAATAAGGCTACACCTAGATCTGGCCAAAAAAGTAAAATTAAACAAAAAACTGACAGAACACCGAGACTAAAGAAAGTTCCATATCACGATGAAAAGGCTACGCCCGTAATAACAGAATGTAATCAGACTTCAAGGGCTGAACCAAATTCAATAAATCACGACATAGCCACCAATTCGGCGCCGCAAAAGGAAATTATATCTCTAAACACCAAACAGACAATTCCAAAAGATATCAAGCATAGAAAATTGTGTGTGCTGAGTAACAGCTCAGAAAGGGGGAGGCTGCAAAGTGTAGAAGATAACTTCGCCAGCGACTTTAATTATTGTAGTTACTCCTTACCTAATTGTAATATAAACCACCTTTTAGCCGGCATAGAATCAAAATTAAGAGATTTTAACCTAAATGACTACTGTATAATTATATTAGGAGAAACTGACATCAGAGACAATGATAACTTCATTGATGTAGTGAGAGAAATCAATGAAGGTCTAGCTAATTTAACACACACTAATATAATTGTCAGCGCGCCCACATACATACGGGGGGCACTCATTTATAATTACAAGGTGGAACTATTCAATAACCTCCTTTCCATGACATACAATATTATAAATACGCATATTTTTTCGACTCCAACTATGGTTTAACATTTGACATGTTTTCTAGTACATCTGGTAAATTAAATAAAGCTGGAACACTACAGAGGTTTAAAAACATTATGAATAGAATTAAAACTGACATGAAATTATTCCCTGTAGACCACCCACCAAATGGTCATCTATTTGGTCTGAATAATATAAACATAAAAGACAGTTCTTCCGACAGTAACGAGCAAAACGCAAACCTCACGGAAAATTCAAACTTTTTTCGTCTATAAGAACATATATGTCCTACACCAAAATATCGCCGGACTCCTAAACAAAAGTGACATCCTAAGTGTCTGTTTGGAAGAGCTACAATGTAAGAAAAAATCTATCGATGTTGTATGTATTACGGAACATTTTATGACGCCTGAGCAAGAAGAACTTTTAAATATACCTAACTATAACATAGCTATAAGTTTCTCAAGAGACTGTAAAAGAGGTGGTGCATGTGTTTTAACAAAAAATGGACATCACTATAAAGTGGTAAATTTAAACAATTACTGTATAAAAAATTTGATTGAGTGTTGCGCAATTGAATTAACCGAACATGGTATTATCGTTGTGTGTATATATAGGGTCCCAAATTCCGACTTAAACACTTTCTATCACAAATTGGAAAATATTCTCCATCTAGTATGCATTAAACGTAATAAAAAGGTTATCGTTTGTGGGGACTTTAACATAAATACATTAAAAAGAAATAAACAGACCCTAGATTTTGAATATATTCTTTTAAACTTTAATTTACAATTGCAATTCTTTCAACCCACTAGAATAAGTAGTGGGACATGTTTGGATAATTTCGCTCACAATATCCGAGGTTGCGAGGGGGAAATTATTGAATTTGGACTGTCAGACCACACCACACAGGTTTTAAGATGCCCGGTTAAAAAAACATGTGCTATTAAGTCAGGGCGTGTTAGACGAAGGAACTATTGCCTAGAATATCTGGATAAATTTAAAAATTGTATAAAATGTCTCTCATTCTCAGACATTTACACTACTTCGGACCCTAATGAGGCTTATGTTTATTTTTTGGATTTGTTTCAATGCTTTTACGACCTCTGTTTTCCTTACGAAACTATTACCAAGTCATTAACTAAAAAATCTAAGTGGATCTCAAAGGGAATAAAAAAATGCAGTAAAAGGAAACGTGTGCTTCTGTGGCAATATAGAGCTAATCCCACTCACAAGAACAAAAATGCATTCAAAACATATTCACGTAGACTTCAAAAAAATATATCTTTAACCCAAAAATCTCAAAATAATTATTTTATCAAAACAGCACAAAATAAATCTAAAGCGACATGGACCGTAATTAACAAGAATAAAGCCTACTTTCCTAAAGAACCTATAACTGAAATAAAAACTGACACAAAGATCGTCACGAATCCTACTGAAATAGCAAACTCCTTCAACGAATATTTTATTAACCAAGTATCTAATTCCAATCATAGCATAACGCAAGAAATTCCCATTCATTCAAACACTTTGAACTCTTTATTTATGGAACCAACTTTGCCGCATGACATCATGCATCATATTAGGTCTCTTAAAAATACAAACAGTGTAGGCAGTGATGGAATATGCACAAAAGTCATAAAAACAGTCTCTCAATATATAGCCCCACACCTAAGTTATATAATTAATTTAAGTATTGAGAATGGTATCTTCCCGGAGAATCTCAAAACCTCCATAGTTACTCCACTATATAAAAAGCAAGACAAATGTCTAATGAAAAATTACAGACCTATTGCTTTGATACCCATATTTGCAAAAATATTTGAAAAAGTCATATATAAAGCACTTTATAATTACTTAGAGAAATCAAACATTCTACTCGATGAACAGAAAGGATTTCGCAAGAATAGGACAATTAACATGGCTATCCATGATCTGATACGCCCTATCTTATCAAATGTAGACGAAAGAAATGCCGTATGTGCTATATATATGGACCTTACAAAGGCTTTTGACTACGTAGATTATAAAATACTATTAAATAAATTAGAGAAATATGGTATAAGAGGCAACATTCTGAATCTTTTTGAATCTTACTTACACAACAGAAAGCAGATTTTGGAAATAAAACGTATATGCCCATGCACTGGTTTCGAAAGAAGATACAGATCTAGTAGTAGGATTATTAAGTACGGAGTCCCACAAGGTAGTGTGTTGGGACCTCCACTATTCTTAACTTATACACGGTTATTTTTTGGTCGTTCTGGAACCGAAAGCCATAAACTCAATCATCGATTTCGAAACGATTGGGACTATTTTTTTCAAAGAGTAAAAATAAAAAAAATCACGATAAATTTAATTTAATGTTTTTTTTGTGAAATAATGAGAACTCGAAGTAACGCTTCCTTGCGGTAAATGCATATGTGTGTGTACAACGTATTCACGATCGGCAACACATGCGAACGGTACCCATTGAAAAATCCATTCATCGATCCGTAAGCCACGCCCCCACCCCACGCTTACAGTCTAGCTGTCGCGCGGTTCGTGTTCGGTCACTCACGCGCAACGTAATCACATGTTAAAAATGAGTCGGCAATACGCGTACTCCAACGTGGAGTATTGGGCAATGGTGGATTTTTATGGGATGGTGCACAATAACCTGGAAGAGGCTAGACGACTTTATGCTCAGTCGGAACACCTGAACTCTCTGCGCGCACGTGGAATCACCGATCCTCAAGTTCCCTTCACCTCCACCATCCTGCAGTGCGTGCGTACCTTAACAGTGAGTTTGGTGAGCAGTGGATAGGTCGTGGTGGCCCTGTGGCTTGGCCCGCAAGGAGCCCTGACTTAACACCACTGGATTTTTATTTGTGGTCCGAAATTAAAAGACTAGTTTATTTCGAGGAGCATACTACTCGAGATGAGTTAAGAAGTGCGATAGTGAAAAGTGACAGATACACATTAGGAAAATTAAAAGACAATGTGATTAAACGTGCCCGTTTGTGTATCGAGCAAAGTGGACTCCATTTTGAGCAGTTGCTTCGATACAGGGAAGTGTAAATTATTTAAAAAGTGTTTAGCCTTAGTTAGTTATAAGTTGATTATGTTTGTAGATAGCTCCAATTTTTTAAATACGCCTGCGCCTGCAATACCTTTTCTTGATAATAAAAGAGTACTTACAAAGTTAGTAGGTAGGTACCGACTTAGACGTAAAATGTATTACTGACGCGACGGTCCTAAGCCCGTAAAAAGTATGAAGGAAAAATTAGAGTTATTTAACTGTTAAGTACGTAAACATAAACGCAATTTAGATCAAACACAACAAACAACACAATGGTCATGAATGCGGAATCAAACGATTTATTATTGTCGCGGGTAGGTATCTACTGTAGCAACAACGTGGTTGGTAGGTACTGACCACTGCAACCTATAGCAAACTCATGATTAGCAAACCTTCCATACAAAGCTAGAGAAGTATCTATGGCTTGAATAACGAATTGAATTGCTATAATAGGTATGTAAGATGTAAGTGTAAGATGTAAGATCTAATTAGTTCATCCGCAAGTGTGCCTTCACCGTCTTGAAAACAAAAGATGCGCGATGCGTTAGATACCTACATAAACAAAAATAAAATATTTAGTATGGATTTGTGCCCGGTTGATGACAATAAGCTCGCCCCTTATTACATGGAAATTAAACATAACTGGCGAAAAATGTGGGTGTACCATTAGGTACACCTCTGCCAAACCCTTCGGAGATAACAGGCATGATGTTATGTATACCGTTCTAACCAAAGGATCGGTCGCGCAAATAGGTACCTACGCGATAGATAAATTGGTACACAAATAAAAATACGAAAAGCGAATTTAGACTTTATTTCTTAACCGTAAACGGTGAAAATTAGAAATTTTACCCAAACTAGGTACCTAAGTAAAATACGCAGTTTACTAAAATTATTCTGAGAAACCTATTGTCTCGTGTCCGACCTGACTGTTACAAAGATGCACAACCGAATTACACGGTTCACTTTATTAAAATAAGGTCTTAATTCCAACCTAATACCTCCAATACCTAATAATACATCCAACAAATAATGAACTCTATTCGACAGACGAAACGATTCATTTTTCTGTGCGAATTGTCTGCGTTTGTAACAGCCGCCAGCATTACCGCAAAAAAAATGTTTTAGGCAGTATTATTTTATGAATCAGGTAGGTTCGATTGGTCGACACTCGATTTAAGGCCTAATTCTTAAGCGTACTGTCGTCGTGTCGGAGTCTAGTTCAATAGGTACGAGTAGTAGTGATTTCGTGATGCGAGAGTGGTGAATTAAATGCCAATTAATTTCTCTCGTTAACAAAGAGATGTGATAGTGGTAAAAACCGTGCCGTGCTTCTGATACGAACGAGAAATGATGTAGGTAAATGAACCTACACCAACCTAAATCGGACCTGAAATGAAATACTACTTGCAGTCGGTTAATAAATTCGTCCGACGTCCATTGACCCGCTCGACTGAGTCGCTCACGCACAGCTGTGCCGCGCTACGTCATCATCGAGCGGACCGCGTACGTTATTGCGTTTATGAATAAAATAGTGGGAGCCCTACTAAGATTTAACTCGAATGACAGAAAAAATGTGATAAATTTCTAACTTCTATATTAGACGTCATAAAAAAAAAAGAATATGCCAATAGTAACTATTACTCGACTGGAGTTACTGTGTTTCGGTTCCAGAACGACCTAAAAGTATTCGTGTATAAATGATCTGCCTAGAGAAATAAAGCTTCCGATGGTATTATTTGCTGACGACAGCACGGTAGTAGTAAAATGTGACGATCCTAATACATACGAAGCAGAGATAAATTTGACATTGAATAAAATAATTACTTGGCTAAATAATAATAATCTTGTCATAAATCTAGAAAAAACTAAAATAATGCACTTTTATCAAAGGATTCCTAATATAAACCTTGACATTAACTACCTGGGCACTAAAATAGAGTCGGTAACTATGACTAGATTTCTTGGTGTTGTTTTAGATAATAACTTGACCTGGAAACCTCAAACGGAAGACATCTGTAAAAAAGTCAATAAATTTGCATATGCCCTCTATAAACTGGCTAAAATTGTTAGCCTAGAATCTGTTTTAATGGCTTACCATGGCTATGTGGCATCCACACTAAGATTTGGCATAATATATTGGGGCAATTCAGTAAATAAGGACTATGTCTTCAAAGCCCAAAAAAGATGCATCAGAGCTATGTGTGGTTTACAAAGTACCGACAGCTGTCAACCTCTATTTAAAAGTCTCAATATCTTAACCTTGCCTTCTCTGTATATTTATGAGGTAAATGTATTTGTGAAAACAAACATGCACCTATATGAAATAGCTTTTAAAAGTCAATATAGGAAACTACGGGACAGAAATAAGTTAGAGCTTAAAGTACCAAATGCAGGTACGGCTTTAACGAGGAAAAGCTTTTTTTGTATGGCCCAAAGGATATTTAATAAGTTACCTTGCTCAATAAAAAATCTAAATTTAGTAAATTTCAAGCGTAAATTATGTACTATTTTAATACAGAAATGTTACTACTCTCTCAGCGACTACTTTGATGACATCTCTTTGACATAATATATTTGTATGCTCGTAACATGACTGTAAAAGCATGACAACTCTCACATTTCTGTGGACAATATCAATTTTAGATGTTTTTCTTAGCAGTAACTTATTGACATCATAACCATTTAATATTGACATTATCTTATTTCATTAAAGATTGACATTACCTGACATTACCTAATGCATTATAAATTGATATTGATATTACGAATTAAACTTTTACCTCTTTATAATACTAGTACCACCTATAGATTAATTTACCCAACTGGCAAAAGCCTCCTTTAAATGTATATTTGTACGCCAAATGGCAAAACATAGAGAAACTATATAATGTATAACAATTATTGTAACATCTTGCACACTGTTATAACCTATGTTTACAAATAAAGACTATTGATTGATTGATTGATTGATTGATTGATTGATTGATTGATTCATAACTATTAGTAATAGTAACAAGCTTTTGCCCGTGAGTTCACTCAGGTTGTGATGGGAAGTCGTCCCTCGGGAGTGTATTAAATATATACTCGGGGATAATGTAGTTTCCTTGTTGTGAATAAATTTGCAGAATCGGATCAGTAGTTCGGAAGACTACCGCCTGTGTCAAAACTTATAAAAATACACCCTTATCTCTTAATAGTATAAGCACCCATAGTTTTACTATAGACTAGCGACCCGCCTTTGCTTCGCACAGCGCCACCTACCAGCTCCAAAACTATATCTAAAGTAGCCTATATTTTAAGTTAAACATGTAACAGTAGAGCGGTGAAAACTGCGTTCAAATCCATACAGTAGTTTTTGCGTGATGCGCGTGCAACCATACAGACAGACTGACAGACAGACTGACGAAAATACTAATAACTGTTTTTTTGGCTTCTGTTGCTCAAATAAAGACCCCTCATTTATATTGTTTTCAATATTTTCAATGTACGGACATCGGCCTGTTACAATTTTATTATATGTAAATAGACATAGATTACAAATACAATGAATCATACATCATAAAGAATTCATAAACCAATGTAAAAGCGCCTACAGAAAACATAAAACCTGTAGCCTCAACGTAGACCAAGTAATCGTTGCTAATGTATTTTGGTCAGGCGTTAATGTGTAAACTAGGTCAATCAGATCTGCCTCTGCCCTTTGAGTGCCTCGACCTACCTGCCTAACGCGGTTATTGGTTATCCGAGTGTGTTTCATGTTACGTGTACTGTCATGTAGGAGAGCCCTTGCGAAGGAATCACGCGGATTAATGAACTTATCTTTGAACCAACAGGAACTTAGCTCGTAAAATAATAACCTTAACGAACCACCATACCACCACCATATTTTATCTATGCGGGAGTCTGCTGGAGTAGTGCTGTTGGACCACTATTGTTTTAGTTTTATTTTTACAGAAAATCAATATCAACATAACATTACGCCTGTAAGAAACTAAGGGGATTCCCTTAGTTTCTTACAGGGCAGACTAGTTAGGCAGAAATAATACTCCTAAAGTTTTGTTTGAATACGATGTAGTAGGGGCGAGATTTTTGCCATCAACCGGACAAAAATAATTAAAGTTCCAGACTAATAGTGAGGAATTCAGTTCCAGTTCTGGAGCCATAGCGCTAAATGGCGCGTTTCTTCCTGTCTGCTCCGATCTTTCGGTATCTCGGTTCACTCGTGCAAAGCGATGGCGAAATAGATCGTAGTGTAAAGCACAGAATTAACACGGGATAGATGAAATGGCGGCAGGTCACGGGGACAATCTGCGACTCCCGCATTCCCCTTAAACTTAAGGGGATGATTTATAAAACAATGGTTAGACCTGCTGTCTTGTATGGATCAGAATGTTGGGCCACAAAAGGGATGAATGAAAGGCATTTGCATGTGGCGGAGATGAGAATGCTAAGGGGGATGTGTGGTGTTACGCGAATGGATAAAATAAGAAATGAGTATATAAGAGGAAGTTTGAAAGCGGCGCCGGTGACTGAAAAGTTGTGTGGTAATCGGTTGTCGTGGTATGGGCATGTGATGCGGAGAAATGAGGGAAATGTTGTGAGGAAAGTTCTGAGTATGAATGTGAATGGGTATATGAGTAGAGGAAGACCAAAGAAACGATGGATGGACTGTGTAAAGAATGATATGGCAAGAAAGGAGGTGTCTGGCGAGATGACGAGTAATAGAGAAGTATGGAAGAAGAAGACATGCTGCGCCGACCCCAAATGAATTGGGATAAGGGCAAGAGAATGATGACTAATAGTGAGGAATTTCCGAGGGAAAAATCCAGTGACGTATTGCCCGGCCCGGGCATCGCACCCAAGACATGCTTAGCAGCAGCGACTGGGACTACGAGACCATCGTGTTTACGAAACGCTTACACCGCACGCTTGTGCTAGGGCTCCAGTTGTGAGGCATACAATCATTAAAATCAATACAAACTAATAACCCCTGGACTGAAATAAATAGTCAAAGGCACACAATACATAACAACTATATATTGTACAATGTACACAACATGTCGACTGTAATCCCCAAAGGGCTAGGCAGAGCTGCACGGTGTCCCTAATGGTACGCTCACATGTTTCACCAGTTATGTTTGAGTCCTATGTAATAGAGGGCGAGCTTATTGCCACCATACGGGTACTCCAGACTCCGTGGCTCCTACTGATGAGTTCTTGATAGATGTATTTCAAATTGGACGGAATTCGCATGAGATTTCCAGCAATGTAGCACAAGAATGTATTACTGTAACCTAATTGCAGAATGTGTACAAGTGACGCAGAAATACATAATTGATGAGATCATTTGTCGAAAGTATTAAGGGAACGTCCCTTAACTCTGTTACAGGAGCCACAGGTAGCGGCGTCGAGCAGATAACTTTTGTTACCTGGTTTTGAAGTTTGATAGACAATCTTTTTCTTAGACAGGATTGGATTGATACGTTTATCACAGATATAGTTCTATGCGCTTGTTTTGTATGAAATAGTCAATAATTATAGTTATGTTCTACATAACAACCGTTTTTCGGTATAGAGTTGCTCCCTAACAACACTGTCGTGCGACACGTATTTGGCTATCAAAAGAATATGATGAATAGTACTCACAGTTCTGATCGACTACACGATGCGTCCTGGCGTCATTTGTGTATAGAGTATGTTCACTCTGTAGTCTGGGCTGTGTTTACAGTATGTTCACCCAGCAGTGTGGCGCGCACAGCACGGAGCACCCTGTGTCACTGAGCGCCGTTTATTTACGTAATATCTTGTGAGACGCATGGATAGAGATCAAGGGAGAGAGTACGATACGAGCGGAGCGGGAGCGGGTTACAACACTGGTTACGATATACCGTATACATTTAAAAATAAAGTTTTCCTCTGTGAAACTAAAATCACAGTACTGCACAGTCAAATAGCGAAAATGTTTAGCAAGTTCCAAAAATATTCCTTTTTTAACAGTCATTTTCTTTCAAAATATTTGCAATACGTAAGTGTCGGAAAAGTAATAAGGTGCAAGAAAAAATGAACCATAAGGTGCTAACATTTAAATGTATTGATTATACTAAGTGTAAAGACGATTACTGGATCTGTCGAGTGCATGTCAGTCGAGTGGCCACACTGCGCACTGGTAAAAAAACTGTTGAGCTGGCCTAGCGCCCTACAGAGTGTAAGGGACACCTCCTCAAACTGATGGGGTGAATTCCGTACCTAGGTATATCATACTAAGATGACCGGTACAAGAAATTATTTTAGGAATGTTATGGGAATCCAATAGAGATTTGTTTTATTTCCTCATACGCAATGTATTGTTACCGTGGCAAAACGCACATAGCAAACGGCAAGCGCGGCGACGAGTTCGATGAACCCTGTAACTAGGCAGGAAGTGAATAGCTGATTTCACGCGTCGTTCGTTGGAGTATTTCAACATCCATATTTGTATTTTTGATTTAACTAACTGGGTTGTGGAGGTGAGATAGGCAGTCGTTCCATGTAAAATACCTAAATTCCGCTGCATCCGGTTAGACTGGAAGCCGACCCTAACATAGTTCGGAAAAGGCTAGGCAGATGATGATGATGATGATTTGTATTTTTTATTTTAGCCGTATTATTTACATAAATGGGGTCCTGCGTACAGGTAATGTAATTTTACGTTGAAATAAAGAAATAGTAACAGAACAAAGAAAAATTCCGGTGGAATATGATTCAAAATAAAGAGCTGAATGCACCTGTAGCGGCACTACAAAGAGTACTAAGCAACGGAACAAAAAGTACTACAGCGCCATCTATAACACCGATGATGAACTAAAACATCGAAATACATCTAAATCCTACATCGCACAAGTACACTTATCCGCGACTTAAAACTATAAAGGGTGTAAATAGACCCTTAACGAAGCCGAAAGGCACTTGTTCTCCCCGTCATTGCGATATTTTTTTTGTTCTAGACCATACCTGGGAACCTTCTAGTTTACGGAGATAATGGGGGTCATATTCATGTTCCTACTTTTTCACAAGTTTTTTTTTAAATACAATCCTTTTACTTTAAACACTTCCACGACCCCCGTACCATTCAATCCATTGAGTACCGTACCGTGAAACGTTCCCAGCAACCATTTTTGCGTAAAGTTACTTAGTTTGATGTACAGAATGCTTGGTTGACGGCTTCGAGTAGGGTCCGCTTACACCCTGTATAGAAGAACCCGACAACAACTGTCGGGCAGTAGTCCACCGGCCACCAGACACAACAGCCGTCTGGTCGGAGGATCCTGCCTTTTCTATGGGGGATGAAGTACTTTACACCCTGTTCTCTATGCCCCCAAACACCCTGTCAGTTTGTGGAGGGCTGTCCCTTACAGTCTGTATAATGGGAGGCTAGCTTTTAATGGTGTCCGTAATTCCCAATTTTGTTGTAATTGATTTTTACCTCAAATAGATCAGCACGAGTTTTGACGTTTCCCGTAACGTAACTACGTCGTACGTAAGTAATGACAGTTTTACGTGAATCTACAAAAAAATCCATTTTTTTTTTGACATTTCTATCACTGAGCTTGTGATCAATGTAAATCCAGACACACAAGTAGTTTGTGGTCTCTACCGCACGAGGCCCGCTCGTCGCTCGCTCGCGTCACGTGTCGCTACCTCAGAGGGTGGAGGGTGGTTCACCCCCTGCGCCCCTGTGCCGGGGGAGGGGGTGGCCACTGGCGCATGCAACAGGTTCACAGGTGACAGACACGGCCCATAGGGTCCGCGTTTGTAGGTTTTATTAGGCGACTTGTGAAAGGAGGTGCTCTGGCAGAGTTCTTCAGTCTGTTTCGAATACTGAGAAATATGTGAATTAGTTATTGCTAGGCAAAGGTACACACAGCGTCAGTTATCACTAAGTGCTAAGCCCGCAAGTTTTAAAATGAATTCGCTATGAATAATCTAAAGAATACTTCATAAAGAGTTCATTGTTTCGACATTTCATCGATTCGATACAGATCCATATTTTACTAATATGTTAGGTCTATATAAAAGGGCACCGACGTTAAAACGGTTACCACCTATTATGTATAACATAATTCGGAACTCTCAAAGTCTCTATCTCGTTGAATACGAGTGTTATCGTCACCTGTAGCCACAGAGTTACACAGGCCTGCCCACTCGCACGCAACTTTACTGCTATCTCGTTGAATACGAGTGTCATCGTCACCTGTAGCCACAGAGTTACACAGGCCTGCCCACTCGCACGCAACTGGACTGCTATCTCGTTGAATACGAGTGTCATTGTCACCTGTAGCCACAGAGTTATACAGGCCTCCCCACTCGCACGCAACTTTACTGCTATCTCGTTGAATACGAGTGTCATCGTCACCTGTAGCCACAGAGTTACACAGGCCTGTCCACTCGCACGCAACTGGACTGCTATCTCGTTGAATACGAGTGTCATCGTCACCTGTAGCCACAGAGTTACACAGGCCTGCCCACTCGCACGCAACTGGACTGCTATCTCGTTGAATACGAGTGTCATCGTCACCTGTAGCCACAGAGTTACACAGGCCTGCCCACTCGCACGCAATTGGACTGCTATCTCGTTGAATACGAGTGTCATCGTCACCTGTAGCCACAGAGTTACACAGGCCTTTCCACTCTACATCTCGTTGAAAAACATGACCATGTTGCAACGTAACAACAATGATATTTTTAATAAATCAATATGTTTTACGAGTCGCGCGACCTCTGAGGAATGCAGGCAACAAGTTGTATGAGATACAGGGGGTCCGCGAGAAGGCACGTGAAACAGAAAGAGACACTTTGTGCTGACATAAGCAACCAAACTAATATTTGGCAATGTGGGGGCCAACTAAGATTAACTAGCTGTAAAAGAATAGTACCTACCTCTACCAATGCCAATAATTGTAGTTGGCTTGCAAGTGCAACTAAATATAAGCCTATAATAGCCACATGTGACTGCTCCTAAATTACCGAAGGCTGATAAAATTTTAGTTTTTGATAAATCATGTTAATATAATTATGTACTTAGTATGTATTCAGGTCGGTTTCCCTCGAAGATATCAATATTGTCATCATCGTCTAGCCTTTTCCCAACCATGTCGCGGCCGGTTTCCAGTCTAACCGAATGCAGCTGGACACCAATACTTTACATGGAGCTATTGACCTCCACAACCCAGTTAGTACCCTTGGTAAGACATGCCAGACTCTCGGGCCACTGACTACCTGTGACGTCTGTCAAAGATGTACAAACGACAGCCGGGACCGACGGCTTTCGTGCTTTCCGAGGCACGGAGGAAGCTTGATAAGAGTATTTTCCTCAGTGGTGTACTTAAAAGTTTGTTAAATTCTTTGAGTTACTTGGGCAGTAATTATTCTTAAATTGTATTTTCTCCACGACTGAATCCCCCGGTATAAATAAGTTATGAAACCGTGGTAACCAATATTTAGGAAATAACCAGTATTGGGTAACACTGTGTGGAGTAGGGCGACCACATCATTTTGAGTTTAAGAGAAACGAAAAAGATTTTTATTTAGGACGAAGCATTTTATGAAATATTTTCCCAGCGTTATGTAGCTAGTGGTAACAAGAAACAGATTCCAATATGCAATGCCACGAAGAGGAATCCTTTTGAAGCCTGGGGCTCGATCCCTGTCCTGCCGTACTTGGTGTGCGCTGGCCTTTTTTGTAATGGCTATAAATATCACTGAAATGTTGACAGTGATGTCCAATCAGAGAAAAGCGCACTGTGAACGAACCGTAGCTCAATTGATGCAAGGTGATGACAGTAATCAATGTAATGCATTGTGTGCGGTCGCGCTGTGCTCTCGTGCCTGCACACTGACTGTTTGTGGCGTTGAGTTAACAGTAGTGTAAGCTGGTAACCGCTAACCATATTATTGTTGTTACAGCATTATTATGTTTCCCTTTCACTTGTTGTTTTGTACATCACTTTTAGAAGCCTCAGGGACGATATTGATTTAAAGCAGCTAAAATCTGTATATTATGCATTAGTAGAATCCAGATTACGATACAGCATTATGTTTTGGGGGAGCAGTTACGGGTATAACTGCCAAAGAGCATTCATACTGCAGAAACGTGCGTTAAGAACGATTGTCAGAATCCCACAACAAGAGTCATGTAAAGAATATTTTTAAAAATTAGCTATTTTGACGGTACCAAGTTTATACGTTTTAGTAATACTCAGCCACTTTGCGAAATACATACACGAGCATGAATCACAAGAAGAACGTGAACTTAGAGAGAAAACTAGAAGAAACGTTATAAAAAATAAAATTGCACCGAAACTTAATATTACTAAACATTGCTCTAAATACCAAGCAGTAGAATTATTTAATAAGTTGCCTACTGATCTGCGATCACTGATTTACAAAGGTACTCTATTCAAAGCCAAACTCAAAGCGTTCCTGTTGAATAAATGTTTATATTCTTTAACTGAATTGGTGACAAATGATGGTGAATAGTTTTTATATTTAGTAATTTACCTTTTGACATTAAATATTTATTCAAGACATTATTCGATTTTTTACATTTTAGAGAATAGATTTATAAGTATTTGACATAATAATATTTACATTAAATTATATAATTACTATTTACATTCTATTGGCACAATACTTATCATTTATGTTATTTTAGATTTTAAATTGAGTAGACTTTACTGTTTTTTCATATTCATAATTTGTTGTTATAACTATAAAATATTAATTAATGTACAAACCAATTCAAACACAATGCGAATTGTTATATGAATAAATAAATAATAAATAATAATAATAAATAATTTATTTTTATGGTAATGCAATGAATACACCTGTTTTCAGTGCCAACAACTATATTGATAAACTTGTGCACTAATGTATGTACATTATCCCAAACTTGGTATTTATATCAGTAGGCAATATGGTATTAACAAAGTGTACGTCCCTAAGAAAACCTTTTGGTTCACGTGTCTATAAACAAAGTTATATTTAAATACGATTTTTATTCTGTAGTTTAGTAATTACTTGAAATTACAACTGACAAACGTTACAATTCTTAGCTTTGCTTTCTTTGACAGATCTTACTTCGTTTGAATTATTCTCTGTTGCATAAAAATATTTGCTTAATACACAATCAAAATAATAATGTAGTTTGTAATTCATTTACTTTTTATCTGAACAGAGTTATTTCTTTCTGTAGCAATGAGAGTCTATCAGGTCAGCACAGGCCCACTACCCGTGTGCTCATGGTCACCCCACGTAGTGAAAGTAGCCGCGCCCTTCGGCCTTCAGAGAAAGTTCACGGCTCGAGCGTGTTCATATATTATAGTAGGTATGTTATAGACTGTGTGATGTGTAGTAGACGTACGCCAGCATCCGCAACGTAACATCATGCCAGAATCCGCCACCGGGGTAGGCAGATATTACAGTAGATAGGTACCTAAAGGTTAGCTAACGGTCATGGTATGCTCAGGTCAGTAATCACGTTTTCCCATCGATCGCGCCCAAGTATAACTCTGTGCGGTCATCCTGGTAAACAAAACTCGACAACACTTTGCACGACATGAGATTCGAACCCAGTAGGTACCTAAGCAGTCACATTTGCGACCAACAAGACAGACAGGTGGTGGTTATTGGTACAGACCACACTTCCCGTCGCCGCGTCGGCGAACTGGGCTAGCTTAGTACGAGTGTTCAACATTATACGAAGTCTGCCTACACTTGTGTTACAGGTTGACGGTACGCCGCACCAACAGCCTTGTATATTAACCGCTGAGGAATGCGCGAGAAAGTTCAAAGCGTCGAGATTCGTAAACGTTCTGAACTGCCGGACATCCGCCACGAGCTCGGGACTATTACTACACTGCATCACTGTCCTAGCCGTTTGAGGATAACATCGCGAGGAAACTAGCATGTCCACTAGACAGACTTGTGACATCTACCAACCCGCACTGGGCTCGCGTCGTGGTTCACCTCTCGTAGAGAGCGGGAACTAAAAGTTATTGTTGTCGTCCTTACTACAGCAGTCCAGCCGGACGGACTGGGCGAGATCAGACTATATCAGATCCGTGATACATGGACATCCGTGACGGCCTCACACGCACCAACGACGACCAAACCTACCGCTCCTTGATGATTCAAATCGATTAAAAAAATAAGCCATGGCGCAGGTTCATCGATTGAGTGTCCTCACTGTTACATGTGTGTAGGCGTTAACAAATGAATACCTTCTACTTCAATAATCGTAATCACCTGCTTGCCTGTGCCCAACTATGTCGGGGTCGGCTCCCAGCCCAAGCGGTTGCAGCTGAATACCAGTATGTTACATGGAGCGACTGCCTATCTGACCTCCACT
Organism: Noctua janthina; assembly: GCA_963576755.1. NCBI lineage: Eukaryota > Metazoa > Arthropoda > Insecta > Lepidoptera > Noctuidae > Noctua > Noctua janthina. Next base: position 81,873 of record OY755077.1, read on the forward strand.
ACCCAGTCAGTACTGGGTAGTGGTAGTGTCTTGTCAATATGAGCAGAGATACGGCGAAGCGTCACCGTTATATTCACTGCTGGCTTCTCTGTTCCCTGATCATTATGATGATTATGATTATGATGTTTCTGCAAGATGGGTGCCACGAATGTTAACCGACGAAAACAAAAAGCGACGTTTGGAAGTTTTTAAGCGTAATGTCGAAATGTTCCAGGGTGATCCGGAAAATTTTTGCCATCGTCTTGTCACCATGGATGAAACGTGGGTCCACCATTTCAATCCTGACACTAGAGACAGAGCATGTCTTGAAAACTACCATCGTCTCCATGCATAAAGAAATTTCGGGTTGATCCTACCGCTGGTAAAGTTATGGCCTCAGTCTTCTGGCATAGTGAAGGAATCCTTTTTATTGATTACATGCCAAAAAGCCAGACGATTACTGGACCCTATTATGCAAATTTAATTCCGAAAGTGCGTGAAGTAATTAAAGAAAAACGTCGTGGAAAACTATCCTTAGGCGTGTTGCTTCTTTACGATAACGCTCCTGCTCATCGCTCGGAAGTTGCGGTCAACGCAATCCGCTGTGCTGGCTTCAATGTCCTTGACCACCCACCATATTCTCCGGACTTAGCCCCTAGTGATTTTCACTTATTTTCAAAATTAAAAGAGCATATTCGTACTAAATTTCACGACAACGACGCGGTTATGGCTGCCGTAAAGGAGTTTTTTGAGAGTTAAGAAAAAGATTTTTTTTCGCAATGAATAAGAAAGTTAGATTATTATTATTCTAAATGCATTGCATTAGACAGAGATTATGTAGAATAATAAAATAGTTTTGTTTCATTTTTTGCATTTTTTTTATATTGTTTAATACGGTATATATATGGGCCATTGCAGAACGATGTAGTTGTTGTTGTATTCAAACTTGTAGCCGCGCGTGCTGCACCCCAGGCGAGTTGCGGCGTTAACAGCGCACCCGCCGCGCCCAACACCTTAAGCACCAGCGCTGAAAGTTGGGGCCGAAGTCCCAACGGCTGTCGAGCACCAAACCTAGGTACTTCATGGTTGACTCGGCAGCGATCAGATCATACCTCACGACATCTCGCGATGGCATCTGCTGTCGCGTCCCATGTAGGTGACACGCCTTTCCGCCATTTTGAACTAACCTAACCCTTCTTCTTCTTATCGTATCGATGTTTCTTCCATATTAGACGGTTTGGGCCCAGTAGGTGGCCACGTTTATTGCAGCGGCAGAGGCGCTAATCAGGTCGAAAGAGTGCAGGTAAACGGACACCTGGGACACTCCAGCAGGTGGGGGATAGTTTGATCGGGAGCGCCACACTCGTACTCGGTGTTGAAGGAACCAATAATACCCCATTTTGACCTAACCCTGTAAAGGGTAAATTTTTATTCCTGAACCATATGATATCCTTTATTACCCGGGATAACGCAAAGATTCTAACGATACCACATACATCGAAATCGGTTTGAAAACATGACACTCCTTTTTTGGGCAGTCATGTAATAAAATGAATACGACTTCTAGACATAGGCTGCCCATAATCCACAATCAGGTCAACAGTTCACGTCCCGGGAGAGTCTCCGATACGCGGTTACCGCTGTGACTTCAAACGCTCGCTGAATTCACGTTCACCTTAGAACAAGTGCTCTCACAGCCTGTCTTTATGACCGCAATGGATGCTAAAAACTTGCTTATCGATACTTTGCGTTATTATTAGTCGATGCTATTTGCTTTGTTTTAGACATCGGCATTTTTTGTCTGTCTATATTCGTTGTAAACCTATTCTATTAAACTACTGTTAATTTTCTTCATTATTTATATGTTCACCTAGTTTGACTGATGAATGGACTGCGTGAACGATGAAGTGGCAAGAAAGGAGGTGTCTGATGACGAGCAATAGCGAAGTATGGAAAAAGATGACATGCTGCGCCGACCCCAAATAAATTGGGATAAGGGCAGAAGAATGATGATTTATTCACCTAATTTCTTGCACGTACAGCTATTTGATTTAGAGCATTACCACTGGCATCCTTAGCTAAGCTGTCACCCGATACCAGATCGCGGTGTCGCTCCTCACATCTCGCACGGAGTGGTAGGCTCAAGTGAAAGTGATCTCATCACTCAGTATTATCGACACTTATGTAACGAAGCTCCACTTCTCGAGGATACCCACGAAGGCGGGCTCGTCGCTTGTTATGATTTATTGATTAGAAACGTTGTCGGATACCGGTCGCCCTGTACGAAGAGGTTGTAAAGGAGATGGTGGAGGCAGATCAATATTCAAAGTTCTCTTTTTGAAATTATGTTTGTCTGACACCTCCGATATTATTTTTTGATTAATTTCGTTGCGGGATCCAAACTGCGACAACTGATTGTTTCTTCAGGACTTCGTCGAGCTTCGTTGCCACGGCAGTTTTCTGGTCACCAACTGTTGATTCTAGCTTTCCCGACTTGCAGTGGCTAGAAATAGTGTGATGGGTTTGTTCTGTTCTAATTCTTTGTCCTAATCAAAGTTCTGTACACGCTTTAGTATAATAGTAATATACAGTATTTGAAAAATGGTCGGTATCTGTTCACACGAGTAAACGTAACCAATTCACCATCATCCACATTGAACTCACCAACTGCTAGGTATGTGCCTCTCTTTACCTGTGTCCAGCTTCACGTTCCTGTGCCAACCTCATCCAAGTTTTTCCCGCGATGGCAACTATGTCGTCTGCCCACCTCCAGGCAACTGGTTAATCATGAATTTGTCGAATGTGGAAACGATTCGTTGATGGCCAACGGTTGAACGACGGCAGCGTAGCGTTCCACAATCATCTTAATTCAATTGCAAAATCGACATTAGACAACCAGTTTTACCAAGGGTAAAAACACACGAATCATCCAGTACTCACTTGGGTTGTGGAGGTCAGTCACTCATGCAACATACCTACCTGCCTAAGAATTGAAGCCGGTCCCAACATAGTTGGGGAAAGCCAGCAGATGATGAGAGTCGACATTAGGAAGACATTTTACAATGAAGCTTATGAATGGAACTCCTAAGAAAATAAACAACAAACAGTAAAAGTGGTCGCGGAAACAGACTTGCCTTTATAACATCCCATAATGGCCGCCAAACTGCCAACCTACGACAAAATAGAAAAAACAACCAATTAACCCTTCCTTAGTCGTTATAATCGCGAAATTATTCACAGAAGGTCGTTTTTCGTCTCAAAGTGTGTCGCATTCCGGGCTTATTTGTAAATATCCGCCATTTACTTGTACGTCGTGTGCTTCTGTTAGGGTTGCCATGCTTATAAGAGTTTTACGTGTCACTATGTTCGTACAAGCTAATCTCCGAAACTACCCAACCGATTTCAATGACACTTTATGACACTATATGGTTCGTTTCGGCTTGCAATACGGGATAGTTTTGGACTCGATAGGTGTTGCTGTTGCCGACATCCAAAGGCGCGGACAAAATGCTAGTCTACTTAGTATCCTACTGTACTGGATGTCCGGTCTTGGACTAGCGAAATTCTAGGTATAAATACAGCATGTGTCCATTGTACTTTAGGCGAGGATACTAAGTATGTTACTGTGGGAAAATATATAAAGTCGAAATAAAAAATTGACACCTTAAATTAAAAACTCAAATTCAAATACAAATTTATTTATTTTGTGAACGCAAGTAAAAAAATCTGTGGTAAAATATTGTAATAAAGTATAATACTCCTCTGTTCTTCTTCAATATTTTTTACAACCTTGGCTTGTGTGTTGTAGGCTCAATACGGATGTGTGTTCGCTTTCTCTTAGCTGTCAATATTTTTGGCGCGAATGAGTCGAATGACGCCATCTTGATAATTTTCTTACAGTCATTTGTTTGACAACGGTCAGTGTTAGATGGAATGAGGTCGTACTAAGAACTACCCATAACATCACGCCTGTAATCTCCGAAGGGTTAGGCAGAGGTGTACTTAATACCTACCTACACCCACATTGGGTCAGTTAGAAAGAAAAGACAGCAAGAAAAAATATTTAAGTATTTGACGCAGAGACATGATGTGCGTACAAAATGATAAAAAAATAAACAATAAACTTCCAACGCATAACAAATTTCTTGGCAAATCCAAATCGATGTTTAAAGTATAAAATTTGAAAATATTAATACATTTTTTATTTGTATTTTCAACATTGACACGTTGAATGGCAAATTCTTTGACCAAAAAATAGGCCTACCCTCAGGTCCGGGGAAGAGTGAGGAATGTGACTGTTTCTAAACCTTCAGCTGGATAGCCAACAATAACGTGAAAAACAGTTTTTAACCGACTTTCTTCAAAAAGGAGGTTCTCAATTCGGTTGTATATTTATTTATGTTTGTTACTTCTTAACTCCGTCATTTCTAAACCGATTTGAAAAAATATTTTTTAAGTGAAAGGAGTATATCCTTTCACTTAAAAAATAATTCCCGATTAGTCCCATACAAATATCCTCAAAATCGGTTCAGTAATTTTGTTTCTTTCGTCACGTTCATTGCCACATCACGCGACGTCGCGTGAAGTGACCTGTTAATGCTATGTTAATGTTATGTTGACAAAAAAGTCAATGAAACAAACAAAGTCACCGACTTCCGAAAGTAAAGTTATTTTAGACTTTCTTGGTGTTTTTATGGAAGTCGGTTTTTTTTTCGCAGAAAGTTTTATTATTTTTATTATACAGTGGCAAAGTTACGTATCACCCATAATAAGCAATTTCCCGTCGTGTCATGTCACCCAACACATTGCGACATTACCTACGCCCTGGTAGAGCACTACTACGTATACCTTGTCAATATTACGTGCCAGAGTGAAATCTGTCAATCTCATGAGAATGACACTTCCGGTTACATCATGCGTACAGTACCTACTTATAGCGAGGAATTCCATGTCATCTGTCCCGATTGATGTAATGAAGAAAATATTGTGCAGAGACAATAAACCTTTCGCCGCGATGCTACCGTACAAATGTGCAGGACAAAACGACATCGTTGTTATGTCATCGGTGATGACAAACCTAATAATATCTTACACTCTCTCCTGCCACAGGACATGGGACCTGGCTCTGACACAATGCTAGTCGTAAGTCTCTTGAGAAAGGAAAATTGCGAAAATACCGCGCACTTAGACCGACAGACTGATCTAGTACTCGCGCCGAGTGGAGCGGATGACAGAAATCAACAAGCAGCATACGACTCTGTACCCCCTGCTAGGCAACTATGTTGTGTATCCTGAACGCATGGCTTCGTTCTGCCCTCAGCTCGCTTCCACTGGGGCTCCATGGCTGGACAATATTTCTACACTAAAGAAGAAATTCTATGTCCCCATTGGCGTACCTAATGGAGAAAATTTTTTGTAAAGACAATAAAAATGTCGCCGCGGACCGCAAAGTATTTGTAAATGACAAACTCATAGGTCCAAGGAATACCCTCGTTGAGACATCGGTGCTCCATAATACCAAACACTCTCTCCGACCGCAGGATTCCATACCGAGCCGGATCTCATTCTTACACAATGTTATTTGTAGGTCTGTTCATCTGTTGACAAGGAAAACCTGAGCAAACAGCGTGACACTCACTGACAGCCTCCTTTAGCCCAGATAGGACTGAATAGGAAATTAATTAAACTAATTTTTTTTTATAAAACAATCTCTTATTATAATGAAATGAAGATAATTAAAGTATTTATTTTCTAATTTGAATAAACTAACAAAATACATTATTAATTAAAAACTATTAAATAACCTTAAATAAATAAACTAAACTAAATGAAGATAATTAGGTTAATCTATCATTATTGAACGCATATACAAAGCTTCGTGTCTGTGTTGTTAACTGTTGAGGAGTTCTCTCGCGAGGAGTCGATCCTGGCTGCAGGATCAAGTCATGTTTATCATAAAACTGTATTGTTACCAGAGCCAAAGGTGTGAGCAAAATTTCAGTTCAATCGGTTGGTTGCTGGCGCTGCCGCTGCCGCTGCGACCGCGGAGAACCTCAAGCGGCGTAGCCTAACCTACATGATACCTATGTATCTCCTATATCGAGTGTGACAGTTACTGTCTATCTGAACTCCACAAACCAGAGACTGCGTACCACGGACCCTCACATTGGACCAAACCTAGGCATCCTCAGCTCTGCTGGTCTTTACTCCTACTTCCATGCAGGCATGACGTCATGTCGTGTCGCATTTAGTTTCTGTCCCCGACTGCCGCGAGGCTGCGCTGGACCGGCGCGGCAACCTGTCTGGGGCGCGGTAACAATTCGGCGACCTTACGTAAGCATGCGATGGAAAGTCTCTGCGAGTCGTGAGCGGAACCTGTTTATAATGGTTTGTATCGCGATGAGAGTACGTGACGTGACCACTGACCAGGGCCATGTTCGTCCTGTAAGTCCCTTGACTCGAGTATAGCTGAGTTAGCGTCGTCTCCAGAGAGATGACACTTTTACTTTTTTCTCCAAAGTGGCACAGCGTCACTTCATTGAATCATAGTACAATATAAAGATGATGTGTTTGGTGGATTGTTTTTTTCATACGTACGAAACAGCAGAGTTTTTAAAATAACCGAGGAACAATTTCTATGCGGAATGATGTATGTACTGAAAACGTGGTAACCGTCTTCGCGTCGGTGTCCCTTCCACCCTGCATCAATGTGAAAGTTTGGATGGATGGATCTTTGTTACTCAATCACGCACAGGGACAGATGTTAGTCTATCACATTGGCTTTTTCAGGCACATATGATATGTTTGTTCTCACTCTTACACATCCACATTTCCACGCGAACGAGATCGCGGGCAACAGCTAGCAGATAAGTAATGCAGACAAAGTGGCGAGGTAGGTGCCGCATTGTTTAGTGGTACTCATTGACCTATTAATGAATGTAGTTTTTATATAATTTTCATGTGATCTATTTCATGGTTAAAAAACAAATTGTGAAACATAATTGTGTCATTCGTCATCTGCCCACCTTTTCCCAACAATGTTGGGGTCGGCTTCCAGTCTAACCGGATGCAGCCGCATACCAGTACATATTATGTTTAGATCTGCACGAGCCAAAAACAAGGCAACACAGGGTAACTATCATGTTACGACTTCCGTACGACTGTCGAACATCACCTACATGACAATCTGTCGCTTGCAGCTATGAGACACAACGGGCATGGTGTCGCCCTATCTCTCCGGTCTCCTGCCCTTATCCCAACTCAGCCACTCAGCAATCAGTCCATATGTAAAACATCTAACCCTTTAATAATCCGCTAACTTTTTTTATTTAACTTCTAGTATTTTATGAAACTTTTTGAATATTTATGAAATTCAATGCCTGCTTTAATTTTTGTTTGATTTTAATGTATTACGGCTGCTGGAAAAGATTCCATTGCTCATTGAACGCGCGAGTGACACTCAAAGACAGTTTGTTTGTTAGTCCACATTAAGCTAAGGGTGGTTCAGACAAGCGGGAACAGCGCGATTGCCATATCGGTATCAGAAAGCAGTTTCACGATATTCTTTCTTGAAATAACCTCACTGAAGATCAAATAAACGTTAACCACATTTTTTTCAAAAATATAAATGAATATAGAGTATTTTTCATTTTAACGAGAAATAAATGATTATAGACCTTATTCCTCGAAATGGTTTTGCAATTTATAGCACAATTTTTGAAAACTGGACAATCCCCATTGTAATACGTGCAAGTATCATACGTAACATAACATCACGACTGAATCCCTGAAGAGTTAGGTAGAGGTGTACCTAATAGCACTCTTACCATTCGCAAGTAATGTTTTGAAGTCCCAAATAATAGGGGGCGAGCCTATTGCCATCAACAGCGCACATATCCAGATTCCATCCATGGCTGGTACTGAGAAATTCCTGATGGAAAACCCAATAACACTTTGCCCGACCCGGCAATCGAACGCAGGACCTCATGTTAGCAGTTGCGCTTGCAACCACTCGTGCAACGAGGCAGCTAGTTAATTTGTATGGTGTAAATACATAATAAAGAGTACTTTTTTAAGCTTTCACGGTTTACAAATAAACTTGTACTATTAATTACGGGCTCCCGATATTTCGACGCTGTTGCAAGCGCTATGATCGCGGGTTGACTGGAGAACATGAGTGGATAGAAAATAAATTGTTAGGAGCAGACAAATCTCTTTCTGAAGCCAGTCCTGTTGAAAACCGATAAGACTCGTATAATACCTATGTAGTTGGGGTCGAGCCTATTGCCATCAACCCAAGCTTTAACCTACGCTCCGTGCTGCTATTTAGACATTCCTGCTGGCAAAACCCAATAAGAATTTACCCGACCTGGTAATTGAACCCAGGACCTCCTGCTTAGCAGTAGAGTATCGCTTGCGACCACTAGACCGACGAGGCATGAGGCAGTCCTCCATCACACGGCGTCATACTAAAAAAAAAGCATTTGGGAAACGGAAATGGAGTCGGGAGCTACCGCGGGATGCACCAGTGCACTTCCTGTACGCGTACCCTAATCCCGCAATCCCGCAATCCCGATTCCCGCAAGTACATTTGGTACCTCGCACACGAACCGCGTGAATGTGGTAACATCGTCCACAAACGCATGTTATTCCAACCGCGTTACGTAAACCCCAGTAAAAATATCTCCAAAGTCAATTTGACTATTAATTTTAAAATTATGCGTCTATTTAAAGTATTTTCTAAACTAATATTAGAGTTTTTTAAACAAGCTTTTAAGCCCCTCTTTTCATTCACCCGCCATTTCAATTTAAACTTTGTTTCTTTCCCTTACAATTCTATTTCGCTTGTTCGGCCTTTGAAGCAATCAAGTAGTGTATAGGAAATGGCACCCCACTTTCTTTAGGCGAAGTCTGTTGGTGTCGTGAACTCAGTCAAAGACCTCCTCTCATCATCATCACACGTGTCCAAAGAGTATTTTTATTTAAAATAAAAACCATAGGCTGACCTTTTTAATACCTATGTGACGTAAAACTATGAATTAAAAAAAAGATATAAATTTTGCCGCGGAATGCAGTGACAGGTGACAGTAGTGTTTTTTTTTTTAAATTAGTTTTATTATTGTAAGCGTCGGGAGTGAAACTAAAGACTGTTTTCAAGTGAAATATTTGGATAATATCTGAAGAAAATGGTAAGTGGAAAATTATTATAACTATGTTTATAGAAGAGCATTGGTTTAAAAAAACTAAATAGCTAAAAACTTCGATCAATCGTTAAAAATACAACCGCAATGTGCAAAATTTGAGAATCTTACGGCGAGCGCCGAAAGAAATTGTTTATTTTTCATTGCAATTCGCAGGCTCTCTACTTTTCATAAATATTTATAAAGCTCTGCGCATGCCATTATTAGTCATTTAATTATATATTTGAAAGCGACATTAAAACTAAAATGCTTTAACTTTATAATTGCCTCTATAACTCTTCATCCGAATAAATTAAGTATAAATAACGTTTTAATCAGCCATAATTAATTTGAAATGAGTTGATTGAAATGGAGATTGCTCGAAAACGGAAATATAGGCGTAGTATTTTTCCCGCGCTATCGTTAAATATATCGAAAAGCTACACTATCCGGCGGAAAATGTGGTACAAATCGGATTGCCTAACCTTGCTTGAGAAATTTATGAGTTAGCTCCAGTAATAAGTATTTTTTCTTCTTGGCCTATGTTGGCTTGTTCTTCTTCATGATGGTCCCAAGTAAATTGTAGTTGTTCCATGGCGAGCGTGTACGTGGTGTACTACAAGTATAGGTGCATCTTCTGGTAATTGGATGATGCTACTGATCCTATTCCGAAAATCCTTTCACTAATTGGAAGCTATATTTAGAACGTCCCCATGGGGTTACATGCAACCATAACGCGAACCAAGCCGCGGGTTGTAGCTTGTATAGTACAAAATAACACATTCATTGAATTTTCTCATGTTAGCAGCTGGGACTGCTGAGAAATTCCAATCATGGGGATCAAATCCGGTAGCTCGCGCTCAGCAGTCAAGCTTGCACCCACTATACCAACGGACTGGCTTCCCGGATGAGACGAACGAACTGGCGGTAGACCTCGACGATTATGATAGTCATCGTTGTAGGAGAAAGACTGAATATAGCAGCCGCACAGCCGCACAGCCGCGCAGCCGCACAGGCGGAAGTAGGAACTCGTATCCTACAGATGCTAACTGCTTTAATGAGTATATAATTGCCGTCTATGTAATTATCTGTAGAGAGTCTTCTTCCTGTGGGGAGGCAGTCAACTTGAGGCAGTTCATGTGTTTATGTTGGCACTGGATAGCTATAGGTTTACTTTGTAGCGGACACTACAGAAAGTACAATCAGCAACATAGCACACAAATCACTAGAGCGCCATCAGTGCCACAACTGTAGCACTAACACCAACAACCTAAATCGCTCTATTAAAGTTTACACCGTGTTCTTCGTTACCCTTGTAGTATTAATAATAATGCTGTTAGGGTAACAGGGTCCGCGGTGTAACACCTTGTGTCTACATCTGACGGACTGATCAAAAGCCCCTGCGTCTCCTGGCCACTTTGGAAGGCTTTCTTAGTGAATCGGTCGGTCAGGTGTAAACCTGACCGACCGATTCACTAAAACGTAATACTTGTATGGACTAGTAATTGTGTCTGCAAATCAGTGACGCCTGCGCTTTGTCGCTACGATCAGCGGCCCGAAGACAATGGCCGATTTAAATGGTATAGCCATAATTGTATGATAAAAAGTTAAGGTGTTTATTTAATGGTATAGCCATAATTGTGTGATAAAAAGTTAAGGTGTTTATTTAATAGGTACCGACGGAAAATGGAATCTTTAATTATGATCTTTCTGGCCATATTATCCCATTATTTATTAGTCCATCCCTGTTTGAACCATGATTGGCGCAGAATTTCGTCTTTTTCCATTACCTGTTTTTGCGAGGGCCCAGGCAGTAACATTTTATATAGATTATTTATGTTATAAAAATATATCGGATTGACAATTGAAAGCTTATGTCAGCGGTGTTGAGAGACCGCCGGTGACCCAGTGCGCAGTGGTGACGGCGCTTGACGTACGAGCGTCTGCTCCTTGGTTTGAACTTCGATCCCAGGCATGGCATGCACTTTACTTTAGGCAATTTATTTAATCACCAGTGCTTTTAAACAGTGAAGGAACGCATTGTGAAGAAACTGATAAGGCATTCCGATAATAATGTGACTATAATAACAGTTACTTTCCGCAAACACACAACTTAGAATGAAGAACGACTCTCCGAGACGAATCTGTGCAGTACGGCTGCGATAATGTATGCAAATACACGAGAGAAAGTGTCAAACACCAGGTGACACAAGCACTCATGAGAACCACAGATACTATAGACCAGGTACGTGTGTGAGTGTGCTAGTAGAGATGACATAGACCCGACTTAACAACAGTTTACAAGTAGCCTTAACAAGTAGTTCCCTTACAAGTCATGCTCCTCAGCGTAGGTCTTCACAAGTAGACTAGCTCAAATGAACTAGAGAAACCTACTAGACATCACTTGGCACCATCAGCGAGAGAGATATTTCGGAATATTGTAATTACTGAATTCCATAATGAAACAGTACCCACTTACTAACTAGTTATTGTTTTAAACATTAAGAATTTAATTAATATAATATCAATGAGCACTGATAGCCTAGTGGTGTGACGTTTGACAGAGGAGATTGGAAGAAAAAAACGTGTTGCGCCGACCCCAAGTAACATGGGACAAGGGCAGGAAGATGATGATGAGCACTGATAGCCTACTGGTGTGACCGTCGGACTGAAGTCAAAGGCTGGAGGAAACTGTCTGCGAGCATTATGCTGATGCTCATGGACTACAATACAACGTTCTTAAAACCATGGTATTCAGGTCTGGGACTGGTTCGGGGAACATACCCAGTCAGTTTTTGAATGGTGCGACCATAAAGGTCGTAAAAAGTTTCGTCGTAAATTCAATGAATGTGTTATTTTGTACTATACAAGCTACAACCCGCGGCTTGGTTCGCGTTATGGTTGCATGTAACCCCATGGGGACGTTCTAAATATAGCTTCCAATTAGTGAAAGGATTTTCGGAATAGGATCAGTAGCATCATCCAATTACCAGAAGATGCACCTATACTTGCAGTACACCACGTACACGCTCGCCATGGAACAACTACAATTTACTTGGGACCATCATGAAGAAGAACAAGCCAACATAGGCCAAGAAGAAAAAATACTTATTACTGGAGCTAACTCATAAATTTCTCAAGCAAGGTTAGGCAATCCGATTTGTACCACATTTTCCGCCGGATAGTGTAGCTTTTCTTTTCCCCCACTAGCCCTTAGACGTGACCGCACGGTCCGCACGAGAATCAATGGGTTCCATGTAGCACAGATAATATAATACTACGCATGTAGTAAACTGCGATACATCACGAACAGCATTCAACGATTCGTTTCGTTTCAACAGTAGATGTGTCATCATGAACCATTCACACCAATTCTTCGGTTCACTATAACTATGAGATACCGGATGCAGAGTGGATGTAGTTACAATGTGAAGTATGTAGTTACAATGTGAAGTAACCAAGTTTTTACTAAAAAAAATAACCGAATTCCAAAAAAAAAAACTTTTTGGAAAAAATAAAACCAATGCAATTAATATAAGATCTAACTATTCATACACGAAATATTTTCAGGGAATCATCTAACGGCTATAACAAAGTCATTTCAAGGGATTTTTTTTTTATCTGAGTATATTTTTTAATAAAAAATAAATAATTTAAAATTACTTGACCCACAAAATAAATAGTGGCTCCTTATTTTTAAGCATCTATTACGCTAGTTTGCTACGTCATTGTTAGAATATGGGAGTAAAGGTTTTATGCAAAAAGTATCAAAAAATTTTAGAAATATAATAATTTCGTGAAAAAAAAACACTCCAATATTTTTTTTTTTTTTCGTTGCTATGGCCACTATTTCGACTTATAAAGTTACTTAAAATATTTCGTGTATGAAAAGATAGACCTTATACTTGCTGTGCATTTATTATACATTGTCAACAAAAACAAACAAATTTGGTTGTACTGTACACGTCTGCGTACACCTCAGAGCATACGAGAGTTATGGTACGATATTGTGTAAACAATTTAATAAACATCTAAACAATTGCAGCAATCACGGCAGATTTGCTGTCTATTATTGAAGAGTTCCATTGTATATTTCTAAAGATCAGCATCAGATCTTCACCAAATTTAAGCGGGACCATCGCGGAAAAATATTCGTCCAAACAAAAAAAGAATCATCAAAATCGGTTCTCAATTGGCGAAGAAATCGCTGAACATATACACAAAACAAAATCAGACAAATTGATAACCTCCTCCTTTTGGAAGTCGGTTAGTTTCGGAACTCAGTGAGTTTTGTTTGTTTCTTTGTGTATTTTTGCAAGAAGTTTTTATTTGTACCCTTTTTAGTTGTGGTATCTCACACAAATCCTTGTCAACTAGAAAATATTAGTACATCATCCACATAGACCTAGAAGAAAAAATGCATAATTATAAAAGAGGATAACTGGATAACTCATAAAGTACCAAAGCAAAGTTACTAAAACATGTATGGGACCACCGCGCGAGCTTCTTCTGCCAAATGAAAACAGAATCACTTAAATGGGACCAGTACTCACGGAGAAATTGGTGAACATACATGAAAAATAAATGATGCTGGTAGAATACATAAACGCTCTTTTTTTAGAAGTCTGTTAAAATTAGGAAGTATGCATGGGTGGTAGAAGTCATACACAACTCCACACTCCGTGGCTGCTCCTGAGAAATTGCTGATGGAAAAACCCAATATCGCTTTGGACCTCATAGTCAGCCGCGCTTGCGACCACTAGGCCGGCGAGGCAGTCATATGCAACATATATTTCAGATATGTTTCTGGGGTGATAATGCACCTGCGAGGCTCTTACTCAACACCACCACCCGCCCTTATCCTCAATGTGGTCGTCATCTCGGCAGTCAGCCCCTCCTCTTATTGCACACATTCATACTCATAGCAATCGAAGCCTCGACCCGTCCGACAGAAACCAAGCGTCCATCCACTGAGCCTTCCGTGCCACACGGAACCATAAAAGTGAATCTAATTTAAAATATTGTGAACATATTAAAATAATAACAACACTTTTGTCTCGCGTGCACACGGCGTTATTATTAACGAAAATATCAATTAGACTCGGTCTACTTCACACATTCACTGCGGATGGTCGAGAGTGAGCCATGCATGTCTCATACATGCGTACTTACCATTTCATTGCTTGACGCTTGAGGGTCGTAGTCCGTTGAGCGGTAACTATTCCTGACTCCTGCCGCGCCAGTCTGGAAGCCCCCACAAAGTGCAATCTCGTCAGCGAGTAGCGCCTTAATGTGGAGTACGGTAATTGGCCCACGGAATCATATTACCGGGAAAGTATTCTACATGTAAAACCTGGTAAAAAAACTATCTATGTGCCAAATTTCATCCAAATCCGTTCAGTTTTGCGTGCAACAGTAACAAACAGCCATCCATATGTCCTCGCATCCATTTAGCTGTAAAAGTTGTTAAAACGATTATTAAAGAGGCTGTGCTGGGTCTTAAAAATAATCAGAACATCGTCTGAGCTCATATATATTTCTTTTCAATCCCGCAGACGTGCGGGATCCCTTATGAGTAATCCCGCATTTCAGATCCTGCAAAAAAACCGCGTTTGCGGGATTGGATTCACTTTTTTTTCCAATAGCTTGTTTGCAGCATTTCGGCGCAATGAGCAAAATAAAATGTCCCAATAAACGTTGTGATTGTCAGCTCCCCACACAGTCCCAGGTGCTCGCACCGATTGTAGCGCGCAGGTACATCGTCTCCGTAGCTTTTCTGCTTATTCCCACGTGGAGCAGAAGGCGTTAAGAATGAAGATGAACTCGATTAGCAAGGCATTGTCATGCCGCTCGAGTCTCGTGACCGTGGGAGTGCGGGGCGTATGGTAATGAGGCAAAGAGCATGCGGTACAAGCGTTGTGCGATGTGCTTGGCTTTTATGCTGCTCTGGTTACGGCACCTTGGATATTTATTAAATATCACGTCTGTAAGCCGTGAAAAGATATATCAAGGAAATAAATACATCGTCGTTGTCCGCCTCGTTGGTCGAGACTGCTGAGCACGAGATCCTGGGTGCGCTTCCCGGGTCGGGCAAAGTGATATTGGGTTTTTTCATCAGGAATTTCTCAGTAGCAGCCGCGGAGTCTGGATTTGTGCCCGGTGGATGGCAATACAGGCTCGCCCCGCTTATAACATGGGGCTTAAACATAACTGGCGAAATGTAGATGTACTATTAGGTACTCCTCTGACTAACCCTTCGAGGATTAGAGGCGTGATGTGATGTTATGTTATGTGCACCTTACTAGTTGCTTTAGTATATTCAGCTCGCATTTTCCGTCAGTTCTGATTAAATCTCATGTCATAGAGGATGAGGGTACCAAACCTCCGGACTGCTCTATCTGAGACAACCCTAATCCGTGCCCGACCTGAGGATCGACCCCACGAGCCCTCGTATAGCGCTCATACTTCTGACCACTTGACCAACGAGACGGTGCTATTAGTACTTCCCTCATGAGCGCCATCTCAGATGGCCTCAGTAACAAAGTCAAGTCCAAGCCAAACCATTTTGTAATTGACTAAGGCACTTTTGAATGAATATTATAACGAAATAGATTACAGGGTCCAAACGGTCCCTTCACGAAGCCGTCAACCAAGCATTCTGTACATCAAACTAAGTAACCTAACTTTACGCAAAAAATACTGCTGGGAAACGACTTTTTTTTGCGGTGAAAAATAACGGTTCACGGTAGGAATCAGTGTAATACACTCAAAACATTGTCATGGATAAATTTTAAGTAAAGCTATAACAATAAAAACTAGTACTAATTTAAAAAAAAGTTCTGAAAAAATTATAACTTTGAACTCCTTTGTACTCCAACATCTGAGGAACTCGTGGCTGAATAATAACAGCCGCTCGGGTCGATCTTAAGGTTAAACCGCGCTTGATTAGGTTGGTCCGTGAATGGGTGACCGCCAATTACTATCGATTTTCCTACGTGCCTCGGAAAGCACGTAAAGCCGTTGGTCGCGGCTGTCATTTGTAGATCTTTGACAGTCTTTACAGGTGTCCTGAGTGGCCCGAAAGTCTTACCACCAGTCTTACCAAGGTATATCGTATTACCCAGTACTAATTACTGGATTGTGGAGGTTAGATAGGCAGTCGCTCCATGTAAAATACTGGTATTCAGCTGCATCTGGTTAGACTAGGAGCCAGCCCCAACATAGTTGGGAACAGGCAGGCAGATGATGATGAACTCCAACATCTCCGTAACTAGAAGGTTCAAGGAGAACGTTTCGTTAGGGGTCTGTTAACACCCATTATCGGTAGGTACGGCAGTCACCGCAGCGAGGGCGGACTGTCTCCTCTGCGTTAATCTCGTTGGCGAGCGCTCCCCGTTCAAGTTCACTGATCCACCTGATTCGGTTACTTTCCAAACTGCACACCGTTCGGTTCCGAACTCCGCTTACGATTCATTATATCGTAGGTTTGCGCAATGATGCGGCAATCCTTAACATACTCACTTATGTTATAAATGCGAAAGTAATTCTGTCTCTTGCTTACCTTTTAACCGGGGTTCGTAATTTTATCAAGATACCTAATTAATAATTTGTACGCCAAATGGCAAAACATAGAGAAACTATATAATGTATAACAATTATTGTAACATCTTGCACACTGTTATAACCTATGTTTACAAATAAAGACTATTGATTGATTGATTGATTGATTATTTTCTTTGATATTATATGATATTAATTTTCGTATAATTATTGGATGATTATCACATAATTATCCATGCTGCTTCATAACTCTGTAATTTCTTACTGAAACTGCTTTTTTGTTTTGCTTTTTTTTGGCTAGCCCGGCGGCCATAAGCGAGTAGCGCGCGCAGTTCCTGTCCACGCGTTATGCGACACTACGGGCACGCTACGGGCCTAGACAGCCAGCAGCCCAGTGCGAGGGTTCGGGGTATCAAACCAAATCGATCTTACCGCTCGGCGTAAGCGCGTCTTCCATTTTTTTTTGTTAAAATGGCGATAAATACTGAAGTTTTCATATGTGCGATTCAATCTAAACCAGCTATACGGCAAAGTAAACATCCCAACCACTGTAATCGAACAATAACAAGTGTACAACGCGGTCTAGCATTTGTCGCAATATATCCATGAGGGCTCGGTGGTACTGTACCCGACTGTTAATATGACACAGTATTTAGAAAATATCATTTTTATAGAGCGTCGTCTCTGTCACTCCTACATGCTCTGTCTCCTTCTAAAGCCCGATGAGACGGTTCCTAATTGCTTCATCATGCATCTCGCTATATGCTAATGAACTTACAACACTCTCCGCAGTGCGCACTGTGAATAGGTTCAACACAACAAGTATTTTCTCTCAAACTAAAAATCTTTCGTCTTTGTACAACAGAACACTCTTACTTTCGAATGCGTGTTTACGTTTAAATTCAGAGTCCAATCACTGGCTGACTGTGTTTTCATAAAGCGAAATAAATTCAATATTTTGTAAAAAAGGTTTAATTTAGTTCTTTTTATAAAACTGTGAATTAGTCCTGTATCGTGGGTGCGTTTACAGACTCACATACATGAGCAGCCAGACTCGGAACAACACCTGTAGGAACCCTCTACAGACAGCGCCGGTCCCAGGTCATCTGTTCCCAGTGTCATCATGTCTTCAAATTGTTCATTCAAGGTCCTGTTGTAGAATGTTACAGGAAACGCTCTTGTCTTTTTACCAGACTGCGTCAGAAGTAGGGTAATGTTTTTCGAGCGTATGTATGTTTCCATTTCTTTGACACGGCCTACAGCCCAAACGGCTGGACGGTTTTTGACATATTATGATGTTTTTCAATTCGTCAGAATATTGTGGTAGTGGCTATATACATTTTGAAAATGGCGCCCGAAAATGAACAAAGGGGACCCCTCCCCGTTTCTTACCATAATAATATGTATCATATCACGTTCATATTACTGTTTTAACACAAACTGTTGAAAAGCGTGCCTATAATAATTACATCGGGACGCCCGAACTATGTATTTATACTGAGCCCGAACTATCTTTCCTAGCAAGAATGTATCAGGTCAGGAATGAATGACATTGCCTGCACTACGTAAACGCAAACTAATAAGTCTGAAATAAAATTATTATTATAAAAACGAAAAAGCGATGAATTGAAAAGGGAAAAACAAGACTGAGTAATGTATCATTTATCTTGCATTGTTTTGTAAGATACTTATTAAACAAATAATGAAATAACTACATACATATGTATATTCGTAGTTTTGGTAGATCTTTCTGTGCCAGTAGGTAACAAAGTATTGTTTGTCCCCGCCTACAGCACCTTAAAGTATTTAATTTATCCCTTTTCAGTTCATATTTTTATAATTTATTTGTGTACGAGTTTAAATCGAACACTAAGCGAAAATGGATAATTGAATCGAACGCAAGTATGCACATTCGCTCGTTCACCAAAATGTGGGCCAGTTCGTGTTCAGATCTCATTAGAGACACCGAGTACTCAAAACGATTACCATTGTCTTGTAACTAAGTGTTATATTGATCTAACATGTAGCTATTTTCCTTACAATTCGAGACTTTAACTTCTACCATAAACCTTATCCTATCGATACGAGAAAGTAGCTTCAGGTCACCATAGCGCCAGCCAAGCACTACTTTTTACATGGTCCTTCGAGCCGGATTATCTGTCGTTACATTTCTTATTTTGGTTAACGGGCAAAACGGAATTTTCACAATAGGGCGTTTCATGACTCCATTTTTGGCTTTTAATGAAACCGCTCTGGTAAGGCCATAATTTACTGGATGTGTGTCGACCACACAAGAGCCCATTTTCCTGGAGGCAGATTCTCATCACACAATTACAATTTGCAACTCGTTATGAGACACATGAATTACAATGTGAAAATTCAATGGATGAATTAGAATAGATCTAATGGATATTATAGATACAGTTAGGTTCTGTATGGTAGCGTTGCTGATGCCTTCACCCTGCCGAAGCCTATCTGGATCGGTACGTTAAGTTTCTCAAGCAGTGTACAAAATAAATGAGTGTTGTGCAACGAACAAAAACCGACAATCTCATAACAACAACGGGTACATTCATTCCATTGTCCACGACGACCACTGCGGAGGACGCAGTGAGCACCGCACATTGTGTGCGAATCTGCGAATGTTCTAACCTTCGCCGTGCATTAAAAGTATTTCTCAATGCCTTCCTCCGAGTCGCCGGTAATCGTTTCTTCCGGTAGTTATGTCTCGCTGTGGGAACATCGCAGGTATTCAGACTTTGTCGGTACTGCGCTACTGCGCTACTGCGCCGGTGACTGGACTGATCGCCGGCAATGGTGTAGTCATCGCAAACGATTGCTAATAAGAGAAAAGTGTACTAACATTAACGGCAACATTACTATAGCTACACGAAACTAAAGCTGTGGTACACACATTTACCTCTTCACGCCTGGACGGTTGTACGAATGTCGAGGTGACACATGAATGTTTTGACTTTGACACCTGACTTGGCTACTCGGGACATAGGATACTTGTTATCACGACAGTATGACTCCGCTGGGTACCGAACACCACGGCCGAAGCCACAGGAACAAACCATTCATACCTCTATTGACGATTATGTTCTAAGTGATCTGCCTCGTTAGCCTAGTGGTCGCAAGCGTGACTTCAAAGCATGAGGGCCTAGGTTCGATTCCCAGGTCGGGCAAAGTATTATTGATGGTTACGTGTTATTCCATCGGGAATTTGTCAGTGGCAGCCAAGGAGTGTAGGTTTGTGCCTGGTTGATGACAATAGTGTCGCCCCCTTTTTCATGGGACTTCAATATAACTGGCGAAATGTGGGTGTACAATTGTACGTCCACCCTTAACAAAGGTCACGTAAGGCCGCAAAACTGTCAAGGGTGTGACGGTACATGAAAATATATGATAAGTTAAAGGAACCTACAAAGACCTACAAGCCTAAGAGTCCCTGCGACCCCAAGCCCTCTGAGCCCTACAGCCCTAACCTATCATATACCTAGTAGGTGATAAAATAAATATATAAATACAGAAGTTCAGGATGCCTGCACCATGCGACCTAAGGTTACAGATGGATTGTTGACAGCATTTCCTGATTCGGGAAGGGTACACTCACTGCCAGTCCCGCAGCCTCACGAGACTGATCAGAGATGGCTAAAGGTGTCTTGGCCACAGTGAGGGGTAATGAGACAAGAATATAAAATTCAAATCTCATTTATTTACAATATGTTCTGCTTATGTACTACTTTTTCTTAACACACACTATCATACACAAATCTTTGTGTCCTATGCGAGTAAGATGCAACCAAATCATTCTTTTAACTGGGCCGCGCGTGAGCCAGGCCGAATGCTGAGTCAATGTCCAAAGGTAACATTGAACAGAGGCTCTGCCATTGTAAAATTCTTTTAAACTCCATTTCTAGTGAGCTATCGTCACCGAACGACTTCTGAAATCTCTTAGTTTAAGATTTTTAGAACAATTGGTAGTGATAGGTTTTGGATGTCGGCGAACAGTTCTAGAGTAGGGACTAACGCATCGTAAAGTACAGGAACTGATGGACGCTACCGAAAGCGCCAAACTAGTAGCGCAGTTATGGGCTGGCACAATTTAGATTGCCATCGACACGCTGAGAAGAAGTATCGTATAGTGCAGCGCAGTAGGTGCGCCGCCCACACTGGAGACAGATGACCTTGTCATTGTTGCGGGAATCTGAAGAATATGAGCTAGCTACGAAGAGCACGGACCGGTCCTTGCAGCGATGCTTCAGGGCCGGCTTTCGCCCGAATGATGATGTTAACTAACAGCAACAGCAGTCAGCTTTCGATGGTGTCGAAAGTAGTTAAGTTAAGCGCCGCTGGACCGGTCACATGTTTGGATGGGAGTGGCGCGCGTTATGTCACGACACCGAGCGGACACTTTCTAAACGCATGCTCTCTCATGTGAATTGAGCCTGAGGTCGGCCATGGCAAAAGGTTGTAGTTATAAAGCTGTGTTGTTGCCAGTTATTGATAAACAAATTGTGAGCCCAATGTTGCCTTCGGCAAAAATGACTTTCCAAACTCCTTTACCATTGCTGACCTTCGCGAAACTGTAGTGCCTTTCATGGTAATCGATAATAGCGCGTAAGAGTTGATGTAGTACGGCAGTAGAAGTTCCCCAGACAAGCTGTCTCACAAGGAAGCTATTGGAGTTCCATCACGTCCACTACGTACGGACGGGCAATGAATACAAACTGACTGATAGACAACGTTACTTAACGCGTCCTTGACCGCGTGCGTGAGGTTAAGCGGCTGGCGGCGCGGCCACACATGTGATGGCGGTGCGGCCACACATGTGATGGCGGCGCGTTTGTCGCGGTTATTATTTATATTTATTGATAAGTGTGCGTAATTTTATGTTACTTACTTTGTGTTAATTGTAGACAATCACATTGGCGTTGCGTGTCGTGTCGTGGTGGTACAGAGTCCTTAGTACCAAGTATCATAGCCCCGTTAGTGTAATGATCAGTATCACACCTGCTGGCGGGAGGTGCTGTGTTTGGGATGGTTTCAGGTCGGGCTAAGTATTCATACGTTTGTCTTCCCGACATTTTGGACAGAGAGATCGTTGTTCAGTGTACAACCAAGCACTGCTCCTGAGTATGAGGTCCTTCCTGGATTCGATTACCGGATTGAGCAAAGTGCACAGCACAGTTCGAAGGTAGCAGTGCTTAGTCTTGACTTGGGCCCGGTCGTTCACCTTGTAATTAGCAGAAGTGTAGGTTCACTGAGGGTCTACCACTGTTCACCCTTATGCCCCAAGTTATAAAGTTGAACAGTGGTCGACCCAGTCGGTCGACCACTCGGTAGTGCAGTTTGCTAATTACAAGGCGTTATAACATTGTTGTTAGAAATCAGCGGGTCATAGCTCACACACCGCTCCTCATACACGTATAGTAACTACGTCGTACGACCAGTCGCGAGCTCGACGCCGCGCGCCGCGACTTGTGGGACTTTCTCGAGAAAGTAAATCTTGTCCGAGCACAGACTACCTACGTCGCAGATGCGCCGACTGTCCTGTCGTCAGCGTCGCAACGGGCAAGTAGGCAGACTGATGTCATGCGTTGTTGCAAAAACGAATGTTTGATGAAAAAGAGGAGACGTAAGCAGGATGTTTGTGAATTAATGTTATTTGACAAAATTATGAAAGAAAATATGTTGTTGACGAAGGAGCACTGTTGGTGAACATTTAGAAAATAAATGTGTTAAAAAATGAGAAGCTGGCGGTAAATTACATTTAGGAGTGTACCTATCTGTAGTACCTAATGTAATGACATGGGGCTCCGGTTATAGGGAACGGGACAAGCTGACATCGATGCGTTGTTTGTACATTTCGAGTGGCTGTTGTGGTGCTAGTTGGGTTTTAATGATATCAGTACGAATGCGAATGGCTATACGAGCAGGCGGAGGATGAAGAAATGATACGACTATGACGAAGTATGGAAGAAGAAAACATGCTGCGCGATACTTAATAAAAACAAAAAGAGGCTAGAGACGTCGACTGAGGCGTGCATTCGATGACCCACAAGTTCACAGCGCAGCACTGGCCAAGTTCAAAGTATCGAGTGCAATGCCATCGACACCCGAACTACTCCAGCGATAGAAGTTGTGCTTGGCAGTAACATCACAATAACATCACGCTACGACCAATAGGAGCGGAGCATCAATAAAAAATGTTGCAAAAACGGGGATTTATTCCTTTTGAGAGCTTCCGTTGCGAGCGCTGCGTAAACGGTTCAAATTACGTAACAATCATGTCATGTATATTTGACAAGTCGTTGCTCTTTAAAAGTTGTTTCTAAGAATAAAATAATATTTATTTCTGTCAACTTTTGGAAGCCATTGTTGTGGTACATTTTTCCTGAGGCCGGCATTTCTCGTCCGAGGGCGCGGTCTCTTACAATAGAATACTTTTGTTATGTGAGTCTGGCTATGTAGGCCAATGTCTGGAACGGCGCTGTGAACTACAGCCATAATAACACACATGATATACATATTAATGGAAAAAAGCCTTCTATTCCTTGCATTTTACTGGGTTTTCTTATGTCTAGTAGATATATTAATTGGTTAGTTAACTTAGATTGTTAGTGTTATTAATTTCTACATAATATCTATATAACGCATTTATGCATGAACCCCAGACAGGATGAAGGCCGCCTCCAAAGATGCCACTTTTCTCTGTCCTGTGCACTCTGTCTCCAGCTGTTCTTTTGATCTCACGTTACCATCGTGTCAGCGGTCTCGTCTGCCTGTAATGCCGTGTGGTCCTCTCCATGAGGTTACTTTTACGGTCCATCTCTGGTCTGTAGCCCTCGCTAGGTGCCCTGCCCATTTCCACTTTCGTGTTTGTGCATAGCTCAAGGCATTAGTTGCTTTCGTTATCGTTCTTCCACGAGAATACTCGTGCGTCTTATTTTATGTAATGTCGTTTAAGTCGAGCACGCTACGCTGTAGTCCGCGCTGGCAGGTATTGATTTCGTGTATTGCTTTGGCCACAGTAACACATAATATACCGCCTGTATCCCACGCAGGGGCTAGCAGACAGGTGTGTTCCTATAGTTCACCTAATGTCAAGTGGTCGTAAGTGCGACTGCTGAGCACGGGGTCCTGGGTTCGATGGCCGGGTCGGTCAAAGGGTTATTGGGCTTTTCATTTGAAATTTCTCAGTAGCACGGTACGGAGTACGGATTTGTGCCTGCTTGATGGCAATAGGCTCGCCCCTATTAAATATAACTCGCGAAATGTGGGTGTACTATTAGGTACACCTCTGCCTCTCTGCCCGTCCCATGAAGGACGAGAGCTTATTTCTATGAACTGGTTAGAATAGAATATTTATTTGCGCAACACATGGTATACAAGGGTGTTAAATACAAATTGAGGCACGAGCATGTGTAGCTAGGATACAACAGAGCATGCTAAATGTTAAAGACAAGTTAAGGCGAGGTTACCCCGAGCGCCGTATGCATCAATCGCTTACCCCAGCCCCCGCACAGAGAGGCGATACGTAACAAATTACGCGGCGCGAAAACGCGGGCGCTTAGCGCACTGGTCAAGAGTTCACGAACTCGGATAGGTACTAAGTTGCGTTACAGGGTAGAGCGATGCAGTAAAACAACTTGAATTGACATGTATAAGTTCACTTTGTTTCATTTTTATAGAAAGTATTGGTTATAGATAGATTAGGAACCTACGTATTCTATGAACGTGAACCTAATTACTAACAATTAAAATAAGTAGATATAATTAAAAATAAGAAGGTATACTTATTTATTTTTGTGAATACGGTGAATTTAAAATCTGACTGACACTAAAATCATGAATACGGGTATGATTCAAAATTACACGCCAGGCGCCATTACTTTTTTTGCGCTTTACTTTTTTTTCGGTTTTGTTGTCATGGGTTTCGTTTTCGTGGTTTTTGGGGTCACTATTAACTAACATTAGGCCAGAATGAAAATCCAAGATGGCGGCGACGAAAATTTTCAATTTTTTCTTCATGAGTGTCATTTTCGTGGTTTTTGGGGTCGCTGATAACGAAACTGAGGTCAAAATGAAAATTCAAGCTGGCGCCGACGAAAATTTTCGGTATTTTCGTCATGGGTGTCATTTTCATTGTTTTCGGGGTCGCTGATAACGAAAATGAGGTCAAAATTGAAATTCAAGATGGCGCCAATGAAAATTTTCGGTTTTGTCGTCATGGGTGTCATTTTCATGGTTTTCGGGGCCGCTGATAACGAAAATGAGGACAAAATGAAAATCAAAGATGGCGCCGACAAAAATTTTTGGTTTTGTCGTCATGGGTGTCATTTTCATTGTTTTCGGGGTCGCTGATAACGAAAATGAGGTCAAAATTAAAATTCAAGATAGCGCCAATGAAAATTTTCGGTTTTGTCGTCATGGGTGTCATTTTCATGGTTTTCGGGGCCGCTGATAACGAAAATGAGGACAAAATGAAAATCCAAGATGGCGCCGACGAAAATTTTTGGATTTTTCGTCATGGGTGTCATTTTCATGGTTTTCGGGGTCGCTTATAAAGAAAATTATGTCAAAATTAAAATTCAAGATGGCGCCAATTAAAATTTTCAGCTTTGTCGTCATGGGTGTCATTTTCATGCTTTACGGGGTCGCTGATAACGAAAATGAGGTCAAAATGAAAATTCGATAACACCAAAAATTATTTTTTTGCTTTTACGTCATGGGTATCATTTTCATGGTTTTCGGGGTCACTGATAACGCAAAATAAGTTCAAAATAAATAGAAACAAAAAAAAATTTTTTTTTTCATCGACTCCGAAAACCATGAAAATGACACCCATGACGAAAAAACCCGAAAATTTTCGTCGGCGCCATCTTGAATTTTCATTTTGTCCTCATTTTCGTTATCAGCGACCCTAAAAACAACGAAACCGACACCCATGACGAAAAAAAACAGAAAATTTTCGTCAGCGCCATGTTGGATTTTCATGTTCGCCTCTTTTTTGTTATCAGCGACCCCGAAAAGCACGAAAATAACACCCATGACGACAAAACCGAAAATTTTCATTGGCGCCGTCTTGGATTTTAATTTTGACCTCATTTTCGTTATCAGCGAGCCCGAAAACCATGAAAATGACACCCATGACGACAAAACCAAAAATTTTTGTCGGCGCCATCTTGGATTTTCATTTTGTCCTCATTTTCGTTATCAGCGAGCCCGAAAACCATGAAAATGACACCCATGACGACAAAACCGAAAATTTTTATTGGCGCCATCTTGAATTTTAATTTTGACCTCATTTTCGTTATCAGCGACGCCGAAAACCATGAAAATGACACCCATGACGACAAAACCAAACATTTTTGTCGGCGCCATCTTGGATTTTCATTTTGTCCTCATTTTCGTTATCAGCGGCCCCGAAAAACATGAAAATGACACCCATGACGACAAAACCGAAAATTTTCATTGGCGCCATCTTGAATTTTAATTTTGACCTCATTTTCGTTATCAGCGACCCCGAACACCATAAAAATGACACCCATGACGACAAAACCAAAAATTTTTGTCGGCGCCATCTTGGATTTTCATTTTGTCCTCATTTTCGTTACCAGCGGCCCCGAAAACCATGAAAATGACACCCATGACGACAAAACCGAAAATTTTTATTGGCGCCATCTTGAATTTTAATTTTGACCTCATTTTCGTTATCAGCGACCCCGAACACCATGAAAATGACACCCATGACGACGAAACCAAAAAATTTTTGTCGGCGCCATCTTGGATTTTCATTTTGTCCTCATTTCTGTTATCAGCGGCCCCGAAAACCATGAAAATGACACCCATGACGACAAAACCGAAAATTTTCATTGGCGCCGTCTTGAATTTTAACTTTGACCTCATTTTCGTTATCAGCGACCCCGAAAACCATGAAAATGACACCCATGACGACAAAACCGAAAATTTTCATTAGCGCCATCTTGAATTTTAACTTTGACCTCATTTTCGTTATCAGCGACCCCGAAAACCATGAAAATGACACCCATGACGAAAAAACCGAAAATTTTCGTCGGCGCCATCTTCGATTTTCATTTTGACCTCATTTTCGTTATCAGCGAGCCCGAAAACCATGAAAATGACACCCATGACGACAAAACCAAAAATTTTTGTCGGCG
Source organism: Noctua janthina (assembly GCA_963576755.1). Lineage (NCBI taxonomy): Eukaryota > Metazoa > Arthropoda > Insecta > Lepidoptera > Noctuidae > Noctua > Noctua janthina. The sequence goes on from OY755077.1 coordinate 108,778, forward strand.
CCATCTTGGATTTTCATTTTGTCCTCATTTTCGTTATCAGCGGCCCCGAAAACCATGAAAATGACACCCATGACGACAAAACCGAAAATTTTTATTGGCGCCGTCTTGAATTTTAACTTTGACCTCATTTTCGTTATCAGCGACCCCGAAAACCATGAAAATGACACCTATGACGACAATACCGAAAATTTTCATTGGCGCCATCTTGAATTTTAACTTTGACCTCATTTTCGTTATCAGCGACCCCGAAAACCATGAAAATTACACCCATGACGAAAAAACCGAAAATTTTCGTCGGCGCCATCTTGGATTTTCATTTTGACCTCATTTTCGTTATCAGCGACCCCGAAAACCATGAAAATAACACCCATGACGACAAAACCAAAAATTTGTGTCGGCGCCATCTTGGATTTTCATTTTGACCTAATTTTCGTTATCAGCGACCCCGAAAACCTTGAAAATGACACCCATGACGAAAAAACCGAAAAAAAGTAAAGCATAAAATGCAGAGGAAGTAAAATAAAAAAAAAATTAAGTAATTTTATCTTTAAAATGTAAATAAGTCAACAAAATAAAAAAACTAGTAGGTACACACGGCGGCACTTGAAGCTGTCTTTTCCAGTATAAATTGGCCTCGCTTTGTATAGATTTCCTATACAATGAGAGATCGGCCTAAACTGGTTTTCGACAGCTTGATCGGTCGTCGTGCGTACAAAATTTAATATCGACCATTACTCATTCTATCTCGTTGTCCCCTGCATACTTTCTTTTTCTGCCCATGTCGAACTAGATAATCTTCGGCTTACCGGGCTCCCTGCAAAACTTTTTTAGAACTCCTTACAAAAAAAAAATATTGGAATAAATGTTTTGATTTTAGTAGGCCAGGTACAGGCAGTTTTGAATTGTCGAAAAAAAAAGATAATAAAATGAAGCTACAGTCCCATTCAAAAGGCATAATAACTGTGAAAGTACTGTAGTTGCCCATTCCAAAGTTACCGAAATTTATAAATAATATTGCGAAATCATAAATAGCGACTTTTGCTACGACACAATAAAGTTCAATTCAGGCCGCGCAGCGCTAATTATCTACAGTTATATTCTCCTAGAAGCTGCCTCTCTTTCTAATGCGTAACTCTTATCTTATACCTTCTGACTACGTTCCCTATTAGGTACCTACTGTACTTTTGTGAACAAATGACATTTCAAATAAACCTAGGCTCGGTGTTTACTAAGTATTATTTTTTACAAACTATTTTTGGCTCAGTTCGTAACAGAACTTAGCGGGGGTGGGGTGGCGGGTTCGAAAAATTGGCACACGTCCGACCTCCAACGCGTTCCGCTCGGGACTGAATCACGCGATGCGAGTATGAAATGATGAAAACAGCACATTTTGGAAATGGTGGTGTAGGTTTTTTTAATATTTCAAATTATGATCGCCGTGTACGGTCACATTTTTTACGACCTTTATAATGGTATAAGTTTCTTTTATTTATTTTTATACATATTAAATACATTTTTAAATATTCTAATATAAAACAATATAAAAAAACATTTAAAAATATAAAAAATAGTGGTCCGCCGGTATCGGGAGCAGGGTCCAAGCTACCGGTGGTTAGGGCTCCAGAGACAGGAACCTCCTCACAATGCGAGCCGTATCGAGGAGTACTGCCTTCTGAATCAGGCCCTTGATCCAACCGCCTAACGAGAGCCTCGAAAGATGGTCGTCGAGGCTCTTGGCTATAAGGCCATTGGCCGTCACGACGATCGGCACAATGATAGCAGAGTCCACATTCCACATGTCGACAACCTCGTGTGCTAAGTCGAGATATTTAATTTGTTTCTCTTTCTCAGCTTTCACGAGGTTCTCGTCATGCGGAATGGTAACATCGACTATCATTACACGGCGCGCTAATCGGTCTATCACTACTATGTCAGGTTTATTGGCGACAATAGTCCTGTCAGTAATGATAGACCGATCCCAGTACAACGTGACATGGTCTTTCTCGAGAACTGGGTCGGGCACATACTTGTAGTACGGTACCTCAGATTCCACAAGTTTATATTTCAAGGCAAGTTGTTGGTGAATAATCCTGGCTACTTGGTTGTGCCTGTGCAAGTACTCGCCGTTAGCCAGACGAGAACAACCAGAAATAATATGTCTGATGGACTCACCCGGACGGTGACATGCCCGACACACGTCAACCGTCCCGTCTTTCATAATATATTTCCGGTAGTTGTTCGTCAACATAACTTCGTCCATAATCGCACAGACAAAACCTTCAGTTTCCCCAAAGAGGTCGCCGAAACGTAACCAGGACACGGACGCTAGAAAATCTACATCGGGCCCATGAAGAGCCCGGTAGAAGCGTCCATGAAGCTCCTTGCCTTGCCATACTTCCTTGCGGTCATCGGTAGTAAGTACTACAGGTTTGCGCCAGTTCTCTTTAGCCATGGACAGCGGGGTGAGTCCCTTGTCCACTGCGACCACATCTCGGTGCATACCCACCTCGGTTTTTAAAAAATATTCTCTGAGACTGCATATTTCGCGGTTGTGAAGGGTCTTCGCGTTTAAAAAACCTCGACCCCCGCACTTCCGCGGGATGTACAGCCTCATTACCGATGATCGTGGGTGATGCATCCGGTTTGCGGTTAACAGTGTACGAACTCTTCTATCCAGGGCATCGAGTTCGGTCTGAGTCCATTTGAGTACGCCGAAAGAGTACATTAAAACCGGCATGACCCAACCGTTGAAGGCGCGCACCTTGTTCCCGCCTGAAAGAAGGCTATTTAATACCTTGTTCAGGCGTCCAAAGAAGCGCTCCCTCAACGATTGCTTCATGTCAGTTACGTTAATGCCTAACGATTCCGACATACCCAAATACTTATAGCTTTCGGATGAGGAGAGGCATCTCAGGTGTATGGAATCCGAGAGCTGAATTCCCTCGGATTCCATAATCTCCCCTCGCTTTACATACATGACTGCACATTTGTCCACACCAAATTCCATCCTAATGGCGTTACTGAAAGTTTCAGTTACTTTCAGTAGCTCCATCAGTCGCAATTTGTTGGGGGCAAAGAGTTTCAGATCATCCATGTAAAGAAGGTGAGATATGACCTGACCACCTCTCCTCAACCGGTAGCCTAGACCTGAATCCTCCAGCAATGTGCTCAGAGGATTCAGGGCTAGACAGAACCAAAGTGGGCTCAGACTGTCGCCCTGGAATATTCCCCGTTTAATCCATACAGGTTCATCATTCCCCTGGATTTGTCGACATCCTGGATATCGAAGGACCGTCCTCCATTGCCCCATACATGACTCAAGGAAGGCGCGTAGAGTTGCATCTATCTTGTACAACTCCAGTACCCTCATGAGCCATGTATGTGGCACCGAGTCGTAGGCCTTCTTATAATCTATCCAACATGTCGACAGATCCTTGCGGGATCGACGAACCTGTTGGCTAATGGCCATGTCGATGAGGAGTAGCTCCTTCGTACCGCGGGACCTATTCCTACATCCATTTTGAGAGGCAGACATAATGAAGTTTTTGTCAATGTGTGTATTAATTTTCACTCTCAAAATGGATGTAAGAAGTTTATAGACCGTCGACAAACACGTGATCGGTCTATAATTTTTGGGTTCCGCGGGACTACCTGACTTATGGAGCAGGTGGGTAACGCCTGTTGTTAAAAACTGCGGTAGGGACCCAGACTCTAAGGATGACTGGAATTGGGATGCCAGGCAAGTGTGTGAACTACTAAGCCATTTGAGCCAGAAGTTGTGCAGTCCGTCCGGTCCCGGGGATTTCCAATTCGGTAACGGACGAACTGCTCTGGCTATATCTATAGGTGTTATTATAATTGGCTCCATTTCTGGGATAGGTTCACACGCTCGCTCGACATCACGCATCCAGTCAGCCTCAGTATGACAGACGGGCACCGACCAGATGCTACGCCAGAAAGAACTCGTGGCAGCATCATCCGGGCGGCACACGTCTGTCATATTTTGCTCGGGTCGCTCCCAAGCTCTGTATACCCACCTCTCATCGCTCTGGAATATGCGATTCTGTGAGTACCGATCAACCCGCCGCTTATACCGCCGAATACGGTTCGCCCATGCATAAACTTTCTGCTTCAGGAAGTCGATGCGCTCTGTGACACGGGACATGTATTCTTGAGGACTGATTCCAGTCCCCGAGAATGCCCGCCTCACAAAGCGCATCACACGTGGTCGTGTATTGCCTTCCCTGAAGCAGTGTAGTTTGCCGATGAGTACCCTGGCCTCGTCGATGCGGCACTCGATCCTGCGCTGCCAGGTTGGTACGGCTGGTTTTGGTCGAATAGCTACGTCATCATTTGGGAATTTGACATTAGCTAAACGACATGCCGCAACAGCCCCACAGTACAGGATCGAGTGTGTATCAACGAGGTTCTCGCTACTCTCGAAAATATTCTTGAGTTGTGAGTCCAAGGCACACACCAGCGCCCTATTTTTATTATGCATGGGTAACCGTGGTAATCGGGGTCTAAGTTTGGTAGGAGTGGATCGATATTCGCGAAGCGCATCTTCCAGAGCGCTCCTCAATCGGTCGTTGCACTGGCTACTTACCATGGCAACCCTATCATCTTCCTGTATAAGTTTTATTGTTAAAAACCTAATATAACTCAAATGAAGTAATATTAAAAACCATCATTTAGACTTGTCTTTGCGATTTAATTGGATGCAACAAAGTGCAAGTAATCGTGTATCGCTGTGCCGAAATATCTAGATCGAAGTGTGAAATATGTAATATATTTTTTTCAGAATTTAAATCCGTGCCATATAGGAATAAAGCCCAATACAAAACGACGTTTATCTGGATAACCTCGCCTTAAGGCAACAACAATCGTTTTTTTTTTAAAACATCAACATTTTTTATCTTCAAATTCTTTTAAACTATAAAAACTACACTCGAGTAACCACTTATAAAATTTAATTTTAAATAATTTTGCATTTAAAGCTTTGAAATGCCTAGGTATATTTATTTTAAATAACATTTAATATTTATTTTAGGTATGTTTATTTTATTATAAGTGCGCACACACATTGCCAAGCAGTTACTATTGTATTTAGATAGTCTAGGCAAATCATTTAACACCAGTTTATATGGATCTCGTCGGTTCCGAGGATTGACATCATTTGCAGTCTTAAATAGTTGCTTATTTTTCATAACAAACACACATATTTCGTTAATGTAAAGCAAGTCGAGCCTGAGAACTTCTACTGAGAAATTCCTAATAGAAAAAAAAAACAAAAAAAAAAAACATTCAGTCGACTTGATAACCTCCTCTTTTTGGAAGTCGGTTAAAAACCCAGTGACATTTTGCCGGCCTTGGCATAGTGAGCATGGGCATCAACCCAGAGCCCCACGGTCAGCAACCGCGACCACGACCACTGCTCACTGGTGCTACAAGGCAGACTAAAGTAATGATATCAAGGGCAGAGTAACAGTTGCAAATATGATTACCGGTGGTGGCCAATTATTATGATAGCATTACATCAGCTTAGCCAATGGCGGCGGATACGTACTACTCTCACCGCCTGCCAGTCACACCAGTCCGGCCCGAACTGTTACTTCGACTTTCATTCTCATTCTGGCCAGTCATCGTGTATTTGTTTGTAGCCTCTCTCCGAGTACACAGAGTACATATTACGTACACAGACCCGCTCGTCGGGTCTTCATGTGAATTGTCTGTGAACTACAAATCACAACTGTCCTTCTTTGATGGACAGTTATATCAAACGGCTATAACGCGGCCGAATGTCGTATTGTTGTCCGGTTGGTATTGTTCCTTCCCTGTTCGTCGCGGTTGTTACAAGTACCATGACATGATCGTTATTTATTCATTAACTTATCAATCTTCTTAGCGTATCGATGACAATTTAAATTGAGTCGTCCCAAAATTTGGCGACGAGTTTGGCACTTTCAGTAGCGTTGGTAGCGTTCATCAGCTCCTGTGACGCGCTAGTTGCGCGTGAAAGCAACAGGACTGGCAGGACACGATATTAGGTTAGTGTTCCATCGTAATTCCACAATGTATGTGGGTACACACTAATTAAAGAAACCATCCTAATATCCTTCAGTTCACAAAATTCAAAAAATCTAAATGAAAATATTTCTTATTTCACATAGACCTACATGAGCACTTATAAAACGTCGAGAAAAGGTGTGCGGTTCGGGTTGGTCGAGTGACGTGTCCTATGGAGAAGAACCGGCAAGAAACTCCATGGTTACTCTTTTCAAATTATGGTTTTACAATAAGTCGTTGCTTACTACACAAAAAACGTAAAACAAGATAGTGATTCGCGACCGTAACACTTAAGTAGTTACAGAACGGCCCGGGTCTGGCTGTTAAATGTTTGTAAATGCACCCACGATACACAAAATTTAAAAAAGAATGAAAAGAAAGAAACTGCTTCTGAATATAATAACAGTATAACGTAATATAACACCTCAGGCTACCCTTTCGAGGCTCACAAGCTTAATGTTAACATCCGGACATGGGCGCGGCGGTAGCCCCCAACGGGCGACATCCGTCCGAGAGAGCTAATCTTACGCAACACACAAGCATGCGGACGAAATCGCGAGTAAAAGTTGTCCCTCGCAGTCGATATCATGCGCAAGGAATTGTTAGCTTAGTTTCGTAAAGTGGCGAATTGTAAGCGAGCTCACCGAGTTACTTACACTTAACATACGTACATGTACACTATGTACAAGTGCGCCAGCGGCAGACTGACTGCTCTTCAAGGTTTGCATGAAGTCTAACCCATAGTTAGACTAACCGTCGACTGCATTTAAGTATACAGAAATATCCAAATTGACATCCCATCTGGACTGTGTCCGACCTTGTCCATGTCCAGATGTTAAGAGGATACTTTAAAGAAAGAAGACTGCGATATCCAAACAGACAGACCACAACGAAATGATAAGTGTTCAACCCTAACTGCAGCGAGTAACATAGGTACATAACAATAACGTTATATTAATATGTTGTTAAAGCGCTAAATATTTTATGATTAGTTGTAAAATTGTAATTATTCACGGCAATCATACTTTCTAACTGTTGTTACGTCATCTTACCGCGCGAGGATGTGTCCGTGAGGAGCGGGCGACTTGCGTGAATTATGCCGTGTTAGAGATTTTACTAAAAATAGAGAGACACAGTAATGAATATTTATACGCGTGGGAATCGAAGCATTTTTATCATCATTGATGAGTGTTATTGATAACATATTTCTAACTACATTTTTTAATTTTCATATAACTTAAATTCAATTATATAAAAGTAATAAAATAGTAATTCGGAGTGAGTCATCGGTAAGTTATCTGTTTTAACCGACTTAAAAAAAGCAGGAGGTTCTTATTTCGTCGGAATCTTTTTTTAATGTATGTTCACCGATTACTCGAAGACGCCTGGACGGAGTTTCAAAGGCAGGAGGAGGTCCCATTTAAATTTTATCGAAATCGGCCGAGCGGGTTTTGGAAATCAACAAAAATCTAAAAATTGTATTCATCGATGACATATTCGTTTACCCCAAAACCTCCTTTACAAACATAATTTAGGAAGTCGGTGGCAACATAAAACTATCAAACGAACAATTCTCTGAAACAAAATAAAACTGTATCAAACGAACAAAAGTCTCCGAAACTATTGAAGCCAAAGTAATTTTGCACGTTTTTGTGTTGAAGTCTATTTTATTTTTTATTGAAACAAGTTTGTGCAGAGCCAGGAACAAATCCAGACACCGTGGCTGCTACTGACAAGTTTCTCTGAGGGAAAAGCCCAATAACAATTTGCCAAACCTGGGAATCGAACGCAGGACCTCATGCACAGCAGTCGCGATTGCGGCCACTAATCCAACAAGGCAGTAATGAATAGTAAGTTGTTTGTTAGGCGTAGGTTGTATTCGACACGTGTTTCCAACATTATGATATGAAAGTAACATTTAGAAGAGTGACATGCGCCCGCTCGACGCTCGAGGGAACATAATGAGTTCATTTGAAAAAGATGGTATAAAAATGAAAAAGCGATGCAAACACTGTAACCTTACATGTATCATGTTCGTACGTACTCAGTTAATCATATCCTTTACCATATTTGTAATCACGTTCTCGAAAACAGCTCTAACGATTTCGATGAAAGTTGCAATATGCAATATGCAAACGGACCCTTCACGAAGCCGTCAACCAAGCATTATGTACGTTAAACTAAGTAATTTTACGCAAAAAATATTGCTGAGAAACGACTTTTTTTGTGGTGAGAAATCACGTTTTACTGTAGGACTCAATGTAACGCACTCAAAACATTGTGCTGATGGATACATTGTAAAGTACGGGGTTCGTGGAGGTATTTAAGTTAAAGTTATAACATTAAAAACTTGTGAAAAAGTTGGAACTTTGACCCCCAATATCTCCGTAACTAGAAGATTCCCAGGTATGGTCTAGAACAAAATACTCGCAGTGACGGGGACACCAAGTACGTTTCGGGTACTGTTACACCTATTAGTGGTTCACGGGGCGAACAATCGAGCTAGCTGCTTCTCTGGTATCTGGGAAGATTCGTTTTCTCTATTTTCACCCGAGCAGAGCTCTGTCACCCCGGTGCTATTGTTTAATGTAACCATTTTCGTTCCTTGTCCGCATTTGAACTACTTGCGCATTTGCTTATCGTTTCAGAAATACCGTTGTAATATATGGTTTAAATAATATTATGTCAGCTTGTTTAAAAAGCCTCTACGGTATTGAGAATATTTTCGTCTCCCATAAGTTAGCGCGCCATCGCTCAGTGTGCTTACGTAACGTAAGTTCGGGTGTTCACGGCGTCATGTGCACGAAAGCAAGTGAAAGCAGATGACCTGTCGGAGAGCAGCCGGTGACGAGTGTACAGGTGAGGCGCGAAAGTATTGTGCCTACGCGTGTGTCGCATCTGTGAGGGAGACATCGTAAAATAAAGTGATATCATGGGTGTTCTGCGAAAGGGTGCAGTGCTGGTGCATTTGTACACGAACTTCATCTACATTTCGCCAGTTTTGTACAACACCTCCCGACCGAATTTTGGTCATTGTTTTTATTTAAAAATAAACCAAGACGTGGCCGTGGAATAAATTCCGACCATAACACGAGCGAAGCTGTGGCCAGAAGCTTATCTATACTAATATTATAAAGACGATTGTTTTTTTTTGTTTGTTTGTACCGAATAAGCCGCGAAACTACTGGGCCGATTTTAACCATTTTTTTCACCAATAGAAAGCTAAATTATCAGAAGTAACATAGGCTATAAATTATATTTATATCATGCAAATTAGCCGAGCTATCACAATTTTAGCGGACGAAGTCGCGGGCGAAGTGCTAGTATTTTATAAAGAGGTCTGTTGCTATCACGTAGTGGGTACCCGACTTGGACTTCTTTGCGTTTAGTTCTATGATGGGTATGAGCATAGACACATGTCAAACTCCTTAGTCAATGACACACGGGCACTTCCCCGACTGCGGCTGCGTGGTAAGCAGTGAGCTTATATAAAACGAGGTAGGTACCCACTAACTCGATCATAGATGGCATTTGTGATCATTTTTAACCGACTTCAAATAAGGACATTATCAATTCGGTTTTTTTTTTTCGTTTATTTTTAATTTTTGTTTCCTCATTACTCTACAACTACCATTTCAAAACCACAAACTAAAAATTCTATATACTTCCCGATGTATCCCATAGTTTGATCAAAATCTGTTCAGTAATTTGATTTTTTTTTTTTACTATATTACATTTTTTGTCTTCTTCTTGGGCTATGTTGATTACATTATGATCCCTTAGTAACTTCTAGTTACAATGTAAAAATTAATTCATGACGAGAATTTGTGTGGTCTACCTACAACTAAAAAGGGTGAAATAAAAAACTTTCTGCAAAAAAATCCAACTTAAAAAAAAACATTAAAAAGTTTATAACTTTACTTTCGGAAGTCGGTGGCAAAAAAGGCAATGAAACAAGCAAAGTCACCGACTTCCGAACGTGAGAGTAAAGTTATAGACATTTTTAGTGTTTTTTTGGAAATGTTTTTTTAGCAGAAAGTTTTTTAATTTTACCCTTTTTAGTTGTAGGTAATATACCACACAAATTCTCGTCATGAATTAATTTTTACATTGGAACAGGAATTTACTAAGGAATCATCACAATGTTGATACCAGTTCACGCTGCTAAATTCTATTTTCCGGGCTGCACTCGGAACTTGTGCGTGCTATGAGTTCCAAGTCGGCGATTGATTAGGAGCACCGACTGTGACGTCACCTTGACCCGCTCGCTGACTGCGTAATAATATCATCTACAAATGGTTTTAAGTAGGGCGTTACATAAGTACCTGGCTTCGTATGCGGCTATTGGTTCAATTGCGGCCAAGACTAAGTATTTATTTAAATATCTAGGTGCAACTCACAAGAAATTAGAGAGCATTTATCATAACGAACTTACGCAATATTTTTGAAAAATATAAATTGTGTAAAACTTAAATAAACGGCAGTTGTCCTGTTGATCTTTTAAAAGTTACAAATGAAGGTAATGCAGCTAAAGTGAAGTGGCTTGTTGCACAACACTGACCACGGCTGGGGCAGGTCACCCGACCGTCAATGAACGAGTTAATACGACACAGCGACATTTAGACTGCCTCGTTGCTCTAGCGCGTCTGCTGAGCATGACTTCGATTTCCAGGTCGGACAAAGTGATATGGAGTTTTTCCATCGGGAATTTCTCAATAGGCTGGATTTGTGCCCGGTTGATAGTAATAGGCTCTATTACATGAGTGAGTTTTCATAACTCTTGAAATGTGGGTATACTATTAGGTACCTCTGCCTAACCCTTCGGGGATTACAGGCGTGATGTTATGGATGGAGCTTCAGAAAGACACTGACACACGTGTGAGTGAGACGGACGCCTGTATGTACCCACAGGGTTAGGTAGAGATGCACCAGGCACTAATCCAAACTCAGTTCTATTACTAAGAATATCCTGATGGAAAAACCCAATAACACGATCAGACTTGGGAATCGGCCCAGTACATTATGCTAAGCACATTGCGACCACTACACCAGGGAGGCTAACCTTTCCCCACCCTAGGAAAGTCTCCTGCGTCGTAGGTGCGCTTACAAATATTTAAACTTACGGGGATCGAACCCGCGACACGCAGCGCAGCAGCCAATCGCTCAGCCACTCAGATCAGCTTGCCGAGCGTGGGCTTGTCAGTGGCGACCCAGTTCAACTTGTTACGCGTTCACCGCTGTTCACCGTGCGTAGTCTCCCAGCTCGTACTGCTCTATGGTCCCCAGCCAGCTCTGAGCTTCCTCTTAGTACTGTTTTGGTTGTTGAGGTGGTCTCAGGGTTGGTGTCGACGGAGGGCTGCGTGGCGTCTCCCCACTCCGATTAAAGGGGCTGCTGTCCAGTTTTCAGATCAAAATAACTATTTATAATCCGGTTAGTCCGTTATTTTGAGTTCTAACCGCTGACTACGGTGATTTGTATGTCAAGCTGTACACTTAAGCTGGCTCAGAATTTATAGCAAGCGTTCATTTATTTATTTTTATAGTGCATTGATGTGCACGTCTGTCTGTTTTCGATGAGCGCAATGAAAGCCGGCCACGCCCCGTCGAGGAGCATGGCAGTAGTGGCTTGCTCCGCCGACCCCTCCGCTGGCGCGGCTACTTCAGCGTTACTAGTTGTGGTGTGCTCCTTCATCACCTATATCTTGGCTGATGAGGTTTCCGCGTGAGCCCCACGACTATCAGACCCAGATACACCTGTTGGCTGCAATAAAGAATGGTGGCGGCGCACCTGGCACCTGGCTCGGTACTACATGGGACTTAAACATACACCTCTGACGACCCCTACAGTGTCTGCAAGCGTGATGTTACATCAATGAAACTAACTCATGTTTTATTTTAAGTCGGAGCTGTAAAGGCGCGGCCAACCTTTCAACCAGCACGATGAGTACAACTTTCATGTTTACCTTGTCATGGCGGCGGGCATCGAACCCGCACCTGTGTCAGTGAAAGTTGATCTGATACTGACATGTAGGCGGAACACGACGTAAATCAATATTATATTACAGCTTGGCAAAAAAGAGTGTGGAATAAATGAGGTCGCCAGTATCGCACGTGTGGCAACCCGGAATACTACGACTCAAATGTTTTTGATACTTGTTATTTTTGGGGATTTGATCCCAATCCCAAGTGGGTGGTTCATTCCCTCGGACGCTACGCAAACACCATAGAAAGCTTCAATGTCCAGTATTAACAATGTTAATAGTGGGCGCTGAAGCCTTGCACGAAAGCCTTGCAGTAGGTATCCACAGACAGATAACCATGCCCCTGACGGCAGTCTTACAGTGGGATTGTTAGGAATTGACGCTAATAGTTCGCTTACAAGATAATGAAAGAACACGTTTTTTTTTTAAGTTTTATTTTAATACAAAAAATTCAATCAGACGAATCGAAAACACTTTCATCTAAAAATTCAATGCCTTAAAAGCTTACATTTTGGCTAGAGCTTCCTGCAACTTCAGAATCACTAGAATATTCTAATTCTGATGAATCACTGCTACTGTCATCTCTGAGATTTATTACCAATCGTTCTATTTGGTCATACATGGTCACACCTCTGTCATAATATTCTTTTTCTATTTTCATTACATGCTTGCATGAATTCTTCCAGTCATCGGCAGTAATGTTTGAAAATGCTTGTTCAGCAGCCACCTATAAAAAAAGAAATAATCATTAACAATAGTCCTTGCATAGCAACATTAAATATGCATATGTGAACTAGGCTACATACCTTTATATCAATGGGCCCAACATTGACTGAAGCAATTTTATGCTTTGCAATCCCCCATATTAATTTAATAGGGTAGGTCACAGTGATAAGGTGGAAGGCGTACCACTGTGTGACCATGATCTCCTAAAATATGGTCAATTTCGTAAATGGGCTCTGGTTTATGAAACTTCACTAGCATTAATAATTGAGGTTTGCGGAGATACTCATCAAAAGGTATATTATTTTGCAGTAACCATATCTTTATCTCAGCAACTTTTGAAGCGCTAGTTGGTGCCTTGTTCAAGACCACCGAATGGTAAGGAGCATTATCCATTACAATAATGGAAGGTTCACTTAGGTTGGGAATTAATTTTTCAGTGACTCATTTTGCGAAGTTAGTTTTATTCATTTCCGAGTGATAGTCTTCATTTTTATTTGTGCCGCTGAAAATCAAAAGGGCATTTGAAACAAATCCTTTCTCGCTCCCAGCATGTACAATTATATATATCTCTTGCCTTTAGATATGTTTTGTTTCACTCCGCTGACATCAACTGATTGCCAACATTTTTTCAGCTTGTATGATGAGTATAACTTTCATCCAAATATATGATTTCTTTTTGTAGTTCTGAAGGCAGGTTGCTGTTATCCATAATAACTTTCAAATATTGCTCCCGCTTTGCTGCTGTTTAGGTTTCTCTATTAGAGCCGAACTGTCTGTTTTACATTTCTTATATGAAAAACCCAGAGAGTGTAATATCTTTCTGAGATGTTCACGGCTTCCATCATAACCCAAATCCACTCTAACTACCGGCAGTAAATTTCTCAGTGTAGGCACCTGAAACATGGTATTTTGTTTTATATCTGCTTTTTTAAATTCATGAAATCGGGTGTAGTGTAAAAATAAAACGTACCTGCTTTTTCACAGTGTAAAATAAATGAACCTTTTGTCTAATTGCACATAAATCGAAATCATCTAAAACTTTCTTCGGGCGACCTTTGCGATGTTTTCCCGGTGTTGAAAAAATACCATTATTTTTTTCACCTTCCTCAACAATTTTTCTTACTGTGTTGACAGATTTACCTAAAACAAAAAAAAAAATTAACAGTTCTTTATTATTCATTCCATGTTCATTTTCTTCAAATATCAATCATGGAGGTTAGCGTATACGAGACTTGTCAAACTACAAAACATAACCTTAATTTTCATTTTCTGTAAACAAGACTAAAAGTTACTTAAATCTGGATATCAACAAAACTACGCATTGAAAACATTTATAAAAACTTATTTAAGGTACAAGGAGTTATTTACGGTACATAAATACCTGTTATATCGGCAGTTCTTTGATAAACATTCTCGATATCAGACAAAATTTGCCCCGTTTGAGATTCGGCCAAACACCGCGAAAAGACGTGGTAAATCACTGCTCTGCCACTACTACGAATAGTTTTATTCATTTTAAATAGTTAATTATGCAACGAAAATTGATAATTTTTTGAAATCTATGAAAAACGATTATGTTATACGCACTGTTGACACAGGATGTACTAGCAGTTGACAAGTAAAGCAATGTTGCCACAATCATCGATTTTTAGTTCCAACTGTCACCGCGTCAGACTCTTTTTTGCCAAGCTGTACGTACTTCCTTTTTTGTCAAACACGCCTTTATATCCTGAACGGGTGGCAGACACCCCCACTAGTTACATCCCCCTAACATCGCACCACATTTCCCCGGTTATGGTTAAGTCCGATTTAATTGGGGGCGGGCCTGTTGCCATCAACCGGGTACGGATTCAGGCTCAGGAGTGTAACTGAGAATTTCCTAATGAAATAACCAAAGAACTCATAGAAATAAACGAAGACCTCACAGTCGACGCCAGAGACCACTACACCAATGATACAATCACCTTTATGGACGTCATGTATATTGCTCTGTGGATAATACAATATGACAAAACCATGACATGTTTATATTGAATTATGCGTAAGTGAGCATACCTGCCGTTGTGGTGCAGCAGTGCCACGCAGTGGTGCTACACTTGGCAGCTCTGGGCAAGTGTTCGCCTTTTATATTTAATACGAAGTTACCTTTATGTCAATGAGTACAAAGAACATTTTGTATTGATCAAATAGTGGATCCTATACTTCTGTCATTCACTCGTCATCTGCCTGCCTTGGGGTCGGTTTCCAGTCTAACCGGATGCAGCTGTAAACCAGTATTTTACATGGAGCAACTGCCTATCTGACCTCCACAACCCAGTTAGTACTGGGTAATACGATACCCCTTGGTAAGACTGGTTGTCAGACTTTCGAGCCACTGACTACTTGTAACGACTGTCGAAAATCTACAAGTGACACCCGGGACCAACGGCTTAACGTGCTTTCCGATGCAAGGAGGAAACTCGGTATGTAATGGGTGGTCACCCATCCACAGACCAACCTCGGCCAGGGCGGCTTAACCTGTAGATTGATCCGAGGTTATTATTTATCCACGAGCTCTGCCATTCACTACGGACAGAAATGAAACGTGAATGAAGATCGCCGTAGCTTACGCGTCGTTCAACTTTAACAAGCTTTTATTGAACTTGCTATGTTAGTTTGTTTAGGTCAAATCGTGCAACTGAATTTTAAAACAGTTATCCTCCACCGATTGAGCTGACATTTTACAGGCACGTTTAATTTAGATGATAATGCATGGTTAGCTAAGTGACGTAATTCTAAATCCAATATGGCGGACTCCCAAAGATGACTGACTAGTTATTTTTATACACCCCCATGACATGGGTATCAATTAAAAGGGTTTGCAGAGATACTAATTGCGAAAAGAAAGCTGCTTTCTGTATTTAGTGTGTACATAAACTGTTAAGTAAATAAATAAATAAAATGACGTCAGACCAATATCTAAAAGCTTGTTTAAATTCTTATAAGCTTTATTTCATCAGCTTTCAACCGTATCACCTTAGGACAAAGCCCCGTGGTCACTCGACACGAGTCGAGCTGCTCGCTCCAGGGACACGGACAGCGGCAGCGGACACAAACAAATGAGCATGCCTGTAGTCACCGCGGTGCGCGGTGCGCGGCGCCACTTGCAACGCGACGATACTCGCGCGAAACAAACACGAGAAGCGAGTTCGTTGCTTGAAGCTTTGCGAAACTTGCACCACTCGAAGACGTGAGGGGACCTAATAATTTATTTATTTGAGAAAAAACATGTAGAATATAACAGAGAAATCTAAGGCATTGCACAGACAAAACACAGATTACAGGAAACATAAATCTACAATAAGGAATGAACAAAATATTAAGTAAAATACTCAAAAAGAAATGTCACCTTCGTTCATCCTCGCACAGAAACTTCCACGACATACGAGTAATGAAACCGGTAACTTGGCGAGTGTAGTGTAGGTCTAGCTAGATACTCACTTAGCTAATTGTTTATTTACGTAGCTCCGACGAGTGTTGTAACTCGTATCTGTACCGTATATAAATCGTATTGTTTTTCCGTACGTATTACAAAAGCGACGCTTTCTACTGTTTCGACAAATATTAACATGACAAGACAGCTGGTTACAACTGCGTAGCGACTACTTGCGACACTGCGGCCAAGGTGTCCATAACCAAACATTAATTATTAATATTCAGATCTGCCGTAGAGCTACTCTATGCTGTGTGTCCCAGTGTCAGAGCTGCCATAGAGTAGCCTTGCTGTGTGTCCCAGTGTCAGAGCTGCCATAGAGTAGCCTTGCTGTGTGCCCCAGTGTCAGATTTGCCTTTGTTAACTTAATTAAAATTGCAACTGACATTCTGTGACAGTCGTATGAAATGACTATAATACGAACGATCAATAACTAAACTAACTCGCAAAGTTATAAAAATAAGTTACTTATTTCTATTTTATTTGTTTCAGATCCCCCGACGGAGAGCGGTAAGACAAACACTCACAATCACTAGCTATCATCACGACCTAACAATTACAGGTTCGAGAGGAGTATGGGCTGCCTAAAGCCAGGCAAACATTTGACGACAAGGATGGCGCAGTGGCTGAGCGATTGGCTGCTGCACGACGAGTCGCGGGTTCGATCCCCGCATAGAACAAATATTTGTATGATCTACAGCTAGTTGTTCCGGGTCTGGCTGTTTGTGTATGAGAGTTTAAATGTTTGTAAAAGCACCCACGATACAGGAGTTTTTTTTTAATATTTTTAAACAAAAAAAAACCTGACATTCAACAGCGATAAGGGGGCGTCCATCAATTACGTCAGTCGTTTTTCAAGCACCCACTTCGTGAGATGTCTTGGCCCCCTCCCCCCCTCCCCCCTAATCTCGTGAGATTTTTCAAAATGCGCTATGTGCTTTATAGGCTTGGATTTATTTATTATTTATAAAAAAAAACAATGTGCTTAATTATTTTATTTGATTATTATTTTCTTTATTTATTTGTACAAATATTAAATATTCTACAATAAAACAATTAAAAAAATATAAAAAATAGTAGCCCACCAGCATCGGGAACAGGGTCCGAGCTACAACCCTGCTCAAGGGCTCTTGAGAGAGGAACCTCCTAACGATACGCGCCGTGTCCAGAAGTACTGCTTTCTGAATCAAGCCCTTGATCCAGCTGCCAAGCGACAGCCTACTCAGATGTTGGTCGAGGCTATTGGCTATTAAGCCATTGGCCGACACGACTATCGGCACAATGACTTCTGTACTCACGTCCTACATGCCGACAACCTCGCGAGCCAGATCTATACAGTCTCTCATGACGAGAACCTCGTGAAAGTTTCACGTTATATCAAAAATCATTGCGCGACGCAACAATCGATCTATCAGCACAATGTCAGGCTTATTGTAATTGAATATATTATTATATGTATAACACGGGGTGGAAGGGACACCGAAGTCCATATTTCAGTGAAGAAACATATTGTTTACTTAATTAAACTCAGTTTTTTCGCATTTTTGTTTCCTGCGGGGAAAAAATTACGTGATATTTGCCTAGACCCCCTTCTCTCCCTTGTGAGATTGTGAGATTGGGTGAGATTCGGCTCGACTTCTTCCCCCTTAAACGCCACACGACAAAGGTACTAACCATCGAATTTTCTACAAGGTGTACGGACCTCTCACAGAGTCGTCAACCAAGCATTCTGTAGGTACATCAAACTAAGTAATTCTACGGAAAACAAAGACATCCTCATCAGTTTTCTCTCTGGATGACATCGTGAGATAACCAGCAGCCTGAGAGAGAATTCTTGACGGTACGGCAGGTAAAGTCAAGTCAGAGGCCCAAGGGCGGCATAAAAACTCTGACACCAGGGTAGGCACTAACCACAGGATAAAGAAGATCTCCACGCAAAAGCTTTTGCTTGAAAACTACTTTTTTTTTGGGGGTGAAAAATCTCGTTTTACAACTCAATGTATCGCACTCAAAAGATTGTGCTGATGGATGCATTGAATAGTACGGGGCCGTAGAGGTATTTACAGTAAAGTTATAACTTTGACCTCCACGGAGGTATCTCCGTAACTAGAAGGTCCAGATCGTAGAGAACTAGTGCCTTTCGGCTTCGTTAAGGGTCTGATTACACCCTTTATTATCGAGCGATTTCTCAGACTAAGGACGTTCCTTTTTTTGTCCGGTCAATGGTAATAGGCTCGTCTTTTATGGGAGTCCCTCTCAAAGAGTCCCGCCAATGGTAACATTATACAAGGTCAAATTGAATTAGCTAGCAGAGCTCCGAAGTCATAACGAATATTTTTGGGGTCGAGGACCGCGTGCTATGTAGTTACTTGAAGTCGTATTCACATTTCGATGGCCGTCAGCTTGATCCTGTGACTGATAATGCCGAGGGCTAGAGGACGAAGAAACTCAGCGGAACATAATAGATCGTTAGTGTGCTCGGTATACATGGACGTGACACGGAAGTTCAGAAGCAGGCATCATGTCGGCGCGCGCTCGCTGCTCCCGGTCGTAAACGAAAGCGGAGAACTGGTTTATACGCTTCTAGTGGTGGGAAACAATCGATGGCTTGCGTCGATAGTTTCTTTTTTATCAATTATATCGGTATGTTGTAGAGATGTTTTCTTACCATCTTTATTTGTTACCCGCCTACAGTCCTACAACGACAATAAATAAATATCTATTCTCTTTCTACATGGGAACTCATGATACGATTTCTTGATCTATTTAACAAATTTGTTAAGTTAATTCATTGACAGCTGTCAGCACAGCTTAAACTAAACCATTGGGTGTAAAAGCTTGACATTTTGCAAAAGCTTTGTTTTGACTCTGTACTCAAATATAGGGAGTTATATTATTTAATAATTTTAGACTATTATTAATATTCTCATTCTTTATAAATCAAAGAATATCGTCGCTACCTTGACATACATATCAGTTTTTGTAGCTGAATTTTTGACAGACTTGGATTTAGCTGATTTGGTTTGTATAGGCCTCGTTACTGATTAGATAACACATAAGTATTCATTTTACTTCCTATATTTATTTCTATACAAATTATTTCTATTTTTAAATATTCTTTAAAAAAAAAAACATTTAAACATATAAAAATTGTAGCCCACCGGTATCGGGATCTGGGTCCAAGCTACCGGCGGTCAGGGCTCCAGAGAGAGGAACGTCCTAACAATACGAGCCGTGTCCAGGAGTACCGCTTTCTGAATCAAGCCCTTGATCCAGCTGCCTAACGAGAGCCTCCTCAGGTATTGGTCGAGGCTCTTGACAATTAATTAAGCCATGGGCTGAAACAACTATCGGCACAACGATCGCTGAGTCCACATCCCACATGTCGACAACGTCGTGAGCCAAGTGAAGATTAAGTATTCATTACTATTAGACTTGCAGAAACACGTGATTAAATCTATTAAAATTCAAATGAGAATATCAATGAATAAATAATTTATTGGAATAAATAAAAGTGATACTCGGATAATGATTGATCCTTTTAAATTATAATAAAGTTTCTCTTTTTGTTCGAGTATGTTCTTGACGGCTTAGAACCATAGCAGGTCACTCGCCGTACGGACAGACATCGGCTGCTTGTATACCTAAATAGATAGGTACTAAGATTGATCAAAAACATGCTTCTGTAAATAAGAAGTATTTAACTGTTTATTTTTACTTAATGTTTCTAAAATGGATTTTGATGCGAATATCACCATCATCATATTTATTTTGAAAACATTAATTACTATATACACACACACAGTCAGTCAGTCAGTCTACAGTTATATTGTGCGCGTAAGCAGAAATTTCAATGACATTAGCAGGGAATATGATTTAGATCCGTTCGCAATTAGTGTGAATTCGGCCAGAAGGTGCTTAAGCCTCAAATTTTTCAAGTAGCGGTAGGTTAGTTATTGTTTTTATTATTTTACTTTTTTCTCTATTATTTTAGTCATAAATTGCAAGCCAAGTATTTATATTCTTCTTACTTTGATTAAAGCGGTGTATTTTCTGTTTTTGTGCTCACACCATACATTTTTTATTCAAAGTCTATACGTAAGGATTTGTAATATTCTTTCTGGTGACTATGGTTTCCTTGTTTGTTTGTTTTTATTAGCGTCGTCCATTAAGTCGTCCATGTACTAAAATAAATCAATAAATATATTATTATAATATTTCAGCTGGGCTCAAATGAAAGATTGCATATTTTTAGGTACTATAATGAATTAGGAACCAACAAATATGAAATGCTTAGAATTGTATCGATATCTGTTCACGCCGCATCCCTAACACTCGACAAAACCGACAGCTTCCCATCTCTACTCGGATGCAGAGCAGTGCCAGATTTTTTCCCCAATCGCCATTGTCTGTGATTACGCCACGGCCAGAGACAATGGAGTGATCAATAGAGTCGAATTATAGAGCAGCCACGGTTTTGTGTCTATGAGTCGATGGGAAAGAGGAAACAAGCAAGTGTAGGCGGAAGGAACTCGTTCACCCGTCTGTAGGTACCTATCTACATATAGACAAGTTAAAGTTATCACAAGACGACAACTTATTTATTACGTATGCAAACATTTGTATGCTATAGACAAGAGTTTAAACGAAGGAAGAACTGTCAAAGAAAGCAAAGCAAGAACTCTAACGTCTTATAGTTCTAACTTCAAGCAATTACTAAACTACAGAAGTAATCGTAATCACTAGGACTTGATGACAGGTACGGGTGTTACTAGTTGACATGTTTATCTCGGAATTAGATGAACCCGATTCCTAAAGTTAATTTATTATGGGCGACCCTATTGCCATCATCCGAGTCCGTGGCTGCTACTGACTAATGATTGATAGAAAAACCCAATAAAACTGCCCGACTTCGGAATCGAACCCAGGCCCTCATGCTCAGCAGTCGCTATTGCGACCACTAGACCACCGAGGCAGTCCATTTAAATGTCAAGTAAAAAGGCATCATGCTCAGTTTGGCCCGGGATCCGGATTATATCTAGCTTAGTGAACGACAACACGGATGTATAAACTAAGCCTGAGAGCAATATTACTATTTTATGTATAATAATAAATTTCTCTTCACTCTGCGAGTAAGCGTGCGTAAAAACACTTTCTATTGCAAATTATACAAACTGACAAATATTACAAATTACTTGATTATGTTTAGATACACAGCTTGAGCCAATAAGATCTACTGATCTATAGCTCAGGATCGTGATCTACGGAAAGTAAAAGTTGTGCAATGAATGAAAGCTTCGCGTCCAACTAGTTGTTACACGCAGGTACCCCTCCCCCTCCGGGACCGCGCGCGCACAGTACAGGAGCACTACTCTCTAAGCACGAAGCGCATACTGTCGAGCGAAGTTAGGGCGTAGTATCACCTACGGACATAACGTTAGTTACGAGCCGACATTTAGAATGAAGAACAACACGAATGGGCGGCTGCCCCTATACCCAATGTATTAAAAAAAAAGAGAAAAAAAGTTTTTTTTCTTTTGACACTTGTTACATCGGGTCGTTAGTGCGAGAGAGAGGTACGGTCGCGCGGGAAATAATCTGCACCCTCACCTCAATATGTAACTACGTCCTCTTGCGGTGGCAGGTGTTCCTGCTGCTGCTGGTGCTGTGCGCCGGCGCCGCGGAGGAGACGCCGCCCGGCCTTGTGAACACAGACAGTGATCATGACCTGCAAGCGGAGGCCACACAGTCAGGTATACTATTACTACTACTAAACATAGAAAACGACGAAAAAACTTGTTGAGGTGGAAGCACCAGGGCAGCCCGCGAAATTCAAAATTGTTACGTGTTTTGCAATTTGCAGGTCAGTGTCAGGTTATATGGTGATGTTATACGAGTCGCGCAAGTAACACGTGTGTAGTTACAGAATTTTAATAATTAAAATCATCAATACAACCGTCTAAGTTCATTTAACTCCGTTGAATGACTTTTTCATGAAAGAGTTCGGGCCACCACGGCGCTTCCACGTTATTATAAAGTTCAGAGACCTCTATGTGTTTTGCCGCCAACGGCGTACAAATATTGAAAGAAAATTAACAGAATCAAGTTTTGTATAATATCATAAATTATTTCTAAATAATATTTTTTATTTCTAGGTATTTTCTTTTTTTAAACAACGTTAGCAAAAAGTAGTTTCGGTCAATTTAAAAAAAAAACTTACCTAGAAAAAAATTACATTTCTTATTTCTAGGTCAGTATTAACTAAAATTTCCATAAATTTACATCTAATCTAGTTAGCTTGCAGTATGTGCCCTTTGGTATGGTGGCCACTACCCATCTGATGGCAGGTAGGAATATTTGTAACACCAGATGGGTATACCTACCGTATCCGATGCCGTCTGCTCAATGGAATGGTCACAGAACACGGTTCATCCAAATTAATCCACTTTGGTTGAAAGGTCAAGAGTCAATTATTAATATACAATTAGGTCGATTCATCCAAAGACCCAATGACACAATGTGAGTTTTGCCTATTTCCTTAATGCCTTATAATTATTGCACTGTTGGATTCTTACAAGCTGTTACTTAACTTGCCTTGTTAGTAATGTTTTGGTCAAATCTAGCAACTGAATTTCAAACCTGTTCCCCCCACCTATTGAGCTGAAATATTTCACACACCTTTGGTTCTGGTGACAACACATTTTTAGGTCAGACATGACTTGATCCTACAGCCAGTATTGCCTCCACACAATGGAACTCGTCAACGGTTTTTAACGCGGGCACGAAACTTTGTATACGCGTTCAATGATGAAACCTAATTTTGTAAAGTCTCGACACTGTCACAGCGTGGAGCTTTCAACAGCGTAACAATATTGATGTATTCATTTAGGAGTGACCTAGTGTACCACCAATGAACTCGGAAACCGTCGGCTGATGTAACGTGTAGTCCTTCCATCGACCTGCTGTATATAATATTAATATAGTATATCGTATGATTGTGTTCAGGAGGCGCGGCACAGAAGCGCGAGGCGACGCTGTCGAACTCGTACGGTGAGCCGCTGCCGCCAGACGCATACGGACCGCCCAAGGATCTGGCCAACATAAGTGAGTTCCCCTATACTGCACCAGTTTGTTGAACCGTCTTCAGGAACACTCTAACCAGTACCTACTACACTACACACTCTATCAAATACCTACCGAAGTATCTGTCTGTGCCATCCACAATTCGGCGGAGTTAATAGCTTTCTTCAAAGCGGGTTCGATTCCAACAGTCTTCCAGCCAGTGCTTAGTATAGTACTCCTCCCCTGTATGCCATGCTTCCCTGGTCTGTCCGAGTCTCATCCAAGTTTTCACGGGAGTTTCTTGTAGGTCGTCCACCTTTCTTATAATAAGATACAGGCTTCAAAATATCTAACCATTTTGTTATTTTGTTTCCAGTTCAAGATCTGCCGCACCCGGTACCAGCGCCAGAATACGGAGTCCCCTCCCAGCTAGTGTTCCCACAGTACCCGCCGCCTCCTGGCGCGTACGGCCCCCCCGCGCCCGTCTCCTTCCCCCTCCCCAGCCAGTTCTACCACGGCCCGCCCCCCCCGCCCCAGTACAGGCCCAAACATATCTATGGACCACCTAAACAAAGCTACGGACCGCCAAAACCGATTTACGGACCTCCCAAGTATAACCCGCCGAAACCAATTTACGGGCCTCCGAAGAAGACGTATGGACCGCCAAAGCAGAGTCTACCAAAGCCGACCTATGGAGTGCCGTTTAAACCTCCGAAGATTACGTATAACAAGCCAATTTACAGTCCTCCAAAACCTGTCTACGGGCCTCCGAAACCCGTGTACGGACCTCCGAAGATAAACTACGGGCCTCCGATTAGAGATATCCAATCACTACCTCTACCGGAGCTTCCGCAAGTGCCTGTGCCGCCGTTAGACAATAACAACCTAGACTTTGGTCTCAATCTACCAGCTCCGATCTACGGAACACCTCTAGTGTCTCTCCCAGTGGACTTAAAGCCGAACTTCCCCATACCGAGCGACACATACGGTCCACCGGGCCACGCACTCGGACCGATCGGACCTAACGACCAGCTAGTGTTGCAGAACATCGGGAATGTAGGAGGTGGGGGTCACTACGGCCCCCCGCAGCCGGACCCCAACCCGTCACCCCCCCACCCCGGGATCCCGGCGCCCCCCACGCCCCCCCACGTGCTGTACGACGGCTGGAAGCCCATTCCGGGGGTCTCGTACCCCGTAGGACACATCAGCGAACAATACGGACCCCCCCAACAAACGCAGGAGATACACATCAACTTGGACCAGCCTTTGCCTAATGTAGAGCAACATCACCAGTTCTCATCGGGAAGCAATACATTCCTGTCTGGAAACAACCAATTCTCATTTGGGAGTAACCAGTTTTCTTCTGGAAATAACCAGTTTTCTTCAGGAAGTAACCAGTTCTCATCGGGCAACCAGCAGTCTTCATCAGGAGCACAGATAACGTCGGGCTATGCTAACGTCCACCATGATGCTCTCGCCAACATCGACTTAAACGCTATCGTCGGTGGAGATTCCAATCACATCGATCAGTCTAAGACTGTCTTCGAAGCGCATTACACGGAAAACAACCATGCACCTGGTATACCCGTAGTACAATCGCTACCGATACAGAATGGAAAGCCTTTTGACACCTATGGAGCGCCGCCGATAGAATCTCTATCCAACGGTCCATACCCAGCGTCGTTGAGGCAGCAGGGAGCGAAAGGTCTGGTAGCGCCGTCAGGACAGTACGGAGTCCCTCCGGGCTCGCAGTACGGAGCTCCACCTGGTCTACCTCTAGCTTATGGACAACACTCAGGCGGAGGTCACTCAGGAGGCAGTACTCCGCGTCATCCTATTAAATTCCGTCAGCCAGTACCTTCGGGACTTTTCTCCCACATCGCCCACACAACACAGCACAAGGACTCTCACGCAGTAGATCACCCTCCGTCCTCCGGCCCTGCCTACCTCCCGCCGCCCATCGGTCACGCGAACAGTGTGTCCCTCTCCATAGAGCCGAGCAATCTGTACAGTCTGCCCCATTCCGGCCCACCGGTGTCCGTCTACGGCTCACCGTATGACTCCTACTCGGCTCCACTATTGACCGTGGGCCAAGGTGACCACGTGACCTCGGGCTCTGATACCAACACCGTCACATCTACTGTAGAAGGTACACTCCTTGCGAATCTATCGAGTTTGGACGCGGCTGCGATCCTCAAGCACTGTCCCTACCACGAAGCTATCTTGCGTGCCGCGCGGGAGGGGCAGGGGATCCCCCCGCAGCTGGCCGCGCGCTACGTCTCCAGTCTGAACAGTCTCGTCAACACGCACACTAACAAGCGAGAGAGCGACGTCAAGTCCAAGTCCCTGAAGGAGAAGCACGCGCTCAGGGACCAGCGCCTGCAGTACGTCAGCGAGCAGATCGCGAACACCTCCGAGCGCATTCGAGACCTGCACGAGGAGACGAGGCAGCTGCAGCAGAAGATTGCGTCCAGTCAGAATGTTCACTTGGACGCGCCGGGTACTAGTCAGTTGGGTGGGTACTCTGTACAAATCCAGTCCTCCAATGGAGGCAAGTCTTCAGTGCCGCACGATCAGTTGCTTTCAGAAGGCTTACTGCAGAGCATCTTGCAAGCTATTGACGATCCGAGCAAGCCAAAGCAACAATCTCTCCAGCAACAGCAACAAACACAGTTCACCCAGGAACAACAACAGCAACAAGTGCAACAGAGCCAGCAACAACAACAATTCTCGCAACAACAGCAACAGATCCAGCAACAACAAATCACACAGCAACAGGAGCAACAGCTCCCGCAGCAGCAACAGCAATCGCAGCACCAGTTCACGCAGCAACAACATCAACAACTCGCACAACAACAGCACTCGTTCTCTCAGCAGTCGCAGGAACAGCTCTCCCAACAGCAGCTCCCCAACGATAAATACCACAACAAGTTCAACTCGAACGTCAACCTCGAGTCGTTCACCGACGGCTTGGTTCTGCCCGCAGGGTACGAGCCCGTGGATCACAGCAAGGCTGCCGACCAGCACACGCAAGCTACAGAACAGCAGGCACACGCACACGCGCACACACACACACACGCGTGCGAGCTGAAAGCGGAAGGTTCGTCGAAGTCAGAGGTGGTAGTGGCGCCGCCGCAAGCGGACGACAACGACGTCGCCGTCTACTTCGGCGACAGCGAGCCCGTCACCGAGATCTCCGTCGCGACCAGCATCAGCGAGGCCGACGCGTAGTCGATACCACGCCATTTGTATACACACTACACTAATGTGGGAATAGTAATCCCAGATACGGTAAAGACAGCTCTACTCGCATTTGTAGTAACACTTTTTCATGTCTGTACCTCCTCGATTGAACAGTAATACACCGTTCAACAAAATGAAATTAATTTGGTTGATTCATCCAAATTGAAGGGCGAATACAAGTTGAACCGTGAATTATTCAAGTTTTACGTAGATTTTATAAAGATTGTAAATTTGTAAAAAAAAACAAACGCTCTAGAACGATTATAGCTTGGAGCTCGATACAATTCTCTATTGACAGCTTGTTGCGGTGGGAGACTGCGGAAGCCATTTTGCTCAACTAAACTAAGCATTGAAAACCAACCAACACAATAAGTTTTGTCTATAAACAGATTGTAATACAAAACATTACACATTAGGCCAGTATTGCTCTTACTCTCGATCCTTTGCCATTCCTATCTAGCTGCTACCAGCATCCCTACGAAGACTTTCGCAGACTCAAGAATGAAAGATTTGTCCAACATTCAAGATCAATCCAAATAATATAATGTATGTAAAATAACCCTAGTCGGTGTTCGAGTACATTTTGTGTTTAGAGTAACGTCAACAATCCATCCGCCATCTTGGAAAGATTGCCATCATGTAAAAAGCGATTTTATTTAGTTTTAGTTAGAAGGCATGGTAACACCGAGTCAGTGTTGCATGTTTTTACGATTATTATTTATGTTAACTTAATTTATATTTAACTTTAATTTAAGCATTTACAGTATTTTGGGAATTTTGTATAAATGGTATTTTTTTTAAATAAAGAGACTATTTGTATCGCATTTTGTTTCAATACAAGATTCAAAGATTTTCTTGTTTGATACAAAATAGCGTTTGCGTTAGGAACAATCGCTCAGTGCACAAATAGGTACATTTAGGAAAATAAAATAAATGTTGTATTTGTGCTATCAAGACAACTGACTGCTGCACTCGGAGGTGACACTTACAGTATTTACTTTAAGTAACGACTTTGATTACTAGCGCTTTAACTTATTAATCAGCTGTATCGACACTATACACACAATGGAGAAGGCGCTAGTGTAGCTAGTTCCAAGCGTCGTCATTGGTTGAAAAGCTATATCTCTTCAAAATAGTTTGACCTCATTGGTCAGGCTGGGCCCTAGCTATGGTAGCGCAATCTATAATGAGCTTTGAACAGCCTTCTCCAGCGGGTGTCATACAAACCAGTGCAATGATTTCGCACTTATTTTAACGCAGCTGCAATCCACCAGTAACCTTATTGTTGTAAAAATAAAGATCAGTGTAAGTTTGACAAACTTGTCAGTGAGAGCAACCAGAAAGAAACTTTATTCTGATAAACATAAAGATTACTTTCATCTTGAAACGATTGTCGCTACCGTTATGTGTACCTAGTGTTGACGTCACGCGGTTGTATGAACTTAGTGAAACATTATTTATTAGTCGTGTTGTCAAATGTTATGTTGTGAATGTTACTGAGTTAATAAAAATGTACATAATTCACGCGGAGTTTCATTATTACCTTTCATATGCCCTGACTGATGACCCAATATGCGAAGAGACAAGCTCAACAAATGTACAAAAGATCTTCCAGAGCCAGCAAGTTGGTCTATCGCATATTATGGACAGCCTAGGGATACCTAGGCTGTCCGTAATATGCGTTATAAGGCAAGCAACTAAGTTGGCATCGGCTTCCAGTCGGAACGGATGCCAGTGTGCTACATGGAGCGACTGCCTATCTGACCTCCACAACCCAGGCTATATTTCCCATCTTATAACGGCAATGATTTAAGTGCCCCATTGGTCTAGTGGACGCGAGCGCTAAGCATGATGGGACATGGGTGGGACATAAACAATAAGTGTGCGAAATGTGGGTATACCTTATGATATAAGGTATACCCACATTTCGCGGTACACCTCTGCCCAATCAGTCGGGGATTTCAGGCGTGATGTTATGTTATCACCAATAAGGAATGGGTACATATTACAATACCGAAATTTAAAAGACCGTATTTTAAAATACCTATGGACGAAATCTCGAAAAATTAAACGCCGAATGATTGTTTGGTCGAAAGTTTTAAATTCCGAAAGTTCATTTGCCGGAAAGTTTAAAATCCCGAAAGATCCATATCCCGAAGTTCAAAATCCCGAAATTACATCCCAAAGCCTAAAATCTCTAAGACAATAACATGCAATACGTACCCGTTCAGTTTACTCCGATCAAATAGGTTAGGTTAGGTTAGAACTGTAACCAACTACGCGCGTACCGGTCGCAGTAATAAAATTAAGGCACTTCAACATATACAAGACGTTTCGGCTTCATTAAGGGTATTTTTACACCCATTAGACAAGTCGATAAATGAGGTGTACACTAATTTTTTTTGTTGAATACACCCAATTTTGACGTAGCGTAACTGTGTTGTAGTGCCATCT
Source organism: Noctua janthina (assembly GCA_963576755.1). Classification (NCBI taxonomy): domain Eukaryota; kingdom Metazoa; phylum Arthropoda; class Insecta; order Lepidoptera; family Noctuidae; genus Noctua; species Noctua janthina. The sequence goes on from OY755077.1 coordinate 137,782, forward strand.
ATGAGTAACCGCGGGAACTACGTCGCCGCTCTTTGGGATATTATTCATCGGTATTTCGTCCATTCGGGGTTTCATCCTTTCGGGCATTTGGACATCGGTATTTTATGTTTCGATATAACGGCTATCGGCATTTAAAACTTAAGGTATTTTGAATTTCGTTGTTTTGGACGTCGCTATTTCAGTCATAGTTATTATGCAATTTCGGGATTTTAATACGTAGATACCTTAAGGAGTACCTACATACAAATAAAACAAATCAAAAATTTTGACATTTATTCCGAAAATACATTTATCATTGATAATGTTATTGTGACATCAGACATTTGCGGTAAATACACTTATTGACACATGTTACCACCAATCATAAAATACATTTAAAATGTTAAAATCCATCAGTTCTGTGGTCTCAACTAACTGTAGGTGATTCTCTTTACTTATCCTGGGTATACTCATTGGTTGAAAATTTATTAATGTCTCAATCTATCTCAAAATAGCTCGAGTTCATTTGTCAGATTAGGACCTAACTATGGTGGCGCCATCTATAGTGAGCTCTGACAGGCCTTCCCTATTTGGTAAACGAATACGGAAATCAAGATATCTTTAGAGAAACAATTTCCACACAAATATAGTATAGAATTACAATTAAATACATCGAAATAACCATAATGATGACTACAGACTGAGGTAGTCGTTGCCTGCGGCTTGGCTCGCGTGGACTTCGGACACTATTGGACGGGACCGTCCGACGTATGACAAGGACAACGTTAGGAGAAAAATTATCCCATTTCTTAATGCATGGTCTATCCTTGGGCCAAATTTGATGCAGACAGAGTTACTTTCCCATTTATAATAATATTATAAAGTATGAATTCATTTTCTCGAAATCGATCCCATATTTGTTTGTAATACGACAAGTTGTTGTAAACTTAACACGCTACAGATAGAGGAACCTCCTAACAATACGTACCGTAAGTCACAAAGAACCCGCTGTCGGATTGGTAACCTTTAGCTCAGCGCTCAAAGTTGAAAATCCATCAGCACGGTCAATGTCGTTTACGACATATCCAGTTTCTACCCTCACAGTTGTCACCCTCACCATCCGTTACAAACATACACTTACAACTACATCTACTGCTTATCCTCTTAACATAGTATAGGTACAGTCGACCACGTAACTGCTTTAACTCTTGTGACAACAATACATACAAAAACTCACACCTTATCCCCAAAGGGATAGACAGAACCCTTAGAACGCCACCTGCTTCGAGACTTAACATTAAAAAACTTGAACCTAAAAAATAAACTTTTGAAAAAGTTGGAACTTTGACCTCCAATATCTCCGTCCGGTCTGACGGAGGGAACAAGCACGTTTCGGCTTCATTAAGGGTATTTTTACACCCATTAGACAAGTCGATAAATGAGGTGTGTTAAATAGTTGGTTGGATAGTAAAACATTTACGCGCTCGAGCATACATTACAACACTCGGTGCGTGTGTCTTGACGAGTGCTTGTCAGAGACCGCAGCGCGCGCGGTGGTGACGTTACGTGAATACGACGATTTTTGAATCGACAATACAACTGTCTTACAGCATTTTAGTTAATTGTTTGCAAGAAGCACAATCAGTAGTGAATAAATCCTTAAAAATTAAGATAATATTATATATTAAACGAGTATTTTTAATTTTAAAATCGACGTTACGTTAACACCGTGCGCTCGTGCTGGGGCCTCAGATCTTTATTATTATTAACTATTAATTCTATTCTAAATTCCCTCAATGATAGTATAACACTTTAGTGGCTGAGGCGCAGCGTGTGCTCTATACATAAGCAGCCAGGAGCACGCTGGCTGGCTCTGTGCAGGCTATGGCCCACCACGCGGGCGCAGTGCGGGTACATGTCGCGCACATGGCTAAATGTCTGAGAGCAGTAGTGATGAAATGAAATACACAAAGTTATAGGGGAATGAACAGTGCTTCATCCCCTATAGAACAAGGAGGACCCTCCGAGCAGGCGGTTGCGTCTGGCTGGCTCCTGCCCACAAGCAGTAGCGACACCAGTTTATATAAGCAAGTCATAGGTCTCGAGTCCGAACCCAAGACACGCACCTCTGATTTTTCGGATTCAAGTGCGTATTGTATAATTATCACTTGCTTCGGTGAAAGAAAACATCGTGAGGAAACCAGCATGTCTGAGAGACGTTTCTTGACGGCGTGTAAAGCCAACTCAGAGAGCCGTAGGCGGCAGAACAACTCTGACACCAGGTTAGGCACTAACCACACGACAAAGGATGAAAAAGACTACTACTGCCCGACAGTTGATGTCGGGTTTTCCTATACGGGGTGTAAACGGACCCTTCACGAAGCCGTCAACTAAGCATTCTGTACATCAAACTAGTAACTCTACGCAAAAAATATTGCTGGGAAACGACTTTTTTTTGGGGTGAAAAATCATGTTTTACGATAGGACTCAATGTAACGCACTCAAAACATTGTGCTGATGGATGGATTGAATAGTACGGGGTCCGTGGAGGTGTTTTAAGTAAAGATCTCACATTAAAAAAAAAAACTTACAAAAAGTCGGGACTTTGACCCCCAATATACGGTTATCGGAAATATTAAAATAACTAGAAGGTTCCCAGGTATGGTCTAGAACAAATGATCGCAATGTCGGGGAGAACAAGTGCCTCTCGCCTTCGTTAAGGGTCCTTGTGCACTTTTCATAGTTTTAAGTTGCGGACAACTTTAACAGCGCGATTCAGAATGTTGATGTCAGTTCTTCCTTTGTGTCATAGATGGCGCTGTAGAACTTTTCGTACTGTCTGCTACCAAGTACCTGCGCGGGTTCGAAGTTCGAACCCCCGACACAATAGTCTGGACCACCACTGCTCTCATACATACATTCCATACAATGTATGGTTCCTTATGTCTACTTTCTACTTACATATATGTATATTACTACTATATTGGTACTTAATAGCTAAACTTGACAACTAACAATCGTTGCAAGCGAAATATAGCGCGAGAAAGAGATGGAGTATGTTGTGTTCTCTCTCATACTCATGGACCTGCCATAGACTAAGAACTAACATTGAAATGTATCATCATCTGCCTGCCTTCTTCCACAGTTATCCTGCCTAATCGGATGCAGGTGCATTCCAGTGTATTAGATGGAGCGACTCCTGTCTGACCTCCACGACCCAGTTAGTACTGTGTAATATGTTGTCAGACTTTCGGGCCACTGACTACTTGTAACGACTGTCAAAGATCTACAAATGACAGCCAGGACCAACGGCTTAACGTGCTTCCGGCGCAAACTCCGGTATATAATGGATGGCCACCCATTCTCGGAATGACCTGGGCAAGAAAAGCTTAACATTGAAGGTACGTACATCTCTTTTCTTCCTTGCGAGAATTCTTGTGAGTTAGAAAGAGTACACTATAGTTTATAAAGCTTTGCGAGATTATTTCGAGATTCAACTATTTTAAATGAGCTTGCAACAAGTGTTCGCCGGACATTATCGATATAAACACTAAAACATTGAGATATCTACTTATAGTACTACAATAGTGTTCGTGAGTTCAAACATGTAAGATATTGAGAAATAATGCCCGTTTATTATATTCTGCTGTCATTTGAGATCTACTGGAAAATGTTTCGAGGTAACGTGCTGACGAACCGGTGAGGACATGTTGCGGACACCGGACTGGGACAGATAATGTATTGAAGGATCTAAGATAATATCTTTGTATAATGGTTGTAACAGGACCCTTAACGAAGCCGAAAGGCACTTGTTCTCCTGAAAGAAACTTGGGGTCAAAGTTCCAACTTCAACAAGTTTTTTTTTTAATAGAAATGTTTACTTACTTTATTTTAAATGGGTGCGTTTACAAGAAAACTTTGAAAAGTTCTTGTAAACGCACCCACGACACAGGAGACGTTCCTAGTGGGGGGTCAAGTTTAAGAAAAGTCCGCGATTGGTTGTCCTTTATACCGGCTCGACAGCACCTTTAGTCCGTTTACTTTCTCACTCAAAATATGGCTCTGTTCGACTCCGAAACTAGTCGAACCCGAAACATACGTGTCTAATACTAAACATACAGGGTGGAAGGGAGACCGACCCGGAATCGGTTCCCACATATTCAGTACATCATTCTGAGCCCCATGGAAATGTTACACAGGTTTTAAAAAAATATCTTCTGTTTCCTACAAAAGTGTAGTACCCTGTGTGGTGGTCCCTTACACCCCGTATACATTATTACATAATTAGGCTAGTGTTTCCTTCACAGAGTAACACCTAAAAGAATATTTAAAATAATATTGTACTTTTGTAACGTCAGCCGAGTCGAGCAGCGCTTTTAATGAGGCATTCAATTAGGTGTTGCTTAGTGTTAGTGAAAACGGGTAATAATCTAATAACTGTACACCGTTATTGTGATGAGTTTTACAAGAACGTTGATGTGTCTCTCGCGGCGGCTCTGTCTCACACACGTGCGACAGTCTCCTACTAGGGCTTCATCATTATGTCGTATTAACAACCGAGTACTGTCAAGGTGTGCAACGATCTTTTGACGTTTCGCAACAATCGAAAATAGCACAACCATCTTGTTTTTCGTAAGGTGCAAGCGTCAGGGTAACCCGAGCACGTTTTTAGCAATATAGCGGGATAGCCTGGCGCTTTCGTCTTAATACATTTCACAAATGTGTCAGAGGACACAACAGAGGGCGCTGGCTACGTCATTCGAGCGCCAAAAGATCCGTGTACCACTCACTGTACTTATGGCTAAAACCACAATAATGGAGAACATACATCGTCTATGGAGTGTGTGATGCATCGCCAGACGAGGGGTCGCGCTGCGGGCAAACAGGTCTTGTGACTGGACACTACAAAGAATCAATTTTTTATTTTATTTCTTAAGAAAACTATAGCTGACATGGCTCAAAAGACTGCCCAACTCAGATGGGACTGGGCACATGACTAACTGTGGGACTGTATAGCAGGGAACTGGGGCCCTGGGGCTGGGAGGTCGCGGCAGGCCACGGAGGAGATGGCGGGCCGAACTGGACAAGTTCCGTCCGAACTGCGGGTTCGCGAGAAGTGGACGGAGTGGAGAGAGGCCTTCGCCTAGCAGTGGGACACAGCTCACACAGCAGACTAGGAAAAAAGGGAAACTTACAGCTAGGACACAGATAGTTGGCAGCGAAAGAAGGCCAATTAAAAGTTGTCTCTGACAATATTAGGGCAGCCCAAGATACAGTCGACAGACAAGAGACAGTAACAAGCAAGTAAGTACTTCATCTTTTACGTATTTCAGCTTGTTTCATTAGTATACAGGGTGTGGCGTAAGTAGTGGTCCACCGTTCAGGATTCGATGAACCAGATAATTAACTATAACAATTAAAATTTTTAACCATTTTTACCCAAGGGTTACGAAAATATTTCCTTTTTGTGTTTTATTTACGAAATTTCTATCTTTTTTTACAAATTTGTTTGTAGTTTCAACAAAAACCATTATTTTTTCATTTTGATTCTGCTAATTACTGCTGAATACTAGAGCTACCATGATAAATTATGATTTTTTTATGTAAATTCAGCTCTTTTGAAGAAAAAGTTGGTTCTTCTCTAATTTTAACCCTAATTTTTAAAACACCTTCAAGTTCAAGAGCGATTTTTGTAAAAAAAACGTACTACATTGTCAGTGCCCATGCATTTAATAATATGCCTGCTAAATACCAATTTCAAAATTATATCACTATAACAGATCCAATAATTTAACAAAAATATATTCAATTTTAATTGAAGAAAAGAAGATTTTCATGAAACTACTTTTTTTAAACTTTGTTGCGTTAATACTATTACAAAACGTATAAAAACTCAAAAACCGGATACAATGTAACTTTTTACAATTCAAATGTGATTTGTGTTAAAGCACAAACATGTTAGGGGTCCGCACGGGCCGATGCCTGCCAGGGCTGCGGGACTGTTCGAAAGAGATACCGTGGCCCTGGAACACAAAGGGCAAAGAAGGAACATGGATGGGTTTTAGTCAGTACAAGTCTGACACTCCCTTCCGCTCCACCCAGAGTGGGGGGGGGTCATTTGATGATTTCCCATCCGGAAAAAAAAAAAAAAAAAAAGAAAGCACAAACATGTCAGGTAAAAAAACCCTGACCCATTTTTTACCTGAGACATGTTTGTTTTATTAACAAAAACCGATTGAAGCTCTCGCAATCGAGTTACGCACAATAGGAGTGATAAGGAAGAGATATGGTAGGGTATTGCTATCTCTTTCATTACTAACGTTGAAATCTTCAGAAATCTCGAAATGATTTAGTACGATCTCGTCACTCGTGTCGTGCGTCATATGCGTTTCGTTTTTATTCTGCCTTTGTTTACCTCCGCCATTTTTTTACCCCTGCCTGCCCCCGGACTCTGTTTAATTTGCCTACTGATTGGACTTGTTGTTTTGGTGATATCTGCGATATTGGCTACGTGTACTGGTGACTTTGGCTTGCTCAACGATTTGGACAAACGTGCAGTGCAGTGACAATTAAAAAATGTCTCGGTACACACCGCGCGAATATGCTGACATGCATTTTATTTATGGTGAATGCAGAGGTGTCGGTAGAGAAGCAGCTCGACTTTATCGGGAGAGATATCCCGATCGAAGACATCCAGACCACCGAGTTTTTGGAAGAGTGCATAACGCATACACCGAGGGAAGGATACCTGGCACAGGCGTAGGCGGTGCAGGTGAAGGACGACCGCGACGACACAACGATGAAGAGGTAATGAATTTATTTACAGAAGATCCTTCAACATCGGTCCGTGTCTTAAGTCGCAGAACTGGCATATCAACTAGATCTGTACATCGAATACTCAAAAGACATGAACTGTACCCATACCACTATCAAAGGGTACAGTCATTGCTACCAAGAGATTATCAATTGAGAGTAACATTTTGTAGAGTAATGCTACGCAGAATAAGAGAAGACCCGCAGTTTTTTAATAAAATACTATGGAGCGACGAGTCATCCTGCAAAAAAGATGGATATTTAAATCTACATAATTTGCATAACTGGCAGCTAGAAAACCCGCATCTCATAAGGCAAGACAGATCACAGTATCAATTTAAAATAAACCTTTGGACCGGAATCATTAACGGACAAATAATCAGTCCACACGAGCTGCCAGAAACATTAAATGCAGAAAGATATTTAAGTTTTTTTGCAAATTGACTTGCCATTGCTTCTGGAAGGTGTCGTTCCTGAAGTCCAAGAAGACATGTGGCTGCAGAACGATGGCTGTCCCGCTCACTACGCTGTTAGAGTACGAGAGCACCTTGATACAGCGTATCCAAATAGGTGGATAGGGCGCTTAGGTCTAATATTGTGGCCACCACGCTCGCCAGATCTAAATCCCCTAGATTTCTTTTATTGGGATTGCCTAAAAGAAAAAGTCTATAGCAAAGAAATCACTAGCATTGACCAATTGAGGACTAGAATCCAGGCAGCAGCTAGAGAAATCAGCGAAAGCGGGTTTGCCCGACGAATTAAACGGTCGTTTATTCGACGTTGCAGAGCGTGTATAGCTGCGAATGGTGGTCATTTTGAACATTTTGTTTAATTTTAATGATTGTAATCATGACAAAGATTAATAATAAATGATAAATAAAGTGATTTGTTTTTTTTTTAATTCTTTGTTCAAATACCTAAAGTAACAAATTAGGTCTAGATAACTCTGCAATAGTAGTTTTTTTTATACAAATGGGCACTGACACTATAGTGTATTTTTTTGCAAATATCGTAAGTATTAACGCAGTAAAGTTTAAAAAAGTAGTTTAATGAAAATCTTCTTTTCTTCAATTAAAATTGAATATATTTTTGTTAAATTATTGGATCTGTTATAGTGATATCATTTTGAAATTGGTATTTAGCAGGCATATTATTAAATGCATGGGCACTGACAATGTAGTACGTTTTTTTTACAAAAATCGCTCTTGAACTTGAAGGTGTTTTAAAAATTAGGGTTAAAATTAGGGAAGAACCAACTTTTTCTTCAAAAGAGCTAAATTTACATAAAAAATCATTATTTATCATGATAGCTCTAGTATTCAGCAGTAATTAACAGAAATCAAAATGAAAAAATAATGGTTTTTGTTGAAACTACAAACAAATTTGTAATAAAAGGTAGAAATGTCGTAAATAAAAGACAGAAAGGAAATATTTTCGTAACCCTTGGGTAAAAATGGTTAAAAATTTTAATTGTTATAGTTAATTATCTGGTTCATCGAATCCTGAACGGTGGACCACTACTTACGCCACACCCTGTATATATAGTAGCCGAACGTGCAGGAGTAGGGCTCGCCCGTGTGCGAGCGGCCCTACTCCTGCTACCGCACAGCGCGGCCGAGTAGCCGAACGTGGAGGCGCAGTGCGCGCAGGAGTAGGGCCCTACTCCTGCTACCCGTGTATACAGTACCTTGGCGTGCACCAGCTTGTTGTGGTTGTACAGCGCGGCCGAGTAGCCGAACGTGGAGGCGCAGTGCGCGCAGGAGTAGGGCCCTACTCCTGCTACCCGTGTATACAGTACCTTGGCGTGCACCAGCTTGTTGTGGTTGTACAGCGCGGCCGAGTAGCCGAACGTGGAGGCGCAGTGCGCGCAGGAGTAGGGCCCTACTCCTGCTACCCGTGTATACAGTACCTTGGCGTGCACCAGCTTGTTGTGGTTGTACAGCGCGGTCGAGTAGCCGAACGTGGAGGCGCAGTGCGCGCAGGAGTAGGGCCCTACTCCTGCTACCCGTGTATACAGTACCTTGGCGTGCACCAGCTTGTTGTGGTTGTACAGCGCGGCCGAGTAGCCGAACGTGGAGGCGCAGTGCGCGCAGGAGTAGGGCCCTACTCCTGCTACCCGTGTATACAGTACCTTGGCGTGCACCAGCTTGTTGTGGTTGTACAGCGCGGCCGAGTAGCCGAACGTGGAGGCGCAGTGCGCGCAGGAGTAGGGCCCTACTCCTGCTACCCGTGTATACAGTACCTTGGCGTGCACCAGCTTGTTGTGGTTGTACAGCGCGGCCGAGTAGCCGAACGTGGAAGCGCAGTGCGCGCAGGAGTAGGGCCCTACTCCTGCTACCCGTGTATACAGTACCTTGGCGTGCACCAGCTTGTTGTGGTTGTACAGCGCGGCCGAGTAGCCGAACGTGGAGGCGCAGTGCGCGCAGGAGTAGGGCCCTACTCCTGCTACCCGTGTATACAGTACCTTGGCGTGCACCAGCTTGTTGTGGTTGTACAGCGCGGCCGAGTAGCCGAACGTGGAGGCGCAGTGCGCGCAGGAGTAGGGCCCTACTCCTGCTACCCGTGTATACAGTACCTTGGCGTGCACCAGCTTGTTGTGGTTGTACAGCGCGGCCGAGTAGCCGAACGTGGAGGCGCAGTGCGCGCAGGAGTAGGGCCCTACTCCTGCTACCCGTGTATACAGTACCTTGGCGTGCACCAGCTTGTTGTGGTTGTACAGCGCGGCCGAGTAGCCGAACGTGGAGGCGCAGTGCGCGCAGGAGTAGGGCCCTACTCCTGCTACCCGTGTATACAGTACCTTGGCGTGCACCAGCTTGTTGTGGTTGTACAGCGCGGCCGAGTAGCCGAACGTGGAGGCGCAGTGCGCGCAGGAGTAGGGCCCTACTCCTGCTACCCGTGTATACAGTACCTTGGCGTGCACCAGCTTGTTGTGGTTGTACAGCGCGGCCGAGTAGCCGAACGTGGAGGCGCAGTGCGCGCAGGAGTAGGGCCGTACTCCTGCTACCCGTGTATACAGTACCTTGGCGTGCACCAGCTTGTTGTGGTTGTACAGCGCGGCCGAGTAGCCGAACGTGGAGGCGCAGTGCGCGCAGGAGTAGGGCCCTACTCCTGCTACCCGTGTATACAGTACCTTGGCGTGCACCAGCTTGTTGTGGTTGTACAGCGCGGCCGAGTAGCCGAACGTGGAGGCGCAGTGCGCGCAGGAGTAGGGCCCTACTCCTGCTACCCGTGTATACAGTACCTTGGCGTGCACCAGCTTGTTGTGGTTGTACAGCGCGGCCGAGTAGCCGAACGTGGAGGCGCAGTGCGCGCAGGAGTAGGGCCCTACTCCTGCTACCCGTGTATACAGTACCTTGGCGTGCACCAGCTTGTTGTGGTTGTACAGCGCGGCCGAGTAGCCGAACGTGGAGGCGCAGTGCGCGCAGGAGTAGGGCCGTACTCCTGCTACCCGTGTATACAGTACCTTGGCGTGCACCAGCTTGTTGTGGTTGTACAGCGCGGCCGAGTAGCCGAACGTGGAGGCGCAGTGCGCGCAGGAGTAGGGCCCTACTCCTGCTACCCGTGTATACAGTACCTTGGCGTGCACCAGCTTGTTGTGGTTGTACAGCGCGGCCGAGTAGCCGAACGTGGAGGCGCAGTGCGCGCAGGAGTAGGGCCCTACTCCTGCTACCCGTGTATACAGTACCTTGGCGTGCACCAGCTTGTTGTGGTTGTACAGCGCGGCCGAGTAGCCGAACGTGGAGGCGCAGTGCGCGCAGGAGTAGGGCCCTACTCCTGCTACCCGTGTATACAGTACCTTGGCGTGCACCAGCTTGTTGTGGTTGTACAGCGCGGCCGAGTAGCCGAACGTGGAGGCGCAGTGCGCGCAGGAGTAGGGCCGCTCGCCCGTGTGCGAGCGCAGGTGACCCTCCAGGGTCTTCTTGCTCTGCGGGAGATATGACGTTACTCGGGATCGGCGCAACGTTCTATTGATATTACAGACAACTAGAGATCGGATATTCGCATGACTACTCATTTTTTCCGGCAAAGGGTACAAAACTATGGAAGCGGCTTCTTGAAATGCCATATGCGTATAAAATGTAGTTACTCAAAAGCATAATTAATATTTATAATCTATTTAAAACCACGCAAGATTTTTTTTGAAAATAACAATTAATAAGATACTACAACTATTTAAATTCAAATTTTGGTGCTGAAATATCGAATAAGACAAAATGGTAAAAGCCGGCCAAGTGCGTGTCGGGCTACGCACAATGTAGGGTTCCGTAGTTGCCCATCAAAATATGCGGATTTGCCTCCAAACATTGATGATTATGATTCGATGATTATTGTTGTAATAATAAATAACAAACTTAAAAACCTGTGCATACTATGTATGCAAGGTTTTTAAACTGCAAATGTAATATATTTGTTTAGGATAATATGTTATCCACGTACATTTTAAAAGTTGGTCGATTAGTACTCGTAAACTTATAAAAAAAAATTTAGCTGTGATAGTTTCCTTTTAATTTCGTTACATATACTACCACTGTGATTTTTTTCACACACCCAAACACAACCGTTTAGCTGGTAGAGGCGGGGTCACTTGAGTCTAACAAAAATTAGCATTTTGAAGCTTAATATTTCACTAACGAATCTCTTAATCAAAAAATTATTTTAAGAAACTCGCAATATTTTTAAAGATCTATCTAACGACATACCGCATTATGGAGTACGCGAGAAAAATAAATCCCACTGTAAAAATACTTTTCGAGATTTTATTTGACCACTTTGTCGGCTTAACTAATCTGTATATTCATGCCAAATTACAGCTTTCTAGTACTAAGAGTCTTTGAGCTTAGCTGCGGACAGACAGATGGACATAGCGAAACTATAAGTTCCTTTATTTGTTGACTACGGAACCCTAAAAATGGCTGGATATAATCATTTGAATTAAAACAATAAAATGAAAAAAATACTACATTTTTAAACCGGAACTTTTCCCATACTGACGGGCGCTCCATACTAGCCAAAACTCAAACTTTAGGTAAATATGCAGCCGAATATCCGATCTCTAGACATAACACTAGAATGCATTCTGACTAGACTTCATCAGATCAAGATAAAGTTACAGTCGTATAGAGATGTATCGGCGCTCAAATGATGTTTAGTAGTCGCGAAATTCAAATTTTCTTACATTTTTGCAATTTGCAGGTCAGCGTCAGGTTGTATATTGATTAAAATATGATTCGCGACCGCGCGACCGTAACAAATATGGCTTGTGTACTTTTTTATGAAACAGTCATTCAGTTCGGTCCTGCAAATTGTAAAAAACGTAATAAATTTGAATTTCACGGGCTACCCTGGCGTTTCCCTCTTAGCAGGGGGACCCTGTTAAGAGGAATTAGATTTTTTCTAAATTTGATAAGTGCTCACCATGTAGGCCTTCCCACACGCATCACACACATGATTCCGTACCGCGCGACCGTTGCGATGTACCATGCGCATGTGTGTGCGGAGTACAGGACGAGACGAACACGCCTGCAACAATGAGTTAACTGTACCAGCCACCAGCACGCACGCACACTCGCACACCACCCCACCACGGCGGAGACCAGCGGGACGAGGACCACATTGTTTGAAATCCACATCGAGTCTCTATTCCCTAGTGTGGTTGGTCGTATCTAGCACCTGCTCGCTCCGTTCGTCTCCACCTTGGCAGTCGCAGTGTCTAAAATATATCTGCCATCACTCAAGTTTTCAAGTAAAACAGCGAAGTTTTTGCTCCCACACTTGTGCCCAACTGCGACAGGCGTGGCTTTAGTGGAATCCGCTGAACTCCACCCTCGCAGTTGGACAAGCCCGCCACACTATTCCCAAACCACTGCACCTCCTGTGCGGAAGAATCAACAGTGGCGCCGAGACAATGAAACTCGACGAAGTCCCAGAGAAACAATTTAGCTGCCTTGGATCCCGCAACGAAATTAATCAGAAAAGAATAGCGGAGGAGTAGGAAAAACATAATTTCCTCTTCACTCCATATCAGCAGGCACAAAGGGACGTTTGTGTTTTCCTCATACCTGTGTAAACAAATCTTACAAGATACATTAGAGCCACTTCTCGGTTTCTGATTGGTTTGAAATTTTGCACACACGTTTAGTTTGGATGACAATGCATAGTTAGTGTGTAAGTGACGTCATTCTAAGTCCAATATGTTATAATAATGATAGTTATTTTGTATGCATTCCCTTGACATGGGGTATCAATGAAAGGGTTTGCTGAGAAGGATACGAGAAATAAAATGACGTCACTATAAAGCGTGTTTTTTAGTTTTTTTTTTACACTAGATCAAGCGAACATCAAATGAATTGGCCAGGATTGTTTGACAAGTTGAGTGAGGGCAGTGAGTGCAAGATGGCGAACGGTGATGATACTCACGAAGTTGCACTGCGGCACGGCGCAGGAGATGGGCGTGGCCTTCAGGTGCACGGCCAGGTTGTGCTCCTGCAGGCGGGAGGCCTTCAGGAACCTCTTGTCGCACAGCGGGCACGCGTACCTGCGCCGACACACTATGAGGCTGCGCTTGCACCACAGATGAGCGAGGAGGCGTAGCGCGTACTACCACATCGCTTGTTTTTCACAGCTTGAGGCCTATCTGACCTCCGCAACCCAGTTAGTACTACGATGGCCCAATACGATACCCCTTGGTAAGGCTGGTTGTCAGACTATCGGGCCACTGACTACCTGTAACGACTGTCAAAGATCTGCAAATGACAGCCGGAACCAACGGCTTAACGTGCTTCCAACGGAAACTCGGTAAATAATGGCATTCTCGGAATGACCTCGGCAAGAGTAGCTTAACTTTGACGGTACATATCTTTCTTCTTTGCGAGAATTCTTGTGTTAGAAAGTGTACACTATAGTGTACAATGTTTTGTGAGATTATTTCAAAGATCTACAAATGACAGCCGGGACCAACGGCTTAACAGGAGGAAACTCGGTATGTAATGATGGGCACCCGTCCGTTATTATTTAGCCCGACATCCCAAAACCAGTATCGTTAGTTAAGTAGGCCTCTCCCTATCCCTATTAACGATGTTTGGGTAACAAAATGGTGATAAAACCATTCAACAATTAAAAGCGGTCTCGCGCTCTCATAATTGGGTGTACGGTATTAGGCGCACGTGTGCCTAACCCTCGCGGGTTACAGGCGCGTTGTTACGCTACATAGTACGGAATACTCACTTGAGCTTGGCGGGGTCGATGTGCTTCAGACTGTACTTCATGTGCTGTTTGAACGACATGAGGTTCTTGAAGTTCAGGTCGCACTGCAGCAATACATCAATACTTAATGGCATAGCATATTATAACGCGGCCACAGCGGACGGACACATGAGTACATAAGAGCGGCCTGCGCCTGCAAGTGACGCCTTGCTGACCGAAAAGTTACAACGAAATATTACTGTGTATATCAAATATTTACATATTTACATATTTGATATTCTGTAATCTTCTATAAAAAAAATAATCTTTAATAAAATAATTCAATCCATTTTAATTTAATATAATCTATTCTAATTTATTTTAATCTATGTTATTTAATTTAATATAATTTAACTAGCGACTCGCCCCGGCTTCGCACGGGTGCATTATGATATAAGCCTTCCTCTTGAATCACTATATATTACTGAAAACCGCATCAAAATCCGTTGCGTATTTTTAATGATCTAAGCATACATAGGGACAGACAGCGGGAAGCGACTTTGTTTTATACTATGTAAAAATTCAATGTTATCAATTTAGTTTTTAATAGTTTTATTTTTATGTTTTCAAACTATATATTTGTTTTAATTATTTAATTGTCTAATTATCTGCGTCTAATGTAGTGCATGGTGTGCTTTTCTGTAAGTGATGAGGCGCCTAGACTTAGTTTGCAATGTACAAATGATAATGTAACAGTGTACTAAATAAATAAATATAAGTCTGGTGGTACAGATACCACCTACTAATACGTCTATCTGTTAGGTCAGAACCTAACAGACAGACGTATTAGTGGGGAGTTAGATCCGCCACTGTTTCCCAGCGTCATGTTTAGTTGACGACCAGTTAGTGGTCACTACGCACCTCGTAGCAGTACAGGTGCGCGTGCGCGTCGTGCGTCACCAGATGCACCTCCATGGCCTTCTTGAACAGGAAGCGCTTGTCGCAGCGCGGGCAGCTGAACTCCTTGCAGCCCAAGTGGATGCTGCGCACACAAGCACACGGGACATGATGCCTGTCTCTACGGCACAACTATTTACATACATATTTCAAAGAACGAGTCACCCACAGGGTGTAAAGTTGCTCATCGGCCTCAGGATAGGGAGGATTCTGTTTATGTGTTAGTCGCGCGCATGATTTAATATCGCGACTTTGCATATGATCGGCGGCATAGAGGGCGCTTGGTTCAGTACACAGGTGAACTTTCCAAGTGGGCTTGGATGGCCAAAACCAAGAGGAATAGCGAAAAATACTCAAACAAGTCTCGAGCCCGATTTTGATGAAAACTAAAACTGAATCAAAGGATTTTTTAAATATATAATATACATTATGTTAAAAAAAAACCTGTCCGATCCGAAAGGGGCCTATAGGAATCCCAATAAAATCACGTATCCAAATAAAATAAAGAAAATAAAATATTCATGAAAGTTAACATGGTAATGAATTTTAAAATCACGATATTCTTTCCCAAATAAGCATCATTTCCCCGAAATGTAACAAATTTTAAAACGCGACAAAACCATCATAGTAGTAGTAATACCAGTCGTAATAAAAAGCAATCAAAACTTATAGTAAAATAAGACAGTTACATAAAGAAAGCTAACGAGATAAAAAGTGTTTAATTAAGTATGGGAGGACAGCGTAGGCCGACAATAAGTCGTTGCTTACTTCACAAAAGGTGTAAAACAATATAAAAAGTTAACAAGCAGCTGGGATTGTTTATGATTTGTAGAGCCTACAATGTTCACACATTCACAAACAATCGGTAAAAAAGAATCTATACAATGTACAATACTAAACTAAAAAAGAAACACAAATATTGTCAACAATGCTGTAACTATGCTGAGCAAAAGATGTAAAAATGAGATTAAGAATAGTTAGAGACATCCACATATTTGTGCCGTTTATGAGCTACCAGAGAAGCCGCATGCGCAGAAGGAAGTAAAGCCAAACTTTTTTATTTTTAACGTAGTCCTTGATTTTGTAATATGCTTTTTTAATAAGGACACGTTTGATGTAGTTTTTGAACTTTCCTTCGGTCAGTTCAATAACTGCCTTTGGCAACTTGTTATAAAAGCGTATACTGTTTATAAGAAAAGAAAGTGTCGTAATCAACGGATACAGGTCGAACATTACCAAGTTAACATGTGGTGTTCCACAGGGTTCTATCCTTGGGCCTATATTATTTGACATATTTGTCAACGACATTGGGAAATGTTTTCAGCATACTCAGTTCGTTTTGTACGCAGACGATCTGAAGGTGTACAAATCAATGAAAACTGTTGACGATTGTACTCTTTTCCAGCAGGACCTGGACCGACTGTCCGAGTACTGTACCAGTATTAACCTCAAGTTAAGTTTAGCTAAGTGTAATTACATTACCCTCACCAAAAAAAAGAACGTTATTCTTTTACTTACACCCTATGTCAAAAACCACTTGCTAGATTGAACTCTATTCGGGATCTGGGTGTTATATTTGACTCGAAACTCTGCTTAGACCTGCATATCGAGAAAATTGTAAACAAAGCTTATCAGACGTACGGAGATATTCTGCGGCCACACTTAACTTTAAAAAACCACATCTTATTTATGCCTGTATAAAGCCCTAGTTCGATTGTAATGACGTCATTCCGCTAGGCATGACGGGAACCAAAATTTCATTGTTTAAACTATCATCTTAAGTAGCAATGAATGCTGGTTGCGGACTGCGGTGTTATGTGTCGCGCGTTCGAACCCCATAGCCGACTGAGTTGTCTTTTTGTAAGTTTAACTAAAAAATCAATCATCAACAAATAGTTATAACGAAGACCGGGAGTTTGAAGGACACATAGCATATGATGTTGACATTGAAGAGCAAATGAAATCGGACACAAATGTGTTACAAAACGGCCGTGCTAACGTTGTGCGACGGTGCCAGCACTGTTGGAGGCAGAACAAGGAACAGAATCTCCGTCACAGGACGACTCATATAAAAATCTTTAGAGCCAATGACAGACATCATCGGTTCATGACGTCACTACACCGCCGCCGCCCCCTCACCCTTTTATTGCCATGTACCTCGTTTTTATTAAATTTGTGTAAGAGTGATTTTTTAGTCATCCAAAAAGGATTACATAAATGAAATCTAATATCGATACCTAATAATACCCTCACGGACCGGACAGTTTTTTTTAACAACCGGACAGTTTTTTTTAACAACCGGACAGTTTTTTTTAACACATTGTATATTCCTAGCTACGAATTAAGACAACGGGTTCGACTCCCGAAGCTGGAGACTACTGTGAGTATTGTTCGCTATACCTCATAGTTTCGGAATTGGTCATCCACGCCCATTTGAAAATATCAGCCTCTATAAAGACTAGACAATGCTGCCTTTAAAAGCGTGAAACGGACGACGAGAAATACTCACAAGAGATGCGTCCGCAGTGAGCTCCTGTCGCGGAAGCTCTTCCCGCACAGTTCGCACTTCTGACGCTCGCGGTGATTCTTCATATGGTTGCGGAGTTTCGCCAGAGACCTACGCAAAAACATTACGCCTGTATTCTCTGAAGAGGTAACGAGTAGTGTATATGTGTATACGGCTAGGCCGTCCCGTGCATGCTACTCTAACAGTATATTCACGGCGCAGTGTGTCCGCACACGCGGCAGCTGTGCGTAGGCGAGGCCGTCCCGTGCATGCTACACTACACAGTATACTCACGGCGCAGTGTGTCCGCACACGCGGCAGCTGTGCGTAGGCGAGGCCGTCCCGTGCATGCTACACTACACAGTATACTCACGGCGCAGTGTGTCCGCACACGCGGCAGCTGTGCGTAGGCGAGGCCGTCCCGTGCATGCTACACTACACAGTATACTCACGGCGCAGTGTGTCCGCACACGCGGCAGCTGTGCGTAGGCGAGGCCGTCCCGTGCATGCTACACTACACAGTATACTCACGGCGCAGTGTGTCCGCACACGCGGCAGCTGTGCGTAGGCGAGGCCGTCCCGTGCATGCTACACTACACAGTATACTCACGGCGCAGTGTGTCCGCACACGCGGCAGCTGTGCGTAGGCGAGGCCGTCCCGTGCATGCTACACTACACAGTATACTCACGGCGCAGTGTGTCCGCACACGCGGCAGCTGTGCGTAGGCGAGGCCGTCCCGTGCATGCTACACTACACAGTATACTCACGGCGCAGTGTGTCCGCACACGCGGCAGCTGTGCGTAGGCGAGGCCGTCCCGTGCATGCTACACTACACAGTATACTCACGGCGCAGTGTGTCCGCACACGCGGCAGCTGTGCGTAGGCGAGGCCGTCCCGTGCATGCTACACTACACAGTATACTCACGGCGCAGTGTGTCCGCACACGCGGCAGCTGTGCGTAGGCGAGGCCGTCCCGTGCATGCTACACTACACAGTATACTCACGGCGCAGTGTGTCCGCACACGCGGCAGCTGTGCGTAGGCGAGGCCGTCCCGTGCATGCTACACTACACAGTATACTCACGGCGCAGTGTGTCCGCACACGCGGCAGCTGTGCGTAGGCGAGGCTGTAGTGGCCTACATAACACATGCCATACACAATCATACGAGCGCATCACACGTCCGACCGCCGCCACAGCGCGCGGCACACTGAGCGCCGAGTGGCCGACAGGGAGCGACACCTCCACCGGCCGGCGCCCGCGCTGGCGAGCGATTGGAACGAGGAGCAACATCCCTGCGTCGATGACCATCATACACTACCGATATTCACCGCGCCGCGTTAGTTTTATGTATCGAGCGGCGTGCACGCCTGCTACGTCAGCCGCGCGCGCCGGACCACCCGGACCGCGCTTATTGTTCGTTTGGTTTTTGATTTCCACCTCTACCTTGACCCATACCCGACCGTATATAAGTGACGATTTTGGAAATAAAACCGCTCCTTTTTCTATTTCGGACCTTGGCTTTTATTTATAACCAACCTCTAAAGTGGTGACCCCGACGTGATTCATCAAAATCATGACAGATTCAAGCCAAGCACCGCGTACCGCGCTATCTGAAGAAGATGTCGAGATGATCTCTGTCAAGTCTCGAATACCTCCATTCTGGCGAGACAATCCCAGATTGTGGTTCGCTCAATTCGAAACCATGGTGGCGAACCAGAAACTCAGCGAGGAAGCAAAGTTTGGACTGGCTGTGGCGCAACTCGACAAGGTGGACGTGGAACAGATTAGCGACATCATTTTATCATCGGCCAGAACGGGAAGATTTGAAGCCCTGAAGGCCCGATTACGAGGAGTCAGAGAATAAGCAACTGCAAAAATTGCTCAACGAGGTTGAACTAGGCGACCAGCGTCCTTCCCAGCTGCTTCGTCGTATGCGTGATTTGGCCCGCGACAAGATGCCCGATGAAACCCTCCGAATGTTGTGGATGAGCCACCTACCCTCATCGACGAGAGCTGTGTTGGCGGTCAGCGAAGAATCCAAATTAGACTCGCTAGCGGCGCGACAGGATGAGCGAGCAGATGAAGGAGGCCGGCTCCGTGTGTTCCTGCAGTCACGCTAACCCCGCGTCACAATCGCCGACACCATCGCCTAACGACCGGATTTTGAATATGGTCGAGGCGCTCACGAAGGAAGTCGCTGCGTTGAAAATGGACAGATCGCGCAGCTACCACCAAGGACCGCAGCGAGGCAGATTCCGTTCAAGATCTCGTTCCAAGTCCGCAAATCGTGCTATTTCCATCGAAAGTTCGGAAAGGAGGCGTATCGCTGTCGCAAGCCATGTACTATGCGGGTAGGACGAATACGAACCAGGAAAACTAGTCTCAACTTTGGCTGCGACGGGAGCCGAAGTGAACGTCATAACCCAACACCGTCTGTTCGTAAAAGAATTAATAAGTGGCCTGCATTTCCTCATCGACACCGGCGCGAACGTCTCAGTTTTACCCGTCAAGAGGGTACGCAGAGAAAAAATTACACCGAGCGAATATATCTACGCCGAAAACGGTTCGCGAATACCCTCCTACGGTGAACGCACGATGACACTGAACATCGGATTACGACGACCGTACATGTGCAATTTCGTCATTGCCGAAGTGACTAGACCGATATTGGAAGCCGATTTCCTACATAAGCACCAACTCACGGTAGATATTCACGGACAGAGGCTGATAGACAAGAAAACAGGCATATCCGTTGTCGGCAACGTAACGGCTACTTCAGTCTCCAGCATCAACACCGTAGATGACCAGCAGCCGTACCACAACCTACTCGCCAAGTACCCGGACATCACCCGACCAACATTGAAACTCTGCCACAGCGAAGTGGAACACCACATACAGACACCATTATACACAAGTCACGACCGCTGCCACCGCACAAGTACAAGGCAGCCAAGGCAGAATTCGAGACGATGATTGAGCAAGGTATTTGTCGACCGTCGAAGAGTCCTTGGGCCAGCCCCATACATCTAGTCCTCAAGAAGGATGGCAAGTACAGAGTCTGCGGTGATTATCGCCGTCTAAATACAGTGACCGTTCCAGACCGTTACCCCATCCCACGACTGCACGATTTCACCTACAAATTGCTGGGGAAGAAATACTACTCCATAGTCGATCTGAAAAAGGCCTACTACCAAGTGAGAACTCGCGAAGAGGACATACAGAAAACCGCCGTAATCACACCTTTCGGTTTATTCGAATTCCCGAGGATGTGTTTCGGTTTACGCAACGCTGGGCAAACATTCCAGCGACACATCGACAACGTGCTACGGGGACTACCCGTTTTTCCGTTCGTCGATGATATTCTTGTAGCTTCAGAAACAGAGGAACAGCACAGAAGAGAACTTGAAGAAGTATTCAGGAGGCTGAACGACCATGGGTTACAACTGAATGTAGCTAAGTGTACATTTGGTCAACAAACACTCAGCTACTTGGGCTACACTATAACTACCGATGGAATTAAACCAACGAATGAGAAGGTAGAAGCAATAAAAACATACCCGCGGCCAGAAACAATTCAACAATTACGTCGATTTCTGGGAATGATAAACTTTTATCGCGAGAATATTCCTCACGCCGCCGAGTATCAGAAGGAGCTCAACTTTTACCTCAAATACTTTAAAAAAAAAAGACAAGACGAAGATTACTTGGAGTGAGACAGCAATTCAGGCATTCGAGAAATGCAAGGACGACATCACCAACGCCGTATTGTTGTCGTACCCATCGTCAACACTACCCTTCGTGCTTATGACCGACGCATCCGATACTTGCGCCGGGGCGGTACTTCAACAAAAGATACAGGGTTGCTGGAGACCGCTAGGGTTTTACTCCAAAAAGTTCAGCGAAGCCCAAAGGAAATACAGTACCTACGACAGAGAGCTTACGTCTATATACATGGCTGTACGTCACTTCCGCCGGACGATTGAAGGCCGTGACGTCACCATATTGACGGACCACAAACCTCTCACCACCGCACTGCGAGCGAACTACAAGGATGAAACCCCGAGACGCACAAGATATTTAGAATATATCAGCCAGTTCGTCACGGACATCAAGCACGTCTCGGGAAAGGACAACTGTGTCGCCGACGCCATGTCTCGAGTGGACACAATCTCATGTCCAACACCAATAAATTACGACGAGTTAGCAAAGTCCCAAAAACAAGACGAAGAGCTCAAGCAACTCATGAAAAGCGACCGATTCACATTCAAACGAATAACACTGTCCGGTACAGCTATGCAAGTTTCATGCGAGATGTCAACAAATAGTCCTCGCCCATTCTTACCACCTCAATACCGAAAGCAAGCTTATCAAGCGATTCACGACCTTAATCACCCCGGCGTAAGAGCGACGAGGAGATTAATAACTACACGTTATTTCTGGATGTCCATGAAGAAGGACGTCACGGACTGGGCAAGAGCTTGCGATCAATGCCAGCGAGCGAAGGTTCATCGCCACACCAAGGCACCAGTATCCAGCTTCACGCCAGTTGACCGCTTAAGTCATCTACACATTGACTTAGTCGGCCCCTTACCAACGTCGAACAACTGTCGTTATATACTCACCATGATCGACAGAGCAACGAAGTGGCCAGAAGCTCAGCCAATCGAGGACATGACGGCAAAGAAAGTAGCAAATACTTTGTATGAAACATGGATTGCAAGATTCGGTTGTCCCGCTACCATAACAACAGACCGCGGCAGACAGTTCGAGTCCGAATTATTCAATAAGTTGATGCATCGCATGGGAATCCAGCACGTACGGACTACAGCATACCACCCACAATCGAACGGTTTGGTAGAACGCTGGCACAGCACACTAAAAGCATCACTCACCGCAAGATTGAATACAACGAACTGGACGTACGAGTTGCCCACTGTACTACTTGGTCTTCGCGCCGCATACAAGACGGACATCGGTGCCAGTGCGGCTGAACTATTATTCGGAAAAACATTACGTCTGCCGGGTGAATTCTACGGTGAAGCAATCACAACAAGCAACACGCCATCGCACTTTCAGAATCATCTTAGCGAAGCTTTGAAAAAGGCTCAGGTGCAGCGCGTAGCAAACAAACGAACAGCTGTTTTCATTCACGGCGATCTATACAAAACAACTCATGTTTACGTTCGTAATGACACCGTGCGCAAACCGCTGATACCTACCTATAACGGACCATATCGTGTTATAGATCGCCAAGCTAAGTACTTCACCGTACAATTGGAAAATAGGAGAACCAACGTATCCATAGATCGGTTAAAGCCAGCATTCCAGTTCCACGAAGAACAAGCAGATGAAGCACCTGTCACCAACAGCTATGTCACACGATCTGGCAGGTCTTCAAAACCTCCTGTACGCTTCGCTGAGGGGGGAATAATGTAGTGGCCTACATAACACATGCCATACACAATCATACGAGCGCATCACACGTCCGACCGCCGCCACAGCGCGCGGCACACTGAGCGCCGAGTGGCCGACAGGGAGCGACACCTCCACCGGCCGGCGCCCGCGCTGGCGAGCGATTGGAACGAGGAGCAACATCCCTGCGTCGATGACCATCATACACTACCGATATTCACCGCGCCGCGTTAGTTTTATGTATCGAGCGGCGTGCACGCCTGCTACGTCAGCCGCGCGCGCCGGACCACCCGGACCGCGCTTATTGTTCGTTTGGTTTTTGATTTCCACCTCTACCTTGACCCATACCCGACCGTATATAAGTGACGATTTTGGAAATAAAACCGCTCCTTTTTCTATTTCGGACCTTGGCTTTTATTTATAACCAACCTCTAAAAGGCCGTCCCGTGCATGCTACACTACACAGTATACTCACGGCGCAGTGTGTCCGCACACGCGGCAGCTGTGCGTAGGCGAGGCCGTCCCGTGCATGCTACACTACACAGTACACTCACGGCGCAGTGTGTCCGCACACGCGGCAGCTGTGCGTAGGCGAGGCCGTCCCGTGCATGCTACACTACACAGTACACTCACGGCGCAGTGTGTCCGCACACGCGGCAGCTGTGCGTAGGCGAGGCCGTCCCGTGCATGCTACACTACACAGTATACTCACGGCGCAGTGTGTCCGCACACGCGGCAGCTGTGCGTGGGCGAGGCCGTCCCGTGCGCGCGCGCCGCATGGTCGGCCGCTACGTCTGCGCGGGAGCAGGTAGCGCCGCACGCCACGCAGCGCCATCTGCCGATAACGTACACGTCACTTACTGCTACAACGAGTGACGTGCCCACGTCAAACTGTTACTATGAGCGTGAGGTTCACTGTACTCATCATAACGAACACCTCCACACGATGTACGAGTGTAAGGGTGGATACCCTTACACTCGTACACATCTACAGAACATGTCTACCCCAACGGTCATCGGTTCTACGGCTAATATGACCGGCCCATTGCCACTTCAGCTTATTCAAATATCATATAACATTGTCATACCGTCACACTACTTATATTAACATACTACAGATTTAGAATGACGTCACTTAGCTAACCATGCATTGACATCCAAACTAAACGCGTATGCAAAATGTCAGCTCAATCGATTGGAGATAACTGTATTAAAATTCAGTTGTAAGATTTGTCTAAACAAACAACATTGCAAATTAATAATTGATACAAGCTCGTAAAAAGCAGTATACGTATACGTAGCCGTACCTGACGCGATACCGTACGCGTACCCCGCTGCAGCGCACGCCGCACACGCCGCACGCCGCCTGCGCACACACAGTAGTATACGTAGCCGTACCTGACGCGATGTCGCCGGCGGTGCGGCCCGCTGCAGCGCACGCCGCACACGCCGCACGCCGCCTGCGCACACACAGTAGTATACGTAGCCGTACCTGACGCGATGTCGCCGGCGGTGCGCGGCCAGCGCGTGCGGCCCGCTGCAGCGCACGCCGCACACGCCGCACGCCGCCTGCGCACACACAGTAGTATACGTAGCCGTACCTGACGCGATGTCGCCGGCGGTGCGCGGCCAGCGCGTGCGGCCCGCTGCAGCGCACGCCGCACACGCCGCACGCCGCCTGCGCACACACAGTAGTATACGTAGCCGTACCTGACGCGATGTCGCCGGCGGTGCGCGGCCAGCGCGTGCGGCCCGCTGCAGCGCACGCCGCACACGCCGCACGCCGCCTGCGCACACACAGTAGTATACGTAGCCGTACCTGACGCGATGTCGCCGGCGGTGCGCGGCCAGCGCGTGCGGCCCGCTGCAGCGCACGCCGCACACGCCGCACGCCGCCTGCGCACACACAGTAGTATACGTAGCCGTACCTGACGCGATGTCGCCGGCGGTGCGCGGCCAGCGCGTGCGGCCCGCTGCAGCGCACGCCGCACACGCCGCACGCCGCCTGCGCACACACAGTAGTATACGTAGCCGTACCTGACGCGATGTCGCCGGCGGTGCGCGGCCAGTGCGTGCGGCCCGCTGCAGCGCACGCCGCACACGCCGCACGCCGCTGCGCCCGCCGCCTGCGCACACACAGAGAACCTCATGGCATAATTATATACTTCGCCGGTATTCTCTTCCCACGATGGCCCGAGACTACGCCACGATAAGTGTTAACATTGATTGGCCTTTTCAGTAAATATGGGACTCTCATTTAGTGAATGAAAGTAAAATAAATTACTAACTAGCTTAACTATTTAGTAACTCGCGTGATTCATCTATTTAGTTAATATTGAATTATTAGTTTATAATTGCTTTGTTAAGTTAAATAATGCATTTTGCTCGGGTAATTCAATCACACACCGTGGCAACACATCGACAGCATCGTAACTGATGACGTATTCTTGGGCCAATCGCGTGACCCAGCTGTCACGGGAAGAGAATACCAGGCGAAGTATATTATTATACCAGGGAGAAGCTAACTGAGGGAAGACAAGCACCCACCACCTCCCGATTCCCTTGAAAGCTGTAAGGCGAGGTTATCCAGATAAACGTCGATTTGTATTGTGTTTTATTCCTATATAGCACGGATTTAAATTCCGAAAAAAAAAATATTACATATTTCACACTTCGATCTAGATATTCCGGCAAAGCGATACACGATTACTTGCACTTTGTTGCATCCAATTAAATCGCAAAGACAAGTCTAAATGATGGTTTTTAATATTATATCATTTGAGTTATATTAGGTTTTTAACAATAAAACTTATACCATTATAAAGGTCGTAAAAAATGTGACAGTAAACGGCAATCATAATTTGAAATATTTAAAAAAAACCTAAACAACCATTTCCAAAATTAGCTGTTTTCATCATTTCTTACTCGCATCGCGTGCTTCAGTCCCACTATGTTCAGTCCCGAGCGGAACGCGTTGGAGGTCGGACGTGTGCCAATTTTTCGAACCCGCCACCCCACCCCCGCTAAGTTCTGTTACGAGCTGAGCCAAAAATAGTTTGTAAAAAATAATACTTAGTAAACACCGAGCTTAGGTTTATTTGAAATGTCATTTGTTCACAAAAGTACAGTAGGTACCTAATAGGGAACGTAGTCAGAAGGTAGAAGATAAGAGTTACGCAATAGAAAGAGAGGCAGCTTCTAGGAGAATATAACTGTAGGTAATTAGCGCTGCGCGGCCTGAATTGAACTTTATTGTGTCGTAGCAAAAGTCGCTGTTTATGATTTCGCAATATTATTTATAAATTTCGGTAACTTTGGAATGGGCAACTACAGTACTTTCACAGTTATTATGCCTTTTGAATGGGACTGTAGCTTCATTTTATCATCTTTTTTTCGACAATTCAAAACTGCCTGTAACTGGCCTACTAAAATCAAAACATTTATTCCACTAAATTTTTTTTGTAAGGAGTTCTAAAAAAGTTTTGTAGGGAGCCCGGTAAGCCGAAGATTATCGAGTTCGACATGGGCAGAAAAAGAAAGTATGTAGGGTAGAACGAGAATGAGTAATGGTCGTGGTCGATATCGTATTTTGTACGCACGACGGCCGATCAAGCTGTACAAAACCAGTTTATGCGGATCTCTGATTGTATAGGAAATCTATACAAAGCGAGGGCAATTTATACTGGAAATGACAGCTTCATTTGCCGCCGTGTGTACCTACTATTTTTTTTTATTTAGTTGACTTATTTACATAAAATATATAAGAATAAATCACTTTAATTTTTTTTATTTTACTTCCTCTGCATTTTATGCTTTACTTTTTTTTCGGTTTTTTCGTCATGGGTGTCATTTTCATGGTTTTCGGGGCCACTGATAACGAAAATGAGGTCAAAATGAAAAACCAAGATAGCGCTGACAAAATTTTTTGGTTTTTTCGTCATGGGTGTCATTTTCATGGTTTTCGGGGTCGCTGATATCGAAAATGAGGTCAAAATGAAAATTCAAGATGGCGCCGACGAAAATTTTCGGTTTTTTTCGTCATGGGTGTCGGTTTCGTTGTTTTTAGGGTCGCTGATAACGAAAATGAGGTTAAAATGAAAATCCAAGATGGCGCCGACAAAAAATTTTTGGTTTTGTCGTCATGGGTGTCATTTTCATGGTTTTTGGGGTAGCTGTTAAAAAAAAAATTTTTTTTTGTTTCTATGTTTATTTTGAACTTATTTTCGTTATCAGTGACCCCGAAAACCATGAAAATGATACCCATGAGGCAAAAAAAAAAAAAATTTTGGTGCAATTGAATTTTCATTTGACCTAATTTTCGTTATCAGCGACCCCGAAAACCATGAAAATGACACCCATGACGACAAAGCTGAAAATTTTAATTGGCGCCATCTTGAATTTTAATTTTGACCTTATTTTCGTTATTAGCGACCCCGAAAACCATGAAAATGACACCCATGACGAAAAAACAGAAAATTTTAGTCGGCAGCATCATGGATTTTCATTTTGTACTCATTTTCGTTATCAGCGACCCCGAAAAGCACGAAAATAACACCCATGACGACAAAGCTAAAATGTTCATTGGCACAATCTTGAATTTTAATTTTGACCTTATTTTCGTTATCAGCGACCACGAAAACCATGAAAATGACACCCATGACGAAAATACCGAAAATTTTCGTCGGCGCCAGCTTGGATTTTCATTTTGACCTAATTTTAGTTATCAGCGACCCCAAAAACCACGAAAATGACACTCATGAAGAAAAAATCGAAAATTTTACGTCGCCGCCATCTTGGATTTTCATTTTGACCTAATTTTAGTTATCAGCGACCCCAAAAACCACGAAAACGAAACCCATGACAACAAAACCGAAAAAAAAGTAAAGCATAATTTTTTTTAAAACCGAATGGCGCGTGGCGTGTAGTTTTGAATCATACCCGTATTCATGATCTTAGTGTCAGTCAGATTTTAAATTCACCTTATTCATAAAAATAAATAAGTATACCTTCTTATTTTTAATTATATCTACTTATTTTAATTGTTAGTAATTAGGTTCACGTTCATAGAATACGTAGGTTCCTAATCTATCTATAACCAATACTTTCTAGAAAAATAAAACAAAGTGAACATTATACATATCAATTCAAGTTGTTTTACTGCATCGCTCTACTCTGTAACGCAACTTAGTATCTATCCGAGTTCGTGAACTCATGACCAGTGCGCTAAGCGCCCGTGTTTTCGCGCCGCGTAATTTGTTACGTATCGCCTCTCCGTGCGGGGGCTGGGGTAAGCGATTGATGCATACGGCGCTGCGCTCGGGGTAACCTCGCCTTAATGACTGCTTTGGGGTTTATATGCTTAAATTGAAACTCAACCGGACAGGCTGAAACGTTCGCTTTTAATAAATCAATAGAAAGCAAGAGCGAGGAATTTAAGGTTTCAGTAGTTTTAAGCGGGATACTAGCGAAGAAATCTACAAATTCTTGAGCAACTTCGGTCGTATGATATCGTTACAATATTTTTTTATTTCTATTTAGTTCACTGTTGATAATTTTCCAAACCGTTTTTATTTCACTATCGGCGAATTTAAACTTGTTGCTAATAAATAAGGGTTCAGCTACCTTACAAGTGTTTCAAAAATGTTTGAGTAAGTTGCAACATATTTATTACAAGTTTCTGAGTTGATGTAAGGCTTTGGCCCAATTTGGCAAAATGGAGAACACTCAGTGTGAACGCGGTGAACACATCTACTGTGGTTAAAGCCTGCCAGGCGACAATCGACTATATTCTTTTAGTGTTAAGGTGTTTATACCGGCTCATGCTTCTTCATATGGTTGGTCAGTTTGAACTTGTGGTTGAAGCCCAGCACGCAGTCGTAACAGCGGTACTCGTGGCGCGTGAACGTGATGCTGGAGAGAGCCTTCTGACGTTCAGCTTCCACCTGTGACGTAAGCACTATTACTAATGATAGATAATCTTAATTGCCACTACCTGAGGAGCCTCTCGTCAGGCAGCTGGATCAAGGGACAGGGGGATTCGGTGCGCGCTACTCCTGGACACGGCGCGTATTGCTGGGAGGTCCCGCTCTGAGCCCTAACCGCCGGTTGCTTGGACTCTGTTCCCGAAACCGGTGTGCTACTATTTTTTATATTTTCAAATGTTTTTTATATTGTTTTTTCAGAGAAGTATTTAAAAATGTATGGTATTTGTAGAAATAAAGGACATAATAATCATTTGTTTCCATTGCACGTGTAACAGAGAGGGACCTCAAAGCCTGTAATCCCCGAAGGGTTCGGCAGAGGTGTACCTAATAGTACACCCACACTTCGCCAGTTATCTTTAAGTCCTATGTAATAGGGGGCGAGCCTATTGCCATCAACCGGGCACTGACTACTGAGAAATTGCAGATGGAATAACCTCGCATATCGTTTTAAAACCTTAGTTATGTTTGTCGTGTAAAACTGTTTTTGAAAACTTATTTACGAAAATGCATATAATGGTGTAGAGGTTACCTCGTCCCAGCTCAACACGCGCATCTCAAGCTGACCCTCGGCCACATTGAGCTTCTGCAGCTTGTTGCGCACGCGCTGGTTGTCGACCACGCCCGCCGGCTTCTCTCTCTTAGGCAGCGGGTGCTTGCGACGGTCGATCTTGGAAGAGCCTGCAATTGTAGTAAAACTGTGTAAGTGTCAAATGTTACCTTTTGGTATGGTTAAAGATTAGGTTGGCAGGTTGCGCCAGACGGCTTCATTTTTAGGGTCCCGTACCCGAAGGGTAACCAACGGGACCCTATTACTAAGCCTCCGCTGTCCGTCCGTCTGTCTGTCAGCGGGCTCTCATGATCCGCATTAGATAGACAGATGTGAAATTTTCACAGAGTGTCTATATCTGTTGCCGCAATAACAACAAATAATAAATTGAAAATTAAAGGGGGCTCCCCTAGAACGATAGTGTTCCGTACTATCGTAGTAGGGCGCCCCCGTTCATGCGCGAGTCCGACTCGCACTTGGCAGGTATTTTTTATTATTTCTAAATAGGCTTGTGTTTGGCCGCAGCTCGCCCGATGTGAACGATGGCGCCTTGAACAAACAGATTCACTCCAACTTTGAAGAGATCCAGATTATGATGATCAGGGAACAGCCGACGGTGAAATCCACATACTGGCGGTAGCACAGTAAATGTGGAAGAAGAGCGCTTTGTTCGAGTGCGTAGAACGTCAGCCATATAACGGTGACGTAACGGTAATTATATAAAAATGTAAACAAGAAAAAGATAAAACAAATAAAATTGGTCCTGTACGAGGTCAATAGGTGTGTGGTGTGGCCGTGTGGGTGTGCCGTGTGGGTGTGCTAGTTGTAGCGATGTGTACAGACGTGGTGTCACTTACCATCATCGCCCTTCTTCTTCTTGGCGCGCCCCCCCTGCCTGATGCTCTTCAGCTTCTTGTTGTGCAGCGGCTCGTCGTCGGAAGCGTCGAAGTCTTCGTCTTTGTATGAACTATTCTTATTTGTGTGACTATTGCTTAACGTTAACGTGTTTGGTGCTATGAGATCTGGGTTTAATACTGCCTGGAATTGTAATGAAAGAAAAACACCTTAGGAACATATTTTATTCATGTTCCCACTGCTGGGACACAGGGCCCACATCTGTCTATTATCGCGCGTTTGTATGAAGTTGAATGTTTTTTGAAATTGCAAAGGGTGAATGGAAAATGTTCAAAGCACGATTGTGGCAAATAGGCTTTGACCACACGGTTGGCGCAGTGGCTGAGCGATAGTCTACTGCGCTGAGTGTCGCAGGTAGTACAGGTAGTTGTTCGGGGTCTGGCTGTCTGTGTATGTTAGTTTAAATGTTTGTAAACGCACCCACGAAATTGCAAACGAACTATCTGTAGGCCACACAAATATTTGTTCAGTGCGGGGAACGAACCCGCGACACGCAGCGCAGCAGTCAATCGCT
Source organism: Noctua janthina (assembly GCA_963576755.1). Taxonomy (NCBI): domain Eukaryota; kingdom Metazoa; phylum Arthropoda; class Insecta; order Lepidoptera; family Noctuidae; genus Noctua; species Noctua janthina. The sequence goes on from OY755077.1 coordinate 168,593, forward strand.
CAGCCACTGCGCCAACCGTGTCTTCAAACCGTACCGAGCACCTTTTGAAGGAAGAACCCACAGATTTGAGTGGACCATGGATGTTGGGATATCTTCGGAATAACTGATCTGAAAGCGAACATTGTTTGTGTTCCTGTATATGCAGCGATCGCAGTAGGTAGCGCTAGTGTGGTTCAATGATCGCAAACGTTGATGTTAATATGGACATTCCCCGGGACTCTAACTGAACAAACAATTTTTAATGTAAAAAAAAAAAAAAAAAAAACTTTGATGTACAAATTAACATTTTTATTTATTTGTGTTTAAATTAAAAAATATTTGAATTTTCTGTTTTTCATATTTCAGCTCAGTTTTGTATTAGTGTTTTCTGTTTTTCATACTGGGCTGTTTACTTACGCTAACTCCGCCTCGAATGCAGTAACAGGGTTTCCCCACTTATATCAAAATGTACTATGATATGATTAAACCATAACAGTAGAATTTATAAGAAGTAGCTATTTAAGTAAGGTGGTTCATTGTAATGTAAAAGAGCGCCTCTCGCCATCAAACGTAAAAGTTTGGCGAGTTTAGACTTAAGCAACACCTCTGTACTATAGTATCATTAAAAAAAAAAAAAAAAAAAAAAAAACATTTCGCCAGTTATGTTCAAGTCCCATATAATAGGGGGCGAACCTATTGGCATCAACTGGGCACAAATTCAGACTGCGTGACTGCTACTGATAAAATCCTGATGGAAACACCGAATAGCACTTTGCCCGTCCCGGGAATCTAACCCAGGACCTCATGCTCAGTAGTCGCGCTTGCGACCGCTAGACCAACGAGGCAGTCATTAAAAATATATATTATTTAAAATATTAAAGTTTTTAATTTCATTAACCTGAAACTTGTCCTTAAAACCCGTCGGAGGGGTGGATATGTGTTTGTTCATAATTCCTTAAGACGTGAATAGCCTTTTTAACCGACTTCAAAAAGAAGGAGGTTATCTATTCCGATGTTTTTTTTTGTGTTCGGGCAAAACTCCGTCATATTGTATAGACAGATTTGTAAAATTCTTGGGGTTTATTCAGAAATGGTCCCACTTTAATTTCATATAGATCTGATGATGAGTTTCGGAGACAGACAACGGAACTCTTCAAAAAATGACAGGAACTCAACCGCGATTGCTGCTATCGCATAAATCTGCATTGTTTACGCAATCACACAACATAACTTCGCGCCTGTACACTCGACAGGGTCACGCAGATGTATTCAGCATATCAGGGTACACCTACATTTTCTATCAAAGTTAGTGGGAGTTGCATATTTTTGCGCGACTGGAAGTTAGTTAAAGCACATAGTATTCAAGCTTGATTTATCAAAAAAATATTTATTAACCGACTTCAAACAAGGAGGAGAGGTGCTCAATTCGTCGGAATGTTTTTTAGGGTTCCGTAGTCAACAAGGAAAGGAACCCTTATAGTTTCGCCATGTCCGTCTGTCTGTCCGCAGCTTAGCTCAAAGACTCTTAGTACTACAAAGCTGGAATTTGGCATGAATATACAGATTAGTTACGCCGACAAAGTGGTCAAATAAAATCTAGAAAAGTATTTTTTTTGGGTATATCCTGTACCTACACGTATAGTGGGGATTTTTTTTTCTCGTGTGCCTCATAGTGTGGTATGTCGTTGGTTAGGTCTTCAAAAAATATTGCGAGTTTGTTCAAATTATTTTTGATTAAGAGATTCGTTCGCGTACACTCCGGACCGACGACAAGATAACGGAACTCGAAGAAGAATTGAGCAGGCTGCGATGGAGTATTGTGGGATTATCTGAAGTCCGAAGAGAGGGGGAGAACACGATAATCCTGAAATCCTGCAACCTGCTCTATTTCCGAGAGGGTGACCGGCAGTCCCAGGGTGGTGTTGGGTTTATCGTCCACAAGTCCCTCGTAAATAACGTGGTGAAGATCGAGAGTGTGTCGACCTGGGTGGCGTACCTTATACTCAGAATATCCTCAAGATATTCGCTGAAGGTCATACAGGTATACGCCCCGACCTCGGCACACCCCGACGATGAAGTGGAGACCATGTATAAAATTTCTAAAGCCCTGCATGGTTTCAAAACTCACTACACCGTTGTCATGGGGGACTTCAACGCGAAACTCGGCAAACGAGACGGGAATGAGCTGCAGGTGGGGCAATTTGGGGTTGGACGTCGGAACCGCCGGGGTCACCAACAGGCTAGTTTTATGGAGAAGGAGAGCCTCTATATGATGAACTCCTTTTTCAAAAAGCGTGAGCACAGGAAGTGGACCTGGCAGAGTCCCGATGGTGCAACTAAATAAGAGATTGACTTCATCGTCTTCATCATGTCAACCAAGAAGCAAATGTTCAATGATGTCTCTGTGATCAATTCGGAGTAAACCGGGAGCGATCACCGCATGGCAAGGGGCACATTGAACATCAATATAAAGCTTGAAAGGTCTCGACTGATGAAGTCTACGCTCCGTCCAGCACAGATCCAGATCCAAAACCCCGAGAGCTTTCAGCTTGAACTCCAGAATCGTTTCGAGTGCCAGTGTGTAAGAAGCTCAGTGGACGAATACAACGATAGGTTCGTGGAAAGTGTTAATACCACTGGGTCTAAGTTCTTCAAGACACGTCGTGCACATAAGAACAAAAAACTCTCTGATCATACTCTCGAGCTCATGAAGGGGCGGCGTGAGATGATCCTGCAGTCTTCAGACGAGGCGTGGAAATACCTGCAGCTCAATAGACGGATCTCTAAATCCTTGAAACGCGACCTCCGCCGCTTAAATACCGAGCGTATTAAAGACGCTATTGAGCGGACTAAAGGCTCCAAAGTATTTTCAAGAGATCTGGCTATTGGGCAGAGCCAGCTCACGAGACTGAAGACCGACGATCGTATCCGCCAAACCGGAGCTGCTGAGGGAGATCGAGAGTTTTTTATGGGCAGTTGTACACGTCAACCAGTAAACCCGTTGCAAATCTAGCTAACGACCCAAGAGCTAGACTGACCCGACACTACCGAAGATATTCTGGATGTCAGCCTGTACGAGATTAGGATGGCTCTGAAACAGCTTAAAAACAACAAGGCACCAGGTGATGACGGAATTACGGCCGAACTCCTGAATGCAGGTGGAAAACCGGTACTTAAGGCCCTTCAGAAGCTATTTAATTCGTCATACTCGGCGGGAAAACGCCGCAGGCATGGTGCACAGGTGTGGTACTCTTCTTTAAAAAGGGCGACAATGCCCGGCTGAATAAGAATAAGAAACTTTTATTTGTAAACATAGGTAGTTACACGGTGTGTGAGATGTTACAATATACAAGTTAGATTCTCTGTTTTGCCGTGAAGCGTACAAATATGAATGAAGAACTATAGGCCCAGCTCACTTCTAACCCATGTCTACAAGTTGTTTTCAAGTCATCACGAATCGTCTCGCGCGCAGGTTTGACGATTATCAGCCTCCCGAACAAGCCCGATTCCGAAAAGGCTTTAGCACCGTAAACCACATACATACGCTGCGGCAGTTTATACAGAAGACCGGAGAGTATAACCTGCATCTCTGCTTAACGTTTGTAGACTACCAGACTACGTCGATTCGATCGAGACTTGGGCTGTACTGCAGTCTCTCCAACGGTGCCAAATCGACTATCGGTACATCGAGGTGTTGAAGTGTTTGTACAAAAACGCCACCATGTCAATCCGACTTCAGACCCAGACCTCGGAACCTATCCTTCTGCAGCGAGGTGTGAGACAGGAAGACGTCATATCTCCGAAACTGTTCACCGCTGCACTGAAGGATGTCTTCAAGGTTCTGGACTGGAGAGGGCTAGGCATCAACGTCAATGGCGAGTACATCTCTCACCTTCGGTTTGTCGACGATATAGCGGTCATGGCTGGCATGGAGACCATGGCGGACCTCAGTACATTGCTCGATGACCTCAGTAGAGCTTCCGAAAGAGTGGGTCTTAAAATTAACACGGACAAAACTAAAGCCATGTTGAATGCCCATGTAACACCCACTCCTATCAAGATCGGAGACTGTACACTCGAAGTTAACAGAACAGTTTCGAAGTTGTAGACGATTATGTCTACAACTGTCCAGTTAGGTAGGTCTAACTGGACCGTTTGTCCCAGTCCCGGTCTAAAGAGGTCAATCGTCGAATCCGACTCGGCTGGGCAGTGTTCGGGAAATCGCGTGGTATCTTCTCGTCCAACTTACCGCAGTGTCTCAAGACGAAAGTCTATGATCAGTGTGTGTTGCCAGTGATTACATACGGGACCGAAACGTGGTCGCTCACAATGGGCCTCATCAGAAGGTTTAAAGTCACCCAAAGGGCTATGGAGAGGGCTATGCTCGGAGTTTCCTTGCGTGATCAAATCAGAAATGAGAACATCCGTAAGAGAACCAAGGTTACCGACGTAGCCCGAAGAATAACTAAACTTAGTGGCAGTGGGCTGGGCACATTGCTCGCAGAACGAATGGCCGATGGGGCCGGAAAGTTCAGAAGTGGCGACCGCGAACTGGAAGAAGTTGCGTTGGAAGGCCTCCCACTAGGCGGACCGATGACCTGGTGAAGGTTGCAGGGATCCGCTGGATGCGAGTCGTACTCAAAGTGGCGACACTTGGGGGAGGCCTATGTCCAGCAGTGGACGTCTTTCGGCTGAAATGATGAAGATACGTTTGCGAAATATTAAGCTTTAAAGTGCTAATTTTTGTAAAACTCAAGTGTCTCCCTTAAACGCTAAACGGTTGTGTTTGGGTGTCTGAAAAAATTCACGGTGGTATATAACGAAATTAAAAGGAAAACTATTAAGGGTAAGTTGGCTTTACAAGCTTACGAGTAATAGCCGACCACCTTATAAAATGTGTTAGGTTAACATATTTTCCTAAACATAATATATGGGAGGACAGGTTTTTCAACTGCAAATGAAGTTTTTTTTTAATTATTACAATAATAATCATCGTTCGGAGGCAAATCCGCATAATATTTTGATGGGCAACTACGGAACCCTACATTGTGCGTGGCCTGACACACGCTTGGCCGGTTTTTTTTATGTATGTTCACCGATTCGTCGAAGACGCCTGACCGATTTGGAAAATTCTTATTTTGTTTGAAAGAGTATACTTCCAAGTTGGTCCCATCGAAATATTGTCATGATCTGATCACGGACTTCGGAGATATGGAACGGAACTCTTCAATAATAGACAGCAGAAATTAAATTCAATTCATTTTTTTTTAATTCTCTCTTCACAATATTGGTTTACTTAAATATGTATTAACAAAGTTTTCGGTTAAAGTTACACCATTGAAAGAGACTGGTGCCTGAAGTAGGTTTCTTAAGCCTGTGTTACACGTCGCCAGGGCTAGGACTCTGTCGTACTAACCAACATAACATAACGCCTGTATGCTCTGAGGGGGTACGCAGATGTGTACAGTACACCTACATTTCGACAGTTAGGTATGTTAAGTTCCATTTTTTTGGGGATAAGCCCCATGAAATGTATTGTTAACAATGTAAAATGCATAACAAATATTTGTATAGGATATTACAACTAAAAATGGAAAAATAAAGAACTTTTTTGCAAAAAATAAAACCGTCTTCAAAAACACAAAAAAGTGAAAAATAACTTTAGCCTCAGAAGCCGGTGACTTTTGTTTGTTTGATTTAGTTTTTTGTCATATTTTTATTTTTACAAAGTAATTTCTAACTTATTTAATAATACATATTTCAACTCCCGGGATTCCTGGAGTGTTCATATTAAGACACCTTAACGCAAAAACAAAGAATAGCTCTACCTACCCCGCTCACTAGTTATGTGTGACCATAGCGCGAGCGAAGCCGCGGACAGAAGCTAGTATCAAAGGACATGCGAAAGCCGCATAAACTACTAGGACTGCACGTACCGTAAGATCCTTCCCCCCGGCCCCACCCCGACTGCCCTCATCATCCACAAAGTCCTCCCCCCCCGCGCCCCCGTCGCTGCCATCGCCCACATCTTCAAACGCCAGCGGGAGTGTCCCGCTGCGTCCGTCTTCTCGCTTGAGAGGGCACGCGGCGAAGCCGGGAGGAGAGTGCTTCAGTGAACTTACACTTTGTGATGATTTGAGCTGTAAGCAATCAATTTAAATATTTATAATCACTCTCGTAAACATTAAGCTGCACACAAAATATGGACCTAACGCTTAAAAACTATTGCACAGTTGGAATTTCAAGTCCACATTTCAAGTATTTGACAATCTAATAGGACACGTTCTTGATGTTAGTGAGAATGGACCCAAAATGCCGGCATATACAACATGTAACGTAATTAACACACACCCTCAGACACCCCAATTAGTATATTATGTTATAATCATAATACATACACTGAATTTTTAGTTAAACATATATGAGCATTGATTATTGATTGATTTAGTTATACTAATTCCGGAAGAATGTTGTGGTCACAGTACAAATCCACGAACGCAGACAGTCGCACACGTAGGTATGAGGGTCTTGTTAGCCTAGTAGGTATTCGCTCGCGTTCGAAACGAGTTAACGAGTTTTTACTGTAATTTACGTAGTTTTAATTATTTTTGGGAAAAAAAATAACTATAATAAAAATTATAGAAATCGATTCAGTAAACGATTCTAATCAAACTAATTTCAGGATGTGCGTTAATTATGTTACATGTTGTATATACTAACATAATAAACGCATCGTGTAGTGTCCGTCTCGTAAGTCCATGACACTGAACATTTTTTGTTCTATAATTTTTGGAAATCAATGTCTTTTTTTTTAGTTTTAGCATACATGCTAGTCAGCTGATCGTGTCAGTTTTTATAAAATAAATTAATTAACTTTTTTTTCGGACAAGCAACATCCATAGAAGGTGAGTAAAAGAAGCCTTATAAACTATAGAAAGCCCAATATTTTTTGCGAATCTCAAGAACTCGTAAAAGTAAACAGATGGTCCGAAAGTTGTTTAATATGACGAGTAGACTAATCTGTAGATATAGATGTCGCCCTTAGACTTGGCTCAAGCAAGTACGGCACGGTACTTATAAATATACAACATTATTTTTAGTATATGCGAAACCTGAATATAGTTTGTTCAGAATAAGTAACTGAATCGATTCCAATCATTTTTAAACCATGTTATATTTTGTCCCAAAAATATTTTAAAAAGTTACAAGTTGGACACCGAGCGACATTAAGTACCTATCGCAATAATTTAGGTACCTACTGCTAAATTATGTTTATTAATGAGCTCAAGACGACGTTGCGTGATGACCACGCTTTTGTGCGGACAACCAGGTAACAGAACAAGCTTATAACTTTGTGATTTTTCATGATACAGTTTTGAAATTTTGTACATAGATTCTTTACATAAAAATACTCGATACGTGTTTCAGGTTTCGCATATACTAAAACTAATGTTGTATATATTATATTATCAGACAGCTGATGTCAAAAGGAGTAACCTAAGGCTACTTTTACTTTAGAAAAATGATTAGGGTCCCGTGCAAAAATGAAAACCTTTCTAATAGGGAAGTAATATGTATACGTTTTTATAATAATTTCACGGCGACGAAAGTCTTGGGCTACAGCTAGTACTTACAAAATAAGCATAACATTACACACAAAAGCATATATTGCAAAATTCAGTACATTTTAAGGTCTAGGTCGTAATATCGGGGCACCGGGCGCACTGTACGACTCTATTCATGTTTTGGAAACTAACTCATGCTAGTCTTAAAAGGTTCTTGGGCCGACTTCTAAAAATTGAGGAGGGTGTTTTCCACCAGCATCTTTTTTTCCGTGATTACTAAGCTGATTTACGTGATTATTTTGTCGTTTGGTAGAAGTCCGCGCGGTGGGTCTAGTTTAATTATGCTTTATAAACTATGCTCGAGTAGTTTATGAGTTAGCTCTTTTTAATACGTATTTTTCTTCTCGGCATGTTTATGACATGGTGAGGACCATCGTGTCAATAACTTTTAGTTACAATTATTCTTTTCTATTCTTAGAATATAAAATTAATTCATGACAAGAAATTGTGTGGCATACTTACAACTAAAAGTAAAAAAGTCAATGAAACAAACAAAATAACCGACTTCCGAAAGTAAAGTTACTTCAAATTTTTTTTAGTGTTTTTTTTTGGAAGTCGGTTATTTTTTTTGCAAAAAAGTTTTTTTAATAACGGACGTGGGAGTGGGATAGTCTTAGGCTGAGCAAACTGGTTATAGTTTCCACACACGGGGAAAGCTGATAACTTCACTAAACACAACAAAACTAAGCATTTTATCGATCTCGTCATTAGTTCGTATAAGTGCTAATCAGAGCCGTATAAATAAATTGCTTTGGAACTCGTGTACCTGCAAAGTTCCATATTTTTAGACTAATTTTAACACTGCTTTGGGCGCAAATAAATTGCATAAGGCTTGTGACAACTTCAAATAATTTACCAATAAGCATAGTTTATCTATATCTTAATCTTCTTTTTTTATAATATATAAAACAAAGTCGGGTTTGTTCGAAAACTTATAAGTTATAACTCGAGAACGGCTGGACCGATTTTCAAGGTTTTTGATTTGTTGTATTTGTTTCCGTCCCGAATAGCAGAATAACTATTAAAATATTTGAAAAGTTCGCGGGGAAAAAAAAGAGATTTGTAGTAAAAAAAAAAAAAAATCTTTATTAACAGGTGATTGATCAAACATCAGTGTAGCCCTGGCTCTTGTACTAGGATTCCCTGTATCACAAGAGTCAGACCTCTCAATTCACAGGCAATATGTAAAAACGATAAGACAAAATAAAAAATGGGATACACTTTAAGATATGGCATGCATTAAAAGTTAACAAACACAAAATATAAAAGAGAGAAAAAAATAAAAAGTGAAAATGATATGGGAGACATTTTATAAATTAAATTAGGTTAGGTACCACTCACTGCGTCCTGAGAAAAGTGTGGGTAAGTGTTACTGGGGTAAGTGTGAGTGTGTGTGTGTGACGTTAGGGTGTGTGTGTATGTGTGATGTGAGGGTTTGTGTGTGTGTGTGGTGAGTGTGTGAAAGAGACAGGGTGTCATGAAATGCTGCCGAATAGCTTTTCTGATTCGTCATAATCGTATTTTTGTAGCCAGTCAATAATAGTTTTTTTGAATTGGAAGTTATTAAGAAGCCGAAAGCCACTTGTTCTCCCCGACATTGTGATAATAATAGTTTTTTTGAATTGGAAGTTATTAAGAAGCCGAAAGCCACTTGTTCTCCCCGACATTGTGATATCTTTTTTGGTTAGGAAAATGCCTGGGAACCTTCTAGTTACGGAGATATTGGAGGACAAAATTCCATTTTTTTTTTTAAATACATGTTTTTAATGTAATAACTTTAGTTAAATTAACTCGCATGATCCCGTACTAATCAGGACAATGTTTTGAGTGCGTAACATGGAGTCTAAACGAATTTCATTTATATAAATCCTATATTTGTTTAAATGAAATACGTGTTTTCTGAATGCAAGTGTATTGGCACAGGTATTGGCGACTAACTTCATACTTTAACAAGTAATGGTTTTAGTGACGACATGACATAAACATATAGCTATGTATGTGGATATGTGACTTGCCGCCCACCAAAAGGACTTAAGTGCTTTTATAATCACAATTAAGTTCTAACAAATTATCGTCTAAACAATCAAGTACCTAACTCCAAGTAGTCAGTCTAAAGCCCAAAATATTACAACCGTAAATTCATTATTAATGAAATTCTAACTATGCTTACTAAAATAATTCACAATATCTCAATAATTCAAGAGAAGCTAAATAGAATCAACTGGCAATGCACATAACGTAGTAATAGTTGTCTTGGTTACAGAACCTCCTCTTTTCACGCTGTACACCCTCGTGTTACCACCCATGCCTGGATGTTTATCTGTAATTCGTCCTATTGTTGTGGCATGCATTCGAGCACACTTGATGCATTTGTGAATATGTGTCTTTACCAGTGATTTAGCTCTTATAACCCAGTATTTAAAACGTAAGTGACATAGCATTAATAGTACTCCTTCATGAAGTGTTTTCTCATGTGCATCAGCAATGATTTACAGTATCAGTGCGTTTCTATTTCCCAAGATCACAGGATTCTTCTTATCATCAGGTAAGTTAGCATGTCTTTAGCGACCCTGAATACATTTTTCTCGTTTAAGTATGGATTTAGACATCGTAGCTAACTTTTTTTTCTTAACTTGTTTACCTATTTTAATTCTATTTATCTCTTCTTTAAATTCTTCCTCTTGAGCCTTTTTAATACAGATTCGTAGAGTATTTTCTAATTATTGCGTTTTTGAATTCTGATTTTTACTGGTTATATTCTTATTCAGAAATCTTCTACAGTGAGTAATCGCTTTTATTAAATCTGTTAATTTTACAAAATTTTCAAATTGTGATATTAAAGTTGTTACAGGTTCTGTAATCCGTTCTGCGTTCAGGTAAGTATTGATTTTAGTCTTCATTTCCAAGTCTGTTTCTGTTATTTCATATTTGATATTTATAGCCACCATAAGTTACATTTCTTCAAATCGGATAACAACTTTCCTCTAGATGCCAAATCGGCGGGATTTTCGTGTGACTGAACATGGAACCAGTGCTTGTTATTAATGTTTTCAACAATTTCGACTACACGGTTTGTAACGAGGGTTTCCACCTGTTAGGTTCACCACTAAGCTATGCGATAACAATTGAAGAGACAGTCCATGAGTGCATTCGTGTTGTCGGTATCCTCATTGATTGTACAACCTGTTTCATTAATTTTGAAAGAAGTAGGGCACCACGAAGTTCTAGACGAGGTAACGAAATGGTCTGCAGTGGTGCTACTCTGGTCCTGGCAGCTATCAGTTTTGTTTCAATCTTGTTGTCTGGAGTTTCAATTCTTATATAGATTGCCGCTGCATATGCACGCATTGTGCATCGCTGAACCCGTGAATTTGTATTTTGTCGTTGGTAACAGTACAGTTTGTAACAGTTTTGGACTCCGTTATGGGTGTAAATCTACGATTGTACTGAAACTGGTCTGTTTTTAAATTCCATTCAATTCCTAATGGTTTGATAGTACCATCGAGGTTTAAATCAAGAAAAGGATAAAAAAATGTGCAAAGATCCCCCCTTTACAGATCTTTTATCCTCTTCTATCTACTTCATTAAATCAATACTATTGGATGCCCATTTCGTAAGTTGGAAACCGCCTCTTTCTGATAATTATTTAGAAAGCTTCAGCTACTGTGTCTGTACAAGTTAAAAGATCATCCATGTAAAAATCCTCGTTTATAGTTTTGTGCAAAAAGAATATTATTCTTAGTTTCGTCTTTAGCTACCTGTTGGAGCTTTCTAACGGCCAAATAAGTTGCAGACGCTAAAGACGCCAAACGTGACTCTGAGCAATCGGTATTCTTCCAAGGTATCAGACTTCCGTTGCCTCCACAGGATTCGCTAAAATTCTGCGTCTTCTTTGGTCACTAATACTTTGAGAAACATCTGTTTCATATCTGCCATAAAACAGACTTGTTGCATGTGCCATCTCATCAAAATGTTTCTTAAGTCTTCTTGCAGCTCAGTACCAACAAGTAACTAATTGTTTAACGAGACGTTATTTGATTCTCTACACGACGCGTGTTCGCGTGGACGCTTTGTCAGATCGGACAACAGCGTGGTGAGGTAAGTAGACAGCTCTTTTATCCTTTTCCTTATCAGATACCTTCTCGAGGTATCCTTGTTCTATATAGTCATTTATAACTTTACTGTATTCTTTTTTCAGGTCTGGCGATTTCCTGAACTTCCTTTCCAACAGTGTAAATCTATGTGTTGCTATCGATTTTGTTTTACCATCTGGTGATTGTGGACTGTATGTATTAAATGGTAATTTAAGAATGTACCTTCCTTCTTCATTTTTACAGTTGTCTTTTCGTTTTTTTTTCACACAGGGACGTAGTTAAGCGAAAAGGATCCAATCCACAACATGGCCAAAAATGACTTTAGTTCACTAAACTGACGCTAAATGTTGATACTATAAGCCGCATGTACGTGTGGGTTGGTTCTAATGTTGATAAAAATGATAACCTTTTGTGTTTTGGTTGGTTGAACCTGTTATTCTTCCTTTGTTAAGTGTCTTGTAGTGTCTACGCCAATTTCCCATATTGATTTCAACATGTCTTCTACGTAAACTGAATGATGCATGACAACATACTGGTTTTGATGTGTTGTATTAACTTCTTCAAAAAGTATCCACCGCATGCTGGTTTCCTGAGCGCCGGTTTTGATTAGGTTTTTTTGCAGACTTTCGGCATTTTCTTTCACACCCAAGAGCACATCTATAGACCCTGGCTTGAAGTAAGTTGGATCAGCCAGGTTGAGATCTTGAATGTGTGCCCAGTCTTGTTTGTTGATTGTTTTAGGGGGTACCTTTGCAGTTAGTGCTTGGACATTACATATGCCTTGATCGGTAAACAATAGTTTCGGTCCAATTGTGATCGTATTTGTAGCTGTACCACATGTTTTATATCAGTCTTCTGGGATCCCACCCCTAAAATGCTTGCTTTTATAGGTTGTCTCTTAAGCTTCAACAATTGAGTCGCCTTTTTGCTATTAAAAGCTGCCACGGAACCTTGATCTATCAGCGGCCGCAGAAAAATGGTGTTGCCTTGCTCGCTTGTTGCTTCCACTACTGCCGTTGCTAAAAGTGCTGCTACTCTCTTCTTATTATTGAAATGCGACGCTATCATTGTAATGATGTGTAATGCTTGCTCTTCTTCTACATGTGTTACAGCTGGAGGTGAGGTGCCCGATGTTTCTCCATGCTGCTTGGTCTTCGTTCCATGCAAAAGGAAATGATGTCGCTTGTGACAAATACGACTAGATACTGGCACTTTACACTTATATGCCGAGTGTCCTGGTACTAAGCATTTAAAACATAATTGTTTGTTTTCACAAATTCTCTCCTTCCAGTAGGTTCCTTCTTACAGAATTCCTTGCAATGACTTAAACTGTGACTTTCTTTACACATCACACAAACTTTCTCCGTAACTGGTGTGGCATCATGACATGAGCGCTCCTTTATTGTTTTAATGTACTTTAAAAAATATAAAATACTTACATTGCCATGTCTGTACATTTTAGAGGTAGCTGTTTTTGTCAAAACAAATCCACACCGATTTAAACGATTAGGTGAAGTAGTCCCGCGTAATAGGCGCGACAACAGTAGGATATGCTCTCATACTACGAGAACTACCCTCATGCGCAAAAGTGTCTTCTGTATGGCTCCTATAATATTTAATAAATTACCTAAAAGTTGGAGAGAACTGCCCTTGTCAGTTTTCAAAAATAAGCTAAGAAATTTTTTAATCAGTAAAGTGTATTACAATGTTATAGATTTTTTAAATGAAAAGGACTTTTCTATTCTGACTAGTAATATGTATAGTAAATAATAACAATTTAATCATGTGAATCTTAAATCAATTGGCGTTTGACTGCTTACTATTGAATATTCTGGACATAATTTAATCTATTTTGACTATAATTTACTTATACTATAATATCTTGACATCAATTATTATTTATTTGTTTTGTATTTTGTAATGAAATTTAGAATGACTATAATTATGTAAAATGCAATTAAATATAATTTTTTATAATACCTACAAAATTTGTACGCCGTTAGTGGCAAAACATGGACGCACACAACATCTATTAATTCAATACCTTGCATGTCTGATTAGTCAGTTTATGTAAACGCATGTTTGACAAATAAATTATCTTTATCTTTATTGTCCTTTGATGTACTATACGATTATTATGATTCATAATTACCGGAAAACTTCGGTATCTCGATCCTCGTGTGCACTAGGCTATTTTGTGGACTTATGCGTCGAAACTACTATTTGCTGATTTTGATTCCAGGTTCAGATAACGAAATAACCATGTCCTTTAAGTCACCTTGAAGCACGTTCAACAAATCTTCATAAATAAAAAAACTCTTCATTAAAAAATATAGCAAAGTTCCTTTTTGTTCCTTTGGTGTTAATTTTACAAAGTCTTTATGCGCACATTTGAACGTATCCCAATAATCTTCGATGTTTTATAGATGCCTCGACATATCCTCTTGTTAAGCGTGCTTTAGGACATTTCCTTAGGTTAATTTGTGTTTTCCGTAGTAGGTTTGCAGTATCTTCTAACACGGAGATAAGTTTCTGTAGTTCCTCAGTCGTATTCATTTTTCACGTAAACGAGCTTGAATGTAGCGGATACCCGATGTATGAAGTAGTCACGTAATTATTACTACGTCTCGGGATCCGATGCGCACAAAAAAAGGTCGAGTTATCGCTACTGTGGAATGTGGCTCTCAGTAGGTAAGCAGTTGTCCGTACTGGACGGATGCGGCTCGATTGCGACCAAACGGTGGTTGTTTTAAGGTTCACTATTGCTTGTACGGGATTTGGATAAATGAAATACGTGTTGCCTGAATGCAAGTGTATTGGCGACTAACTTAATACTATTAATGGTTTTAGAGCCGACATGAGATAAACATATAGCTAGGTATGTGGACATGTGACTTGCGTAGTAGCTACAAAGACAATTGTCTAAGTATCTGACAGCATTGTACGTGTCTATTAGAAGTTAGGTAGGCAACCAACCTGAGCTCCACGCACAGCACACCTCCCACACCTCCCACACAGTACCTACCAGCATCCACCGGCGTGCCAGGAGCAGCCCGGCCCGCGCGCGGCGCCTAGCTCGCCAGCAGCGCGCGCAGCCGTAAGCTATTGGTATTCGGGGTGGGCGGCAGCTGCAGACATGGCCAAAAGTCAGTACAGGTCGCCCAGCGGGACTCAACTAGCGTTGCTGTTGGACAGTGAACTGGTACCGGCGTAACATTCACTTTTTGGTACAATTTTACGCGTTTTTATTATTTTTTCACAACGTTTAGCTTTAAATATGTGAGTTTTTGGAAAAACAACTAAAATCCATCTACACAATAAGGTCAGTTTCCGTTAAAACTTTAAGGAATTTTATTTTTCTCGTAATTTACTTACCAATGTGTTTTGGGACAATCTACTTTATAAAGTAATCACAAACATTTTAGGGCCATTTCAATGGCCATAAACTATAATGACTGTAGCTTTAAATTTCAATTTTGAATAGACTTTAGACAGCGCCCCCGGTGCCGAAATTAGGAACTAAACTTGTATATACTGAATCAGCTACAATCTGTTTACGACATATAGGTACTTGCTATGTAATTTAATCTTGTCAAGATATTATCCTAAGTTAGTAAAATATTATACAAAAATAAAGAATTTCTCACTGTGCGATACCACTGGAAAAACATTCACATAAAACAATTGAGATCTCCCTGTGTCTTCTCAAACAACTAGTTTTATGTGATAATCACGAGTGGAAACACCACCGGGAGTTTCCACTGGTGATTCCAAGAGACAAATCTGATGAAAATGTCACCAAGTTGAAGTTCCAACTGTTATATGTGGAATCAAACTGTTTAATCGTATTCTCGCCTTACAGGCAAATGGCTATAAACAGCTATGATTTTTATTCAACTTTAACATTCTATTTAACATTCTGTATTTTCGGTAAAACTGTAACATCTGTATTTTGGGACAAACTAGATAATATTATCATTCTGTTCTATGTTATGAGTCAAAAGTACATTTTGAGCACACTTAGAAAAGTTAAAGTTTGACCGAAAAGTTATTTAGCTAAAGAGCTAATGCACCAACCTGAATTCACTAGGAGAAGAGTACATGCAAACAAATGTGGGGTGCTAAGGTAGCCCGCGAAATTCAAATGTTGTTAATTTTTTGCATATTTTGTAATAGTCATCCGGACCGTTGTCGATCTTGGCGGCCGATCTCGGCGGAGATTAGCCATCGGCGCGGGAGATGTTATAGTCCAAGCGTGTGTGCGCTACTCGCGGTGAGATCAACGACTTAACGTGCGCCCGAGACACGAGGGTATCACACCGCCAACTTAACGTGCGCCCCGAGACACGAGGGTATCACACCGCCAAGTTAACGTGCGCCCCGATACACGAGGGTATCACACAGCCAACATAACGTGCGCCCCGAGACACGACGGTATAACACCGCTAACTTAACGTGTGCCCCGAGACACGAGGGTATCACACAGCCAACTTAACGTGCGCCCCGAGACACGAGGGTTTCACACCGCCAACTTAACGTGCGCCCCGAGACACGAGGGTATCACACCGCCAACTTAACGTGCGCCCCGATACACGAGGGTATCACACAGCCAACATAACGTGCGCCCCGAGACACGACGGTATCACACCGCTAACTTAACGTGTGCCCCGAGACACGAGGGTATCACACCGCCAATCTAACGTGCCGCCCGAGACACGAGGGTATCACACCGCTAACTTAACGTGCGCCCCGATACACGAGGGTATCACACAGCCAACATAACGTGCGCCCCGAGACACGACGGTATCACACCGCTAACTTAACGTGTGCCCCGAGACACGAGGGTATCACACAGCCAACTTAACGTGCGCCCCGAGACACGAGGGTATCACACCGCCAATTTAACGTGCGCCCCGAGACACAAGGGTATCACACAGCCAACTTAACGTGCGCCCCGAGACAAGAGGGTATCACACCGCCAACTTAACGTGCACCCCGATACACGAGGGTATCACACAGCCAACATAACGTGCGCCCCGAGACACGACGGTATCACACCGCTAACTTAACGTGTGCCCCGAGACACGAGGGTATCACACCGCCAACTTAACGTGCGCCCCGAGACACGAGGGTATCACACCGCTAACTTAACGTGCGCCCCGATACACGAGGGTATCACACAGCCAACATAACGTGCGCCCCGAGACACGACGGTATCACACCGCTAACTTAACGTGTGCCCCGAGACACGAGAGTATCACACAGCCAACTTAACGTGCGCCCCGAGACACGAGGGTTTCACACCGCCAACTTAACGTGCGCCCCGAGACACGAGGGTATCACACCGCCAACTTAACGTGCGCCCCGATACACGAGGGTATCACACAGCCAACATAACGTGCGCCCCGAGACACGACGGTATCACACCGCTAACTTAACGTGTGCCCCGAGACACGAGGGTATCACACCGCCAATCTAACGTGCCGCCCGAGACACGAGGGTATCACACCGCTAACTTAACGTGCGCCCCGATACACGAGGGTATCACACAGCCAACATAACGTGCGCCCCGAGACACGACGGTATCACACAGCCAACTTAACGTGCGCCCCGAGACACGAGGGTATCACACCGCCAACTTAACGTGCGCCCCGAGACACGAGGGTATCACACAGCCAACATAACGTGCGCCCCGAGACACGACGGTATCACACCGCTAACTTAACGTGTGCCCCGAGACACGAGGGTATCACACCGCCAATCTAACGTGCCGCCCGAGACACGAGGGTATCACACCGCTAACTTAACGTGCGCCCCGATACACGAGGGTATCACACAGCCAACATAACGTGCGCCCCGAGACACGACGGTATCACACAGCCAACTTAACGTGCGCCCCGAGACACGAGGGTATCACACCGCCAACTTAACGTGCGCCCCGAGACACGAGGGTATCACACCGCCAACTTAACGTACGCCCCGAGACACGAGGGTATCACACCGCCAACTTAACGTGCGCCCCGAGACACGAGGGTATCACACCGCCAACTTAACGTGCACCCCGAGACACGAGGGTTTCACACCGCCGACTTAACGTGCGCCCCGAGACACGAGGGTATCACACCTTCAACTTAACGTGCGCCCCGAGACACGAGGTTATCACACCGCCAACTTAACGTGCGACCCGAGACACGGGGTATCACATCGCCAACTTAACGTGCGCCCCGAGACACGAGGGTATCACACCGCCAACTTAACGTGCGCCCCGAGATACGAGGGTATCACACCGCCAACTTAACGTGCGCCCCGAGACACGAGGGTATCACACCGCCAACTTAACGTGCGCCCCGAGACACGAGAATATCACACCGCCAAGTTAATGTGCGCCCCGAGACACGAGGGTATCACACAGCCAACATAACGTGCGCCCAGAGACACGAGAGTATCTCACGGGGTATCACAACGCCAACTTCCAAACTCCGGGCTGAGAAATTCCTAATGGAAAACCCCAATATCACCTATTATCCGACCCAGGAATTGAACTCTGGACCGTGGGGGTCAGCAGTCGCGCTTGCGACCGCGAGACCAATGAAGAATTTTTGCATTTAAGATTTCTATACAACCAAATAATGACACATAAATTGCATAATCCTTTAAAAAATATGAATTTCTCAGGCTACCCTGGCGGTGTCGTCATTCCTTACCAGATACTTGTTGAGGAGATCATGGGCTTCCTCCACCTGCTTCTTGAAGGCGTAGTACTTCAGGATGTTTGCCTTGCACTCCAGACACAGTCGTAGTGTCACGCTGTCTACATCCTGCAAACAACATGTGGGTGTAAGAAGATCTCTTAGCTGTCAATATTTTTGGCGCGAATGACGCCATCTTGATAATTTTCTGATAGTAGTTTGTTTGTCAACGTCAGTATTACTCGATATGTGGTGTGACGTAGTGCTTGTGGTAGTTGCAAGTGGGTAATTTAGGTGGTTGAATAAAAAGTCGAACCCACTTGCACAAGCACAGAATCTTAGGGGGTAGGCACTGGTGCGGGCAGTGGACGGCAGTGGCCACATGCTCCCGGAATTGGAGTCCGGTTGCCATGGCTCCGTCAAGCGAGCGTAGTGAGATCAACTGCGCTCTCTATTAGCGGACCAAAGCCCAGTACATAGTTTCCTAGACAATCAATTTTAATTTCCACAAACGATGGGGCACTTAATATTGTGTCCTGCGTGTCCTGTTGTTTGTTCACTACAGGAACTGATGGACGCAAGTGAAGAGCCAAATTGGCGGCTCAGTTCTGGGCCGACCAAATTTAGATTGCCATTGACATGCTTAGAAGAAGAATTTTAATTTCGCAAATAGATCCAGGCTTGGATAATCAACATTATATTTCTCCATAACAATTTAGATATGATTATTTTATAAAAAAAATATATGTAGAAACGTAACAAGTAGGATGAGAAAACAAAAAGGATAGACAATATTATAAAAAAATACTTTAAAAATTGGTTACAACAGTAAAAAAGACTAAATACATAAAAAAATAAAAAAGAACCTAATAATAAAGTTAAAACAATGTGGAGCATCATAAATGAGACAGTGAACAAGAAATAAAAAAACGAAAAAACAACATACAATTGCAAATAAATGATAATACAACATTCGAGCCTATACAAGTAGCCAACATCTTCAATAATGCGTTTAAAAAGGAATTCAAAGACTTTTTATGTAAAAAATGTTATTATAATTTAAACGACTATTTGAATGACACTGACATGCTAATTGAATTGTAATTTTATTAACTTTGACATATCGTATTTTTTTAATTTTTTTTTTTTTTTTTTATTTAATTCACAAAACCGATGTACAATCACAAATGCAATAAAAAAAAGTTACAAAACAATATTTCTGATTGCCATCTACTAGATGTGAATCTAGCATGCATATTTTTATGTAAAACACTTACAATTTGACAAAAAAAATAAAAAGACAATTAGCTAAACGAAAAATTACAAGTTGTGACTTTTTCAAAATAATAAAAAACTTTTGGGAAAAAATTAAAAAAAAATTAAACAAGAAAGAAACATAAAAAAAAAAAACTATAAAAACATATTACACGATTAATACTCTAAGTTTAGTCCTAACTGAGGCCACAGAACCAGTAAAGACATCTATTTCACTACGAATGGAGTTGGCAATAGAGAGCATGCGGTAAATGGGTGAAAAATTACCTATATTAGTTCGACTATGCGGCAGTACGAAAGTCCTTCGGTTAATTAAGCGGCTACTACTACGTGGGATACTAAATTTCACTTTTTCTAAAAGCTCAGGAGAATCTATTATCCCATTTATCAGTTTAAACAAAAACATGAAGTCCAGAGATTTCCTTCGTGCGCTCAAAGATTTCATTTTATAATAGCTCAGCCTAGAGTTATACGTGTTCAGACTACGACACTTGTTATCCGAGAAACTTAAGTGGTATAAGAACCTTTTTTGAACACGTTCAATCCGATCAGAGTGCACCTGATAAAACGGGTTCCACACCGTACTACAATACTCCAGAATACTTCGAATAACGTTGTTGTAAATGGAAATAGTCAGAATTGGTTCTTTAAAAATTTTCATTTCCCTGACGATGAAACCCGACAATTTAGATGCCCGACCAATAATTTGGTCGTAATGACTCCTAAAACTTAAACTACTATCTACTAAAAACTTAATAGTTTGACATTAAATAATATTTTGAATGTAATCCAGATAATATTTTTAACTGACTTGCCACAAATTGTTATTGTTTTATTTTTATTTATTTCTTGTCTTGTATTTTATGTACCAAATATTTGCACGCCACATGTGGCAGATTGTGATGAGAGCACTGATTAGAAAGACCATTTATTGTACCACATTCTAACAAATAAATGAATTTGAATAACTTCTTAGCATCAATAGGGGCGAGCGCCGTCAGACTGGCAGCCGGGAGTCTGGCGGCACATCCATGCTCAACCCCACAGGAAATAGCATGTTTCTTAGCCCTGTAGACCGATGGACCAACCGAATATACAAACATTGCGAAAAATATAAAGTATTTGACGAAACGTTAAAAACTATTTCACATCAATAATATCAATAGTACAGATTGATCTAGTAGTAAACTGCTGAGCATGAGGTACCGGGTTTGATTCCCATATGGGTTACAATTCCACAGTAGCAGTTACAGAGTTTGGGTTAGTGCCACAGTTAATGGAAAATGCTGGCCCTTCGTACATGGCACTTAAAATGCTGGCCCTTCGTACATGGCACTTAAACTTTACTAGCAAATGTGGGTGTACTATTACGTACACTTTTGCCTAACCCTTCGAGGATTACAGGCATGATGGTTTGTTACGTTTTTGCCCAGTAACTGGTAATAAACAGCCTCTCTCACACAAGTCTAAAAAGAAAAAATTGCAAAATTAATGTACCACTGCCTTCCCCTTCATGAAACACAGGTGCAACATAATAACATTCACCTTTGCATTCAGGCTTTATTCATTCCATATACATTTGATTAATTAGGTCATAGCCAATGAGGTCAGCAGTGCATTTACAAAGGCACTCGAAGAAAACAATCAATATAACTTAATGCCATTGGTTTACACAACAACTAAATTTTTAGACACCTAGAAATAGGGGAATAGGCATTCCAAATAAATTAAGCAACATAATAGGAACTATTTAGAGTTTAAAAAGCTGTGTGAATGATATTTACAAATATAAAACAACAGTAATATTTTAGTATTTTTTTTTTTAGTTAAAAGTTGATATTTTTGTTAGTGCTTACTTGAACTGTAATGTTGAGGATTTCGTAATACAATTTCTTAATATGCTGATCGGTGACCTCCGCAGTGAGGTGCCGTTCGAGACTCAGGCAGCCCTCGCAGACCGTGTCCAAATGCTCCGGACTGATATTCATATCGAGTGTTTGTGTTTAACAACTGAATTATTAATAAAACAACACAACAACATATCTTTGAAAATAAAATTCTGTGTGTGTATAGTATAGTAGTTCCACTTGTATCGTCGACTTATTTTTTAATTACAACAGGAAGTTTGACAGCTGTTGGCATCATATTGGAACATGGGCTTTTCCTTTTACTACGGTACGATTTTACTTTTTCAGAATTTGTCAAAAAGTCGCTATGAACTATTTATCGATTGTCCAGAAATGAGTAAACCTTACGCTTACGCTTTTCTACTTTTTATAATCATTTCTTAAATGAGATAACAATCAATATTGAATTATTGAATCACTGCAGCTTGGAGCTTCTAAAAACCCGTTAGATTACTTTACTCTATGGTTATAAATCACGTCATGACCCCCCCTGGACTGGAGAAAATAATTATAATTTTTATATTCTCTATTTTTTAATATATTATTATGTTTAATTTTTCTAACCTTAATAAAATACCATAAATACATTGCCATGCCAATTGCTATGTATTTGCCATTGTGTGATGGCAAATACATTCGCGAACGAACGCATAATACAACCACATATTATGACTATGTGCTGTTAGTTTATATAATACGTGTATAGATAATAAACATTTAGTCCAGTACAAATCGACGCTAAAAAAGGCTAAAATCGCAAAGCATGATGTAGTTCTGCATTTTGATATCTTGTATAGATCAGTTAGTTAGGTCGATATAAATCCTTTGCAACTGTGCTCGCTGTGCACCATGCGATAAACTGCGAAATTTTGGGACTTTTTCACTTTTTGCTATTAAACTCAAAAACAATGCATTTTCGACGAATTATGTGCAGGAACGTGAGGCAGTGTCTTTTCAATAATCGTTTTATTGAATTTTGGTTATAATATTTTAATTCAATCTTTTTTAAAGTTTACCTGCATAAAGTATTTATATAAAGACATCTAAATTTGCTACAATTTAATTAAGCCCAAACGCAGCTATATAAAGCTTATAGGGACCAAGCTATGGCCCTTCAAAGATGGTCAATTATTTTTCCCGAAAATTGATAGAGCATTGATTCCCTCGCTGTCATTGATTCAAATTTGTGCACCTCATTTCTTCGTGACTTGGGAAGTTTCTTCTGAAGCTGGAGAAACTCCTCACTGATTTCGTCCGCACAAAGGAAACAAATGCTCCCGAGATTCATAGGGCCCATGTTCTTGAGGTCGATGGTGGGATTGTGGAATTTGATCGCCTCCACGACGAGCACATGCGTCAATATTATGTCGAGCGGTGAATCTCTTTCTGCAAGCATCGTGAACACATACTCCATCCCGCGACCTCAAAAACATCGGGCCTTATGAATCTCGGAAGCATTTTATTTCCTTTTTACGGAGGAAATCACTGAGGAGTTTCTCCAGCTCTAAAAGAAACTTCCGAAGTCACGAATAATTTTATGATTAATTGTCGGGAAAACATGACCATCTTTGAAGAGCCATAGCTTAATTAACTTGGTCCCTATAAGGTTTACATAGCAGCGGTTGAAGAAAGTTCCCAAGTCACGCAGAAATGCGGTGCACTAAATTGAATCAATGACAGCCAGTCGAACTTTTTAAGTATTCTTGCTACACTACCAGTTAGTGTAGCGACGACAGAAGGGCTTTTCCACTCTCAGAAGGCTTAAAACTTGGCTTAGAGCTTCAATGGCAGAAGACCGCCTAACTGGACTGGCTCTTCTCCACGTTCACAAAAGCATACCCATTCAAGTAGAGGAAGTCATACCTCGTTTTGGGAGAAACATAAGAGATTTTTATTTTTTTTTATTTAATTAAGTAAATATATTTTGACGTCTAAAACTCTTTTTGATGTGAAACGTCTATAGCCGCACGTAAAACCGATTTCTGGCGTGGCGACGCATGCCGTGGCGACGCGTCGTCAGTAGTGTGTACGGTGCGTCACCTGCTAGATGTATTAATTAATTAATTACTTTTCTCCAAGAAGAATTTCAATTGCAAATTAATAACAATCCAAGAGAACTCGCCGAGCTAGTTTTCTGATTTTGCCGAAGATGAGAACTAAGTTTGGCAAAAAAATGTTAACATTTGAAGGAGCACAATTTTACAACAAAATACCCTCATGTATTAAAAGGTTACACTCATTCAATGCATTCAAAACTCTGTTAGCGGAACATTTGATCACAAATCCTAAAATCTGAATTCATTGGATGGGTGTAATAAATTATAATATAATAGGTGCTACCGTGACGTCTGTGACGAACTTTAAATATAAGTTATATTAAGCATTGTTCTCATGTAAGTGACTTTGTGTCTTTTTTGAGAATAAATATCTTTAAACCTAAACCTAGAACCTACCACCAGATACGGCAATAGATGCTGTATTTATTAGATATCTTGATAATGTTATGTCCAATACTTTTGTAACATACTTCAGTTACCATCGACCAATTGTCACAGTAATACCGTTCTCAGAGGCAACATCGAATATAACTATTACCGAAGTCACTGATTAAACGAATGAATAGTCACGATTTGAAATAAATTCGTAAATTTTTGTATTTAATGAAAATAAATGTTTATTCAATAAATAGTCATCGTTATCTGGAAAAAAAATCGTAATATTTTATTTTATCATTATGACATATCTGGGTCATTCTCAGAAGGCTCAAATACGCGTGTCCGGGTTGAAATCCAGTACGAAATGGATAACTAACAACTTGATATTTTTTTCTATAATAGGTAAGATCAAAATATTAGGAGGGGCCTGTGTTATTTTTTAAATAAATTAAATATAAATTAGTTAAAAAAAATAAAAACCTCCAAAATATTGACCTCGGTGCCTCGTCCGGCCCCGTATTGCGGCGGAAATTATTTTTTATCTTTTTTTCTCAAACGCATGGCGCAATTTTTCATGTGTTCACAAATAACTAGATAGATATCAACTCAATTTATAATATTTCTACGCCATAATAGGCCTTAGTAGACAAGTTACAACTGGTTATTTTCACGTCCGACGTTTAGAATTGATATCAGTGGCGCGCACTGATCCGTTCATATAACCAGTATTCTAAAGAATGCGAGAATATTTGTTTGAGTAATACAATACAAACTGTCAGTCGCGCCGCATCGGTTGTAAGGACAACACGTCTGTGCGTCTTCGTGCCACTCTTTTATTAAGGTACGTAATCGTTTTCGGTGGCTTGGTATACTCTTAAAATTGATTTCGGTGAATCTATTTTATCCACAACTATTTGAATTAATGTTTTTAAATTATAATAAAAGCATGTATTATATGTATTCCATTCCAATAAAAGAGATTAATATTAAAAATTCGGGTTACTTTTGAAAATATCTAGGATTTTGCTAATTATTTTGATTTCAGTGGCATTGATTTCGGTGTTTTCGGTGGAAATAGGTGCACCGAAATCAATTTTAAAATCACCGAAATCAATCGATAGCCATTTATTTACATTTTAAGATCGTTTATTTAACTTTCTCATCACCTCTCACCTTGTTTTAGTATTGTGATCATGGCAGATTCAAAAGAAGATCGGTTAGTTAAAAAAAGATTGGCTGAACGACGTCGGAAAGCTCGCATCAAGAGTGATCCAGAGCTTTACGCAGTACACAAGGAGAAAGATAGGCAACGGTATTATAAAAGGAAGAATGAAGGAAAGATAAAGCCTGTAAGTGAATTAGATCCTCGCCAACAACGAATTTTTAGGGAGAGAAGTAGAATGTCTTCCAACAAACACAATTTGAAAAAAAGGCGCAAAGAGATGAGGTGTCTTGAAGAGGATTTAGTAATAGTACCAGAAGTGAACGACAAAACTGACGATCCTTTGGAGACTTCACGATCACAACCAAAACCATCAGGACCACTTCGAACTGAAGCAAGTTCCTATATTAATTTGATACCATCAAGTTCATCAGTCATTTCATCTCCTTTACCTCAGCGTGTTAAAGCTTATCGAGACATGGCAGCACCATTGATTCCGTCAAGTGACGTAAGTACAATTTCAAGGCCATGCACCAGATCATCAATTCGTGTGATTGAAAAGGAGTTTCCTCCAACTCCAAAGGCTAACAAGAAACTAAATACCAAAGTTATTATACGTAGACTTAAATACCGCATGAACAAAATGTATCAGTTACAGAAAAAGAAGATTGATGAATTGAAGACTGTCAACGAACGACAACGAAAACAGTTATATAGATTAAAATACCAAAGTGCTGCATTAAGAAAATATGAACCTACGAGTAAAACCATCGCTGAAAATATGAAACAACAAAGTGAATCAGACGCTATAAAAACAATTAAAAATAATGTGGAAGAGGACATTAAAACTTTTCTTGAAGAAGATGAAAACAGTCGTATGTGTTCTGGAAAGAAGGAGTTCATTACCAAGAAAAAGGATAAAAAACAAAGACGCTACTTAAATGATTCTTTAAAAGACTTATATATTAAGTTTAAGCAAACAAATCCCCAAACTAAAATTAGTTACACCAGTTTTTGCAAAAAACGACCTTTTTGGATACTGAAACCTACTGTAAATAAACGAGAAACCTGTCTTTGTATTGAACATGAAAATATGGACTTAATGGTGACTGCGTTAAAAAAAAACAACTTGATCCAAGAAAAATCTACCAAAGATATTTTGTCATCACTGTGCTGTGACTCTTCGAATGTGTCATGTCTAACGAGGAAATGCGATGACTGCAAATATAAAAGCTTAATTTATAAAAAATTCAATAACGCTGAAGTATTATTTTACTGGATTTGGCAAAAAAGTAAAAGAACTTATTACAAGAATGGAGTAACAAAAAACACCATTCACACAGCGAAAGATAAAGTGAATCATCATCATCTTCCTGCCCTTGTCCCATGTTACTTGGGGTCGGCGCAACACGTTTTTTTCTTCCAATCTCCTCTATCAACCGTCATGCTATCATTTACTCCTTTCACCTGCATATCATTCCTCACACAATCCTTCCATATAGAGATAAAGTGAATGCTTTCCCTAAAGACACTATTTTAAAATTTGAAAAAATGTTACCTCCATACATGACTCACTGTGGAGTTATGATCGCACAGAACAGATTCATTAAAAAAATAAAAAGCGATCTCACTGATGAAGAGTGCATAATTCACTGCGACTTTAGTGAAAATTATAGCACAAAATATGCTACTGAAATACAAGCCATTCATTTCGGGGGTAACCGCACACAAATAACCCTGCACACCGTGGTCATTTACTATCGCAAAAATGGATTTTTGAAAGTTCAGTCGATATGTACATTATCAGAGTCTTTACGCCATGACGCACCAGCCATTTGGGAGCATTTACTTCCGATTTTAAAATTTATAGAAGATGAAAATCTTAATACTCGTATATATACATTTCATTTCTGATAGTCCGTCGGGCCAGTACAGAAACCGTAAAATGTTTTACATAATCAGCAAACTCCACTGGTACCTTCCCAGTTTGACTAGTATTACATGGAATTATACAGAAAGCGGCCATGGAAAAGGAGCCCCAGATGGTGTCGGTGCAACACGCAAAAGAACGGCTGATCGAATAGTTGCTCAAGGCAATGATATCACAAGCTTATCATCATTGATGACTCATTTGAAATCTGTTCAAGGTATTATAACGAAAACTATTAACGACTCCGGTATTTATGAAAAAGAGTTGTTGATTCCATCCGATCTCAAGCAATTTGCAGGGACTATGAAAGTTCATCAGGCAGTATGGAATGCCAATGAGCCCAACCAACTATCGATGAGAAAAATGAGTTGCGCCGAAGGTGACTGTAAAAATAATTCAGTGTCGTGTGAACATGGGTATCATGTAGGATTATACATCATAGGCGAGCAAACTGACAGATTGCTGACTGATAGAACCAACAAGAACAAGAGTGACAAGATCGATCTCATTAAAAAGTCAAGTCGAGCCAAAAAAAAAAGTGGAGTCTGTGCAGCTAAATCTAATAAACCCAAAATTTTATCGAATATTCTGATTCAACCTGCTAGTTGCTATTCTAATCCTGCTGATAAATTATATGAAACCAAGCAGCGCCTTTCCCATACCTTAACATCAGACATTGGATTGCATGAAAGTGACAGCTTCTGGACGCGTGTGTCGACAGATTGTGAAAATATTGCTCCGAAAGTAATGAATGAAGTATTCTCCAAAATTGAAAATTCCGAAGAAAGCAGTGACGAGGAATATAACATTTTTTAATTAAGGATTGAAAACTGTAATACCTAGAAAGTTTTTGTAACTTTTTATCAGATTGTTAATTTAATTAAATAATTAATTGTGTTAAAATTATCAGGCAAAGTAATATTTTTAATAATAAATATAAATAATAATAAACTTAAAAAATGATAGAAGGCACTTAGCCTTCTATCATTTTCGAAGTTGTTGGAAAGACTGATTTGTGACTGAAAAGTAATTTTTGTAGTGATTTTGTATTAATAAGTAAATTGTCTGTGATTAAGCTAGATCTCAACTAAGACTTTAGATTACTTAAGTTCCTATATTGTTAGTTTTAGACTACCTACTATTTTTAATTACATTTAATGTAGTAATTTAACGCTTCCTTTCCAAGTTGATTTTTAGTAAATTTTCCTATAACTTAATAAATGGGACTTAAGGCTTGATAAAATAAAATGTTTTATTGTAAAATTTACCTGCAATTGCTTACAGACCATATTTTCATAGTAGTACTTAAGCAGTTAATATTTATAAAACAACAGTATTTGAAATATAAATTATTTGATATATATTTGATTTCGGTGATAAGAATATTGATTTCGGTGGACACCATTTTTAAAAAAAATAATTCTTTCTTATCCATACGGTCTCTACAATTCCCTCTACTACTAATATGTTTTAAATTTACTCTAGATTTGATATTTTATGATAATATGCACAAATAATAAAAAAAAAAAATGACACCGAAGTCAACCAAATAATGAATCTCCTGATAATGACCCATCTGTTCTTTTCTGCATATTACTTTTACAAAATAATGTCGATGTTTCACATCTGCCAGGCGTCCCGTGACGGCTCACATTTTTTCTATTATTGTAATCAAATTCGAGCCTGTCATGACTAGATTACAATTATGTGACCCCCCCTTGACATGAAAGCTGGATCCGCCGTTGCTTGCAATGTATGTGTATGTAACTATGTTTGTTCGGGTGTAATCTTGCAACTCAATTTTGAAGCAGATATCTTCAAACGATTGAGCTTAAATTTTGCACGCATATGTATATCGCGTGACAATGCAATATTATGATGGCATAAAGCTGGATCTGATGATCGACGATGAAACGACGCAACCCCATCGAGTTTGGACTCGTTTCATTCGTATTAACGAGTACATTGTCTTTAGATGGTATCCATGGTCTGATGATGGAGCTGGAAGGACGCCACAGAAACTCCGTTATAAAACGACATAACCCCATCGAGTTTGGGCTCGTATGATTCGTCTTTACGAGTACTTTGTCTCTAGTTACAAGTCCTACTAAAAAAAATAGATGTAAGTTGTTTAAATAAAATATTGTTATGTTATACTTTTCACTAGCCAATCGAATACTAGCTCCCCCGGTCACATGAAGCTAGTACCCAAGCCAGGATAGTAAAATCAGTGTTTTTTTTTTTAAATTTAATTTATTTATCACAAACACTACCAACATATGGTGCACATAACAACACACACACACACACTACACTAAACATATGGTACATTTACGTCGAATACCGTTAATGTCTAAATATTTTTTAAATTCTGCCGAGGAAAAAGGCGGTCCATTGTCGCTAACAATTCTTTTAGGCAAGCTAAAACGCGCAAAACTTTTTCGAAAACAATTTATTACCACCGTAGCGGACGTACCAGAAACATGCTGAACCTCGATCCATTTTGAATGGGCATCGACAATAACTAAATAATACTTATTATTAAATGGCCCTAAATAAATCTAAATTCAATCGAGCCCATGGTTCCTCCGAAAACGGCCAAGAGTGCAGGGGAGCCGGGGCAGGAGCTGAGCGCGCGACCGACACGCGACGCACTCCTGTAAGTACTCTGCGCTCGATATCAACGTCCAATGTCTCCCACCAGACATAATTCGAAGGTCTTACGAAGGCGCTGTGACGTCGCAGGTGCGGGAGCCGCGCCACACGCATGCCGTGCTCGCATGCCGCTCAGCTGCCTCGAGCGCCGTGGCCAACTCCACAGCCCTTTCGTAGTTTATTTTGTTTTCGGCAAACAATCTTGACCTTCTGCATCTCTTCGCTATATAACGACCCAAACTGATCGCAAAGGTTTTCTTCGAGCGAACTACTTAATGCGCCAATGTTATGTATGTACACGTCGATAAAAGGCAGAGATCTGGTAACAACTTGTTTATTGAAACTTTATTTATTTAACTTGAATCAACTCACTACGTTTATTATAGAAGTACCAACATAACAAATGTTTATCCTTATGCTATGGCCCCACGAGCCGTCGATGAAACATCATACGTTTACAAGAACTTGTTGATCCAGCTCAGATAAGATGTCACTCGGGTGTAACCTGACGGGTAACCTTCTGTACAGCCATTGGCCGCGCCGAACGACACCAGTCCAATCTGCAACAGAAATGAGATATTTGTTGGTAGGTCGGTCATATAGTCACTAGCGCCACTGCTCAGCTCGAGGTCTAGCTTCGATTTCCAGATCAGGCAAAGTGTTTTTTTAACCGACGGCGGCGAAGTCCAAAAGGAGGGTTATGTGTCTGACCTGTATGTATGTGTGTATGTCATGTATGTCTGTTTCTATGTTCTCTCGTAACTACCAAACGGATTTGGATAAATTATACGTCGTTAGATTCGTCTTGATGGCGCGAGTGTCACTGGTTGCATTGCAGCATTGAAATGAAAATAAGGAAAAATGGCGGATTTCAGCATTCGTATTCTTTTTTCTTCCAGTACCATTGAGTGGGGTACTAAAATAAAGGGTTTTAAAGGGTGATCACAAAAATATTTTCAACTAATTCGAAGTGACAAATCGTATATAAATGGTAGAAAATGGTTTACAGGGCGTCCCACGGGTATGCCACACGGAAGGAAACTACCTTAAATGAAATTATTTAGGAAGTTTTACTGAAAGAAGGCTTTATTTTGATTTTAAAAGTAATTGGAACTGCTTTCAAAGATTTTTAAATTATCGCTTGCCTAAATCAGGAATCCAACCCCGCCAAAAATGTGGAAAAAACACGTGTTTTTTTTTAATTTTTTTCCTAGAATCATATTCTATAATAAAAGGAAGACACTTTACTAGTTTACGAGTAATCGTAAACTTGTAAAGCCTACTTAGCTGTGAGAGATTTTCTTTTAATTTCTTCATACAATATACGACCACCATGAATTTTTTCACACACTCAAACACAACCGTTAAGCTGGTGGAGGGGGGGAACACTTGAGTCTAACAAAAATGAGCACTTTAAAGCTTAACCCCCAACCCCCCCGCCCTTAGACTAGTATTTCGTTGTCCTAGTTATTATGGCTGTTTACAATGGTCCTCTAGCTCGTGGCTAAATAATAACAGCACCTCCGGTCGATCTTTTGGTTAAGCCGTGCTTGCCTAGATTGATCTGTGGATGGGTGACCACCCCTTACATACCGAGTTTCCTCCGTGCCTCGGAAAGCACGTTAAGCCGTTGGTCCCGGGTGTCATTTGTAGATCTTTGACAGGCGTTAATTAGTCAGTGGCCCAAAAAGTCTGACAACCAGTCTTACCTAGGGGTATCGTATTACCCATTACTAACTGGGTTGTGGAGGTCAGATAGGCAGTCGCTCCATATTATGTAATATACTGGTATTCAGCTGCATCCGGTTAGACTGGAAGCCGACCCCAACAGAGTTGGGAAAAGGCAGGCAGATGATGTCTATTCGTGGTCCTCTCATTAATTAGTATTTAGTTAAGTTACTAACAGTAGTGTTTAATTGCAAATCTGTTACTAACAATTTATGGATCTCTTAGTTGTCCGAAATAAAATTATTTTATTTATTTAATATTTCACAAACGAATCCCAATCAAAAATAATTTGAACAAACTGGTAATATTTTTTAAAGACCCAATTCCAACGACATACCACACTATGAAGCACGCGAGAAAAAAATATCCTCACTACACGTGTAGGTACAGCAGATACAAAAAAAAATACTTTTCGAGATTTTATTTGACCACTTTGTCGGCGTAACTAATCTGTATATTCATGTTAAATTACAGCTTTGTAGTACTAAGAGTCTTTGAGCTAAGCTGCGGACAGACAGACGGACATGGCGAAACTATAAGGGTTTCCTTGCTGACTACGGGCATCTAAATTCTGGAAATAAAAAAGTAGTTGAAAAAATTAAAAAAACCCGACCGAAAAGCATAAAACAAGCACATTTTAAATTAAACAAAAGTTTGAAGCAGGCGGGGCCCATTTCATTTTCGTATAATTTTATATTCAAATGCCTTTTTTTCTATCAGAAATTTTTTCAGTCGCCGTCACGGAGTTTGGATTTATGCCCGGTTGATGGCAATGAGCTCACCCCCTATTACGTGGAACTAAAAGATAACTGGCGAAATGTGGGTGTACAATAGTACACCCACATTTCGCCAGTTATCTTTTAGTTCTGTTTAGTTATGCAAGGGTGTAACTAATAAGTTACACCCTTGCATAACCGATTGTAAGCGTATGTCTCTTGTTTCCTTCGCATCACTTCTTTTATTTGTATAGGTACAGTCAGCAACGAAAGTCCATGAACAGATACTAATTTACAAAACACCTGAACACTAAAACAGACCATAAATCACTTACCAGAATAGAGTACAAAATAAGGTTATCATTTCAATGTTACAAAAACGCTAAGCATTAATAAACCGTAAGTCGCTAAACATGCGCGAGTTTTTTAACTTGATAATGTATGAGTTGTTGAATCACATAATTGAATACAAGATACTGCAGAATACACCATTACCTTTTTAACATCGCTCTGATTTATGGCACAATTAAACAGTTGTGACCGTGTGGTTTTTTAAGTATATTGAGTTGATCTTAAACAAATAATAAAACAGTCATCAAATCATTTTTATTCTTTATTTACTAAAAATGTATGCCTCATCATTACTTACGACTTTTTCTATGGAAGCAACACGGAAATCGCGAAAAAAAATCAGCCATTTCATACATTTCCACAAATTTCGGCAGCACTTTCATACAAAAGTTTCGACTGAAATTTTGTCTTGTTTGCTAATGAATGAATGAATGGAAGACGATAATGGGAATGTTTGTGGTTCTGTGCGAAGACAGAGAAAAAGGATAACTTCATTTAGTATTAATGGGTTATGCTGTACTAAATATAATAAAAGAGCTGTTTTTTTTGCGATTTCATTCATGCTGCTCCCATATAAAAAAAGCTTGTCTTAATGATGAGCCCTACAGACGGTTTTAAGGTTTTGTGTTTTTTTGAGAACGTCATATTTGGCCTGTAACTGAAGGGAAGTATTTTTTTTTTATTTTGTTCTACCTTCATTTATCGTTTTTTGACATGAAACGTTACTCAGTTTCAACGCCGGTTCATTTATTGTTTAGAAAAACAAGATCGCATGTAAACATCGTAAACTTGTAATTGTTTTTTAAATATTGTAATATTACCGTCTAATATATTTTTATGTTCAGTATTTTATTATGTATGTAGTGCCTACCCATTATTGATATTTTTTTTATAAGTACTAGAAATAAATATTTATTGTCCTAGTTTTTAATGTCAATATCTATTAATATTATTATTAAAATTATATTTAATTTATTTTCTGAACTAGTAGCTGTGTTTATTCGGCAACGTTTTGATTATGAAAAATGCGGTGCGTAGCGCTTCGCTAGATAGTGCCTTGGAGCAAACGGGTTTAACGAACAAGAAATGTAGGAAATTAGCAATGTTCAGCAACTTTTGTATTTATTACAGATCATACAATTTTGTCGTTAGTAATGCATAGCAATTAATGGTTTAACTTAGCTCAGCGACTTTTGTAGTTAAATTATGACAAGTTGTTTTGTAATTTACTTTAGTCAATAACTTATGATAAATAATAATGATTAGGAAATATCGGAAACAAATTATGTTCAACGACTTCTGTTGCTGACTGTACCTACCATTTTTACCATTTAAACCATTTTTTCGCTGTCACAACACACGTATCACTTGAGCGTGTTGGTGTTCAATCCGCACAATACCTGCGAGGTGGATTACAACCCACTGCCTATTACATAGAAGAAGCCTGTGGCCCAGCTGTGGGACATTACAGGCTGATTATGGAATGCTTACTAGTAAGTCGGAGGTCCCAGAGTAATACCGCAGTATGAGCGGCCCGCCGGAGTCGCCGCCGCAGGCGCCCTTGCTGTTCGCCCCGCTGGTGCACAGCACGTCAGCCGTCACTATGTCGCCGAAGGTGTCAGCGCATTGCTCGTTAGAGATGACTGACACGAACACGTCGCGGAGAGCCTGGTTGTTCATCACAATGGATGCTGGAAGTCAGTCCAACAGATAGATAAACAGTACCCCAATTGCGTAACACTCTTAATTATAATCGAAAGAAATTCCATTGCTTCAAATGTTTGAAAACTTCGTCCTCTCGACAATGTAAGAAACGCATAAGGATTGCATTGTGTGCCATCGCGCTGCAATTCACTGCTAGAAGCACTAGTATAGTGTTTGCAGAAATGTCAGAAGCCACTTAAAATTGTAATGATTGAACGTACCATCGCTCGTCTTTCCGAATCCAATAGCTTCAGCTCTGTAGCCCACAAATGTGTTATTTATGATATAGGGCAGAAGGATCGGTTTGATGTAACCTGGAATTCATAAAATACTCGTTAATAACATAAAAAAACAAATGTAATTACAATCTTTTTCTCTAGGAAGTAGTATCTACATGTAACTTACTGGTGTAATAAGTGTATGAGATCCTGAGCATGGCGATATCGTTCTGCAAGGTGTTGGCGTTGTAGAGCGGGTGCGTAGTGCACGTGCTCGCGTAGCGTCGGATGCCGCCCGAGAACAGCTTAATGGAACCGAGCACTACCTACAGAGGGAGAGCCAGATACATTACAGCTTTATTATAAGTATTTTAAAGGACTTGGCTAGCTCTTGAGGGGGAGCTCGGCAATCAGCAATAAGTCAAGAGTCATCACTTCATCAGTCATCTGGAAATCTGGATGACTGATGAGGTGATTATAACAAACAAACTTTTGCAAAAGGTCTAATAGTTGCTGTTCTGTTTCTTTTGTTTGTTGTTTACTCATTTCCTATGAAATCTAAAAAAATGTCATACATAAACTTTTTGGAGTGGTAACTGCGCAGTAATACCTCTGTGATAAGAGTCAAGTTAGTAATGAAAATTGACTGATAGATGTGGATCCCCAGATTCACCAGTAATCATTTGCCTTTACATCTGCAAGCCTACCAGCACGCTCCTAGCCTGGGAGTACCCGTCCCACCAGCACTGTCCAGTAGTTAGCACTTGTGTGTGGCTCAGTAGCGTCCCACCGCAGATGGACGTCTCCCCAGTGGTCAGCTCGATCACGAGGCCTGCCTGTAGCAAACGAAAGAAATATTTAGGCAACTGAGCTGGTGCGAATGTGAGATCAACGGCCAATACTAATATTTTAATGGCTGAACGGATTTAGACAGATTTTTGGAACACAATAGACTCGAGACCTGTATTAGGGATGCTTTGTTCACCGGTTGCATATATGCTAACTGTCTTCCGAGATTTAACCCGCAGTTTTTCTTTTTGCTCGGCTTGTAAGGGTCGAAGCGTGATATTAAATAGCCTATAACTTTTCTCAAGAATTGTGCTATCAAATGCATACAATTTTTTTTTTCGGAGTTCCAGTGATTAACGCGTTGAAACAAATAATAAAACTAGATAGTTACTAAAATGTAACAATACTATTATTATAGATATTTGGACTCACGTAAAACGGGTGCTCCCCAAGATATGAGCTTAACCCCCCGGCGATCCTCATGGACTCCTGTCTCCTGATGGCGGTCGCGGTCGGCACCCCCACTCGTTGGTGGTACCTGCGTGCTACCTCCTCCCCGGCCACCATACTCACCAAACAAACCAACAGTACCACCTTCATGCTGAGGAATGAGGGTCTGCAGATCAGAAAGCCCTTATATTGACTCGATAAGGAAAAGTTTTGAAGAAGATAAGAACTCATCTACACGTCTTTACTTTATATTGTAAAGAGGTTAGGTTTGTGCGTTTGTAAGTTAAAGTAGAGGATTATCTTCTGTTCTATTGATCCGAATCCAAAAATTCTTGCACTGATGAGAAGCCACTTTATCCTCGAATATCATAAGTTGTGCAAGACGGTCCCGTAGAATAACTGGCGACCATAACGTGAGCGCAGCCGAGGGCAACGGCTAGATTATTTACAAAGAGAAGTGTGGACGTGATAAGTTTTGTGTCGTCACGACTTTAAGTGGCAGTGACTTCACTGCTGAGTGTTTGTTGGACTTGTGTTATCATTGGCTTATGTTAAGAATAGAACACTCGACTTCTTTGTCAGTCTAGTGATTGTAAGTGTAAGTGCTGAGCTTGAAGTTGAGTCAGTTCGATCGATTCCTGTTTCGGGTGAAATTTTAAATAGTTTTCCCCTAAGTATGACAGGCCGGTGAAAATCTTAGAACCGAGCCCCATTAGACGCTGAACAGCATTGCGCCTCACAAAAAATGAAGATTGTGGAGCGAGCTAGAGTCCTAATGAAAGGACTGGCATTTTGTCTTATGGTAGTGCCTAGAAAAATAATTGTATGGTAAGTTGAGAGAAAGGCATTTGGCCAGCAGTATAATATTACAGGCTAATTAGTTAGCACAGCCAAGAATATGGTTTTTCTCCGGATGAAACGTATGTAGACAAGCAGAAGACAAGCGAACGAAACGTAATAGAACTTTAGAAAGTTAAAGTAATAAATACTACTCTATCAAGAAAGTACCGGGAAACGATCAATAATACGCAAAATGTTGGTTATTCATACAAAGTTATTTTATCGTCTTCAAAGTATGCTCCTTCAAAAACGATACACGTACCTACGCCAACGAATAATCCAATCACCAAAACATTTTTTAAACGTTTTTTTCTGATTTGAGTTTAATTCTCCTTTATGTCGTCCACCGAGTGAAAACGGGTGCCACGAAGTGGTAATTTGAGTTTAGGAAAAAGAAAAAAGGCTGGAGTCATATCTGGTGAAAAAGGTGGTTCCTCGATGGTATTTGTTGAGGTTTTGGTAAAAATTCGTTCACTATGATGGCCTTGTGCGAAGGCGCATTATCGTGGTGCAAAATCCAAGAATTTTCTTTCCACAAATCTGGCCTTTTTCGTCGAATTTGCTCTCTTAAACGCCGCATAACGCCCAAATAGTATTCTTTAATTACTGTTTGACCTTCCAGCAAGAATTCCGAGTGCACACTAGGGCCTACCAGAGCGAGGCAAATCTTCCATCACATCTCGACTCATAAGCATGTGTTTTTGATAAAGTCGATTCACCGTAAGCCTTCTGTAACATTTTCAGGGACTCCGAAAACGAAATTCCATTGGCAATGCAAAATTCAAGACAAACTCTTTGTTCGATGATTTTGGCCATTAGGAAATTCGCAATACACACTAGTTAAGATCTAACTAAAAAGAGCACTGTATTTAATTTATTTAACAGATGCAACTCAAACTCCGCGCCAAAATGAAAAACAGTTGTGCCAATCCAAGGAACTTATAGTATATAAGTTCCTTGTGCCAAACTAACATCAAAACAAAAAACAAAAAATTGAATTTGGAACCATAAACAAATCATCCATTCCCGATACTTCTTTGACTGATTGTATGATAGCTTATGCCCGCGGCTTCGCCCTCGTGGAGTTCCGTAACTGTCCCACGGGATCGTATTACTGAGATAAAAAAGTAGCCTATGTGTTAGGTATCAAGGTTATAAACTATCTGGGTGTCAAATTTCAGTTTTTGCGTGAAAGATTAACAATCATCTATACATCCATCCATTATCACAAATCTTCGCATTTATAATATTAGAAGGATTACTTCATGTCTTCAATTAAGTACTGTGTTAAGTACTTTACCTGATTGTCACTGCATATTACAGTCGAGACAAGTGTCTGA
The DNA here is from genome assembly GCA_963576755.1 of Noctua janthina. Taxonomy (NCBI): domain Eukaryota; kingdom Metazoa; phylum Arthropoda; class Insecta; order Lepidoptera; family Noctuidae; genus Noctua; species Noctua janthina. The sequence continues at coordinate 206,480 of OY755077.1, forward strand.
CAGTGTTGTGTACTACTTGAAATCGCAAAGCCACGTGGGAAAGCGTTTCATAGCTGGCAAGCACGTGTTTGGTGTTTTTAATAATGTATTTTGCAAATGCATTTTTTTTAATTAACTGTACGATAGCTTGGCTTGACATCTGTAATGTTGCGCATGTTTTTCAGGTTTTTTTTAACGTCAACCCACCCGTTGAATTTCGTGAGTTTAAATGTTTACAAATATTTAAACTAACATACACAAACAGCCAGACCCGGAATAACTATTTATAGGTCTTATATTTGTTCCGTGTGAAAGTGTGGGGATCGAACCCGCGACACGAAACGCAGCAGTCAATCGCTCAGCCACTGCGCCAACCGTGCCGTCAATAATATCCTAACTAATATTATAAATGCGAAAGTAGTTTGTTACCTTTTCACGCCTAAACCACTGAACCGATCATCTTGAAATTTTGCATATACGTTGTTAGATGTACATTCAAAAACAGACATGGTTTTCATCTCGAAAAAAACTACAATAACGAAACAATAAGGAATACAATAAGGAAACAACAATAACGTTGTAATGGTAACTGGTAGGTAGGCAGTAGGTAGTCAGTAGGTAGGCTATAGGTAGGCTGTAGGTAGACAGTAGGTAGGCAGTAGGTAGGCTGTAGGTAGGCAGTAGGTAGGCAGTAGGTAGATAGATTAATGTCGGTACATGAATTTATGAATTATATACCTAGTACCACCTACCTAGATTTATAATTAATATTTACTGTACCAAATTAGTTTTAGATTTAAAAAGAGTTTTATCTCAGTTTAGGAAAAATCCTCAAAAATAAAAAAAGAACCATCAAGTGTCAAAAGTAGTGTCAAGACATGTCAACTGTCAGAAAGTGATTGAAAGTTTCATAACATGAACCTAACCTAAAAATAAAAAGAAAAATGCAACTAATAAACTTATTTAAGTCGTTAAAATTAATTTCGCAAGTGCAAATAATACGTTTTAGTTCCGAATACGTCCCTAAACCGCTCCGTAGCTTGAAAGCGAAGTCTACTCGGAACACAGTTCAGTATTATGTAGACTCATACCGGGTTAGGGCTGTCGGTGGTTCAGGGGGTGATGGCTGCATATCGTTCCTTAGTGTGTGGTGTAAAGACCACGCAGGTCCCGACGGAGGTGATGGTGGGAACGGTGGACATGTCATTTTCCAGGTTTGTTGATATTCAAACTCAAACTAAAAGCATTTATTTAAATGGACCATTACAGGCAGTTTTGCATTGTCAAAACAAAAGATGAAGCTACAATCCTAACATAAGGTACAATTACTGTTAAAGGACTAGTTGCCCATTCCAAAAGCATAGATCTCTATGAAGAAGAATGGGCAAGGAACTCCATAGACACTCTTTGAATATCGACTCAAGACCATAGAAATGGTGTATGGAGTGTTTGAAGCATGATGTGGCAAGAAAGGAGGTGACTAATGATGAGTAATAAAGAAGTATGGAAGAAGAAGAAATGCTGCACCAGCCGCAATAAACTGAGATCAGGGCAGGAGAATGATGATGATGGCTGGCTCTCTCATAAATGGAACATAAACATACAGGCGAAATGTGTGCTTACTGTTAGATACACCTCTGGCTAGCCCTTCGGGGATAATAAGTGTGATGCTATGTTATAATAGATGCTGATGTTGATGTTGACTGCATACAAGACTATAACCAGGGGTGTCCAACATAAATCCAAAGTGATCTCTAAATTTAAATAAAACAAGCTTTGCCATACTAGATTGCAATTATGCGGTCTGCATTCACAGGTAGGTGAGGTAGTAGTGGTTAGTATGGCACGGGAATAACTGACTTAAGGTTATTTTTTAAACAATGTTCACACAATATTTTTTGATTTCTTATAAAGTTTTAAATAACTCGCGGGCCAGATGTAAGTGCATATGTTGGACGGACCTGCTATAAGGCCTGTTATGGCTGACTACTACATAAGTCGAGTTTGCTTGAAGGTGGTAACGTCTTAGTGCTGGAGGTTCACATTGAAGTTACAGTTTGTATTAGAAACACACTTAGCAGCACTAAACATAAACCAAGCACTGAATTCGAATTTCTGAACTAGCTAAACTTCTGTGGGGTTTATTAAATGTGGGTGCGTGCCAAGTAGCTTTAGTTAGTGAAAAAATTTGAACTATTGGCACAGAACATGCAAGTAATCTCTGAAGAATCTGTTAAGCAGAGGTACACACATATGGGTGTACAATACACAAGGTGGAAGAGACACCAACACTAAAACGAATACATGGTAACTGTTTTAGAATGGGTGTCCCTTCCACCCTGTATGTATTACCCCTTATTTCGTCAATTACGTTTAAGTCCCATGTTATAAACAGCGAACCTATTGCTATAAACCAGGCACAAATCCAGGCTCGGTGGCTCCCATTGTGAAACTCCTGATGGATAAACACACTTGGCCCGACCTAGGAATTGAACCCAGGAACTCATGCGAGCAGTTGCGCTCGCTACCACATGAGGCATTTATTTGGTTTGTTTTGTAGCAGCACTACAAAATGTACTGAAGCACCATCTATGACCTAACATCGAAATCTTACATCGCGCAGTTAAAGTTATCCACGACTTAAGACCATAGAAGAACCCGACAACAACTGTCTGGGAGTTGCCCACCAGACAATGCCCGTCTGGTCAGAGAATTCTCCTCTTTCTATGAGATGAACAACTACACCCTATTCCTCATACCCCTAAAGTGAATGCCTGAGAGGTTCTTAGAATTTGATAAGGGCCAGGCTCCACCAAAGCGGAGACGAGAGGAGATGTGTTGTAAACCACCAATAGAATTACGTTATTTACACTTCTCGTCTCTACTTAGCTTTCGTGGAAACGGTTGAGCAGAGCGGACAGGAGATGTCTCGTAACTGTTTAGGCCAGCCTCGTGTGCTGTGAGTAGGGTTCCCAACATTTCTTTGGCGAAATATAGTATTTTTCAAAGTAAGGTATAAAAAACATAGTACACCTCAAAATCAAAAATACATAGTATTTTATGGAAAAAGCAAAAAATAGACAAAGATATATTTTTTACTTATTTATTTATAAAAACATTTGTTTTATAATAATAATAATAATTCTTTATTTTCTTTTTGCACTTCTTGCATTTTTAACAATTTTATGTCTAAAATAAAAATGTCATAACGCTTTTTTACATTCAATATTTAAATGATGTAAATCAAAAGCTTTTTATTAACGAGATAATACTTCTGTTTCTTTCTTCTCGCCATTTCAAATTCATAACCGAAAATACCCTTTTTGGAACCGAACTGGCGGGAATAGAAAAAAGTTTATTATCAGTATTTTTAAAAATATGCTCTCCTTTTTGGCCTTTAGTTTCGTCGTAAACTCACTACAAAAGCTTTAACTTTTGACGAAAGAGTTTGGATTTATGCTATGGCATCGGTACAAAGTTAATGTAAAGGCACTTTCAGTCGTTCATAAATTAAAATGAAGGATTTGTTTGTTAGATTTCTGTGTTGAAAATATAGTATTTATGCGTACTATATATTTCTTCAACAGTATATAGTACGCAGACCCGAAATATAGTACAATACTATATATTATATTACGGTTGGCAACCCTAGCTGCGAGCGGCGTGCGACGAGTGGTGCACATCACCTCTCCTCTCCGCTTTGCACATGTGCGCACAGCTTCGGTGGATACACCTTAGCTCTTTCAATTCACATCATCTCACTCACAAGTCATCATTTCGCTCTTTCTTTTCTTCTTTCGCATCTCCTCTCCTCTCCGCTGTCCATTTGGTGGAGTCCGGGCCTCGGTGCGGTGACATCTTTTCATGATGAAACTTAGCAACGTTTTACAAGTACAACTATACTTTCAGGCAACTTACGCATCTAAAAGCCTGAACCACTGCAAGTCCGTGGTGCAGGCCAAGCACGGAGAGCGGGGCTTCAACAAGGACTGCTCCGGGAAGAGCGCACAACACATTGTAGTGCCCGTTCCTCTTGGTGAGCTTGTTCTTCTATATTTGGTTTGTGTATGGCTGCTAATCTTAAAGTATTTTATGATGCACTTCATGGAGGTACATGTGAGCTTACAAGTACTTAATCTAATTGGTTAGTGTCAAACTTAGATCTTTGTGCTAAATTTCATCCAAATCCTTTCAGTACTTTTTGCGTAAAAGATTAACAAGCATCCATATCCATTCATCCTCACAAAGTTTCGCATCAATAATATTAAGGACTAGCGCTGCGGCCGCCACTTCCTGACTTCCTGCGCAATAAATGTGATAGCTCGGCTAATGCGCATGATGTCAATATCGTTGCTAGCCTGGCCGCACTACTCGACACCCACTGCCACTTGTGTAGCTTTCTGCCGTCATTAGTTCCGGAGACTACCCCTACATACAAACTAACTAACAAAATACCTTTTATAATATTAGTGTGAACAATAATGGTCACGAACAAGGTTCATGTTCATGTGACATGCTGCCGTACTTAGCTGTAGTGAAGTTCTAATGGGTTCTATGGATTATCTCTATCGTTATCTTTAAATACACAATACACAACATCGCGCCTGTGATCCCCGAAGGGTTAGGCAGAGGTGCACCTAATACTACACTTACATATTGCCAGTTATGTTGTAAGTCCAAGGTAATTTATAGGGGACAACCTACTGCCATCAACCGTACACAAATCCGGACTCCATGGTTGCTACTGAGAAATTCTCGATGGAAAAACACAATATCACTTTGTCTGACCTGGGAATCGAAGCCTGGACCTCGTGCATTTTCAAATTCATTCATCTTTAAATTGTGTCATTAAATTATTTAGTATTCAACTATGAATAATAATAATTCTAGGCCAATCTGTATTAAATTCTTTATGTCGCAAAATAAGGTTGAAATTTAATGCTAAGGGTGATTTCCCTCAGGTACAATAATTCGCGATGACTCTGGCCGCGTGGTGGGCGACCTGAGCTCCGAAGGCATGATGTTCGTAGCGGCACGGGGCGGCGCGGGCGGCAGGGGGAACAAGTTCTTCCTCACAGACACCGAACAGGTGAGGACGCAATAGCTACCTTATTGTAACTACTGCAAGGGTCAGGTTCGACCTGATGATGTTTGATTTTATTAGTTGGAAACTGACATTGAAAGTAGGCCTATTTGTTTCGTACAGGCCCCGGACGTGGCCGAGCTGGGTGCTATCGGTGAGACCAATGTGTACACTCTAGAAGTGCGATCTATGGCGCACATTGGACTCATAGGATTCCCTAATGCAGGTTAGTTTATATTCACAACATTCTACAGGTTGGCGAAGGGAGGCTCACAAGCGGCTGCCACGTGTTCAGTACATCATTCCGAGCCCCCGGGGACATAGAATGTTCAATGGTGATTTTAAAAAATCTACTGTTTCCTTCAAAGATGCAATACGTACACTGATGAATGATGTACCTACTGAATACGTGGTCGCCGTTCGTGCGTGGTGTACCTTCCACCCCTATACTGCACTCGTCATACGGAATACAGTAACCGGCATTCGTAAGAATTTTTGTTTTATCAAAAATGACATCTGCAGAAGAGCATTTACAAGAAAAATGTTTTTTTTTAATGCCTAAATTGTCTACCATTGTGTAATTCTAACACCCGTATCTAAAGTCAAGTTAAAGTAATTACTTGAGTTTAAGTTTACATAAGCAAACATTTTTGGGCAATAGATATGGATCTGAACGAAGTAAGAACCATCAGAGAAAGCAAAGCTAAGAATTCTAACTTCAAGCAATTACAAAACTACAGAATAAAAATCGTATCTTAAGTCACTTAATCACTTTGACTTGTAGATACCTACAATACCTCGTTAAAAGCAAAAGCAGTACTTACACCCGTATCTGTATACATATACACGGGTGGAAGTACTGCTTACAGCTGGACAGCGACCTCCAGCCAAGCGGCAATAACTCAATTCACGGCAATTACTGTTTTCTACCCGACTGCGGCGAAGCCCAAAAGGAGGGTTATGTGTTCGACCTGTACGTATGTATGTCTGTTTCTAAGTTCCTAAACGGATGAACAGATTTTGAATATATTGTACGTCGCTAGATTCGTCTTGGTGGCGCGACTGTTACTGGTTACATTGAAATGCAAAATGGCGGATTTCAGGTGCGTTATCGTAGCGTCTGCATTTTTTTTTCTTCCAGTACAATCGAGTGGGGTATTAAAATAAAGGGTCCCTGTGGGATTATTTTTTTCCTAATAAAATAACACACCCTCTAACATAAAAGGAAGACCATGAAATTTAACATTTTATTAAAAATTTTGTTTCTTTCAAACAAAATTTAAGGTACTTTCCTTTCGTGTGACATATCCGTGGGACGCCCCGTATCATAAAAAAGTTAAATCGTCTGCGAATTCTTTCACGTTACTAAACTAAAAAGCTGGAAATAAAAAAAAGAAGTTGAAAAAACTAAATAAGAAGCAGGCGGGGCCCATTCCTGCTTCCAACTTTTGTTTAATTTAAAATGTGCTTGTTTTATGCTTTTCAGTCGGGTTTTTTAGTATTTTCAACTACTTTTTTATAGTTCTAAATTAACTTTTTAAAAGAACTTGTCGTTCTGAAATCAACCTTATTGATACTATGAAAAATTGATACTTTTGCAAGTTGATACATTGTCAACTGGAAACAAGGATTTAAATAGTTGTTATTTTATGTTTGCAGGCAAGAGCACGTTGCTGCGAGCGCTAACTCGCGCGCGACCCACCGTGGCGCCGTATCCCTTCACCACTCTCCGACCACACATAGGTGCGCACATCAGGCTGTCAACTTCTTGATCCCCTACAAAGAGTGTAAAGAAACCCATAACGAAGCCGAGAGGCACTTGTTCTCTCCGTCATTGCGATCATTGTTTTGTATTGTACTACACCTGGGAACATTCTAGTTGTGGAGATATTGGAGGTCAACGTCCTAAATTTTCCACAAGTTTTTTTTTAAATACTAGTTTTAAAGTAATAACTTTACTTTAATTACCTCCATGACCCGTTTAATATTCAAAGCATCTATCAGCACAATGCACATGTGTTGGGAGTGCTACATTGAGTTTTAAAGTAAAACGAGATTTTTCACCCAAAACAAAAAACACTTTTTGCGTAGAGCTACTTAGGTTGATGTACATAATGCTTGGTTGACGGCATCGTGCAGGGTCCGTTTACACCTTGCATAAAAGCCCGGATCCTCCGAGCAGACGGGTGTTGTGTCTGGTGGCAGTTGTTGTCGGGTGCTTCCACAATCTGACGCTACAATGGTGACATTAATTTAACACACATATACGTTTTCACATTTTCGTTTCATGAAGAAATTATATTTCCATTAAACGTTATTATTTACGGATTTATTTAAAAGTTTTGAAAATAGCATCTCAGAGCAACCTGTACTTAGAGAGCTGTCGCGCAGCGGTCATTTGCCGGGGTCACTGATCATAACATAGCATCTATGAAATTGAAACGAATATGCTAAAGAGTGTCCGGTGGCAGAGTTAAGATTTAAATTTCGAACTGTGCGTATACCATAGAGCGGAGGGGCGAGCAGAGGGCCGCGCTTGATTTTTCATTCGTGAGAGTTCAGAGGCCCATGACTGCAGTCCGAAGGTCACACCACTAGACTATCACTGCAGCTCATTATTACAACGCCTACTGGACTGCTGCGGCCATATAATGTGTGCAGTATGGTTTCTAGGGTGGGCTAGGCACGAGGATAATATGGACCGCCCAGCGTGTAGTTAGGTTACGTTATCGATGAAGAGTATTAGTTATGATCAGTTTTGTCCATGTTACTAACAAACATAAATAAAGTAACAACTTTTCCTCTTTTTTTTCTTTCTTCTTTCACTTTTTTCCTGTTTTTTTAATGTAAATACACATGCTATAATGTTAATTCGTCTGAACTTTTTTTTTTTGCTGCAATAATAAAAAAAAAATGTTATACTCGGTGACACCTGTCTTTTGAGGTACAACGTACATCTGCAATAACCCGCAACCGAAGTCAATCTCCTTGCAGCTCAATCGCAAACCGGGAAGTGAGTCGAATTTAACTTGTAAGATTGATCACAGGTGAAGCTAATTAAAGCCTGTTAAATATATCAGTGTTGAGAGAAGTAGTGTTAGTAGACTTCCAAGTTTTAGCGCTGAGCTGCACGTTGTACATCCTTGAACGCGCTCCATGTTTCTTACGACTTTTAAATTGTCTATTGTATTTAATTGTTTGGAATAATTCCTGTTCCAGGTATGGTACCGTATGACGACTACGAACAAGTAGCGATAGCAGACCTACCGGGTTTGATCCCCGGCTCACACAAGAACTATGGGTTAGGTAAGTAATAAGAATAACATTAAAATAAACTTACTGCCAAAAATACAAATGAAAGAAAACTCAAACTCAAAAATTTCTTTAAAATCGACAAGTTACAGGCACCATTGAATTGTCAAAAACAAAAAGAGCTACAAGTCCCATTCACATAATATAATAACTGTGACTGGACTGTAGTAGACTAGTGGAGGAGCTTGTGGCAAAAAAAAGCGTTCCAGAGCACCAAACAATATAATTATCTGTTTACCATTGCCACTGGAGAAAGGGCATTTGATTCATCGATATCAGTGAATAAAACTGTCTTTTACTTACTGAGTGAATAAAAATATTTTGAATTTGCAACAAGCACGAATTATGAACAAAAAATAAATAAAACGTGCCTACAAGAATATAACACTGAATTTAGAAAATTGTTCTAATTTCACTATACATTTTTAATGTTTGTATTTAATCCTTTTTTTTCTTATTACCGATTATATAATAAAATGTGATAAATACTCATCTGCCTAGACTTATGCCAACTTTATTGGGGTCGGCTTCCAGTCTAATCGGGTGCAACTGAAAATCAGTATTTTACATGGAGCAACTGACTATCTGACCTCCACAACCCTGTTAGTACTGGGAGGGTAATACGGTATCCCTTGTTGTCAGACTTTCGGGCCACTGACTTCCTGTAACGACTGTCAAAGAACTACAAATGACAGCCGGACCAACGGCTTTACGTACTTTCCGAGGCACGGAGGAAACTCGGTATGTAATGAATTAGTAGTCACCCATTCACAGACCGACCTTGGTAAACGCGGCTTAACCTTGAAGATCTACTCGAGTGGCTCTTTATTATTAACCCACGAGAAATATAAATACTATTTATTTTCTCGCACTCAATGGTAAAAAGTATGTTGAATGTAAACAACATATGAATGAGCCTTCAAAATATTTTTATTACCTATATTGTTTGGTGCTATGGAACCCTGTGTGCGTGAGTACGACTCGCACTTGACCGGTTTTTTTTTTTCACTTGCTTGTATAATCTACTATTTCAAAGTCTATTTTAATGAAAAAACAAAGTTACTACTGCAGTTTCACGTAAAAGTCACATATCTCAAAACTTAAATATTATATCTTATTGTAACCAATTCTCGTTGAAAGTTCATTTTACGTTCTACAAACCCATCATTTTTTCAGAAATTTCCTCTTCTGTCTTTAAAAGTTAGAGGGGGGACACAATTCTTACGGCGAAGTTAGAGGGGGACACAAGTCTTACGGCTTTAGAAGCGAAATCTCATCAACCAATAAATTAGAAGAAAAATATTAGAAACTTCGATATCATGTTTCAAGAGCTGTCGATAGACACCCCACACAGTTATTTACGTTGTTTTTTTTAATGCAAACCTCAGCAACATGTATAAAGTTCCAACCCTTTTTTGATTTTTTCATAATTTCACTTCACTTTAGTGTCGCGGTTCATAGAAGACCTCACAACTGTGCGGTGCGAACAGTCTCGGAGTAAACTGGTTGTGATATACGAACGTACAGACAAGACGAATCTCTGAGGGTTCCATTCGGTCTTTTCATATAAAAGTGCTCCACCTACCTACATGGTTAAAATATGCTGAATTTATTGCAACAGTTTCCAGTTTTTCGATGTCCTTTGCAGCGTGTATATCAAAATGGTTCAAAACTTGTATTCTTTGTCCTTCTCTGATGAAAATATCACCTTGATGACATAAATCTCTTAATTTCCAGGTATCCAATTCCTCCAGCACGTCGAACGCTGCCGCGGGCTCATCTTCCTCCTAGACGCGACGGCCGACCCGCTCCAACAGTACCGGACCCTCACCCACGAGCTGTCCCAGTACAACCCCAAGCTACTGCAGCGACCCGCCTGTATCGCGCTCAACAAGCTCGACCTGGAGGAAGGCAGGCGCGCGCACAGGGAGGTGAGCCGACACCTCGATGTGATCGGCCTCTCCGCCAAGAGCGGCGCCAACCTGCAGGCGTTGCTGCGCGCGTTGAGGACCATGTACGATGGAGAGAAACCGTGACTTTTTATGAAGGACTAGCTTATGCCCGCGGCGTTCGGTAACTTTAGACTTCACACAGGATCGTACTACCGGGATATAAAATATCCTTCATGGATATCCAGGTTATAAACTATCTGTGTACCATATTTCGTCCAAATGCGTTGAGTAGCTTTGGCGTGACAGGGTAAGAAACATCATTGTAAATAATTATCTTTAGACAATAAAATAGTTCTAATGAAAATATTGTTTTTATTTTAACTTCTACTTTACAAGCCTGGTAGGTTTCTCCCATTTCTGTCTGCGAAGCCGTAGTAGGTTGTCTGCTCATCACCTGCCTGCCTGTTCCCAACTATATTAGGGCCGGCTTCCAGTCTAACCGGATGCAGCTGAATACCAGTATTTTACATGGAGCGACTATCTATCTGACCTCCACAACCCAGTTATAATACTGCGTAATACGATACCCCTTGGTAAGACTGGTTGCCAAACTTTCGGGCCACTTAACAACTGTCAAAGATCTACAAGTGACAGCCAGGACCAACGCCGAGGCCCTCCCCCTCTCATGCCCCCACACAAGTAATACCATGCATCTATTAGTCTGTCGGAACAAAACGAATTTTCCATACAGAGCACAAAAATCTTCCCTTGTTACTTCGTCAATAATAAGTAAGTCAATAATAGTCAAGACCTTGCAATGGGTCCCGAGCCTGCCTCCAAATGCGCTTTTTGTTTTGCTTTTCAGTCGGGTTTTTCAGTTTTATCATTACTTTTTTTATTTACGGCTTTTCAGAATAGTAATGTGAAAAATTTTATGGACTATTTAACTTTTGATGTTTAAATTAATTATCTTTTAAAAAGCACTGTTCTATGATGCTTCATTTTCAAACTAACAAAATAGAACGACTTACCAACAGCAACAGTTTACTTAAATCTACGTCACAAGCCTTATTCTTAAAATATCTCTCTCAAACTGAATCCTCCATTTAGCATAGAACGTGTCCCAGAAAGTCATGCATTTCCCAAATGGTCCGATAAGAAGCTCTAGGTTTGTGTCTATCTGTAGATAGGGCTTTGCCCCCGCAGTTACCGGGGCCGGGGTCCACTTGACTGGTTGAAGATTTGAGGTCGTTGGTGTGGGATCTATAAAAAAGAAAACTTGTGAGATGAGAGATCTTTGTAAAGTGTAGAGAGCACAGATAGGATACTGTATGGTTCTTTCGGCGTATGGCCCTACAGTCCTTTTGCTGGTGTTATTTTAATTGTGACGTAAACGTCACCCTGTCGATGTACACATTCGCACGAAGCGCTTTGCTACATCTTTTATTATGCACACAGCCAAGGAGTGAAATACCTCCTGAGACGGTGTTCCCAAGTTCATATGACCCCAATCTATTTAAGTCGCGAATTACTAGGCTTCTTTTGGATTAGCTCGTTCCATAGTCGACCTCATCTCTATCTTCAGGACAAGATTAGAGACCAAGAGTAGAAAAAAAAAAGAATTAAAAAAAACCTAATGTCAACGAGAGTAAGGGTCCATACTTCTCTATTACCCGTCATCTCACCAGACACCTCCTTTCTTGCCATACCATTCCATCCATCACAGTCCATCCATCTTTGGTCTATTAAAAAATATTGATATTGTGTATAAAAGTAACTCAGACGCATTAGCGAGCGAAGCGAGCTTGATAATTTTAGCCGAAAAAGGTTAGTTTCTCTAACCTTTAACCTTTTTTTAGGTAATAATTTTAAAAACGCTATTTTAAGAAGGTTTATCAATTTGGCGTAGAAGACATAGAACGTCACCTGGATTGCCCTAGGTGTACAATATTTATCACAACAAATACAACCAATTGTACGTTTCTGGCACGTTTAATATCAAAACTTAATAGTTACGTTGAATAGGTTCTTATTTGCGCCATAGCATGAAGAAGTCATTAATGTAGTATATCAAGAAATATCTTAACTTTTGTATACTCTTTTTCTGCCTCACTATTTCCAATAATCGGTAGTTGCTGAGCTAAGTGCGTTCAAACACAAATTACTCGACACTACACTATTATAGTAGGAGCATGTAAACGTTTAGCGCAATCTCATAATGCATGAAACAAAATAAAGCCTGATGTGCTGACCACCCCACTGTACTTATAGATACCTGCTAAAACTTTTTAACCCATCCATTCTCCAGAACTCAGAAGTCAGCTATAGAGAAGTGCTACCCGTGCGAAGCCGGGGCGGGTCGCTAGTTAAAGATAACATAACTGTGAAAGGACTGTTAGTCCTAAATCAAAAAGCATAAAGGGGTAAGGGATAAAATAGTTCCCACGATGTGCGTAAGTGGTTATGCCTTACATTTCACCCAAACATTTTATTTTGGCGTAGCAACACTTGTGAGCTGCCAATCTGACAGCTAATTTCCAAACATTGTCTCTAGTTCACTGTCTAATGTCAAAACTACGAAATAGACGCTGATGTTTTCTTTTGTAAATAAAACGATCAATAATTTTAATTTTTAACATAGTTTAACTTTAAAACCCGCTGAAACGACTTCTAAATAACTCGTAGTTTGTTTTCAATGGAAAATATGGGAGATTTGTGCACAGCTTGCATGTGTAGCGGAAGAAATTTATATTACATCGGAGAGACTGGATTCTATGACTTATATTCGCAAATTTTGAATGAAATATTAGTAAGTATTAATGTTTTTGTATTATAGTATGTTATTTGAGACTGTAGTTATAGTTTATAAACTTCTACTGCGTAAAATAAGCTATTTCTGTATATTAAATACGCATTGTTTGGGAGCTTAGAGTTAGCGTTCAGATTTGTTTCAAATGGAGGACAGTCTGGAAGCCGACCCCAAAATAGTAGGGTAAAGGCATACAGATGATGCTGACTGCCAAAAGTGGTAGGGATGGTGTATATAAAGCTGAAAGTGCAATGAAACATTTTGCCATCATCATGGCATTCAAATATAAATAAAGAAGATTAATTCAGTAAACAATTCTACCTACAAATGAAAACAATTATTAAACATTAAATTAGAGGTACATAATTAGTATTTTAAGATCAATAATTAATAATTTACGCCAAACTAGATGACCGACACAAAATTCTGCAACTAACACAAACTAAATGTAAAATTACTGTAACAAAATGGCTTCTTACACTGGACTAGAGTTGACTGAAAGCATCTTATCCTAAAAAACGCATGTAGCTCATCTTGATAGGTACATATGCATTTATATATTTTACAATTATATATTTATTACTATAATAAATCACAAAATTCCATTTACATACAACTGTACCCACCAAACACAACGTGAACAACATGACAACGTGTTGTGAACTGTATCTCAACACCAACACAACTGTCTAAATTCACCCCCCAACATACACTCGCACGCACACAAACACATACACGCACACAAAACATTCATACACATACATATCATAGGTAACGCAACTGTTTTCTTTATGTTTTCCCTTTTTTAGATTACGAGTAGCTTAGATTAGATTTAATAATTTATTTGTGTAACAATTAAAATGTAAATGAAACAAAGGAGCCTGGAAGTCACGACACAGGCAATCCTAGTGTGACTTTCAGGAATCAATGAATTGAAGTTGTATTGAATTGTAATTTATGAAACAGTAAATTATTCTTTCCTTGTACATATAGTTTCCTCCGTGCCTCGGAAAGCACGTTTAGCCATTGGTCCCGGCTGTCATTTGTAGATCTTTGACAGTCATTACAGGTAGGCAGCGGCTCAAAAAGTCTTGCCAAGGGGTAACGTATTACCCAGAATTAACTAGGTTGTGGAGGACAGATAGGCAGTTGCTCCATGTAAAATATTGGTATTCAGCTGCATCCGGTTAGACTGGAAGCCGACCCCAATGTAGTTGGGAAAAGGCTAGGCAGATGATGATGATACATATAATTTGTAAAATATAGTAGCCCACCGGTATCAAGAACAGGGACCAAGCTACCGGCGTTCAGGGCTCCAGAGAGAGGAACCTCCTAACAATATGCGCCATGTCCAGGAGTACTGCTTTCTGAATCAAGCCCTTGATCCAGCTGCCTAAGGAGAGCCTCCTCAGGTATTGGTCGAGACTTCCACGAGGGTCTTGTCATGCAGGACCTCTCGTCGTTCTCGTTATGTCAACAATCATTGCGCGCCGCTCTGGTCGATCTACCACCACTATATCAGGCTAATTGGCTACTATAGTCCTGTCAGTGATGAGAAATTATTCTTATTCTTATAATAAATTCAACCCAACAAAAAACTGCTATTTGACTTAATGAGATGATTGTTGCATAGTCATATCACACTTAATGACTAGAATATAGTATGCCTAACCAGCAACTGAAAAAGTTACCTGTATAGAGGTTTTAGGTCTAACAGGTTAATCTTTTAATTAACCCAATTAATAGCCCCTGCGCCTTACATATTGTCTGTTTAACAGGTGTACGACTCGTCTCCATTCTACATCAGAGTGTGCTGGGAGTGTGTGGCGCACATGCGCAGGTGGCTGAAGTTCAAGGAGACAGCCAAGCGATCCTACACACAGCTGCAATATGTACAGCAGGTCAGTGCTTATTTATTGCCCACCGCCGCCGCTGCGCCGGCACACATCCCTTTTTTTACCAGATCTTCATAAACAGTGTTTGCTATTGTATTGTATTATGAGCTGGTGCCCGCAACTCTACGTCAGAGCGCGTATGTTGCGTGCGGCTGTTTGTATCCCTACATACTCCTGTTGCCCCATCCACATTCATACCAGACAAGTAAGCAGACTTAATGCTACAAGGCATTCTCTGCTCGTCAACCTTTGGGTTAAATAGGACAGCATTGTTATAGGATACAATAGAAAATATTTCTGTTTTGTTTTCAATAATACAATACTTATATGTAATGGATAGATAAAATAAACTTACATAACATCACGCCTTTAATCCGCGAATGGCTAGGCAGAGGTGCGCAAGTCCCGTAATAGGGGCGAGCCTATTTAGCCATCAACTGGCAGAAATCCTATGTGGCTAGGTGGCTGCTACAGATAATTTCCTGATGGAAAAGTGGCCCGACCCAGGAATTCAACCCAGGACCTCATGCTCAGTAGTCGCGCTTGCGACCACTAGACCAGCGAGGCTATTATAATAAACTAATAAATCCCTACCGGCCAAAAAACGGGAAAACTAATAATAGTTACTTTGACTTAGACTTAAGGTGGAAGTGCCAAGGTAGCGAAATTCTATTTTCTTGCGTTTTTTTGCAATTTGCAGCAGCAAAATACAATTCGCGACGTAACATGCATGTAGTTACTGCATTATAATCAATAAAATCATCAATACAAGCCCTAAGCTCATATAATCCCATTCAATTAATATTTCATGAAATAGTCATTCAATGGAACTAAATTACCTTGGAGGGTTCTATTGATGTTTAAATAATTATAACTCTATTATATTAAAAAATGTATTAGATTTGAATATAAATAAATAAAGGAAATAACTATAAATAAAGCCATATTTGTTACGGTCGCGAATCATAATTTAAGGCGAGGTTATCCAGATAAACGTCGTTTTGTATTGTGTTTTATTCCTATATAGCACGGATTTAAATTCTGAAAAAAACATATTACATATTTCACACTTCGATCTAGATATTCCGGCACAGCGATACACGATTACTTGCACTTTGTTGCATCCAATTAAATCGCAAAGACAAGTCTAAATGATGGTTTTTAATATTATATCATTTGAGTTATATTAGGTTTTTAACAATAAAACTTATACCATTATAAAGGTTGTAAAAAATGTGACAGTAAACGGCAATCATAATTTGAAATATTTAAAAAAAAACCAAAACAACCATTTCCAAAATTTGCTGTTTTCATCATTTCTTACTCGCATCGCGTGCTTCAGTCCCGAGCGGAACGCGTTGGAGGTCGTACGTGTGCCAATTTTTCGAACCCGCCACCCCACCCCCGCTAAGTTCTGTTACGAGCTGAGCCAAAATAGTTTGTAAAAAATAATACTTAGTAAACACCGAGCCTAGGTTTATTTGAAATGTCATTTGTTCACAAAAGTACAGTAGGTAATAGGGAACGTAGTCAGAAGGTAGAAGATAAGAGTTACGCAATAGAAAGAGAGGCAGCTTCTAGGATAATATAACTGTAGGTAATTAGCGCTGCGCGGCCTGAATTGAACTAGCAAAAGTATTGTGTCGTAGCAAAAGTCGCTATTTATGATTTCGCAATATTATTTATAAATTTCGGTAACTTTGGAATGGGCAACTACAGTACTTTCACAGTTATTATGCCGTTTGAATGAGACTGTAGCTTCATTTTATTATCTTTTTTTCGACAATTCAAAACTGCCTGTAACTGGCCTACTAAAATCAAAGCATTTATTCCACTAATTTTTTTTTGTAAGGAGTTCTAAAAAAGTTTTGTAGGGAGCCCGGGGTAAGCCGAAGATTATCGAGTTCGACATGGGCAGAAAAAGAAAGTATGTAGGGTAGAACGAGATAGAATGAGTAATGGTCGTGGTCGATATCGTATTTTGTACGCACGACGGCCGATCAAGCTGTAGAAAACCAGTTTATGCGGATCTCTCATTGTATAGGAAATCTACCTATACAAAGCGAGGGCAATTTATACTGGAAATGACAGCTTCATGTGCCGCCGTGTGTACCTACTAGTTTTTTTTATTTAGTTGACTTATTTACATATTTAAGATAAAATCACTTTAATTTTTTTTATTTTACTTCCTCTGCATTTTATGCTTTACTTTTTTTTTCGGTTTTTTCGTCATGGGTGTCATTTTCATGGTTTTCGGGGTCACTGATAACGAAAATGAGGTCAAAATGAAAATTCAAGATGGCGCCATCTTGGATTTTCATTTTGACCTCAATTCGACAAAAATTTTTGTTTTTTTCGTCATGGGTGTCATTTTCATGTTTTTCGGGGTCGCTGATAATGAAAACGAGGTCAAAATTAAAATTCAAGATGGCGCCAATTAAAATTTTCAGCTTTGTCGTCATGGGTGTCATTTCATGGTTTTCGGGGTCGCTGATAACGAAAATGAGGACAAAATGAAAATCCAAGGTGGCGCCGACGAAAATATTCGGTTTTTTCGTCGTGGGTGTCATTTTCATGGTTTCGGGGTCGCTGATAACGAAAATAAGGACAAAATGAAAATCTAAGATGGTGCCGACAAAAATTTTTGGTTTTTTCGTCATGGATGTCATTTTCGTGCTTTTCGGGGTCGCTGATAACGAAAATGAGGACAAAATGAAAATCCAAGGTGGCGCCGACGAAAATATTCGGTTTTTTCGTCGTGGGTGTCATTTTCATGGTTTCGGGGTCGCTGATAACGAAAATAAGGACAAAATGAAAATCTAAGATGGTGCCGACAAAAATTTTTGGTTTTATAGTCATGGATGTCATTTTCATGGTTTTCGGGGTCCCTGATAACGAAAATTAGGTCAAAATGAAAATCCAAGATGGCGCCGAGGAAAATTTTTGGTTTTTTCTTCATGGGTGTCATTTTCATGGTTTTCAGGGTCGCTGATAACGAAAATTAGGTCAAAATTAAAATTCAAGATGGCGCCAATTAAAATTTTCAGCTTTGTCGTCATGGGTGTAATTTTTATGGTTTTCGGGGCCGCTGATAACGGAAATGAGGACTAAATGAAAATCCAAGATGGTGCCGATGAAAATTTTCGGATTTTTTGGTCATGGGTGTCATTTTCATGGTTTTTTTTTCACGAAAACGAAACCCATGACAACAAAACCGAAAAAAAAGTAAAGCATATTTTTTTTTAAAACCGAATGGCGCGTGGCGTGTGGTTTTGAATCATACCCGTATTCATGATCTTAGTGTCAGTCAGATTTTGAATTCACCTTATTCACAAAAATAAATAAGTATACCTTCTTATTTTTAATTGTATCTACTTATTTTAATTGTTAGTAATTAGGTTCACGTTCATAGAATACGTAGGTTCCTAAACTATCTATAACCAATACTTTCTAGAAAAATAAAACAAAGTGAACGTATACATATCAATTCAAGTTGTTTTACTGCATCGCTCTACCCTGAAACGCAACTTAGTACCTATCCGAGTTAGTGATGTCATTTTCATGGTTTTCGGGGTCCCTGATAACGAAAATTAGGTCAAAATGAAAATCCAAGATGGCGCCGAGGAAAATTTTTGGTTTTTTCTTCATGGGTGTCATTTTCATGGTTTTCAGGGTCGCTGATAACGAAAATTAGGTCAAAATTAAAATTCAAGATGGCGCCAATTAAAATTTTCAGCTTTGTCGTCATGGGTGTAATTTTTATGGTTTTCGGGGCCGCTGATAACGGAAATGAGGACTAAATGAAAATCCAAGATGGTGCCGATGAAAATTTTCGGATTTTTTGGTCATGGGTGTCATTTTCATGGTTTTTTTTTCACGAAAACGAAACCCATGACAACAAAACCGAAAAAAAAGTAAAGCATATTTTTTTTTAAAACCGAATGGCGCGTGGCGTGTGGTTTTGAATCATACCCGTATTCATGATCTTAGTGTCAGTCAGATTTTGAATTCACCTTATTCACAAAAATAAATAAGTATACCTTCTTATTTTTAATTGTATCTACTTATTTTAATTGTTAGTAATTAGGTTCACGTTCATAGAATACGTAGGTTCCTAAACTATCTATAACCAATACTTTCTAGAAAAATAAAACAAAGTGAACGTATACATATCAATTCAAGTTGTTTTACTGCATCGCTCTACCCTGAAACGCAACTTAGTACCTATCCGAGTTAGTGAACTCATGACCAGTGCGCTAAGCGCGCGCGTTTTCGCGCCGCGTAATTTGTTACGTATCGCCTCTCCGTGCGGGGGCTGGGGTAAGCGATTGATGCATACGGCGCTCGGGGTAACTCTCGCTTTAATCAACAAACAAACCGACACTGACCTGCAAATAACGTCGCCAACGCCCCAGACGCAAATATTATTATTTAGGAGTAACTCTGTATCTATATATTATAAGTGAACTGTTATTTATAAGTTCTTATGAGAAATAAATGTCTTTAAACCTAATTTCGCGAGCTACACTCGCACTTTGACCGTAACGCAAAATATCTTAATATGATAACATAATCTGTCTTCTGTTCAGCCACCTGGTGGAACTTATACTACATTTCAAATACCTACTGGCTTATTTTAACTTTATTTTCACACAATTGTGGGTTAGATAACTTTAACAGAACCAAACCCAATAATACTTTTAATTTCAGAACAACTTTGAACAACAGCCAGAGCCCTCGCACTTAGTAATCTCACACGCATACAACTTCTGTTACCCCGAACAACAAATAGACTTGAAGATCAAGACCGAGACAGACGAGACACAACAGCGAGACAACGACACACACCCACGAGACAGCGACGGTGAGCGAGACAGGCTACACGATGTCAAGATAGAGGAGACACACTGTGAGCCGGAGACTTTTGTTAATAACTTGAATTTGGAGCCCAAGAAAAAGAGGGGGAGGAAGGTTGAAAAGGTAAGCTCGCGTGCTGCCTACACCATTATGAAATGCTAGAGATCATTTATAATATTCTGTTGTGTTTATATAGTTTGTTATGTTCTAAAATGCTCATTTTCTTGTATTAATATTAGTTTTTTATTGATTATTTTACGTGAATAAAATCTGAAGTTATGGAATGGTATCGTCAGTTCTGATTTTAACCACGCGCCAAAAGATCCTTGTACATTTACAAATGAAAATGCCTGATTTATTAAAGATAGGAAGTTTTATAAATAGCTCTAACTTTTGTAGCAAACAACAGATTTTTGTTCAGAATGATGTACCCCCTTGCACCGTGTATTTCAATTCAGTTGATCTAACGCCCTGGTTTCATAGAGAAATGCCCGTGGTCCTTTAGTCTTCCTTCAGATAGAGAAGAGGCGTGCCTCAGCAGTAGCAACATGGTATGCTGATTGTGCTCACGCTATGCTATGACTAAATTCATCATACTTTCCAGCAGCCCGTAAAAGAGAAACCCAAAAAGAAAGTCAAGCCCAAAAGAGAAAAGATACCCGTCAAGAAAAAGATTAAAGTGAAAAAGAAACGCTCTCTGTCGATAGACTCCCTGCAGGACGATCACTTGGACGCGGATGACTTGGAGACGGAACATGATGGAGAAGTAAAGGATAACGTTATTGATGGGACGGACAGGAAAGATGAACTAGTACATTTAGTGAAACAGGTAGGATCTTCTTTTTTTGCTTGTATCAGCAATATTACTGGGTACAACACAATAGTACACCCACATTTCACCAGTTATGTTTCAAGTCCCATGTAATAGGGGGCGAGTCTATTGCCATCAACCGGGTACAAATGTAATAATATAGAACATGTTACCAAATGTGTTTTCTTTCAGAGCACAAGACTGAACGGCGTCGACAAGGTTACTAAAGAGGTCCCTACAAAGGAGCCAGCTCTCCCGGAACGACCACACTGTGAGGAGTGCGGCAAGAACTTCAGCTCGCGCAAGACTTACCGGTATCACTTGAAGTAAGTGGAGCACACAGCCTTTACAGGTACAATAACTGCCCAGATGTCCTTCCTTTGAGGTGTAGCGCCAGGGTAGGCCGCATAATTCAAATTTTCTTACATTTTTTTGTAATTTGCAGGTCAGTGTCAGGTTTTATGTTGATTAAAACATGATTTGAATTTGGCGGGCTACCCTGGCGCTTCCACCTCGCTCGTCGACTCGTTGAGCTACACGATCACTGACAAAGGCACTGACTGAACCGGTCCACTCAAACCTCTGTGTTCTTTCTTCAAAAGACCATCTCAGACACTAATCTGCATGGTCATCATGTGACTTGACCAAGAGATACATGGTCTGGACTCTGAGTTTGTTTCGGCTGTTTCTTATCGGAGTAGTGGGCTAGGACATGGAGTCAATCTCGTTAAAACATCATTTATTTTGGACGCTTCAAATTTTTCTTACAACCAATATACAAATTAAATATCATTTCATTTCAACAACAAAAGAACCGAGTTTGACATGCAAACTAGTCAACAAGCTTCGGAGTGGCGCCTTCCAACTGAACCGAAACCGAAAAAATCACGCCAAAGTCGATCAAAAGTCAAAGTCATGTTATTTATTTACCTCTGTTTATTTATTTATTTATTTACGAACTCTTACCTACAACTACTTTACTGGCCTTACATGCTTAATCCTTAATCTACATCCTATAAAGTTACATACTATATTCTAAATCATAACCTACATCTAAATAACATATTATATATAATGCAGCTTTTGCGAATACACTCAAAATTCAGTCATGTTGACCGTTTTATTTAACTATCGCGGTGTTGTGCACTCGGAATTCTGGCCGGAAGGTCAAACAGTAAATAAAGAAAATTATTTAAGCGTTATGCGGCGTCTAAGAGAGCAAATTCGACGAAAAAGGCTAGACTTGTTAAAAGAAAATTCTTGGATTTTGCACCACGATAATAATGCCTTCGCTTAAGGCCATCATAGTGAACGAATTTTTTACCAAAAACTGAACAAATACCATCGAGCAACCACCTTACTCACCAGATATGGCTCCAGCCGACTTCTCTCTTTTTCCTAAACTCAAATAACTTTGGATAAATATCCAAAGTTATTTTAAATGTTAGTTGTTCAACTAACATTTTGTGTTTTAATGATCGTTTGCCGGTACTTCCTTGACAGAGTAGTATACTGAATTGCTAAAACATTGTTTTAAACAGTGGTGTCCTTGCAGCGTCCTCCACAAAGGACAGAACCGCTACCCGTGTCCGCGCTGCGGGAAAGTCTACCAGTGGAAGTCCAACCTCGGACGACATCTCAGGAGCCATAAGGTTGGTGTGTTTTAGCATATCGGGCCCCAGCCGCTGGTCTGACGGTCACCAGTGGTTCCTAACAGCAAAAATACAAGGTTTAAACTGATCCTTCTAGAAGCCGTCAATCAATTCTGTGCACCAAACTAAGTAACTGTAAGCGAGAATGATTACTGGGAAACGAATTTTATTTGGGATGAAAAATTACGGTTTACGGTAGGACTCAATGTAACGCGCCCAAAACATTGTGCTATACAGGGGCATGGCTTTGACTTCCAATATCTCCGTAACGAGAAGGTTCAGATATGATCCAGAACAAAAAGAAGGGCGTCGCAACGATGGGGAGAACAAGTGCCTTTCGACTTCGCTAAAGGTCTTATTACACTCATTATGATCTGCGAAATGTTTACAATTTTGAGGTTTATTTATAAACGGTATTTGACGTTACGACTGTTTCAATAAATGACTTTTTAAGCTGACGTTAATTATTTTATTTACTTCTCTTTAACCAACGTTTGTCAATTTATTCCCTTTATTCGTAAATTTTAACTACAGAAGATCCAAGCTCAAAAATCACGTGGATGTAAAGCGATTTTTAATATTCTATTAATAATGTTGTGTGCTGACAGCCTCGTGATCACAAGCGCTACTGCTGAGCATGAGCTCCTAGGTTCGATACCCGGATCGAGCAAAGTGATGGCAATAGGCTAAACCCTTTTACATAGGACTGGCGATATGTGGGTGTACTAAAGTACACCTCTACTTATTTTCTAGTTATGTTAATATCATATTTCTGCTTGTTTAAGGCGCGCGACTCGGGCGAGCTGTACTGCGAGACGTGCGACAAACGCTTTGCGTCTGTCGCGACTTACAGGCAACATCTCAGAGTGTCGCGGCGACATGTTCCCGAGAGCGAATTCAGGTGAGAGAACAAATCCAATATACATACACATATTTTAGTTGCCACAGAAAAACACACGTTATGACAACTTTCTTTCCGTACAATATGTAGATTTTTTGTCAAATTCACCCTTTGTAATATACAGCTTGACACTGCTAAGGGGAGTTGTAGCTATACAGTCGCGCGTTAGTCGCTTTTGCAACGCGGTAATCACGGTTACGTAAGGGAAACTACACAATTTCATCTGACGCACTGTCTTCTGAAGAAATCGTGTGTCTCACGAAGTTTTTACGGCTTTTTAAGCGTGAAGGTGGTAGTTGCTGCCCGAACTGGGTGGCGGTTATCTCGTTCCTGTTTTCCCTTCTCAATGCGACTAGCTATTTCGCGCCGAACGTCTGGTGGAGCTATACCTGCCAACGGATACAATATCGCAAGTGGTTTAGATTTTAAGCACCCCGTTACAATGCGACAGGCATCGTTCAGCGCTCTGTCAACTTCTCTAGCGTGGGCCGAACGGTGCCACAACGAACTCCCCAGTAGAAAAAGATGATGCTCTCCAGCTGGTGGATGCGAGGAGGTGAAGAAAGTTATTTCTAGTTTCGACTTTTTGTTTAGTTTTATGGCAGTGGAAAGCCCAGGTAGCGTGGTTGAGAGCAATGCTCCACGTCAAAGCCCCGCCAAGAGATACTGAGAGCTCTGTTTACCTGACGGTTGCGGAGATGGAAAGCAAGGGACTGGGTCTTGGACGGATTTGGCCGTAGGGCATTTTCATCGTAGAATTTCTCTAGTGTTACCAGAGCTTCCGTCAGTTTTTCTTCAACCTCTTCGAATGCAAGTGTCTGGGCGGCCAAAGCAAGGTCGTCTGCATATAAAAAGCGTTTCGTTGGTGGAGAGCAAGGCTGGTCGTTTGTGTAAATGTTAAAAAGGGCCGGGACTAGCATGCTACCTTGAGGGAGCCCGTTTTCTGGCAGCGTCACGACTCTTGCTGTATTGTTGAGATGAACTTGAAATCGGCGTTTATTTAAAATAGCGCTAAGAATTTGCACGAAACCTACATCCTTTGTGAGCTCGCTGACTTTTCGTAAAAGTCTTTTATTTTATTTTAGTACATGGAGGACTTACAGCTAATAAAAACAAACAAACAAGGAAACCATAGTCACCAGAAAGCCTATTACAAATCCTCACGTATAGACTTTGAATAAAAAAAATTATGGTGTGAGCACAAAAACAGAAAATACACCGCTTTAATCAAAGTAAGAAGAATTGAAACTTGGCTTGCAATTATATGACTAAAATAATACAGAAAAAAGTAAAATAATAAAAACAATAATTAACCTATCGCTACTTGAAAAATTTGAGGCTTAAGCACCTTCTGGCCGAATTCACACTAACTGTCAATGGATCTTAATCATATCGCACAATATAACTGTTCTGCCTATAATTCGAAAATGTATGAGGTACACGTATGGGTGGATTAAAACGAAATGTTTTAACTTGGCACATTAAAATAAAATTTTGACAAAAACTATATTTTTAAGTTGACTGTATCATAGGCCGCCGAAAGATCAACGAATACAACACCTGTGACTTTAATCGCCTCAAACCGATCTTTGATGATTTGCGTTAGGTTGAGGGTCTGATTGGTGCATGACTTTCCTGGTCTAAAGCCAGCTTGCTCAGCGATAAAGTTTGGTTCGATTACAGGCATTAGGCGGTTGAGTAATAGCCTTTCAAAAAGCTTAAATGTGCCACACATTTAAGCTTTTTGAAAGGCAATGAAGAGATATAGGTCGGTAGCTTTTGGTTCTTTCGGACATTTACGGCTTAAGAAGAGCAATTACTTTAGCTCGCCTCGAGAGTTTAGGGATCTTGCAGTATTTAAGGCACGAGTTAAAAAGTGATAAAATCCAGGAAACAACAACTGGTCCGAGGTGTTTTAATTGGTCGACCGTAATGTCATCAAAACCAGGAGCTTTGCCATTTTTCAATTTTTTATCCCGTATATAACGTCTGATAGTGTAAAAGGCTTGCTGATATTGTGTTTTGCTTTTGCATCGCTGCAAAAATTCGTGGTGGGAGAGTGCTCTTAGCCTTAAGTCCTCGTACGCACCGGCGACTTTTTACGTGATAATTTTTTCGTGGAATGTATTTTCGACTCCTATTATTGAATCCAGTTTTGAGAATACAACAGAGCGCATCCAAACGCAATGAAAAAGTACAATGTTAATTGTGATTATGTTGAAATTCTGCTGTACGCGATGAAGAAATCGTCGCGTTGAAAAAGAGCTTACAGCATCATGTTTGCATGCATGCATGTTCATGGATATTGTGTTCAATTTTATGTTTTAGTACGGCTGATATAATTCATAGTAAACTATACCTTATCATGATAGTGTTACGTATCAGTTTCATGTGCAACGAGTGCGGAAAGAAGTTCGTGAACAAGACGCGTCTCCGTGACCACATCGACTGGGAGCATCTCAAGAAAATCAAGTTCCGCTGCCAGCTGTGCAACAAGGTAAGAACGAACTAACCCACAACATATCATTCAATTAGTTAGCCATCTCGAAGAAGTTCAATATTCTGCTGTGCACAAGAAACATGAAGCGACGAGTTGAGGCAGAACGTACCAAGCAACATTACAGTGTAGCGTGGTCCTTTTGGCGCTTGAATGACGGCGAGAAGAGGGCGCTATTGATAAATATTTGTAAATTGTCTGATTGTAAAACAAGCAAGAATAAACCCAGCAACTAAATATTAATAATTGAGTTGGTCAAAACCAAGTCTTTTATTTCAATCAGGCCATTAAAAAGTACTTTGGAATGTCAAAAAAAATACTTAAAAAGTACTTTGGAATGTCCAATTCAGTACTTTTACATTTAAGTACAATACTATGTAAACGGTACGCTTGACGCAAAAACGAAACAACCTGCATTATATCTATCATTCAGTTAGTTACGTCAAAAAAGTCCAATATACTGCTGTACAACAAGGAGATTGAGCCAGAACGTAACAACCCACAATGTATCAATTATTCAACTGTTTAAGAAAGATTGAGCAAAAACGAACCAACCAACAAACGTCAATAATACCGTAGACAAAGTCAGTCATTAATTTCGATTAGACCACTGAAAAGTCAAACTCAAACTCAAAGCATTTTATTTTCAATTAGACTGTTACAGGCACTTTTGAATGTCGGAAAAACAATGAAAGCGAAGCTACCAGTTACAGACACAAGGCATAATAACTTGTGAAAGTGCTGTAGTTGCCCATTCCAAGTATTTAAGATATGGTTATGGAGGCTATACACTCGACCGAGAGCTTTCTCTGTGTCTCGCATAAGACAGCCACGGACACCTCTCGCCGTGGCACTCCGAGTGTGTACGGTAGCGCTCGTCAAGCATCAGCTCTTTGCGTCTCGGGAGACACAGAGAGCTCTCGGGCGAGAGCGTACAGCCACCATAGAAGTGTTTAAACAACCTACTCACTGAGATAGACATAATTTTCATATTAGAAACAAAGACAAAATGGACCGACCTTCTACATCAAACTAAGTAAGTTTACGCAAAAAATTGTGCTGGGAAACGACTTTTTTTGTGGTGAAAAATCACGTTTTACGGTAGGACTCAATCTAACGCACTCAAAACATTGTGCTGATGAATGGATTGAATAGCACGGGGGTCGTGGAGGTGTTTTAAGTAAAAATCTTTAATTAAAAACATGTTTAAAAAAAAAAATAAAGAGTTGTTACTTTGACCCCCAATATCTCCGTAACCAGAAGGTTCCCAGGTATGGTGTAGAACAAAAAAATGTTCGCAATGACGGGGAGAACAAGTGCCTTTCGGCTTCGCTCAGGGTCTTGGTACACCCTTTGTTTTCCTGGGTATATCGTCGTCGCAAATAATTTTATCATTCTTGTATACAGAATATTGTATAACATTTTAAAATAATAATGATGCATTTTCTTTGCCCATTTTACTCCATACGAAAGTACCACTGCGAAAAGGCAATAGATTCAATTCCATTTCCGTATTCGACGTTCAAAAGTGCCTTTTAATTGCTTAATTGAAAGATATTTGTTAACTTTGACGTCAAAACGTGTAAAAGTGTTTAAACAACCAACTAAAATATTAATTTATAATTTAATTTGATTGTTCGCAGCCGTTCAAGTGCCACACGTCTCTGTACGTGCACTTGCAGAACGTCCACCGCAACAAGGAGAAGAAAGACAACCTGTGCCATGTCTGCGGCAAGTCCTACCAGGTCAGAACTACCGTTCCATCATCCACCTGGCTTCAGCCAACTGTACCGGGGTCGGCTTCCAGTCTAGCCGCCTGCAGCTGAATAGCAATACCTGCAGTAATTTATTTGGATTGACTGCCTATCTGAACTTCGCAACCCAGTTAGTACTACGATGGCCCAATACGATACCCCTTGGTAAGACTGGTTGTCAGACTATCGGGCCACTGACTACCTGTAACGACTTTCAAAGATTTGCAAATGAAGCCGGGACCAACGGCTTAACGTGCTTTCCGAGGGGCGGAGGAAACTCAGTATGTGGTCACAGCAACCTAGGCAAGCGCGGCTCAACCTGACGCGAATCATCATCATCATCGTTCTCCTGTCCTTATTACTTAGGTTCGGCGTGTCTTCTTCAAAACTTCTTTATTACTCGTCATATCAGCTGTCACCTCTTGCCAGCCAACTGCTCCACACAGTCCGTGCATCATTTTATTTTGGTCTTCCTTGACTCGTATAGCACAAATGTTATCAATGGATGATAACCAGTTTCCGAATTAAGAATTCGAACTTGAGTACTCATCAAATGTAGCCCTAATTATTAAAAATAAATATTTGAAAAAAAAAAAAAGAAAAAGGATGGTGGGCAATTTCCTATCAAATCTGGCCTAAAGACCAACAGAATAGAATGTATCTCAAATAGTAGCCTATAGTAAGTACTTATCATAGTTTGGCAACAACTAGGTACCCAAGTCGCGGCAGAACTGAAATAGAGCCTGACAGTTGAGTCAATTCTTTGGCAAAATGTGTCGGTACTAGGGCTTTCAAATACCGGATTTTTTCAATACCGGTATTAATACTGTGATCACGGTATTAATACCGGTATTGAACGCAATTTCAATTAGGACATTAATAAAACCATTAAAAGACGTGTTTTTATTTTTGAATCAGTCTTAATTGTTCTTATTTATTATAAATACCTTATATACATAGCTCTCAATAACAATTTGGTATTGTTTGATTTTTTATTTAGTTAGGACTAGGAATTAGGATCTTAATCAAAACTTAATCTAGTATTTTTGCAGGAAGGCATTTCACATAGACTTTGTAAAGTACAATATCTAAAAAAAAATAAAAAATTATAACCAACTTATACTTACAGTTTACAACACACAAACAAGTTATTGGTTAAAAATATAAAATTACAGCTTAATTAGCTAGCAATCATTTGGTGTTCATTTTAGAACATTCTTATAAGTATGCAACAACAAAAACAATTGAATTTCTTCTTATCTCGAAGAGGCAACAACGACGGTAATCTAATTAAACTAGCAACAATCCGCGCTAGATCACAACTTGACATCACAACACTACATTCACAACACATGACAATGTCTACGCGTTATCCCGTCGCCTTTGCGAAACTGACTAACAATAACAAAAACGACATAAGTACAGCTTGATTTCGGGCATTGGCTCAGGCGGGGCGCAGTATGTATAATATAATTTGTTTCAATATAATATTATTTTATATCTATAATTAACCTGAAATAAATGATTGTTTTATATTCACTACAGAACGCAGCGAAACTCAAATACCACATCGTAGCGATGCATACCAGCGAGACGCCGTACCAGTGCCAGCACTGTACCGCAGCCTTCGGCTGGTACTCCAGTCTGTACCGGCATGTGCGCGAGGTGCACTACAAGGTACGTACCAGTGCCTGCACTGTACCGCGGCACTCCAGTCTGTACCGGCATGTGCGCGAGGTGCACTACAAGGTACGTACCAGTGCCTGCACTGTACCGCGGCACTCCAGTCTGTACCGGCATGTGCGCGAGGTGCACTACAAGGTACGTACCAGTGCCTGCACTGTACCGCGGCACTCCAGTCTGTACCGGCATGTGCGCGAGGTGCACTACAAGGTACGTACCAGTGCCTGCACTGTACCGCGGCACTCCAGTCTGTACCGGCATGTGCGCGAGGTGCACTACAAGGTACGTACCAGTGCCTGCACTGTACCGCGGCACTCCAGTCTGTACCGGCATGTGCGCGAGGTGCACTACAAGGTACGTACCAGTGCCTGCACTGTACCGCGGCACTCCAGTCTGTACCGGCATGTGCGCGAGGTGCACTACAAGGTACGTACCAGTCATCATCATCATCATCATCATTTCAACCGAAAGACGTCCACTGCTGGACATAGGCCTCCCCCAAGTGTCGCCACTTTGACCGATCCCGTGCGTCTCGCATCCAGCGGATCCCCGCAATGACTTTACCAGGTCATCGGTCCACCTAGTGGGAGGTCTTCCAACGCAAGGTCTTCCAGTTCGCGGTCGCCACTCCAGAACTCTCCGGCCCCATCGGCCATCCGTTCTGCGAGCAATATGCCCTGCCCACTGCCACTTAAGTTTGGCTATTCTTCGGGCTACGTCGGTAACCTTGGTTCTCTTACGGATTTCCTCATTTCTGATTTGATCGCGCAAGGAAACTCCGACCATCAGTTTCGGAGATATGACGTCTCCCTGTCTCACACCTCGCTGCAGAAGGATAGGTTCCGAGGTCTGGTTCTGAAGTCGGACTGACATGGTGGCGTTTTTGTACAAACACTTCAACACCTCGATGTACCGATAGTCAATTTGGCACCGTTGGAGAGACTGCAGTACGGCCCAAGTCTCAATCGAATCGAAGGCTTTCTAGTAGTCCACAAACGCCAAACAGAGAGGCAGGTTACACTCTTCGGTCTTCTGTATAACCTGCCGCAGCGTATGTATGTGGTCTACGATGCTAAAGCCTTTTCGGAATCCGGCTTGTTCGGGAGGCTGAAAATCGTCAAACCTGCGCGTGAGACGATTCGTGATGACTCTTGAAAACAACTTGGAGACATGGCTTAGAAGTGAGATGGGCCTATAGTTCTTCAGCCGGGCATTGTCGCCCTTTTTGAAGAAGAGTACCACCACACCCCTGCACCATGCCTACGGCGTTTTCCCCTCGAGTATGACGGAATCAAACAGCTTCTGAAGGGCCTTAAGTACCGGTTTTCCACCTGCCTTCAGGAGTTCGACCGTATTTCCGTCATCACCCGGTGCCTTGTTGTTTTTTAGCGGTTTTAGAGCCATCCTAATCTTGTACAGGCTGAAATCCGGAATGTCTTCGGTATAGTGTTGGGTCAGTCTAGCTCTTGGGTCGTTAGCTAGATTTGCAACGGGTTTACTGGTTGAAGTGTACAACTGCCCATAAAACTCTCGATCTCCCTCAGCAGCTCCGGTTTGGCGGATACGATCCTGCCATCGTCGGTCTTCAGTTTCGTGAGCTGGCTCTGCCCAATAGCCAGATCTCTTGAAAATACCTTGGAGCCTTTATTCCGCTCAATAGCGTCTTTAATACGCTCGGTATTAAAGCGGCGGAAGTCGCGTTTCAAGGATTTAGAGATCAGTCTTTTGAGCTGCCGGTATTTCCACGCCTCGTCTGAAGACTGCAGAATCACCTCACGCCGCTCCCTCATGAGCTCGAGAGTATGATCAGAGAGTTTTTTGTTCTTATGTGCACGACGTGTCTTGAAGAACTTAGACCCAGTGGTATTAACACTTTCCACGAACCTATCGTTGTATTCGTCCACTGAGCTTCCTACACACTGGCACTCGAAACGATTCTGGAGTTCAAGCTGAAAGCTCTCGGGGTTTTGGATCTGGATCTGTGCTGGACGGAGCGTAGACTTCATCAGTCGAGACCTTTCAAGCTTGATATTGATGTGCCTCTTACCATGCGGTGATTGCTCCCGGTTTTCACCGAATTGATCACAGAGACATCATTGAATATTTGCTTCTTGGTTGATATGATGAAGTCAATCTCATTTTTAGTTGCGCCATCGGGACTCTGCCAGGTCCACTTCCTGTGCTCACGCTTTTTGAAGAAGGAGTTCATCATATAGAGGCCCTCCTTCTCCATAAAACTAGCCAGTTGGTGACCCCGGTGGTTCCGACGTCCAACCCCAAATTGCCCCACCTGCAGCTCATCCTCGTCTCGTATGCCTAGTTTCGCATTGAAGTCCCCCATGACAACGGTGTAGTGAGTTTTGAAACCATGCAGGGCTTTGGAAATATCCTCATACATGGTCTCCACTTCATCGTCGGGGTGTGCCGAGGTCGGGGCGTAGACCCGTATGACCTTCAGCGAATATCTTCAGGATATTCTGAGTATAAGGTACGCCACCCTGGTCGACACACTCTCGATCTTCACCACGTTATTCACGAGGGACTTGTGGACGATAAACCCAACACCACCCTGGGACTGCCGGTCACCCTCTCGGAAATAGAGCAGGTTGCCGGATTTCAGGATTATCGTGTTCTCCCCCTCTCTTCGGACTTCAGATAATCCCACAATACTCCATCGCAGCCTGCTCAATTCCTCTTCGAGTTCCGTTATCTTCTCGTCGGTCCGAAGTGTACGCGTGTTATATGTTGCCAGGTCAAGTCGTCGGTATAGGCAGCCTGATCCCATCCGGAGATTCTTAGCACCCCTTGCCACGCCACGGCCTCGACCGCTACCATAGTCGAGGGTAGACGGGCTGCCGGGTACTAGGGGCCATTTTTGTGTTGCGCTCATCATTGGGGGCGTTTTGCCATAATCGCCACGCTTGGCAGGCGGTTGGCGATCGCAGTACGGTTGTTAAAAACACAGAGAACGCTGCTGCCCATTCTCTGGTAAGTACCAGTGCCAGCACTGTACCGCGGTACTCCAGTCTGTACCGGCATGGGACGGCAAACAAGGTACGGAGCTGAATACACGAGATGCTGGGAGGGGGGGGACGTATCACCAAAGGGTTTAAAAGTGGCCTCAAAAGCTTATCATGATTAAAGGATGGCTCCTAGACCAACGACGAAACATATTTTTTACCCGACTGTTGTTAGATAAAGTTGCTCTAGGACCAGGCTGCTCAACTTATTTGGAAGGTGAGCCAAAATTTAGATTCCATGTCAACTGGCGGCCATCTAGTAAGTAAAACTTTGAAGTGGTTTTTGTGAAACAATTTATCAATATTTGTCATGACTTTTTCGACTTTTCGAAGTTTAAGAGCCATGACACATGAGTGCGCAAACAGAACTCGAAATATTTTAGCAGCCCGTCTCTAAAATATTAGATATTCTTTTTAGCCAGTATTTAAGCTACTGGGCGGCAGGGTAAAAGAGTGTTTGTATCAGTAAGTACGAAGAAGGAAATAAAAGAGGCAGCGTCTGTCCCTCTCAGTGTGTGGGCCGGGCCCCGGGCCCCGGGGCTAAAAACGTAACAATACGCCACGGCACACATTGATTGTGAAGGTATTTTCAGGAAAAAACCGGCAAAGTGCGTGTCGGGCCACGCACAATGTAGGGTGTCGTAGTTGCCTACCAAAATATGCAGACACTTCCTTTGGTCCGATTTGTTCAGAGCGATGATTTTTATTAAAATAATAAAATTAAAAAAAAATTGCATTTGCAGTTGAAAAACCTGTGCTTCCATAAATTATGTTTAGGAAAATATGTTATCATATACATTTCATAAGTTGGTCGACTATTACTCGTAAACTTGTAAAGCCTGATATTGTTCCTTTTAACTTCGTTATACGTAATATACGACCGCCGTGAATTTTGCCACACACCCAAAGGCAACCGTTAAGCTGGTAGAGGGGGGGGGGACACTTGAGTCTAACGAAAATAGCATTTCACAAACGAATCCCTTAATCGAAAAATTACTTGACAATCTCGCAATATTTTTTCAATACACTTTCTCGAAAACTGGTTCTTATCGCACTACGATTAGGTTCAATATACAATGTATTTAATAACCGTTGATTTTTAATATTTTTCTGCACACGTGTGGAACTAAAAATTTCCACAGATAACTATATTTATACCAAATCCAAATGGGTGTAATGACTATGATCGGCGGTAACTTACAACTTTACCTCTTTATAATGTTAGTGTAGATTCGTTAACCGATGTATGTCAATGGTTCCAGCTGCGGCTGCAGCCCAGGAAGCCCAAGAAGGCGAAGAAGGAGGACATCCACCCAGCGCTGCTGCCCAGCGCAGTGGCGCTGCCGCCCTTGCAGCGACCCGGACGACCTTAGTGTCTGCTCACCTACTTAGCTCAACATCTACAGCGTGTAACAGGTGTGATCATAGTTAATGGTGTGGTACAGACCATCACACCAAACAACTTTCTCAATGGAACCAACATTGTTATTGCAAAACAAAAATATTGTAATACCTAATTGATCCAAATGTATGGGACAACGATTTTTTTTTCGCGATTTCGATTTTGGTAAACAAAAAGTACTCGACAGCTTTACAGTACACGATCACACCAAACTGATACACGCTGTATAAGTATGTATGATATCATACATAGAAAATTCGCATGTGTATGGTCAGAGTGTTACTTTGGCCACACAAAGCAGACTTGACTGAATTTTTATACTTTATCCTAGTTAGTAAGTAAGAATGCAATTGTCTGTAAAATAAAATTATTTTAATGATTTAATATTTTGTTTGATATAAGTGACCTGCGCTGTTCTGATAACATTAACAAAGAGATTTTCAACCGAGTAATCGATACGATCGATACAAAGAAAAATCGTGCTGGCCCAACGGTTAAGGACTCACCTCTCATGCACAAGGTCGTGGGTTCTTTTCAATTCATATGTACTTTCAGCCTCAAAAAGATGTAAACTCGGACAAGGAACTATTTTAGTGTCTACAACTATTATTCCATAATTGTGTATATGTTACGGCTAAAAGCCGAAGTAAGGTTACACCTAGTTCTAGCCGACTATACCTAGGTCCAGGTAATCTCTTATTACGACATTTTTTATCCTGGTAAGTTACCCACATAGCGCAGAGGAAGCCGCGGGTAGTAGCTAGTAATTCGTATGTTTATGCTCTAAACAAATTTATGTACAACTAGCTTCTAAGTTCCACTCGGGACTCCGCGTGATACACATTCTATGGCAATCTGCTACAGGTAGTGTACCCTCCCACCAGTCAAAAGATTTTTTGAAATCGGATGAACAGTTTCGGAGATTAGAGAGGAGCTCGTGGCTAAATAATAACAGCCACTCGGATCAATCTTCAGGTTAAGCCGCGCTTACTTAGCTTGGTCTGTGGATGGGTGACCTCCCATTTCTTATCGACTTTCCTCCGTGCCTCGGAAAGCAATTTAAGCTGTTGGTCCCGGCTGTCATTTGTAGATCTTTGACAGTCGTTACATGTAGTGGCTCGAAAGTCTGACAAGCTGTCTTACCTAGCGGTAACGTATTACCGCGGTTGCCGGTTGCGTCTAGGTAATTGGGTTGTGGAGGTCAGATTTGCAGTTGCTCCATGTAAAATTCTAGTATTCAGCTGCATCCGGTTAGACTGGAAGCCGACCCCGACATAGTTGGGAAAACGCTACGAAGATGAGGTTCGGAGATTACCCCCTACAACTAAAATGTACCTTTTTATAGATAAACAAACACTTTAGGTATTAAAGGATCATTGTTATCCATTCCTTTCATTATAACATCAAGTACTCTATAAATACATACTTTGCAGACAGTTTCATGTCAATGTTATCTGTGTGTCGAGATAACGATAGGTCCCACACGTGTTGTGAAGATATCGGCATGATCATCCATACTGATAATACAAATACGAATTACGTTATCACATCTCAACGGCCGAACGGATGTTGATGAAAGGAGAATGACATAAACCAAGAAAGTTGCATTTTAACGAACTACCGAATATCAACGATATTTTTCATTTAGGTTAGTAGGCACAGACGGCCAGCATATCAAGCTACCGGTAATACAATCTGTCCAATTTCTTTAATAGATTTTCAACTTTATCTCTAATGCAGGGTGACTGGTAATTAAACACGTGATTGTACTCATGATAACAAACAACTTTCCCAAAGAAACTTTTTTTTGGTGAAAAATCACGTTTTACGGTAGGACTCAATGGAAAGCACTGAAAGCATTGAGCTGATGGATGGATTGAATAGTAAGGGGGTCGTGGACGTTTGTAAAGTAAAAATCTTACATTCTTCTTAGCGTTTCGATGGCAAAATTTTAAATATTTAGCCCAAAACTCAGCTACGCGTACCCCGCTCACTGATGCAGTAAATAAATCAGCAAGAGCGCAGGAGATAGGGCATGCGGGGCAATATGGAAGGTGGGCCAATGTTTGTGGGGAGACGCCGCATAGGCACTTGAGGTCTGAGCCGTCCATGAACCCCCGTGTGCAGAGATTGTCTTTGCTCCGGCCGAGTTGGGTTCGAAGTCTGTTTAGAGATTTCAAAGTTGACCGCGGCAACCCGTGTCCAGGTGGAAGGTTTTCTGATGGATCGTTGAAGTTGTCAGGGGGTTTAAACCGCTCCCACCAGAGACTGGGGTGCATGAAAGGAGCCTCCCCGAGTGACGTACCTTCCGAACTCCTGTTACGTCCGGCACACCCTGGGCAATCGACTGCAGTCGATTGGCTAATCCTCTCACCACGATGGCAAATATAAGTAAACCTTACATTAAAAACATGTCTTTAAAAAAAAAAACTTGTGACAAGTTGGAACAACCCCTAATATCTCTGTAACTAGAAGGTTCCCAGGTATGGTCTAGAACAAAAAAAATATCGCAAAGACGGGGAGAACTAGTGTCTTTCGGTTATGTTAAGGGTCTATTTACATCCATTATATTAATATCGTAAATGCGAAAAAATTATCAGCTGTCCCAAACAAAATTTTAATACCTACTCGACCCAAATGTATGGGACAGCTGATAATTCTTTCGCATTTTCTATATTAAACCCAAGGAGAAAGTTGTGCAGTTTGGTGGTTCATATGACTGTACCCTTTGTTACACCGTGTACAGGTTCAAGTTAATTGGGAACATTGACAGTTTCGGGTAGCTTGATGTGCTGGCGTCTGTACGTAAGTCGGACTACATTTTGTTAGTCTGAGCTGTCCCACTCCTGGGCAAAGACCTTCTACTTGTCTCGGTCTTGTGCCTCTTCTCGCCAGTTTGTGAGGTAGCCATCCAAGGCGTCCCGTCATTTTCTTCTTGGTCTGCGGCGACCTGTCTAATCTACCTGTTCCTCTCTATATTTGAATGGTCGAAGACACGTAAGATCAGCCCAACTCTTATAAAAAAAATGAGAATTGTCCATTGGCACAGGTAGACCATGACCTGGTGTAGCTTAGGACACAGGATGTAGAACATTCCATCTAACCTAGCCTTTTTCCAACTATGTCGGGTTCGGCTTCCAGTCTGACAGGATGCCGCTGTATACAAGTATTTTATATACAGCGACTGCCTATGTGACATCCACAACCCAGTTAGTACTAGGTAATTAAAATGATAACCAGAACAGACTTTCGGGCCACTGACAGTGTAGCGACTGCCAAAGGTCTACAAATGATTGCCGGAGCCGACGGCTTAACATGTTTTGCGGGACACGAAGGAAACTCGGTATGCAATGGATGGTCACCCATCCATGGAGCGCCTTCGCAAGCGCTGCTGAATCTTGAACATCGACCCGTGCGGCTGTTATTCTTTAGCCACGAGCTTGGGATGTAGAAAATTGTGGTGGAGAAAATTAACCTATTATGAGACACAAAAAAGGGATGGTGGCGAAGTCACGGGCATAGCTAGTTAAAGACTCCTCTGGTGATTATGACGAAGTCATCTCGATAAGATTATAATGTTATTCTTGTAGCGATACCGACCTGTCTGTATAAATATGCGGGAACATTTGTACTTATTTCAAAAATAAGCAGTGTTGTGTGAGCGAGTGAAGCTTCAGGTCGGTAAAGCAATATTGAATAACTTTCACTTAACTACATATTGATAAAATGTTATACAACATATTTAGTTTAATTCCGCAAATAGGTCCACGCTTGGATGCAGGACCCTCTCGCGAACATATGCATATGCAGGAAGTTCGAATATTTGCATGCTAGGTACATGCAACCAAACCTGTGCACGTGTTGTCTCGACGACCGCTTGGGATTGGGCGCTGCATTCTGCATGCAAGCTTGGCTCTATTTGTTATTTTAACATACTTACCTACAATTTTATTCCAAAATACACTATTTCACAGTTCAAAAAACGGTATGAAGAACTTGCCGATAATCTTGCTGTTACTAAAATATTCCGAAGGATTGCCAAGAGTAGACCCGCTGGTAGAAACGCCACGAGGCTTAATAAGAGGACTGCAGAACAAAGATGGCGACTACGCCATGTTCCTGGGGGTGCCATATGCTGTGGTGGATGAAAACAATCCATTTTCTGTGAGTACCTTCAGATTATATCACGATCAGCCGTTGGTCCTGCGCCTGACCTCTGCGGTCGTGTCGGGTTGCCGTCCCGTCGGACTAGGAGAGCGAGGGACCAGACAGTGCGCCTGTGGCCGCAAAGATGGCTAATCTCTGCTGAGATTGGCAGCATGAACGGTCAGGACATTGTGCCGGGTGATTTTACACCCGGTAGAGTTGTCCAGACCGTTCGGAAAGCCGTCAACCAAGCATTCTGTATATCTAAGTACCTAACACTGCGCAAAAATTGTTACTGGAAAACTATTTTTTTTTGGTGTTGCGCAGTGTTAATTTGTTTGATGTCGGCTCCTGATGGGTCCGGTTACACCTTGTATAGCGATAGCCTAGCGGTTATTTCACTGTTAAGTATCCTACAGCTAATCAGTGAATAGCGCTGTGGGCTACAATCTATACGATCTACTGAATGCTTGGTAATCGGACGTGCGTCGGTGCAGTGGCGGGGCAAGACCACAATTTTATGTGAACAAGGTACATTTAGCGAGGCCCTCTGGTGGCGCAAGAAGCAATGTTAAAAATTAAAAAACGATTGAAAAATAGTTATCCCAATTTTGGCAATGGGTTTTTGAGGTGCGAGGCGGCCCTCGTAACGCGAGGCCGTAGGCGGTGGCCCACGTCGCCTACGCCTAGCGCCGCCTCTGTCGGTGGCCCACGTCGCCTACGCCTAGCGCCGCCTCTGTCGGTGGCCCACGTCGCCTACGCCTAGCGCCGCCTCTGTCGGTGGCCCACGTCGCCTACGCCTAGCGCCGCCTCTGTCGGTGGCCCACGTCGCCTACGCCTAGCGCCGCCTCTGTCGGTGTCACTTCCACCCTGTATACGGCACTTATAACAAAAAAAACATTTTTCTTAATTTTTGTCCGTATATCTGTGTTTGTTCCGGCTAATCTCCAAAACGGCCAGACCGATTTTGGCGGGACTTTTACTAGCTACCTGCTAGTTAATGTTATAACGACTGACTTAGGACTTATATTTTAGAAACAAAATTAGGGTTTCGTGCAAAACAATTAAAACCCTTGAAATTGTTAACAAAATTCGTTTCAAATAGGGAAGTAATATTGTTATAATAAAGTCACGCGGATGAAGTTTTAAATTCTTTAAATTGTAATCTATGGAGAACGTAGTGGATAGCATAATTGTTTTAAAATGTTAAATTTGTGATATTGTGACTTATTTTTATAGTGCTACTGTTTGTTTTTCCTTAAATAAATAAATAAAGGTCGCCAGTAACTTATAGTTCCGTCTATGAATTTTGTTTATTTCATGTTTCTATATTTTTAATTGTAGCTCTTAGTCGTTCCATTTGAATAAAGTAATATAATAAAGTCTATATAAGGTCTATCTTTTCATACACGAAATATTTAAAGAGTAACTTCTATAAGTAGTAAAGAGGCCATACCAACGAAAAAAAACGTTTTTGTTTTTACGAAATTATTATAATTCTAAAATTTCTTGAGACATTTTGCATAAAAGCTATTCTATGAATCAGACGCGCCCCGCACCCGCGCCGTGCCGACGCGCACGCGGCGACGGGCGGCTTGCATTGTTGTTCATCGTCTTGTTGTTCGCAGGTCATGAACTCATGACACTGTGCGACCGCGCAAGAATGGTAGTCATTTCTGGTCCTGATGGTTACCGCGCTTCAACTCCACAGTAGTCTGTGTTAGTCTGGGCGCAAACACCTGCCCTGACCTGCTATAACTTGGAGCTTAACAATATCGCTGGTGAAATGTAGTGGTCGTTCGAAAATACATCTCTGCCTATCTACATATTTGGGGAATGCAGGCGTGATGATGTTAAAAATAAACCAATGTATTAACGTAGGTACACTTCATAACTGAATCTAGTCTTATTTTAATAGACGTTTACAATAATAATAAATGTGAATTTAAATAACAATACCATCTAAACCTAAGAAGATGTTAAATAATTTCCCTCCTTACAACTTTACGAAAAGGAACCTAGGTGCGATCAAAACAAATCGTATTCTACAGCGTCTACCTACCTACACATCTGTAAATTAATAAACAGCTGATGTGTGCAACTCGAATTTGAAAATGTAAAATAATCGAAAAAATTTGTAACTCATGTCGACTATGACGGGAGAGCGTCGAAATTCGAATATCCGTCAGCTGTTTTTTGGTTGTACCTACTCGTACTACAGATGTGAACTGTCAGTGCGCAGTGCGGCTTGATTAGAACAATCGTACTAGAGATAGGCAGACGTGGCATACCTACCTACTTAACTGTTGCAGATCGATACACGCTGTTTCTGAGAATGTCCTTACCTACAGAAAACTAGTCTTTTTGTAGGTAAATAACTCTAACTTATACGGTCACTCACGTGATTTCTTCTGTGATTGTTCATTATTTTGAGCTCCCGATAACACACAACACAACACATAACACTGTTAACAAAAGATCCGTAGTTGAATGATGTTGAATCGACGATGTCATTTTCAATTCTTGCTGACACTCGTTGCCAGCCTCCGTCTGCAGCTGGTGGCATGTAGACCCCATAGTCCTGACTCCTGGTGCCGCTGTACAGCACCTAAGATAGTCTGCAGAGATGGTTTTGTCCTATAACGCTCCAGGAAGAGGGCTTGTGCTCTGAGAAAAACATTTCCACATTCCTTGTAGCACATCACCATGTTCTGGTACTCCTGGTTCGTATACCTTTAGTTCGGCATTGTTACAATAATTGTTTAGCGACCGATCGTTTGTTAGCATAAGGCGCATGAGGCGCGTCACGCGTACCGAGCGGGACTGAAGAGGCGCGAGGGGGGGGGGAGGAGCGCGGCAAGCCCCGCGCGCGCTCCTTTGACGCTGCGCGCCGCCCGCCTCAACGATAGTAGGTAAATACGAGGTAGTAAACTATAATGGATGTTGCAAAATAAGGAACCATTATTTATTTTACAAGTAATTTTAATTTATTTATTTTTTATAAAAATATACTTAGATAAATTATTTTTTTGCCCTTGAAATGGCTTCGTTATAGCCGTTAGATGATTCTCTGAAAATATTTCGTATATGAATAGTTAGACCTTATATATGTATAACTACTTATAGGTATTAAACTTAAATTACTAAAAAACTTATTTATTTCCTACTATATTTAGAGCAGGACTTCCCAACCAATGGGGCGCGCCTCCCTAGGGGGGCAAATAGAGACGGCAAGGGGGCACGGCATGCGTTTGGCACCAGTGTGGCACATGACCCGAAATCTGTTTGTTGTCGATGTCTTACAATTATCAGAAAAAGTTCAGGAACAATTTCTAGAAATGAAGGCCGATTCGGTCATGAAAGATGACTTCCATCTCTTGACATTGAAGCAGTTTTGGATCAAACGATTCGTTGTTAATCCAAAAGTTGCCGCTCTTGCTTTGCGAACACTTGATCCGTTTCCTCGACATACTTGTGCGAGACAGGTTTTTCAGTTCTGGTTTTAATAAAAAACTAAGCAGCGAAATCGTCTTGCCGTTGATAGCAACCTAACAATAGCTCTGGCAAGAACTGTACCTAGAACAGACCAGCTAGTACAGAGCATCCAAGCTTAAGTATCTTACTAGTAATTACACTAATATCCATTTGATCATACTAATAATAACAAAAGTTGTAATTGATAAATAAATGTTGTAAAAATAACGTGTGTTTGTTGTTATACAGGGAGAATGTATGAAACATACAGCGCCATCTAGTGTTACTTATCCAAAGCACTATGATGAGCCTATCAATAACATAGAAGACGTCACTTGTCTATAAGACAGCAAGTCCTATTGACAAGTGACGCCATCTAAAATCTTAGCCTTTAACAATCTGTACCCGCGCCATTCCGGGAGTTATCTACACTACATCTACAGAGGACCATACGACGATATTATGCACACCTGTAAGCCGAAACCGCTTTATAAGCAGAGCCGTCTTCGAACAAATTGTCATTCACTAGCTAGAGGTATCAGAGCTCGGTAGCCACGCAGCCAGCTTTGATCCTAAGTAAATCTAGTTCCTGCTTCGATAGCCTAGCAGTCTTGAGGAACTAGACAGCTAGGAGAGGGATAAAAGGCGATAGCCACGCAGTCTCTTTCACCCCTCTACTTAGGGACCACCTGTTAGATAGATTATTATAATTGTTGTAACAATTATAATAAGTTTGCCAATAAAAATAATACCAAGTCATGGGGCTTTAATTTCACAAAAAGCAACCCTATACCGTCCCATTTGAAAGTGAACCTTACATAAACAGGGGGCATGAAAATGTTATTGATTGTCTGGGGAGGCTCGACACAAAAAAGGTTGGGAAACCCTGATTTAGAGGTTATTTACATGGGACAGAAAAATAAATGAGCTTGTACTATACAACACTCCTTACCTTTTGAGGAATACAAGCTTAATGTTCTGATATTTATCTAGCGCCTATTTCCATCGTCTTCCAGGCCGCGACACCTCACCCCGGCTTCAGCTCAACCTTCGAAGCCTACCACGACAACATAGCCTGCCCGCAGTACAGCAACAACAAAGCTATGGGCAGCATACAATGCTTGCAAGTCAACCTTTACGTACCAAACTCAGCGAGCTCACGCAATAGATTACCAGTAATGGTATTTCTACATGGAGGTTCATTCATAAGAGGTCACAAGTCTGAGCCTGACTTGTCACCGAAGTTCTTAGTCAGGCACAATGTGATAATAGTGACTTTTAACTATAGAGTTGGTCCATACGGCTTTTTGTGTGTTAGTGAAGCAGGTTATAACAACCAAGGTTTAAAAGATCAAGTGCTTGCTATGAAATGGATTAAAGAAAACATTGCAGCCTTCGGTGGAGATGTGGACAGACTCACCGCTTTCGGGCAGTCAGCTGGGGCCATGTCTTTAGATATACAATTGCTAGCGAAAGAAGGTTTCGTTAAACGGGCGATTTTACAAAGTGGGTCGGCGTTGACTACTTGGGTTATTACTGAAAAGAATGATAGTATACCTTTGAATATAGCTGCACGACTTGGCTATGACGGAGGAGATTTGAAAGGAGCAATGAAATTTCTATCTGAAGAAGATCCTTTACATGTTATTAAATCAGCCAATGAAATCATGTTTTTCGGCCATGGACACCCCCATACTCGCCCGTGCGTAGAAAATGTCGGAAATGATCAAATTTTAAAAGATCACCCCACGAACTTACAACCGAAAGTCAAAGGAATGGAAATAATGATCGGACACACGAATAAAGAAGCCAAGTTCATGTGGGTGAATTTCAACAAGAGATTTTTATGTATCATTTCGGTGGGATTTTTTTATTTCAATGCAATCTATGTATTTTTAGTGACAAATAATACTTTAGTCTATTTTATAACATTGTGCGTGA
Source organism: Noctua janthina (assembly GCA_963576755.1). Classification (NCBI taxonomy): domain Eukaryota; kingdom Metazoa; phylum Arthropoda; class Insecta; order Lepidoptera; family Noctuidae; genus Noctua; species Noctua janthina. The sequence continues at coordinate 249,588 of OY755077.1, forward strand.
GTGGACATCAAATATTATCAAAACTTACATAAATATTTAAGGATAAAGTTTTAAGAGTCCACTGAAATTAAAAGTGTCCACCGAAATGATAAAAATTACCACCGAAATGATAAATCCACCGAAATGATACAGCTAAGAACAACCGTGCCCCCAGCCAGGGTTCCGTACTTTGTTAGGTTTGATTTCCACAAATTTTAGATAAACACTGAGACAGGACAGTACACAGTTTTTTTTAATATCATCATTAATATACAGATATTACAGTTAGTATTATTACATATATCATTCTTTGAGGTTACAATAACCTCAAAGAATGATATTAATGTAATGTAATGTTTATTATGATATGAATGAATAGTTTCTTTACTTTTATAACCTTTGGTAATTTTTGTGGTTGTTGTTGTGTGAAAATGTTGGAAAACTTTATCGTAAATGCTGGTAACCTTAAATAAATATTTTTGCTTGTTTATGTACTAATACTAATTTACTTGATATATTTTCAAAAGAATCAACGTATCGCGATTAGAAAGCTTAAAGTTTCTGATTAATATGATGGTTGCATTTGTAAGTTATGCCATTAATAGTAATACCTAATGTCTACCTATTGCACTAAGAGAAAAATGCTAGGTATAATTTAGTTAAATTGGTAACGAGAGGAGAATAGTGTTTCTACAGGTATATCAGTAAAACTTCTAAAATTAAATCAACTCTTATATTTTTAAAATACAATAAATGAATAAGAAACATTATAAAAATATCTTAGTAGTAATAGCTTAGTACTTTTAATCCTTTTACATAAACGTATGAAACATAACAGAAACCTAAGATTGAGATCACTTTATTCTTAAATTACTACAACAATAGAGAAACGTACATATCTAAATAGAACAAAAAACAACAAAGTTTTGTTCTACCTATAACTATAATTCGCAATTATGTATAAGTAATTCTTATACCTAATGCGAATTATAGTTATTCCAATAAAACAGTCTTTCTGGGTACGTATTTACGAGTAGGTTCAAGTATGTAGCTTAAAGATTAATTTTTCATCATGTCACTTTAAATCACACAATTATTTCTCAAATTCACTAATCAGCCTCTTTTCATGACTATAAATATAGGTTTTTAATTTAGATATGTACCTAATAAACAAATCTTCTTTAATTATCACACCACAGCACGTCTTTACTATAATTATTATAGTCATCAGTCTTCTTTAATAAGTTTAACTTCCTACCTAAAACAAGTCATGCCATTAAATGACAGCAAATATTTAAAAAACTAAATATACAATAACAAAAATCAAAAAATATTCAAATCAGAACTGGACGAAGACGAAGATAATCTTCTTACTTTTCTCTTCTTGGCTGTAATCATGATTTCTTCTTCGCTGTCAATATTTCTTGTCCGTTCATACTTTTCAATAATTTCAGTATCATTGTTTTCAAAAAATGAACACGATGGAGTGCTAAATTCATTGAAGTTTTCATATTTTTCGAGCAATGATTTGGGTATTATCGATGATTCCTGCTCATTCTCTCCTTTTTGATTATTCATTCCATCAAAGGAATGGGATGTTGAGGGCTTTATAATTGATATTTCAATGTTTGTGATTGAGTGTGTGTGTGGTTCATGTATGAAACTATTCCTTTGTAATTTTTTGGAAAGATTCTTTTCATTGAATGGCTTGGGACGTAGTACTAATTTTTCTGACAGTTGAATTGGACGCAGATGTGCTATATTTGTATTATTTGCAAAATTCGTTGATTGAATCCCAGTGAAGTCATGAAAACCTAAATGCTTGCCGTGAGGGCACCTAATAGTTTTATTTAGGCATTCTCTTTCAATACAGGACAGATGTCGAAGTGCCAAACGGTTTCCTGACTCTTTAGACCAAACAACTTGGTGAACTTTCATAGTTCCCGGAAAAGTCTTTAAGTCTTTGGGCAAGAGCCAATCTTTTTCTGTCACCTGATAATCTTCAACTGTTTCAATTTTCACACCTTTAACATAACACTGTAGGTTTTGTACCAGCGATTCAATATTGGTAATATCATGTTGATATGAGACTTGTTTATCTAGCGTTCTCTTTAATACTCCACCCACTCCATCTGCTGCGCTTTTTCCATGACCACACTCACAATAGTTCCAAATTATGTGGGTCAGCATCGGACAATAGGAGGATAACTGAGTTATTATATATAATATATTTTTATTCCTGTATTGCGCAGATGGTGAGTCAGAAATAACGTAAAGTTTACGAACCAGAGGAGCAGTTATCTCAATTTCTTGCAAAACAGGAATGAGGTGTGCCCATACTGCAGCAGCATCATGCCTTAAAGAGGTACTTACAGTACAAAATGACTGAGTTTTGCAAGTTTCGTTGTCGAGTTTGAAATATATTACGACAGTATGCAAAGTGAACTGTTGTCTGCTACCACCAAAATGAAGGGATTGAATTTCGGATCCATATTTGGCATTATAATTTTCACTGAAATCAATTTGTATAATACAGTCTTCCGTAGTCATATTTTCTTTTAACGTTTTGAAAGCTTGATTTTGATTTTTATTATTGACGCAATGTTTAAGGAATGGTTTCAGGCTATCTTCGAATTTTTTTATTAAATCTAGTGGTTTCACCCAACGCCTTACTTTTTCAACTTTAATAGCAGATTTTTCTACATTATTTTTGACATATATGCTTTTATTCTTCTCCCAACCCCAATACGCTATGTTCACTTCATTATTAAACTCTTGATAATCAATGTGTCTATTTTTACAACTTGAGCATATTCTTTGCAGACAATCGATGTTATCTTTACTACAACATAGGCTACTTAAAACGTCGGATATTGTATTTTCTTTGATAAGGCGGTTTCTTTTCATAGATTCAATCAAAAGTTTCATATTTTCGTGCTTTTCACATAGGCATGTATTTCGTGCATTCACATTTGGTTGAGTGACCCAGAAAGGCTTCATTCTTGAAAATGTTGAATAGCTTATCGGTGGTTCTCCTGATCCCAAATATTTCAAGTGTAAATTTTTAAGTGTGTCTGTCAATAGTCTTTTTTGTTTTTTTAATCCATGTCTAGATATGGTGTCATTTTTTCCAGGACACAGTGTTGAATTTTCATCATCTTCTAAAAATTTCACCACCCTCCTGAGAATTCGATTTTTTTTTTCATCAGGTTTTATGACTTCTACTGCTGGTTTTTCTCCTTTTTGGGTACTTTTCTTCAAAATCATATGATTGCTTTGTAGTCTGTTACACCTTTTTTTGAACATTTCTTTTTCCTTAGTGACCTGTAATAATTTGTTTTGTAATTCTGTTATTAGCTTAGTTTTAGTTTTTTGATATTTTCGAAATTTGTCTTTAAGTCCTCGCTTGAATTCTACAGATGTAATTGACGAGTCTGAAACAGGGCTGTTGGGGCATAATGTTGACTCGATACTACTTAGATTTGATGGACATGTTATTCGTTGTACGCCACTTGGTTGTACACAATGAGTGCCAGTTACTACATTGTCATCAATATGATGTTGAATATTGGAACCAATTGTACTATCGCTATTCATCGGCAAGCAGCGCCGAGCCGAAGATGGATTCCCTTGACGAGAAGTGCTTGGACCAGGATTGCTATAGTCAAAATTTACAAAATTTTGATGCGTTGATAGCAGGGTTTGTCGTGGACTGCTTGTGTATACCCGATGAAAGCTTCTAGCTTCTGTAGTATTAGAACGTTGGATTTGGATATTCGTACTAATACTATTACTGTTCAATCGTAAGCTGCGCCGTAAAGTAGGCAAGAAGGAACTGTGACAGGAAGTGCTTAGTCCAGGACCATCACTTTGATCCCCAATTGTCTCATCCAGAGGGTTAGCACGAGCCGCTATAGGAGCTGGAGCTGCTCTATTTTTTTTTCTTTGGTAATAAGCAGCAGCACTTATTTTGTTTTTTCTTCTTAGGATTCTTAATTTTTTAGGGGTCATTAGATGCCTTGAAACAATTAATCCCGCTGCTTTTTTTCTGGCATACCTTTCTCTGTCTTTTCTCAAAAACTCTTCGCGTGAGACTTCATTGCTCTTAATTCTCTCTTTTCTTCTTCTTTCATACAACCTCCTTTTTTCCAACCTTTCTTCTCTAGTCTGTTGCTTAGGCCGCGGCATCCTAAAATCAAAATACACGCTTTTCAATTTTCTTCTTTCTCATATCCACAGACATACATTCATACACACTATACTATGATCCTATAAAATACTATACCTTCAGATACACCACGCGCTCACACACTAGCTCTCTTGCATTGACTCAGACAAACACTCTCACAGGCAATTTCTCATCACATAGGTATATCTCTTTTTTTTTCATATAACGTTTAAATGCTCTTTAACTTATTTGTTATATCTTGTAAAATTAAGAAATTTTGTAATTATATCAAATATTATTTATTATTGTTATTTACTCGTAATAAATGATATAAAAATAAAGGTAAGTGACTTATATTGAAGGTAAACCCTCGAAATAATTATTTTGTTGACAATTAGTAGGTATAATAATCTACACTGTGGTGACCCACACACTCATCACATTTTCGTTGAGCCGAACAAATGTGTATCTAAAGTATAGTAAACATGTACTAACTACATAGATATATGTATATATTATATATCTTAAGCACAAATATTACACAACAAATACACCTAAATAATCTAATCGACACTCTAGGTAAAAGTAGGTACATTACAAAACTATGACTTTGTATTTGACACCAGGATCTCTAAAACTTTATGTTTTTATCATTTCGGAGATACTTTTAATTCCGGTGGACTGTAATTGGTATAACAGTCCACCGAATCCACTGAAATGATAACACTGAGATGATAAAATAGAGGTTAGTTCTACATTTAACTCCGAAAAAAAATTATTTAAAAAATATGAACACTACTCAAACAAAACAGTACTTACTGCGAATTTAATACACAATTTTGAAACAAATTAAACAAATCTAGCACGAGTTATAACAGCCACCGAAATGAAACTATTTTTGTCCCCATATTACTGAAATGATAAACTTACTTTTTTGGCGGGAAACCGCAAGACGTTGGGACCGGTGCGTTCGCGCCGAGAGCTTAAGCCGGACTGATCCGGAGTGAGAAAAGGTGAAAGGGGCGTAACAACGCAATGTTGATGTGGCTATTCTACTAAAACTTACTGTCCTCTGAAATGATAACTTTTTTCCAGACAAAAGTTGACTGCCTGTCAAATCCATGAGAAAGAAGATAAACAAACAAAAATTGTTTTATTTGATCGAATATATTATAATTTAATGATAACAAAATCAATTTAAATCCATATTACGAATGTATTTGCAGGAGAAGGTATGTTATGAGCGGAATTGGGTTCAGGACAGGTCACCGTGATGATAAAATAACACTTTGTAATTTTTTTTTTGGGTATATTAGAGGGTAGATACCAATGATTTTTTTTGCCAAGGTAGAGAAATACTTACGTTGTTGAGAAAAAATATATAAAATTAATAATCAGCACATTGCACTACCGTTCTCAGGTTTGCCGTGTATTTTTTTGCTTGGGCAATTCACCCATGTATGCAGATGATTCCAACAAAGACTTCTATACAAACTACAAGTTTGAAGAAGAACTAGCATTTGGTTTTGAAGATGTTCCCGATGTCAGTACTGTCAGACATTTTTATATCGGAGACAAGGCGTTAAGCGAAGAACTGCAGAGTGTTATCCTCGACTACGGATCGGATCTTGCATTTAACTATCCAGCAGAAAGATCAGTAGATAGATACGTAAAAGCTGGCGCTAATAGAGTATTCCTATACATGTTTGCGTATGAAGGAGGTCGGAATAGAGCCAGGCTAGCGAGGAACTTCACGTCAAACGGTGCGTCGCACGGAGACGATACGGCGTACCTCTTTGATATGTCAATGTTCAGAGATACACCCCCAAGTGAAGATGATCAAAGTATCATTGATACTTTGACTGTAATGTGGACTAACTTCGCTAAATACGGGTAAGTGCTATTGTTTAGCAGTTGTAATATTACGTCTAAGTTGCCCAAATGAATTAACAGAACCTCGACTGCTCAGCTTACCAGTCACGCTAGAGACGACTAACACAAGGAGGCAGTCTCATAAACTAATAATCATCTGCCTGCCTTCTCCTAAATATGCTGGGGTCACCTTCCATTCTAACAATACCGATCTTTACATTGAGCGACTGCATATCTGACCTCTACAATCCAGTGAAGTTCCAGTCAAACCGATTCGGACAGATTGTGGACCGGCTGCGGACGTCAGACCGGACACAGATAGTGCATTATATGTCCGAGTCCAGTGCCCGGAACTGTTTGCTCAAATTACGCCGCACCTAAAAAAACCTAATATATGGGGCGCAGGCCGGCTGCTTTTGAGGCTCTCTTCTCTCGCTCTTGCATTCTATTAGTACCAAGAGTGGATCCAGGGGGGGTCATGACATGGGTCTAGTTCAACCGTGATCATGTTTCTCAACCCATTGATTTAAAAAATAAAAACTTTGAATGATGGCAAAAGACTAAGTTGTAAGTATAATCCTGTTTCTATATGATTGCACCAAAAGAACCTAACCTATCCGAGGCACGGCTCGCTTCGCTCGCTCATGCGAAAGAAAATCTAACTCATTTCAGGGGCAGGGGGGACCCCGAAGCCGGAATCAAACCACTTTAAAGAGATCAACCTATCCGAGGCGGAAAGCTAAAATTTTCTCGCTCGCTAATACATTCTATACTTATCTCAATTTTGCATAAGTTGATAGAGTTCCTGCTGTTCTCATTCCTGTATGAATTAACAAAAAAAACTTTATTTATCCGAGGAAGGGTGCAAACATTTTCGAGCTCGCTACGCTCGCTCTTGCTTTCTCAAGAGTTTCCTGCATTAGTCGTCGAAATACTTACTCAAGCTCAAAGCATTTATTTCACTTAGACCATAATAAATAAACCGCAGGTCTTACTTTTGAATGTCAAAAAAAGGCGAAGCTACAGTCCCAGTCAAGGCAAGGCTTAATAACTAGAAATTGCTGTAGTTGCAAAGCGTATATCTCTATGGAGAAGAATAAAAATTTTCGAGCTCACTCTGACATCCTGCGTTCTTTTCAGTTTTCTTTTATAAACTGACACAATTTCTGTATTAATAGACATTAAAAATTCGAACTGGCTGCTAAATGTTACGAGCTCGCTACGCTCGCTCTTGAATCCTGACTTTTCTCAATTGATAGGTTTTTATAAACTTAGTCGACAAAATTACTCGTTGCATGAATCAACCCCGACAAACGCAAAACCTAACATATCCGTGGTGGAGTACAGGCTCTTTTCGGGAGGCTGAGGATGCACCCCCCCAGAAATAAACCTGTCGGCGCCATGATCGCCTACGTAGTATAGGTAAATTTAAAGATGCTTGATATAACATCGTTTTTCAAAAGTTATTCCTAGTAGTTTTTAACTCATTGGTTGAGCCCTACTTCCCCCCCCCCCCCCCTCTGATCTGCCTTTATTTTATTCGGTATACCTTCCCAACGAAATACCTGGCTACGGCCCTGTGTGACGCCCCCCTCTCCCAATTCTTTGGCTGGACCGCGCATGGTTTGACTGATACTTTACTGGACGACAAGATGCCAATGAACAGCAGTCCCAGACACTACGGACTTATTATATTAATTGTTTTTCAGAGATCCAACGCCTTCAGTGTCAGATGTAACTCCTTTCAAATGGCAACCAGCTGATCGGACCCGGCGGCCATATTTAAACATAGACAGACAAATTACTCTAGAGACCAGAGTGTTCCACGAACGAATGGCTTTTTGGGACATCTATTATAAGGTGTACGCTAATAAAATGAGAGGTTATAAAACCATAATTGGATCTGAATAAACAAAATGTATTTATAACTATATAGTTCGTAAATGTTTTACCCTACTGATTAAATAACATGACGCCTGTAACCCCCGCAGGTTCAGTTAGGGGTGTATCTAATATTTCACATTTCACCAGTTAGTGCCATGTAGTAAACGGTGAACCTATTGCCATTAACCCGTGGCTGCTGCAGGCAAATTACTGTTGTAAAAGACCAAAAACACTTAGTCTGACCTGAGACTCGAACCCAGGACCGCTCAGCAGTACAGATTGCGACCACTACATCAACGAGGCCCACTGAGTACATGCTCAGTATTATCAGCTCGTTAAGAAATACTCTCTCTCTGGCCAAACTAAACAAATCGTGTGCGAGATGTAGAACGAAAGGCTTTCGACAATGTCGAGCATTGGGCCGTGTTCCACGCTCTCCATCGCTGCCATATCGACTCCCGTTACGTGGATGTGCTGCGGGAACTATACTCCTCAGCCACTCTGCAGGTTCGTATGCATACCCTGCCCCAACCTGTACAGATCAACCGGGGAGTGCGACAGGGCGACACCATTTCACCAAAACTTTGCACAGCAGTCCTCGAAAACATCGTGAAATGCTTAAATTGGGACTGTTGCGGTGTTAACGTCAATCATGCTTACCTATCGCATTTAACATTTGCAGACAACCTCGTCCTATTCGCTGAAAACTTCGAGGATCATCAGAATATGCTTAAAGGTCTATACGATGCTTCTTTCAAAGTAGGACTTACGATGAATATGGCCAAGACGAAGACTATGGCAAACATCAACAGCTATTCAAATCCTTCTGTCAAAGTTGGAAATTAAGAGTTAGAGATGGTTGACCAGTATGCCTATCTTGGCCATATGCTTTCATTTCAGTTGACAAAGAGCCAAGCTGTATTCTTCGGGATATCTCCTTTTGTTGATACAAAAGGAGATATCCCGAAGAATACAGCTTGGGTGGGCCGCGTTTAGCAAATTGGACGACATGTTGAAATCAAACAAAATTCCGTTAATTTAAAGTCCCCTCTGTGACCAGTGTGTTCTGCCAACAATGACGTACGGTGCTGAAACATGCGACGTTCACGCAGGAGGCTGTGTGCAGACTGAAAGTTGCACGGAGAGCCATGGAGCGTACCATGCTCGACATAAAGCTAGTAGATCAAATGAAATCAATTTATTTGCTCCAAGTTTTGGTACAATTTCGGTCTTAACATAAACAATCCAGATCCATAATACTTAGTCATAATAATGTGACATGCAAACATTTGGGTTTATAATTAATTATTATTACAATCATAATTCAATAGTGTTAAATACATTTTCCAGAATACTATTAATGTCAGAGGGTGCAAGATTATGGTTGTTCTTTATTTTGCAACTACTTATTAAATATGTCACTTACTGAGTAGAAATTCTTTTCCCATAACCATACTTTAAGACACCTAGTAAATTTATTAGCTGGTAAGATTTTAATGATGTCAGGTATAGCATTAAATATGCGAACACACATTACACACATTGCATGGCTATTCTTACTGTATAATGCTGTCCTAGGAATTATGGGCACAACTATTCTATTTCTGTTCCTAGTACTTTTTGGAAATATTTCATGAGCTTTTTCAAATAACTCCCGGTGCATTTTCACAAATTTAGCGTATTCAAAGATATACAGACTTGGAAGGGTTAGTATCTTGAACTTTTTGAAAAAGGGTTTGCAAGATTCCCATTTGCGTATTCCCGCTACGGCGCGGATGCATTTTTTATGTGTGATGAACTCTCTGACTGTCTGGTGAGTAACCCCAGGTGATAAGACCATCTCATAACACAGAATCAACGTACCCATAGTATGCAGATAATACGGTTTTTAATGCTGATGGTTTTGAGAGTTCGTATAGAACGTACACGAATTTATTTATTTTATTTCATACTTTATTGACGTGGGCCTTCCAGTTTCAGTTTTTATCAATCGTGATACCGAGAAATATTTCACGGTTTCGTTTACTTCTTTTACTTTAAGTCCTCTATAATTGATGTCTAAAATCTTATTTTCTCTTCCTTAAGTACTAAATTGAATAAAATTAGTTTTCGTTAGGTTTATACGTAGTTTCTTTTTGTCAAGCCATGTTATTATCGATTAAATTGTATTTATTCATGTCAGTATTATTCGATGTCATTATTAACGATATGTCATCAACGAACTGGGGTGATTAGTAACTTCAGGAAGGTCACTTATATAAAGTAAGAACAATAGGGAACTAAGCACACCCCCTTGGGGTACACTAGACCTGTTGTGTTTATAGTTTCATCTGTTGACCTTAGTTCCAGTTGACTATCATTTTTTTCGATTTCTACCCACTGTATTCTATTATTTAAATAGCTTTCTATCCATGAGTGCTGGGCCCCGTATCCCATACTTTTCTAGCTTGGCTATTAGAAATTTGTGATACGAAATCGAAAGCCTTCGACATGTCAAAAAATATTCTTCCCTTAGGATAGCATGGTTATCGATGAATTGAGTAAAGCGTTTATGCATGGCAGTTTCAAAGATTTTTGATATGATGGGTATGAAAAATATTATGACTGGTATTAATTCAACTGAACAACTTTTTAGATTTTTTGTAGATCGAGTTCCTAACGTCAAAATCCGAAGACGTACAGAGTTTTCGATATTGGATATAACGTTACGGAACCCAAATGGATTTGGACAGCCGACTTAGCAAGGCGCAGTGATGACAGGTGGACTAAGGCTGTCACCGAATGGCGTCAAAGAAATGTGGTTCGTCCGGCGGCGAGATGGGCTGAGGGCATAGTTACCATCAGGGGAAAACCTGAGGCTGGCACAGGACCGTGGAGATTGGCACAAGAAAACAGAGGTCTAGACCCAGCAGTGGGTGAATTCAGGCTGTAGATGATGATGCAGAGTTTTCACCAGCGTGTGTCCGAATATGTTGTGTTAAAGAACTCTTTTGACAGAAACTACGCGGACATACATCACACTTGTAAGGTCTTTCACCAGTATGTGTTCGAAAATGTTTTGTTAAAGAACTCTTTTCACTAAAACCACGCTGACATACATCACACTTAAAAGGTCTTTCACCAGTGTGTATTCGAATATGATTTCGTAAACCACCACTTTCACCAAAACCACGCTGACATACATCACACTTAAAAGGTTTTTCACCAGTGTGTACTCGAATATGCTTTGTTAAAGAACCTGTTTCACTAAAACTACGATGACATACATCACACTTATAAGGTTTTTCACCAGTGTGTATTCGAATATGTTTTGTTAAATGATGCGTTTGACTAAAACTACGCTGACAGACATCACACTTGTAAGGCTTTTCACCAGTGTGTACTCGACTATGAATCTTTAAATTATTCCTCTGATTAAAACTACGCTGACATATATCACACTCGTAATTTTTTTTACGAATACTCTGATCACATTCGTCAGGCTCTTTGTAAGAAGTGCCAGGTTTGGACGTACGATTTCGCGTTGTCCGGAACACTTTAAAGTTTGATAGTTCACTTTTGTGCTCAGCTGTAATTGTATCTTCTTTTCTTGTGACGCGCGCACCTGTGATTATAAATAAGATAAGTACAATATTAGAAGCAGATTGACTCGCACACGAATCAAAATAGAATGAATGATACACAGAACACTGAAAGGGAGCGCGGAGCAGGAGAATTCCTGTTAACATTGAATAATACACTTTATAACTAGTGACATTAAGAACAAAACTGTGCAAGCTTGACGCCGTCGGGGCACAAAGCCAGCGAGAGGGTAATGGCTGATCTTAGCGTTATGCTCGTGGATTGTGGTAACTGTTCGTTTTGCTGGCCATGGCTTTACTTTGTTGATAAGTCTATGATGTTCCTAGTTCATTATTACATCATTTGTGACATAATTGTTACAGTTCTATGAGTATGGACAACACTCCTATCAGGTAGACCATCGGCCAGTTTGCTTACAAACTGATACTTACTATTTGTCACCGCGGCTGTTTGTTTCTTCTCAGATACTTCCATTGCTTCTTCCACTTTAATTTTAACCTCCATTAAAGGTCCATCACCTTCTGAGTCTGGTTCAGAATGCTCTGGGAGCATATCTTCTACATCAAGATAGCTATTGTCTACATTCTCTGGTTCTAGATCTGTAAGTAAGCAACAACACTCGCCTTACTGGTTTATTATTAAAATTGTTTATTTCTATACCTACATAAAATGGTTTTCTGTGTATTCAAGTGATTCCTTCAACGTAGTTATCAAATAACTCTCACAATAATATTTGCCGTAAATAAGGCCGTTTGTTCTCACTAGTTTGATTCATTAGTTCGATTGTCGAACTTATGAAAAACAACAAACAATAAAACAAAATTTATAAAACACTAATTACGTTAGCTGCAAGCGGACGATTAAAACAAAAACCAAAAATGATTTTACTTAATTTATTTTAAAATAAAAGAATTACATTAATTATATATTAAGTTAGCCTAGGTGCCTATTCGAAGTATGAATATGGAATGGAAATTTACGGAGTTACAATAATTGGCAAACCTAGGTCCGTGCGTCACAAAGTGCTATCTCAGCTCGTCGTTTCCATCGTTCGGTTAATTGCAGCGTTTGTTTCTATAATATAAGTATTGGGTGCTGAATTGGCGATTTATGCAGCTGCGTGTAACACGCTTGTTTCGTTATTTGATCAAGGATGTGGTACAGATGTGCAAACATATTATGCATACAAATCAGGCCCGAAGGCACCTAAGAAGCCGATTTCTGACGGCTTCCCTTCGGGAACAAGGCACTCTACGTAGTGTCTAGGTGTCTACTGTAGTCAAATAGTATATGACATTCACATCTGTGGGTATCACATCACAGTACAGCCATTTAATACATCATAGGATTGATAACATTTAAAAGATGACAACATTTTTCATGTCAACAAATAAGCAACAGGTGGCGCCAAATAAGCCGGTGCTCGGGTGTCAGAACCGTTTTGTAGGGAGCTCGGTAAGCCGAAGATTATCGAGTTACGACAGGGACAGAAAAATAAAGTAAGTAGGGGTGAACGAGATAGAATGGTCGATATCGTGTTTGGTACCAACTAGATTTTTTGTTGTGTTGACATATTTACATAAAATCATTTTGAGTTTTTTTTTTTTGTCGTCAGGCTGTCTGCTCAGCACCCCTGCTCTTTGTGGATTTCTATTGCCTTTCTGCACACGTTTGCGAAGTGTGCGTTTAAAGTCAGCTATTTGTCGATGGTGACACTCGGGATTTTGATCTCGTTAGACATGGCAATGTCGATCACACCTATGCTGAGGCGTGGGGTGTCGTATGTTAGTTTGCGAGTGATAACCATTGCGATGGTTTTATGCGGGGCAAATTTAAGTTTGTTTTGTACCCCCCACGCCTGGAAATGTTCGAGAGCTGAATTGGCACGTCCCTCGATCTCCAACAATGTGTCACCATCGAATATCAACACAACGTCGTGTGCAAAAGGCCGGCAATAGTTCTCCCTAAATTCCAGGCTGTTTAGAAGCGGGTCCAGCAAAAGGTTCCAGAATATTTAATTGGTCCCCCTATAGAACCCTGGACGCAGCCCTTGCTTGTGGCCTTACAGAACTCTTCACCTGCGCACCTGACCCTGACCCTTCGGTTTTTGAGATATATGTCATTATTGAGGTGGACCAAACAGTTCAATCAATCACTTATTTAGTTGAACACAGCTATGGTAACAGATTGTGTATTGAGTTGTCTCATGCCTATTAATGGTTTTAAAAATAAACCTAGCCGGCTAGTCTAAGTTTAGTTTTCGCTACATCATTATACTATACAACATTAGTTTTAGTATATGCGAAACCTGAAACACGTGTCTAGTATTTTTATGTAAAGAATCTATGTACAAAATTTCAAAACTGTATCATGAAAAATCACAAAGTTATAAGCCTGTTCAGTTACCTAGTTGTCTGCACTAAAACGTGGTCACCACGCGGTTCAGCCGCGTGCGCGCCTCCAGCGTCGTCTTGAGCTCATTGATAATAATAATTTGGCAGTAGGTACCTAAATTATTGCGATAGATACTTAGTGTAGCTAGGTGTTCAACTTTTAACCTTTTTTAAATATTTTTGGGACAAAATATAACATGGTTAAAAATAATTGGAATTGATTCAGTTACTTACTTATTCTGAACAAACTATATTCAGGTTTTGCATATACTAAAAATAATTTTGTATACAAGGTGTAACATAATAAAAGACCCCAAAATAGTTGGGAAAAGGCTAGGCTGATGATGATGATGATGATTATTTCATTTTTTGTTCTTATAAACATACCATCACTTAGATGTTCCTCCTTTGGTTCAATAATATCATCTAGTCCCTCACAAACAGCTGGAAATGGTTCTTTGATAGCAATGCTTTCTATTTGACATGTATCCACTATACTCATGTGTTCTGTGGGACTTGTAATAAACCCACTGCAAGAGACAAAGTGGTCTGTGTTTATTAAAGGATTAGGCTGCAAAAAGAATATTATAGTATTAGGTAAAGTCACTCAAAAGAGCCTCCACAAGTGCAGATCTTCAGTAGGCCCAAAGCACCCGGGCCAGTTGGCCATGCTACCAACTGCACCTACCACTTTACTTGCTATTGTTACATGGGTTGTGCCAGAAACATGAACTCAACACACGCCTTCTAGACCGAGGTACAAACATCGAAATCCGGAGATGTACAAAGGTGTTTGATATTGGAAATAGCATTATGGAACTCAAATGGAGTCGGAACTAGCAAGGCGCGGTGATGGCAGGTGGAGTAAAGCTGTAATCCAGTGGCGTCCAAGGACTGGAAAGAGAAGTGTTGGTCATCTGGCGAGTTGTGTGTGATGAGAGAGGACTGTTATCAAACTGCCACATACATGTTCAAGCTTCATGCTGAACTTGTACTGAAGCAGTATTATATGGAATATTTTGTCATAATTGCAGTCACCTGCATTTAACAAAAGCATGTATGCTTTTCAACCTTCAACCTCCACGGTGTGGTTGGAATGAAATCCAGACACAAGGGGACGGGAGAAATCATTTACACAGTATACTTAAATCAGCAGTTATGAAAATAAAAAAGTGACAGTTGAAAATACCATACCTCATAATCCTCATCCATAATCTGAGCAAATAGCTCATCGGCTTCCAAACATTTTCTCATAAAGTGGAAGCATTGCTTTAGTTTAGCGCAGCAGAAGAAACAAGCAAGAATCGGTCTTCTGTCTGCAGTAACAAACTGCAACAAAACTTGCATTACACTATTTTGTTTCTATGAATCACCAAGCATACAGTTGCTGTTTCCTATGAGCATCTGACAGAGAAGGTATAAGCATTGATTGCCACTCTTGTTCAAGGCGACTTATAACCAGGTTAACTCACATTGTGAGTCACCATTGTCTGTGATTTCTATTTTGTCCTAAGACGACCCTCTTACCGAAAAATACCTACGAATTCTCGTGTACGAGATGAGAGGTAATTCAAGAATATTATTATCGTCGGATAGTCAGTATTATTTTTAAAGTATCAACTTACTGGAACATCAGTCAGCTTCTCATATAGTTCACGCAAGTCCTTGTTGACCACTACATACATACGAACATCCTCCGCTAAACATATCCTACACATTTGTAGTTTATCCATCTTTTAACTCAAAAAGTGATAATAAAATTATATATAAGTTGTAGTAAACCGTGCTTCAAGGACGAAGTTAGCCATTTATTATTATACTCTTTGATGTTAGCCGACAAAAATGTACTTAAATTACAGTATGTTATGGCGCTCGGCTCTGATCGAATGACATTGACAGAGATATCAGGGTTGCTAGATCAGGTTTCTGCTTTTCCATATTTATTCCCAGTTTTTTTTTTTAACAAAACATTTTGTAACTGTTTTTCCCAAGAAACTTACATACTAACTGGAATGAGTACGAACAAATATTTGACATCAAAAAACCATTTGAAAATGAACTTTATCTCAAACGAAAGAGTACTTATTACTTTAATTAATTCAAAGGGGGAAGAATACTTCAGAGCGAAAACGCGATCAAGAGTGGTGCAGTACACAAAAAATATATTTTTTTTTTTTAGTAAATTATTCGGAAATCACGTTGATAGTTAAACTAGCACATAAATCGTAACGGGATTAATTTAATATTCAAATACTAAATATTAAAATAATAATTTCTTGCGAAATACAGTAAGCTTAAATAAATTAAATTATTTATGATTATGTTATTTATGAATGGCAAAATAGATGACACTCATATAAACAAACAATATGGCCGATACAATTTCGCGATGAAGTCATATTTTTTCGTTATCAAGTTCTTTTTACATTGCAAGCGAAATCTTCCTCTTTATATGTCGTGAAATCGAGTTGTGTGAAGGGGTGTAACAGTGCAGGGTTTGCTGGATGTGGAATTTCTTTTTTCAGGTAAGTTCGTATAACTTTGTTTACAAATTACGATTAGGGTGACAATGTTCTAGATATGTAAACGGGGATCAAGAAAATATTCTAAAGAATACGCCTTTTCTATTATCCATATCGGTATTTATAGTCTTGTGAAAATGCGTACAAAATACATAATTTATAATGCAGTAGTAAAACTTAATCAATTACTCCATTTTAATAATAACAAAAATAACTTCTTGAAAATAAACGAATTCTATCTTTACCTTTTTAAATACTGTTTATTGTTTGTGTATTAATAATACTGTTTTGTTTCCATGCTGACTCCCTAACAATAAGAATCTTCAGCAACGGGCTTGAAGTTGTCCATTTAAAGAAGAAGTATTCAACCTATTGCCTAGTTTGCAACTGTCTTCCATCATCAGCATCTTCGCAATTTAAGATTACCGACTCATACTAAAACTAAGAATAACATAAAACCATAAGTTTTATAATTTATTGTGTGTTAATACATTTATCAAATACTACATATTATGTTGTTTGAAAATGCTACTTGCTCATACTTCATCTATGTGAATGTTGGAGCCCTATGCGCTTTAAAATCTCTTTACAAATGAAGGATGTAACCTAAGTGTCACGTATTCTTCACTTCATAGACCTATCCCATTACAGAGTTTTACAGTATGCGTAGGCTTCGGCTTCGCCCTGTTTTTGATTATAAAAGAATAACTTCCTAAAAGTAAGTACAAATATTGGATACTCTATTAGAAAAGGATGACATCCACTCTCGAAGTTTTCTCGCTCGGAACGGCTTTCCGCTGCACGTTCTCATTCCAGTTAGTATATAATTTCCTTGGTTTTTCCTCATTCTATTTTCAAACATCTGTTATCAACGAAGGATAGCTTCTTTTTTTTTTAATTTACCCCTAAAGGAAAGCTATAGTCTTTCGACCATATTGCTTAGTCTTACGTCCGTAAACATTTTCTTTCGTGATAGGTTTTATACAATAACTAGGTATTGCCCGTGAGACTCAATATGACGTTATCAAGTCCCCAATTTAAAATGTATTATATTAAAGTGTTTGTACTACATATGTACTATTTGTACAGAAAACAAGACATTTGTACCTCTAAAGGTAAAGAAAGACGTCCCTAGTAAATAAATGTTTTAATTTAAATAATAATGATTTAGTAATTATAAAAGGGTAGGTAGTAATAAAACCGACTTCTATTTAATAGGCTTTTTCTCCTCCAAAAAAACTACCTTGTCCTCTAAATTACTAAGTCAGCCACCATCAATGTGCATCTAAAAAGTACTATCTCAGGCAACATATCATCGGTGTAAGCTGCTGTAAATAGATCCCTATTCCCTGCATCGTTGTTATTTTATAGCATCTATATTTGTGACATATATTCAAGCAATAAGCTTGTAAAATAACTATATACACCAATAAAGTAATTCTATCGCCTTCTAATTTTATAACTTAGTACGTTTAAGACTTAGTTAAGTATGACTAATTCATAACTCTAAAATGATCATCAAAAAATTTAACTATAGCCACTAAATATAAACAACAAAACAACCGTAGCTTGTTTTTTCTTTGTAGAATAGACTCTTTCTACTGTTTAAATTCACCAAAAGTTAGGTTCAGCTAGGTGCTAGCTAGGTTTATGGGAAACAACAATGTTTTGTGATAGGCGGAGTCAACGTAGCCCCGCTAGGCGGGGCTCCTATTCCTAGATGCAGGGTTTGAAGTAACCTAACACGAACATAAGACGTTTCCTTTACCGCAATGCCTTTTTTTGCGATGTTTATTATAAAAATTGTGTTAATGTTTATTTTAACTAAATAAAAGATTAACATTCTAGTGGACTATTATTGTTCTGATTACACAAAACGACTCGTCCCCGCGTGAATCGAAGGGCACTCTCTTAATGGTGGTAGCGCGTAGTGGCGCCCGTCTCGCTCTATCGTTGCAGTTTCTAATTTTATGTTAAAAGAATACAATGTAATATTTTAAAAGCTAAGTTATATCAATGAAGTTTTCGAGTTGATGCCTGAACTATATTTTTTTAAAGCGTATGTTACGTTGAAGCTGTAAAACTTAAAATGGTGGCGAGTTTCAAAATCCGTGGCTGACTTGCTTAGTAAATTAGATGGTGATGTATAATTAAAGAGACAAGTAAAAATAATTGTTGCTCTTAACTTGACGCTTTTAAAAAAGACGAATTAGTTTATTAGAAGCTTTCTTATTTTCCCGAGGCTGACATATAAAATCAGAGGTAAAGTTCCGTGAACAAGAAAAAAGTTGTGGCTTGACTTATAATTTCCCATTTTAAATTATAAACAAACTTGAATACGTTTGATGTCAAAGTGGTGGGACTTTCTGGAAGCGCTACTCAGAGGCTGGTAATTCACACCCGAAGGCTTAGTGCTCCATATTGTAATGATTTTGTAAAACTTGTAAATAATTATACTTCTTTCCACAAGCGACAGAGTGCGCTAGTGGGTGCATGAATAAATACATCCGTTTCAGTTTTTAATTCTAGTTAAATTTATTGTATTATGGATGTTGTTTTAGACTTATAATTTAATATTCTAATTGGGGTGTCTGACGTATTGCGCTTAATCTGTTACACGTTGCATACTAGTTAGTATATAAGTTCCTTGAAGAACGGTGACTTAAAATGCTAATGACAGTAGTGGGGCGCTTCTAATCAAGAATCTTGTTTAAGTACCTTACGGTCTTTTGTTTACGAGAATAGTTTTTTGATGCAGTTACTTTCAAAATATTATTTTATTTACATAATTTTCATTGTATTTTGAATTTGTAATCGACCGATTTGCCAAAGAGGAAAAAAAATCTACTCTTTGGTTGCTTGCAGCCTAGTGTTTTAGATCATAGACTACTTTAAAAATGTATAAACTATGGATGCCGTATAGAAGCTCTGTCAACCTAGTATTTAATTTATAAAATAATATACCAATACCTTAAAGTAGTATAAGCTGTCAGCAGTGTCAGCTCTGTGCTGTGTGTGCTTGTATTATTACTTAGAGAAATAAAAAATAATTTTAATTACTTTTTGAGTCAAAGATGGAAAAACTATCAATGTGTAGGATATGTTTAGCAAAGAATGTTGCCATGCATGGAATGGTCAACAAGAACTTGCATGAACTATATGAGAAGCTGACTGATGTTCCAGTAAGTCTATACTTTAGAAATGATTGAATTTCCTATGATATTACGTTTTTAGACGCCTCTCATCTTATTCACGAGAATTCGTATGAACTTCCGGTCAGACATTGGTGAAGTAAAACAATGTGAGACCTGAGAAAACTGATGATATTGTATTAGTTTCCAATCTGCTTAGAATAAGAGTGATAATCAGCAATGCTAATACTTTCTCTGTCAGATGCGTATATAAATTAATATGCATGCTTGGTGATCCATAGAAACAAAATAGTGTAAGACAAGTTTTGTTGCAGTTTGTTACTGAAGACAAGAGGCCGATTCTTGCTTGTTTCATCTGCTGCGCTAAACTAAAGCAATGCTTTCGGTTTATGAGGAAATGTTTGGAAGCTGAAGAGCTATTTACTCAGATGATGAATAAGGTGAAGCATTGTTCAACTGACATTTATTCTCACAACTTCTTTGTTTTGTAGTAAATCCTGTAGATGATTTCTTTGTTGCCTTGTTGGTTCCCTTGTGTCGAGAGTTTAATGTTGATTTGTGTACTTTTGTCAACTATAGGTTGAAGTTGTAGCAGTACTCTGTTACAACTTCAGCAAAGTTGAAGCTTGTACATGTATGTGTGGCAGTTTGATAACAGTCCTATCTCATGTTGGCACAAACTAACTTGTGCGGTTGGAAGCATGGCCAACTGTCCGGGGTGCATTAGGCCTAATTAAGGATCTTCACTTGTGGAGGCTTTTTTGAGTGACTGTACCTAATACTATAATTTTAATTTTGCAGCCTAATCCTTTAATAAACCCAGGACACTTCGAGTTTTGCAGTGGGTTTACTAGAACTCCCATAGAACTAATAAATATTGTTGGGAAATGTCAACCTGAAAGCATTGCTATCAAAGTAGAATTGCCAGCTGATTGTGAGGCACTAGATGATGTTAACGAAAATCAAACTGATGGTAAGTTTTTAAAAACAGAAAAAAGAGTGTTTATCAATAATTCATAACTTTGTCATATGTGTTCCGCATGAGACTAAATATAGGCTCAAGTTGGAGCGCATCCAAACAAATTCACTAGATTTTTTTACATTAAAACTTATGGTGGACCAATGACCTGGTAAAGGTTGCAGGGATACGCTGGATGCGAGACGCACAGGACCGGACAATGTGGCGACACTTGGGGGAGGCCATGTATTCAAATTATTACGTAGTAAGACCTATAATTCCATTGTTTTGAAGGAGATATGTCTGTGCCTGACAATTATGTGTTGCGATGTCGGAAGCCATGGTTACTAGCAGTGCCTCGCGCACGAACCAACTTGCTCAGCAAAGCGCCACTGCCGCGTGCCTTGCACACAGTAATCTGTCTGACAAATTTCATCCAAATCCGGTCAGTACTTTTTGCGTGACAGAGTAACAAACATCCATTCATCCATCCATCCTCAATAAATTCCACATTTATAATATTAATAGGAAGTAGGTGGGATATTATTTTGAGGGCTATTTGATGATTTCAACAAAGTAATGACTGTAACAGAAAACCATGGTATGTAGTGAAATGAAACAATTTTTTATAATAATAACAATGTTTGCTTACTTACAGAATATCTAGAACCAGAAAATGTAGACAATAGCTATCGAGATGTAAGAGACATACTTCCAGACAATTCTGAACCAGATTCTGGAGCTGATGTGCCTTTAGTAGTGGTCAAAACTGAAGTTGAAGAAGCGATAGAAGTAACTAAGAACAAACGAAGAGCCGTGGACACCCATAGTAAGAACTAGTTACTAAAACAATAGGTAATCGTAGCACGATGTCATCACAACGACTGCACCTGCCTGAGGTATAAATATCAGGGCTATTTATTTATTGTGCCTAAAAAAGTGAAACTTTTGTAGTGCATATAATCCAATGTCTTAATGATAATATTTTACTTTGTTTAATCATTTGAAACTTCAATTTTTTGTTTGTTACCTTTTTACGCCTAAACCACTGAACTGATCATCTTGAAATTTTGCATATACATTGTCAGGTGAAACGGACTTAGGGTAACTTTCATCCCAAAAAAATTACTGTTTCAGAGGAAAACAACAATAACGTTCTTATGATAATATAATATAAATAGATGATGCCACGTGTCTTTCGAATCATGATTGAATTATATTATTACAAGCAGAAGGCTAATTCACGTAATTTTATGACGCGCCGATGAAGTTGTAGTGCAGTTGCAGTTAAGTTTAAGTTTGAGTGATAAACGGTATTCTTGTAATCTTTGAACTGCGCGTAAGCTGCGCGTGAACTGTACGACAACCAAACGCTACCAAACTTACTTATGGTGTGGCCATATGAGAGAAAAAATATTACTCACTAAATAATCGAATAGAATCGATTACATTTCAATGAATATGACGTTATTATAATATTAAAATAATACCCCAGTACAGTTTTTAGTGCTTTTTCTTACTAGATAAACAAACAATTATGCTTTGATTCACAATCAATCACATATTTTGCTAAAATTAGGCTGAATGATGGTTTATCGTTGCCCCATAAAATCAAAACTCAAAATAACAGGAGACCCGCCAATGGCGCGAAAGTTGAAAATCAAGACTCAGTGCAATTACAGGTGCAAATAGAAAACTAAAAAAGATTAATACTTTGAAGGTAAGCACGTATTATATTATAATAATAAATGATTATGAATAAAATGATATTTAAGGATGTAGTTAAAGAAAGGATAAAGTAGCAGTTTAAATTGCTTTCATACAAGTTTCATCCTGATTCTTAAGTAGGTATGACTTCACGCAAACGTGTTTCTGCGGCAAATTGAACTGCTGGTGGAATATTTGGAGCCACAGGGACCTTGCCCGTGGCAGACTAAGGTCTAGAGAGGGGAGAGTGCCCTCAGATCACGCCTTTGGTCAGAGTGCGCCAACATATTAAATGCCGAGACAGACGGGGATCACAGAACTCCCAAAGAGTGGAGCAAGTTCTGTTAGATTCTATCGATATTGTACCTATGTGTATCGGTACATTATACTTGGGTTAATAACTAGATTTGTAATATTTTTAGTGGTATACCGACTATAAGTGCCGCTTACTCAACCGTGTAAAGCAGATTCGGCATAATCAAAGGGGTACAGGTGGAGGGCCAGGCGTACCCACTCCTTTATCCCTTTTGGAGGAAAGAATCGCTGCTCTGCTTGAAGCAGGCACTGAAGCTGTGAGTAGTGGCACACGCCAAAATGAGGTGCAAAAAAATACCTTGTATTAATATGTAAGTTTTAATTTATGTCAAGTATTAGTTAACATTCTAACTGTGCAATAACTATTACTAACCAGTTAATTTTCATAAATGTTATTTATTTTTTCAGAAATGAAGATATTATTATTGATGTTACACCCACAGTAACACAACACATCACACATTTTACTGAAAGGTAATTATAGTAACTTGTCGTACCTATTTAGGAAATAAATAACAGTCCGATTTCCATAACATAATATTTTTATTTTGTTTCAGTGAGCAAGAGGCAACTAGACAGCGTCCAAGCAACAATCCACGTCGCCGTCGTAGACAATATACATATTTTCACTTTCTTTACTTCTTCAGATGATGAATGAAACAAGCAGATTTTATATTACCTCTTACTTAGAATATTAACATAATTTTAAATACAATAATAAATAATTAAGGTTCTTAAGTGGAATTCTGACTCCTTATTCCCTATGTAGCCTCAGGCGATTAATAAGAGCCTGTTGGACAGCCCGACCTTCCAATAAATTTCTGTTTGGCTGCCTATTGCTTTGAGCAAGAATACTCAGGCTCTCCATACGCACATCCTTTTCTGCAGCTCTACGCTGTACATGCATTCTCTCTTCTTGCTCACACTCTTGATGTGTCAGTTGTGGTACTGGTAATCATGCCTTGTTTGCTATATTGTGCAATACCGCAGAGGCATTCTAAAGCATGCATGCAGCTAATAAACACCTGAAACAAAAACATTTAGAAACTATAATAAATACCTAACAATACAAAAATAAAACATGGGCCTCAATACATTCACTTGGTTTGACTTCTTGAGGTAAAGATAATAAAAATAGTATAATTATTATGAAAAGGAAACTTAGGGAAAACTAGTTTTACTCAAATACATACCTGAATCGAGCTTTCAAGACACCAATGCATCTCTCTACTGTATCGCGGGCTGAGACCTGCAGCTTATAATTATGTACATCAAGGGAACCTGGTATTGCATTCAACACTGGGGTCATCATTATCTTCCTCAATGCATAACCGCTGTTACCTGGAAGAACAATAAGTATTAAAATAATTATTCACAATATTTAATATAAACATAATTAAATAAATTAAACTTTTTCAGTATGTATTAATAAGCAAGGACATTCACCGAGCAAAAATATTTCCTCTTCATCATATTTTTGGTTAAGATAGGGCTGTAATTGCTTGTTGGGTGATCACGCCATACTGAAGAATCATGGGTTGCTCCAGGTTTACTGGGATCAATGCATAAAATGTTAAGATCCGCATCACATATCTAAAACAATAATTTTCAAATGTAGATACAGTTTTTTTTATGACAGTAAAGCATAATATTATCACCTACGTACCGGTACCTAAGTATTGTTTGTTTTTTAAATAAAGTAGATTAAGATAGATTAAGTATAGTTAAATAGATTACATACAATCATCACATTGAGAGAATGATATCCTTTTCTATTAAAATATTGTTCTTCATGTTGAATCTGAAAGTCACCCAATTATTTAGACTACCTAGTGTCAAATATAATGTATTTTGCATTATTTAATGCCAATACTAGTTGTACCCTGCGGTTTCACCCAATTTTGATTTGACTGGTAGTTCTAGAGATTAGCGCGTTCAAACATACAAACTCTTCAGCTTTAATAAATTACTATAGATAAACAGGATTGACTAACCTTTGCCTGTACACTCAAACCATCTTTCCTTCACTCCTTCTGAATACATGTTCATAATGTTGTTATCAATTGCCGAGTCATGTTTTTGCTCAGACGATAGGTTTTCTGGAATTCCCGTTCTGAAATACGGACTAGATCCACAGAAAATCTTTGTCTTCTTATGGCTTGACGACGTTCTCGGGCATCAACTTCGGCAGCAAGGGATAAAATTCTCAAACCAAGTTGGAAACTCATATTCACTCAAAAGTTAAAAAAAACATTTAGAATTTCATTGAAAACGACTTGTAGTTAACTTGTCTACATACAATAATCCATTTTAAACACTTACATTTACAAAAAATACAATTTGATGCCAACAAAAGTAAATAACGAAGAACTTAAATTGCGCGTAACCGACACTGCACGGTGATCGAATTGAAACTTCTTAGCTGTCATTTTGAGACGTCAAACGAATAGTAGAATACCGATCATGTTGCGTTCCGAAACAAGCACCAAAGACGCGCAACAGTAGAATGCCGATAATGCGCTCGCGTGACGCGAACTTGACGCGAGCGTGTCTGACAGCGGTAGAGAATACGAAAAGCGTTGTTTTGATCGAAACTTAACTGCAACTGCACTGCAACTGTACTTCTTTTGTTACGTGAATTAGCCTACTGAGTACAACCCGAATTGATTGTCAAATTCTAAAGCTCTACGCGCACTAGGCAGCCTGACTGCGCAGGCAGGCTGCATAGTGCGCGGGGTGCCTAACGCGAGCGAAGCCGCTGGTAAAAGCTAATAGCAAATATTACTAAATGTATGGTTAAACACTAATGATTTTTATAGCATAAAATAATTTATTGACGGGAAACATTGCTTAACGTAACCTATAATATTTGCACGTTATGATGAATAAGCAAAACCTTATGCTCTGTAATGTCTTTAATATCGTTAAACACCATGTTTTACGTAAACAAATATTATTTCTATTATTTTGAGGGCTATTTGATGATTACAATGAAGGAATCTCTGTAACAGAAAGCCATGTTATGAAGTGAAATAGAATAATTCTAACAATAACAATGTTTGCTTACTTACAGAATATCCAGAAGATGTAAAAGATATACCTCTGGAATATTCTGAATCAGATTCTGACGGTGACGTACCTTTAAAAGTGTGTAAAATTGAAGTGCAAGAAGAAATAGAAGTATCCAAGAAGAAACGAGGAGCCGTGGAGACAATAAATAGTAATAGTAAGTATTAGTTACTTAATCAATAGGTAATCGTACAGGCCGATGCGGTCAAAACTACGACCGCACCTGGGATATAAATATCAGGGCTAATTACTTCAAATATCTCCATTTAGATCCAGCCCATCCCTTTGCTGTCCTCCTCTAGCTACGCACGGTGGTTCCTCCCTTAGCTCCTCCAATAGCATTAATGCGCAACGTTGGATCGGTAATTGGGTCACCTGAGGCCTCAAAGGTGAACACGTCGAGGGGCGCAAAACACAACCATCGGCAGTTTAGAATCGGCGAACACGCGTGCCTCACCGGATGCCGATACCGCCGACCGAGCGCCGCCCGCTGCCGGCTGCGGAAATGTCCCGCGTAGGTACGTCGAGCCCGAAACGTGCCTACGCTGCGAGCGTCGCCTGCGGCAATTGTGATGCGTCGCAGCCTAGGCGACAAACCAGAAAAGGGGATAACCTGCCCTGACTGCGGACCGTAGCTCCTTTCCAAGAACGAGCCAAGCTTATGAGGGTTTCGCTAAAGTGGAAAGGAAAAACAAGCGCTGTTCTCGTAATATGCGCGGTACCGCACCGAGTGGACCCAACATGCTGCTGCACCCTGCTGTGCCTTCGACGGACAGGTATATGGTCCTAAAAGTTAGCCAAAAACGTTTTTTTTTGTATTGGTTCTATTCCCCTAAGCCATTGTTACCAAAAAGAAGGATAACCGCTCCAAACAATAGCAAAAAGAAAAAAGCGCCTTAAGCCTTAAAGCACGCCGTGGGCTCTATCGGAAGTTACCGTTCGCCAAAAGTGTTCGTGTGATTGTTCGATGCACTCAGATTTCGTTATTTTCAAATATTTTCCATCTTGTGACTGAACGATTTTGAGTTGGTTTTCACAATGGATTGTGCACAACCAGGTATGTATTTTATTTGGCAATTACTTTTAACAACTAATCTAAAGGCTTTCTTCATTTATATCCTTGAGGAGTAAACACCAAGAAACTGCTATAAAAAACACATTTTGGAAGATCAAAGGAACTTTTAATATATTTGTCATCATTTCTAAGCCAAAATTGTAATAGTTGGTTATAGAGTAGACCTTTTAGGATATAATTAAGCTCAAAACAGCCACCCCAAAATACCCCTCTATTTTTGGTAATTTTTTTCCGTAGGCACATTCGAAACAGTAAATGAAGTTTTACTTATATTTTGTGTATTTTTTTTATAGGCTCTTCTGGAATGAGAGTAATGACACGAAATGATTTGCTTAATATAATGGAACGCTCAAATACCTCAACTTTTAATGAAAAGTTGCAATTTATGGAGCGGGAACTGCTCATTCAATATGCAGAATATGACCAAAATATTGCTGATGTAAAGCAAAAACTGTCGATCATCAGACATCAATTTAAACAAAAATGGTTAGCTGCTCGCAACACAAAGGCCAGATTCCTAAAAAATAATGCCGAGTGGCTTAAAGGATGCATATCGCTACCGAAACTGGTAGGTGATACCCAAATTTTATTAAGTAATAAAATCTAGAATTCGGCTTATCTTTGTTGCATGCTCGAATAAGATTTTTTAAGAGCATTTTACAACTATAGTACTTTCACAGTTTTTGTGCCTTGTGACTGGGACTGTAGCTATATTTTACTGTTATCTTTGTTTCGACAATTCAAAAGTGCCTGTAACTGGCCTACTTGAAATAAATGCTTTGATTTTGATTGATTTTGATCATGTGGCCTCTAGAGTGCCCATAAAAAAATGGAACGTTCGCCTTACTGCCGAGGATAAGCAAGCAGCGGAAAATAAAAAAAATAAATCCAAGATAAGTTCCGGGAGAAAGTCGGTCTGTTGTTGGATATACCAAAAGCCAATTTTGGCAATACCAATGACGGGAACACCAGTAGTCGCTTTTTTGAGAACTTTGAAATATCGGGGATAGACGTAAATTTAATTTACAGAATGAAAGTGATTTTGGACACATTGTGCTGTGGTTTAAAAATAAACGTGGAGGTGTCAAGTACAAGGTATGTTTTTGCAAGTTTATTATATGTATTTGATTAAATATTTTGTTAATTTTTTTACATTATTAAAGTACTACGCCGCACTTATGATATTGTATATTTTTCTGCGATATAGAACTTCATGTAGAATTTTGGGTAGTTGTACAAATTAAGAGGTCATCGAGTCTACCCTCAAAATACAGGTCTATTAATATACTTTCTAAAACAGATGTAGTTGTCTGCCCATAGGCGCCTATTTGTGATTTAAAAAGGTGTTACGCCGTCAGTGCTCACGTCAATTCTACGAAACAATTGACTAATTGATTTGTTTTCTTTTCAGGTACTTCGACAAAATGCACGTTTTCAAGGATGCATTTCTTTGAAGTTTGGGCTACTGTACGTGTTAGTGTGCGGGAAAAATACAAATACATACTTGTTGCTTTTCAAGATATTATTACAAATGAAAAGTTAGATATAGGGCCATTACAGAAACGTTTATTTGAATTGTGTAAACGTCTGAACGATTTATGGAAATCTGTATATAGAACCAAAACAATATTGTTGAATAAGTATGCGGATTGGCTTAATGTGATTGAAGGTGTAGAGTTAAAAATAAGTGTCGAGAATTGTACTACTACTGAACACACCGTGATTCAACCAAGTACATCTACTACAGATCGAGTGCGCGGGCGGCCTAAAAAAGATTTTTTTAAACTTAGCAAACGATCTAAACGTAGGTGACTTACAGAATGAGCGTTATCGTTTTTGAGCTCACCAGATAGGGCCACTGTCGAGTATGGTCCTGTCAATAATTCAATTTTATACTTTAAAGTACCAATAACTTCATAAAAAATATAGTGTAAACTTCAGATACATATTTACAATATTCTTCCTAAAATTAACAAGCATGAAACATTTAAAAATCATTCTACCTCCAAGTACGAACAAATAAGATCCTAAGTTACTACTTAAAATCTTCAAGTCATAAATAATTAGGAATGGCTCAATCTAGACCACAATTATTATTGTATTGTATTGTATAACGGGCTGGTGTCCGTAACTCCACGTCAAAGCGCGTATTTTGCGTGCGGGTGGGAAATTTATTCGATCCACCCTAACTCCCCGAGAAAGGCCAGCAGCGCCTTGGTGTTGCTGACAATCTCGCGGAGAGTACCTGGGGTACCGAAGTACTTTACCCTGTATGTTGCAACCACTGGGCAATGTAGAAGCACGTGGGCTGCTGTTTCGTCTTCCTCCATGCAGGCTCCGCACAGGAGGCTATCTGTGACTCCTATGACAAAGAGGTGTTTATTAAAAGAGCCGTGTCCAGTGATGGCGGCTGTAAGTGTGCGCAGCTGTAGTTTGGTCAGCCTAAGCGCTCGTTTGGTGAGGCGGCCATCGATAGTGGGAAGTGCTTCCTTGGCCTGCCTGCACTCGCCATGGTCCAGCCACAGCTTGTGGTGTTGTTCGCTGGTTCGTTTCCTTACCAGTGTGCGTAGGTACCCGAAGGGGATTGGCACAAAGGGTTCGGGACCCACTGCTGCCATGCTCGATCCCCTTCTAGCGAGTTCGTCCGCTGCATCATTGCCTCGGGAATCGCTGTGTCCTTTGATCCATTAGATGGTTATATTATTGTGATTACCAACCTGGTTCAGGCGTTGATGACACTCGTGTATTAACCCAGAGTTGACTATGTGGTTGTTTAGTGCTAGCAGTACAGCCATGCTGTCTGAGAGTATACGAATAGAGTGGTCCACAACCCCCCTGGCTAAGATGGTTGATGCCGCCAGGGAAATGCCCATGCATTCTGCCTGAAAAACCGTGTTGTGGGCCCCCAGTGATGTGGCTATATGGATGTTGAGATCTTCCGAGAAGACTCCAGCTCCAGTGCCAGTACCTGTTTTAGATCCATCTGTGAAGATCCGAAGTTCCGCAGGACTCAATCGCTCGCAGCGGTGGTCCTCATGGAGTTGGATTTTGTATTTTTTGTCGAATACGAACTGTTTGGGTATCCGATCGTTTGTTGCTTTTGCCAGGGGGAACTCATTATAGAATCTCTCCAGTACGGCAGTGTGCTTTGTTTCTTTCTTACCCCAGAGTTGAAGTGTTTTAAGGCGTACTGCCGTCATCGTCGCCTCCTGCTGTATAAACAGATGGAGCGGTGGGAGGCCCAACATGGCTTTGAGAGCTGCGGTCGGAGTAGTCCTCATGCAACCTGTAGTCGCCATGCAGGCAAGCCTTTGCATGCGTTGCAGTTTAATGGAGGCCGTGGCTAGTCTGGTGCGGGGCCACCAGACTATTCCCCCGTAGGTGATCATGGGTCGGATCACCGCGCAATATAACCAAAGTATAATTTTAGGGGATAGGCCCCACTTCTTACCTATTATCCTTCTGCATTGCCAAAAGATGATGCAGGCCCTGTTTAGTTTGTTGTCTAGATGACTACTCCTGTTTAACTTACTGTCCAGGATGACTCCCAGGTACTTGACCTCGTCGGCTAATTGGAGTTCTGTATCGAAAAGTTTGGGTAGGCGATCGGGGCCTAGTGTTCGTTTTAGGGTAAACATGACTAGTACCGTTTTCGTGGGGTTTACTGAGAGGTCGAAATCTCTGCACCACCGTTCAACGATGCGTAGCGCCTGTTGAGTGAGGTTGCAGATTGTGACCGTCACTATCCTCGAAATGAGGATGGCGAGGTCGTCCGCGTACCCTATTGTATAAAAATGGTTCGCGTTGAGTTTAGTGATAAGATCATTTATCACCAGATTCCAGAGGAGGGGGGATAGTACACCTCCTTGGGGACAGCATCTGGCTATCATGGCCGTCTGCTGTTCCTCTGCAAGACGAACCACTCGTTTACTTAACATGTTAGTAATCCAGTCAGTCAGTACCTGTTCTACTCCGTGTTGAGAGAGGGCGGTGCTAATGCTGGAGAAGTTTGTTTTATCGAAGGCTCCTTCGAGGTCTATGAAAGTACCCAGACAGGTGCCCTTCTGAAGTATCGCTTCGCCTATCCGGCCGACCACTAGATGGAGAGCGGATTCGGTGGACTTACCCGAGCTGTATGCATGCTGATTAGCATGGAGTGGGATAGTTTTTAAAACGCCATCCCTCAGCTCTCTCTCGCAAATTCTCTCCATGGTTTTAAGGAGAAAGGAGGTCAGGCTGATCGGTCGGTTGGATTTGGCGTTGGTATAGTCACTCTTACCTGGCTTAGGAATGAATATAACTTTCACTTCCCTCCATCCCTTTGGAACGTATCTAGATTACAATCGTGAATATTAGTAAAAATATGTGAAAAAAAAACACGCAACGCGTAAACAGTCTATGACATCTGACATTTCGGAGACCTCTCGCTACACTAGCGCCTCTAGCGGAATTCATACGCAATAGTCATTGTCCCAGGTTGACCGCTCAACTGTGGATATGCTACTCAATAAGTTCTAGTTTATGTGGAAATATTAGTCCAGACGAGGATCTATCACTTTTTGTGAAAGCTAAGTTATCAAAGCACTAGTATTTATGAATTAAAAACATTATTATTAATAAAATGGGTTCTCATATTTTACAAACCTACCAAAGTATTTTAGCAGCCAAAAATAAGTGCTATCCTCAAGATATTACTGTATGAGAATGGAAAGCCGAAGTTGAATTACAAAGCTTCTTAGATCACAGAGTTACACGAATTTTAAAATCTCAAGAAAATGTGAAAGATGGCGTCTCATTGGGTTCAGAGTCAAATTAAACTTTGATCGTGAAATGGGGTTTTGACCGCAGTACGGGACATAGAAATAGAAATAATATTTATTTGCGTAAAACATGGTGTTTAAAGATATTAAGGACATTACAGAGCATACATGTTTTGTTTGATCCATTTGATGTTAATAATACACACTACTTAAAAGCTATGTTAGTAACAAACGAAATAAAAGATTTTAATTCATACATCTGCTGCACTCACCTGACGCACCGGTTATATGTACACACTGCAAACTAGATAGGTTTGCAGGGCACACCAACATAGATGTTGGTGTGCCCTGAAAATGTTTTACAACAGACAAGGACGGTCGCAAAATATTGTGGCGAAAAAATGGTGAGCGCTATAATAAAAAAAATATTCTTCCATGCAGGTCTAGTGGCCGCATTGCTTTGGGATATGGGGGATGGATGTCGTCCGACGATACATTTGGGTCGAGTAGGTATTGAAATTTTGTATGGGACTGCTTGCATTTGAGCTGTGGTGTTCACAAAACCGTCGGAACGTAAAAATATGTTTTAGAACATTTAATCGAGTCTTAAGGATGCCGAAAATGTAGATATTGCACCTTCATCACATCGAATTGTTAATTTATGTAGAATTCTTGAAAAATTCTGGGTTAAGTCAGCACGTTATAAAATTAGAGTTTTAAAGAATTATTCTAATTGATTCGACAGAAATGAATGTGTTATGTGTTTGAATTAACCGTCTTTTACTGAGTTCAGACCATATCTTAGGCTCGGTGGAGTGACGATCTTCACAGGGTGGCTGGTAGCAACTGGATGAGAGTTGCTGAGGATCCAGTTGAGTGGCGTGCGATTGAGGATGCCTATGTCCAGCAGTGGACTGCTGTAGGCTTATGATGATGACCACTGTAAATATAATTTCCTTTGAAACACTGCTTTTCACGGTTTAAAACTAAACTTATACGGTCACTTACAGGATATCTCCCGGGATTATTAATTATTTTGAGCTCCCGATATTTCGACGCTGTTGCAAGCGCCATGATCGCAGGATGACTGGAGAATGCGCGTGGATGGAAAATAAATAATATGTTTATTTTCTCATCACAAACGTCTGTAACCTTACCGGGTAAACAGGAATTATTAAATCCTATTGAGAATGTGCGAAACTGGTGCCCGAAAAAAATTGTTAGATGCAGACAAATTTGTCTACCCTCTTTCTTTGCCTTTTGCTACGCGCACTACTGGAACTCGACGCTAAGACACAATTTATTTTTCGTTTAATAAGTGCCCATCCTAGACCTATGTGAAATAAAATATTTTTATTTTGAATTTTTGAGGATTATGTATTTAGCTTTAGTAATTAAAAATTTATTAATTTAACAACAATTAATTGTATTTCGGTACCAAATTGATTATAATATAACAAAACAGCACACGATTTAAATAATATGTTTTCGAGTTTATCTAATGCTTGTATGTACACCATTATTAAAAAATTGTAATTTAATAAATAAATTTTATTTAATCAATTACGTCTCTTACTGATATTTTACATCGTTCACAAAATGTTAAAAAAATGACTACAAACAGTTTCAGCAAGTTATGACCGCTCTTCTTTGGGCGCGGAACCACCGTGCGATGGTCTACCTGATAAGACATGGTTAGCGTTACCTACAGGATTTGAATTATATCTATAGGACAGCAACCATCTATTCAGTTAGCAAGGAAGTCTTACAATCTAAATATTACTTAAATAATGGGATGTTGGTTTCTATGTACGATGTGATTATTTGCGGTTGGAATCTTTACTTCCTTACTAATATTATAAATGCGAAAGTAACTTGGTTTGTTTGTTAGCTTTTCACGCCTAAATCACTGAACCGATCATCATGAAATTTTGCATACACGTTGTCAGGTGTACAGAAACGGAAAAAGTACTGTTCCCGAGGAAAACAACAATAACGTTTTAATGATAATAGATGTCGCCACGTGTCTTTCGAGTCATGATTGAATTATTATTACAAGCAGACTACAACCCGAATTGATTGTCAAATTCTAAATTAACCCGAGCGAAGCCGCGGACAAAAGACAAACTAGTATACAATAACTCAATGTCACTAATAATGAACTAGCACCATCATAGTTAAATCAAAAACTTTCATTTCTGATGATAATACTGTAACCATGGCCAGCAAAAAGAACAGTCACCACAATTCACGAGCATAACGCTAAGATCAGCCGATAGCCACCAGGGCCGTAGTTACAAGGTAATTATTTCATTTGGTGTAAATCGGCTGTCTGCGATAATATCACCATAAATGAAGTTAGATTTTTACCGTGGATTAAAGTAAATTGTAATAAAGAATGATTTCTAACTGGCGTTTCTTTTAAATTTTATATATATAAAGTAATGTGAAAGTTATTTTGTTCAAAAGGGCCAAAATGTCATTCCCAAGAGGTGTCCGCTTTCCTCTTTTTCATGAAGCTTCAGCAAAATGTTCCATTAAATTCACGTTTACGGCTGAAACAACTGTTTACGTAAAAAGTTTAATAGTTATGACATACATTATTGATTGCACAAATTAAATCGTATTGAAAACACTGAACAGCAACATCGTACATTTTGGTTCTTATTGAACTCATCATTACCGTGTCACAAATGACGCGACATGCAGCTCTTCACTAAATAGCTTTGCACGAACCCCGCCGCTGTCCCCGCGTGCCTCTAGTCACCATTCAGACGGCTAAGCACAAGTTAAGAATTTTTATATTTTTTTACTAAGGCGTACCGTGGTTTTTGTCACAGTAATATTGTCTTTCCCGTGGATATCATTCCTCGGTAAGTATACGAATCGTTTATATGAATCGTATTTTATCTTATAGCCTAACTGATTTGTTATGACGTCATCAGTAGAACATTCTGGAATATCTTATACGGTACATGCTAAAGTGAAAATTTCTGTATTTTGTCATTACCAAGGTGGTCATTACCACGGACTTTTCACTCCACAATTCACCGTAATGACAATGATTACATGGTAATGACTGTATCCACTTATCCTCCAAAGAGCTTGCCTTTTTAAATGTTTGCCTTTAGCCTAACTGATTTGTTATGACGTAATAAGTTGGAATATCTTATACGGTACATGCTAAAATAGAAATTTCTGGATTTTTTCATTACCGTGGACTGCCGTGGACTTTTCAATCCACGGTAATGACAATGCTTCGAAGGTAATTCCATGGTAATGACAATGATTCCATGGCATGAGTATGTCCACTTACCCGGAAAAGATCTTACATTTTAAAATTTTTCACACTAGGGCTTTCAATACCGGTATTCCGGAAATCCCGTAATACCGTGATAACGGATTTAATATGGGCCTTTTTCAGTACCGGTATGGACGCACCAATACCGTGATTACGGTATTACAAACATTAGATGTGATTTTATTCTTTCACTAGTTTTTACCAGCACAAGCGTCCCGCTGTTTTCTTTAAGCTTACTCTCCCGCGCCAAGCTTGAAACAATACCCGAAATCAAGCTGTACTTATGTCGTTTTAGTCAATTTCGCAAAGGCGACGGGATAACACGTAGAGTTAGTCATTGTGTTGTGAATGTTGTGTTGACTTGTGAAGTTGTGATGTAGCGCGTATTTTTGCTAGTTTAATTTAGCCGTCAACCAAGCATTCTGTACATCAAACTAAGTAACTTTACGCAAAAATTATTGCTGTGAAATGACTTATTTTTTGAGGTGAAAAATCACATTTTACGGTAGGACTCGATGGAACGCACTCGAAAGCATTGTGCTGATGGATGGATTGAATAGTACGGGGGTCGTGAAGGTGTTTAGAGTAAAAAACTATTAAAAACATTAATTTAAAAAAAAACTTGTGAAAAATTTGGAACTTTGACCCCCAATATCTCCGTAACTAGAAGGTTCCCAGGTATGGTCTAGAACAAAAAAATGATCGCAAAGACGGGGAGAACAAGTGCCTTTCGGCTTCGTTAAGGGTCTATTTACACCCTTTATAAGAGAGCTATGTTTAAAAGGTATTTATAATAAAAAAGAACAATAAAGAACGATTTGAAAAAAAACACGTATTTTAATGGTTTTAAATGTCCTAATTGAACTTGCGTTAAATACCGGTATTAATACCGTGATCACGGTATTGACTTCTAATACCGGTATTGCAACAATCCGGTATTTGTTAGCCCTAGTCCACACTTTCCGTTAATTTTAGTGTCTGCATTTTGCGCAAATATTTATCACATGATTATTTTAGTTTTTTATATTATTGATTGTTCCAGTGATTGAAGTAAATATGCCGCGTAAAAACCAAAAAAATAAACAAGAATTGCTACGAAAAAAACGGATTCATGAAAAAAAAAGACGCGACAAAATCAAATCTAACCCTGAGCAGTACAAAGCATATTTAGAAAAAGAAAAAGCGCGGTACGCTCAAAGAAAAGAGACCAGAAAACTACTATCAATAAATGAGTTAACTCCAAGATGTCAGAAATTACAGAGAAAGAAATGGAAAACCAGTCAACAGAATTTAAGAGCAAGGAAAACAAAACTACAAATACTGTTGCAAAAAGACACGCTACCTGTATCGGAACCCGAAGATGAGCCCACAATTATCGAGGGACTACCCGTCTCATCTTATGGTCACTTTTCTAAACATCATTCACCAACATCTAAAAGCAACTTATCAGATGGGCTTCCTGGTCCATCACATGGCCACTCTCCTAAAAGGCGTTGAGCGACACCTATGAGCAATCCTCTAGCTAGATGGACTTCCCGGTCCATCTTGTGATTGTTTTCCCAAAACTTCATCCAAGAGCAACCCATTAGACGATCGTTTTGTCTCTCTTATAGTCGCTTTCCTAAAGGTATTTCAACAACAACTAAAAGTAACGCTTCAGATGTATTTCCTGGTTCATCTCATCGTCGCTCATTGGTCGTAACATTCGGTATGAAATGAGCAAAAATGAATTGCGCTACAGAAAGAATTTGCTAGAGATGAAACAGCAAAATAAATCCTTGCTGAGGTGTATCCGTCGCTTGAGGCAAACTCGAGAAGAAGAAGTTTATGGCGCCCGCGCAGTCCAGGTACAGTAGCCAAAATATTGATTGCTGACCCCACTTAACAGGAAGAAGTAAAAAAGGCCATAGATTTTAAAGAGATTGTACAGAATAACCTGAAAAATGATTATGAGAAACAGGCGAAGTGTGAAGAACGTAAGATGAAGGAAAATATAGAACCTATACTCAATAAACTAAAAAAATATAATTTACTTCAAAAGTGCCCAAAATTACAAGAAAAACTAATACGAAAGAGCAAGATGTCATTAAAAAGGCTACAATCGATAGTGACCTTAGGGCTTTTTATGAAGATTATAAGAGTTGTTACTCTAAAGTTATTATCATCTAAACCGGTATCCCGGTATTTATCCGTTTCACTCTCAACAAACAAAGTGAGCAAAAGAGGTTTCTGAATAACACTCTTGTACCTACACAAAAAATTCATTAGAGAACACGACTATGACGTCAGTTATTCATATTTTTGCAAAGCTAGACCATTCTCCTTCAGAAAATGACAGAGAAACTTGTAAGTGTAAATCACATGACAATGTTGATTTCCTGGCAAAATCTTCGAAAGAAATAATATCGGCCAGTCTATGCGATATAAACAATTTAAAATGTATTGAAAGAAAGTGCAGTGTTTGCCCAACAATAATGGAGTTTGACAATACCATCGAGTTAAACTATTACATGTGGGAAACGGTTTTAAGGAAGTCTGTACAAAGGACGGAACAAAGCGCATAACAATAACAGAAAAAACAGCATAATGGTAAGCCAAAAGAAGTACTCCTACTACTATTAGATCTTGTAAAAAAATTGTACGTACATACCGCTAATATTGTGAACCACAAGAAAGCGCCAGAAGACAAGAGCGTCGTAATGTACATGGATTTCAGTAAAATCGCTACTAAGTATAACACAGAAATCCAATCTTTGCATTTAGGTGGAAGCCGCGCGCATATAGCTCTCCATAAGTGGTTGTCTGAAACCAATAAGCCTTTGTACACATAGTGATTGCGTACGCCATGATGCATTTGCAGTATGAGGACATATCATCCCCTTACTAGATTTTTGAGAAAACGGCTTCAGAAACCGATACCCTCCACTTCACGACAGACTCAACTTGCAGTCAGTACCGGAACAAGACCGTTAATTACATTATTACTAAATTACACTGGTATTTACCAAAATTAAAGACGGTCACTTTGAATTATTTAGAAGCCGGGCACGGGAAAGGTGCTCCGGATGGCGTCGGGGGTACTCTAAAAAGAATAGCGGATCGTATCATTAGACAAGGAAAAGATATACCGGACATTGATACATTTGCTAAGGAGATGAAGAAATCTGTAAAAAATTTGATTCTTGAATGTATACCTGCGTATAACATAATTGTAAAGAAATACCTGATACCTACTCAATCCTTGAAACCATTTAAAGGCATGATGCCAGTGCATCAGATAGTGTGGGAGAGAGACAATAAAAACATAATCGCTCTTCGACGCCAAAACTGCACATTAGATATGTGCAAAAACTATGCCACGGCTTGTCCCCACGGTAAACACCTCGGCTTTTACAGCAATCCTACGGAGGAGTCATGCCATCCAAAATCGAATAAGGTAGTGATTATTTCCAATGTTTTACTACGGCCAAGTCTAAAATTACAATCTCAAGTAAATTCTCCATACGAGTTTCAAACGAATTTGCCTAACAGACCAGAAATTGACAAAGTATCAGCATGGTGCTCATTACCTGAAGTTCAGTTTCAAAGGCCAGATAAACATAAAGCTCTTAAATATGCAGAATCTCCAAGTGATATGGAAATACCACCGAATTGGTCTCAAAGACCAGATACTTTAACAAAAAGTGTCTGACTTTGGCCCAGCAATCTTTAATGGTTGTTAATAAAATGCTTCATTCTGACGAAGATATTTTCGAGACTAGAACTGAATCTATACAAACTGTCGTCTCGCAGGAATCGTCTTTATTGAATATGACATCCCAACTTACCTCTGCTCAAATTCCTGGCAAGGGCTCTTCTGTAGCTGCAATATCTTCACAACTTGCTCAGCAGTCTTCTTCAGACGCGACTGGTCCACTTACCTTCGTTTAGTTTTGATGAAGACCCTTCTCTTTCTATAGCAAGGTATTCCAAAGATGACGATGAAAATGATGGTGTGACTGTCTCACTGTCAACCGGTTCTGAAACATCAAGTTTATCTTTCCCTAAACCTAAATATGAAAGCTCGGATAGTATAACTCAAAATTTCCAAGCAAAACCGAAAAAATGCAAAGTGAGAGCAAAAGTTTCTACTTAAATTCTTATCGATTCGCAGAAAAAAAAATTAAAAGCCAGCTAAATTTAGAAAACAGAATATAAAAGGTTTACTGCCACATCTGCACACTGCCGGTTTACACGGGATAAATCATAATACTACAGATTCTGAAGATGAAAACCCCTCAAAACCAGCCAATTTCTATACAGAATACAGCGAAGAAGAAACAAGCGAGGAAGAAGAAACTGAATACGGACTGATTGAAGACAATGTTCACAAAGGTGATTGGGTTGTGGTGAAATTTATTTCAGAAGAAAATGTATGTATATTTGTGGGCCAAGTTGTGAAAGAGTCTTTGGCTACATTTGACGTCAAATTTGCAAAGAAAATCGACGACAACAAAATCAAATGGCCAGATTAAACCGATATCTGTGAAACCGGAAAGTATCAAGTTGTGAGTAAACATACTCCTTCTTGTTTTAAATCCTCTTCTAAGAGAATTGGTGCTTTCGAATTAATTAGGTCGCTTAAGCAATTGAAAATAGGTAAATGAAAAACATTTAACGATTCGAATGTGCTTGCCTACGTCATAAATCAGTTATTTTCTTTATCAATAATAATACAATATTAGAAGTATGAAAAAATCTGATGTTTTTCTAACTCTGACGTAGACTGTTTAGAAGGTTGTTTCATTTTGAAGAAATTGATTACTTTTTTGAAATTTCCTTTATTTATTTTTATACATATAATTTACATTTTTAAATATTTCTATACAAAGTAATATAAAAAAAAACATTTAAAAATATAAAAAATAGTAGCCCACCGGTATCGGGAACAGGGTCCGAAATACCGGTGGTCAGGGCTCTTGAGAGAGGAACCTCCTAACGATACGCGCCGTGTCCAGAAGTACTGCTTTCTGAATCAAGCCCTTGATCCAGCTGCCAAGCGAGAGCCTCCTCAGATGTTGGTCGAGGCTATTGGCTATTAAGCCATTGGCCGACACGACTATCGGCACAATGACTGCTGTACTCACGTCCCACATGTCGACAACCTCGCGAGCCAGATCTAGATATTTAAATTGTTTATCTTTCTCTGCTTTCACGAGGTTTCATGCGGAACCGTTATATCAACAATCATTGCGCGACGCTCCAATCGATCTATCACCACAATGTCAGGTTTATTGGCAACAATAGTCCTGTCAGTGACGTTAGATCGATCCCAATACAACGTGATATTACCATTATCGAGAACTGGGTACGGGCGCATACTTATAGTATGGTACTTCTAATTCCACAAGGTTATAGTTCAAAGCAAGTTGTTGGTGGATAATCCTGGCAACAAGGTTGTGTCCATGCAAGTGCTCTCCGTTAGCCAGACGAGAACACCCAGAAATAATA
The DNA here is from genome assembly GCA_963576755.1 of Noctua janthina. Classification (NCBI taxonomy): domain Eukaryota; kingdom Metazoa; phylum Arthropoda; class Insecta; order Lepidoptera; family Noctuidae; genus Noctua; species Noctua janthina. The sequence continues at coordinate 289,815 of OY755077.1, forward strand.
TGTCGGATCGATTCTCCCGGACGGTGGCATTCCCGACATATGTCAACCGTGCCATCCTTCACAATGTATTTCCGGTAGTTATTCGTCATCATATAATATAATAATAATATTCTTTATTTTTCGGACAACAATGATCCAACGTGTTAGTAAACAATAAAATAACTTATTACTAGTGTTAGTACTTAAACTAAAATAGAGACATCCAGAATAGATAGTATTGTGAAAAGGACAACCCCAAATTAATGTTGAGTGATTGTCCTTCTCACAAAACCTTTGATAATCGGAGAGTCGATAGTTCGATACTCTCCGCCACAGTTTTAAGAATGCTGTTGGCACTCGCTCGCAACCTTGACAACAGCGACGCGGTTTTCTTGCGAATTACGGCATGGAAGCCGTCAGTTCGGTTTTGCGTAAACATCGCAGAAGCGCTGCTCCATCGAGGCAGTCCCAACAGCATCCTAAAAATATTATTATACTGAACGCGTAGGCCATCCAGCGTTCTTTTGGTATAGTTGACCCAAAGATTCCCCGTGTAAAAGCTCTGGCAATATGCCTTAAACAGTGTTACTTTTACTTGACTGCCACACCGAGCGAATCTTCGGGCCAACATGTTACCTCGGACCGCCAGTGCCCTACGCTCCCTTTCAATGTCAACATTGTCCTTAAGGTCGTCGGCGAGAAGATGCCCTAGAATCTAGGGCAACATTCAAATATCTAGGGCCTAGATATTTGAATGTTGTCACTCTTTTGACGTTCAAGCCGTTTAGGGTAATGTCAGGTATAGTATCTGGGCATTCACCGCCGGCCTTAAAGACAATGTATTCGCACTTCTTGACGTTATAAATAAGTCCGTGCGAGGCAGCATACGCCTGACAGACCCGCAGCATTACAGCACCTGCCGTCGGTGCCAGCAACGCCATGTCATCAGCGTAGCTGACACTATTTATTTTTACACCATGGACGCTACATCCGACTTGCATATTGCTGAGGTCCACGATTAGGCCGTTTATATATGTGCTAAATAGCCTAGGGGAGGTCAGACCACCCTGCCTCACACCGCATTCTAACCTATAAGTCCCAGAGAGTGCATTGGACCACCTAACAACATTTTCTTGGTTCCCATACCAATACTGTAGGATCCTGAGGACACCTACCGATACACCCCTATCTTCAAGCTCTCTCCAGAGTACATCATAATCATAACTTCGTCCATTATTGCACAGACAAAACCTTCGGTTTCCCCGAATAGGTCACCGAAGCGCAGCCAAGATACGGACGCTAAGAAGTCTACATCGGGTCCATGTAGGGCCCGGTAAAAGCGTCCGTGAAGCTCCTTGCCCTGTCATACCTCCTTGCGATCATGGCGCAAACCTAGAGTATTAGACATACTCTAGGTTTGCGCCAGTTCTCGTTAGCCAGAGAAAGCGGGGTGAGGCCCTTGTCCACTGAGACCACATCTCGGTGCATCCCCACGTCGACTTCTAGGAAGTATTCCCTGAGGCTGCATACCTCACGGTTGTGCAGGGTCTTAGCATTTAAGAAGCCACGACCCCCGCACTTCCGCGGGATATACAGTCTCATCACCGACGACCGCGGGTGATGCATTCGATTTGCGGTCAGCAGTGCGCGGACCCTCCTATCCAGGGCATCAAGTTCCGTCTGAGTCCATTTGAGTATGCCGAAAGAATACATCAAAACCGGCATGACCCAACCATTGAAGGCGCGCACTTTGTTTCCACCTGACAAAAGACTGCTTAGTACTTTATTCAGGCGGCCAAAGAAGCGGTCCCTCAATGATTGTTTCATGTCGGCAGTATTGATACCTAATGCTTCCGACATACCCAAATACTTGTAGGTTTCTGTTGAGGAGAGGGATCTAAGGTGTATGGAATCCGAGAGTTGAGTTCCCACGGATTCCATAATCTCCCCTCGCTTCACATGCATGACTGCACATTTAAGTGCTACATGAAAGTGTGCTCCGCAGCACTTCGCTACGCACACGGAACAGTTTTAAATATTGCCGAATTTCTTTCATTTTGCACTTATGCAAATTTTTGTTTCCATTGCAGGTTCAAAATGGAAGTGTATATTTTCACGCATGAATGTCTTTGAAATATGGTTGAAATATGGCAACAACAGGAAATTGACTGTTACTAAACGCGCTGAGCTCGTATTTCAAGACGTACGTGACGCTCTTTCAATAGATAATACCGATAAAGCAAACATTGATTTCGGAAGATTGAAAAGCCGAATTTTATACACATGCCAAAGAATCACAGAGTATTGGAAAAAAAATCACTACATTAAAGATCGATTCTTGGCGAGTCGGAACGATTGGCTTGACACTCCCGAGACTGTCCTGTTGGAGGGATTTTGACAGCCAATGGCAACTACATTCTAGGACGTTGCTGATTTACACCTTTTAAAAACCGAAGGCTTTTCAAAATTAGAAGCGACTTCATCATCATCATCATCTGCCTAGCCTTTTCCCAACTATGTTGGGGTCGGCTTCCAGTCTAACCGGATGCAGCTGAATACCAGTATTTTACATGGAGCGACTGCCTATCTAACCTCCGTAACCCCGTTAGTATTGGGTAATACGATACCCCTTGGTAAGACTGGTTGTCAGACTTTTTGGGCTCTTGACTACCTGTAACGACTGTCAAAGGTCTAGACATGACAGCCGGGACCAACGGCTTAATGTGCTTTCCCGAGGCACGGAGGAAACTCGGCATGTAATGGGCGGTCACCCATCCACAGACCAACCTAGGCAAGCACGGCTTAACCGAAAGATCGCCCCGTGCGACTGTTGTTATTTAGAAGCGACTTGATAATATAAATACACGCTGTAAATACGAAATTGTAATACCCGAATTCAGATTAACAAAAACTAGCAAATCTTTTCTTATAAACATTATACGTTTTTATAACAAGTTCAACAAGAGCTAACAAGAGCTCGTGGCTAAATAATAACAGCCGCTCGGTGGCCCAAAAAACCTGACAACCAGTCTTACCAAGGGGTATCGTATTACCCAGTACTAACTGGGTTGTGGAGGTCAGATAGGCAGTCGCTCCATGTAAAATACTGGTATTCAGCTGCATCCGGTTAGACTGGAAGCCGACCCCAACATAGTTGGGAAAAGGCTAGGCAGATGATGATGACGTTTTTATAACAAGTTGCCAAAGTCAGTTACAGAACAGACCGATAGAAAGTTGAAAAACTACAACAAACGTGTCCTTATTCAAAAAGCATACCTACACAACAATGCTTTTAAAGCTAAACTCAAAGGCTGGCTGTCCGACCAGGCACTATATGACATAAAATAATGGTTTTAGGTAATTTGATGTGATTATTATACTATGTGGTTCTATTATTCTGTTAATATTTTTTATTTTTATTTTTGATAAATTGTGTTTGATGCTCTTTTTAATGTATAATGATTTGTGTTTTACTTTTTTCAAAGTCTAACTTGTAATTTTTGATAATTATGAATAAATATACAAAAGAAACAAAAACATTAAAAAATCAAGGACTTCGTTAAAGATAAAGAAGCTTGACTTTAGTACCTTCTGCGCTTGCGGCTTCCCTGGTAGCTCATAAACGGCACAAATGTCTCACTATTCTCAATGTCTCACTATTCAGAATAGTTACAGTACTGATGACAACATTTGTGTCATTTTTTTAAGCTTTCACGGTTTACAACTAAACTTATACTGTCACTTACGGGATATCTTCCGTGATTGCGTGGTTATTTTGATATCGTGAGCTCTAAATAATGAACAATCACGGAAGATATCCCGTAAGTGACAGTATAAGTTTATTTGTGCCACTTGCTTTTTTTTTTACAATATTTTCTTACCTTTGTAAAGATTCTTTTTTGTTTGTGAATGTGTTAACATTGGTAGGCCTTGTAGATTCCTAGGTGCTTGTTAACTTTTGATCTTGTTTTACGTTTTTTGTGTAGTTAGCAATGACTTATTGTCGGGCTTACGCTGTCCCACCCATACTTAAGTACTAATACTGTAACATGATAATATTGTAACACCAAATCATTTTAAAAGAGTAACCATGTAGTTTTTTTGTTTGGACTTGATTTTATAGTGTGGAAGCTAATTTCGATTCGGGTGCGAAACTACAGTTTAGATGCATTTTCATTAAATATATACACGGTGGTTGTTTTCTTCACTGTTCATCTTTCAGGGCGTGAAAGTAAGTACTCATAATAATGAGCAAATTTTACTGTTAGACCATCACTGAAATATTTTAAAGTTATAGATGCATATAAAACTATAAATCTAAAAGACAAAAATAAGGCTACACCTAGATCTGGCCAAAAAAGTAAAATTAAACAAAAAACTGACAGAACACCGAGACTAAAGAAAGTTCCATATCACGATGGAAAGGCTACGCCCGTAATAACAGAATGTAATCAGACTTCAAGGGCTGAACCAAATTCAATAAACCACGACATAGCCACCAATTCGGCGCCGCAAAAGGAAATTATATCTCTAAACACCAAACAGACAATTCCAAAAGATATCAAGCATAGAAAATTGTGTGTGCTGAGTAACAGCTCAGAAAGGGGGAGGCTGCAAAGTGTAGAAGATAATTTCGCCAGCGACTTTAATTATTGTAGTTACTCCTTACCTAATTGTAATATAAAGCACCTTTTAGCCGGCATAGAATCAAAATTAAGAGATTTTAACCTAAATGACTACTGTATAATTATATTAGGAGAAACTGACATCAGAGACAATGATAACTTCATTGATGTAGTGAGAGAAATCAATGAAGGTCTAGCTAATTTAACACACACTAATATAATTGTCAGCGCGCCCACATACATACGGGGGGCACTCATTTATAATTACAAGGTGGAACTATTCAATAACCTCCTTTCCATGGACATACAATATTATAAATACGCATATTTTTTCGACTCCAACTATGGTTTAACATTTGACATGTTTTCTAGTACATCTGGTAAATTAAATAAAGCTGGAACACTACACAGGTTTAAAAACATTATGAATAGAATTAAAACTGACATGAAATTATTCCCTGTAGACCACCCACCAAATGGTCATCTATTTGGTCTGAATAATGTAAACATAAAAGACAGTTCTTCCGACATTAACGAGCAAAACGCAAACCTCACGGAAAATTCAAACTTTTTTCGTCTATAAGAACATATATGTCCTACACCAAAATATCGCCGGACTCCTAAACAAAAGTGACATCCTAAGCGTCTGTTTGGAAGAGCTACAAAGTAAGAAAAAATCTATCGATGTTGTATGTATTACGGAACATTTTATGACGCCTGAGCAAGAAGAACTTTTAAATATACCTAACTATAACATAGCTATAAGTTTCTCAAGAGAATGTAAAAGAGGTGGTGCATGTGTTTTAACAAAAAATGGACATCACTATAAAGTGGTAAATTTAAACAATTACTGTATAAAAAATTTGATTGAGTGTTGCGCAATTGAATTAACCGAACATGGTATTATCGTTGTGTGTATATATAGGGTCCCAAATTCCGACTTAAACACTTTCTATCACAAATTGGAAAATATTCTCCATCTAGTATGCATTAAACGTAATAAAAAGGTTATCGTTTGTGGGGACTTTAACATAAATACATTAAAAAGAAATAAACAGACCCTAGATTTTGAATATATTCTTTTAAACTTTAATTTACAATTGCAATTCTTTCAACCCACTAGAATAAGTAGTGGGACATGTTTGGATAATTTCGCACACAATATCCGAGGTTGCAGGGGGGAAATTATTGAATTTGGACTGTCAGACCACACCACACAGGTTTTAAGATGCCCGGTTAAAAAAACATGTGCTATTAAGTCATGGCGTGTTAGACGAAGGAACTATTGCCTAGAATATCTGGATAAATTTAAAAATTGTATAAAATGTCTCTCATTCTCAGACATTTACACTACTTCGGACCCTAATGAGGCTTATATTTATTTTTTGGATTTATTTCAAAGCTTTTACGACCTCTGTTTTCCTTACGAAACTATTACCAAGTCATTAACTAAAAAATCTAAGTGGATCTCAAAGGGAATAAAAAAATGCAGTAAAAGGAAACGTGTGCTTCTGTGGCAATATAGAGCTAATCCCACTCACAAGAACAAAAATGCATTCAAAACATATTCACGTAGACTTAAAAAAATTATATCTTTAACCCAAAAATCTCAAAATAATTATTTTATCAAAACAGCACAAAATAAATCTAAAGCGACATGGACCGTAATTAACAAGAATAAAGCCTACTTTCCTAAAGAACCTATAACTGAAATAAAAACTGACACAAAGATCGTCACGAATCCTACTGAAATAGCAAACTCCTTCAACGAATATTTCATAAACCAAGTATCTAATTCCAATCATAGCATAACGCAAGAAATCCCCATTCATTCAAACACTTTGAACTCTTTATTTATGGAACCAACTTTGCCGCATGACATCATGAATCATATTAGGTCTCTTAGAAATACAAACAGTGTAGGCAGTGATGGAATATGCACAAAAGTCATAAAAACAGTCTCTCAATATATAGCCCCACACCTAAGTTATATAATTAATTTAAGTATTGAGAATGGTATCTTCCCGGAGAATCTCAAAACCTCCATAGTTACTCCACTATATAAAAAGCAAGACAAATGTCTAATGAAAAATTACAGACCTATTGCTTTGATACCCATATTTGCAAAAATATTTGAAAAAGTCATATATAAAGCACTTTATAATTACTTAGAGAAATCAAACATTCTACTCGATGAACAGAAAGGATTTCGCAAGAATAGGACAATTAACATGGCTATCCATGATCTGATACGCCCTATCTTATCAAATGTAGACGAAAGAAATGCCGTATGTGCTATATATATGGACCTTACAAAGGCTTTTGACTACGTAGATTATAAAATACTATTAAATAAATTAGAGAAATATGGTATAAGAGGCAACATTCTGAATCTTATTGAATCTTACTTACACAACAGAAAGCAGATTTTGGAAATAAAACGTATATGCCCATGCACTGGTTTCGAAAGAAGGTACAGATCTAGTAGTAGGATTATTAAGTACGGAGTCCCACAAGGTAGTGTGTTGGGACCTCCACTATTCTTAACTTATATAAATGATCTGCCTAGAGAAATAAAGCATCCGATGGTATTATTTGCTGACGTCAGCACGGTAGTAGTAAAATGTGACGATCCTAATACATACGAAGCAGAGATAAATTTGACATTGAATAAAATAATTACTTGGCTAAATAATAATAATCTTGTCAAGAACCTCGTGAAAGCAGAGAAAGATAAACAATTCAAATATCTAGATCTGGCTCGCGAGGTTGTCGACATGTGGGACGTGAGTACAGCAGTCATTGTGCCGATAGTCGTGTCGGCCAATGGCTTAATAGCCAATAGCCTCGACAAACATCTGAGGAGGCTCTCGCTTGGCAGCTGGATCAAGGGCTTGATTCAGAAAGCAGTACTTCTGGACACGGCGCGTATTGTTAGGAGGTTCCTCTCTCAAGAGCCCTGACCACCGGTATTTCGGACCCTGTTCCCGATACCAGTGGGCTACTATTTTTTATATTTTTAAATGTTTTTTTATATTACTTTGTATAGAAATATTTAAAAATGTAAATTATATGTATAGAAATGAATAAAGGAAATAATCTTGTCATAAATCTAGAAAAAACTAAAATAATGCACTTTTATCAAAGGATTCCTAATATAAACCTTGACATTAACTACCTGGGCACTAAAATAGAGTCGGTAACTATGACTAGATTTCTTGGTGTTGTTTTAGATAATAACTTGACCTGGAAACCTCAAACGGAAGACATCTGTAAAAAAGTCAATAAATTTGCATATGCCCTCTATAAACTGGCTAAAATTGTTAGCCTAGAATCTCTTTTAATGGCTTACCATGGCTATGTGGCATCCACACTAAGATTTGGCATAATATATTGGGGCAATTCAGTAAATAAGGACTATGTCTTCAAAGCCCAAAAAAGATGCATCAGAGCTATGTGTGGTTTACAAAGTACCGACAGCTGTCAACCTCTATTTAAAAGTCTCAAAATATCTTAACCTTGCCTTCTCTGTATATTTATGAGGTAAATGTATTTGTGAAAACAAACATGCACCTATATGAAATAGCTTTTAAAAGTCAATATAGGAAACTACGGGACAGAAATAAGTTAGAGCTTAAAGTACCAAATGCAGGTACGACTTTAATGAGGAAAAGCTTTTTTTGTATGGCCCAAAGGATATTTAATAGGTTACCTTGCTCAATGAAAAATCTAAATTTAGTCAATTTCAAGCGTAAATTGTGTACTATTTTAATACAGAAATGTTACTACTCTCTCAGCGACTACTTTGATGACATCTCTTTGACATAAAATATTTGTATGCTCGTAACATGACTGTAAAAGCATGACAACTCTCACATTTCTGTGGACAATATCAATTTTAGATTTTTTTCTTAGCAGTAACTTATTGACATCATAACCATTTAATATTGACATTATCTTATTTAATTAAAGATTGACATTACCTGACATTACCTAATGCATTATATTAAAATTGATATTGATATTATGAATTAAACTTTTACCTCTTTATAATACTAGTACCACCTATAGATTAATTTACCCAACTGGCAAAAGCCTCCTTTAAATGTATATTTGTACGCCAAATGGCAAAACATAGAGAAACTATATAATGTATAACAATTATTGTAACATCTTGCACACTTATAACCTATGTTTACAAATAAAGACTATTGATTGATTGATTGATTGATTGATTGAAATAACGAAAATAAATCAGCCGTTTCATACAAAAATGCAATATTTAAAAACGTTAAAACTGATGTATTTTTTTTCTATTCCGTAGTAGATCCGATAGTGTAAGTTATTTATAATTATGAGTACTTGCACTTCCTGAAAGGTAAACAGTGAATTAAAAATCACCGTGTTTATGAATATTTTATGAAAATACATTAATCTAACTTAGCTGCCATAATACGAAATCAAGTACATAAAATCAAAAACACTTGACGAAGTGTTATGTCTGTTTTCTTGCGCATTTCTTAGCTCAATAAATGAAATTATAAACGTTTCATGTATTTAATATTTTCTAAATTAAAAAAAGCCAGTACACCATTTTAGCGCTTGAGTTGAACTGAGCTCCAATACAATAAAATGGCATACACACTATTAACTATTACTTAGCGTCACTGCCATAAGTGTTGAGGCAATTATAAATATAGCCCAACGTGCCCATGATCCAAATATTATTTAAATTTGAATTTGTATTTCTTTATGATTATTTACTTGATTAAATCGTTGGTACTCCTTACCTAACATGTTTCCTTAAGTAAATACCAGAAATGAAGTAGTTTGTATTTTTGTAATTTTAGTTTTCAGTAGTGGCGAGGGACCACAGTGCGTAGGTGACCTGTCAGTGTCGGTTTTGGAACTATCATTTTTGCTATAGTAAAGTACTTCCACAGAAAATGTTTCAGCTTTTATAAAATGACGGAGGTCTGGCAATCATGGGATTAATAATCCGTTCTGGGCTGGGTACCATATTTACTTTAGCCAATCTTGAACTTAACTTCTAACGAGTTATTGAACCGTGGGCTTCGTCCGAAGCTGGTGGCGATAGCCGATGAATCGGCTTCGGCTTCGGCCAGTAACCTGCCCTCGGTCGGACACTAATAGTTTTAGTGTGTTTTTCAATGTTTTTCCTGCTCTGCGCTCATTTTCAGTTCAAAGTAAATCATTCAAACTGCTGTTATGTCAATTCGTGTGCATGTCAATCTTCTTTTAACATTGTATTAACCAGATTTATTATCACAGGTACGCCCGCCAGGAGAAGAGTCAAACTAGAAGATACTATTACAGCTGAGCTAAAGATAAATGAACAATCACACTTGAAAGTTTTCAGGACGTCTCGAAATCGCACTACCAAACCAGGCACTTCTTACAAAGATCCTTATAATTGTGCTCAGCGTATTTTAAAAAAAACTTACGAGTGTGATGTATGTCGGCGTAGTTTTAATCGGAAGATTGTTTTAGAAAAACATATTCGAGTTCACACTGGTGAAAAACCTTACAAATGTGAGGTATGTCAGCGTAGTTTTAGTGAATCGGGTTCTTTAACAAAGCATATTCGAATTCACACGGGTGAAAAACCTTACAAGTGTAATGTATGTCGGCGTAGTTTTATCGAAAGTGGAGGTTTAAGAAATCATATTCGAACACACACTGGTGAAAAACCTTACAAGTGTGATATATGTCAGCGTAGTTTTAGTGAATCGGGTTCTTTAAGAAAGCATATTCGAATACACACCGGTGAAAAACCTTACAAGTGTGATGTATGTCAGCGAGGTTTTATTGACAGGAGTTCTTTAAGAAAACATTTTCGAATACACACTGGTGAAAAACCTTACAAGTGTGATGTATGTCAACGTAGTTTTAGTCAAATGAGCGAATTAACAAGACATCTTCGAATACACACTGGTGAAAAACCTTACAAGTGTGATGTATGTCAGAAAAGTTTTACCCTAAAGGGTACTTTAACAAAACATAATATTCGAATACATATCGGTGCAAAATCTTAGAAGTGTGATGTATGGCAACGTCGTTTCTTTTGAGTACGTTACTCTATTAGTACGCTTTGTCGTTTTGGAAAAAAACTATTCCTGCTTGGGTAACGTTTAATGAATGATCGGAGAGAGAAATACTGTGCACGGCCAGAGAGCTTATATTTGTGCAAAAAAAGTGCACCGAAAATGGAGGTTGTGCGTCATCAAGTTTTCGAGATATTGCATTTCCTGCTAGGGTAACGTTTTGCAGAACTAATGAAATTTGGAATGAAGAAGATAGCGTATACATTAGAATAGAACTTAGGCTAATTTTTATAATGTACTTAATCATGTACAAAGTCACAGAAACAGCTATTAGAATATAATCCAATAATCCGCGTTGTTGAGTTATTTTTGTATCCAAGGCGGAGGCGTCGATACGACGTAGTAATATTTTTAAACTATCAAATAAGTCAAAAATAAGGACACTAAGTACCATAAAACTAAAAAATATAACACATAGAATATTGGTTCATTAACCTTGGCTATAATTTAAGGTTACTGAAGCAAGTTAGCATTTAATCTAATTAATAATCAACTTATAATTCTCATCCATGATAATATTGATGATCCTGCCATCTGTAGGATATTATTACAATCATTATAGAGTATCATTATTATTTCCTTTATTTATTTTTATACAAATCTACATTTTTAAATATTTCATAAACTAAAAACAATATAAAAAACATTTAAAAATATAAAAAATTGTAGCCCACCGGTATCGGGAACAGGGTCCAAGCTACCGGCGGTCAGAGCTCCAGAGAGAGGAACCTCCTAAAAATACGAGCCGTGTCCAGGAATACCGATTTCTGAATCAAACCCTTGATCCAGCTGCCTAACGAGAGCCTCCTCGGGTATTGGTCGAGGCTCTTGGCAATTAAGCCATGGGCTGATACAACTATCGGCACAATGATCGCTGAGTCCATGTATGTAACACCTTGACTTGTACCCGTATTTGCAAAATAAAATATCTTTATCCACATCCCACATGTCGACAACCTCGTGAGCCAAGTCAAGATACTTGATTTGCTTATCTTTTTCGGCTTTCACGAGGTTCTCATCATGCGGGACCGTTATGTCTACAATTATCCACTGGTACATATTCTAAATCTTATGTTACAAACAGGTAAATTTCCAGATACCCTAAAGATAGCTCTCATTAAGCCATTATATAAGAAAGGATCACGGCACGACATTAATAACTACAGACCAATTGCATTATTGCCAAGTTTCTCGAAGATATTTGAAAAGGTTATCCATGCTAGAATCACAAAGTTTTTAAATGTTAATAATATTTTGAATGTTAACCAATTTGGATTCCAAAAGAATAAAACTACATCATTGGCAATATATAAATTATTTAGTACCATCTGGGATAAAATCAATAATAAAAAACAATGTGCTGCTCTTTTCATTGATATGTCTAAAGCATTTGACTGCGTTAAGTATGACATTTTGCTTGATAAATTAGATGGTATAGGAATAAGAGGTATAGCACTTAAATTAATTGAGAATTATTTAAATAATAGAATGCAAGGCACTTTTATTGAAGTATATAATGAACTTACAAAAATGGTGGAGGTAGTGAAATCTAAATTCGAATCTGTAATACTAGGCGTACCGCAAGGTAGTATATTAGGACCCCTCTTGTTCTTATTGTATATCAACGAGCTTCCAAATATAATTGACCATCTTTGTGTAATGTATGCTGATGACGCAACTATATTTATTTCAAATGAATATTCCAATGACCTTATTTACGAAACTGAAATAAATAGAATATTAACAACTGTGACTGATTGGTTGCAGTCAATAAACTTAAAAGTCAATGTCTCAAAAACCAAATTAATTCAATTTAGAAATTATAAAAGTAAACCTACTACTGTGAATGTAACCATGTCTGATCCAGCGATTGAAGAAGTAAAAGACACAAATTTCTTAGGAGTTACAATAGATCAACATTTAAACTGGAAGGCACATATTGAAAAGATTAATAAAAGGATATCCAGTGCATGCTACGCATTGTCAGTTCTTGCAGAGACTACAAATCCAAGTGTAACTAGAAATGCTTATTTTGGAAATGTGTACCCACTGTTAACTTATGGTGTCATATATTGGGGAAACTCGACAAACGTACAATCAACATTCATTCTCCAGAAGAAATGTCTTAAGACAATATACAACATGCATAGTACCGAATCATTAAGAGATGTTTTCAAAACGGAGGGTTTCCTGACATTGACTGGTATTTATATACTCGAATTATGTTTATTTGTTAAAAACAATATGCAATATTTTAATTTTAAAAGAAACATTCGAAAACAATATAAATATGACATTAATTTACCGGTTATTAACAATGTGATTTTTTATAAAAGTACCTATGTTACTGCTATTCGTGTGTACAATCACTTACCGCCAGCAAATAATATTTGTATGCACCTTAATCCTTAAAATACCATTGCATATCCGACTTGGGTAAACTGTTGAAACTAAAAATGTAATGTTTACTAATAAGAACTTAATGTACACAGTTATGCAATAAATATATCTTTATCTTTATCTTTACGTGCTTTGAGTAACTGGCCAGTACCGAAAAATGTAGAAGCATTAATTAGATTTGTAGCGTTCGCCAACTATTATAGAAAGTTTATCAAAAGCTTTGCCAATATAGCGCATCCCTTAACGCAATTAACAAAGAAAAATGCATTATTCATATGGGATCAAAAATGTCAAACCGCTTTTACCACTTTAAAGTCTATAATTTCGAGCCCACCTATACTTCAATACCCTAACTTTTCTAGTAACAGTAAATTCATACTACAAACCGACGCTTCCAAATATTCATTAGGCGCAGTTTTGTGCAATGACAATAGAAAACCAATAGCATTCGCGAGTAGAAATTTAAATAACGCCGAAATTAACTACCCAACTGTGGAAAAAGAACTGTTAGCGATAGTATGGGCAGTGAAACATTTTCGTCCCTATTTGTATGTCCGCACATTTGTAATTGAAACCGACCATAAACCACTAATTTATTTATTTGGCATGCGAGACCCATCTAGTCGTCTTATGAAGTTCAGACTTCTACTAGAAGAGTACGATTTTTTTATTTTTTTTGTGTGGAATATATCAAAGGATCCACAAATATTCCAGCAGATTCAATGTCACGACTACCTATCACATCAACGGACTTAAAAAATATGCATGAAAGCATAATCAGGGTTATGATGCGTTCGCAATATAGAAAAGTGCAGGAGTCGCAACATTCTCCAAGTGCTATAGGCTTCTACTGACGATTGGCCTGCGCAACCAAGAGTCGTGGAGATCTATAGTAAATCGAGGATGTCTGTAGAACTTAAATTTATAGAATATAATGAGTTAAGTAACCTACGTAGGTCTAATGAGATAGAAATAGAGAATAAAGTGTTATGTTATTCGTCATCGAGAATGACGTTATTTATAAATCCAGTATCTAAAGATGTTGTTGGCAGGGTCAGAGAAACACTTGACCTATCTCTTCGGAAGAGGTGAGATGTGGTGTGGTATCGCTGGCGGGCAGGGGAGTGGAGAGAGTGGATGCTAGACTGGTCAAGCCCATCATCCTAGCCTTCTGGAGATTCTCCACTCGTAGCTCAAGGTTGTTCAGTCTCTGTCGGTCGGTGGTCATTTGGGTATTCATTGTAGAGAGCATGTTGAACATGTCCTTTTGACTAGCCTGAAGCTCACGTTGGGTCTTTTGGATGTCTAACAGCAAGGTCATAACCATGCTATGATTGTCATTCTCTGGGTTCATGGGTTCTCTGGGATGTCTGCTGGTACTAGGTACGGGGGTGTCCTCATCATCAGAGTGCTCTTCTATGGCGGGAGCTGTGGGTTTTCTACCCATACCTCTAGGTTTTTTCGCTACTGTATGGTATCCCAATGACAATTGACGCCAGCCGCATTTGTGAGGGAACTGAAATATTTTTGTGAAAGAATTGACGTGTACGAATTAATTTTTGTAAGAAGGCAAATATACGATGAATTTTAAAAAAAATATCGACAGAAATTAAGTCGTATACAAACTGGACCGGTCCGCGATTGTGTATTCTAAATGACAAGAATAATTGAAAGTAACGACGACCAAAAAGTAATATTGAATGATTTTCATCTTCTACCAACAAGTGGCCACGCTGGTATAAGACGAATGTATAATAACATCAAGAAATATTACTTTTGGCCAGGTCTAGAAAGAGACGTAAAACATTTTGTTAGGAAATGTGATAAGTGTCAAAAACAAAAACATACTTCTCATTATGTTAGAGAGCCGTTGGTTGTTACAACAACAGCTAATTCGACAATGGAAAAAGTTTTTCTTGACGTAGTAGGTCCGTTAGATCGCGACGATTATAATAATTTATATATTCTTACTTTCCAATGCGAGCTGAGTAAATATGTAGAAGCTTATCCTATGACAACTAAAAGTTCTGAAGAGATAGCGAAAAATTTTGTTAATAATTTTATACTTAGATTTGGTACTCCCGCTAGAGTAGCTACTGATAGAGGAACTGAATTTTTGTCATCTGTTTTCAAAGAAACATGTAAACTTCTCAATATAACTACTCTAAATTCTACTGCATACCATCACGAAATAATAGGTTCTCTGGAAAAACACTCATAAAAGTTTGGGTAATTACCTAAGAATTCAAACTAACAACCATCCGAGTTCATGGAGTACATGGCTACCCTCGCCGCGGGAGACGCCCTGGGCGTCGGGGGTCACGTGGTGGCTCCCGGCCACCGTAGGCGCGGGCCTGTGGACGGCGAGTTATGGGCTAGCTCGCCGTCCGGCCGTCTTTTGACGACAGGCTGTGTCGACGGCGCGTTCGTGTTCCACGCGCGCCTCAAAGAGATGTCAGCAACCACGTAGGGGTCCGCATGTGCCGATGCCTGCCAGGGCTGCGGGACTGTTCGAAAGAGATACCGTGACCCTGGAACACAAAGGGCAAAGAAGGAACATGGATGGGTTTTAGTCAGTACAAGTCTGACACTCCCTTCCGCTAAATCATCAAATGACCCACCCGGTCATTTGATGATTTCCCATTCGAAAAAAAAAAAAAAAAAAAGAGTACATGGCTACCCTTTTGGTGCTTTTCCTATAATACTTCAGTTCACACCGCTACCAAATTTACGCCTTTCGAACTTGTATTCGGGAAAAGATGCAATATACCATCCAATCTAAGGCAAAAATCAGTAGATCCAATTTATAACTATGATAACTATCCCTTAGAATTGAAATACAGATTGCAAACATCGCAAAAAGAAGCATATGATAATTTATTGGAAAGTAAATCACTAAGAAAACGAAGGCATGACCTAAAGAGCAATCTTATTATGTATAAACAAAATGACTTGGTACTAGTGAAAAACGAGACAGGAAACAAACTCCAAAGTATTTATAACGGACCATATTTAGTTATCAAAGATGTTTCGCCAAATGTTGAAATATTGAAAGATTATGGAAAAACTGATTTAGTTCATAAGAATATGACTAAGTTATATTATTAATAATGAGAACAATTTAATTGGTAAAACTATACCTTTGTAATATTATCTTGTTATATTATCCATGTGAATCTTGTACTTCATACCGTATATACTTTTGTATAATTATATTTAAAAAAATAAAAAGGTAAACATACTTTGCCAAAATGTAGATACTAAATAGTTAAGATAGTTAGTAATTTATTTTATTTTCATTCACTAAATGAGAGTCCCATATTTACTGAAAAGGACAAAGACAAGGACTTATCGTGACGTAGTCTTGGGCCATCGTGGGAAGAGAATACCAGGCGAAGTATATTATTATATCATGTAGTGTATGACCTATGTACTAAGTTTGCATACATATACTCGTGTATTTAAATACTAATCCTTATTAATAAATGAGTCAGTTATCAACGAGCAGTCAGAGCGTTTTACTCTTCTCCAATACCCAAACTTACACTACAATGGTTACATATTCACAAACAATCTGTAAAAAAGGATCTATCAAAGGTAAGAAAATTTTCTAAAATACTAAATTAAACAAATGACACAAATATTGTCATCAGTGCTGTAACTGTTCTGAGCAAAAGATGTTAAATGATTTGAAAACTATTGTAAAAAATGTGATTAGAAAGAAGAGAAAAAAAATAGATTGAGAAAAGTTAGAGACATCCACATATTTGTGCCGTTTATGAGCTACCAGAGAAGCCGCATGCGCACAAGGAACTAAAGCCAAACTTCTTTATCTTCAACTTATTAATTGAAATGATTTTGATAATTTATAAATTGATGTAGCATAGCATAGCATAGCAGCAGCCTATAATGTTCCCACTGCTGGGACGCAGGCCTCCTCTCTATGAGAGGGAATCGATGTATTGAATGATAATTGTATGATAGTTTGTTAATTGATCTGGTCTTTAAAATTCACATTCATGTTTCATAAATAATGTAAACGTTTGCATTCCGAATGGTAAAATATAGCTGAGCAATGCTTTTTCATAACAACTATTGTGTATTACCCTTATTTGCAAACTAAAATTCTATATGTAAATATTTTATGATATTTGGGATTTTAACAATTGCTCTTGAGCAGGGATCGGAATTAGGTATAGTTATTTATGTACTTGCATCGAAATGTTGATATTAATATGGATCGTCCCGGGATTTCCCGGTATTTATAATACAATCCCGTGTGTACAAATAAATAATAATAAAAACCTCAGAGATAAAACAAAGATAATTAACATACAATTTTTATTAATATTTACATTAATTCACTATACAATTTTTTATTTACGTTGCCCCACACTAGGATTTTTTCCTTTAACGTGGATGCGTTTACAAAGATTTAAACTTACACATACACAAATACCCAGACCCGGAACAACTACTTGTAGATCATATATTTCAAATATTTGTTCCGTGCGGGAATCGAACCCGCGACATTTTTTCATTAACTGCTGCGCTGCGTGCGCATGATGTCCGATGTCGGATGGTTTAAATTGTGTAAAAGTAAATATTTTTTTTATTTAATAAATCACGGGATTTTTCTGCTCTTTAAAATTAATCTCGGGATTTGAGGCATATCCACTTTATTCTTTCGCTGTATGAAATCAGTGTAAGTACACAAATAACTCTACCTAATTCCAACCTCTGCTCATGAGTCATGACACACTGCCATCGTGTTCCTGCCCTTGTCCTATTCTACTTGGGGTCGGCGGAACACGTTTTGTTCTTCCATTCTCCCCTGTCATACGTCACGTCACGGCATCATTTAATCCTTTCTCTCTGATTCATAAAAAATCTAGTTAGTAAAGATGCCAACGCCGATATGCCTGCTATAGAGTTTATAGCTCCACCCATATGTGGAGGCATCGGCCTTTTTCGAGCTCATATTTCTCGAATAATTGCTAAATGGGAGTACTACGATGACTTAAATACGAAAGTTAAGAAGAGTGAAACATACATAGTGCATATTGTTTAATATATGCGTAAAAAAAGTCTTATCAAACTTTATTTTATTATATAAGTAACTTATCATTTGAACACTAATATGCAACAGATATAGTTGGAGTTGGATCAATATTGTATAAATATAATTATCAAAACCATTTTGGGTTGTTTCATTTCTGCATAGATGTGTCCATTTCAAAGGTAACGATGAATGATAGATAACTTTTGATGTACTTAGGTTATGAATATGGAAATTACACAATTCATGTACTTAGGACGTACAAAGTCTCCACATTTGATTTTGCTCGAGCTCTAACGAATTTCATATGTATTCAGCGATAACATGAATCACCAAATTGGTGGGACCAATGTTTTAATCACATAACTTTAATTTGTCACTTACAATTGTTTTGAAAATTGAGTATATACCTGTACATATTGAGATAAAATCAAACACTCAAGTATTCAAAAGTAATATTATTATCAGCCATTCGTGTCCCACTGCAGGGCTAAGGCCTCCCTTCCCTCTTCCCACTTATCCCTATCCAGTGCTGTCGCTCGCCAATCTTTCTGAAAAGAGTCGAGTTAGTCCCGCCATCTCCTTCCGGGCCTGCCGCGTTGCCGTTTGCTGCTATTTGGGACCCATTGTGTTATTACTTTAGCCCATAGCTCCTCCGGCATGCGGCAGATGTGGTCAGCCCAGTTCCATTTAAGCTTGGCAGCCGTGTGACTTACATCGGCAATTTGTGTTTCGGAACGCAGTATCGAGTTCCTTATACGATCAGTAAGTTTAACTCCAAGGATACTGCGCTCCATTGCTCGCTGACAAACCCCGAGTGCGGACTTTTGACGCTTGGTTAGTGACCATGTCTGCGCTCCGTAGGTGAGGGTAGGAAGAATGCACATGTCCATGAGTTTTCTCTTCAGTGAGAGGGAGAGGTCCCTTCATGATTTGTTTCATCGACCAATAGCTCTTCCAGGCGTTATCGGTGCGTCGTGCAACTTCTTTATAAAGTAATACGTTTAATAAAATAACAATCACCAATATAATAAGTAAAAATAGTATAATAGAAATACCGATTCACAAGGTATGTTTTCTGCTCGACGCCTCAAGATAGACTGCAGTGTTGCCAGACCAAAATTTCGAAATCCAAGAAATAACAGTAAAAAAACCAGGAGATCGATCAGATGGAGAACACTAACTAAGGCAGGGTTACTTTATAAAAATAAAATATTTCTCTTTGGTTTGGCCGTGTGGATTTCAATTTTTCATAGTTTTCATTCTCCTTCACAGAGTTCTCCCTGCAGGGCTATAAACAGCATTTTTATTTTAGAGTTACTAAAATAAAAATGCTTATCTGAGTTATCTCTTTTGAGTTAAGAGATGGATAAACTACAAATGTGTAGGATATGTTTAGCGGAGGATGTTCGTATGTATGTAGTGGTCAACAACGACTTGCGTGAACTATATGAGAAGCTGACTGATGTTCCAGTAAGTTGATACTTTAAAAATAATACTGACTATCCGACGATAATAATATTCTTGAATTACCTCTCATCTCGTACACGAGAATTCGTAGGTATTTTTCGGTAAGAGGGTCGTCTTAGGACAAAATAGAAATCACAGACAATGGTGACTCACAATGTGAGTTAACCTGGTTATAAGTCGCCTTGAACAAGAGTGGCAATCAATGCTTATACCTTCTCTGTCAGATGCTCATAGGAAACAGCAACTGTATGCTTGGTGATTCATAGAAACAAAATAGTGTAATGCAAGTTTTGTTGCAGTTTGTTACTGCAGACAGAAGACCGATTCTTGCTTGTTTCTTCTGCTGCGCTAAACTAAAGCAATGCTCACACTTTGTGAGAAAATGTTTGGAAGCCGATGAGCTATTTGCTCAGATTATGGATGAGGATTATGAGGTATGGTATTTTCAACTGTCACTTCTTTATTCTCATAACTGCTGATTTTAGAATAATGTGTAGATGATTTCTCTCGGCCTCTTTTGTCTGGATTTCATTCCAACCATACCTTGGAAGTTGAAGGTTGATATGTATGCTTTTACTCCACATAATACTGCCACAACTTCCGTATGATACTTGTAAATGTATGTGGCAGTTTGATAACAGTCCTCTCTCATGTTGGCACAAGCTATGAAACATTAGCTTGTGCGGTTGGTAGCACGGCTCTCTGTCCGGGGTGGAGGCTCTTTTAAGAGAATTTACCTAAAACCATGATATTCTTTTTGCAGCCTAATTCTTTAATAAACTCAGAGCATTTTGAGGTTTTTGGTGGGTTTACTACATGACCCGTAGAATACATAAGCATTGTTGAAAAATGTCAAACAGAAAGCATTGCTATCAAAGCAGAAATTTCCAGCTGATTGTCATGAACTAGAGGATATTACTGAGCCACAGGAGGACAGTCTAAGTAATGGTATGTTTTTCAGACTAAAAACAATATGATCATTTACTTTTTGGCCGGCATAGTCACATATATGTGGCACTCAAGCGCGTGCCCTGTACGCCAAACAACACAAATATGTGACAAAATGGTAGGTTTAACTTTGACTTGGTATTAAGGTCACATGCATGCTGTTTTGTTCTGGCGGTCAAAAGATTAATAATGAAATCATAAACTGAAACATGATTATGTCTCTGTGATGAGGGCTGAACTAGTGGTTGTCACAAGGGTATTGTCTTATGCTAGTACAGTAAGAGAACAGAATATAGTTATATTATCAGATTCTATAACAGAGTTAAAGCGTTTCCATTGAGCGACTAGATGAGATTGATGAAAATAAAAGTGATGGTATGTTTTTAAGAACAAATTACTTTAATTTGTTAAACCAATTCAAACACAGGGTTGGCATTGTCATATGTTCAGTAAGTAATCTTATTTGCAGCAAATATTATTATATTATATTACAGCTCTTTGATGACTACCTTGAAGGAATCTATTTAATTCAAGAGTAAACTATGTTACGTAGTTTTTTGTGTGACACAATGTTTTATATGAGTTGTGCAATAACATGTGTGATTGTATGGATATCACTTATAAGATAAGTTATGTAGTACCTCGAACAACTATAAGCTTCGCCCCCACAGCTTATAGTTGTTCATGGTACTACATGACTAATCTAACAGTACCCTTATTTTCCGTGTAACCTTGTAGTAGTAGGAACGCGGGCTTACGAGCACCCCTACGTCGCCTAACTGGTCAATATTACAGTCATCATTCTGTTGCCCTTATCCCACAATCCATGTTCCAAAATATTGTAATCTGCTCTGTACCAATAGGAAAATTTAAAGGCCTTGTTCGTTAAACGATTTTAGATTTTACTGAGTGTTATCATTTCATGTATTTTTTTTTCTATTTAAATTTGCTTACCTCTTCTGTTGTCTGTAATGTGTCGTTTGTTTTCCCTAATAAATAAAATAAAATTGTAAAACAAAACAATTTTTGCTTACAGATCTAAAACCAGAAAATATAGACAACAGCTGTCTAGATTTAGCAGAGATACCCCCACATCATTCTGAATCTGATTCAGAAGTTGATGTACCTTTAATAGACAAAAGTGCAGGGGAAGAAGCCTTAGAAGTAGGTATCTAAAAAGAAAGTAAGAGCCGTGGAGACCAATGGTAAGTGTTACCCAGTTAATCAATAGGTAAGCGAACAGACTGAAGGTCTGCCTGATAAGAAGTGATTAGCGATACCTACTGCGTGTTGAATTCTATCCATGGAACTGCAACTGTATGTCACAAATGATGAACTAGGATCATCATAGTTAAATCAACAAACTGAGCATTTCAGCAAAATTACCTTTCCCATAATGGGCCTAGTTATTCATTTGTGACATCTAGGTGGAAGTGCCAGGGTAGCCCACGAAAGGAGAATGACCAAAAGTGATACCAAAAAGTCTCGCGCATCAAAACCAAAATTTTATAGTAATTAGTTTCATATTTTTTTACGACATTACGCGTCGGGGATTTGATTTTTAAACTGGAAATATACTTTTGAGTTTAAAAGTATGGATATTGTTTTACTCCCTTTATATGACATTCCGTTTCAACTGAATATAAATGACGTTCCGTTTCAATTGAACAAACCCTTGTCTGTCGACTTCAATGTCGAGCGGACTCTAAAAGTCCTGTCAAAAAATGCTCTATATGTCGAGAAGTCCGCATTCAGCCACTTTTGTTTTTGGCGGTGATTTTATGTGATTATTTTTAGAGTAATAATGTAATGTAAGTGTGTGTGTAAATACGACGTTGGTAGCGTCGAAAAAATAGACCTACTTTTTAGGTTATTTTCGGTTTTATAAAATAACTCGGAAACGCGGGTTTTTTTTTTTCAAAAATAATTTTTGTAGGAGTTAATATGATCAGTGTAGTCTATAAAAAACAAAGTTTCATTTTGATACAGCTTGGTACGGGATTCCGTACATCCATGAGCATTCTCCTTTAAATTTTGTAAAGTTTTTTGCAATTTAAAAGTCAGTGTCAGGTTGTATGTTGATTAAGATATGATTCGCTACCGTAACAAATATGACGTTGAGTGACTTTTTCATGAAATAGTCATTAAATGGGATTATATGAACTTATCAGGCTTGTATCGATGATTTTAATGATTATAATTCTGTAACTACATACATGTTACGGTCGCGAATCATATTTTGTTTTACATATAACCTGAAACTGACCTGCAAATTGCAAAGGGTCCAAGAATATTTGAATGTCGCGGGCTACCCTGGCGCTTCCACCTTAAACTATTTGTACGTTCTCCAGCATTGCACATGTTAGCTGGCTTTGTGTTTTTATTTAAGTTAAGCTCGAGTATATTTTTATATGTTTTATTAAGTTTATAATGTCCTACTGCTGGGAAAAGGCCTCCCCCAATTCCTTCCACGAACTCCTAACTCACGCCACTTCGAACCAGCCCTCACGGTACGCATCTAGTTTATAGCGCTTCTGCTATTCCGTACAATTTATCATTTTTGTGGAAGATATACATTCGACAATACCACCCTGTTTTTTTAATTGTATCTAGTTGTCATAAAGGAAACTATCATGTCTGTGTTTTTTTTTTTATAATATAATTTTCTCGAATTCCCCGCAATTCGGGGAAATGTCCACAAATTGAGAATCCTGCAGTTTATTCATTAAATCTAGATAGCCAAACACAACGGGCGGTGGCCGGCTACACTGGTAAGAGTTACGCCCATATTATCTGTATACATGTGTTCCGTTCATACACACGAATATATGCACACGTGTGCGTAAATTTATCAATGAGAAGTAGCAAATTTTCGTGCCTAATAGAATAGACAATACTGCGTCCGAGCGTCGTAGAACTTATAGTATAGTTTGAGTTACGTCCCACGGGCGAGATATGTTGCAATAAGTGTTATAACAGGAGTTATAACTTATTTTTAATATTATTTTATTACATAGTTATAATAAATGTATTTGGCGTTGTTGGTAGGGCTCTATGGACGGCACGCCCCTGTCAGCGTCGATGTTTGCACAGTTTTGTACTTAATCTGGCTTGTTATAAAGAGTATTATTAAACGGTAACTGCAATTCTCCTGCTCTGCGCTCCTTTTGTTTCTAGAGTGAACAATTGAAACAGCTGTTATTTCGATTCATGTGAAAGTATATCTTAAACTTACCAGATTTATAATCACAGGTGCGCGCGTCACAAGAAGAACAAAACTAGAAGATACAATTACAGCTGAGCTAAAGAAAATTGAACCATTAAACTTGACAGTGTTCCGGACCACTCGAAATCGTACATCCAAACCTGGCACTTCTTACAAAGAGCCTGACGAATGTGATCAGCATAGTTTGAATGAAGTAAAGGAACTGAAACAGCATACTCAAACACACATTATTAAAAAGCGTCACAAATGTGATGTATATAAGCGTAATTTTGGTAAAAAGGGTCATTTAACAACGCATATTCGAATACACACCGGTGAAAAACCTTACAAGTGTGATGTATGTCAGCGAAGGTTTAGTCGGAAAGGTGATTTAACCCAATATATCCAGTACACACTGGTGTAAAACCTTACAAGTGTGATGTATGTCAGCGTAGTTTCAGTAGAAAGGATCATTTAACAAGGCATATTCTCATACACACCGGTGAAACACCTTACACGTGTTACGTGTGTCCGCGTAGTTTTAGACAGTAACAGGTATCCAAGTTATTTCACACACAAAACACAGATTACAAGAAACGTATTTACAATAAGGAATGACAATAAAATACTGAAAAAATCACCTTTCGTCCATCCTCGCACAGAATCTCCATACATGCACGACATACATATCATATCTACCCATCTCGAGGCAAATAAATCACACTCCGATGTCGATGCTTGTAGAACATTCAGCATGTGCTGTAAGACATTGTGTCTTGCCAAATTTCATGATTGAGTCAACGGAAAGTAACCCTATAGGTTTTGATTCCCTTCTGATGTTTTCTTTTGATCGTGTTGACTTACAAGTTTGATTTTACTGCTCCAAGGGGTAGCGGACCCGAGCATTTGATATTAATTTCAGTTTATCGGAATTTTTAAACCAGTAAAAGACTAATGCATTGGCAATTAAGTTAGGTACGACATTTCTTGTTTTAATATTTTTAGTTAATAACGTCTATTTTTTTTAACACTATTGTCTAAGCCTTTTTTAAATTTTATATCTTTTATAATAATTAAGTTCACCCTAGGTATCAGCCATTTCTTGTAAATTTAATATTTTTAGGTAAATACTTCTATTTTTTAAATTAAGTTTACCTATCCTATTTTTTTAGCCTAACATTTTTTTTGTACGTCATTCCTATGTAACAAAACATGTAGCAAGATAGGTTGCTAGTTTAAATTAAAACAAACATATTTTAAACATATTTATTGTGTATTTATTAGTTTAGTAAATTTTGATATTTAAATGAAAATGGCTAATATTATGTGATTAAAAGAAATAGCATAGCGATTAAGTATAGTGAAAATATGTTATGTGTGGGTGTGTGTGTGTGTGTGTAGGTTGTGTGTGAAGAGTATGGCGAAAAGAAGAATGACGGATGATTAATGTTTTTATATTTTCATCGTTATTTAAAAAAAAACCAGCTGTTCCAAAAGAGTCTGTCAAAATCCAGTAATGGCAAGTTAGTTCTCAATTTCGCCACGTTAATGACCGGTGTCGCCACTATATTTGAAGTTCGATTACAAGTTGCGTTGAATCCAGCTAAGGTAGGCGGTGACCCGCGTGTAACCGGTTGCGAAACCGATCTGGCAGCCGAAGGGAGCCTGAATTGAAGTCACTCCGATCTGAAACATAAGGAGTAAAGTAAGAAAAAATATAAACGTTTCACTTCTACCTAGTTAATGTTTTTTTTTTTCAAATTAATGTATTCATTTTAAAGAAGAAAGAAATAAATCTTTTATTTGCCATGAACGTGGGTACAAAATAAGGTGTAAACATTTTTAGAGCAGTTCCAACACAGTCTACGTTACGGCATGCAAAAGTAAAGACATATAATATCTACCTAATTGTACAAACAAACAAACAAACAAACAAACAAACAAACAAACAAAAAAGAAATGAAAGACATAAAAAGTACAGTAATGTGGACCTACAGCTTTCCTTACATGAACTAAACTTCAAAAACAATCTTTATTCCGTAGTTTACAAATGATTGATTAAATAGATTATTTATTATATTGCCTTCAAGGTACATAATTTCAATCATTTTGTGAGCATAGCGTAAAAATATACGGATGTTATTTATATAAATAAATATTGCTCCATACTATGTCCCGCCAGAAGGCAAAGATAAGATAAGATAAGATGTTTATTTTGCAAATATGGGTATAAACACGGTGACATAAAAATATAAATAGGAACAGCCATATTTTACCAGAAGGCATGCAACAGTACAAAATACAGTGGAGATAACATAATAACAAACAGAAACAAAACAATGTCAATACTTATAAAGATTGATGTACTATAGTTACAATTTAATTATTCAGAACTTCAAAAAAATTAAATTAAATAAATTAAAATTAAATGTCATATTTTCCTAATTTCAAATAATTATATACATTTCTCCATTAAAAATTCCGTCACACTATAGTACGCTTCTTCTACTAAAAAATTACGAAGTTTTTTTTTAAATAACGTCAAGTTTAATTCTTTCCAACTCTTCGGTATTTTGTTATATATGACTGGCGCCATGTAGCAGACACTTTTGCGCATTAAAGTCGTTGTCGCACTAGGGAGACATAGCCTACTATTGTCACGCCTATTTCGTGGAAATACGTCAACTATGCGGTCAAAACGATCAGGGTTCAACTTTACAAACACTGCCATTTCAAAAATATATATGCATGGTAAAGTTAATATTTTATTCTGTTTAAAATGAGGCACGCAGCTGTCTGTAGTTTGTAGTTTTAAAAAGGTCAACAGGGCAAGGCAAGGCAAGGCAAACAAAATATTGTAGTCAATAATCACACTAATATTATAGGGCGAAAATTTGTATGTGTGTATGTTTGTTACTCCTTCACGCTCAAGCGGCTTAACGGATTTGGATGAAATTTGGTATCAAGATAGCTTATAATGCTGGATTAACACGTTGGCTATTTTTGATTACGGAAAAATGCGATGTTCCCGTGGGATGAACTCAAATAATTTTGTTCCCGAATTTTGAATAAAATCACCTTTTTGACGACAAAAAAGTACTAGGTCAGCATAAATTCAAGGTGTTGTTTATTCAAACGAGGTAGGTAAGTAGGCAGGTAGGGTAGGAAAGTAGGCAGGTAGGGTAGGACGTTAGAGTAGGGTAGAGTAGTAAAAAGTATAAGGAGGTAGTAGGTAAAGTACTAGGTCAGCATTGCACCTAGCACCTAATGCTCAGCAGTCGCGCTTGGGGCCGTTAAACAACGAGGCGGTTCCCTGTCTATTGTATAATAATAATAATATAAGCCTTTATTCAGACACAGAATTTTTACACATTAAATCTTAATCTAACGACTCTGGCGAGTCGGTGACACCGACAACCCGGTCTGTTTGCCCAACTTTGGCAAACGCCTCCTCCAATTCTTTCCACTCCGTTCTACTTTGTGTTCTCCTAGTCCATGTTTTCCCTGCTGTGATCTTTACTACTATTGTATAGGAATCTGTTTTTTTCTCACATTGTGATTTTTAATTCTAATTTGACTGATTTTATTTACACTTTGTTTGTATTTTAGCATAGAAATGTGATTCTAAAATAGTATTCCGCGATTTTAGTGTGATCAAGAATAATTAAAATTTGTACACTTGGAAGATTTAAGTAATGTTATTGAATGTTCGCATAGAAAATATTGTTGTTTTTATTTTATAAGTCGAATTGTAAGTATGTCAGAGATGATATTTATATTTTTGTACCACTTTTTTAACTTAACAGATAATTATGTACGGCTACGTTATTTTTTTAATTAAAAAAAACGAATCCTATGCGTAGTTTAATTTCAATTACAAAACAAAGAAATGGTAAATTCTTATTAGTTTGTTTAAATTTTGAAGTATTTGGTGATGGTAGACGACTACTTCGTAGTCACGTCTGCCACCACTGGTGGAGTATGCTACTAATTTAGGTTGCATCTGCAGTAGTGACAGGCATATGCACCACTAGTTGGGGCCGATGGGAAAATAGTTGCAGCTGCCACCTCTGGGGACAGCATTATGGGGGCAGATGGGAATTAATGAGTTACAACTGACCAGTAACGCCGAGCCGTTGTAAAGGGCAGTTCTGTTGTAGTAGTCTTCCACGACGAGGGGGCCACCGAGGTCCGCGCCGCACGTCCCCCAGCCTTTGTCCCCCCTCGTGCAGATCAGGTTGCCGTAGTTCTCGGGGCGCTGTGGCATGCTGTAGTAGCAGTCGTTCCATAAGTTACTGCTCACTGGCACGCTGACAGCGTGTTGTACCGTGTTAGGGCCTACTGTGGAGACTGGAAGCAGGAAAACATATTTTCTTAGGTATCTATCTGAAGGGTGTACAAGGACCCTTAACGAAGCCGAAAGGCACTTGTTCTCCCCGACATTGCGATCGATCTGTTGTAGACCATACCTGGGAACCTTCTAGTTACGGAGATATTGGGGTCAAAGTTCTAACATTTTCACAAGTTTTAATTTTTTTTATTACAAGTTTTAATATTATAACTGTGCAAAGTAAAGTGCGTTTCGGCTTCAACTTTACATCACACGGATCAACTGCACATACTTCCCAGGCACACCTTTCTCCTTAAGAGCCCACCACAGAACCTCGCGGAGTACCCGATCATATGCGTTTTCGAGGTCGACGAACACCATGTGCAAGTTTCTATGTGCAACTCTATATTTCTTGCACATCTGGCGGATAGCGACAATGGCAACCGTCGTTCTCCGACCAGGCATAAAACCGAATAGGTTCTATGAAATTTCGCTCTCTTCTCTCAGTCGCCTTTCAATAACTTTCTCCCAAACTTTCATACTATGTGACATTAGCTTTATTCCTCTATAATTGTTGCACCCCAGCACATGACCGTAGTTTTTAAAAATGGGCACTAGCGAACTGTTACACCATTCGTCAAGTACGGCTTCTTCCAGCAACAATTTATTGAAGAATAATGCTAATCACGTCCATCCGTCCATCCACAATAACTTCCTCACTTCAACCGGTATTCCGTCCGGTCCCAATGCCGTACCATTCTTCATTCAATTTACTGCAATCCTCACTTCATCCACACTAACCTTCCTCACTAGTCCCTCATTCACTGGTTTATTTTCAAGCACACCATTCCAGTCATTCTCCTCATTCATCAGCCTTTCAAAGTAACCCTTCCACCTATTAAGATTAAATCATAGTTTCCTAATAAGTCCTGTCAAAAATACTTTCCGTTCTAATATTTTATTTCTTCGAAAGTGTATTGAAAACGTCGTTTGATATGCGTGGGGATTTGTTACTGCAGTTCTCAGCTCGATATCGCCCTCGCCTGTAGCTCGGGTGTTCATTCCGCCTCGAATGCAATAACAAAGTTTCCCCCACTTATATCAAAATGGCTATCAAATGCATAGCCCGATTCTTGGGGAAAGTTGTAGGCGAGCGGCGGGTGAGGCTGCCCAGCCAGTAGTGCTAAGAGATGCTGGTAGCTAAGAACTCACAGTCGCTGGTCTTGCCGAATCCAGACACTCGCGCTGAGACTCCCGCAAACGTAGTGCTTACATCTTCAGGTAACGGCAGGATCGCTGGCATCAGGTGTACTGAAAAGAAATGGATCGAGGTCAAATATAATTAGCTAGCAAAACTCTACAGACTATTGGTTTTCCTATTCCCAAACTATTACATCCTAATCCTAACTAATATTATAGATGCGAAAGTAAGTTTGTTTGTTTGTTACCTTTTTTACCTACTGAACCGATCATCCTGGAATTTTGCATATACGAGTAGGTACGTTGTCAGGTGTAGGTACAGAAATTGACATAGGGTGGTACCTTTCATCCCGAAAAAAAAACAGTTCCCGAGGAAAACAACAATAACGTTCTTATGAATCATGATTGAATTATATTATTATACAAACTTTAGTAGTGCGAACTGATTGTTTAATTCTAAATTAACGCGACCGAAGTTCGCGCGTTCTCGAATAAGGCTCTAACGATTTCGATGAAAGTTGCAATACAGGCGTTCAAGGAGGCGACAAAATCGTTTGGGAGCTCAGAATAATGCGCAACCACCAAAGATATCCCGTAAGTGACAGTATAATATTTCGAATCTTTGGTTATCGTGTGGTTAGTAACGTAACCTGGTGTCAGAGTTTTTATGCCGCCCATGGGCCTCTGACTTGGCTTTACATGCCGTCGAGACATATCTCTCAGGCATGCTGGTTTCCTCACGATGTTTTCCTTCACCGAAGCGAGTGATAATTATACAATACGAATAATATAGTTTTCTAATGATAGTATTTAAAGGAGCTCACTGTTAAAGGTAACCGACCATCGCAAGGTCAGCATGGCTAGGTCATTGATCAGTCTGCTGGGATCGAACTCTGGGTGTATAGACACCGCGCTGACATCATAGCGCGAACCGTAAAACAGCTTGGTGCTACCCAACACCACCTGGAACAAAAAAAAAAAAGTAAATATATATATTTTTGCAAAACATGATGCATAAAAAAAAATCAGCCAAGTACGAGTCAGACTCGCACATGAAGGGTTCCGTACCATATATGGTAGTAGGGAACCCCTTTTATTTTTTAATTTATTTTTATTATTTGTTGTTATAGCGGCAACTGAAATACGCATTCTAGTAGGGGGCAATAAGCGTCACATCCACACTAAACGGCTCTCGCTCAGCGTAATGCTCTGACACTATCCGAGACAATGACACAGCACTGGCGTTGACGTGATGACATCAACCGGTGCAAAATGGAAAGGGATAAGGATCAACTGGATGGCCATCACGACGGTCTAGTCGTCGCAAGCGCGACTGTTGAGCATGAGGTGCTGGGTTCGATTCCCGAGTCGGGCAAAGTGTTATTGGGTTGTTCCGTTGGGAATTTCTCAGAAGCAGCCCGGTTGATGGCAATAGGCTCGCCCCCTGTTACATGGGACTTAGTCATAACTGGCGAAATGTACCCTGTACTATTAGGCTCACCTCTGCCTAACCGTTTGGGGATTAAAGGCGTGTTGTTATGTTATGTTATACATATTTAAGAAACGTGAGAGTTTCTGGTAGAAGCTGCGTCACCCCGTGCCTCCTGCACTGACCTGGACGTAGGTGCCCTGGCTGTAGCCGTCGTACCAGCACTGACCCGCCGTCAGCACTTTCTTGGAGCTCAGCAACGTACCGCTGCACACAGACATCTGACCGGTAGTCAGCCTAATGATCAGCCCAGCCTGGAATCACCGCACGAATTAATAGTACATTTTGATGTAAGTGGGGTAATTTTGTTATTGCATTCAGGCAGAATTAACACCCGAGCTGCAGGTGAGGGTGTTATAGAGCCGAGAACTGCAGTAACAAATCCCCACGCGTATCAAACGACGATTTTCAATACACTTTCGAAGAAATAAAATATTAGAATGGAAAGAAATACTTTCCATTCTAATATTTTATTTGTCATTGTCAGGAATAATGATAAAACTATGATTATTTGAGAAGTCGGTGACTTTTGTTTGTTTCATTGACTTTTTTGCCACCGACTTCCGAAAGTAAAGTTATTTTCCACTTTTTAATGTTTTTTTTTAAAGTCAGTTATTTTTCTTGCAAGAACGATTTTTTTTTACCTTTATCTCACACAAATCCTTGTCAAGTATCAATTTTACATTGTAATTTATATAAACCGCCTGAGCGAGCTTCCTCTACCAAATGAAAATCAAAATAATCACTTAAATCGCACCAGTAATCACGGAGAAACCGGTGAAAATAAAAAAATAAAAAGATGCTAGTGGAACACATAACCTGCTCCTTTAAAAAAAAACATCGTTTTTAAGCATATATGACCAATATTATCTTGCACTAAAAATAACTGCAATTAATTAATAAACTTCATATTATATAGAGTCTGTCAAGCGAGTCGAGTCCACAACCATTTTACTGATTTCTTATAATGGCAATACTATTATCTGTCAAACAGATTGTCACAATTTCTGTTCTAACCTCGAAGCATTCCGGTTTTTGTTGAATTTTTTAATGTTATAATGCCAAAACCTATTAAAAGTAGTGTCAGGAGCCTGCTGTTTACAATGATTAATAAATATAATCATGTAAAGATTGAATCTGATGACGTGTTAACAGAAAAACGACGACTTTTGGATGAAATTGTTTCAACAACAGGTAGGTTGGCTACAAAATGTTGATACTTTTAGCACAATTGTCTAATTTTGTTTATTTTACTATGATGTGATCACGATTTCGGTTTTGGTTTAGATTCAGACGTCGTATACATGACATTGAATCTCAATGGGGCACCTATAAGTGAAAAGTATTATAAGAGATTGTTGTCATCTTTTTTCAGCCACCTTGGATGATGAATTAATAAAAAGCACAATTGATAATTTAGTTAAGAAAGTCATAGCCATAGATGAGAATAAAAAAATGAAATCTGAAACAGACTATTTGACAAAAATTGCTGCTATGACAGGTTAGTACAGATTTATTTGTTTACATTGTTTGCATTTTCTACAAATATTATCATAAAATTTGTGCGTTTGATACTGAACTGACATATTGAACTTTCAGATTTAAGTGAAAACACTGCGAAGAATTAAAAAAGAAGGTGCTATTAACCAAGGCGAGTGGAACACACCGGGGAAAAAACGTCCACGACAGCCAACTGTAGCCAATCTGGATAATTTTGACTTATCAGCCATACGCAATAAAATTAATGAATTTTACTGTGTGAAAAAGCAAGTTCCAACTCTACGAAGTTTGCTTGCAGATTTAAGAGAGTCAATTGGATTTACTGGATGTCATGAAACATTGAGACAATTATTACTCAAAAATGGATTTGAATTTAAAAAAAATAAAAATGAGAGATCTCTTCTTATTGAAAAGTATGAACTAGCTGCATGGCGACATAGGTATCTCAGAGCTATTGATGAAAAGCGGAAACAAGGAAAATTAATAGTTTATCTTGATGAGACCTATGTCCACCAAAATTATAAAGTTAAAAAATCATGGCAAGGGCCATCAACAAGCGGTGTAATTGACAAAATATCGTCAGGCAAAAGACATATTGTTGTTCATGCTGGATCCGAAAAAGGTTTTGTTCCCAATGCATTATTGGTATTCAGTACTAAATCAAAAATTGCAGATTATCATGATGATATGAACAGAAATAATTTTATGAAATGGTTACGTGAAAAATTAATACCCAATTTAAGTCAGCCCAGTGTCATTGTTATGGACAACGCTAGCTACCATGTAACACAAATAAATAAGCCACCATCTATGAATGATTTAAAGGCTGACATTCAGAAATGGCTAACTGAAAATGGAATTCATTATGAAGAATTCTTTACAAAGGCTGAGCTTATGTGCCTTGTGAATGAACATAAAACAACTCCAATGTATGAAGCTGAAGAATTTTTGAAACAACATGGCCATGAGGTTTTGAAACTTCCGCCATATCATTGTGACCTGAACGCAATTGAACTCATATGGAGTTTGGCTAAAAGAAAAATAGCCAGCAAAAACTTAGGGATTCCAGGTAAAGAAATGGAGAACCTTATAAAAGAATGCTTTAATAGTGTCACAGCCAATGATTGGAAAAAATGCACAGATCACACTATTAGTGTCGAAAATAAGTATAAAGTAAGAGACAGGATATCCGAAACCGAGTTGGAACCCTTCATCATTTCTGTGCGTAATGATTCTACTGACAGTGATTTCTCATTTGAAGGCATTGAATTTCTTGATTCTGATTTTAGTTCTGATGAATAAATACGTACATTGAAATGCTTTTTTTTTAATTTATCCCAAGTAATTTTTTTATCAAAATTCAAGTATCAACAAGTTTTCAGCGTGCTATATCAGTGTTGACACCTGAAAGATTTTTGAATTTGCCGCCTTTTTCATGGGACTAGACTCGCTTGACAGACTATAATTATCATATTTTGACGGGCTGTCAATTCTCGGTAGACTGGGTCCCTATGAAACAAAAAACAACTCACCAAATGTGGATTATCTCCGTTCAGAGACGGCATGCCCCCAATGATTCTCGCAGTCATCTGCTTCGCTTCCTTTTGCCTGATCCTAGCTGCTTCTGGGATGCCCACATCTTCATGGTAACCCAGGCTTAATCCTTCGGAGACGAGCAACGCGAAAAGACAAGAGAAGACCAACAACTTCATCTTGAAGAATAGAGGAACTACGAATACTTGCGTTAAGATTCAGAATTCAAGTGTAAGGAGAAAGATTTGTACTTGTTTATATAGGGTGATGATAATAATAAGTGGGTTATACTTCAGGGTATCAATAGGTAGATAAACTAGTTGTTGTAAGTGATTTTACGTGCATTCAAATTCACACTTGATCAATTTTTTCTTTGGAATTTGTTCCGCAACTTTCTGTATTCATCTAAAACACCAAAAAAAGGAAAAAAAAGGTTGGTTGTTGGAATATGCCTATGGCATTAAATCTGCCTGTGTACTTTGTCCTTTTTTTTTTTTTTCGGATGGGAAATCATCAAATGACCCCCCCCACTCTGGGCGGAGCGGAAGGGAGTGTCAGACTTGTACTGACTAAAACCCATCCATGTTCCTTCTTTGCCCTTTGTGTTCCAGGGCCACGGTGTCTCTTTCGAACAGTCCCGCAGCTCTGGCAGGCATCGGCCCATGTGGACCCCTACTCGGTTGCTGACATCTCTTTGAGGCGCGCGTGGAACACGAACGCGCCGTCGACACGAACCTGTCTGGCTGGACGGCGAGCTAGCCCATAACTCGCCGTTCACAGGCCCGAGCCTACGGTGGCCGGGAGCTACCACGTGACCCCCGACGCCCAGGGCGTCTCCCGCGGCGGCTGGGACGTGAGGTTCTTTCCCTCTCACGTCCTGCCACCTCCTTCACTAGCATGACTGCTTCGCAGAAGGAGGTGACGGCTTCCCATTCCCTCTCGCCCCGGACCATAGCTTGAACCAGGGCCGGACGCGAGAGATCGCCGCCGCCAATCGCCGCTACAAGGACACGGCGGTGCTCCGCCCAAGCGGGGCAGACCTCTACGGTGTGCTCTACTGTGTCCTCCGGACGATCCTCGCAGTGGAAACACCCGGGCGTTTCCTCCCGCCCGATTCGGTGCAGGAACCTCCCGAAACAACCGTGTCCGGTGAGGACCTGCGTCAGGCGGTAGGTGAGGGCGCCGTGGCGCCTCTCTAGCCACTCCTCAAAGAGGGGACTTATCGCCACTATGGTAGCGTGCCCTGCACGGGGTTGCAACAGTCGCTCTCTCCATGTCGCCATGAGATCACGCCGGAGGTCTGCCCGCTGAGCGGCAATTTGCCGCGGCAGCGGAGTTTCCCCCCGACGTGGTGCCTCCGCGCGCCATTCGTGCAGGCGCGCGAGGACTATCGCCTCCAGATCCCATGGCGGCAATCCGGCAAGAAGTGCTCCACGAAGTTCCACCGGCTGTCGAGGACGAGTCCTAGGTACTTCAACGTCGACCCGACGCCGATGGAAACCCCTCCTGCCGTCAGTAGGGATCCCGACGGTGGCGCATTCCGAGGCCCATGAAAACACATGGCCTCGGACTTGTGCAATGCCACCTCGAGACCCAATTGCCGGATCCTCTCCACGACTATCGCAACCCCGCGTGTCATGTTTTCGGCCGCCGCCTCGTGCGACCTCCCTTGTGCCAGTACCAGCGTGTCGTCAGCGTAGCAAACTACGCTGACGCCGGTAGGGAGGTCGGCGCGCAGCACTCAGTCGTAACCGATGTTCCACAGGGCCGGTCCCAGAACCGATCCCTGTGGAACACCGCACGACATCTCTCGCCGGTTCCATTCTCCGCTCCGACCGGGATAGATGACGGCCCTATCCGTCAAGTAGTCCCCGACCACACGACGAAGGTAGCTTGGCACCCGGTGTTACCGGAGTGCCTAACTAATGCAGCTCCAGGGCATGGAGTTGAAGGCGTTGGCGATGTCAAGAGACACCGCCAAGGCGACCCCACCCCGGGACACCGCGTCCCCCGTCGTGAGGGCTCTCACGCGCATGATGGCGTCCACCGTGGAGCGCCCCTTGCGGAAACCAAACTGGTATTCCGCAAGATCCGGCCCCATCCCCGCAAGGTGCCCGGCGAGGCGATGACTCTTTCAAAGAGCTTGCCCACCTCGTCGAGCAACACGATGGGCCGGTATGCGGACGGAGAATCCGCAGGGCGCCCTGGTTTCCGGATGAGGACCAGCTTCCCCGTCTTCCAACGAAGCGGAAACTGGCCTCTCTCCAAGCATGCGCTTAGGAGCCCTTCCAGTCGGGGCCCGAGAGCCTCAGAGGCCAGGACCCAGGCTTTGCCAGGCAAGCCATCGGGTCCCGGGGCGGTGTTTCTGGTTTTCAGCCTGCGTACCGCCACTCTCAGGTCTACCCCAGTCACCTCCGGAACGTCGTCATCGTCATCGGTGTGGTCCGCTTCCGGCACCGCACGCGGCGACGGAGCCATAGGCGGGGGAGGATGCTCCCCTCGCGAAGGGAACAGAGCGCTCACCACGTCCTCCACGAGCTCAGACCGGAGACTCTGCGACAGCGGGGGGGCCCGGGTGCGGAGTTTGTCCCGCACCATCTTGTAAGGGCGCCCCCACGGATCTCCGTTCAGAGACTCCAGCATCTCCTCGCGGGCCAGATTTTTGGCCCGCCGGACAGCCTCTTGGAGGGCGGTCTTCGCCGCTCTGTACCCCTTGCACAGCTCCGCCTCAATGGCTGCCGCATCCGGAGGGCGGATGCGGAGCCTGCGATGCCTGGCGTACAGGTGCCGCGCGGCAACACACGCCTCGCGCAGAGACGTCAGCTCTCGCAACCACCAGTACACCTGACGCCGGGCGCTTCCTGGCCGAACTCGGGGCATTGCCACGTCGCAAATCTCGGACATGGCCTCCTGGAACCAACCCGCCTCGTTGTTAATGTCGGCAGGCCTGACCGGTGATGACACCCAGGCCTGCAAGATCGAGGCTTCCAGGAGGAGCTCCCGGTCTAGCTGCTTCAGCGCCCATCGCGGACCACTCGGGGCCTGTAGGACCGGCGCGCGTGAGGTCCGGGTGGAGACGTCGAACCGGATGTACCGGTGGTCGGAATAGGTGTCCACCCCCTCCATGACGCGCCAGTCAACGACACGCGGCGACAGAGCGGGGCTGGCGAACGAGATGTCCACCACCGACTCGCCCCGCATCCGCACGCACGTGGGGACAGAACCCCGATTTAGGACGACCAGGCCTGTCTCCAGAGCCCAGTCCTCCACCATCCTACCCCGCACGTCCGTGTAACGTTAACCCCAAGCCAAGTTCTTGGCATTGAAGTCCCCGAGCACAAGCTCGGGGAGGGAATGGCTTCCGATGACGACACTCAACTCCGTGAGGGAGTTGTGGAACTCGGCGAGAGTTCGGCTCGGGGAGAAGTAGACTCCCACTACAACGATCTCCCCGAACCGTGCTGCTACGCACCCCTGACCCTTCCTGACACACTCAAGGGTCGGGGTACCGGCGGCGGCCGACGCAATTATGGTCACTGAGCCGCTAAGGTCCTCCACCCGGTCATCCCTGGGCGGGACAACTGTCTCGCGGCTGGCGCTGGCAAATTTACCGCCTTGCCCTTCTTGTGGGCCGCCGCCTTGCCCTGCCTCAGGGCCGCCACCCCCCCCAACGGGGGCCAATTTCGCCGGAGCCGGCTTTCCGGGAGCCGACGTAACCCTGCCGGAGGGCTGGCTGGACGGCCCCGGTGCGGAAGCCGCAGCAGCCGCATATGTGGCCGCCCTCGGGCCCGAGGGCGCCTTGTTTGCCGCCAAGGGGGGGCGCAGAACAATGTCCTCCAGGACGGAGAACCGCACCTGAAAGGCAGCCAGCTCCTGCCGAACCAGGTTCAGGACCTGATTCTCCACCGGCACGGCCTGGCTTGGTCGCTGCTGGCCATTTTGGGGCGCCTCGCGAGAGCCGGACTCACGCAGACTGGCCAAGTCTGCTCGCAGCTTCCTGTTCTCCTCTTGGAGAAGCTCCGTGGTGGCCGTCAGTCGAGCGACCTCCGCCCGCAGTTTGGCCATGCCGTCTGGCGGGGCCCCCGCATATCTGGCCTCCGCTGCCGCCATGATAGAGGCGACCGCTGAGGGAATAGCCCTTTGCCTGGTGGAGGGCTTTTGCTTGTAGGAGACAGCCCTCAGCGCCGCCTCCACCTCCTTCGCAAGCCCGGCCTTACGCTCCGCTTCGGAGCCGCCGTCTGCGCCCGCCTCGTTACCAGAGGAGCCCGAACGGGCCACCCCGTGACCGGCAGCCACCCCCGGGTGGCGCGCCTCCGCGGCAAGCCGTGCCGACCTCTCGGTGGCAGAGAGGCCTCTCCCCTTGCCGCGGATCCCGCCACACTTGCTGGTGGGGATCTTGCGAGCCGAAGCCAGCTCCCCCTCTGTCGACGACTCTCGGTCGCCTACCGGCCTGGACCGCTTGCGTAGGAACTCCCTGTTCCCTGTAGCAGCCCCGGGCCTCCCACGCCGGGAGCTCTCTGAGCCTCCTGCGCTCACATCGCTGGATGCGGCGCCGGACTCCGACCCCGCATCCCTCTCCTCCCTTCCTTCGCCGTTATCGGCCGTTTTTTGGGTTAGGTATTTATCTATTCTGTTCCCACGAGTATGGGGGAAATAAAAGTCCATCTGAGCCACTGCTCAGATGGACTTTTATTTCCTTTTTTTTCTTATGGCCTGGCTATGGCTTATCTGGGTACAGGGGGCACTCCCCCTGTACCCAGATAAGCCATAGCCAGGCCCGGCAGTGGTTCGCACTAGCGACTCATTTTCCATAGGAACCCGTCAGCTATACATCTCCTCGCGGTGCGCCGCCGCTTGAGATTCGGGGTAACTTTTTATAGAGGTTTTCTACCTTGTGGTCCGGGCGGTTAAGCCAAGACCCTCGGTCCCAATCGAAGCCGCGAGACATGTTCCACGACACTTCGACGGTGACAGTGAAGGACTACATCCTTCACTGTCTGCTCGGAGGCAGGGTAAGTGCACACCGAGCCCGCCCTTGCTCCTCCGCTGTGCCCTCTGCTTTTCAGAGGGTCACACGGAGCAACGCCCCCTAAGTCCAAGATGGACCCCTCCCATGTCAGAATATTAGCCATGGACAGTAACATTCCCCGAGGAATAAGAATCTCTTCCCATTCCTCGGGGAAGGATACACACGAGGAGGAATTCTGACAACGCACCCCTGTACTTTGTCCTTGAAGTGTTAAATAAATAAATAAGAAGTCGTTAAGGGCAGGGGCTTTGGAAAAACGTCATTTTTTTTACCGTCGCGAATCATATTTTAATCCACATAAAGCCTGACGCTGACCTGCAAAAAACGCAAGAAAATTTGAATTTCACGGGCTACCCGGGCGCTAACACCTTAAGAAAAATATACTTCTGTCTGAATAGGTATCATCTACTCTTGACTAATGAGATGAAGTATCTGGCTGTAAGTAATGTAACGACTAAACTTTTCTAGCGTCATTATGATGCAACAATAGAACACTTGTATTTCAGTGGTAGGTTACGTAGGTACGAGATACCGTTTGAGCAATTCAATTAAATTTTATTCATAAACAATTGTACATTGTGTTTGAAATAACAAACATAAAAGGTAAAAAAAACATCCATAATTCAAATCGGTTATTTATTAAAACTATTTTTAATTGTGTTACAATTCTGATCAATTAAATTAATAATTTACCTCAAAATAACTAGCATGTAATTTATTTTTTAATTATTATTTAAGTTATTTATTTTGTCAGTGAGTAGGATGTAGGGCCAGAAAAGGGATTAATGAAAGGCATTTGCATGTGGCTGCGATGAATGCTAAGTGGAATGTGTGGTATAGGTATTACGCGAATGGATAAAATAACAAATGAGTAAATAAAACGTCTGAAAGTAACTAGTGATATGAATAAAGTAAGCAAACCATTTAAATGGAAATGGGCAGACGACATATGCCGAGAGAAATGGACTAGAATAATATCAGAGTGGTACCCCAGGGATGGTAAAAAAAGTAAAGGTCGACAAATGAAATGCTGAGAAGATGATCTCAAAAGAGTTGCCGGTCCAGAATGGACCAGAATTCCAAGAGACAGAGATAGGTGGAAGTCTCTGGAGGCTTCTGTCGAAAGACAAGCTGTTGTTAGAAAAACCGATCGTCAGTAACAAATCTTAATGTAGGTATTAATAAATTATTGTAAAACTGCAATAATAAAAATAAAAATAAATAATATAAATAAATAAAATTAATTAAATAAATTAAAATTAGCATCAACGGTCACAAATCCAGACTCCGTGGCTGCTACTGAGAGATTCCTGTTGGAAACACTCAATTAAATTTTGCACGACCCGGGAATCCAACCCAGGACCTCTTGCTTAGTATTAATAGGTTTCTCAGCAGCAGTTGAAAATCGTTGTAAATAGGTATACGATAGGCTATAAAAGCGATTGCTACTTGTTTCGACCTTCAAATGTAACAAAAGGAGTTCCTGGTCCCTCAGAATGTAATGGGTGTAAAAGTAGGTACCCTTAACGGAGCCGAAAGGCACTTGTTGTCCCCGTCATTGCGATCATTTTATTGTTCTAGACCATACCTGGGAACCTTTTAGTTACGGAGATATTAAGAGTTTTTCACAAGTTTTTTTTTAAATATTACAAGTTTAATGTTGTTACTTTACTATAAAAACGTCTACGACGCGCGTACTAAACGATGCATCCATCTGCACAATATTTTGAGTGCGTTCAATTGAGTCCTTCCGTAAAACGTAATTTTACACCTCAAAAAAAGTTAGTTTGATGTACAGAATGCTGGCAGAATGACGCCGTTCTTGAAGGGTCCGTTCAACCAAACTTGCGTCTGACCACCGTAAGGACTATTCCTGCTTGTAACGCCCGGAGGCCATAAAAACTTTCTCTATTATGTTCTTTTTTTGTTTCATTCCTTTTGTCCGAAAAATAGTGGTCAAACATGTGTGATCCTGATCGTTAACAGAGCTTGAGATTTTTTTAAACAGAATAATAAAAGGCTCCAATAAGCCTGATATAGTGGTTGTGGATCGGTCAGAGCGGCGCGCAGTGATTGTAGACATAACGGTCCCGCATGATGAGAACCTCGTGAAAGGTAAGCAAATCAAGTATCTTGACTTGGCTCACGAGGTTGTCGACATGTGGGACGTGGACTCAGCAATCATTGTGCCGATAGTTGTATCAGCCCATGGCTTAATTGCCAAGAGCCTCGACCAATACCTGAGGAGGCTCTCGTTAGGCAACTGGATCAAGGGCTTGATTCAGAAATAAGGACTTTTTAAATGACAAAACTATTTAGGAAAATGTTATCGATAAATGTACGTTGTCTTTGCAATTTCGAATGTTTTAGATTGTAATAATGACATTTATTGTTTGTTATTTATTTGTTGTTTTTTATGGTTGTAGCTATATAGTTATTTGACAAACAGATTTTGACATTATCAGATTATAACTGGTAGTAATTGTGATTGTAGTTAATATTTTGGATTATTTTGACATTAAGCTTTTTAACATTACACATTATGACATATTCTTCATAATATAATTTGCGAGAGATTTATATTTAATTCATTGATTATTTTGATTGTTATTGCTATTATTATTTCCTTTATTTATCTTTACACAAATCTTATATATTTTTAAATATTTCTTAAACTAAAAACAATATAAAAAACATTTAAAAATATAAAAAATTGTAGCCCACCGGTATCGGGAACAGGGTCCAAGCTACCGGCGGTCAGGGCTCCAGAGAGAGGAACCTCCTGACAATACGAGCCGTGTCCAGGAGTACCGCTTTCTGAATCAAACCCTTGATCCAGCTGCCTAACGAGAGCCTCCTCAGGTATTGGTCGAGGCTCTTAGCAATTAAGCCATGGGCTGATACAACTATCGGCACAATGATCGCTGAGTCCACATCCCACATGTCGACAACCTCGTGAGCCAAGTCAAGATACTTGATTTGCTTATCTTTCTCGGCTTTCACGAGGTTCCCATCATGCGGGACCGTTATGTCAACAATCATTGCACGCCGCTCTGATCGATCCACCACCACTATATCAGGCTTATTGGCTACAATAGTCCTGTCAGTTACGATGGATCGATCCCAGTACAATGTGATACTGCCATTTTCGAGAACTGGGTCGGGCACATACTTATAGTACGGTACTTCCGATTCCACAAGGTTGTATTTTAGAGCAAGTTGCTGATGGATAATCCTGGCTACAAGGTTGTGTCTATGCAAGTACTCTCCGTTAGCCAGACGAGAACACCCGGAGATAATGTGACGGATTGATTCGCCTGGACGGTGGCATGCCCGACATATGTCAACCGTACCGTCCTTCACAATAAATCTCCGGTAGTTATTCGTCATCATAACTTCATCCATAATTGCACAGACAAAACCTTCGGTTTCTCCAAAGAGGTCCCCGGAACGTAGCCAGGCTACGGACGCTGATAGGTCTACATCGGGCCCATGCAGGGCCCGGAAAAAGCGTCCGTGAAGCTCCTTACTCTGCCATACTTCCATGCGGTCGTTAGTGTCAAGCACTACAGGTTTGCGCCAGTTCTCTTTAGCCAAGGAGAGCGGGGTGAGCCCCTTGTCCACTGCGACCACATCTCGATGCATCCCCACGTCGGTTTCAAGGAAATATTCCCTGAGACTGCATATCTCGCGATTGTGAAGAGTCTTAGCGTTTAAAAAGCCTCGACCCCCACACCTCCGCGGGATATACAGTCTCATAACAGAAGAACGCGGGTGATGCATTCGATATGCCGTCAACAATGTACGGACCCTCCTATCCAGGGCGTCTAGTTCTGTCTGAGTCCATTTGAGTATGCCGAAAGAGTACATCAGAACCGGCATGACCCAACCGTTGAAGGCACGCACCTTATTGCCGCCTGATAAAAGACTATTAAATACTTTTTTCAGACGGCCAAAGAAGCGCTCCTTCAACGATTGCTTCATGTCAGCAACATTGATGCCCAGCGCTTCCGACATACCCAAATACTTATACGTTTCAGTTGCTGAGAGGGATCTAAGATTTATGGAATCCGAGAGCTGGGTTCCCACAGATTCCACAATCTCCCCTCGCTTTACATGCATGACCGCACATTTGTCCACACCAAATTCCATCCTGATGGCGCTATTGAAAGTTTCAGTTACTTTCAGTAGCTCCATCAGTTGCAAATCGTTGGGGGCAAAGAGTTTCAGGTCATCCATGTAAAGGAGGTGAGATATAACTTGACCACCTCTCCTCAACCGATAGCCTAGACCTGAATCCTCCAGCAGCGTGCTAAGAGGATTCAAGGCTAAGCAGAACCAAAGCGGACTCAAACTATCGCCCTGAAATATACCTCGCTCTATCCTTATCGGCTCGCTATTCCTCTGGATTTGCCGACATCCCGGATAGCGAAGGACTGTCCTCCATTGTCCCATACATGACATCAGGAAGATGCGCAGAGTTGAATCAACTTTATACAACTCTAGCACCCTCATGAGCCATGTATGTGGCACCGAGTCATAGGCCTTCTTATAGTCTATCCAACATGTCGACAGATCCCTTCGGGAACGGCGAACCTGTTGACTAATGGCCATATCAATGAGGAGTAGCTCCTTAGTACCGCGGGACCCGTTCCTACATCCATTTTGAGAAGCGGACATTACAGAATTGTCATCAATGTGTTTGTTAATTTTAGCTCTCAAAATGGATGTAAGAACTTTATAGACTGTCGGAAGACAGGTAATCGGTCTATAATTTTTGGGCTCCGCAGTACTGCCCGATTTATGGAGCAGGTGGGTTATCCCTGTTGTCAGGAACTCTGGCAGCGACCCTGACTCTAAGGCTGACTGGAACAGGATCGCCAGGCGAGCGTGCGACCTTGTAAACCATTTAATCCAGAAGTTGTGCAGCCCATCCGGCCCTGGAGATTTCCAGTTAGGCAACGGACGGACTGCACGAACTACGTCTTGGGGGCTGATAGTGATTGCCCCCATTTCTGGTACTAGATCGCACGCTCGCTCGACCTCCCGAGTCCATTCACCCTCGGTATGGCTAACAGGCACCGACCAGATGCTGCGCCAGAATGAACACATGGCATCATCATCCGGCAGGCGCGTGTCAGCCACACCTTGGTCCGGTCGCTCCCAAGCCCTATAAACCCACCTTTCATCTCTTTGGAATGTGCGATTCTGAGTGTATCGGTCCACCCGCCGCTTATACCTACGAATACGGTTTGCCCATGCATAAACTTTCTGCTTCAGGAAGTCGATGCGCTCTGTGACACGGGACATGTAGTCTCGAGCACTGATATCAGTCCCCGAGAACGCCCGCCTCACAAAACGCATCACTCTAGGGCGAGTATTGCCCTCCCTGAAGCAGATCAGTTTTCCGATGAGTGCTCTGGCCTCACCAATACGTCGTTCAATCCTGTACTGCCATGACGGTACGGCTGGTTTAGGTCGTGTAGCTCTGTCATCAGAAAATTTGACATGAGTTACACGACATGCCGCTACAGCCGCACAATACAGGACTGAGTGAGCATCGGTGAGGTCTTCGCAGTTATCAAAATAGTTTGACAACTGCGAATCCAGAACTGCCACCAGCACCCTATTTTTGTTATGCATGGGCAAACGAGGTACGCGTGGTCTAAGATCGGGTTGCATGAACCGATATTCTCGAATCGCACCCTCCAAAGCACACCTCATTTCCTCATTGCACTGAGTACTTACATTAGTAACCATGTCATTACTCACGTTGTTATCGTGAGTTGGTATTATG
Source organism: Noctua janthina (assembly GCA_963576755.1). Classification (NCBI taxonomy): domain Eukaryota; kingdom Metazoa; phylum Arthropoda; class Insecta; order Lepidoptera; family Noctuidae; genus Noctua; species Noctua janthina. The sequence continues at coordinate 334,504 of OY755077.1, forward strand.
GTAGACTGTGGTGGAACCACAGTCTGCGGCGGCGTGGCAATGACATGGCTACTCTGCATTTCAGTCCGCAAGCGATCAAGTACGGTGTCATCCAACATACCATTACGCTGGATGACTCGCACCTGATCCGACAGTCGTTGTGCCGACACGTTGACAGCTGGCTCAAGCACCTGAAACAGAGAGAGCATCCGAACACGGTACGCGGTCAGGTTGTTACCCCCCTCTGTAGCCCCATAGTATGCGCGCATGACATTTGCATTAATGGATTGCGTCCATCGCATGCGCGGCACACTCCCGCCGGGAGCTGGGACCCTATCAGAGGCCGGTGGGCCTCGAGGTCCTAAACCGTCCGGCGGCCGGCGTCCTCCTCGTCGACGAACAGGTGGTGGCGTCGTCGGCGGAGAGAAATACTCGTCGCTCGAGCTCGACGCAACTGCCACGGCCGGTGTCACAGCACTCACGACGGGTCTGGATTCCGGTGGCGGCGAGGCAGAGCTGAGCGACGGGTCCGGAGATGATAGGCGTGCGCGTCTTGCTGCTGATCTCGTCAACATTCTCTTGATTTCATTATTATTTTTATCTGTACAATTTTATGTAGGTGACATACGTCATTCTTGATCACATTTTTTCTTTATGTGTTTATTGTTATAAAATGGCTTCATTTTACTATTGTTATATTAAGAAATGGAGAAATTATAATATATTAAAAGGGAGATTAGGTTCCAGACTGTTTAAAAATAATTATTTAACGAAAATTTTGTTATAGAATGAAATTACAAGACATCTGTTGACATTAGTGTTGCCAGCTACCCTATTATTATTATTATTATTATTTTTTCGTTTTAGTCCGATCTGTAATTACATATTAAATTTGACTATGGCTAATAATGATCATATCGATAGCTGTATCTATAGTACTATATTTAAATTCAAACCTAATATGTTGCATGCCGTAAGGTAAAATGTATCGGGACACTTAACAAATATTCCAACTTATATGTATACCTACATTATCAGCAAATAAATGATTTCTTTCTTTCTTTCGAAAGCGGTACTCCTGGACATGGCTCGTATTGTTAGGAGGTTCCTCTCTCTGGAGCCCTGACCGCCGGTAGCTTGGACCCTGTTCCCGATACCGGTGGGCTACATTTTTTTATATTTTTAAATGTTTTTTATATTGTTTTTAGTTTATGAAATATTTAAAAATGTAGATTTGTATAAAAATAAATAAAGGAGATAATAAAGGCTCCAATATTTTTCGGTCTTTTTTAGTTTTACTGCTATTGGACCGCACGGTAAACAGATGTGATCATCGTGTGCACGGGGTTTTGTTTTAAAAATGAGCTGCCGCATCTTTTGGTCGACTGTAAAACGAACTCGAACTCGTACTGTGAATCGTAGCAGGTGGCGTTTTGTGGCCTCTGCCGACACCATGAGAAAACGGCTTGAGTATACATGTAAAGTCCCTTCATTCTACGACTAATCAAGTTCTGAGAGTTCTGAGAAATTCGGAATTAATTCAAGTATTCTTCAGAACTGCTGTTATGAGGATGATTCGTCAGAACAAAAATAATTATTATCAGGAGTACCGACACTACATGCCAAGTACGTTACAAAGTACTTGGCATGTAGTTAAGTTGTTGTTATGTTGTTGTCCATGTTGAAAGTACTAGACTAAATTATGCCCGCGGCTTCGCCAACGTGGAGTTCGATACCGGGATAAAAAGTAACCTATGAAATTTCATCCAAATTCGTTCAGTAGTTTTTGCGAGAAAGAGTAACAAACATCCTTCCATCCTCACAAACTTTCGTATTTATAAATACTAATAGGGTACTAGGGTAGTAGGAAGTGAGATAAGATGCAACGTACTTAGTAATACGACGCTCTTCCCCGGCAGGGTTTAACCCTTAATTACTCGCATGGGGTCAAAGCAGTTTCGTATTAAAAAATGAAGCACTTGCCGCGGTCGGATTCTCCCCGCGCCCCCGCTAGCTTCATAGCTCGCGTCGAAGTTTGCATTTTAGTAGCGGGTCAGATTCTGAGCCCGTGATAACACAAAGTGATCGCGACAGTGCTAGTGAAATCGAGGCAATTATCGGAAAATACAAAAAAAAATGCACCAAATTTGTATGCAATGATCTGAAATAAAGCAAAAAAATTAAGGAGTAAGAAAAAAATAATTTCCACAGGTTTCTGTAGGGGATGTACCTATTGTACAGAGGCCAGCACATCAAGCTACCCGAAACTGTCAAATTTGCCCAATCAAACTTAAACCTAATGCTTTAGCGATAAAGTTGAAAGTCTATTAAAGAAATTTGACAGATTGCAGTAGCTTGGTGTGTTGATGTCCGTACATAGGTACCTTTCCTACATTTCGACAGTAAGTTTTAATAGAGGGCGAGCCTATTTCCATCAACCGGGTACAAATTTAGACTCCGTGGCTGCTACTGAGATATTACTGTTGGAAAAACTTAATAACACCTTGCGCGACCCGGGAATCGAACCCAAGAGCTCGTGCTCAGCAGTCGCGCTTCCAGCCACTTGACCAGCCAAGCAGTCAGTTACAAGGAGAAATGCAAAAAAATAGCTGTTGTCCGAGTCATCAAAGAAGTGACCACAATTCGATGCGTTATCGGGTCTAATGGCGACTTTTACAGTTTTATTGCATAAACAGAAATACAATTAGGTCTTAGGTTCTGTAGGGTTCGTTTTGGAAAAGTTACGTTGATTGTCGCAATGATGAATTATTATTTTATAACAAATGTCAAAGTTCTACAAATGACCAACGGCTTAACATGCTTTCCGGGGCACGGCGGAAACTATGTAATGGATGGTCACCCATCCACAGACCGACCTTAGCTAGCGCTGGTTAATCTTGAAGATCAACCTGTGCGGCTGTTATTATATAACTTGCCTAATGCAATCGCGCCTTAATACGCGTCCCGCTTCCCGCGCGGGAGTCGCCTCAGTGCACACAGAGTTTAAGTATTGCTTGATAAACTTAATTAATTACGCATATACTAAAACTAATGTTGTATAAAGTTTTTTTCCCATTAATTTGTTTTTTCGGCTTTCATTTGTTCTTTCGGCATTCATTTTTCAATTGTAGTAAAATGACAGAATCGAGGAGGATTTTATTACCGTGGAATTAATTTTAGGTAATGTCCCACCTAGGCCTATAGACATTTTTGATTTGCATATTCCTCATCATTTAGGTGATCCACCGGCAACTAAAAGTGCCCGTGGTCCACCCAGGTGAACTAAGCTGGTGGGCCACGACCGAATCCCGAGCTTATTTTTATTCGCAACTTCTACATAATCTCACGCCTGTAATCCCCGAAGGGTTAGGCAGAGGCTAGAGGTCCACATCCACATTTCGACAGTTATGTGTAAGAATCATGTAACAGCAAGAGAATTGCAATCAACCGTGCACAAATTTAGACTCCGTGGTTGCTACTGAGATATTCTTTTTTGAAAAACCCAATAACACTTTGCACGACCCGGGAATGGAACCCAGCCACTAGATCAACGAGGTAGTCCCCTTTTCAGGTATTCAATTTATTTCAACGATATCTCGTACATAGGCTTAACAACACAATTATTAAGCTAAATAAAACAACTTATTTTACCAGTATATTATATTCAAGGTCCAATACATTTTCTATTATATTTGTGTAATTAAAGGAGATGGAAAACAGTGGGTCCAAATGTAATAGGTTGAGATATGGTCTAAAAATTTAGTCATATATTCTTATTTTAAAATATCAAAAATCAGCTCATTTCTCAATCTGGAAGCGGAGAAAAATTAGAAAGATGGCATTCGTGACATTTTATCGATTTGTTTAATCAATTACAGAATTACAAAAAGAAAAGCTTTATACTAGGTAATTAGTTCAAAGCAATTAAATGCACTATAATATACTTGTACACAATATAGTGCATTTAATGACAGTTATATTAGTAAAGAAAATGTCAATTAATAACTGAAAAACCAAAACGATTATCGATTTCGTATCGATTAAAATCAATCATATTTGTCATGACTGCATTGACAGTTGACTGACGTTGACAGTTGACTGACATTGACACTTGCCGATTGTTTCTGCTCTACTCGTTTTGTGTTTTCCGATGCGTTTTGAGTGTTTTCCCGATTGTTTATTTTTATTTTCAACGACCACTGCTTTGTTTATTACGAATTCCGACCCTGCCTACCTTGTACAACACTTGCTTCCACACTGGACACCGAAGACTGCTCACACGTTTGAATTGGATTTTTTTTTTGGTTTTGCCGCCGGTTTGAATTGGATATTGTTGAAACTATGGATCGCTGTGTGAATTGTGGGATTGCAACTAATCACTGCAATATTATAGGCCGACGACCCTTGGACGATGAAACAATTCTGTCAGTGATTCGGTAGTAACACAACCTCACTTTTACTAAACCTCTAATAATTCGGCTCTCAGATTGTCAAAACTTACAGAATTTTCAGCGAAGGACTGATAAGTCTGAATCTATTAATTCATACCCTTTTCATCTCGTTACATTCAGGCCCAACAATGTATGTAATCGTTTCTGTCTCCTTTATCAAGCAATACTTAAACTCTGTCTACACTGAGGCGACTCCCGCGCGGGAAGCGGGACGCGTTTTAAGGCGCGATTGCATTAGGCAAGTTATATAATAACAGCCGCACAGGTTGATCTTCAAGGTTAAACAGCGCTAGCTAAGGTCGATATGTGGATGGGTGAATATCCATTACATAGTTTCCGCCATGCCCCGGAAAGCATGTTAAGCCGTTGGTCCCAGCTGTCATTTGTAGAACTTTGACATTTTGCACAAGTAGTCAGTGGCCCGAAAGACTGACAACCAGTCTTGCTAAGGGGTATCGTATTACGCAGTACTAACTGGGTTGTGGAGGTCAGATAGGCAGTCGCTCCATGTAAAATACAGGTATTCAGCTGCGTCCGACCGCAACATAGTTGGTAAAAGGCATGCAGGTGGATGATACATGTTAGCTGGCACAAGCGTCGAATTTCATGCCGTATCTTGTACGGGATTCGCAGCAGTTTGACCAGAACTTGAAGTTACCTCATTACTTACTAATTCTTCTTGTCTATTCAATTCATTTTCTTTATTTCGTATTTCTTCTCCAATTTCTACGCTTACTTTATTCTCCGTATTAACTACAATTTCTCCACTACCCGTATCTTTTCCATCTTTCAATGTATCTTTCTTAATCTTTTTTTCTTTTTTCTTTTTCTTACGCTTTCTGCTGGGATTCACAAGTTTTTTCATATTGTTGTATTTTAGCAACTTTTTATACATTTTCAAAAGTAATTTAGCATCTTTCTTCAAGTCTTTTGTTATTTCTTTCACGGGGTCAACATAAGTCGTTAAAGGTTCAAGTGTATTGTAAAGTTCTATGGAGCCTTCTTCTAGATTATTCTGTGGTTCTTTTTCTTTTTCTTTCAATTCTGAGACAGTCTCTTCTGTTTGCAACTTAGATTCTGCCAGCTTCTTTTTCAATTCTATATTCTTCTTTCTTAAAGCGTTGAGAATATTGGCTGTGGTTAAAACCTTTTTGACTTTCTTACTATCCAAGTAGCGATCTTTCCAAGAAATGTTTTCTAAATCCTCTAAGTCTCTCTCTTTCTCTTGTTCTCTCTCATAATCTCTTATCTCCTTATCAGTGATGATCTCTACTCTCTCTATTTCGTCTATTTTCGCTGATAAGGCTTCTATTTCTAAAGCTGTAGGTTCTTTAGATAGTATTGTGGTACACTCTACTTCGCAACAAGAGGAATCGTCCGAGAGTTCCATTATTTCATAAACCGCTTCTATATCAGTGTCTGAAAACGCATCAGAGCTTGCGGTACGACTTTTATCTATGAATGCTTCTTCTTTTACAGGTTTTATGTCTTCGTCTATGGTTCTTTCTGCGGTTAAGTCTACTTTGTCTATTGCATCAGTTAGAATTTTGGTTATAGTTTTTTCTTCGGTAGTTGCGTCTACTTTGTCTTTGGATTCAGTTGTAAATCTGTCTGTGGTTTTAGTGATTGAGGAGTTTTCTAAAACAGTATCAGACTGAGCAAAATTGTCTATGGCTTGTAAAGAATCTGGAGTTTCTATTGCATCTTGAGAAGAGTTTCCTTCTTTATAAAAGTTTTGATTGGCACTTTCACGAAAATCCGACTTCTTTTTAGATTTCTTTTCTTTTTTCGCTTTTTTATCTTTCTTCTTCTTCTTTTTCTTAGCTTTCTTACTTCCTTCTTCGTCTGAAATGCAGACTACTTCCGGTTTCAAGTCCACTGCTTCTATGTCTGAACTCTCTCGGTCTGATAACTCTCCTTCTGATAAATTCTTATCATCTTCTCTTATTTCTTCACTTTCTTTGTCTTTTGTAGGTACAGTTTGTGTACCTACTACTGTAACATCTGAATTCTCTGCTACAGTATCTTTTGAAGTAGTATTAGAATTTGTTTTATCAATAATTCCAGGTTCAGTTTCAATAATTTCAGAATTTGATTTATTTGTAACGGTTTTGTCAGATTCCGTTCTTACATCTTGATTCTCTTCTGTAACATCGACGTCAGAAGACTTTAAATCAGTATTTTTAGTACTATCTTCTGTTACTAATTCAGAAGTAACTTGAGGATTGTCTTTCCGATTATTAATTTCAGCACCACATTCTTTTTCAACTTCTATAGCCACTTTTTCAGCTCCTAAAGACACTTTTTCAGCTTCTGAAGTTACTTTTACAGCATTACCTTCCAAATCTCTTTCGTTTTCAGCCGTTACTTCCTGTTCTTCTTTAAGAACATTATTCTTTTCCCTTTCAGATGCATCAGAATCGCTGCTAGATTCCGAACTAGATTCGGAACTGACACTGTCATAATGTTTTCTGTCCAGGTCTTCTAAAAGATCCATTTTCTCTGTGTCAGATAATTGTAGAGTTATCTCATCATTATCAATGTCATCTTTACTGACATTCTTTCTATCTTTTTTCTTTCTTTTAGGTTTATCTTTCTTTGCAGTCTTGTCATCGATATTGGTTTCAGTACTGGTAATACTGGGTGTGTCTTTAGTATTTTGTGTTGTAGTAATACTGGTTGTAGGTTTCGTTTTTTCAGCGGTGGTAATAATAGTAGTTTTGTCAGTGGTAGTAATGGATTTATTTCTTTTAAGTTTAATTTTTTGTTTTTTTTTCTGTGGGACTGTTATGACTAAGTCGTTTATTCTTTTAGTTACTGTAGTTTGAGGTGGGGTCGGTTGAGTTGAGGCTGCTTCTTGTACTGCGGTTATTTCTGGAACATAAATAATATGTATTTAAAAGAAATACTTCCTTGGTTCGGTACCTTGTATTTGGTGATAACGTCACTTCATAGTTAGGCATGATCTAGAAGCACTTACTCAGATGCAGCTGCTCGAGCTTGGGCTTCTCGTCGTCGGAGCTGATCTCCACGACCTCGGCGGGCTCCTCTTTGATCTCCACCTCGTTGTCTGACGAGTGAGTGGGCTCCTTTGGTGCAGTGTCACATACTGGCTCTGTGGGGAAACGAACTGCTTTTATTGTAAGAACAAAATGGAGTGGCTCGTGGCTAAATATGAGGAGTGCAGGGGCTTCTTCGATGTAGTCTCTGATACTAGGTCTATTGAGAAATAAACAACATCGTAAGATTACGACTGACAAAACAAGCGCAGTTGGAAGTAGGCTGGACCCATTGAAATATAAAAATATTTTAATAAAGAATGGGTTATTTATTTGTTCATTTTTATAGTTACTTTTTTTGAATGTCTAGACATAATGGTGGTCCTCGAGTCGGGTTAAAAGACTGTGTCCTCTGAGTTCATTTCGTAAAAAAACGGAACTAAAATTATAAGTACTAATACACACATCAAAAAAGTCTAAGCAACATGTACGGTTTTGTACTTTTGAACGATTTTTACTATTGTAATATATGTCGGATATGTCAGGATTTATTCCGTTAGGCTCGTACATCATGTGGGAAGATGATGGGTTTCGTGCCATGAAAATACTATGGGTTCGATACACTGATTCTATTAAACTAACAAATTACTTGAAATTAACACAATAACACAGGGACCAATGAATCCGGTACAGTTCCAAAACGTCTCTCAACTCCACTACGACCACACGCTCAATATCGTCCTCGCCTTGAGCTGTAAACATCAGGGCTTTGTAGAAGCACGCTGTGAGTAGATTTGTAAGTAGGTCGCGTGACATCACCACCAGCGCACTTGCGATCCATTCTATGTCCGTACTAAGGACCGGATCCGAAAAAAAAGATATTTCTTTTATAAATAATAACTGAGCATTTTTTGACGGATTTAAAAAAAAAACGTTTTTAGAAAGCTACATTATTCGTGGGTGCTATAGGCTATAAATTATATTTATATCATGCATATTAGCAGAGCTATCATAATTTTTGGGGACGAATTCTCGGGTGAACTGCTAGTTCCATTATAAGGGATGAAGATTTTACGGAATCTGATCTTAGCAATAATTCGACAATGATGTCATAGCAAATACCCTTTATTCCATGACATATATCTTGTAACAAAGAGAACAAGGCTCACTGTACTGTAAATTCAATGAAAGAACTATACTTACTCTTCTGCTGCTCCTGTTGCAGCTGCGCCCTGATGGCGCGGGCCCGAGCCTGCAGCTCCAACAGCTCGAGCACTGTCAGGCCGGCTCGAGACGCCTTGTTCAAGTCAGCTTCGCCGTCGTCGTCGTCTTTTGACTTCTTGCGCTTGGCTTTCGACTTAGAGTGACGACGGTGTTTGTGCTGAAAGAGAAACATAACATCACGCCTGTAATCCCCGAAGGGTTAGGCAGAGGTGTACCTAATAGTACAACTACATTTCGTCAGTTATGTTTAAGTCGCATGTAATAGGAAGCGAGCATATAGCCATCAACTGGGTATAATTCCAGACTCCATTAATGCTACTGAGAAATTCCTGATGGAAAAACACTTCGCCCCATCTGGGAATCAAACCCAGAACTTTATGCTTAGTATACATGCTTGCGACCACTAGACGAACGAGGCAAAATAACCTATTACAAAAAATTTAAAAACATGATACTCAAGGTGCAGGACACTGAGTCAATGAAAAAAAGTAAAATGAAAAAGTCAAAACCTCACAGTGGTCTATGTCGCATCAAGTAAACATTATAGGCCAATTATGTTTATACTTTGGACCCCTAACGCCCTAACCATCTTAACTAAGGAACTCTTCAACTATGTCCATACCTTTTTCTTCTTACCACTCGCCTGGCCCAAGATCTCATCATCTGAAGATATGCTGTCCAGGGATATAGTCTCCATCTGTTCCGGAGGGGGGGACGGGCTGGACGACTCTGTGTCAGATGGGGGATCCGCACCATCCAGGATAGCACAGAGGCGCTTTGAACTTATGCCTAGGAGCTGGAAATGCAATCATGGCGCTTTGAACTTATTTATGCCTAGGAGCTGGAAATGCAATCATTTTTGATTACTGACTGCTTTGTTGGTCACCTTGTTGGCTGTGTGTCTCGCGTTGTTGGCTGTCATTGACTGTCGTTACAGGTAGTCAATGGCCCGAAAGTCTGACAATCAGTCTTACCAAGGGGTATTATTGTATTACCTAGTACTAACTGGATTGTGGAGGTCAGATAGACAGTCGCTCCATGTAACGTACTGATATTGAGCTGCACCCGGTTAGACTGGAAGCCGACCCCCGAACATAGTTTGGAAAAGGGAAAGGCTAGGCCGATACTCACATAATATGTGGAGTGTTCATCTATACACACACCTATTTTGTACATTAAATATATGAAATATCAAACCTCTTCAGTACATAGTTCCTGCAGATCAATTAAAGATATATTTCTGATGCATCCGGGGACCATTGCTTTCAATTCCTTGTATTTAATCACAGAGAAAACTTGATGCATCAGTTCGACTCGATCGTGGATATAATACGCCAAATCGTGAACTTCCTGCTCTCTATTATAGGATGTGGAGGCTTCTGGCGGCTCAGTCTTCACTTTATGCCTTTTGATTCGCTTCATTTTTACTTATTTCTCTTTTAAACTCACTTTAGTCTACACACAAAACAAATTGCTTAAATAGATGTTAGCTAAACTATTTGAAAAGGTTAGACTGGGTTAAGCAAAAATGTAAGCATTCCCACTGTTCCCAGTACTCCGTAATTTTGCCGAGTAGTTCTTAATGATCTTCTCATGTCAATTTTGTTTTGACATTCATCAGATGCGTTCAAAAACAGACCGATTACACAGAATAAAAAAAAATCTTTTATCGTGGTATTTATTTAATTTCTCCATCTTACTATCATTAGCTAATGCTAATGATAGTAAGATGGAGAAATACGTGAGATATACGTACACAATAGCATTAGGTAACTCTGATTACAGAGTTACCTAATGCTATTGTGTACGTATATCTCACTCAGAGGACAATCGAATAAGTCAACTTCACAAGCTATGAGGTTGAGACTTTGAGAGTGTTGTATTTACTGCACTCTGTCCAGAGCCGTCTTTAAAAAGTTGGAGGCTCTGGGCACTTGAGAATAGGGCCCTTGTAGGATGCAAGAGCAAGTGAAGCGAGCTCTAACTTTTTTTCACACTGCCTCGTATAGATTAGGTTTTCTTGTGACAATTCGTACAAAAATAATGGGTGTTGAATTTGCAATTAAACACAGAACAATATTTTTAAACAATAAAACACAGAAAAATATTTTTGATGTCCATGGCTTTCTTTTGACAGCCTCTAGCTTTGACAGTTACAGGAACTTGAGGCCCCCTCGGATTGTGGGGCCCTGGGCACGGGCCCAGAGTGCCCAGTGGGAAAGACGGCCCTGATTCTGTCTGTGACTCTGTGCTGTGTACCTGTACCCATCCTGAACATTCAAATAATATTATTATTCTACTCTTTGCTTCCAGCTTTTGTTTTACCAAAACTCCTGTCAAAAAAAAATCGCGTGTGAAGCCTGAAGTCGCTAATATTCGCTATCCTTTTAATTTTTATGATATGAAATAAAATTGTAATCGTAAACGGGTGGGTAAAATACCATTGGGGGATTTATTTTAAAATTACATGGGCTGAGCTATACAACCCGCGTCTTGATGTCATCTTTTCACAAGGTATCGGGTGAACACCGACCATTTTAAAAGATCAATAAAACTAAACGTTCGAAATACCTGTGGAAACGTAATCATAATATTTTATGGGAACATTCTTTTAACTGATCAATTGAACGCATTTTATTAATTAATTTGGAAATTGACGGGCTTGTTTTCGGTAAAGATGGCGGTCGAGAGGCTATACGAAAGTGAAAATTTTTTGGTCGTGGACAAGCCTTTCGATATGTATATTAATTCAGAAGACAAAAAAGAAAAAGTAAGCCCTTTCAAATGTGTTTGCTTAAAACAGCCTTAGATAGTAGATTCGAGGTTATGTTTACAAAGTGTAAGGTACCAAAGCCGTCGCGCGCAGCCTGTGGAACTTAGTGCTGTAGTTGTATCGACTATCGATATCGATAAAGCTGCGTTGGCACGATTTGAGTTTGCTCGGATCGAGTGGACTCTGATACTCAGATATTCAGTTTCTGCCTCGTTACCCTTTCGCCAATACCAACACTGTTACATATCTCGGTCTTGCGTTCGCGAATCGCTCTAACTTTCCGCTTCTTTTGCAGAACACAGTAACGTACCACGTAGCGTCGCCGGACTCGCATCTCTCCTCGTCGATGTTCCCCCTCCACTTCGTGCAGCGACTCGATTACGCGACGAGTGGCGTGCTGTGTATAGCTAAGAACAAGCTGTTTGCTGCACGCGCTGGCAAGCTGTTCGAGAACAGGGATACGATGAAGTTTTATCTAGCTGTTGTTAGAGGACATGTTACTTTTGAAGTCGCTGATATTGAGTTTAATGTTGGTATGTTATGTTTAGCTTGTAATACTTCTGCTGCTGGGACACAAACTTACTCTCTGCGAACCTTAGCCTCGTGAATCTTTAGGAAAAAGCGTGAAGTTGTATTTAAAACACATGTATTTCAATTTACAGGCGTGGATACATCTACAGTTGACTCGAGCCATCAGATGACCGCGCTAACAACGAGTGAAGCGTTGTTGAACTGTGTTCAGTCGCGGCACGCTCACACACGCACTCTGAGGCTCGAGACAGGCTATTACAAGAATAGTCCCGCCACAGTGCTGCTGCTCAAGCCTATTACAGGTAATTATGTTACGATTGATATCTTGTTTGAGTTCCTAGATGTACAGACGCCAGCACATTAAGCTACCCGAAACTCAGATTTTCCCAATCAACCTTGAACCTAATGTTTTAGCGATAAAGTTGAACGACTATTAAAGAAATTTAACAGATTGTAGTAGCGTGATGTGCTGGCGTCTGTACTTTATATAATTTGCAAACTTTTTGATCCAGACTTTTGAATGTCGGCAAGATTGTTGTACTTAGCTTTTCAAATTTATTATCGGTTTATGATATTCCCGTTTTCATGAACAGGTCGCCGTCACCAGCTGCGTGTACACTGCAACGCGATCGGACACACGATCCTCGGTGACTACACGTACAGCGGCACAAGGGACAGCACGCCGCACCGAATGTTCCTTCACGCTACCAGGTGCTTTCAGCGTCCTTGAAACGCACGTCATTACCGCCGCAGCGCTGTACTAAACTTACTCTAAGAGTTTGGTGTGCAATTTTTAGGTCTCCACATTGACAAAAAACTGAACTGGAAAACCCATATCGAGATCTTGTGCAAGAAGATCAGTAAATCTGCCTATGCCCTGCACACATTGTCGTCTATAATAAGTGTGGAGGCATTACTTACAGCCTACTATGGTTTAACAGAATCTCATCTACGCTATGGTGTCATTTTTTGGGGTAACTCAACGGAAAAAGACACGGTGTTCAAGGCTCAAAAGAGATGCGTTCGTTCAATATTTAAAATTAAACCTACTGATAGTTGTGTGCCATACTTTAAAAAATATAAAATACTTACATTGCCATGTCTGTACATTTTAGAGGTAGCTGTTTTTGTCAAAACAAATCCACACCGATTTAAACGATTAGGTGAAGTAGTCCCGCGTAATAGGCGCGACAACAGTAGGATATGCTCTCATACTACGAGAACTACCCTCATGCGCAAAAGTGTCTTCTGTATGACTCCTCTTAATATTTAATAAATTACCTAAAAGTTGGAGAGAACTGCCCTTGTCAGTTTTCAAAAATAAGCTAAGAAATTTTTTAATCAGTAAAGTGTATTACAATGTTATAGATTTTTTAAATGAAAAGGACTTTTCTATTCTGACTAGTAATATGCATAGTAAATAATAACAATTTAATCATGTGAATCTTAAATCAATTGGCGTTTGACTGCTTACTATTGAATATTCTGGACATAATTTAATCTATTTTGACTATAATTTACTTATACTATAATATCTTGACATCAATTATTATTTATTTGTTTTGTATTTTGTAATGAAATTTAGAATGACTATAATTATGTAAAATGCAATTAAATATAATTTTTTATAATACCTACAAAATTTGTACGCCGTTAGTGGCAAAACATGGACGCACACAACATCTATTAATTCAATACCTTGCATGTCTGATTAGTCAGTTTATGTAAACGCATGTTTGACAAATAAATTATCTTTATCTTTATCTTTAATAAATTATAGACTGTCTACTCGCATACATAAACTCACGCCATTTTTTTCCATGGGGGTAGGCAGAAACCACAGAACGCCACCTGCTACGATCCTTGCTTACTCCTTTTGCCTCGTCCACGTTCATTTTTCTGGTTATCTATAATCACTTGCATTCCGCTACATTCGGCCTGAGATGTGCTAGGATGTGTAGTGAGGTATTTTTGTGAAAATAACCTATAATATCGCTTCTTTTTCACAGCTTGCGCTTAGTTAGCTATGTGATTGGTTAGCTTTTCTCACGTCTGTGACTTCTGAGTGTGTTTCTTTTTAACGCAGTTGGATAGGAAACGGAAGCTTGTAAAGTGTTTAAATACGAATTTACAGAATAAACATAATTTGTCTTTTTTCCAGGCTTGTACTACCAGTTACAGAAGAGCCCTTAGACATCCAGACGGACGAACCATTCTTCTCAGACTCAAGATTCAGCTCAAAGTGGAAAACTGACCAGGTTTTTTATAAATTCCGAAGTAAAAAAGATTTCAAATCGGTGTGCGAAATTTTAAATAAATCTTATGTGATTGGCGTACAGTACAAAATGTTTAAAATATAGTCGGTGCTTTTGTTTGGTAAAATAACATAATTTATGTTTTTCAGAATTAGTCCATACTCATTTCTATGCATTCAATTAAAAGGGGAAATAAAGCTTCCGAAAAAAAAAACACTTGCAACGATCTGAGGTTGACTGTAATGCTAAACTTGGTTAAAATTAATGACTGACAAAATTAACTGCCATAAAATGTTGTATTTAGCAAACAAACATGAGCTCAAATTACAATTCCACGAAAAATAATAAACTAAATTTCCAAAAAAAAAATAAACTTCCGATAGGAGGATAGGAGCCCCGCGTAACGGGACTACGTAGACTACGCCTTATAACATTTTGATATTTACCTTGACGTTGATTTTATTCCTGTTAATTTAAACGGGTGAAAAAATATTACGTCAGTCGTCAAGGCTTTTCGCAGCTTTTATTACCACCTAATTAAAAGCAGATAAAATTGTAATATGTAATAAAATAATCTTAAAATTGAAAATAAATTTATTACATCATTTTGAATTTTATTTCTGGTCATTTTATTGCTTATTTTTTATTTAGACACTTGAAAACACTCTTATATTTTCTTACCTATAAGCAGAAACGAAAACAATATGCTACACAGTTTTTCGTCTCGACTGTGCTTGGAAATATGTGCGGCTTGTGTGTACTGTTCACATGCCACACGACTGCTTTAAGGCGGATTGCTACCGCGGCGCACGGATAGGCCACGCACGTGTGTTAAGCTTCGCTTTGCAAGAATTTTCTTGTGATTGTGTCCACTGCAAACCACGGACACGCTATGCATCAATTGACGTCATTAGTACATGCGTGGCTTGCTAGAATAAGGCGCTCGCATAGCTCAACGCTGTCAACGCCATGCACGCTGTGCATGCGGTACACACTTTAAACGAATATTAACCTACGACTGTGCCGCGGTAGGCTACGCACGCTACAGTTGTACGTAGTTGATAGTTTTAGTGTGTACTGCACTGTAAACGTAGGCGCACGATGTCAAACGAATTAATCCACGCAGCTAAAATGTGCCGCATGCCCGTGCACAGCATGCGCCGCGGTGGATTTGCATCTTTTACCTTCGGGGATTACTGGAGGGATGTTGTTTTAATAAGAAAAGGATGATTTCCACCAAACGGATCGGATCGAGAAACACGGAACGGATGCGGCAACAACAGATCGCGTCCGGCAGAATATCGACGCAT
The DNA here is from genome assembly GCA_963576755.1 of Noctua janthina. NCBI lineage: Eukaryota > Metazoa > Arthropoda > Insecta > Lepidoptera > Noctuidae > Noctua > Noctua janthina. The sequence continues at coordinate 350,026 of OY755077.1, forward strand.
ACGATCGGGTCCACACCGTCGCCTGCGAAGGTATTCGTTTCTGCGCCTAGTCAAATAGTTTCATTCCTACCGTGTTGTCGTGTGTTGTTCACGCGACGACAGCCGTAAGGATCCTATCGGATACGACGGCAGGCCAACGGAGCCGATCATGCGTTACAACGTGCTTCCGGCTACGAACGCGTGACGCTTGCGGTCAAGCTGCTGTGCGCGGCTTAGTAATATAGACATTAAATACTGTGTACACGATTTAATTTCATTTAAAGATTGTTAAATCCGATCCGATGCGAGCGAGCCTTTTGGTGGAAATCACCCTTATCAGAGGTCATCAAAGCACCTCTCAGGCTCAAGTGGAAGTGAGAACTCATGTTGTTGCCCAGTTCAGACTATATCGATACCAACACTCTTCATCAGGAACCGACTACATCACTATCTATCAAAATGTTTTTATTGACGTATTAATTTGACAGAATAGAAACCGATTAACGATTCGGCACTGTGTTTTGGAGAAAAGCCGAAGAGTTTGTAGCGCTTATACCGTATAATATAGACAAAACATGGAAATAGAGACGGACCCTCTGGAAGGCAGCAGCTACGATCTGGGAGTGACTGTAAAGGCTGAGATAAAGGAAGAGGACGAAGATGATAATTACAATACTATGTAAGATATATAGAACCTTTTTGATTATTCAAAATCTTTTTAGTACTGTTTTTCGTTGTTTTGAAGGGGTATTAGCGGGGTAGAATACTGTTAAACATTGCTATGTATATTCTGCGTTCTGCGTTCTACAAAATAACGAGGCTAGAGGTATAATTATTTAAAAAAAATCGTTCGGCAAACTATTCTTTCATTTTAGCATTTTTATTTGGATTTTTCTTATTGACTATGTTCATTATCCTTCATTTACGCCAGGACAGTTTCTAGCCTGTCAAAGGGCGACATTCTTCAGGTTATAAAATTTCAGATATAGATGAAAACTTTTGCACGACCACTGTGCTCTGTTCCTGATTATGAATGCATGTTAGTGGCCAGTGTGAACAGGATATATTTACTTTTATTTATTTCATCTAAAAAATAAAAGTAAATTGTATTCTTCTCCTCATTAATACACAGTTCGTTGTTACCCACAACCTTCCTCCGCATGAATATATTATAAAAATACAGGGTGGAAAGGACACTGATGTGAAAACGGTTACCACGTATTCAGTACATCATTCTGAGTGCTACGTAGAAATTTCAGTTATTAAAAAAAATATAGTTGTTTACAAAAAGCGCACCTAGTAAAGTGTAAAGTGTACCCACAGCTACATGATCAAACTGGAACAGCTGATTTAAAAAAAATAACTAATGAGTAATTTCTATGTGGCCCTCAGAATGATGTACCGAATTTTTGCATCCAACTTATTTATTATTTATTAATTAAACTTCCTTTCATCATCATCATCTTTTTCATCAACATCAATGGGACTCCATTGGTACATGCTTGTAAGCAGCCATCACTGGCAATACTGCACTTCATGCCTGCTTTTCAACAACTGCATTTTTCAGAAGACCACTCTTTCACTGGCTGAAAATAGAATTTAATAAAGTATCTGGAGCAGAATTCAAGGTTGTGATCGGCTCTAGATTTCATCCGACACCTCGCTTCCAACCCCACGATTCTGGGGGTAGTTGATTCTCAAGCCACTCCTGTACTTGATGGTGTACCGTAATAAGCTTCCTAAGCAATTAAGAGAAATTGAAAACAGTAATTTTGTTGTTTTTGACATGGAAAGAAAAATTCGAGTGCGAGCAGGGTTTGAACCTGCGACCTTCCCACCCGACCGACCTTCAAACCCTGCTCGCACTCGAATTTTTCTTTCCATGTCAAAAACAGCTATGTTCCCTACGCAGGGTTTGCGTATAAAATATTAAAAGTAATTTTGTTAATAAAAAATTAAATGATTTCTTGGTAAATATAACATATCATACAGTACATGAATTTTTGTCCAACAGATTTGTGATGAGTTAGTGCCAAACTGTTTTGATGCAAAATATAGCTCTATTTCAATTAAAATGTCTATTTGAATCTCCTTTATTCATTTTTATACATATAATTTACATTTTTAAATATTTCTATACAAAGTAATATAAAAAAACATTTAAAAATATAAAAAATAGTAGCCCACTGGTATCGGGAACAGGGTCCGAAATACCGGTGGTCAGGGCTCTTGAGTGAGGAACCTCCTAACAATACGCGCCGTGTCCAGAAGTACTGCTTTCTGAATCAAGCCCTTGATCCAGCTGCCAAGCGAGAGCCTCCTCAGATGTTTGTCGAGGCTATTGGCTATTAAGCCATTGGCCGACACGACTATCGGCACAATGACTGCTGTACTCACGTCCCACATGTCGACAACCTCGCGAGCCAGATCTAGATATTTGAATTGTTTATCTTTCTCTGCTTTCACGAGGTTCTCGTCATGCGGAACCGTTATATCAACAATCATTGCGCGACGCTCCAATCGATCTATCACCACAATGTCAGGTTTATTGGCAACAATAGTCCTGTCAGTGATGATAGATCGATCCCAATACAACGTGATATTACCATTATCGAGAACTGGGTCGGGCGCATACTTATAGTATGGTACTTCTGATTCCACAAGGTTGTACTTCAAAGCAAGTTGCTGGTGGATAATCCTGGCAACGAGGTTGTGTCTATGCAAGTACTCTCCGTTAGCCAGACGAGAACACCCAGAAATAATGTGTCGGATCGATTCTCCCGGACGGTGGCATGCCCGACATATGTCAACCGTGCCATCCTTCACAATGTATTTCCGGTAGTTATTCGTCATCATAACTTCGTCCATTATTGCACAGACAAAACCTTCGGTTTCCCCGAATAGGTCACCGAAACGCAGCCAAGATACGGACGCTAAGAAGTCTACATCGGGTCCATGTAGGGCCCGGTAAAAGCGTCCGTGAAGCTCCTTGCCCTGTCATACCTCCTTGCGATCATTAGTGTCTAATACTCTAGGTTTGCGCCAGTTCTCGTTAGCCAGAGAGAGCGGGGTGAGGCTCTTGTCCACTGAGACCACATCTCGGTGCATCCCCTCGTCGACTTCTAGGAAGTATTCCCTGAGGCTGCATATCTCACGGTTGTGCAGGGTCTTAGCATTTAAGAAGCCACGACCCCCGCACTTCCGCGGGATATACAGTCTCATCACCGACGACCGCGGGTGATGCATTCGATTTGCGGTCAGCAGTGCGCGGACCCTCCTATCCAGGGCATCAAGTTCCGTCTGAGTCCATTTGAGTATGCCGAAAGAATACATCAAAACCGGCATGACCCAACCATTGAAGGCGCGCACCTTGTTTCCACCTGACAAAAGACTGCTTAGTACTTTATTCAGGCGGCCAAAGAAGCGGTCCCTCAATGATTGTTTCATGTCGGCAGTATTGATACCTAATGCTTCCGACATACCCAAATACTTGTAGGTTTCTGTTGAGGAGAGGGATCTAAGGTGTATGGAATCCGAGAGTTGAGTTCCCACGGATTCCATAATCTCCCCTCGCTTCACATGCATGACTGCACATTTGTCCACACCAAATTCCATCCTGATGGCGCTACTGAAAGTTTCCGTTACCTTCAGTAGCTTCATCAGTTGCAAGTTGTTGGGGGCAAAGAGTTTCAGATCATCCATGTAAAGAAGGTGAGATATGACCTGACCACCTCTCCTCAACCGATAGCCTAGACCTGAACCCTCCAACAGTGTGCTGAGAGGGTTCAAGGCTAAACAAAACCACAATGGACTCAGACTATCACCCTGGAATATACCGCGCTCAATCTTTATCGGTTCGCTGTTCCCCTGGATCTGTCGACATCCTGGATAGCGAAGGACCGTTCTCCAGTGCCCCATACATGACATCAGGAAGGTACGCAGAGTTGCATCAACTTTATACAACTCCAGCACCTTCATGAGCCATGTATGAGGCACAGAATCATAGACCTTCTTGTAATCTATCCAACATGTAGACAGATCCCTTCGGGAGCGGCGAACCTGTTGGTTAATGGCCATATCAATAAGGAGCAGCTCCTTAGTACCGCGGGACCCATTCCTACATCCATTCTGAGAGGCAGACATGATAGAATTACTATCAATATGATGATTGATTTTAGCTCTCAAAATGGATGTAAGAACTTTATAGACCGTTGGTAAACAAGTGATTGGTCTATAATTTTTGGGTTCCGCAGTACTACCTGATTTATGGAGCAGGTGGGTAATTCCTGTCGTCAAGAACTGGGGCAGCGACCCTGACTCTAAGGCTGACTGAAACTGGGATGCCAAGCGAACATGTGATCTCTGGAACCATTTAATCCAGAAGTTGTGCAGTCCATCCGGCCTTGGAGATTTCCAGTTAGGCAACGGACGGACTGCACGAGCTACATCTTGGGGGCTGATGATAATTGCCCCCATTTCAGGTATCGGATCACACGCTCGTTCAACCTCCCGGGTCCAATCACCCTCAGTGTGACTGACAGGCACCGACCAGATGTTGCGCCAGAACGAACACATGGCGTCATCAACTGGTAGACGCGTATCAGTCACACCTTGGTCCGGTCGTTCCCAAGCCCTATATACCCACCTTTCATCACTTCGGAATGTGCGATTCTGAGTGTAACGCTCCACTCGCCGCTTGTACCGACGAATACGGCTTGCCCATGCACAGATTTTCTGCTTCAGGAAGTCGATACGCTCTGTGACGCGGGCTAAGTAGTCTCGAAAACTAACATCAGTTCCCGAGAACGCCCGCTTCACAAAGCGCATCACTCTAGGTCGAGTATTGCCCTCCCTGAAGCAGATTAACTTGCCGATGAGTGCTCTAGCCTCACCGATACGCCGCTCAATCCTGCATTGCCAAGCTGGAACAGCAAATTTTGGTCGTGTAGCTCTGTCGTTGTTGGGAAATTTGACGTGAGCTACACGACATGCCGCTACAGCTCCACAGTACAATATTGAGTGGGTATCGATGAGGTCTTTGCTGCTGTCAAAGCAGTTTGACAGCTGCGAATCTAGAGCACACACCAGCGCCTTGTTTTTCTTGTGCATAGGTAAACGAGGTAGACGTGGCCTAAATTCAGGCGGTGTGGATCGGTACTCCCGGAATGCACCCTCCAAAGCGCTCCTCAATTGTGCGTTGCACTGGGTACTCACGGATATAACTTCGTCATCATCTTCTTCACCATCGTGTTCGGATCGCGGTGGAGCACTGGATACATTTTGTAGCTGTACCGCAATCATTGGCGAAGCAGGTATAACTAGGTTACTCCGTGAATCGAAGCGTAGTCGCTCAAGTACGGTGTCATCCAACATGTGGTTACGCTGGATGACCCGCACTTGATCCGACAGCCGTTGCGCCGACACGCTGACACCTGGCTCAAGCACCTGAAACAGAGAGAGCATCCGACCACGGTACGCAGTCAAGTTGCTTCCCCCCTCAGTAGCCCCATAATATGCGCGCATGACGTTCTCATTAATGGACTGAGTCCATCGCATGCGCGACACATTTCCACCGACAGCGGGGACCCTGTTCGGGGCCTGTTGGCCTCGAGGTCCCAAGCCCGCTGATGGCCGTCCTCTTCCTCGTCGTCGTGGTGGTGATGGGGTCGACGGCGGGGAGAAAAACTCGTCACTCGAGCTCGACACAACTGCAGCGATCGGAGACACAGCACTCACGATTGAGGCGCGTCCCGGCGGCTGCGAGGCGGAGCTGAGCGACGAGTCCGGAGATGGTGGGTGTGCCCTGATGTTTTGCCCGGCTTCTTGTCAGCATTCATGCATATTTTCAAGTATATTCCAAAAATTTTGGGTCCGGTTTTGTAAAATAGGTTTTCTGTTTTTGTTTTTTCTTATCATTGTTATTGATGTAATTAATATATTATTGTTTAAATATAGGTTAAATCGATAAAAACATTAAATTAAAATTCAGTATCGTAAAAATTCGTGCTGTCAATTTGACACTCGGGCCACAGATTATTCCTATTTGAATTATTATTATATCACATAAACTTAGGTCTTTGATAACAATTTCTTCAAACTATTGTACGCCTAACATGGTGGAGCAGTGCAAACGCACACCAACATAATACAATACAACTCTGTAACCACTGTCTCACAATAAAGATCTTTGACTTTGAAAGGCGTGATAATTTGCTGACCCTTAATAAAGAAGGAATGATCAGGTTTGGGCTTGGTACAAGATTTCAAAAATACTCTGCATCAATGGTTGTCAAGATCAGTCTGAGTAGAGGGCACGCGGTATACTGCAAGAGACATTTTTTCTCCTGATTCTGCAATGGCGTCCAAAGTTATATGTTGGGTCATAAAAACAGTTGCTATATTCTTTATTAATGGCTCGTGTGAATGAGCCATGGCTCACCTCCTTTCTACTGCACTTGTATTTTATTTTTTTATTAAAACTTTATACACAAGTAAAAACTGTACAAAGGCGGACTTAATGCCTTGGGCATTTTCTACCAGTCTACCTTATCCTTAGGGTGATGTTCGTGAACGGGTGCTGTCAGTTGGGAATGGTCACCTTTTAGCTGCCACGGTTTATTTTAATTACCAAGGTCACTAACATAATACACTACACTATATTTTAATTACTTTATTTTTTTTTTCATTGTTGATTTAATCTTTTACTCTGGACGCTCTTAATGTGCAAGTCTTTCTACATCGTTCTCACATATATGTATAATCTCAACATGAATGATGTAACCAAGATTTTGTTAAAAATTTTTGATTTAAAAGAGTGTCCATGGAGTTTCTTGCCCATTCTTCTCCAAGGAGATCTACGCTTGGAATGTGCAACTACAGTACTTTCTCAAGTTATTATGTCTTGTGACTGTAGCTTTGCTTCTTTTTGTTTTTTTGACATTCAAAAGTGCCTGTGATGGTCTAATTGAAATAAATGCTTTTGACTTTGACTTTGATGTAGAGCTTTTAATGTAACCTACATTCATTTCAAATAAATGATTTGATTGACAGATAGATAGATTTAAAGAAAAGGTTAATGACTTCCAGGGCCCTGTTGGAGCTCGCACAATGCGTCCAAACGAACCAGGAACCGATTGAATTCAACTCCACCGACGCTATGATGGACCCCAAAACTGGCCTGATGATCTGTTTACACTGCCTCGAGGATTTCGACTCCAATCTGCTATCGGACCACATGATAAACGCACATAACTACCGGCGAGTGCTCTTGAAATGCCACAACTGCCAGAACACCTTTCAGGAACGTAAGCTCCTAATGGTGCACCGCCAAGAATGTCAGCCAGAGCAGAAGGTACGGAAACGGAAGACGTTCCAGCAGATCATGAGAGAAGTGGAAGCGAAGTACTTTATGGAGGAACAGGACTTGTTGGAGACTGTCTCGTGTCCGATTTGTTTGTTGGAGCTGCCGAAGTTCGGTTTGAAAGAGCATCTGTTGAATGAGCATCGGAAGCCGGATGTTATTCTGACTTGTGGCAGGTAATCATGTAATTACGTTTTTAAACTGTCAAGGAGTTTGTTCACTATACGTAATTTTACCGTCGGACATTTTAATTTTCCTCATTGCGGGCCGTTTTAAAAAAAATCATAAGTAGCTGTAGACATCCAATAGTAGATAAAATGAATTCTTTCGTCCTGCCTCAATTGATTGTGGTTTATGTAAAATGACCCTGTCAGGTACCTTATGTTATTATGTGTAATAATATAATTCAATCATGATTCGAAATACATGTGGCGCCATCTATTATCATAAGAACGTTATTGTTGTTTTCCTCGGCAACAGTACTTTTTTTCGGGATGAAAGGTACCCTATGTCCATTTCAGTACATCTGACAACGTTATGCAAAAATTCTGGATGATGGGTTCAGTGGTTTAGGCGCGCAAAGGTAACAAACAAATAAACAAACTTACTTTCGCATTTAATATAATAAGTAAGGATAGAGGAGTAGGTAACTTTTTAATGTCATCGGGCAATTTGTTATATATCAGTGATGCCATACAAACAATACTTTTAATGAGTAGTGCCGTTTCTCAATATGGTATTTCTACATGTAACCTTTTTTAAGGCATTTGATTTCTTTCCCCAGGTGTAACAGAAACTTCAAATCACAGCTGACGCTGCGGGAACACGTGAAGTTGGTCCACGAGGCTGTGGAGGACTCGGAGGAGTGCGAGCTCTGTGGCCAGAAGTTCCGCTCGCTGAAGTATCTTGCCAACCATAAGAGGAATGTGCACCCTTCAGGTTCGTTTTAATAATATTTGGCCAGGTGCTAGGCAGAGATGTACCTAATAGTACTATTCGCCAGTTATGTTTAAGTTCCATGTAATAGGGGGCGAACCTGTTGCCATCAACCGGGCACAAATCCAAACTCCGTGGCTGCTACTGAGACATTCCTGATGGAACAACCCAGTAACACAGCTCGAGCTGGGGATCGAAACCAGGACCTTATGCTCAGCAGCCGCGCTTGCAACCAACGAGGCAGTCATGCAGCATGCATGGGTTGCATAGTACATTGTTAATATTCCCTAAACTATTAATATTATGCAGGGTGTCAGGGACAGCCCTCCACAAACTGATGGGGTGAATTCACTATATCATATTAAGATGACCGGTACAAGAAACAATTTCAGGAATGTTATGGGAATCCAATAAATTTGTTTTTTTTTATTTCCTCATACGCAATATATCGTTACCGTGGCAAAACCCACGTAGCGAACGGCAAGCGCGACGACGAGTTCGACGAACTCTGTAGCTAGGCAGGAAGTGAACAGCTGATTTCACGCGTCGTTCGTTAGAGTATTTCAACTTCCATTGTTGGATTTTTGATTTTAGCCGTATTATTTACATAAATGGAGTGCTGCGTATAAGGAAAGTAATTTTACATTGAAATAGAGGAACAGTAACTGAAAAAAAATCCGGAGAAAAATTACGGTGGAATATGATTCAAAATAAGGAGCTGAATGCACCCTGTCAGCTTGTAGAAGGCTGTCCCTTACACCCTGCATTTCTATGCTCATATTGTATAAAGATAAATAATAATATAAGTGAAATCGCCAATCCGTGTTGCTCAAGCAAGGCTGGTGATCAATGCTCATACGTCCTCTGCATGAGAAATCCCAGGTCGGGAAAAGTGTTATTGGTCTTCTCTGTAGCAGCTATGGAGTCTGGATCTGTGCCCGATTGATGGCTATAGGCTCGCCTTATTAAAAACATGACTAGCAAACTGTGTGGTTGTGTTGTGTACAGGTTCACCTCTGCCTAATACTTCGGGGATTTATGGCGTGACGTTATGAATCACAGCCAAAAACTTTTTTTTTTATTGAATAATGTTGCTTCCCGCAGGCAACAAGATCCATAAATGCCTGGTCTGCGGCAAGGAGTTCAAGTCTCGTCTATGCTTACACCAGCACAGCAAATACGTGCATCCTCCCGAATCGGCGAGCGTGGAGTGTCCCCACTGTCCGGGCAAGCGGTTCAAGAGCCGGATCAACCTCACGCAGCATCTTAAGGTGTCACACGGGTGGAAGAGGAAATGAAGAGTTGTGCTAGATCATTTTGATTTGAGAAAGTGGTTTCCCTAGTTAATTTAATTTGACCCCACGTTTTAACCATAGAATAAAGTCATTCATATTACTGACTAGTTGTTCCTCGCGGCTTGGTTAAGTTGATCGGGAATTATCGTAAGGGATCATACTACTGCGAGCGGGGAAAAAGTGGAGTTTCGCTAGCTATTTATCGTACTGAGAACCTCAAGTGGCGTAAATATAGTACCTTTGTGGAAACTATATTTTCGAGCCGTTTGGGGTTAAAATTCTGGGGCCGTGGGATCCGAGTGCTCATAGCCTTTTTAAGGAAATTTTGAATCGCCTAGTTGACGCTTCCCGTGACCCAAGGGCTGACTTTTACTTTGGCCAGAGGCTAAGTGTTGCCATACAACGTGGCAACGCCGCCAGTCTCTTGGGCATTACCAGCTGACAGCGTTGGGGAGTTTTTTTAATGCCCTTTTAGAGTTTATTGTTTAGTTTATTGAATAGTTTTTAATTAATAATGTATTAGTTAGTTTACTCTAATTAATAAAAAAAATAACCAGTTACCTTATAATTATGGTCTTTTACTGCAATATTTTATCGACCAATAAATCAATTCTGGCTTCACAATCCCTGACAGTCAATCGTACTTGTCTTTGCGAAGATCGAGTTGTGTTTTTCAATTAGTTTATTTATTTCTGCTTCTCGTTTATATTCGAGCAGGTTTATTGAAACACTGTTTTAAGCTTTCATGGTTTACAACTAAACTTATACTGTCAGTCTGTCACTTACGGGATATCTTCCGTGATTGTTCATTATTTGCAATGAACAATCACGGAACACACGGGGTTTGTTTGTTGGTGTGTTTTGTTTGTTTGTTTTTTTTTGTTTGTTCGTTATTTGTTTTTTTTTTATTAATCGGGAGCTCAAAATAATGAACAATCACGTTAGATATCCCATAAGTTAAGGTTTATTGAAATTTTAAATATTAAATTCGGTTTCATCGACGTGTTCGTTAAAGATCAGTAAACTTGTCACAATTTTAGTTTTTTTCTTGCTCTGCTTCCATTGCTGCATTTCCATTTCCTTCTTATGTTTTTTGTGTAATTTCTAGCTTTTCATTTTGTATCAATTTAAATTGTTTTATCATATCCAGGCAAATTAAAAAGTCGTAGTTGGAATTGTTCTTGTTTATTACAAACATTCACTTCTTCTATTTCAAAGATTTTTTAATTTTTTTTTCCGGTAGTAGGATACCGTGGGACATTACCGAACTCCACGCGGGCGAAGCCGCGGGCATAGCCGCTAATCCATGCAACACTGATGACCGTGACTAGACAAAGTGATTATCTGTAGTCTTTCAAGGTATAAAACCAGATACCAGGACAGATACCAGGTGCCCTCCTTCTAATTCTTATTAAAAACTTCTTTCCTCTTCTCCAGAAAATAGAAAAAAACCCACATGACGTTTCTAAAGATGTCAAATTTAGCGTAAACAGGGAAACACAATTATTTTGTATAAATGATCTTAAATTTTGGGTCCAAAACTGTCCTATATAATTTATTGTACCAGCATATGTCACAAAATTGTTCTGTTTTAAGAAAATCAAGAATGCGAGAGCTTTAAAGATTTTTTTTTTATGTAAGTACTTACTCATATTAAATCGGTGACCTAACCGAAAGCGACTGTCGCATGAATACGCGGCGTTAATATACATAAACTCATAAATTACAGAACACCACCTGGTACAATTCTTACATTCCTTTTATATACACACGATAATTTATATGAATAATTTTGTAAAAACGCCACTGGTTTGATAGCGTGATAAACGAGTGCGACGATCTGGGTGATTCTCGCTTTCAGTTAGGACACCGACTAAAGGTCAGCGCAGACATGGCATCAAAATGTTCAAATAGATTTTCATTGATAGATTGATAATTAACAAAATCATAACTGAAAGATTCTTCTAAATAATATGCAACTTAACTGTATGGCGTGGGGAGATTAGATAGGCAGTCGCTCCGTGTAAAATACTGGCATTCAGCTTCATCCGGTTAGAGTGGAAGCCGACCCCAATATCGTGTGGGAAAGGTTTTAGCAGATAAGTGTCAGAACACTCACATTTTAAGCAGTCTTAAAATATGTGATACCAAAGAATACGGGGTGTAAACGGACCCCTCACGAAGCCGTCAACCAAGCATTATGTATATCGAACTAACTAACCATACGCAAAAATTATTGCTGGGAAACTATTAAATGCTAAAATCTTCGAGCTCGCTTCGCTCGCTAATGCATTCTCCCCTTTTCAGTTACTTTTATTCTCATGTCTGTATAAATGAACAAAAAGAACCTAATACACGGGGCGGAGGCAGGCCACTTCAATTTAGAATTTTAGAGCTCTCGTCTCTCGCTCTTGCATTCTATTAGTACCAAGAGCCGAACCAGGGGGGCGTCATGGCTCTGACGTTCTGCATTCTTTCCAGGTGTTCTCTATAAACTGACACAATTTCTGAACGCCTATGAAATTCAAACGGTGTGTTAAATAATACGAGCTCGCTGCGCTCGCTCTTGAATCCTGACTTTTCTCAAATGATAGGCTTTTCACAAACAAAATTAGTCCTTGCATGAATCGACCTGACAAACAAAAACCTAACATATTCGTGGTGGAGTTCTTTTCGGAAAGCTGAAGATGCAACCCCGCGGAAATAAACTTGTAGGCGCCCATGATCGTTTTGTATAGGTAAATCCAGAGATGGTTGATATAATTTCGGTTTTCAAAAGTAGTTATTAATTGTTTACCACCCAGTCTGCCTTTCTTTTTTATTCGGGGTAACTCGTCCTAACGAAATTCCTGGCTACGGCCTTGTGTGACCCCCCCAAAGTATTAGGCTGGGACTGGGACCGCGCCCGGCCTCCCCGACATCCTTTCCGGTACTCTTCTCCTTTCTTATATAATAAAATAAATAAACATATTATAAATTATAAACCGTTTAAATAATGCAAATGGCTGCTGATAAAAGTGGATAAACAAGTTATGCTTCGACAAAGTAGAGAATCTTCTATTAAATATAAGGTAAAACCGCTTCCGTATAAAACAACCACAAACACACAATATACAACGTACAACGCACGCATATACACACACACAAATCTTTTTTTTTTCTTTTAGTAACATCTTACACTAATATTGTGAGATATAAAAGAGCGGCGCCTCCTGCCACAGGCATCTATATGCTTAAAAGTAGAGGAGAGTGTATTGGTGAAATAAAACATTTTTGATTTTGATTGATTTGACTTGTGCTTTTTTTTAACTTTGTCTTCCAATATCTCCGTAACTAGAAGTTTTCCAGGTATGGTCCAGAAAAAAAGTATCGTAATGACGGAGAGAACAAGTGCCTTTCCGCTTCGTTATGGGTTTTTAACACCCATTATATTCGAGCATAATACTACTTACTAGTCTGTGCTGACCCTTGTCTACGGCTTTAGAGTGTAAGTTACGCCGCGAACGCGATCGAAATACCTATAATACAGAAAAGGGCTCGCCCCTGTTCTATGGGATTTTAAAACGAAACTTTCCGTCAGTACTGAATAGTAGATGACAATAGTACATCTCTGCTTTGTTAATTATTTTTAGAAAAAAAAAATAACGATACACATATGCCTAATTAGTTTTTATATCTAGAAAATAAATCGAATTAATCGATAGATATATTTTTAGGTACTAAATAGCGTTTACTGTATTTAATAAGGTAACGCAACTATCACATGAGACCCTCTAATGCATTTTTGAGGATTAAAACGATGTACTTTCCGGAGCACATACTTATACATTAGTGCTGTGTGGTTCTTTTGGCTGGTGGCCATAATCGGTACGTACTAGTGCCACCATTTTGTTATTCAATGCAATATCCATAGACAATTTTACAAAATAACGCCCTCTTGACAATCGCTAAAATAACCATGCAGTTCAGAAATGTTTAGTAAGCACAAGCACGTATAGTAACGTCTTAACCAAATATTTGCCCACTCAACGTAAAATAGATAAAAAAATACTAATCTGCATTCTACACTATTTGTGTGTTTTTTTTTAAAGAAGCAAATAGAGGAATGATTTAAACATTATTACTATTTAATTGTTACTAACTGAATATGAGACAGTGAATTTTATTTTCTAGATAAAATATTGGATAATGCCGCGAGCCTGGGAAACATGGGGTAAGTACCTTCAGTTATTTTGTTTTCTGTTTTATTTTTTCAATGTTGGCCACTCCTACTTTTCAATTAATCATAGAACACACTTGTAACACGTGAAACGGTTTTAACACGAATGAAACAAACAAGGCAATGTAATTAGGTTTTTCTATCAGAAATTTCTCACTAGCAGCTCAGGAGTCCAGATTTGTACCCGGTTGAAATGTGGGTGTACTAGTAATGTTCACTACAGTCTAACCCTTTGGGGATTACAGACGTGATCCGTCGTGTACTGTTGAGACAATAATACAAAGGTAGTTGATTATTATTACGTCTGAGATTCTAACTATACCGCCACTGTTGTTTAAGCGACTGTTCATATTGATATAAATCGACTGAGACTTCTCGACGTAGTTTTGTAATTTAAAATGATTCTTTTAAGAAGAAGTACGTGTCACTTTGAACACTATTACATAAGTTATAGAGCTGCATGATCCTTTTGTCGCGCGGTCATATTCAGAACTACCGCCGCTGTCTTGCTTTTTCAATACAATTTCTGCCATTAAAATATACCCATGGAGACGGCATATTTTACTATGATGAATGAAAATGGCGGCCATTTTGTAGTCACGCTAATTCTCTAGGTATGCCCAGTCCATAAGCTTTTAAGTCAGTGATTTCCACAGACAAACCCACAAATGTTATCAATAGCGCTATTCCAGCCTTCTCCTCCCTCTCGCCTCCTGACAGTGGTATTCCACGGCCAAAAGAAACATTACCATGATGAACACAATTGTTAAATTCTTTTGTGTATATGAAATAGTCTTGCATCCCTCACGGGATTCGTTTAATTTGACCAAAACTCAAAGCGTATTCTCAAATGAAGTTTTTGATTACTAGTAATTAATATCTGCACACTGTTCAGTCAGGAGGGGTATAGCTAATACGGTAAGGTAAATCGCGAATTAGAAAATTTCTTACGTATTTTCCAATGGTCCTGTGTGGGTGACCATCCATGACACATCCTCCGTGCCTAGGAAAGCACGTTAAGCCGTTGGTCTCGGCTGTCAACCATACATCTCTGACAGTCACGGCCGGCCAAGACGTATTCTGTTGCTTAGGCGTTGACACATCATATGCCGTGGCTTATTTCTTTGCCTACCACCCCGTACTTTCTTGATAGTTAGCACTTCACTGTTTTAGCATTCTTTGAAGTACACTTGTACATATTTATTCCATTTTGGTCCTATGAAAATATAATATCTTCAAGACGAGGTGCTAAAAATTTTCGAGCTCATTTCGCTCACTCTTTTATCCTATGGTCTCTTCAACTTTTATACAGAATTCAACAAACTCATTTTAGTCTCATCTATCTGAAAGTAATTTAAAAAGAAAATCTAACACCTCTGAAGTGGGGTGCTAAAAGGTTTTGAGCTCACTAGGCTTTTTTTTTTTTTTTTTAAATGACCACTCGCAGTACAACATCTACTAGAGGTTGTTCCTGCTTAACCGAACTTATTCTGTGGTGGCCAAAAATTACTTTAAGGCCCCCAGCCAGGGCTTACAAACTAAGGATATTCAATATTAAAAGAACAGTCACTAAGGGCACCCCCTGCGGGGTTCGGGCCTCGACTTAGTGCGTCATTGAGGGCAGCTAGGGTCAGGCTGGGTCGAATTATTATTTAGGGAGTTTAACGTTACTGGCTCAGCGGCGCGGGCTGCCACGTCGAGCAAGGGTCGGGCGGTGAGCTCACTACGCTTGGTCTTGAATTGTAAATCTTCAAGCTTTTATTTGAAGTCGCTAAAGGAACTATTTGAATGGCCTGGCTCGCTCTCGTATATTAATGGTTCTTCTTGTGAATTCTCCACTAAATCACTACCGTTTCCGCGGAAGAGATTTTTTTTTTTTGACGCGGCTTCCCTGTTGGCCTGGGGCGCCAAATCTTAATATGTACCACTGAGTTACTGGGTTATAAAGGCCAGATAAATAAAAAAAATAAAATTCATTTATTTTTATTTATCCATACAGTCCAGTAAAATAAAATAAAAGATAAGCAGTTGCTCCATGAGGAGGCGATCCTGGCTGCAGGATCAAGTCATACCTATCATAAAAATGTACTGTCACCAGTACCAAAGGTGTGTGAAAAGTTTCAGCTCAATCGGGTGGGGGGAACTGGTTTGACATTCAGTTGTTAGATTAGACTAATACATACTAACTGAAAGTACTTAAGTTATATAAAAACACGTTAGATAGGAAGCCACCAACATAGTGGGCACGTTAGCACCTTGAAAATGTATGTAACTTTTAAACATTTTTAATGAATCTACAATTTTAATTTGTCAGGCCTAGAATTCAGGTCACATGAATTTATTTCATAGTTGTTAAATATTTGTGGAATTGTTAATGATAAATTATTGTTTCTTCTGTAAATCGGTTTTTAAAAATACTAAAATCTAGACGAAGTCGGTATTTTCTGTACTCTAAAAAATACCGGAAGAAACTCAGAGATTACAGTGTCTTTTAAAGTCCAGTTCCAAAGTCCAGACATAATCTTGGTCAAGTCATACGAAGGCCATGCCGATTAGTGTCCGAGGAGGTCAAAAAAAAATATTGAAAAAACAAGATGGCGATGATTTTGGCCTAAAGATTCTTTGTCAGCTAGCTGACGTTTCTGTTAAGTGACAAACAAGGAGTATTAAAAAAGATTTTTTAAATCAATCCTTTAAATATAGGTTTGACGTCATTTTTTATCGTATTCTTCTCAGAAAATTCTTTTAATTGATACCCATAATAAGGTGGTGCATAAAAATAAATTAGTCCGCCATCTTTGAGAGTCTGCCATGCATTGTCATCCAAACTAAACGTCTAGGTATGCAAAATTTCAACTCAAGCGGTTAGTAGGAATAGCTGTTTTAAAAATACAGTTGCAAGATTTGACCTTAACGAACATACAATCATTGCAAGTTAAATAAAACCTTTTAAAAATACTAGTTTAATACTGATTCTTTTGGTTTCAGTGGGGGATGAATTCAGCCGATGCGACACAGCCGGTGAAACTCGCAGAGCCTTGCTTACATTTTGTTTTTTCCTTATATTTACTTCTTTGCTAGTAGCCCTCGTCCTAATGGTATTCTTTGCAAAGAAGTCTGATGATTATGAGAATGACTTGATTTGGTATAAAAATTTGTATGTTTTTTAACTTACGCAATTAAAAAAATGTAACTTTTTTATTCAGTAAAAGATAATGTAAAAATGTTTGAGAATATATCGTTGAATTTAATTTTGAGTTTTTATCAAGTACCTAATTTAAAAAAATAACCAGGTTATGCTCCTAGCTTCGTCCGCGTGGAGTTCGTTAATAGTCTTACGGTATTGTACTATCGGGATAAAAAAGTAGGCTGTGTGTGAATCCAGGCTATAAACTAACGGAGTGCCAAATTTCATTCAGATCCGTTCAGGAGATTTGCGTTAAACGGTAACAAACATCCATCCTCACAAATCGCATTTATATAATAGTAATCTTCTAAGATAAAATAAGATTATTCTATTTTTAATCCTACAGTAACAGTGCTGCTAGGATCCTTCAGCACTTTAATTGTCAGGAGATGCTTTTGGTAAACATTGGTGATATTATCTGTGGATACAATAAGTGCAAAACAAGATGGCGGCGTCTGTTCCCATTATGGGACCGTGGCAAAAGTTCCTTGTATAATTGTAGTCCCATAAGTAGGACAGTTGACGTCTCCTTTAAAGACAAACTTTTAGTGATGAATTCAAATTGTTACCATTTATTTTTACTAGGCCAATAAAAAACACTTTTAAACTTCAAACTTAACGAAGAAATAGAATTGATTCTAGTAGCCTTTTGCAGAAATAGTTTCTTATATAGAAGAATAGGCAAAACTCCAAAGTAACATATTTGAAATGTCTTACAATATTTTGTTAAAACTCTTAACATCACAATATTCGTACACGCTAATCTCTAAACCACCCAACCGATTTGAATGAAATGTTCTGAATGTGTATGGTTGGTTCCAGCTTCAAACAAAGTTTTGGACCTGATAGGTGGCGCCGTGTGTAGCAGCGGCAGGCCTAGTTTAAGCTTTAGATGTAACTGCGAGTCCGGGCAAAGCCCTATTGAGCTCTTTTATCAGAAATTTCTCAGTAGCAGTCACGGAGGCTATCTTTATGCCCGGTTGATGGCAATAGGCTCGCTTCTAGTTACATGGGACTTAAACATAACGTAGCATAAGTTTAAGGCGAGGTTACCCCGAGCGCCGTATGCATCAATCGCTTACCCCAGCCCCCGCACGAAGAAACGATACATAACAAATTACGCGGCGCGAAAACGCGCGCGCTTAGCGCACTGGTCATGAGTTCACGAACTCGGATAGGTACTAAGTTGCGTTACAGGGTAGAGCGATGAAGTAAAACAACTTGAATTGATATGTATAAGTTCACTTTGTTTTATTTTTCTAGAAAGTATTGGTTATAGATAGATTAGGAACCTACGTATTCTATAAACGTGAACCTAATTACTAACAATTAAAATAAGTATATATAATTAAAATTAAGAAGGTATACTTATTTATTTTTGTGAATGGTGAATTTAAAATCTGACTGACACTAAGATCATGAATACGGGTATGATTCAAAATTACACACCATGCGACATTCGGTTTTAAAAAAAAATATGCTTTACTTTTTTTTCAGTTTTGTTGTCATGGGTTTCGTTTTCGTGGTTTTTGGGGTCGCTGATAACTAAAATTAGGTCAAAATGAAAATCCAAGATGGCGGCGACGTAAAATTTTCGATTTTTTCTTCATGAGTGTCAATTTCGTGGTTTTTGGGGTCGCTGATAACTAAAATTAGGTCAAAATGAAAATCCAAGATGGCGGCGACGTAAAATTTTCGATTTTTTCTTCATGAGTGTCAATTTCGTGGTTTTTGGGGTCGCTGATAACTAAAATTAGGTCATAATGAAAATCCAAGATGGCGGCGACGTAAAATTTTCGATTTTTTCTTTATGAGTGTCATTTTCGTGGTTTTCGTGGTCGCTGATAACGAAAATAAGGTCAAAATTAAAATTCAAAATGGTGCCAATGAAAATTTTAGCTTTGTCGTCATAGGTGTCATTTTTGTGCTTTTCGGGGTCGCTGATAACGAAAATGAGTACAAAATGAAAATCCATGATGCTGCCGACTAAAATTTTCTGTTTTTTCGTCATGGGTGTCATTTTCATGGTTTTCGGGGTCACTAATAACGAAAATAAGGTCAAAATTAAAATTCAAGATGGCACCAATTAAAATTTTCAGCTTTGTCGTCATGGTTGTCATATTCATGGTTTTTGAGGTCGCTGACAAAAAAAAAAAAATTTTTGTTTCTGTTTATTTTTAACTTATTTTCGATATCCCAAAAACCATGAAAATGACACCCATGACGACAAAGCTGAAAATTTTAATTGGCGCCATCTTGAATTTTAATTTTGACCTAATTTTCGTTATCAGCGACCCCGAAAACCATGAAAATGACACACATGACGAAAACACCGAAAATTTTCGTCGGTGCCATCTTGGATTTTCATTTTAACATCATTTTTGTTATCAGCGACCCCGAAAAGCACGAAAATGACACCCATGACGACAAAACCGAAAATTTTCATTGGTGCCATCTTGGATTTTCATTTTGACCTAAGTTTCGATATCAGCGACCCCGAAAAGCACGAAAATGACACCCATGACGACAAAGCTGAAAATTTTAATTGGCGCCATCTTGAATTTTAATTTTGACCTCAATTTCATTATCAGCGACCGCGAAAACCATGAAAATGATACCCATGACGAAAAAACCAAAAAATTTTTGTCAGCGCCATCTTGGATTTTCATTTTAACCTCATTTTCGTTATCAGCGACCCTAAAAACAACGAAAGAGACACCCATGACAAAAAAACCAAAAATTTTTGTCGGCGCCATCTTGGATTTTAATTTTGACCTCATTTTCGTTATTAACGACCCCGAAAACTATAAAAATGACACCCATGACGACAAAGCTAAAAATTTTAATTAGCGCCATCTTGAATTTTAATTTTGACCTCAATTTCATTATCAGCGACCCCGAAAACCATGAAAATGACACCCATGACGACAAAGCTGAAAATTTTAATTGGCGCCATCTTTAATTTTGACCTCAATTTCATTATCAGCTACCCCGAAAACCATGAAAATGACACCCATGACGAAAAAACCGAAAAAAAAGGAAAGCATAAAATGCAGAGGAAGTAAAATAAAAAAAATTAAAATGATTTTATCTTAAATATGTAAATAAGTCAACTAAATAAAAAAAACTAGGTACACACGGCGGCACATGAAGCTGTCATTTCCAGTATAAATTGCCCTCGCTTTGTATAGATTTCCTATACAATGAGAGATCCGCATAAACTGGTTTTGTACAGCTTGATCGGCCGTCGTGCGTACAAAATACGATATCGACCACGACCATTACTCATTCCATCTCGTTCTACCCTACATACTTTCTTTTTCTGCCCACGTCGAACTCGATAATCTTCGGCTTACCGGGCTCCCTACAAAACTTTTTTAGAACTCCTTACAAAAAAAAATAGTGGAATAAATGTTTTGATTTTAGTAGGCCAGTTACAGGCAGTTTTTGAATTGTCGAAAAAAAGATAATAAAATGAAGCTACAGTCCCATTCAAAAGGCATAATAACTGTGAAAGTAGTTGCCCGTTCCAAAGTTACCGAAATTTATAAATAATATTGCGAAATCATAAATAGCGACTTTTGCTACGACACAATAAAGTTGAATTCAGGCCGCGCAGCGCTAATTACCTACAGTTATATTCTCCTAGAAGCTGCCTCTCTTTCTATTGCGTAACTCTTATCTTCTACCTTCTGACTACGTTCCCTATTAGGTACCTACTGTACTTTTGTGAACAAATGACATTTCAAACAAACCTAGGCTCGGTGTTTACTAAGTATTAACAAACTATTTTTGGCTCAGCTCGTTACAGAACTTAGCGGGGGTGGGGTGGCGGGTTCGAAAAATTGGCGCACGTCCGACCTCCAACGCGTTCCGCTCGGGACTGAAGCACGCGATGCGAGTAAGAAATGATGAAAACAGCAAATTTTGGAAATGGTTGTTTAGGTTTTTTTAAGTATTTAAAATTATGATTGCCGTGTACTGTCACATTTTTTACGACCTTTATAATGGTATAAGTTTTATTGTTAAAAACCTAATATAACTCAAATTATATAATATTAAAAACCATCATTTAGACTTGTCTTTGCGATTTAATTGGATGCAACAAAGTGCAAGTAATCGTGTATTGCTGTGCCGGAATATCTAGATCGAAGTGTGAAATATGTAATATGTTTTTTTCAGAATTTTAATCCGTGCCATATAGGTATAAAACACAATACAAAACGACGTTTATCTGGATAACCTCGCCTTAACATAAATGTAGCGAAACGTAGCAATCTGGACTACAATGTTTGTTATGTATCATCATCATTTCAGCCGAAAGACCTCCACTGTTGGACATAGGCCCCCCCCAAGTGTCGCAACATTGACCGGTCCCGTGCGTCTCGCATCAGCGGATCCCTGCAACCTTCACCAGGTCATCGGTCCACCTAGTGGGAGGCCTTCCAACGCAGCGTCTTCCAGTTCACGGTCGCCACTCCAGAAGTTTTCGGCCTCAACAGCCATCCGTTCTGCGAGCAATATGCCCTGCACACTGCCACTTATGTTTGGCTATTCTTCGGGCTACGTCGGTAACCTTGGTTCTCTTGCGGAAGTCCACATTTCTGATTTGATCACGCAAGGAAACTCCGAGCATAGCTCTCTTCATTGCCCTTTGGGTAACTTTAAGCCTTCTGATGAGGCCCATTGTGAGCGACCACGTTTCGGCCCCGTATGTAATCACTGGCAACACACACTGGTCATAGACTTTCGTCTTGAGACTCTCGTCCAACCTACCGCGGTTGGACGAGAAGATACCACGCAACTTCCCGAACGCAGCCCAGCCGAGTCGGATTCGACGATTGACCTCTTTCTCGAAGTTAGACCTACCTAACTGGACCGTTTGTCCCGTATGTAAACATAATCGTCTACAACTTCGAGTGTAGAGTCTCCGATCTTGATAGAAGTGGGTGTTACATGAGCATTCAACATGACTTTGATTTTGTCCATGATCATTTTAAGACCCACTCTTTCGGAAGCTCTACGAAGGCCATCGAGAATTGTACTGAGGTCCTCCATGGTCTCAACCATGATCGTCGGCAAACCGAAGGTGAGAGATGTACTCGCCATTGACGCCTAGCCCTCTCCACAACGTTGAAGACATCCTCCAGTGCAGCGGTAAACAGTTTCGGAGATATGACGTGTCCCTGTCTCACACCTCGCTGCAGAAGGATAGGTTCTGAGGTCTGGTCCTGAAGTCGGACTGACACGGTGGCCTCGATGACCGATAGTTGATTTGGCACCGTTGGAGAGACTGCAGTACAGCCCAAGTCTCGATCGAATCGAAGGTTTTCTCGTAGTCCACAAACGCTAAGCAGAGAGGCAGGTTATACTCTTCGGTCTTCTGTATTACCTGCCGCAGTCTATGTATGTGGTTTACGGTGCTAAAGCCTTTTCGGAATCTGGCTTGTTCGGGAGGCTGAAAATCGTCAAACCTGCGCGCGAGACGATTCGTGATGACTCTTGAAAATAAGTTGTAGACATGGCTTAGAAGTGAGATGGGCCTATAGTTCTTCAGCCGGGCATTGTCGCCCTTTTTGAAGAAGAGTATCACCACACCCCTGCACTATGCCTGTGGCGTTTTCCCCTCGAGTATGACGGAATCAAACAGCTTCTGAAGGGCCTTTTTTTTTTTTTTTTTTTTTTTTTTTTTTTTGGATGGGAAATCATCAAATGACCCCCCCCACTCTGGGCGGAGTGGAAGGGAGTGTCAGACTTGTACTGACTAAAACCCATCCATGCTCCTTCTTTGCCCTTTGTGTTCCAGGGCCACGGTGTCTCTTTCGAACAGTCCCGCAGCTCTGGCAGGCATCGGCCCATGCGGACCCCTACTCGGTTGCTGACATCTCTTTGAGGCGCGCGTGGAACACGAACGCGCCGTCGACACGGCCTGTCGTCATAAGACGGCCGGACGGCGAGCTAGCCCATAACTCGCTGTCCACAGGCCCGCGCCTACGGTGGCCGGGAGCCACCACGTGACCCCCGACGCCCAGGGCGTCTCCCGCGGCGGCTGGGACGTGAGGTTCTTTCCCTCTCACGTCCCGCCACCTCCTTCACTAGCATGACTGCTTCACAGAAGGTGGTGACGGCTTCCCATTCCCTCTCGCTCCGGACCATGGCTTGAACCAGGGCCGGACGCGAGAGATCGCCGCCGCCAATCGCCGCTACAAGGACACGGCGGTGCTCCGCCCAAGCGGGGCAGACCTCTACGGTGTGCTCCACCGTGTCCTCCGGACGATCCTCGCAGTGGAAACACCCGGGCGTTTCCTCCCGCCCGATTCGGTGCAGGAACCTCCCGAAACAACCGTGTCCGGTGAGGATCTGCGTCAGGCGGTAGGTGAGGGCGCCGTGGCGCCTCTCTAGCCACTCCTCAAAGAGGGGACTTATCGCCACTATGGTAGCGTGCCCTGCACGGGGTTGCAACAGTCGCTCTCTCCATGTCGCCATGAGATCACGCCGGAGGTCTGTCCGCTGAGCGGCAATTTGCCGCGGCAGCGGAGTTTCCCCCCGACGTAGTGCCTCCGCGCGCCATTCATGCAGGCGCGCGAGGACTATCGCCTCCAGATCCCATGGCGGCAATCCGGCAAGGAGGCTAGCCGCCTCGCCGGAGATCGTGCGGTACCCCCGGATTAGCCTTATGGCTATCACCTTTTGGGGCGCGTTCAAGTAGTGGGCAGCTTGCCGCCTCAAAGAACGCGCCCACACCGGGGCCCCGTAAAGGGCCATGGACCGCACGACCCCCGCGTATAGCCTCCGGCAGGAGGCGTTTGGACCCCTCAGGTTGGGCAAGAGCCGCTTGAAGGCAGCCCCTGTCCGTTCCAGTTTGGGAGCCAAACGTCGGAAGTGCTCCACGAAGTTCCACCGGCTGTCGAGGACGAGTCCTAGGTACTTCAACGTCGACCCGACGCCGATGGAAACCCCTCCTGCCGTCAGTAGGGATCCCGACGGTGGCGCATTCCGAGGCCCATGAAAACACATGGCCTCGGACTTGTGCAATGCCACCTCGAGACCCAATTGCCGGATCCTCTCCACGACTATCGCAACCCCGCGTGTCATGTTTTCGGCCGCCGCCTCGTGCGACCTCCCTTGTGCCAGTACCAGCGTGTCGTCAGCGTAGCAAACTACGCTGACGCCGGTAGGGAGGTCGGCGCGCAGCACCCAGTCGTAACCGATGTTCCACAGGGCCGGTCCCAGAACCGATCCCTGTGGAACACCGCACGACATCTCTCGCCGGTTCCATTCTCCGCTCCGACCGGGGTAGATGACGGCTCTATCCGTCAAGTAGTCCCCGACTACACGACGAAGGTAGATTGGCACCCGGTGATACCGGAGTGCCTCCCCAATGCAGCTCCAGGGCATGGAGTTGAAGGCGTTGGCGATGTCAAGAGACACCGCCAAGACGACCCCGCCCCGGGACACCGCGTCCCCCGTCGTGAGGGCTCTCACGCGCATGATGGCGTCCACCGTGGAGCGCCCCTTGCGGAAACCAAACTGGTGTTCCGCAAGATCCGGCCCCATCCCCGCAAGGTGCCCGGCGAGGCGGTTGGCAATGACTCTTTCAAAGAGCTTGCCCACCTCGTCGAGCAACACGATGGGCCGGTATGCGGACGGAGAGTCCGCAGGGCGCCCTGGTTTCCGGATGAGGACCAGCTTCCCCGTCTTCCAACGAAGCGGAAACTGGCCTCTCTCCAAGCATGCGCTTAGGAGCCCTTCCAGTCGGGGCCCGAGAGCCTCAGAGGCCAGGACCCAGGCTTTGCCAGGCAAGCCATCGGGTCCCGGGGCGGCGTTTCTGGTTTTCAGCCTGCGTACCGCCACTCTCAGGTCTACCCCAGTCACCTCCGGAGCGTCGTCATCGTCATCGGTGTGGTCCGCTTCCGGCACCGCACGCGGCGGCGGAGCTATATTCGGGGGAGGATGCTCCCCTCGCGAAGGGAACAGAGCGCTCACCACGTCCTCCACGAGCTCAGGCCGGAGACTCTGCGTTAGCGGGGGGGCCCGGGTGCGGAGTTTGTCCCGCACCATCTTGTAAGGGCGCCCCCACGGATCTCCGTTCAGAGACTCCAGCATCTCCTCGCGGGCCAAGTTCTTGGCCCGCCGGACAGCCTCTTGGAGGGCGGTCTTCGCCGCTCTGTACCCCTCGTACAGCTCCGCCTCAATGGCTGCCGCATCCGGAGGGCGGATGCGGAGCCTGCGATGCCTGGCGTACAGGCGCCGCGCGGCAACGCACGCCTTGCGCAGAGACGTCAGCTCTCGCGACCACCAGTACACCTGACGCCGGGCGCTGCCTGGCCGAACTCGGGGCATTGCCACGTCGCAGATCTCGGACATGGCTTCCTGGAACCAACCCGCCTCGTTGTTGATGTCAGCAGGCCTGACTGGTGATGACACCCAGGCCTGCACGATCGAGGCTTCCAGGAGGAGCTCCCGGTCCAGCTGCTTCAGCGCCCATCGCGGACCACTCGGGGCCTGTAGGACCGGCACGCTTGAGGACTGGGTGGAGACGTCGAACCGGATGTACCGGTGGTCGGAATAGGTCTCCACCCCCTCCATGACGCGCCAGTCAACGACACACGGCGACAGAGCGGGGCTGGCGAACGAGATGTCCACTACCGACTCGCCCCGCATCCGCACGCACGTGGGGACAGAACCCCGATTTAGGACGACCAGGCCTGTCTCCAGGGCCCAGTCCTCCACCATTCTACCCCGCACGTCCGTGTAACGAGAACCCCAAGCCAAGTTCTTGGCATTGAAGTCCCCGAGCACAAGCACGGGGAGGGAATGGCTTCCGATGACGACACTCAACTCCGTGAGGGAGTTGTGGAACTCGGCGAGAGTTCGGCTCGGGGAGAAGTAGACTCCTACTACAACGATCTCCCCGAACCGTGCTGCTACGCACCCCTGACCCTTCCTGACACTCTCAAGGGTCGGGGTACCGGCGGCGACCGACGCAATTAAGGTCACTGAGCCGCTAAGGTCCTCCACCCAGTCATCCCTGGGCGGGACAAAGTACGGCTCAGCGACCACGGCGATGTTAATCGACCACTGCGCCATGCTCTGGAGCAACAGATCCTGAGCGCAGGCGCAGTGGTTGATGTTCGCTTGGAGAAGGCGTAATGGGGCCGTTACTGGCACTCCATTTCAGCCCCCTCCCGGGCCCCCTGCGAGGGCCCCGCTGCGGAAGTTGCAGCAGTAGCGGCAGCGGCGGCGACAGTGGCGGCGACAGTGGCGGCGGCTGCGGTGGTGGCGACGGTGGGGGTTTTGGCGGTGGTGGCGGAGGGCCTTCCCTTACCCCTGCCCTTGGCGGGAGTACCGCAGGACTTGCTCCCTGCCCGGTGATCGGCCGGCTTGCCAGCTGCCGCACATGCGGCGCAGCGCGGCGCGGCGGAGCAAGCCGCGGCCATGTGACCAGGCTGGCCGCAGCGGAAGCACAGGCCGCTGCGGTCCACCTCCGAGGTGCACCGGACCGACACGTGGTGCCCCACATGGCAGCGGAAGCACCTCAGAGGTCTGGGTTCCAGCAGCTTCACCTGCGCTGAAACCCAGCCCACCAAGAGCCTTCGGCCCTCCACAATGACTTTCGCCGCCATCACAGGGCAGCTTACCTTTACGGTTCGCATGCCCGACAGGTCCGGACGTAAGGTGCCTGCCTTGACCTGCTCGGCAGGGCACCCACCGGTCCTGGTGACGGCGGCCACCACCTCCTCCTCGGTCACCGAGTCGTCCAGACCCAGGATGCGCAGGTCTGCGCATTTGACGGGCCTGGACACTCGGGCCTCGTCCGCATTTAGGGACGCTCTAAGCTTTTCAGCCAGAGCGTCGGCGGACGAGCCACGGGTTTCGCCAGGGATCTCCAGCACTCGAGCCCCTGTTGCGGTGACTCTAAGCCGGAGGCCCCCGGCGATCCCGAGCTCCCGGAGATCCACCATCGTCTTCGCCTTAGCGAGCACGTCGCGATAGGTCACGCCCCTCTTTTCCGCCTCCGGCTGTAGTGTTATCACTACAGCTGCGGTCTTCGGGGCGCTGAGCCTAGCAGCGCCATTCCGCTTCTTCCCTTGGCGCTTCCGCTCCCGCTTCCTGGCCTTTTTGGCCGCCCTTCGCTCCCTCGCTCTCTCTCCGGCCACCTGCCACCCAGTCTCAGCCACGGATAGCTTAGGGGGCGGGGGGGGCGGCGGTGGCGGCTGTCTCGCAGCTAGCGCTGGCACATTCGCCGCCTTGCCCTTCTTGTGGACCGCCGCCTTGCCCTGCCTCAGGGCCGCCGCTCCCCCAACCGGGGCCGATTTAGCCGGAGCCAGCCTTCTGGGAGCCGACGTAACCCTGCCGGAGGGCTGGCCGGACGGCCCCGGTGCGGAAGCCGCTGCAGCCGCATATGTGGCCGCCCTCGGGCCCGAGGGCGCCTTGTTTGCCGCCAAGGGGGGGCGCAGAACAATGCCCTCCAGGACGGAGAACCGCGCCTGAAAGGCAGCCAGCTCCTGCCGAACCAGGTTCAGGACCTGGTTCTCCACCGGCACGGCCTGGCTTGGTCGCTGCTGGCCATTTTGGGGCGCCTCGCGAGAGCCGGACTCACGCAGACTGGCCAAGTCTGCTCGGAGCCTCCTGTTCTCCTCTTGGAGAAGCT
This sequence comes from Noctua janthina, assembly GCA_963576755.1. Lineage (NCBI taxonomy): Eukaryota > Metazoa > Arthropoda > Insecta > Lepidoptera > Noctuidae > Noctua > Noctua janthina. Next base: position 377,656 of record OY755077.1, read on the forward strand.
CCGTGGCGGCCGTCAGTCGAGCGACCTCCGCCCGCAGTTTGACCATGCCGTCTGGCGGGGGCGCCGCATATCTGGCCTCCGCTGCCGCCATGATAGAGGCGACCGCTGAGGGTATAGCCCTTTGCCTGGTGGAGGGCTTTTGCTTGTACGAGACAGCCCTCAGCGCCGCCTCCACCTCCTTTGCAAGCCCGGCCTTACGCTCCGCTTCGGAGCCGCCGTCTGCGCCCGCCTCGCCACCAGAGGAGCCCGAACGGGCCACCCCGTGACCAGCAGCCACCCCCGGGTGGCGCGCCTCCGCGGCAAGCCGTGCCGACCTCTCGGTGGCAGAGAGGCCTCTCCCCTTGCCGCGGATCCCGCCACGCTTGCTGGTGGGGATCTTGCGAGCCGAAGCCAGCTCCCCCTCTGAAGACGACTCTCGGTCGCCTACCGGCCTGGACCGCTTGCGAAGGAACTCCCTGTTCCCCGCAGAAGCCCCGGGCCTCCCGCGCCGGGAGCTCTCTGAGCCTCCCGCGCTTACATCGCTGGATGCGGCGCCGGACTCCGACCCCGCATCCCTCTCCTCCCTTCCTTCGCCGTTATCGGCCGTTTTTAGGGTTAAAATATTTTTCATTTTGTTCCCACGAGTATGGGGGAAATAAAAAGTCCATCTGGGCAGTGCCCCCTGTACCCAGATAAGCCATAGCCAGGCCCGGCAGTGGTTCGCACTAGCGACTGATTTTCCAAAGGAACCCGTCAGCCATACATCTCCTCGCGGTGCGCCGCCGCTTGAGATTCGGGGTAACTTTTTATAGAGGTTTTCTACCTCGTGGTCCGGGCGGTTAAGCCAAGACCCTCGGTCCCAATCGAAGCCGCGAGACGTGTTCCACGACACTTCGACGGTGGGATTACGATATCGACGGGGACAGTGAAGGACTGCATCCTTCACTGTCTGCTCGGAGGCAGGGTCAGTGCACACCGAGCCCGCCCTAGCTCCTCCGCTGTGCCCTCTGCTTTTCAGAGGGTCACACGGAGCAACGCCCCCTAAGTCCAAGATGGACCCCTCCCATGTCAGAATATTAGCCATGGACAGTAACATTCCCCGAGGAATAAGAATCTCTTCCCATTCCTCGGGGAAGGATACTGCCCACGCCCAGGGTGCACCGGCCCAGCAGCTGCTATTCCCTCCAGACGTATCGAGAGGGACCGGCAGCCATCAAGCACACGAGGAGGAATTCTGACAACGCACCCCATTCTGAAGGGCCTTAAGTACATGTTTTCCACCTGCCTTCAGGAGTTCGGCCGTAATTCCGTTATTATCACAAATGTTTACCACTAGCGCCATCTTCAACACATTCAAGCACCAAAATAACCATTGGCACTATAGCGTGCCTTCTGTTGTTGCGTTAGATAGTGCCTTGTGTACGCACGAGTATATGCCCTCTATTTTCAGTGATATAATAGCTATGATCAACAGTATAATATGTCAGTAGCATGGAACTAATATGTACTACGACCCTTGATAGGTTTGTCTGATATTTAGGGTCCAGATAAATTATATGCAATTTAGGTTATACTGAATTTGATAAATGTTTAATAGACGTTCACAATAACGGTTCGGGGATTATAATTTTGCATGTACCTTTTATAGGAACTAACGTCGCCTTTTTTTTTCAATGCAATATCCAGAGACAATTTCAATTATTTACCAACTGCGCCCACCTGTCACATTCAAGCGCCAAAAAACGGCACAAAATGTGTCAAGCCTCGACTCGCTTTGTGTGTTACCAGTCTGATTTATTTACAAAATCTAGAAAGAAAAAAGGCCAATAAAAGTGATCGCGGTCAGCACAACACAGTTTGCGTTCAAGAGCTTAAGGCTCGATTTCAGCTAGCACGCAGCATGCAGCATGCAAGCAAGCACGCCGCATGCAGCATGCAAGCAAGCACGCAGCATGCAAGCAAGCATGCAACATGCAGCAGGCATGGTTTCTGTCACGGCTCCAGCGCTGCAGCGGTCCCACGCGAGTTTATCGTCGCAGATGGGTTTAACGCTCACCACCGCAGCTTCAGCCGCGGCGGCGAGTGTTACAACTACCTGCTCCTCTACTCGCGGGCCACCTCGCCCCTCCGCGCCTACGCAATTTTAAATTACACTTTAGGGGTAGAGCACACAAGACTGCGTGGAGTCGGATTTACAGCGATTCGTTTCTGTTACTAAAACCTAATTTTTAGCAAATGTTTTAGGACTAAAAAAAATATTATAAATGAACATTCGGAATAATACACATTATTTAACACAACACTTAGGACATATGACTTTAGGTCATGTAAAATTAGGAGATTCAATTTATTCCCTGGTGCGTTTGTAAAAATTCTTTTTAACCTTTCAAAAGAAACCCCTTTTTTATTTACTTATTTGTTCTAGATAATCAGGCATTACATAAAATTCTTGACCCTTAATAAGTTAGCCTTGCCATTTTATCAGCCTCTAGTCGCGCGATAGAAGCGCGTCAGCATCTATAGGGTATCGATGCAAACGTGCGACCGGAGTCCATCTACAGCGACTGTAGCGTTAACATTTCTGTATCGACGCTGAATCCCTATTCATCGTGACTGAAGCGTTAAGCGCGATAACATTGCGATAGTAGTGATACCGAATCGTGGTTACGTAGGTGGAGGTACACGCCAGCGACAGCATCACGACTTGATGCTCTTTGCATTTGAATCGGTGCAAAATCTGTGGCAAAGAATAAATAAATGAATTATGAATTATGTAATCTGTCTTTTCACCTGTGGCAAACAATAAATAAATGAATTATGAAAAAGTCGCCGTAGTCGAAGAGCCTGTTCAAAATGCTACAATTTTATATCCGAATTTGTTGTTTACAGAATGCCCAGTAATGTACAAGCCACAATATTATACAGGCTTTACAAGTGATGAAAAAACACGGACAATATTTTGCCTCGGATTTTTTTTTACATCCACCGTGTTTACCGTCATTATTGTTCTAATGGTGTTGTGTATATATAATTCTGGTCCCAAGTGACTTGGTTTGGACCAAAAAAAAACGTAAAAAAATTGTTAATGTATGAAATTAAAAAATGTAACGTGAATTTTTGTATATTTACCGGAAAACCGGTCATCCCAGGTAACGTTATAACATAATTTTATTATTGGTCTATTACTTTATGGTCAAGCTGTTTTATTGCTCTGGCCACACTGAAGTGCGGCCAGACACGCTTGGGCGTGGCGATTATTTTAATGATTAAGAAGATTTCCATAAAAGAAAAATGCCCAATTTTGTATGGGCGTTCGGCTGTTCTTGCACCTCGACTGAATTAATCGTCTTACAATGGCAGCCCACTTCATGTATCCAACGAACACTAAACATTCAAAAAAAAATTATAGTATTAATTATAGTATTTATGAGATTTTAATAATTTAGAAATAAAAATATTATTCAGTATTATGACGCATGACGTAGTAAAAACAGCCTGTTGCGAGCGATGATCTACTGGACTCGAGTGCTGGGTAGGTAATGTTCTCCCGTTTGACACGTAAACATCATTAACAGGATGTTTCATAATTTTATTCTTATTTTTATATTATTTTTCTTTGTACTATTTATGGAAAATAAAAATAAAAATTGCGCCTAGAGCTATTTTATGTCGAGTACATTGAGTGGACGATCTTTGTAAGACGACTAAAAAGTCACGGTGTATATAACATGTAGTTCACCTTACGTAAAAGAAACATCATTATTATATTCGATGGCAGTTGTTATACATCGAATTATTATGATGTCGCGCTACAATCACTTGTGAAATAGCACGTATGCAATATGCTAAAAAAAAAACCTGTCCGATCCGAAAGGGGCATATAGGCATACCCATGACATTGCCAAATAAAATAAGAAACATAAAATATTCATTAGAATCAGAATTTTAAAATGCTTGATTTTTGTCGAAAATTACCACCGTTTCCCTAAATTCTAACAAACTTAGAACGTGACAACACCTTCTTCGGCATATGATTGACGATCGAACATACTTGTTTTTTTATGACGTCACTACCCGAGAAGCGACCGCTTGCGCCATTGTGTTGCCATGTAAGTCTTCTCATTTTAGTACATTATATTTAATTTTCATCAGGACTACCCTTATGAAAATTATTTTTTTTTTACTTGTGCTCCAAATAGGATTACACAAATAGAATCTAATCTCGATACCTAATAATACCCTCACAGATCGGACAGGGTTTTTTTAACATATTGTATAATCGCTTCGCTTATACAAAGAGATTTTAGTTTTGAAATGTCTGGCACAAAATATAACACATTCAAATTATAACAACACTTGCAGTGCCCCGCGGTTTGTCCCGCCGCTTCTGACTTGTTTTATTTTTGCTCGGCTCTTATTGGTCGTAGTGTGATTCTACAATATAGCCTATAGCCTTCCTCGATAAATGGACTGTCCAACACTGAAAGAATATTACAACAATTCAAACCTGTAGTTCCTGAGATTAGCGCATTCAACCAAACAAACAAACTGTTCAGCTTTATAATATTAATAATATATAAAATATATATTATTAATATATTAGTATTAGTATATTAGTATTATTAGTATAGATCACACTAATCTCATCTTCACTATCAATCAAATTGACATCGACTATGACATAAGGTAACCAGCTTAGCTTAATAAAAATATCCATGTTTAAGCTACGTTTGGACATATTAAAAAAAAAAACACTAACGGATCAGTAGCAAAATCCAAACGACGTTTCCACATTTTTGTAATTGTGTTTGATTATCGAGGTTTAGCAAGCGTGTAGATAAATCCAGAACCTTGTTTTTTCTAATCACTTGCCAGTTTCGTTCAATAAATTATTGTCAAAATGTTTTACCAATGATTTGTACAAAAATAACTGTGGGTATTTAATATTTTTATTTTATTCCCCACAATAATTCTTTTTATCCCATTAAAATGTAAATGATAATAAACTGGTATTATTTGGCGACAAAAGATGGCGGATGCTTAGCTTCGAAACAATTCACTATCTATTTTTCAATATCTTTGAAATCCCCGGTTCATTCAGACTGAAATAAATATAATAAGTGAAGAGAAAAAAAAAGAAGTATTTTGCATAAAAAATAAAAAGATGCAACTACAACCTGCTATAGGGCATTCTCCTTTCGCACAATCAGGATAAGCGATTTTTTTTCTCATCCTGCTCGAAATTCACTTCTGTTTGGTCAGAGAAAGCTCAAAACTTACCTGTATTTTATAGACATACATTAGGTGACAAGAAATAAGACCTATTTTGATCTCAACGGCTTTGACGCAAGCAAATCGTCCCATAGCTAAGGTTTACGATTCCTACGATTGTTTTAAATGTCGACGCACAGTGTAGGTCCATCCTGGTGAAAGAATTAATTACCTAGAAGTTGCGATGACTTGTTAAAATTCCTCTGGCCTCATACTGGGCCCAAGAAATTTAAACAAGTCGATGGTACCATCGACACGAAAGGAGAAGAGCGTGTACTTTTAAGCATGGCGCGGGGTCAGCGTCACCTTTACTGGAGCCGTTCGGGATTTTTTCTATGAGACTCCATACAGCATGGCCACATTTATAATAAACATCGTATGGGCATTCCCTTGATGCGGCATAGCTAGTAAAAATGTACTGAGACGGAACTAATCCCGTGAAATGTTTATAAATGCACGTGAATCTATAGTATTTTAAGAAAAAAAACCGCATTATTATAATAAAATAAAAATAAATAAATAAAATAAGTGTTTATTTTCACCACAAGCCAAAATATACAAACAATATTGACACAGCTGTAGCCAACGATTTTGGTTGTGGATCACTGGTGCCTGTGGTAGGTAGTAACACCTGTATTACAGGTCACCAGGGCCCCACCTGTTTAAAGGTTTACATTTGATTGCTTACATTTGGTATCACAACAAATAACAATAGTTACAAACAATTAGTGATTTTTTTTTTTTTTTAAAGAGACACGAGAGTATTAGGGTAATAAAAATAAAACAATTAAAAAGTTAAAGTATGTTGAGTGATTTTATGAATGTAGAATTGTGTTTGTGTGTGTGTGTGTGTGAATGTGAGTGTGTGTGTGTGTGTTGGAGAGAGTGTTAGTGGATGAGTGTTTAGACTAATACGTTAAAGAGAGCTTCTGTGGCGGTAAATGTTCGGCTTTGTAGCCAGGCATGTAAAGCGATTTTACAATTATGTTTGTTCAGTGCGTGTAGGGAAAGAATTTGGTTTAATTTGTTGTAAAGATAGGGTCCAAGAAAAACAAAGAATCTTTGACTAAAAGAGGTTTTAAGAGGAGTAGCCAAGGCAACTATACGGTTACGACGATTTGTTTGCTGTGAATAGTTAGAAATTGAGTGTTGCTTAATAGCAGTGGTCAGTACAAACAATTGCCTAACCGTAAGGACTTGACAATAATCATAGAGCTTGACGGTGGGATAAAGTCTTGGCTTGAAACAACACACCTTAAGAACCGCTCTCTGCGCACGTTCAATCAGAATAAAGTGGGATTTGGCTGCCCCGCCCCAGGACGAGATACAATAGACCAAAATTGATTGACACAGTGCCTGATATGTCATTTTCATGACAACAGCATCTGCTGAATTGCGCAGTTGTTTAAAAATGTACATTAGTTTGCGCACTCTTTTTGATAGGTGTATTATGTACTCTTTGAATGAAAGGTTGCAGTCAATCACTATTCCAAGATACTTTATCGAAGTGACTCGTTCAATGTTACAGTGATCATGGGTGCCACTGCCGTCGCTACTATCATTAGATAGTATAAACTGTGAAGCAATGTTTAGTGAGCTTGTAACTGACACATTGGTATTTCGAATCGAAAAATTTATTAATTTTGTTTTCGATATGTTTAGAGTAAGCAAGTTGTTCTTAAGCCATTCCCTGACTGTATCGAAACCCTTCTGAGCAAGGCGATATACCTCTTCCCAGTTGTCCGACGCAAATACAAGTGCTGTATCGTCCGCATAGGAAAATATTGTACCACTTTCTAGGCTGAGGCAACACAGGTCATTCATGTAAATTAGAAATAGACTGGGGCCAAGAATACTGCCCTGTGGCACACCAAAGGCCACATTTAGATCGGAGCTGGAGTAATTTCCAATTTTAGCACTCTGTGTTATATTTGTAAGATAGCTCTGAAACAAGGATAGTTGGGTACCTCGTATACCCAGGCATTCGAGCTTAGATAATAAGATGGGAATCGAGACCGTGTCGAATGCCTTCGCGAGATCCAGGAACAATGCAACACATTTCTTACCGTTGTCACGTTTCTGAGCTATGTGATTAACCAATTTATGGACAGCATCAGCAGTGGATAGATTTTTTCGAAAACCAAATTGGTTAATCGACAAAAGATTTCGTGCCTCTAAATATGCAACCAGCCTTGTATTTATAATTTTTTCCAGTATCTTGGACATCGCAGGCAGAACTGATATGGGCCTATAGTTTTCGACACGGTCACGATCTCCAGATTTAAAAATAGGGTGAAGAATTGCCTTTTTGAACCAGTTAGGGAAGACACCAGAGTCAAGACACAGGTTGCAAACATGTGTTAGTGGAGGTACAATAACGTTTCTATGTCGTTTTAGAAAACTAGAAGAAATACCGTCCCAGCCAACAGCACAATCGCTCTTAAGTGAAAGGATTAGGCGTTCCACCTCATGCTCATTTGTCTCAAGCAGTACAAAAGACTCCTTCGGGGGGTCGGGTAGCGAAGTAGATCGAGGGTCTCCATGTATTTTATCAGCTAGACGTCTCCCTGCACTTGCGAAATAATCATTAATTTGATTTATAATGGCCTGCTTATCGTGATAATTCGCTATGAGATCATGGGCTGTAGACTTCAGTTGTCCTATGTTTGTGACACTTTTAATAACACGCCATACCTGCTTAGAATTTCTACCTGCTTTTTCAAATTCTAGTCTCTCATAATTTCTTTTTGCTTTTCTTAGCAGATTTGTACAGAAATTACGATATCTTCTGTAGGACACCACGAGGACTACATTTGTTGGATCTACTCTAAGCTTTTTATACAAATTGTCTCTGTGGCGCATACATTTAAGTAGTCCTTGAGTTATCTAGGGTTTAATCGGCCTGCGTCTACATGAAGTTGAAATAGTTTTAGTGTTCGTAGATAAAGCTAGGAGAAGTGGTTCTATTAAATGCTTGGTAGCCAAATTGGGATCTTTTGTTGCATAGACGGCGTCGAAACTTATGTTGCCAATGTCATTAGCAAGCTCATCCTCATTTATTTTTGTGATTTCGCGTGAGTTTATAACTTTGGTTCTATTTGGTGACAAAGAGAGTAAAACTGCAAAGTGATCTGTGTCATATTTATCATTAGAGCTGCATGATTCTTTTGGCGCGCGTCTTAAGAGCGTTCATTCAAAAATTTGACAACGTCGCAAATAGCTGTCAAATACTTACTCGTTTTAATTAATTTGGCAATATTGTATGGAAATAAGAAATATGGCTAACTAGTGAACTAGAATATTAATAATGAATTGCTATTGAAACACTGAATTTGATGTTGTAACCGTTTTCGGTGTAAAAAAGGCATTTGGAAAGTTTCCAAATACTTTTTTTTACACCTAAAGCTAAATCTTCGATGTTACGATATTAATTAGGTATTGCATTTCATAATCAATATTTTAGTTCACTAGTTAGCCAAATTTCCTATTTCCATTCAGTAATATTGCCAAATTAATCACAACAGCGAAATATTTGACAGCTATTTGCGACGTTGCCCACTTTCTGTACAAACGCTCTTAAATCGGAACTAAAGCCGCCATCTTTTTTTTCAATTTGAATTCCACAGACAATTTGGCATATGTTTTAATAGCTCCTATCAATGTCATTGAAACGCCAAAGAAAGCATAGCTACAGCATAGTTGCGATTCCATAGATCAACCGTGCACTGTTTTTTTCACAGATTTTGTGTATTTTTGTAATGTACGGTGATATTGTGACAATCAATATGGCCACTCCTACACGCGACAGGGATTCACAGCAACGCACCAGGTATTTTTCTGGCAGAGAAGGCTCTTACCTGTATCAACACATGAAATGGATGCATTGTTGTTTCCTGGCAATTGTCCTAACTATCGGCGTGACATTGATAGTGTTAGTAGCGATGAAAGAAGTGGAAAAGAATAAATTATATTTAAAATAATAAATTAATCTTACTGAGCTTGTCGTTTATTTTCAACTCTACAAACTCGCAACTAGCAAACTCAAACTTCACTACATAGTATAAAACAAAATCGCTTCCCGCTGTCTGTCTGTCCCTATGTATGCTTAGATCTGTAAAACTAGGCAACGGATTTTAATGCAGTTTTCAGCAATATATAGAGTGATTCAAGAGGAAGGTTTATATGTATATTACACCCGTGCGAAACCGGGGCGGGTCGCTAGTAAAAAATAAAGTGATCACCCAGTGGGCGAAATTCGACCGTTACACACTTTATTTTTTAAGTTTTTGTTTACTTTTCTAAACACCTTCTCCATGCGAACTTAAACTATGCTAAATCTACTAACGCTACCCCGTGCGCGTAGTTATCAATCATATCAAAATATACAATGATAATAATATATTCAGTCTGTGCAATTATAGATGAAGTTATGATGACGAATAACTACCGGAGATTTATTGTGAAGGACGGTACGGTGAACGATTATCCATCAGCAACTTGCTTTAAAATACAACCTTGTGGAATCGGAAGTGCCGTACTATATGTATGTGCCAGACCCAGTTCTCGAAAATGGCAATATCACATTGTACTGGTATCAGTCCATCATCGCTGACAGGACTATTGTAGCCAATAAGCTGGTGCTGGATCGGTCAGAGCTGCGTGCAATGATTGTTGGCATAACGGTCCCTCTTGACGAGAACCTTTGCAACACCAACACACACCACAAGCATCACCTTTGTACCTATTTTTCTGTTCCTTTCTTTATTTACTGTGTACATAAAATGTTAAATAAATAATAAACAGTAATAATGTTTTGGGACCTAGAATAGTTTCGGACTAAAACGGAGCTCCAAATTTTTGAATATCTTCTCGGCTGTGCTTATGTGTGGTGTTTGTTCAAAATACCATCTCCGTCGACAACCGGCATCGCCGTCACATGAATTGAACTGGGACCTCTGACTTTCTTCTCAGAATACGCAGATAAAAAACTCAGACCTTATCTAGTTCGTAATAAATGCAGCGTGTGTTCAATTCAAACCTCCTTACAAAAGTAAATAATTTGTATACCAAATCGGGCTTGTGTTTCGCGAAAGTGATGATGAAAGTCTCATGTGATAAGTTGCAAGTTACAAAATATTTATTCTCTTTTTTCCTTGATCCATGCTAGATTAGCGGGATACTAGAAGTAGAAGTAGAACTGAGTGACCACAAGACGCGGAATCTGATTTAGCTAATCGCGTTACACCACATTTCTACTTGATTTATCGCATTTCAAATTTCGGCGTTGTGTCGAGTCGCGTCGTTCCATGGCAAATACTGCGGCATCCGGTTAGACTGAAAGCCAACCCCAACATCTGAAGTTGGAAAAAGCTCAGACAGATGATGATGTGTTGAATCGCATAGTCCTAACACTTGACCGGTGCCACATGAAGCTTTGTTTGACTCGCTGAAGACGATTCCGTGTTGAAGTGTGGTACAACAGTAGACAATTAATGATGATACTGTTTTTTTTTACAGATTGTATTGATTAAACTGTATGAATGTCTGACAAGTCTCGGTATAGCGACGGTCCCTTCAGGATCCCGGGACGAGTGCATGGAGAGGGTCTCCTGGGAGGCAAGGGCCGACTGATCTTTGCTGTGTTCACATCTGTGGTCGTTTTAATGATTATCGCTGGACTCCTTGTCGGACTATTGTTGCCTTTCAATGATGTTAAATAATAAGAAGTCGAGGTTAGATCTGTGAATAAAGAAAAAAGTTCGTTTTTGTTGTTCGTTTTCTTATTATTTTAAGGTTTAGAAAATTATCAAATGAGAAACTCGGGCCTAAATAATAACATCCGCTTGGGGTCAATTTTCAGGTTAAGCCGCGCTTGCCTAGGTTGGTCCGTGGATGGGTCACCATCTATTACATACCGAGTTTCCTCTCTGCCTCGGAAAGCACGTTAAGCCGTTGATCCCGCTTGTCATTTGTAGATCTTTGACAGTCGTTACAGGTAGTCTGGGACTAGCTTCATCCTTTTGTTTTTGACCTTCAAAAGTGCCTGTAACGGTCTAACTGAAATAAATGCTTGTGTTTGAGTCAGTGGCCTGAAAGTCTGACAACCAGTCTTACCAAGGGGTATCGTATTACCCAGTACTAACTGGGTTGTGGAGGTCAGATAGGCAGTCGCTCCATGTGAAATACCGGTATTCAGCTGAATTCGGTAAGACTGGGAATCGACCCCAACATAGTTGGGAAAAGGCAGGCAGATGATGACTGATAGCTGAACATCCTTATTTTGTGAAGTAACCTCTCACAAAATAAAAAAGGATTTGAAATTAAAAAAAAAAAACAAAGTCGTAAATAATCGTATAAGTAAATAATAATAATAATAAATCAATAATAAGTATCGTTAGGATGTTTCGCTCTCAAGAGCCCCTGTTCCCGATGCCGGTGGGCTACTACTTTTTATATTTTTAAATGTTTTTTTTTTATAAGAAATATTTTAAAATATAAATTATATGTTTAGAAAATAATAAATGTATTCTCAAAAACTTAGTAATATTTTACAGAATAATAGTTTGGCAGTATTAATTACTAATAAGTGGATGTAGCCACTGCAACCGAACAGGCAATGCCTGTATTTCGGGTTTAAGGTAGGGCTCCTTATCTAACTATTTTGTTATTTCAAATCTGATTTTGTTGTTATTTCATCACGCTCCTGCCTACTCACTCAGGTACTATTTTAGGTACCCATATGATAACTCTTGGTAAGATTGGGTGTCAGACTCAAACTAGCAATATTTATAATAGTAAAATATTCAGAGGAGTGTTGTAGTTTTAAGCGACTGTAAATCTTTTAAAGTATGTGGTCTAAAGACAGTTTTAAATACTTTAAACATCTTTGATGTGGTCTTGTGTGATAAGTTGTATGTTACGATATTATTTTTCTTAGCTAAGTACTTTAGAGCGGTGGACGAACACCTACACTTATCGACGCAGCATCGATTTGAACCGATCACGTACTGTATCACAACATACAGGGTGGAAGGGACACCGACTCTAAAACCGTTACCACGTATTCAGAACATCATTCTACTCATTCACTTGGAAATTATTCGTCGTCGTTTTGTCGTTTACCAAAGATTACCTTAGTTTTGATTATTATAATAAGTAGGTACTCATCACTAAGAACAAATTTGTAATTTTTTATTTTAAATGAATGAAGGTTGCCCCACACTAGGAATTTCTCCTGTGTCGTGGGTGCGTTTACATACGTTTAAACTCATGTACACAAACAGCCAGACTCGGAACAACCTGTAGGTCATACAAATATTTGTTCCGTGCGGGGATCGAAACCGCGACACGCGGCGCAGCAGCCAATTGCGCAGCCACTGCGCCAACCGTGTCGTCTATACAATGAAACGAACCCTGAAATCGGGAAATCATATCAGCAGCTAACTTCTGTTAAATGAGGGCTATCGTTTTTGAGCTCACCAGATGGCGCCACTGTCGAGTAAGGTCCTGTCATTATTTCTATTTTATACTTTAAAGTACCAATAATTTCATTAAAAGTTAATTTTATTACGTAAATATAACAACGTAGTGTTACCTTCAGGTACGTATTTACAATTTTATTCCAAAAATTAGCAAGCATGAAATATTTAAAAAATCATTCTTCCTCCAAGTTCTAACAAATTAGATCCTAACTTGCTACTTAAAATCTTCCAGTCATAATTAATCAGGAATTGCGAATCTTGACCACAACCGTAAAATACGTGATAAAATACCGCACAACGCGCGAACACTATAACTGACATTTCTGAAGACCTTACGCTACACGAACGCCTCTAGCGGCGAATACATGCGCGATGAAGGGAACAAAGAGGGAACAACTTTTTTTTAAAACTAATGCTATGTTTTAATGTGTTTAGTAGCATTAGCACGTAACATCCATTTTAATGAACTAGCTAATGCCCACGGCTCTGCGTGGAGTTTGATAATTGTCCCATGGGATCATACTATCGGAATAAAAAGTATCCTATGTGTCAATCCAGGTTATAAACTATCTGTGTGCTAAATTTCAGACAAATCCCTTCAGTAGTTTTTGCCTGAAAGAGTAACAAACATCCTTTCATCCATCTATCCTCACAAACTTTCGCATTTATTATATTAGTAAGATTCAGTCAATCCTCCTGGGTTCAATTCCCAGGTCGGGCAAAGTGTTATTGTTATCGTTAAGAATTTGACAGTAGCTACCACAGAGGCACGACTTGTGCCCGGTTGATGGCAATTGGCCCGCCCCCTGTTACATAGGACTTGATCTTGTAAATTAAGGCAACTGGCGAATTAAGGCTGTTATGAGACATAATATGCTGGCGGCGGCATGTCGGACCACACCCGGTGGCTATCTTAGCCGGCGTTATCTATTAAGGATAAAACCCGCCGGCTGTGCCGCCGGCAGAGCGGTGTATCTAAATTATATACACCTCTGCCTAATCCTACGTGGATTACAAGCGTGATGATAGTAGAGTGGCCCAGAATCGAGCGAAGTGGCGAGCAATTGGACAGGCCTATGTCATGCAGTGCAGTGGATTGTAGGCTGATTCATCAGCAAACAAGTCGAGGACTTGGTCAAGATGGTGAAATTATTATTTCACAGATAGGTTTGTCAGTTGTCGACTAAATGCAGCTGCAGCAGGCGGAGTTGAAGCGTCCCAGGGGGGGGGGGGGGGCGCGAGATCGTCAGAGTCCGAGGACCCATCCATGGTGAATGGTTTTGGGACTATCTGCATAGTCTTAGCTTGGTCTGGTTATGCTGCTTTGCCTTAATATTTAGTATGGTTCTGGGGTTTATTATTGTACTGCTAATGATGTTGTGATAATTAGCATGTTTTTATAAAGAGTTTTGTTTCGTTTATGTTGTTTTTTTTTCTTCTACATCACTATATATTGTTACGTCGTTTGCTTTACGAGAACATTCTAGATTACGTGCGAGTCTCGAATGTTCCAGTATAGAACTGTCTAGAAAATTCGAGAAAGTCACGGAACTTTCTCGAAGGACAATGCTCTACTATGTAGCTGTCTAGAAGATTCAAGAAAGTTGTGGAACTTTCTCGATGGACAATGTTCTACTATGGAGCTGTCTAGAAGATTCAAGAAAGTTGTAGAACTTTCTCGAAGGATGAAGTTCCACTATGAACTATGAAGAAGATTCGAGAAAGTTGGGGAACTTTCTCAAAGGATCGGTCGTCATATAAAGAGCCGTCGTGTTTGCGGGAGCAGTCAGTCTAATTCAGGCGATACAACGAAGCGGATCGAAGTGAACTAGAAATGCGCAATCTAAGCGAATAGTGATCAATAGTGTATTTGTGATTGCGTTTTAAGTGTTTTGTGATTATTAAAGTTATTTGTTGTTTAATCGGTAGTTTTTAATTTATCCCATACCCAGCTCGCAACAATTTTCTGTCAGAAGTGAGGAATAAATTATACCAATACTACCAAAGGACGACTCGGACGGTGTCCGTACCAAGAGTCATCGATAGCAGGACATGGACCAAAGGCGGTTTGGAGATTATTCCGACACAGACACCGGTCGGTGTCCAGCCTCCTGCAGAGTCAGTCGCTGGCCCATCCGTAGTTGCTCCAGCATCTGTGGCGCCAGACTTGCCTGCTTTAATGGCGCTGCTGCAGGAACAGGCTCGACGGTTAGAAGAGCAGTTGCAGCGGAATAAGGAGGAGCAGGCTCGCCGGTTAGGACAACAGTTGTAACGAGATATAGAAGAACAGGTTCGCCTTCAAGAGGAGCAGGTCCGCTACCAAGAAGAACAGATGCTCTTGATAAAGGATCTTCACCCTACATATAGCAAAGAGCTCAAGGTGATAAAAGAGAAGGTACACTAGCACGAGAATCGTATCTCAGAGGCCGAAGTTCAGATTGCTGGTGAGAAGAAGGCTTTTTTTTTTTTTTTTTTTGGATGGGAAATCATCAAATGACCCCCCCCACTCTGGGTGGAGCGGAAGGGAGTGTCAGACTTGTACTGACTAAAACCCATCCATGTTCCTTCTTTGCCCTTTGTGTTCCAGGGCCACGGTATCTCTTTCGAACAGTCCCGCAGCCCTGGCAGGCATCGGTCCATGCGGAACCCTACGTGGTTGCTGACCTCTCTTTGAGGCGCGCGTGGAACACGAACGCGCCGTCGACACGGCCTGTCGTCATAAGACGGCCGGACGGCGAGCTAGCCCATAACTCGCCGACCACAGGCCCGCGCCTACGGTGGCCGGGAGCCACCACGTGACCCCCGACGCCCAGGGCGTATCCCGCGGCGGCTGGGACGTGAGGTTCTTTCCCTCTCACGTCCCGCCACCTCCTTCACTAGCATGACTGCTTCGCAGAAGGTGGACTTAAGGCTGGAGGCGGGACTGTGGCTTCAGTGGTTACAGCACCTTCAGCACGTGGTTTTAAGGTGCCGCCAATCGACGGAACATCTTCGTGGTCGGTCTATAAGATGCAATTTGAGGCCGTTATGAAGGCCAATGGGTGGACCAAAACGCAAGCCATGAACGCGCTCAGCTTTTGCCTCAGATCAAGCCCTAACCATCCTTGAGGCGCTTGGCAAAGATGTGACCTACGAGCAGCTGCTGGAGGTGTTAGAGTCCAGATACAGCGCCGCGCACCTTTAGCACATATTTTGTGCTAAATTAAAGGATCGTGTTCAACGTGGTGCCGAGAACCTACAGCAGTGGGCCCTGGGAGTTGAAAAGCTGGTTCTACTTCAGTAACCACTCTTCATGGAAGGTGCACCATCAGGGAAAGTGTACTGCTTGAAGAAGATTGTTCTTCCTCGCAGATCAGAAACGATCGTGCCAATTAGGGTACCACAGAATTCTGCACTTATCAAGTTAAATACGTCAGTTACCACAATAATGGCACATCCATTCTCCGTGGATGGACTCTGAAGACCTCGCGCTCCCTCCGCCTGCTGCTGCTGGATTTAGTCGACAACTGACAATACTATCTGTGAAAAAATACTTTCATCATCATGACCTAGTCCTCAACTTGTTTGCTGATGAATCAGACTGCAATCCACTGCACTGCAGGACACAGGCCTCTCTAATTGCTCGCCACTTCGCTCGATTCTTGGCCTCTCCCATCCAGCTGCTACAGCCACCCTACAAAGATCGTCGCTCCACCTAGCCCGAGGGCCAGGATGAATGAAACACAAAAATGATAGAATATTTCAGATTCTGTGATAAGAGAGAGTGTTGGGATCAGGTCATCATATTACACCGCTGTGCCGGCGGCACAGCCGGCGGGTTTTATCCTTAATAAATAACGCCGGCTAAGATAGCCACCGGGTATGGTGTGGCATGCCCCCGTCATAGCATGTCCCGACACACTCTTCTCACAGAATCTGAAATAATCTATCATTTTGGTTTTTCATTCATCTTGGCCCTCGGGCTAGGTGCAGCGACGATCTTCGTAGGGTGACTGTAGCAGCTGGATGAGAGTGGCCCAGAATCGAACGAAGTGGCGAGCAATTGAACAGGTATATGTCCAGCAGTGCAGTAGATTGTAGGCTGATTCATCAGCAAACAAGTCCAGGACTTGGTCATTATGATGTACTTTTTCACAGATAGTATTGTCAGTAGTCGACTAAATGCAGCAGCAGCAGCCGGAGTTGAAGCAGCCCATGGGGCAGCCCATTGGACAGACCGGTGGGCAGCCTATGGGACAGCCCGTGGTGCAGCCCGTGGGGCAGCCCGTGGTGCAGCCCATGGGGCAGCCCGTGGGGCAGCCCGTGGAGCAGCACGTGGGGCAACCTATAGGACTGCCCGTGGAGCAGCACGTGGGGCAACCTATAGGACTGCCCGTGGGGCAGCCCGTGGTGCAGCCTGTGGGACAGTCCATGGGGCAGCCCGTGGGGCAGCCTATGGGACAGCCCGTGGGGCAGCCTATGGGACAGCCCGTGGGGCAGCCCTTGGGGCTTCCTGTTGGGGAGCCTGCGGTCTTCAGAGTCCGAGGACCCATCCGCGGAGAATGTATTTGCCAATACCGGTTGGTCTGGATGTGCTGCTTTGCCTGTTTCATTGGTATGTCTGCGGGGTTTCTTATTGTACTGCTAATTAGGCTGTGGTAATAAACATGTGTTTATAAAGTGTTTTGTTCCATTTAAGTTGTCTTTTTTTTTCTTCTACATCACTACATATTATAAAACAAAGTCCTCCGCCGCGTCTGTCTATCTATCTGTACGTGATAAACTCAAAAATTACTGTACGAACTTTCATGCGGTTTTCACCAAAAGATAGAGTGATTCATGAGGAAGGTTTAGGTATATAAATTTGTAAAAGTTTTATGTAAATTTGTTGAAATATGAAGATAGATAGTTGTTGGAAATGTCGGAAAAAGTCAAGTCGCCTGGGAGCTTTCATCGATAACCGGCGCCCTTTGACATATAACAAAACAAAGCACGGTGGGATATTTCTCTTTTATAGATCTAAAAAAAAACTCCGCGATGGCATATATACAGGGCGTTTGGTGCATCGTTTGCCAAATTAAATTGGCCGAATGGAGAGGTCATTTGCTATCTCTTCAGGCCCAAGAACTCACTCTTGGCCACACCGGTTTTTTTATTCGGTTTTTCTAACTTTTATTTTGAAAAATTTCCAAACTTAGCATTAAAGCTTAAATTAAAAACAAAGGTATTAGTATAATCCTTAAATTACATTTTAATTTTTATACCTACTGTTGTATGGTTCTATCAAAGTCAAAACTATTCGCTAGTAATATCTAGTTTTTTTTTAATAACTCACAAAGCTTTTGGAAGAAGAAAAAATAATCTCAAAACTCAACTTTAATATGCTATAAAAAAAAACTAAAACCGATCGAGATCTTCGAATTCTATTAAGTTTTCTAGTCTGTCCTCTTTCCAACGGTATGCAATATGCTAAAAAAATATTTTAATAACTTCGCTAATTCGTTAAATATGTGACCTTTGTTTTTAATTTAAGCTTTAATGCTAACTTTGGGAATTTTTCAAAATAAAAGTTAGAAAAACCGAATAAAAAAACCGGAGTGGCCAAGTATGAGTTCTTGGGCCTGAAAAGATAGCAAATGACCTCTCCATTCGGACAATTTAATTTGGCAAACGATGCACCAAACACCCTGTATATATTACTATCTTTAAGGATAGCTTACAATAGGTACCCATTTTATCTTCTAAAAAAAGATCACATACAATTAAATAATTGGAAAGTTATTTAGACGGATACTGTATTAATCCTTATCAAGTTAAATACGTCAGTTACCACAATAATGGCACATCCATTCTCCGTGGATGGGTCCTCGGACTCTGAAGACCTCGCGCTCCCTCATGGGCTACCCCACGGGCTGCTTCATCTCCGCCTGCTGCTGCTGGATTTAGTCGACAACTGACAATACTATCTGTGAAAAAATAATTTTATCATCATGACCAAGTCCTCGACTTGTTTGCTGATGAATCAGCCTACAATCTACTGCACTGCTGGACATAGGCCTGTCCAATTGCTCGCCACTTCACTCGATTCTGGGCCACTCTCATCTAGCTGCTACAGCCACCCTACAAAGATCGTCGCTCCACCTAGCCCGAGGGCCAGGATGAATGAAACACAAAAATGATAGAATATTTCAGATTCTGTGATAAGAGAGAGTGTTGGGATCAGATCATCATATTACTATCATCACGCTTGTAATCAACGTATATAATATAGATACACCGCTGTGCCGGCGGGTTTTATCCTTAATAAATAACGCCGGCTAAGATAGCCACCGGGCATAGTGCGGCATGCCGCCGTCATAGCATGTCCCGACACACTCTTCTCACAGAATCTGAAATAATCTATCATTTTGGTTTTTCATTTATCCTGGCCCTCGGGCTAGGTGGAGCGACGATCTCCGTAGGATGGCTGTAGCAGCTGGATGAGAGTGGCCCAGAATCGAGTGAAGTGGTAAGCAATTGGACAGGCATATGTCCTGCAGTGCAGTAGATTGTAGGCTGATTCATCAGCAAACAAGTCCAGGACTTGGTCAAGATGATGTATTTTTTCACAGATAGTATTGTCAGTTGTCGACTAAATGCAGCAGCAGCAGGCGGACACGAAGCAGCCCATGGTGCAGCCCGTGGTGCAGCCCGTGGGGCAGCCTATGGGACAGCCCGTGGTGCAGCCCATGGGACAGCCCGTGATGCAGCCCATGGGGCAGCCCGTAGTGCAGCCCGTGGGGCAGCCCGTAGTGCAGCCCGTGGGGCAGCCTACGGGACAGCCCGTGGGGCAGCCTATGGGACAGCCCGTGGTGCAGCCCATGGGACAGCCCGTGGTGCAGCCCATGGGGCAGCCCGTGGTGCAGTCCGTGGTGCAGCCCATTGGGCAGCCCGTGGTGCAGCCCGTGGGGCAGCCTATAGGACAGCCCGTGGGGCAGCCTATGGGACAGCCCGTGGGGCAGCCCGTGGGTCAGCCTATGGAACAGCCCGTGGGGCAGCCTATGGGACAGCCTATGGGACAGCCCGTGGTGCAGCCCGTGGTGCAGCCCGTGGGGCAGCCTATGGGTCAGCCCGTGGGGCGGCCTATGGGACAGCCCGTGGGGCAATCTATGGGACAGCCTATGGGACAGCCCGTGGGGCAGCCTATGGGACAGCCCGTGGGGCAATCTATGGGACAGCCTATGGGACAGCCCGTGGGGCAGCCTATGGGACAGCCCGTGGTGCAGCCTATGGGACAGCCTATGGGGCAGCCCGTGGGGCAGTCTATGGGACAGCCCGTGGTGCAGCCTATGGGACAGCCCGTGGTGCAGCCTATGGGACAGCCCGTGATGCAGCCCGTGGGGCAGCCTATGGGGCAGCCTATGGGACACCCCGTGGGGCAGCCTATGGGACAGCCTGTGGGGCAGCCTATGGGACAGCCTATGGGACAGCCCGTGGGGCAGCCTATGGGGCAGCCCATGGGGTTACCCATTGGGGAACATGCGTTCTTCAGAGTCCGAGGACCCATCCACGGAGAATGGATGTGCCAATACCCGTTGGTCTGGATGTGCTGCTTTGCCTGTTTCATTGGTACGTCTGCGGGGTTTTTTATTGTACTGCTAATTAGGCTGTGGTAATTAACATGTGTTTATAAAGTGTTTTGTTTAGTTTAAGTTGTTTTTTTTCCTTCTACATTAAACAAAGTCCTCCGCCGCGTCTGTCTGTCAGTCTGTACGTGTTAAACTCAAAAATTCTTAAACGAACTTTCATGCGGTTTTCATCAAAAGATAGAATGATTCATGAGGAAGGTATAAGTGTATAATTTGTCAAAGTTTTATGTAAATTTGTTGAAATATGACGATAGGTAGTTGTTGGAAATGTCGGAAAATGTCAAGTTGCCTGGGAGCTTTCATCGACAACCGGCGCCCTTTGACATATAAAAAAACAAAGCATGGTGGGATATTCCTCTTTTATAGATCTAAAAAAAAACTCCGCGATGGCATATATACAGGGCGTTTGGTGCATCGTTTGCCAAATTGAATTGGCCGAATGGAGGGTCATTTGCTATCTCTTCACACCCAAGAACTCACTCTTGGTCACACCGGTTTTTCTTATTTTTATTTTGAAAAATTCCCAAACTTAGCATTAAAGCTTAAATAAAAAAAAAAAGTTATTAGTATAATCCTTAAATTACATTTTAATTATTATACGTACTGTTGTATGGTTCTATCAAATTCAAAACTACTCGCTAGTAACATCTAATTTTTTTTTAATAACTCACAAAGCTTTTGGTAGAAAAAAAAATAAACTTAAAACTCAATTTTAAATTGCTATAAAAAAAAACTAAATGCGATCGAGATCTTCGAATTCTTTTAAAAAGTTTTCTAGTCTGTCTTCTTTCCAACGGTATGCAATATGCTAAAAAAATCTTTTAATAACTTCTCTAATTCGTTAAATTTGTGTATTGGGACGCACCATCAAGCTACTCCATATTCAGGATAAAACACTAGTTTTCGTATAAATAACATGCTGTAAGTAGGTAGATATTGGTATCTCACTCTTACGCAGTCTCTTATCTCTTTCTTACATAGGGTTCTAATTTTCCCCGAACTTGAAATAAAAAAGGAAATAAAAATAATAATTTATTTAATAAATACCTAATTACAAATCTTGTTTAAATTCTCTGCCACTATTGCCACGTTTTTAAAACCCTGAGACATGTTGCTAGTCTGAAACTTCTGTTGCAAACATATAAAGCCTTATGCCATTGTGTCTTGGGATACGCTTTTTGCGCTTGGGGAGGGGCAGGCAAGACCCACATGATCGAGCTGGAGTGCGTTCAGCGTGCCGTACTAAAAGTACTTTTGTCACTAAAATACCGGACGCCCACAACCGAGGTATACGGAAAAGCCAAAGTACTTAGCGTCCGCAAGCATTTTTTTTACGAATGCCTGCGCAGATACCTCCGATACGCCATCCCAAGTCTGCCTATCTCATCCAAGAGAATTGTCAGGTGCCCAGTCCAAGGTACCAAGAGCATTTTTGCGACTAAACACTACCACTATATTGCCCCACGTCTTTACAACAAAATCGACCATGAAAAGGGGATACAAAAACTTATGAAACTTAATACCCTTTTTAATATTTTCCCTGTGAATTGAGAGGTCTGGCTCTTGTGATACAGGGAATCCTAGTAGAAGAGCCTGAGCTACACTGACGTTACCAATAATCACCCGTTAACAAAAATTTTTTTTTTTTTTAATGCGTATGCACGTGTGACATATTCGTCCTACTTCGACTGTAGAGGTGCGTAAACCCATTTCTGCTTTGATGGTCATGAAGGCCGCCTCAATGTGTTGGACTAAATCATGCCTAGTTTCAACTTCCGTGGCGTAGACAAGTTCCTTGGCCCGTCCCTATATTTAAAAATCTAACGGAGTTAGGTCTGGGGAATGTGAGAAAGGAATAGGGCCATCCCTCTAATGAGTCTGGGAATGCATCATTCAAGTACTCCCTGACGGTTAATCTCCAGTGACCTTGGGACTCTTCCCACGCAGTAAATATGTGCTTTAATAAGGTTACACCGGCGTCAGTTGTACAACGTCCCTTGGTGAAACCATACTGTTGGTCGTGTAAGATTCTGTTGGTGTTAAAATGATTGAGCATTTGATTCAGCATTACCTTTTCAAACACCTTGCTAAAAACTGGCAACACGGATACAGGTCTATAATTATTTGTATCTTTACTATCTCCGGATTTAAACAGAGGTATCACTTTACTGTATTTCATTAAGTCCGGGAAAACTCCTTGATCTACACACAAATTAAAAATTAAAGCTAAGTATGGTGCTATAGTCTCAACTATGGATGTACAAACTTTGATAGACATTCCCCAAAGATCTTCGGTCAGTTTGACTTTTATTTGCCGGAAAGCTTTAATAACTATCATAGGGTTTATGTGTTTAAATTTAAATTCAGCCGGGCAGTCAGGCACATGCGCCTTTAACACACCAATTGAGACTTCAGGAGAGGAATTAAGAGCCTCCGTAGTTTTTAACGGTATATCGGTAAAGAAATTTACAAACTCATGAGCTACTTCCTGATTAGAGCTTTTAGGACCACATGCTGTATCTAATGTGTAGCTAGTGTTACGTATTTTTTTCCTGTTAGTCTCGTTATTTATGACGTTCCAAACTGTCTTAATTTTGTTTTCTGCTGTTTTGATCTTGTTGCTAATGTGCAAGACTTTGGCAACCTTGCATGTATTTCTAAAAATTTTTGAATACTTTGCAACATACTTGTTAAAAGTTTCAGAGTTTATATAAGGCTTAAGGCCATAAAGCTCAAATAGTCTTTCCCTACTTTTTCTGATAACTCTAATTGCCCAATCACTAAATATAAATTTAGGGCAAAAATAAATTTGGGGCAAAAATAAATTTAGGCCAAAATAAAAATTAGAAAAACCGTATAAAAAACCGGTGCGACCAAGAGTGAGTTCTTGGGCCTGAAGAGATAGCAAATTACCTCTCCATACGGTCAATTCAATTTGGCAAACGATGCACCAAACATCCTGTATATTACTATCTTTAAGGATAGCTTACAATAGGTACCCATTTTATCTCCTAAAAAAAAAGATCACGTACAATGCAATAATTGGAAAGCTATTTAGACGGATACCGTATTAATCCTTATCAAGTTAAATACGTCAGTTACCACAATAATGGCACATCCATTCTCCGTGGATGGGTCCTCGGACTCTGAAGACCTCGCGCTCCCTCATGGGCTACCCCACGGGCTGCTTCATCTCCGCCTGCTGCTGTTGCATTTAGTCGACAACTGACAATACTATCTGTGAAAAAATAATTTTATCATCATGACCAAGTCCTGGACTTGTTTGCTGATGAATCAGCCTACAATCCACTGCACTGCTGGACATAGGCCTGTCCAATTGCTCGCCACTTCACTCGATTCTTGGCCATTCCCATCCAGCTGCTACAGCCACCCTACGAAGATCGTCGCTCCACCTAGCCAGCCACCTGGCCAGGATGAATGACACACAAAAATGATAGAAAATTTCAGATTCTGTGAGAAGAATATGTTGGGATCAGATCATCATATTTTAACATCACACTTGTAATCCACGTAGGATTAAGCAGAGGTGTATACAATTTAGATACACCGCTGTGCCGGCGGCATAGCCAGCGGGTTTTATCCTGACTAGATAACGCCGGCTAAGACGCCGGCTGCGCCGGTGTAAGCTTATTAAAGCACATATTTACTGCGTGGGAAGAGTCCCAAGACGCCATTAGAATATTATGTGATCTCTTCAAAGCATTTGATTGCGTAAATCACGAAACATTACTTTTGAAACTTGAGCATTACGGACTAGGGAAACTTGCACTTAGTTTGGTAAAATCTTATTTGAGTGATAGACAACAACATGTGCAAATAAATGGTGTTAATTCACAGGGTTTAAAAGTAAAAAATGGGGGTTTTGCAAGGCTCAATATTGGGTCCTTTCTTCTTTCTAGTATATATAAAAGATCTCCCCTATTTATTGAAAAACCAACCTCAAAATATGGTGTTATTCGCTGATGACACTTCCCAAATTTTTAAGATAAATAGACGAGCCCAAAATCTAGAAGACGTGACCCTACTTCAGGTTCACAGCAAACAATTTAGCATTAAATGAAAAAAAAATTTGCTTCACCGAATGTTAAAAGTAGCGATTTTGATATAGTATTGAATAAAGAGAAACTTGAATTTGTAGATAAAACGGTTTTCCTGGGGATTACGCTTGATTCAAGGCTACAATGGGGTTCTCATTTAACATCTCTTGCGGGGCGGCTAAGTTCAGCAGCATATGCTATAAGAAAAATCCGTCAATATACTGATGTAGATACCGCTAGACTGGTCTATTTTAGTTACTTTCATAGTGTTATGTCTTATGGCATTTTGTTATGGGGACGGGCTGCAGACATTGAGTCTATATTTATTCTGCAAAAAAGAGCCATCAGAGCCATATATAATCTTCGTAGGCGCGATTCTCTAAGGGAACTGTTTAAGGAAATTAACATCATGACGGTACATTGTCAATACATCTACGAAAACATAATGTATGTAAGAAAAAATCTACATCTTTTTAATAAAAGAGGTGACAGACACAATTACAGTACTAGAAATAGAGACCAATTAGTTCAGCCAGGCTTCAGACTCGCTAAAGTAGACTCATCTTTCATGGGGTACTGTTTGAGATGCTATAATAAAATTCCACAAAGTATTCTTGAACTGAATAAAACGAAATTTAAAACATGCATTAAACGCACACTATGTAAGAAAGCGTAATTCAAGTTGGACGATTATATCACTGATAAAAATGCTTGGCTCAATGCCGGTCCTGCTCCACAAGAACAGGGGCGCTTAAGTTGATAGCATTAAATAGTATTGTTGGAGCTGCTGAAGATTGTATAAACTATCTTTGCATTGTATAAATTCAATCTCTTTAGTATTATATAGCCGCCTAGCCCGTATTGTGTGAGTACTATATACTAGAAAGCTGTCATTCACTGCGTCTTTTCTTGACTTGAATGTGCCCTGGCGGTTAGGAGTATGTCATGCTCACTCAAATGTATCGCTGGTGGCACGTGTTAAATGGTTGAGTTGAATGGTGCTGATACATGCGTCATGTTCATGAACGAGCGCTGTCAGTTGCGACTGGTCATCTCTTATTTGCCACGGTTTATTTGAATTAATTATTTTATTTTTGAATAGTTTTTACTATTGACACTTTTAACGTACACATCTTGCTGCATCGTTCTCACATAATGTACCATCTCAACATGAATGATGTAACCAAGGTTTTGTAAAAGTATTCTGATTTAAAAGAGTGTCCATGGAGTTTCTTGCCCGTTCTTCTCCATAGATATCTACGTTAGGGAATGGGCAACTACAGTACGTTCACAGTTTTTGTGCCTTGTGACTGGGACTGTAGCTATATTTCACTGTTGTCTTTGTTTCGACAATTCAAAAGTAACTGTAACTGGCCTACTTGAAATAAATGCTTTGATTATGATTGATTGATTAAGATAGCTCCCGGGCATGGTGCGGCATGCAGCCGGTATAGCATGTAGTAGTCTTAATAGTATGCCCAAAATTCGCCAGTTGTAATAGGGGGCGAGCCAATTGCCATAAACCGAGCACAAGTCCTACCTCTGTGGTAGCTACTGTCAAATTCTTAACGAAGAAGCGCATTAACACTTTGCCTGACCTGGGAATTGAACCCAGGAGGAATAACTTAATCTTACTAATTCTTACTAATATTATATAATTATGAAAGTTTGTGAGGATGGCTGGATGGATGGATGTTTGTTAATCTTTCATCAGTGGCGTAGCGTGGTTATCAGCCGCCCGGGGAAGAAAATTTAAATAAAAAAAAAAACTATAGTATACAGTAATTCTAAAGAACTTTTCGGCAAGGACAGTCATTCTCATTGTGTATTGTACAGGATACAAATAAAAGAGTCATATATATATAATACAATAATACAAACAATATAATAATCATATTTATTACACGTATGCCACTTTCATTGATATAACAGGTATAGAACGCGTATACCTTAAAACCACAGTATAAATAAGTACAATATTGTGACTCGGCCCTGTCCTTGAAATAATTGTCTACAGCCGGGCGGTACGTTCGCATAAAATACTGTAGGCGCGGCAGCCCTGTCAAGCGACAGGGCTGCCGAGCCCTACCTAACCCTGCCTAATTTCACCTACTTAGTTGAGTTTCTTTTTAGTTTTGTGACTGTAAATATTATATTTTTAATTAAAAAAAAATGAAGTTAGTCGTGAATGAAATAAGAAGTGTTCAATACAAAATAAATGTTGTTTCTTTTGATTAGCAGATTTAATAAAAAATATAAATTCGAGACTTTTTTAACGCAAGCTATTTACGTAAATCACTCGTGTGTCACTTTTTTCACCCTATCCACTTATTTATTATATATTACTCTTTGCCATATTTAGTAAATACTTGTTCTTATTTCAATCAAATATTCACAAATCGCACGCTTTCTGCTTACAAAACCATCACAACGCGCATCAGTGCGGCGCATTCGTGTCTTCTTGGGTACCGAGTGGGTATCAAACTCGAGGCGTGTAGGTATGACTCGCGTTCCGACCGTTTGTATGAAGATACACTACTGCGAATATTATTACCGTGCTTTTACGATCAACAAGATTAGGTTATTAGCGAATAGAATATAAAACGCAAATGGATTTCATTTTATTTATTTTTCATTTAATGCTTAAATATCAAAATAATTTACTTGTTAGTGTTAAAACACAGAACTTCTGTCTTTAACTAAAACTTTATACGTCCTACTCTTTAAGAGCAAAGCCTTTTATTGCAGTATCAATTTCTGTAGCATCACACAATTCTTGATCAATAGACGAGATAGCCAGACTGGTTAGCCTTAAACTTCTCTCACAGCTGGCATTGCTTATAAAATAAATAAAATAAAATCATTATAATTCGAGCATCACTGACTCATAAAAGAAATAATTACACACACATACAGTCACATTACATACACAACATTACTAATTCGATTCAATTTAATTGACTTAATTCAATTAATAATTAATAATAAAGTCATACATCATCATTATTTATTATTTATTTATTTAAACTTCATGTACAATAGTGATATATAGGCGCACTTAATGCCACAAGGCATTCTCTACCAGTCAACCTTTGGGATCATCATCTGCCTAGCCTTTTCCCAACTATGTTAGGGTCGGCTTCCAGTCTAACCGGATGCAGCTGAATACCAGTATTTTACATAGAGCGACTGCCTATCTGACCTCCACAACCCAGTTCGTACTGGGTAATACGATACCCCTTGGTAAGACTGGTTGTCAGACTTTTTGATCTGTAACGACTGTCAAAGATCTACAAATGACAGCCGCGACCAACAGCTTAACGTGCTTTCCGAGGCACGGAGGCAATATTACTTATGGCATTTGTGAGGAATATTAGAAGCATTATTATATTGGGTAGAGTATCTTCAAGCTTGGATTTTACAACAAATTTTAATAATTTAAGTGAGTCCGCATTAACTAATTTATTTCCGCTGCCTCTGCAATGAAAGTCCGCACTCGAAGTCGTTCCAGTTTGAAGTCCTGCTCGTCAATATCGGCAGATGCGTAGTCTAGATTACATATAGTGTCGTCCGAATGTAGTAATATTACTAGATCTAACGCCGGCTATATAGCCGGCGTTAGATCACGAATTTCTACAATGATTCTACGTAACGAAGAAAACAGCTTCCGTCTCAACTCATTCTCATAAGACAAGTTAGCATCGGTTCCGTCATCAAACATGCTCCTTTTTATTATGAGCCTCCGAGGTTCCATGGCTATGCCAAGATCTTCACACATAGCGTAGGGATTGGGAGTATCACTCACGGACTTCCCTGAAGGGACTTACCCGTACTGTAACCTAATTTACATATGTATTATACAATATTGAAGACTATTTTTATACAATAGAAGTCATTTTCGTTGAATATTAGTTATAAACAATCCAAGCACAAAAAATAAAATACGGGAGATCCCTGTTCCCCTGTCCGAATCATAGGTGTGACAAAAATATGAAATGGTTCAAATATCAAGATAATATTATTAAGTACTAGCTGTTCCGGCATGCGTTGCAATGCACCTTTTCCTACTACCTACCTACTACCTACATAAGAACCTTCTCCTGAGAAAAACAAACACAAAAAAAAAACATACGTTCACGCGTGATGGCGTGACCAAGGGAAATAGGGATTCATTTTTGTACATTAGATTATTTATTGTGAAATTTTGCCACCCTCTAAAAGTGCCGGCTGGAGCGGCCCCAACCACTATGCTACGCCACTGTCTTTTACTTGATCACAACTCGCGAATTTCGGACGTATTACAGTGCAGTGCTAGAGAACTCTCTTCGAAGAATACTGATGAATCTTTTAATACTAACCATACGTGTATGAATGCCACACTCTGCCCGGCGCCGGCGTTATATATTAAAGATAAAACCCGCCGGCTGTACCGCCGGCATAGTCTAGTAGCCTTTAGATACACCTCTGGATTCATTCATCCTGGCCCTCGGGCTAGGTGTAGCGACGATCTTCGTAGGGTGGCCGTAGCAGCTGGATGAGAGTTGCCCAGAATCGAGCGAAGTGGCGTGCATTTGGAGAGGCCTAAGTCCAGCAGTACAGTAGATTGTAGGCTGATTCAT
The DNA here is from genome assembly GCA_963576755.1 of Noctua janthina. Taxonomy (NCBI): domain Eukaryota; kingdom Metazoa; phylum Arthropoda; class Insecta; order Lepidoptera; family Noctuidae; genus Noctua; species Noctua janthina. The sequence continues at coordinate 406,671 of OY755077.1, forward strand.
CAGCAAACAAGTCGAGGACTTGGTCATGATAATGAAATTATTTTTTCACAGATAGTTTTGTCAGTTGTCGACTAAATGCAGCAGCAGGCGGAGATGAAGCGACCCATGGGGGGGCGCGAGATCTTCAGAGTCCAAGGACCCATCCACGGACAATGGATGTGCCAGGGGCACTACCCGTTGGTCTGGATGTGCTGTATTGCCTGTTTGATTAGTATGTTTCTGGGGTTTATAATTGTGGTCTTGCTAATGACGTGGTAATGAACATGTGTTTATAAAGTGTTTTGTTTCGTTTAAGTTGTTTTTTTTTCCTTCTACATCACTATACTACAAGGTGTATTATAAAACAAGGTCCTCCGCCGCGTCTGTCTCAAAATCAAAAACCGGCGCCCTTTGACATATAACAAAAAAATGCACGGTGGGATATTCCTCTTTTATAGATCTAAAAAAAAACTCCGTGATGGCATATATATTACTATCTTTTAAGGACAGCTAACCAAATACCCATTCTATCTCCTAAAAAAAAGATCACATCATCATCATCTGCCTAGCCTTTTCCCAACTTTATTGGGGTCGGCTTCCAGTCTAACCGGATGCAGCTGAATACCAGTATTTTACATGGAGCGACTGCCTATCTGACCTCCACAACAAAAAAAAGATCACACACAATGCAATAATTGGAAAGCTATTTAGACGGATACCGTATTAATCCTTATCAAGTTAAATACGTCAGTTACCACAATAATGGCACATCCATTCTCCGTGGATGGGTCCTCGGACTCTGAAGACCTCGCGCTCCCTCATGGGCTGCCCCACGGGCTGCTTCATCTCCGCCTGCTGCTGTTGCATTTAGTCGACAACTGACAATACTATTGTGATTTGTGACGATGGATGTATGTTTGTTACTCATTCACTTGATCAGTACTTGCGAATTTCGGGCGTTCTATTAAGGCTGCCGCACCATGCCCGGTGGCTATCTTAGCCAACGTTATCTATTAAGGATAAAACTCGCCCGCTGTGCATAAAGAGGTATCTAAATTATATACACCTCTGCCTAATCCTACGTGGATTACAAGCGTGATGATAGTAATATGATGATCTGATCCCAACACACTTTTCTCATAGAATCTGAAATATTCTATCATTTTCGTGTTTCTTTCCTCCTGGCCCTCGGGCTAGGTGGAGCGACGATCTTCGTAAGGTGGCTGTAGCAGATGGATGGGAGAGGTCAAGAATCGAGCGAAGTGGCGTGCAATTGGACAGGCCTATGTCCAGCAGTGCAGTGGATTGTAGGCTGATCTGCATCAGCAAACAAGTCGAGGACTTGGTCATGATGATGTACTTTTTCACAGATAGTATTATCAGTTGTCGACTAAATGCAGCAGCAGCAGGTGGAGATGAAGCATCCCAAGGAGCATCCCACGGGGCAGCCCATGTGGATGCCCATGGGGCTTCCCATGGGGGAGCATGAGGTCTTCAGAGCCCAAGGACCCATGTACGGAGACTGGATTTGCCATATGCCCTTGGTCTGGCTATGTTGCATTGCCTGTATCATTGTTATGGCTCTGGGGATTTTTATTGTGGTCATGACAATGATGCATTCTTATTAGCATTGTTTATAAAGTATTTTATTTCGTTTAAGTTGTTTTTTTTCCCTTAAACATCACTTCACATATTATAAAACAAAGTCCTCCGCCGCGTCTGTTTGTTTGTTTGCGATAAACTCAAAAACTACTGAACGGTTTTTCATGCGGTTTTCGCCAGTAGATAGAGTTATTTATGAGGAAGGTTTTAGTATTTAATTTGTCAAGGTTTTATGTAAATTGGTTGAAATATGACGATAGTTGTTGCAAGTGTCGGAAAAAGTCAAGTCCTGGTAGCTTTCATCGATAACCGGCGCCTTTTGAGATATAACAAAACAACGCATGGTGTTATATTCCTCTATTATAGATCTACAAAAAAGTCCACGATGGCATATATCTATCTTTGAAGGATAGCTTACAATACCCATTCTTTTTTCTAAAACAATGGTCAGGTACACTTCGGTAACTGGAGAGCTATTTAGACGGATACAGTATTAATCCTTATCAACTTAAATAAGTTAGTTACCTTAAGCATTTCATTCTCATTATTATAATCCTTTTCTCAATATAATTTAAATGAATATCTTAGGAGTAATCGCAAAAAAATAACGCACGCCAAAATAAATTCAACCGCTGTCGCGTTTCTTAACAAAATATGTTCGTTTTTAAACGTTTATTTTATTCAGTAAATATTTTAGTCTGTATTTATGTTTTTTATATCCACATAATAAAATACATGAAAATACTTAGAAAGAAGAAAGAATAAAGTTTGAAGTACTGTAGACATTATATCTATACTAATATTACAAAGAGGATAAATTTGTATTTTTGTATGTTTGTAGTGAATAAAGTCAAAAACTACAGGGCTTTTCTACTGAGAACAACAACTAATCCACATATTCGACGCATCAAGAAGCTGATTTTAAAACATGTAGGCATAATATTTTTATGCCTACATGTTTTGTCTGTTTTGTTTTGTGTATAATCTATCTCGCGAGATTGTAAACTGTCGAAAGATTGTGAACCGTGGCATACTGCTTACAATTTAACGCATTATTTTTCGTTAGATTGTAATCTATCGAAGTGAAACCTGTCCATTAAAAACACTGTTAGTTTATATTCGACAACAAACGAATTAACAACTTTATGTAATTACCCATATTAGCAAATAAATGATTTTGAATTTGAAACAAATATGGCGGGGCGCGGGGCACATGACGTTCTAACAGTTTTTACAATTTCACGGTGACATAAATATGGAAGTATAAAGGGTAATCTACCACTATTATTTAATTCACCAATAGCGACGAAGTTACGTTGATGCCAGTTGCTACATACCTACTAATGACAGCCGGGGACAACGGCTTAACGTGCTTTCCGAGACACGGAGGAAACTCGGCTCGGCTCGATTTGTTGGCATTTAATCCAACTAAACTTTCTTCTTTCAAGTTCATAAACGATTTTTTCCGCTAGATGCAAGACGCACGGGACCGGTCAACGTGGCGACACTTGGGGAGGCCTATATCCAGCAGTGGACGTCTTTCGGCTGAAATGATGTTGTCGTAAATAAAGGATATAGCACACATATAAACTCGGAAAGGGATCGTTACCATATCGTGAGCTTGTTCAGCTTGTTCTGAGGCTAGGCGATTACGTTTCGATTCCGATTAGTCTGCGTTGCAGAAGGGAGTTTCATTCAAAGAATACTGAATAGCTCGAGTTGATACGGTGAAGATCTGTTTTAGAGTTGACAATATGATTGCTGTGACCTTTATTAGTACGTAGTGTCGTTGGTACGGAATGATAGATGTTACCGCCATTCAACAGTAGCAATCAAATTATTGTACAAGTCGGCCCTCTTTTCATAAGAATTCTACTCTTTGAATATTTTGCTCTTTGGCTCACAGAGCATCATTGCTTTGGCCCAGTATTATATATGATGCTCTGTGGCTCTGTGCCTTCGGCTACCATCATTATTGACGGATAAAAGCGCATTACGATTGAAATATATCATAAAATTCATAAAAGTGGCCAAATTTTGGGCCCGTTAATGGCGAATAGATGTGGGATTTCGTTGAAGAAAACAAAAGGATTCTGTGGAGTATCATTGCCTGTGCTGCTTGCTGTTTATTAGGGTTCCCACTCCTTGTACTGCTAATTTTGATGATGGTCCGGGGAGGAACTGATACTGAAAATGATGATGAAGAATACATTTATGATTAGCCTGTGTGTATAGTGTTATTTATCGTTTAATGTGTTTTTTTTTTTATAAATATTTGAATGCAATGATTTCAAAAGGAAGTAATATATAGGTTAATGTTTGAATGTCTCTGTTTTTTGCTTGACAATGACATAGTGGGCATCGTTGTTTTGGCGCACGGCCAGGGTCTACAGCCGCTTTCCAGCGTTTTACTAACATCGCCTTCCTTTAGCTAACGACTATTTTCTCGCTCAAGAAACTTATACAAGATTGTTGGTCCTGTGTCAGTCAGTTACTAAGGCCAGGACTCCATCACAGCGGAGACAACAATAAAATTTCGTTATTTGATGTTCTCCCGTCCGCTAAAACTCATGCGGGTACGCGGACGGGAGCCCCCAGTCAAATTTCCCTTAGAAAACTTGTCACATGCGCCCGCGCCTTTTAGTGTTGTTCATACTTATTTTCAATAAAGACACGCGAGCGTGCACCCACGCCCGCATCCACGCGTGTTTTAGCGGACGCCCTAAGTGGTTAGGTTGAGCATAGAGGACACAAGATCTATACTAATCTTACTACTATTATAAATGCGAACGTTTGGATGGCTGGATGTTTGCTATTCAATCACGCTGGAACGGCTGAACGGATCTGGATGAATTTGGCATAGAGATAGATTATCACACATTACACTCATGCACATCAAAATTTCCACGTGAACAATGTCGCAGGCAACCACTTGCTTCTCATATTTGCTTAGGTCAGTCTCCGCGCTCGGTGGCCAAACAGGCAGCAGCGCACTGTGCGGACGAGAAGAGATGCGAGCGGTGTGGTGAGCAGCGTGGTGCACCGGTCTGCCTTTCATGTTAGATTGCGCTAAACTCTGCGTGAGTAGCTTGTACACACATCTCTGCTCCGGTCTAGTCAGTCCGCATCTCCGCGTAGCTAGTTTAGTTTAATTTAGTTTATTTATTAATAATGATCAAAAATTACAGGTCATATTTTGAAAAAAAAAAGTAAAAACACAAATCATAATACATTAAAAAAAAAAACAAGTCATTATACATTAAAAAGAGCATTAAACACAAATTATCATAAATTAAAAAGATAATAATAATACACAATAATGTTCATTCTGGCGCAGCATCTGGTCGGTGCCTGTTAGCCATACCGAGGGTGAATGGACTCGGGAGGCCTAGCGAGCGTGCGATCTAGTTCCAGAAATGGGGGCAATCACTATCAGCCCCCAAGACGTAGTTCGTGTAGTCCGTCCGTTGCCTAACTGGAAATCTCCAGGGCCGGATGGGCTGCACAACTTCTGAATTAAATGGTTTACAAGGTCGCACGCTCGCCTGGCGATCCTGTTCCAGTCAGCCTTAGAGTCAGGGTCGCTGCCAGAGTTCCTTACAACAGGGATAACCCACCTGCTCCATAAATCGGGTAGTACTGCGGAGCCCAAAAATTATAGACCGATTACCTGTCTTCCGACAGTCTATAAAGTTCTTACATCCATTTTGAGAGCTAAAATTAACAAACACATTGATGACAATTCTGTAATGTCCGCTTCTCAAAATGGATGTAGGAACGGGTCCCGCGGTACTAAGAAGCTACTTCTCATTGATATGGCCATTAGTCAACAGGTTCGCCGTTCCCGAAGGGATCTGTCGACATGTTGGATAGACTATAAGAAGGCCTATGACTCGGTGCCACATACATGGCTCATGAGGGTGCTAGAGTTGTTTAAAGTTGATTCAACTCTGCGCATCTTCCTGATGTCATGTATGGGGCAATGGAGGACAGTAATTCGCTATCCGGGATGTCGGCAAATCCAGAGGAATAGCGAGCCGATAAGGATAGAGCGAGGTATATTTCAGGGCGATAGTTTGAGTCCGCTTTGGTTCTGCTTAGCCTTGAATCCTCTTAGCACGCTGCTGGAGGATTCAGGTCTAGGCTATCGGTTGAGGAGAGGTGGTCAAGTTATATCTCACCTCCTTTACATGGATGACCTGAAACTCTTTGCCCCCAACGATTTGCAACTGATGGAGCTACTGAAAGTAACTAAAACTTTCAGTAGCGCCATCAGGATGGAATTTGGTGTGGACAAATGTGCGGTCATGCATGTAAAGCGAGGGGAGATTGTGGAATCTGTGGGAACCCAGCTCTCGGATTCCATAAATCTTAGATCCCTCTCAGCAACTGAAACCTATAAGTATTTGGGTATGTCGGAAGCGCTGGGCATCAATGTTGCTGACATGAAGCAATCGTTGAAGGAGCGCTTCTTTGGCCGTCTGAAAAAAGTATTTAATAGTCTTTTATCAGGCGGCAATAAGGTGCGTGCCTTCAACGGTTGGGTCATGCCGGTTCTGATGTACTCTTTCGGCATACTCAAATGGACTCAGACAGAACTAGACGCCCTGGATAGGAGGGTCCGTACATTGTTGACGGCATATCGAATGCATCACCCGCGTTCTTCTGATATACAGTCTCATAAGAGACTGTATATCCCGCGGAGGTGTGGGGGTCGAGGCTTTTTAAACGCTAAGACTCTTCACAATCGCGAGATATGCAGTCTCAAGGAATATTTCCTTGAAACCGACGTGGGGATGCATCGAGATGTGGTCGCAGTGGACAAGGGGCTCACCCCGCTCTCCTTGGCTAAAGAGAACTGGCGCAAACCTGTAGTGCTTGACACTAACGACCGCATGGAAGTATGGCAGAGTAAGGTGCTTCACGGACGCTTTTTCTGGGCCCTGCATGGGCCCGATGTAGACCTATCAGCGTCCGTAGCCTGGCTACGTTCCGGGGACCTCTTTGGAGAAACCGAAGGTTTTGTCTGTGCAATTATGGATGAAGTTATGATGACGAATAACTACCGGAGATTTATTGTGAAGGACGGTACGGTTGACATATGTCGGGCATGCCACCGTCCAGGCGAATTAATCCGTCACATTATCTCCGGGTGTTCTCGTCTGGCTAACGGAGAGTACTTGCATAGACAAAACCTTGTAGCCAGGATTATCCATCAGCAACTTGCTCTAAAATACAACCTTGTGGAATCGGAAGTACCGTACTATAAGTATGTGCCCGACCCAGTTCTCGAAAATGGCAGTATCACATTGTACTGGGATCGATCCATCGTAACTGACAGGACTATTATAGCCAATAAGCCTGATATAGTGGTGGTGGATCGATCAGAGCGGCGTGCAATGATTGTTGACATAACGGTCCCGCATGATGGGAACCTCGTGAAAGCCGAGAAAGATAAGCAAATCAAGTATCTTGACTTGGCTCACGAGGTTGTCGACATGTGGAATGTGGACTCAGCGATCATTGTGCCGATAGTTGTATCAGCCCATGGCGTAATTGCCAAGAGCCTCGACCAATACCTGAGGAGGCTCTCGTTAGGCAGCTGGATCAAGGGTTTGATTCAGAAAGCGGTACTCCTGGACACGGCTCGTATTGTCAGGAGGTTCCTCTCTCTGGAGCCCTGACCGCCGGTAACTTGGACCCTGTTCCCGATACCGGTGGGCTACAATTTTTTATATTTTTAAATGTTTTTTATATTGTTTTCAGTTTAAGAAATATTTAAAAATGTATAAGATTTATGTAAAGATAAATAAAGGAAATAAAATACACAATAAACAGAATAATAGAACCTCACAGTATACTAATCACATAAATTTTCTTAAAACCATTCTTTTAGGTCATATAATGCCTGGTCGGTTAGCTAACCTTTCAGTTTAGTTTTAAAAACAGTGTCAGACGTCGCGCTCAAAATATTATCCGGTAGCCGGTTGTATACCGATGGACCCATAACATGAATTAACCTTCCAGACTTAGATAGGGTGTGTGGGTAGCCAGCTAATTTTTTTCTACCACGAGTACGGTAATTATGTCTATCTCCGCGTTTATTGTATTCGTCTAGATGGTGCCTAACGTATACCGCCGCCTGCAATATCACCATAGCGGGAACAGTCAATATTTTTAGACGTTTAAAAAGTGGTCTCGCGGTGGCATCCCATTGTGAACGCGTAATAGCTCTCACGGCACGCTTCTGCATCCTGAAGGCTCGCTCCCAATCGGCAGCTCGGCCCCAGAATTCCACGCCATACTGGAGCACCGAGTGTACCAAGGCGAAATAACACCCTATCATCATTTTGCGTGGGAGCGTTTGCGCTAGTCGCTCCAGAGCGAAGCATGCTCGTCCGAGTTTGCCGCACATTTTATCAATATGCGGCCCCCAAGTGAGAGAACTGTCCAGTTCGAAGCCGAGGAATGTGGTGACTTGTACTTGTTCGACCACATTGCTTCCTACCCGAAGTGACAGTGGTGTACACAATCGACCGGAAAGATTGACGTGCATGTAATGGGTCTTGGTGGTGTTAAGGATCAAGCCATTTATTTTAAACCAGTTGTTAATTTTCCCCAACACTAAGTTAAGTCTTTCTTGTAGACTTTCCATCGACTGCGCGCACACGACGGCAGCAATATCGTCCGCGTACATAAAGACATAAGCCTCACTTATTGCTTCAGGCAGGTCATTGAGCAATAGACTGAACATGATGTTAGAGAGGGAGGAGCCATGTGGTACACCCTTAGTAATGTTAAGAGGGTCTTAATCGGTCACATAGTCCGTTTTCAAAGACCTTGGCGACTGCCGGAATGATAGACACCGGCCGATAATTGTTTACATCACTCTTTTTGCCTTTGCCCTTATACAGCGGAGACACCTTGATTTTTTTAAAAGCACTAGGATAGCATCCAGTATGCAAACACCTATTGAATAATACCGATATAACATTTGCAAGCGATGCAGCCGCTATATTCAGTAGCTCCACTGATGTATCTAATAAGTCTTTAGTTGGTTTGCGTGCGATCCGTTTAGTAATAATGCGGTATACCTCAATCGGTGAGAAGGGATGTAGCCAAACACACTGACTGGCTGGGGGTCGCGCTTCCAGAAGCGTAGCCAGGGCTGTGTTCGGGTCTGCTTGAGGAGTGCCGCATGATATAGCCGCATGGATGAATTTAGCGTTGACCATAATTATTTACCAACTCTTTTTTTGTGGAAAAAGACTTACTATCTGCTTGCTTCATACTCTCAGTGTAGTCCGATCTTGATTGAGTTTTCCTACCAGATTCTACATTAACTACGTGCCACATACTTTTATTCGGGTTATTTGCCGTTTTTGAATGGTGTATATAATACTTAGATCTCTTATTTCTAAGCATCTTGGAGTACTTTTCCTGAAGTCGATATACAACCTCGTTTAAATTTGGAAAGTATGGGTATTTATATATGATACCTATAACATCAAACAGCAAACACTTAGTGTTTAATATATCTTCATCGACCCACGAATTCTCAGTCTTTTAATGTGCTACGCGTCTCATAGGAAAACAAACATCTACCTTGTTCTGTATTGTTATTACAATCGAGCGAGCTAAGTCGTCTGCACCCTGCCAGCGCGCCGCCACTAGGCATGGGTCATTGACGGTTTTTTTGTTAATGTAATTTAACTGTTAATCATTAATGGTCAACGGGTTAAAAAAGCTGTTAAATAAATAACAGGTTTTAAAACTTCAATCGTTAGCGGTAATCGTCAATTTAATATGTCAACGTTTTTGATCAATGACAATTTTGTTGCAGATTAAGTTAAAGATTATTGATTTGATAAGAATTTAGATTACTTTATTTTTTTGAACTGGAATGACCTTTCCTTCGTACTTTTTCCATGCTTTACCCAGCCAGTTAGGACTGGCGAAAGATCCAGGCGTACTTAACGAATATTTCCGAAGGATACTAAATTCTCAGAAATTAATAAAATAATATTGAAATAATGCATTGAGTGCATTGACGTTAATTGACAGTTAATATTTTTAACCTGTTTTTTCATTAATGAATAACAGTTAACACGTTGACGAATGAAAAGTCGTTAAAAAAACCGTTTATTGATTCAACACCCACCTCTAGCCGCCACCTCTTCCCAGTCAACGCTGGCCAGCGATGCGGCGAAGTTGTCCCTATTCATTTTGTTACAGTTCCGCGCCATATGTGTTACAGGTACTTGTGACTCGACAGTACATAGGCCAGCGATGCGGCGAAGTTGTCCCTATTCATTTTGTTACAGTTCCGTGCCATATGTGTTACAGGTACTTGTGACTCGACAGTACATAAGATTTCACCGCGAATTGCAAAGTGATCGTTAATGAGTGTGTTCAAACAGGAGGTCGCAATCGACTCTGGTGACATATTAGTATACACACTTGTATACTAGACAAGTAGAAGAATTCCCCTGTACCCTAGTTGGAAAGTTAATTTCAATAGAATAGGCATGGGCCGATAGCGTGTCTTTCAATCTATTTTGGCTAGAATTCATTGAACACATCAGGTCAATATTTATATCACCTAAAATTATGGTTTGTTCGTCATAGTTGTTAAGTTCGTCAAGAAGTGTTTCAAAACAATTTAAGAATTCATTAACATTCGTCAAGTTTGATCTATATATATACAAATCGCACCATTAGAACATAAATGGCACTAAACGAAAATGTTAATTTTACAGTATGGCCGTTTTAAGATTTTTTAAGAATTGAATGGGTGATATGGAACTAAAAAAATATAAATAAAGCTTTGTGATCGGCTTTAAATAACAGTTTAACTAACGCTGTTTCAGTATCCAGTGGCATACGATAAAATTATTGATTATTTATCAATGGAGAAGCATTTAAAAAAAAAGTTTAGCATTGTGTCGGTTATAGTTTTCTAGTTATTCAAAACTTTTTGCTTAATGACCTCTAAATTGTTATTTTACCTACATTGTAATGATAAAAAAGAGAGAAATAAAACAATATAACTACTAAAATAATAAAGAATTATATTTATTTGGCACATGCCCACAGTTTTCGGTCAAAATTATCACACATATTCATAATTAACAAATCTGTTTAAATCTAGATAAAAGTATTATCAAATTAACAGAAACTTCGTCATTTTATCATAAATAACATTAATATTAAAATCTTTTTCTAACTACTTACTAATCAGTACAATTATTAGAGGTATTTCAACTTATCTGCTAAGGTTAAAAGTCTTTCGAAGTAGGAACTGTAAAAGTTACGTAAAAATCAGCGTATTAAAGGTTTAATTATCATAAGAGTCAGTAAAAATCTTGCAGTAATTTAAAAATATAGTTTTTAATATTTTATACGCAAACCCTGCGTAGGGAACATAGCTGTTTTTTGACATGGAAAGAAAAATTCCATTTAACAAATATAAAAAAAAAAAAACAAAAAAACAAATTTTACAAATTTTATTTTTGAAATTTTTCTTTCCATGTCAAAAAACAGCTATGTTCCCTACGCAGGGTTTGCGTATAAAATATTAAAAATTAGTTTGGTATGGCGACTTCTATACAACATTGATTTGACTGCAATGTCAACGTGATGGTTTAAGTCAGTTCGATACTTTCTTAAATAGATGGCGCTAACGTCACCGTAAGACGTTATTAATGGAACGAAAATTTCGAGAACTGTGAGCGGGGTGCGATGGTCTAGTTGGTTAAGACATCCGGTGTACTGAATCGGAAGGTCGCAGGTTCAAACCCTGCTCGCACTCGAATTTTTCTTTCCATGTCAAAAAATATAGTTTTTTTACAAAAAACCGTAAGTAATTATAAAAATATTGTATCAAAATCTTGTACATACTATAAAATCTTGTAAAAACTGAATTACGAAAAAACCAGCAAAGCTTTTTAGCAATTTAGTCGTTAACGTCAGTTCTAGAACCGAGAAAAATATTAATAAAGCTGGAAGAGGCGACATGATCACCATCATTCGGAGCAAGACCACTTTGAAGATTCGAATCAGCAGGAAGATGATCACTTCTTTGATGATTATTAGAAACTTCAACAATCTGAGTGAAAGAAAAGTCATCAATTTTTAAAGTGTTTGGCATTTGGTCATTCATGTTACTATTTGCGTTCTCTGTTTCGTCATCCGGATTAGAAGGGTCGAAATTATTACGTGTGTCATTGGTACTTTGAGTAATTTGTTGGGTGTTTGGACTTTGTACAGACAAAGCTGAAGCTGAACTGGATGATGTGCTTGAGGACAAAGATGAAGACGAGCTGAAAGATGAAGACGAGCTGGAAGATGAAGACGATGACGACGAGCTTGAGTTCGATCTCCGGCATTTTTTCTTTGATGGAAAGTGTGTTCTATCATCGTCTGAGGCGGGAGAAAAGTCACCATCGTCACTGTTAGTTTGGTTGTGATAAGTGCTAGTTAAGGGTGAACTTCTCATGATGTTCAAATCGGACGCACTCATTGTTGAAAGGGGTTCAACAATATCGGAATTTCTTTTAGAAGCAGGCTTAGTATTTTGAGATTCATCATCGTCATCGTTGTTCTGAGTTGATAATTCTATCATCCTTCTACATCTACTTCTCTTCGGATCCATGATAGTTTAATGCCTTAAACAAAAAGCCTTTTCTTAATAAGTTCGTATAAAAACAAAATCTTAATTAAAGTTAACATATAACTGACACTAAAGTGAAACTGCCACTTATGCAATTACGCACAGCTAATATTTGAAAGCATATTTATTGATTAAATGGCTCTTTACAGAAAATGCCCGTTATTGAATTCATATAAAAACAAAATCCACACTAAAGTTATTAAATAACTGGCATTATATTCAAACTGCCACTTATGCATTTACTCACTGTAATATTCGAAAGCAAATTTATTAAATAAGAGGCACTTTACACAAAGTGCCAGTTTTTAACTCACCTCGGCAAGGATTCCCTCCGGAGACTTGACGAGAACTGGCGTAGTGCCGGTTTATCAATTACCGACTGGACAAATTGTGACAAATTCATAAGTGACACTACCGACATCTAGCGAAAATTTGGCGCATTAGAGCTACCGGGGTCTTTGCATTAGGCGCGTTTCATTTTATGCGTTTTGACTGTATACTTAACTAAAAAATGACATTTTTTGTATAGTGCCACTTATGTTTTAAGAGTGCGAAATTATAATTACATTGAAGTCTATTAATTTAATCCCTGAGATCTCACAGACCTGCTGTATTGATAGGTCGGTAAGTTTAGGAGAATCCTCGAATCTAACATCACTCCTGACATAAATACGCGAACCTCCGTGAGCTATGCTATGTCGACAAAACCATGACCCTAGCACATAGTTACTAATGTTCACAACTTTTAGTTGTTGCTCCTTTAGCCAATGCTCTGTCAGGGCCAACACATCACATTTGAGTTCACTTCTAAGCAGTACTTCAAGTTGCCTCGTCTTGTTATTTAGCGATTGCACATTTTGGTGGCATACAGCAAGTGAACGCTCGACGTGTTTACTCGTCGTTACGTCGTGATGCCTCGTTGATGTACTGCCGCTGTTTTGACAGCAGTGCGTGTGCGCCCCACTACACGCGGGGCCGCGTGAGAAACCACTCGGCGAACCGGACTCCTGGTGGCCACACAGTCGGAGTGCATATACAATCATACAGCGATTCTGGGACACCAATCACGAAAGATGCATGCCTATTTGTTTTAATGTCCCGTTTCTCAACATAATAAAATTCCGATTTTGCAATTTTACTAAGAAATTTGCTAATATTATCGACCGTAGTGTCGGGTTTGAAGGACCACGCTAGAATATATTTCATTTTCTCAACGGTCTGTAATTCATCATCGTCTTTCCCCGCTCCTATTATAATTTTACGTCTTTTACGTTGTTTCTTCACATTTACTGTTTGCCAGTCATTTTCACTATTATCATTAATGTCATCTTTATATGTCTTATTTCCAGTATTAGTGTCATCTTGTATCTCGTTCGATTTATTACCATCAGTCGTCGTTATCATGGAGTCGTCTTTTTTTTCGTCACCAATCGCGATTTTAGTGGCCGTCGCGTCCGAAACAGCTGTGATTTGGATCGGGCTTGATCGGCTAACCTCGGGTGTTTTCGTCTAATTAATCGACGGTGGTATGCTCAGTGTGCTTGCAGCGGATACAGCGCTACGTTTTTTTGGAACAGATGTTATTGCAGCCGCTGCGTTAACGTGGGCCAAGCGCTTTAATCGCTGTTGAGGAGCACTGGCACTAGACACGTTTTCGACAGATTTTCGGGTAGATTGAGTCTTCGCACTGTCAGTTTTTTGAATCCCGAGATCGGCTAAGATTTTGCTTTGGTTCACTATATCTTCGTTTTGGTTACAAACTTGGCACTCCAATGCACTGATTTTACTCACTAACAACTGTACTGTTTTTTGCAGTTCGCGTATCACTAGTTCAAGCGATTTACTAGCCATTTTATTATTAAATCGAATTAATAGTTCCACGAACACAAAGAAACGCGCCCGCGCATATATAGGGTCAACTACCCACAGCTACGGTAATACACCCTCGCTCCTAAGCATCTCCTCTCGTCTCCACTTCACACACCGCAGAACTCTGTCAAACAACTCGTTTCCGGTTGCTAGCGCTATTGCTCCTCTCTAATCAGGAGTAAGTTTAAAGAAAAGTAAAAAGAAATCTATAGATAGCTAGAGATTTCTTTTTGCTTATATTTTTTATTTTAATATTATAAAGCTAAAGAGTTTGTTTGGTTGAACGCGCTAATTTCAGGAACTACTGGTTCGAATTGAAAAAATATAAACTGCATACGTGTTACTTGCGCGGTTCATTTTTTATTAACATTCAACCTGACATTAACCTGCAAATTGCAAAAAAACTAAAAAAAAATGAATTTCGCGGGCTACCCTAGCGCTTCCACCTTAAGTTTGAGCTTCACACAACAAACGTAGGGCGGCGCTGTTTATTTAGTGGCCACATTACGATGATTTTAAATATGTTCGATTCTGTATGAGCGTACATGGTAATGTAACACTTACTGGGCCCAAACAGTAATATAGTATGGATCGTTCTACTAAAATACTCTGTGTACGCATAATACACTCAGTATGGTCCAAAAAGTGACGTCATAAACACAAAAAAAGATTCCCAAGATTCTTGAGAGTTTTCGAGTTACAGTTTCTTGAAAATGTTATGGAAAACTTTTTAAAAGATATATAGTATAGTTATTGTAATTGGGATCACCAGTATTACTCATGTCAAGTGCATAATTCCATTATTAAGTACCGGTATTATAATAGGTCAAAAGATTCGATAGACTCTTGTTATGCGGCTAATCACAACAGTTTACATAGGACTTTTTCATTGATCTAGTTATCGTGAGTGTTAATACCATGGACTTAGTATGAGGTTCGAGTCCGGTCGTGTTTTTGCCATTAGGAAAATATCACACTATTCGTGTAACCAGCCTGTTACCATCTTTACAAAGTAAATAGTGATGCGCATTGCAGTTTCAGAATTTTTGTGTTGGTAGCACTGACCGTAAAAACAAAGACTGCAAAATTATGAAACCAAATCAGCTACCACAGAGCATCATGTATTCATCTATTCATGTTAAATACCCAGCTACCATCAATAATGGCGGATGAAAGCGTGTTATGATTTGTTCATCAAATTCATAAAATTAAGTGAAAATTCATTTGAAGGGCAGCAAAATAGTGTTTTAATATATAATTTAGGATTTAAACTTGTCAGGAGAATATGTAATGTGTGTTTTAAGTGTGTATTAGGGTGTTAAAATAAATGGACATTAGTGGCTTGGCAAAATGACGCAGTTTTTGCCTCCCAATTTATTAGCATTATTTGCGGCTAGGGATCCTATCCCATACTTGCCGCCTGCCGCAAAGCTTCCTCATGAGAAGAAACAAAAGGGTTACGATGGAGTCGGAGCCTTTCTCAACATTTTTGAGGTTAGTTATGATAGAAACAATTTACGTATGCCGATTGTTTTATTTAATTTTGCACAGGTGAATATTTCGCATACAAATTATAATAATTACCATGCGAAGTATTCGCCTGTGCAAACATCAATTTTATTTTTAGTTTGTATAGGTAAAGGAGAGAAACTTTAGATTCAGTTTTTTTCATTTAAATGCCACTCATTTGCTTGAGACTGCCATTTTTAGCATTATATCACTTTCTAATCTCCTCTCGGTCGATAAATCATGTTAATATTAAGTTATTCATTTATTTTTTATCAATTTTACTTACAATTGTGAATTCAGCTCTAAAAATCTATCTTAAGCATATTTATTAATATTTTAGTATTTTGGTTTTCCTGCTATTTTACTTATATAACAGGAAAATATATCATTTAAAAACGAATAAGGATAACCATGTTTGAATCTGTTAAAATCAGTGTGTTTTGGCACGAATTTTACAGATCCAAAGCTTTTACGTGAAAATGGTTGATGTATCTCTCACAAAAAAGAGGCTACATATGGCGTTTTTGACATCAATCTCAGTAACCTGAAACTACACAAAGGAAAAATCATACAAATATCTGTTACATAGACCAAAGGTCCTTGTTGTTTTGTGATGTGCTAGACATTGTACCTTAGGGTGGTATAGCAATAATGAGGGCGACTGTTTAATAATGGAATAAACTTCTTGGAAGGCAAAGGCAGAAAGAAATGGTGCATCTTGTAATAAAATGTACATTTTGCTTTATTATCTCTCCTCAGACAACTCACGACTCAACTCAGAGTAGATAAGAGCATAAAATAGAATGTGAACATCCTTGTCTATTTACAGCATCCCTCAGAAACTCCACCGCCGACGCGTGTGGAGACGAGGGAGGAGCGCATGGAGCGGAGACGCAGGGAGAGAGCAGAACAGACAGCCTACAAGCTGGAGCAAGAGATTGCACTCTGGGACCCCACGACTAATGCAAGAGCCACCATGGATCCCTTCAAGACACTGTTTGTGGCTAGAATTGTAAGTATTATGTTGTGAATGTAACATAAGGCGTGTTTTCTCTGGTGGGTTAGGTAGAGATGCATAGTATAGTCACATTTCAAGTCATGTGAATACCACTAGATAGATATACCACTTATTCAGTACATCATTCTAAACCCACAATGCTTCATATTATTATCCTATTATGATTCTGCTAAAGTGGCCATTGCAACCCCCCTGAACGACCAACAGACTGAAAACATTATTAAAAGTCTGATTATAAAACATTTTATCTCTCAATTAACATAATTTATACTTAAGCATCTGGCCGTGGCATCACTTTGGGCCTATCAGAATACCTGCGCTTTGACTTTTTTTAAAAATGTTACAGCACCATGCTGAGTTAGCGGCCTTTTGGTCGCCTTCAGGACCAATTTTGTTTGTTTTATCATTTCTTTCAACAAATGCATGTTTATAAATATTCCTAACCTGAAAATTATGTTTTTTTAATCGGCTGAACGCGGGGTGTGGGGTTAGAAGTATTTATTAGCGTGTATTTGTCTACAGAAATGAGTATATAAAGTATCAGTGTGTAACGTATCGGTAACCTGTAGCCAAACACACCATAGCTTTACTAATAAATACTTTTTTCTTTTAGAAGTCTACATCTTAAATATATCTTGTTCACAGAATTACGACACGTCAGAATCTAAGTTAAGGAGAGAGTTTGAAGGGTATGGGGCTATTAAAAAAGTAAGTGCCTTTTATATGCTATAGCAGCTAGCTACTCACTGCTGCTTCAGACGAGCAGCTGCTGATGTAACAACTTGTCAAACTGTTGAGATTTGTGTTCCACTTAATGTAATATAATATAACCCTCGAGGAGTTTGGCAGAGGTGTACGCCGTCGGCGCGGCGGTATGTCTACTGAGCGCGTACGAAAGTGGCCAAAATGGTCGCTGGCTTTGATGCGTAGTCTGTTAGACGACAATCCGAACCAAAAATCAATATTAAAAAACCCAGCAGACGGGACCCATTTTGTATTCAAATGTGTCCCATCTGTTTCCAACTCTTCAGTTGGTTTTTTTTTTCCAGTTTGTTTAGTAATGTGAAAGATTCCTCGGATGTTTTAAGTTTACTTATTGTACGATTTTTTTACTTTTTTCATACGATTTGTCTTTTCGAATTACTTTTACCCTTCTTTCTGGGTCAGTTGTACAAATTACTTGACATACATTCAATAATCAAAGTCTTCCTCCCTTCTCACCTTCCTTAATCTCGCTTATAACAGCGATCTGCCAGTAAAAGTCCCGTCGAAATCAGTCCAGCCGTTTCGGAGATTAGCTGGAACAAACAAACAAATTAAAAATATTGTTTTTGTTATAAATACCGTATCCAGTTAAAATCTTTTATTTTGAAATCACAAACAGACACTTAAAATTTATTTATTTGAATAGATGTTACTGATATCGCCATCTCTCTCCCCCCCACAGATATGCATGATATTTAACAAGGACAGCAACAAACCCCGTGGCTACGCGTTCATCGAGTACGAGCACGAGCGTGACATGCACTGTGAGTGTTGTTGAGATTGGTGGAGCGCGCAGCTGGCGATTTTGGTGGTGTGGTGGCTTGTGGGAGCGGGCTGGGGTAAGGGGTAAAGTGGGGTAATGAGTAAAGTGAGCTAGGGTAAGAATTGAAGTGGGGGAACTAGTTAAGTATGCAGATAACTATGAATGCTACTGCTGTTCGTAATTAAACCAATTGTTTTCATTTTAAATTATTTTACCAAGAGACATTTTGTATACTATTTCTTTTTTTAAATGCATGCTTGAAGTGCTAATTATTTATTTTCGGGTAAACGCATCTTATGAAAATCAGTCCGTCCGTAACTAATTAAGCCACGCCACCAACTCCTCAGCCTGTTCATAATTATATTTTTTAATTATCACCATTATAACATAGCAATACAAATATACAAACAAAATTACTTTGACTTTTTAAAATTTTCCACCAACGAGTTTTTTTATATTCGACCATAGAGTTTTAAAAGTTATAATGGTGATACTCTGCGCAGTAATTCGATATTCGCGCAGAGACATGAGACATTCTCGGAGGGGATTGTCTCTAGTTTTCTTTATGCTTTCAAAAAATTATAAGCAAAGCATAGTCAGCCTATGATGTTCCTACTTGTAGGGCACAAGCCTCTTGACTGTGAAAGAGAATTACAAGAATTTTGTCATAGTCATAACGCTATTTTTTGTATCAAAAATATACATTTATTTTCAGTTTTTTTTAAGTATACTACAACTAGTATTTTTATAATATTTTATTTTACATAAAAAAGACATTGTTGTATCTGCCAGACCAAGCTAGACATTTTCTCTTTAAAATAAATATCCTCGATTTTTATATTCGGCGAACTTTGCATTAAATATTACTCCCATTTACCAAGGTGCACGAATAAAAAACAAAATGGTTGCCATCTTTTTTAATCGTTTAAATTAAATGACATCTGTCAATTTTTTTATGTCAGTCATCTGTCAAAAAGTTTTTTAAAAAAAAGCCAAGGCATTATAATTATGTCACTTGTCTATAACCAACGGTCTCCTCCGAGAATGTCCGGTATAAAGGCGCGTCCACACTATGCGGTATACATGAACCTTTTTGTACATGATTAACAAGTAATTTTTCTTTCCGGACCAGACTTGCCGTAGACCTCCAATTCGAGCTAACGCCATAGGTTTGTATGTGGTAAGATGCCAACATACATACAAAAAAAAAAATAGGCAACAATGGCCCATATGTGTACACGGATGGGCCATTGTGGTGACGGGCGCGAATTGGCCGAGTCACTAAGTTTAAAAAAATCAATTGCCCAATATAATAGTAGTTGTCTATGTTTTTAGTTCTGTTTTTTTGAATGGTGCCGAGAAAACTTAGTTTTTTAATTGAAATAAGTGTTTAGTTTTATAATAAAGTTTTTGCGCAACGGATAAAGTAAGTAATTGCGCACCAGGTAAAAGTACGAATCGTCGTTAAACGGAATAAAAACCGCGGGGTTTATGTAAGTAAAAAAAGTGGTAAAATTTTCAAAACGGTAGGTAAAAAGATGGTGGGTATGAATTTTTTGATATTTTAGAGTTTTTCAATAATAATGGTCGCACGGCTCGGTCGGTAGGTATGCAAAAAGTAGGTATACACAACCCTTTTTTATTACTATTAATGTTTTACCACTTTGACCGAGTGTATTGTGAGTCTGGTCAAAGTTGGTAATTGTTGGACGGTATGGACTGGTCAATCCGCGGAAAAGTGAATATCTTTTACAGGTTGTATTATTTGTAACACACAGCTATTGTATTCGTGTCTGAAAAAAGATTAAAACAAATTAGTAAATCCTTACAAACTTTTACCATAGATTAGTACATGATTCTAGACTGGAGAAATTGTTCGTCGGTTATTGAAAAATACTGCTGTTTCAAATAAAAGTCCAATACTTACAGTCACATAATCAAAATGTATGGAACAGCAGATTATTTTTGCTTACCAACGATAATAAATGAATACTGTGGATCTAGAAGCATGTCACAATAACCATGAAGTATATTTAAATTAAAAAAAAAAGTAATACTAAAAATGTCAAAACGTGTGCTTTATTTGGACACTTAGCAATAATTATATATTTTGCAATGGTCTAAACCTGGACAAACACCACCCCTCATGATTATAGGTAATAAAATCATACTTATAACGTCCATTTTTTGACTAATAAAACTTCTTTTGTGCACATCCTGCATGGTCCAACTTGATAACGACTGGCATTGTGAAATATAAAAAAAATAATAGAAATAATTAGTTTTCGTTATTTTTTTTGTTAATTTTGAATAGAAATAAAATAATTTGTGTTTTGGATGTGCACAAAAGAAAATGCAGCCCGGGAGACAGATTCACGTGGTTTTTTATTTATATAAAATGCAGTTGTCACCTATTTGGGATATTTCTGGATAATAAAATTCGATAAATTCGAATTTTAGACACTCAGTTTTAGTCTCTCAAAATTGTTGCATTAATAAAAAGAAAAAAGAAAAAAAGAATCCTAATGAAATCATTTATTTTTGACGACTTCATAGATAATTAATTATTAAAAAAAACAGTGAAATTAATAAATGAGTGTAGAATAAAATATAAATTTTTGCAAACTATGTAATTTTGGATTTTGTATAATCAATCTTGGTTTGGTTGACTAGCTAGAAACCTGTTTTCTAGCTAGTCAACCAACTCAAATACACTGACCAAAGCTACTAAGTTCACAGAACATCAGTTTTCGAGTCGGTGGTACTTTTAGATGAGTTGGCGCAAAAGACCAGTAATATCTGAGTAAAATAAATATACCAAAAAGTTGGCTGCATGAACCACGTGCCTCTGTCCCTTATAACCGCACCCTCAACCCTCACTCGTTTACAGCCGCATACAAACACGCTGACGGCAAGAAGATCGACGGCAAGCGAGTGCTCGTCGACGTAGAGCGAGCTCGCACCGTGAAGGGCTGGTTGCCGAGGAGACTGGGTGAGAGAACTAGTTTCATTTACTATCTTTTACCTACAGGGTGTAAACGGATCCTTCACGAAGCCGTCAACCAAGCACTCTGTCTAAGTAAGTCTACGCAAAAATAATTGCTGGGAAAATACTTTTTTTTGGGTGAAAAATCACGTTTTACGGTAGGACTTGATGTAACGCACTCAAAACATTTGCTGATGAATGCTTTGAATAGTAAACGGGTCATAGAGGTAATTAAAGTAAAAGTATTAACTTAAAAAATTGTATTTTTTAAAAAACTTGTGAAAAATTTGGAACTTTGACCTCCAATATCTCCAGAACTAGAAGGTTCCTAGGTATAGTACAATACAAAAGAAGATCGCAATGCTACAAAACTTAGTGACAAACGAATCGCTGCAAAACCGACTCCACGTAGTCTTGTCTGCCTTACCCCTAGAGTGTATGACAAAAATACTTTTCAATCTGTTATTTCATTTCTTCGTGGGCATTTGTCACTGCAGTATACGGTCCTATAACACCCACGCCTACGGCTCGGGTGTGAATTCTGCCTCGACTACAATGACAAAGTTTCCCCACATCAAAATGTTGTCTAGGCCTTAGATCAAGCTGAGGTTTTCCCTCAGAATTTACATACCATTGTAATGTTTTACCGACTTCGATGAAGGAAAACATCGTAAGGAGACCAGCATGTCTGAGAGATATTTCTCGACGGCATGTAAAGCCAATTCAGAGACCCGTGGGCGGCATAAAAACTGTCACCAGGTTAGGCACTAACCACACTGTAGAGAAGATCGTAAAGTCCATCTAAAAGTTGCCTGTTCGATATTGCTGTCAGCGATAAGACCGCCGTTGTTACCATAGAAATATTAATATTGTAAAAGAGCTGTGTTTTAATTTTAGTGCACAATAAATGATATGTAATCTGTCTATAATTTTCAGGCGGAGGACTCGGCGGCACCCGACGTGGCGGCGCCGACGTGAACATCAAGCACTCCGGCCGAGAGGACAACGAGAGGGAGAGGGAGCGCTACCGGCTCGAGCAGAGGGAGAGGGACGACAGACCTCGCCACGACGCCCGGGGAGCGGACCGGCCGCGTGAGTCTTACATGTGTTGTACATTACCGAAGCGCTTTGCTACATCGTTTATGATGCGCACAGCCAAGGAGTGGAATTCCTGATTCGGTGTTCCCAAGTTCATGTCCCCAATCTATTTAAGTAATAAAATAAAATAAAAATAAGTCGCGAGTTAATAGGCTTCTTTTGGGTTAGCTCATTCCATCGTCCACCTCATCTCTGTCCTCAAGACAAATATGGCTATCATTAAACATTACGACTATGATTACAGCGGCCGGCGCAGGCGGACGTCGTCGCACTCGTTCGCGCTCGCGTCGTCGCTCCGCGTCGCGCTCGCGCAGGAGAGACCGCGACCGCGAGCGTGACCGCGACCGCGAAGCTCGCGAACGTGAACCTGAGGACGCAGAGCGGTAAGTACACTGCTTAGTAGTAAGGGCTATTATAAGTGGTTTAATTAAGTAAGGCACCAGTAGCGAAGGGTCAATTTTTGTAAGAGGTAAGCCGGAGTACATATCTTTAATGTAATTTTATTATTTGTCTATACAATATTTTTCATAGGGAAACCGGCAGGAATCGTGTTCTATGGAATCTTCGCCACTGTAAGGCACTTTTGAATGTCAAAAAAAAACAAAAACAAAAGTAAAGCTACAGTCACAAGGCATAATAACTTGAGAAAGTATTGTAGTTGTCCATTCCAAAGCGTAGATCTCTATGAAGAAGAATGGGCAAGAAACTCCATGGACACAGTTTTCCATCAAAATATTTTTACATGATAATATTTCACTTTGTATAATTCCAGCGTGGCTGGCCGTCGTCGTCGCTCCCGCTCGCGTTCGGAACGCCGGCGCGAGCGCCGCGACCGCGACAAGGACCGCGAACGCGACCGCGACAAGAAGCGTTCGCGCCGCGACAAGGAGCGCAAGGAGCCCAAGGTGAAGCCCGAAGACATCAAGATCAAGGAGGAGCCCATCGACGGTGAGTTTGGTAAATATCAACTTTTCTCTTTTTGTATACTTTGGCTAATCTTGTGACTTACTTTGTACGCTGCCGGATAGAAACGAGAATCAAGAATCAGAGCGATGTTAAGGAGTTTATTGATGGTGAGTCTTTTTTTGGCTGTTCTTAGCCCTCGTACTGTCACGAGCATCAATATCTATATGTTACAGTCGAAACTGATACGGTCGGCCGACTGTAGTCGGCGATGTTTTTTTAAAATCTCGGCAAAGAGATATGCGTCTTTAAAGCGTAAATAATTTTTTGAGTATTTAAATTGATTTTATAAATAGAATATCATAGATAAACATGATTAGTTATAACAAATATTTACTTTTATGAACAAATTAACATTTATTTGTGTTCTGAATTCAAAATTATTTGAATTTTCATTTTTCATATTTTGCTGTTTAGCGGCATCATACTTTTGCTCCTTCTTCAACCTGGAGAAAGCAAAGCGCGGAAAAAAAGCAAATTAAATCAGTTTCCTAATAAGTCCTGACAAAAATACTTTCCGTTCTAATATTTTATTTCTTCGAAACTGTATTGAAAAACGTCGTTTGATATGCGTTGGGATTTGTTACTGCAGTTCTCAGCTCCATAACACCCTCGCCTGCAGCTCGGGTGTTAATTTCGCCTCGAATGCAATAACAAAGTTTCCCCACTTATATAAAAAAAATGCGTATGCACACGCACGCACTGGATTTTTTAAATCATAACTAATTCATTTCTTAACAAAATACATGGTGTAGAAAATAACTTAAAATTATATCAATAAGAATTAGATAGTAATAATCAAAAAATATTATTTAAATTATAATATTATTTTTATTTAATAAAATACCACTAACCACTTTTTACAATAATAAAATTAATAGTCATTTAATAAAGAAATATAGTCAATATAGTCAACGTAACAATAGAAAAATATATTTCCCTGACAGCAGTAGAACTACTTTGTTTAGCAATAGTATTTTTTGGATGGCACCTCGACTTTATAACCATTTACCAAAATGTATAATAGATTTAAAAAGTGTGGACATATTTAAATGTAATGTTAAAAAAATGTTATTGGTAAAATCTTATTATAGTGTTAATGAATATTTGTGTGACAAACCCTAAATAATGTTTATTACTTAAGTTTGAATTAAATTGCGTATTTCACAATGATTAATTTATGACATTTTAGCATAATAGATTAACTTTGACATTATTACTTTGACATTATTTACTTTGACTTTAATTGACAAATTTAATAGACATGTAATTTTGAACTTTAATGTATTTAAATTTTTAATTTAGGGACTAACCACGTTCCGAACTAAATGTTGCATGCCTAGTGCAGAATATGGTGACACTAACAACTTTCCTGTTTTTCAAAAACCCACCTGTATAACTACCCATATTTGCAATAAATGAATTTGAATTTGAATTTGAATTTGAAAATATAATGTCAAAACATAAAAATAATAAAATCAATAGTCACTTAATTACATAATAACGCATAAAAATAATAGAAAATATTGCATAAATACATGTCATTTGTAGACACCATATCTTGGCCGTGTACCATGACGTCCTTATGCAACTCTAAACAACAATTAACACCCCCTCTCACCCCACAGACTACCCCGAGTTCAGCATGGCCCCCCTGGAGGTACAGATCAAGCAAGAACCCAATGAGGATGAAAATAAATACAACCCTGAGGACACCAACGGAGAGGACTATAACTATTAAACTGTGCAGAGCGGCTACTTGTGGAGAGCTGCGGGGACTGGACACACATTCCCTTATTGACTGCCTTGATGACGTACTGAGAAGTGACTTGCTTATTTTTTACCTGACTACAGTGAAGCCACAAGGAAGGGTTATGATTTTAGCAGTCTATGTATGTTTGTATTTACGTATGTTCCTCCGTAACGCCTAAACTATTCATACGATTTTGATGAATTAAGTGTCAATCGATTCGTTATTATGAACCGGGAAACATAGGCTACATTTTAACCGACTTCGACAGTAGGAGCAGAAGTCGATTTTACCTTGTAAACTCCGAATTTAATTAGCGCGTGATTTTTCTGTAGTCGGGTTTTTCACAAATTTTTGTTTTACTTTTCCGTTATTATCGATGATAGAATGCTATTTTGTCTGTCTCTGGCCAGTCACACCTGCCTCTTATACATTTGGCTGGTTAATGATCTACGTTTAACTTTTTAAACGCCATTGTCTCATATACGTGACAAGCAAACGCGTACCCTGTACGCCAACAACACAAAAATGTGACAAAAAATGCAGTGCATTATAAAACACGAAATAAACAATAAAATCGTTTTGGAATCCCCATTCTTTTTTTTGTAGGTATTTGCGATGAAATTGTGGCTTGACGTGGAGGGCACGCGCGTGCGTTTATGCTCTGGCGTTCAATTATAATATTCCTGACTTTTCCCCTTCTGGGTTGAGTTGCCAATAGACGGGTACTTCCATGGACAACAAGAAGTATGGTCTTATGATAGTTTGAGTGAATATATTTATTAAATAATAATCATGAAATAAAATGAGCAACACAATTCTCTAAGTTACTAATATGCTGTACTAATATGAGTTAAAATATTATTGGATTTTTCCATCAGGAATTTCTCAATAGCAGCCACGGGGTCTGTATTTGTGTCCGGTAGATGGCAATAGGCTTGTCCCTATCATATAGTTGGCGAAATGTGAATGTACAATTAGTTACATCTCTGTCTAACCCTTCAGTCTAATTTCAAAATTTTTTGAGGATCACGGCGAGTGAAACTTCAGGGCGAAGATAGTGTTTTAATGAACTACATAACATACGCCTGTATACAGCGAAACGTTAGCCAGAAATGTAACAATACCCACATTTCTTCAGTTATAATAATTCTCAGATTGCTTCTTCTCTTGTCTTGTTCAATCGTTCCCTCATAACTAAGGATTGTGGTCACTGGACCCCTTTAAACGGACGATCTGTCTCCATCGACTCCGGTCCAAAGACTCACCACCTGCTGAAATTTCCTTGAGGAAGTAGCTTCTTTTCCTTGGTCGGACCATCGTGTTGGCGACCGGCCTCATGCTCCCTTGCCTTCAGTATTGCCCACAATAACCAGCTTTTCAAGGCTGCTATCTCCTCTTCGCATTATGTGGCCAAAATAGGTCAATATTATGCTGAAGGCAAACTAACAAGCAATAGTCAAAATATTTACCCTCAAATAAAACTTGTAGAAAACTGATTATTTCTATGATTATTATTCAGTATGTATTAAAAAATTTACATTTATCCATAATTTCCCCGCATCTCTCATTTTCGTCGTATAGCTCAAAGATATTAATAATAAAATAAAATCGTAAATAGGAATTGACCACATTTACTGACGCAGAATACACTTGAGCTGATCACATCAGTTCGGAACACCAGCACGCGTAGCATGGCAATCGTAGAAACGAGTTTTGTCGACGGAAGAATCGACAAAATGACAGATCAACAAAATAAATCTGTCATTTTGTCGATTTTTCCGTCGACAAAGCCAGTTACTACGATGGCCACGCTACGGGGGCTGTTTGTGCGACCAAAGTTTCTTCCTGGGCGAAGCTTCTGCGACCAAAAGTAGTGTCGGGTCGTGCAGTGCGCCTTCCCTCGCACACCGCACGGCTCACGCTGTCGCTAAGTGTGGTCTCCGTATCGCGACACGCGCATGTGTGACCGCTCTGCTATCATTAGTGTGGTTGTATATAGTTTATAGCTCTTCGTCCATTTGTGCTCGTGTGTTGACTCCAGTCGTGATGTGTTCGCACATTGATCTTAGGCTAAGATATGAAATAAACTATGAATATAAAGATGATTTAGTTTTATTTGTTATCCTTAAGTTGCTTATATCACGTAACATCACACCCAAAGGGTTCTCATTTTTTATTGTACACACAAAACTACATATAAATTGATATTATTGAATTTTATCACAATGGGTCAAAATAAAAACCGTTTGCTTACTATACTTTTTATTATTTTCTAAATGTGATTACTTTTAACAAAGAAATAACTGTTATCGTGCTAAAAATTGTGCAAAATAATAAAAAAATATAGTAAGCAAACGGTTTTTATTTTGACACATTGTGATAAAATTCACACTCATTTTGAGAAACTGTGCACATTCTGTGTCAAACCCTATCAACCAGAGTACGGGCAAATCAAGTTCTATCAATAGTACTGAGGGCAACTTAGTTTACCCGTGATTGTATTAAAACTAAAATGAATATTCAACCTCTTCATATGTAAACTTCATTCAGAAAATGTTTTAGATGAACGCGTGAACAGAGAAGGCAAAAAAAGCTATACGCGACAGCTTTTATGATAACTATTCTTTTTCGTTTTTATTTACAAGGTTTATTTCCTTCTTTTAAGTGGATTTTTATAAAAGCTTTTTTTTGTTAAAGTTTTTTTAATTAACAATTTAATTTTCTCATCTAAAACATTTTCTTGAATGAAGTCTAATGCATATGAAATTAAAATGACAAGGAAGATTGGAATTAAAAAAAAAAACAATTATTAACAATAATATGTATTTATTTATTATGAAAATCACAGGCATATTACATTATGGTACAAGTTCAGTACTCGTGTGTTATTATCACACATCGGGCTCAAAGAGACGCTCCACGAAGGGTTCGGCAGAGGTGTACCTAATAGTACACTCACATGTCGCCAGTTATGTTAAAGTCCCATGTAATAGGGGATGAGCCTATTGTCATCGACCGGGCATAAATACAGACACCGTGATGCTACTGAGAAATTCGTTATGGAAAAATCCAATAACACTTTGTCTGGCTAGGGAATCGAACCCAGGACTTCATGCTCGCGACCAACGAGGTAAAGGCGAACTTTTGACTAAAATTCGATGTGTCATATTAAAGGCCGTGTATCATTATATTAAATTGAATAATACAGGCAAGACTTAAAAGGCACAATAGTAATATTATTTAGAGCTTTAAGAATTTGTTCATTATTCTCATAAAGGTGAAAACCGATGGAAATAGTTGTAGATATTTACAAATAAAGGGTGTAACAAGACCCTTAACGAAGCCGAAAGGCACTAGTTCTCCCCGTCATTGCGATATTTTTTTTTGTTGAGTGCGTTACTACGAGTCCTACCGTAAAACGTGATTATCACCCCAAAAAGTAATAATTTTTGCATAGAGTTGCTTAATTTGATGTACAGATTGCTTGGTTGACGGCTTCGTGAAGGGTCCGTTTACACCTTGTATGTGTTACAGATATATGAAATCATTTGAATCATCAATAGGTACAATAATTTCAGAATTTGGTAATAAATACTCCATATTACAAATATAGTATTTTGCCACAAAAAAAGGTCTGCAATTATTGAACAATTTATTTTATTATTTATGCATGTATGGATATTCGATAGTACCGATAAACCCTACTTTGCATAATATATAAATGTGCCAACAAGTAAGCTTTAGTCAATTATTATGAGTTTTAAAAAAAGCTTTGAAGCACTATTAATTACAATAAAAAAAAAATATCTTAGTAAAATCTGTCTTTTAAATAGAATAAAAACAATAATTTAACATCTTATTTTAGAGTCACCTCATATAAAACCTAGAAATACCTAAGTCTTTTTAAGTAATAAACAATAAAATAAAAAAAGGACAACATAGTTACATCATGTCTATCCACATTATGATCATCTTTTCTTTTCTTTAGTGAACCATATAACTGTAGGGTTCGTCGCACTCATCATGACTAACTACTTATGTTTAGGCATTCATGAAGCGTTGTCCACACACTTCCTGCTTCCCGTCCCAGGGTCTGCAGCCTCGACATAGATTGCGATCGCAAAAACACCGAATTCTGTCGCAAACTCATATCGACCCGGATTTAACGATATTTGGTAGTCTCTACACTCAAAGTTTGCGATTGTCATTGGTATAGTACCAAACTTTAAGATTTTCGTAATGTTTACGAATATAGCGTGACTGGTAATTAGTGACCGATACTTAAACACGTGACTCATGATAACAAACAACTTCCCCGAAGAAGCATTTTTTTTTATTTACTCGTTTACTTTTTATCCCAGTAACACAGCCGCAACAAATCTATTCAATTTCTTTCTCTATGAATTCAATTTCTCTAATTACTATCGTACTGTGCAACAGTGGGAGACAGAACGGCGTCACGCGGCTAACAGCTGATAGGTCAAAGGCGCGCGCGTTGATTGTCGTGTCTATCGTGCATGACTATTAGTAATAATATAATTTATATTTAATCTGTAATGGAATTTATATTAAATTATATAATTTTAGACTCATATTTTCATTATATTCTTTAATCATTTGTATTCTTGTGGCTGATCATGGAATGAACATTATTATTGAACTTGAATAGTCCTGACCAGGACATGTGTGATCAGCGCTTAAGCGTGGCAGTTAGGCTGTGCCCTGTAGAAGGACAGTTACAAGTATGTCTATTAACCTATTATTATGACTTTTCAATGAAATTATTAATAGTTGATAATTTCATGTTATTCGACATCCTTCATTATTTTCTGCGGTTCCTAATTTCTGCTTTTCTTGTGTCGTTTCTGCCGTCTGAAATTAAAAACAATAATAAAAGGTTTTGGGTAGTCTTTGTGGAGGAGTTTCCGGGGGAGTACTGATGGAGTTGTGTTCCATTTAAAAAAAAAAAACGAAAAAAAAAAGATGGTGGTGGCGGTGGTGGATTGGTGGTTTAAATGGTGTTCTTTTTTTGATCCGTTTTTTTTTTAAATTATTTTACTACTGTAGAATCGGGTTGGTTTGGTATACAATTCTATCAATTTTTTCTAAATGAGAGATAATATTCCTCTTTTCACATGTTGATTGCTTGTGTGTGTTTGTGTGTGAGGCGCCATCATTCAATCTGCCTCATATGAGCTGAAGAATCCTACATTGTGATTTGGGCGTTTTATTGGCGCGTACAAGCTTTGTTTTGTAAGCGCGTGTAGGCGCGCCTGCAGCCACACGCGCGTCGCGTGCGAGCGGACACGCGCTTGTAAGCTCGTACAAGCGCGTAAGCTGATACAAGCGTATAAAAAAACGTGGTGTGCAAAGGATCTAAGACGCAAAAAACAGGCCAGTCTGAAATCGCATACACAACCGTTTGGTCAGAGGAACTTTCCTCTTTTCTATAGAGGATAGGAGGATATTCCTCTTACCTCTACATACTGATTCTCGTTACTATGTTCCATTATGGAAGTATAGTTATACTCACAATGCTAGAATCCTTGGTATCTAGGTACGGGATGGAGGGCTGTCGACCGAATAATCTCTTGAAGCCGAAACGGTTTGATGTGCGCGGTGGAGTAGCGGGCTGCGCAGGAGTTGCCGTCTGGAAGGAGATACAGAAAGTCCATTTAAATCAATGTAACGCGGGTTATCCTGCATGAGGCTGGCTCAGGAGCGTGGAGATGCAAAGAGAGGCGTATACCCAGCGGAGGTTGAAGTCGGGTTGTGGGGGATGATGAATCGACGTTCATCATCATCTGCCTGCCTTTTCCCAACTATGTTGGGGTCGGCTTCCAGTCTAACCGGGTGCAGCTGAATACTAGTATTGTACATAGAGCGACTGCCTATCTGACCTCCACAACCCAATGTAAGAACTATGCTTCAAATACTTCAAGTCCCCCGTACTATTCAATGCATCCATCAGCACAATGTTTAGAGCGCGTTACATTGAGTCCTACCGTATACCGTGATGATTCACCCCAAAAAAAATCGTTTCTTAATAATTTTTGTGTAGAGTTACTTAGTTCGATGTACAGAATGTTTGGTTGACGGCTTCGTGACGGGTCCGTTTACACCCTGTATTTCAAGTTCAGATTCTTGAGTAATTCATCGTCCGAGTTGTGGGAGTCGAGATCTGACTTACCTGCTCTATAACCTCGGGCTGTTCCACCGCCCCAGTCCCTCCGCTCGCGCAGTGGCCCGGCTTGCGCGCGCACTCACACGGGTTCCAGGTCCCCTGGGGTTGAGCTGGAAAAATTGTATTTAGTAAATAGTAAACTAACAACAAAACATTGATTTTTATATATTTGTTGTAGTGATTGGACTCCGAGCGTCAATATTTGGTTTGTAAGGGTAGATGATGACCATTCTGCCCAATAAAGATTTATTCAAATATAAACAACATTATACAACATTAGTTTTAGTATATGTGAAACCTGAAACACGTGTCTAGTATTTTTATGTAAAGAATCTATGTACAAAATTTCAAAACTGTATCATGAAAAATCACAAAGTTATAAGCCTGTTCAGTTACCTAGTTGTCTGCACTAAAACGTGGTCACCACGCGGTTCAGCCGCGTGCGCGCCTCCAGCGTCGTCTTGAGCTCATTGATAATAATAATTTGGCAGTAGGTACCTAAATTATTGCGATAGATACTTAGTGTAGCTAGGTGTTCAACTTTTAACCTTTTTTAAATATTTTTGGGACAAAATATAACATGGTTAAAAATAATTGGAATTGATTCAGTTACTTACTTATTCTGAACAAACTATATTCAGGTTTCGCATATACTAAAAATAATGTTGTACACAACAAACAAAATATTTACAAAAAAAAGGACTGCCAAAAGGACGAAAATTAAGTACGTTTACAAGCTGGAAGGGCACACCGACGTTAAAACGAGTACCACGTATACAGTACACTATTCTGAACCGTTAGTTTGTTTGTTACCTTTTCACTCCTAAACCACTGAACCGATTATCCTGAATTTTTGCATAACGTTGTCAGGTGTACAGAAACGGACATAGGGTACCTTTCATCTCGAAAAAAAGTAATGTTCCCGAGGAAAACAACAATAACGTTCTTATGATAACAGATGGCGCCACGTGTCTTTCGAATCATGATTGAATTATATTATTACAAGCAGAGTACAACCCTAATTTATTGTCACATTCTAAATTAACGCGAGCGAAGCCGCGGGCAAGAGCTAGTTATAAAGATATAATACTTACTATTATTATAATTGCAGCTACCCGCGGCTGTGTTGACATGGCAGGAGGCTGCAGTACTGCCCGTACTGCTGGGCTCATTGCCTGATAAGCTGCCAGTCTTCAGGTATAGCTTGAGTTCTTCAGCTCGCTCCATGTATCTGAGGATAGAAGAAATCTTTAAACATTTTATGAATTTGAGAAGAAATAATAACTATAGACTGACCGCTTTAACGAGTCCTCCGCCTTGCCCCATTAAAGGCACATTAAGCGTCCACAAAGTTCTAACAATACCCCACAGGTTATTTGCTTTAAAATAACCATAATCCACGTAGGTATACTTGATCAACCTTCAGATTATTCCATTTAAATTAATACTTTCGCGAGGATTCATTAAAGCGGTCGGTCTATAGCATAAGCTTAATGGCCTCCTCTCTATGAGAGGGAGTGGGCTATAATCCACCACGCGAGCCTAGTGCGGGTTGGTAGATGTCATGTCTTAGAATTTTTGATTCTAGGACAAGCGTTTCCTCATGATATTTTCTTTGACCGTTTTGAGAGCAGTGGTGATGAAAATTACACAAAGTAATGCGCCTGGGTTCGAACCCACGACTTACAGTTCGTAAGTCGGGGCCGCCACCACTATGCGACCGCTGCTCTCAGTAATAATAACTAACTTTAACAATAAACTGGCGCGTGTGTATGACCAGATGTATGAACGTGGATGAAGTAAAAAGAGCACCTATGTAAGGGTCCCAGCAGGTACCATGTAGTCGCTGCTTCTCCCACATGACAAAAGCGCGAGGTGATTTAAAAAATAACTAGATTTACCAAAAACGGTTACGTCTCCGGCGTTTCGCTAGCAAATTTATGCTGACTTTGCAGATATAAATATGACATCTCAGTCACCCATCATCGGTTTCCAGTCTTACCAGATACAGCTGAATACTTGTATTTCACGTCACGGTCACCCATCCATTTCGACACCTCACTCACCTGCTTAACTTCGCAGCCAGGGCAGCTCGTCTCAGCGAGTCGGTCTCACATCCCACACAAGGCACGAGGTACAGTAAGCTGTCTCTGTATGACGTAAACGCTTCCTCTAGCCGGCCGGCTGAATCTAGCTCGATAGCTTTCTTGATCAGGGTGACAGCCTTCAGAAAAATGAAAGGACATTATTTATACAGGGCGTACCAAGGCCCTTCACGAAGCCGAAAGGTTCTCCCCGTTATTGCGATAATTTTTTTGTTCAAGACCATCATCTGCCTAGCCTTTTCCCAACTATGTTGGGGTCGGCTTCCAGTCTAACCGGATGCAGCTGAATACCAGTATTTTACATGGAGCGACTGCCTATCTGACCTCCACAACCCAGTTAGTACTGGGTAATACGATACCCCTTGGTAAGACTGGTTGTCAGACTTTTTGGGCCACTGACTACCTATAACGACTGTCAAAGATCTACAAATGACACCCGGGACCAACGGCTTAACGTGCTTTCCGAGGCACGGAGGAAACTCGGTATGTAATGGGTGGTCACCCATCCACAGACCAACCTAGGCAAGCACGGCTTAACCTAAAGATCGATCCGAGCGGCTGCTATTATTTAGCCACGAGCTCCTCTGTTTTGTTCAAGACCATACCTGAGATAAGAATATTAATAATGAATTACAATTAAAACACGTAATTTGATGTTTTAACCGTTTCAGGTGTAAAAAAGGCATTTGGAAAGTTTACAAATACTAAATATTCGGTGTTACAATATTAATTATTGCATTTCAGAATCAATATACTAGTTAGCCATATTTCTTATTTCCTTCAGTAATATTGCCAAATTAATCATAAGAACGAAATATTTTTAATTTTTTTATTGACAGCTATTTGCGACGTTGCCCACTTTTTGTATAAACGCTCATAACCATAATCATTAGATTTCAGAAATGGGAAAATTTTGAGATGCGTTGGTTTGATTTTGCAAGACTGTCTGTGTCGCCTAGATTTAGCCAGCTGTCACTCATCAGGTACAGATCCAGGCTGTGGGCTCACCTTCTCATAGTTCTCCTTGGAAGGCATGTGCAGCAGGTCCAGGTACTCGTGGCTAAAGAAGTCGTCATACGTGATCCTGTTGTTGGGGTCGTGCTGCAGCAGGCGCACGAGGAGGTCGCGACAGCCGGCCGATATGGACGAGTTCGATGGGATCTGGGGATGGATGACAGAAGGAAAGTTAACTGTGGTTAAAATTTATGGCGGCTCGGAACATCTAACGTAAAGCTGCTCAGAAGACAATTTTAGGTATCAGTGGGGCGCAGAGGACGCAACGTCTTCACCGTATTTTGGGGGTATGGAGGACAGGGTGTAAAGTTCCTCATCCCCCATAGAAAAGGGAGGATCCTCCGACCAGACGGGTGTTATGTTTGGTGGGCTGCTGTCCGACAGTTGTCGGGTTCTTTTAATAGGTCTTTACCTATGTAATTGGAGATTTAATAACCAGCATTTTCAGATTTATTTATCTGTGGATTGGCGCGCAATTCGAAATTCAAATAAATTTTATTCGAAAGCCGTGTTCTTTTAGTTGTTTTTAGATAGTTTTTTGTTTTTGTGAAATTGTGGTAGTTTTTGGCGCCATGGAAAAACTGAAAATTCGTACAATTTTCGAATATGAGTTCCTACGTGGACATACCGCTGCGCAAACAACACGAAACATTAACGACGTGTACGGGCCTAACACTGCTTGCATAAACACGGTCCATTATTAGTTCAATCGTTTTAAATCTGGAAATTTTGAGTTGAAGAATGAGCCTCGCGGTCGGCCGGTAACCATTGTCGACAACGACGAATTGAAGGCGGTAGTGGCAACGGATCCAACTCGATCTACGGCTGAGCTTGCTGCGGGCCTTGGAGTTAGTGTCAAAACGACATTGAAGTACTTTCGTCAAATCGGAAAGATAAAAAAGCTAGATAAGCTAAAATAAAAAAAAATACAAAAATTTTTGTTTTTAAAATTTTCATACAAATCTCCAATTTCATAGGTAAAGACCTAATATATAGCATTAGGACACGAATAACTTTACTTGCGCGATGTAGGATTTTAGGCGTATGTCGCAGTTTAGTTCATCGTCGATGTGATAGATGGCGCTGTAGTACTTTTTGTTCTATGTTGCTGTTCTGCTCTTTGTAGTGTCACTACAGTATAACGCAGACCGTCACTCACAGCTAACTTCCGAGCCGCCATAAAACTCAAAGCTATTATTTCAATTAGACCATTACAGGCAATTTTGAATGTCAAAAAAAAAAAAAGCGAAGCTACAGTCACAGTCACAAGACATAATAACTTGAGAAAGTACTGTAGTTGCACTTTAGATTATACATATATGTGAGAACGATGTAGAAAGACGTGCAAGTTAAGAGCGTCCAGAGTAAAAGATTAAATCAACAATTTAAATTGAAAACAAGGGCAATATTTGAATAGTATCCTGAAATACTCGGTTTTCATATTATTTTGATTTTGTTTTTTTTTTCTGTATTATTTTATATGACTTAATTTCTATACAATGTATATTGTTCTGAAATAAATGACTTATGATAAATCAACAATATTCATTGCACTATTTGCCCTACCAAGTGTTGAGTTTTCAAACAAATGGAGAAATTCGAAATGTGTCGGGAAGTGATTTACGAAGTTGAAGCGGCTGAAGATAGAAGTATTTCCAAAGCAAATTGTGTAATCAACTTAATTAGAACAACAGGAAAGTTGATATTTCTTTAACAATGGTGAACTAGTCTTTAAGAGGGAACAGGGCCTTCGAAGAATTTGAAAAATAGGTACTTGAAGAAACTATTGCCGTCGCGTTGCGTCAAATCTGCCCCCGTAGAGTGCGATAGGGACAGTGCAGCTCAGACCGATTATATTCGTATTCCCCTTTTATCTCCTCGAAAACTTAGCCGATTCAATTATTTCTGACATTACACTTTTAAGAAAGAGTATGTTTAGGTTCCTATCAATTTCTTTTATACGCTGATTAAAGCTTTCACGGTTTACAATTAACGAGAGGGGGGAACTATCGGGAGTTCAAAATAATGAACAACCACGGAAGATATCCCGTAAGTGACAGTATAAGTTTAATTTCTTATAAGTTAAAAACTTTGCGTATTTATCTGGTAGTCTTCTAATCACGGCCGTAAAAATCGGGCATTTTTGTCATTTTTGAAACTCTTATTAGTTGCTGAAAAAATGGTAAGGACAGGGACGTTTGTCAGGTCTATTGACCTTGATTCTTTAAAAAAATGATTGCTCCAGAAATCTAGAGGCATAATTCAGGAACAAAAATGTGGAATACATTTGTATGGAGAATCGCAGACGCTGTTCCCTCTTAATAAAGTGCTCTTACCTCAATGGGCGCTTGTCGCTGTATCTTATCGACCAGCTCCTTGAACGTGCTGGACGAGTAGGGCGCGCGACCGAACAGGCACTCGTACATTATCACTCCTGGATTAACGACAGCATACAGCTTAGGTACTGATTACTGGGGTGGGCATCAAAATTCGGGATAGACCGGACTTTCATTGGTTGAAACGAATATATTTGTTGATATTTCTATAAATTAGGTTTTACTCGTCAAAAATAAATAATGGTTTAAAGCTAGAATATGTTTAATTTTTTCATACAGGGTGTAACAAGACCCTTCACGAAGCCGTTACACAAAAATTATTGCTGGGAAACGACTTTTTTTCTGGTGTGAAATATCACGTTTTACGGTAGGACTCAGTGTAACGCACTCAAAACATTGTGCTGATGGATGGATTGAATAGTACGGGGGCTATGGAGGTGTTTAAGAACATCATGTATTAAAAAAAAACTTGTGAAAAAGTTGGAACTTTGTCCCCCAATATCTCCGTAACTAGAAGGTATGGTTTAGAACAAAAAAAATATCGCAATGACGGGGAGAACAAGTGCCTTTCGGCTTCGTTAAGGGTCCTGTTACACGTTTTATAAGCTGTTTGTAGTAGTCACTGGGACGAACTGAATGTCTTCCTTGGGGAAGACAGTGGACGTTGGAAGTAATGGAGACGTTTTCCCAGCAGTGGGACATTATAGACTAATAAGAATGTACTCACCGACGCTCCACAGGTCGACCCGAGCATCGTATTGGCCGAAGATCATCTCCGGCGCCATGTACAGCGGAGAACCGCGCACCGAGCGACCCGCTTCCGATGTCATGTGTTGTGCGAATCTGAAATATACAAATAATACACAATCGTGAGTATATAAAGTCCTCACTGGGACGCCGGACGTAGGATACCCTAGTCACTCCCGACCAGGGCTCGGAACCGGTTTAAAAAGAACGGTTAATTTCGATTAAATGTTTACCGATGTTTTACCGGTAAATATATCGTTCCTTTTTTTTTTTTTTTTTTTTCGGTTGGGAAATCATCAAATGACCCCCCCCGCTCTGGGCGGAGCGGAAGGGAGTGTCAGACTTGTATTGACTAAAACCCATCCATGTTCCTTCTTTGCCCTTTGTGTTCCAGGGCCACGGTATCTCTTTCGAACAGTCCCGCAGCAATATGTCGTTCCTTCATTTATCGGTTAAACAAGTGAACTGTTTTTATGTAACCCAAATGATAAAGGTTACCGGTTACATAAGCACAAACAGTTTTGACACCGAAATTAACCGGTTAATTCCCTAATTCGTAATTTTTTTTTCGTCTACGGTAACGTCTAGACCGTGCGAGCGAAGATGGCGGGGGCCAGCGACCTATCAAGCTTGGTTTTAACCGGTTAATTTTCACTATCAAAACTAAAATTAATGAATAATAGGTTTCCGCATAAACCGATAAAGTGAAAGCTTTAACCTAAATCGATTTCCGAGCCCTGCCCCCGACGCTCTATCGCCCTCCTTCAGGAAAGCAGTAGGGACCGCCGTTATTTCGACCTCACCGTCGAGCTCCGTCGCCCGTTGCTAGAACCAGCCCGCGATGCTGAGCCAGTCGTTTTAAATCAGCCCCTAAATAATGATATCACTCAGATCTACCCGGTCCCTTTGCTGCCCTCCCCAGCGACGCCCTAAGCCGAGGCTCGTACTCCACAGGGAGAACCCTTAGCGCGTTGTCGCTTAGTTTATAAGTTTTATGCCTTTGGCTGGAGACC
The DNA here is from genome assembly GCA_963576755.1 of Noctua janthina. Classification (NCBI taxonomy): domain Eukaryota; kingdom Metazoa; phylum Arthropoda; class Insecta; order Lepidoptera; family Noctuidae; genus Noctua; species Noctua janthina. Next base: position 445,047 of record OY755077.1, read on the forward strand.
TTACTCTCGAGATAGCTGATGTTATAAGGAGTAACTTAAACTACTTTTATATTTAAAAAAGATTAGTGTTCCATGAAAAAAAATTAAAACCTTTGTAACTGTTAACAAAATCCGATTCACATACGGAAGAAATATTTTTATATAAAAATTTATGCGCACGAAGGTCGCAGGCGACAGTTAGTTAGGTAATGGGGCTAGCCCATTGCCGTCACTTGGATTTAGGCTGTCACTAGCCTGATGGAAAACCCCAAAACGTGACTCTGACCTCGAGACCGAACGACAAGACTAAAAAATGAGGAAGCTAGTAAAGAAAAAACAATTTGCAGCGTTGATGCTACTCACCCGAAATCGGCGACCTTCAACATATATTTGCCGTCCGATCCTTTGTGCAGTAACAGATTATGAGGCTTAAGATCCATATGTACAACACCTGTGGAACAAATATAAAAGAAAATTAATTAGGTTTCCATACGAGATAATTACTTAAGAGCGTTTATACAGAAAGTTGGCAACGTCGCAAATAGCTGTCAAGTATTTCGCTGTTTTGATTAATTTGGCAATATTACTGTATGACAATAAGAAATATGGTTAACTAGTGAACTAGAATATTGAATTTGAAATGCAATAATTAATATCGTAAAACGAATATTTAGTTTTATATGTATAAAAGTACTTGGAAACTTTCCAAATGCCTTTTTTACACCTAAAACGGTTCCAACATCAAATTCAGTGTTTTAATAGCAATTCATTATTAATATTCTAGTTTACTAGTTAGCCATATTTCTTATTTTCATACAGTAAAATTGCCTAAATGAAATTCATTAAACAAGTAAATATTTGACAGCTACTTGCGACGTTGTCAACTTTTTGGATGAACACTCTTAATACGTTTACGAAAAAGTGGGGCAATTGTGCAACACACAGGCGCGTGCATTGTAGGTAGGCACTGTCTACTTGCCTTACCTCATAAGATCCAATAAAACTATAACGTGTAGTTATTGCAGTTTTGTAGAAAACAGCCGTTTTAACCGACGACGGAATTTCTATGTGCGGGGGCGGGGGGGGGCGAGGTATTCAAGAGGGATGTACTGAATGCGTGGTAACCGTTTTAGCGTCAGTGTCCTTTACACCCTGTATAAATCTGTTATTTCTTAATGCATTTAGAAATATTTTATCAACTTACCCTTTTCTCTCAGAAACTTTAATGCTGAAGCTAATTGTTGTAGGAAATATCGAACCTGTAAGTAAGATATTTTATTGATTAGCATAAGCGTCAATCGTAATGACGAGCAGAACTAGTGCCTTTCGGCATCATTAAGGGTCTTTTTACACCCATTGTGTACCCAGAAGTCTTGGGCGCGTCGCTCACACGAACTAAAATCGAGGCGGTGTTAAAGCGCTCAAGCGGCGCGTCGCACACTGGTCTGGAAATCGAGCTCCGTACTCATAGAAACTCAAAGTAAGGAATTAAAAAAAAAGTTTCAATGGCTCTGGTATAAAGTATCTACAGTATTGTTACTAAATAAATGACTTAAATAACTCAATTCACCTGTTTCTCCGGCACTCGTCCGTATCTTTGTATGTACTTAGACAGGTCACCGCCGCAGCAGTACTCCATTATAATGTAGATATTCCTGAAAATACACCATTTTCATTTTTCCTTCGTATAGGATGATTTCCACCAAACGGCTCGCATCGCATCGGATCGGAACGGATTTTACAATCTTTAAACGATATTAAATCATGAACACAGTATTTAAAGTCTATATTACCAAGCCGCGCACAGCAGCTTGACCGCGGGAGTCTTCCGCGACACGCGATCGTAGCCGAAAGTATGCTGTGACGTTCGATCGGCTCCGTTCGCGTGTCGTCGTATCCGACACGGTACGAATAAAACTATTTTTGACTAGGCGTAGAAACGGATAAGAAGTTCGTAAGCTACGATACGGAGCCGATCGTATGCGTCGACATCCTGCCGGATGTGATCGGCACCCGCGGCATCCGTTCGTGTCCTTTCCGGTCCGATGCGATGCGAGTCGTTTGGTGGAAATCATCATAGTGACATGGGCCCCACAACGAAAAGTGAAAATGAAATCAGTCACAGGTCAATCTTTAAGGTGCAGCACCGCTTGCCAAGGTCGGTCTGTGGATGGGGCAACAGTTTGTGTCCAAGTTCTTTATTTTTTTTTTATTTTATTTATTTATTGACACACCAACGACTTATTCACTAAATCATTACATTAAATATTTTCTAATTCAACAGCTTTGCGGTGAATTCGTCACTTATAGGTGTGCACAGCACTTGTATAATAAAATAAGAAATAAAAATTGAAATGAAAATATATGAAAATAACAAAATTAAAATTATAAAGTTTACATTGGATTTAAAACGTAAAGTAGTTTTTAAATTAAAAATTAAAATACAGTACAATTCCAAAATTTTAAAAAACAGCATTTAAATTAGAATAAATTTATTTTAGTAGATGGGAAATCCCATCGAGCAATGTCTTGTAATACATAAACTAGATAGCTCATTACATCATATACATATAATATTGATTAGATATGGATTTATCGTCAAGATAAAACAATCCATAATCTCAAGTTTATTATAATTGGACTCAGGAAGTTTTAACAGATAAAGAAGTATTATATCTTTTTTTTTTTAGGAAGTGCTTTCTTTTAAATACTTTGTGTAAACGGACCCTTCACGAAGCCGTCAACCAAGCATTATGTACATCAAACTAAGTAACTCTATGCACAAAATATTGCTGGGAAATGAATTTTTTTTTTTGGGTGAAAAATCACATTTTACGGTTAAACTCAATGTAGCACATTCAAAACATTGTGGTGATAGATGCTTTGTAAACGGGACTGGGAGATAATCAAAGTAAAGTTACTATCTTAAAAAAAAATTGTGAAAATTTTAAACTTTCACCTCAAATATCTCCGTAATTAGAAGGTTCCCAGGTATGGTCCAGTATAAACAATGATCGCAATGACGGGAGAACCAGTGCCTTTCGGCTTCGTTAAGGGTATTTTACACCATTTATAATATGATGCTGATCGCTGATCTCTAATGCTGTGTGATCTATGTCTTCTTTTATTATTTTGGCAAAGGGGTATCGTATTACCCAGTACTAACTGAGTTGTGGAGTTCAGATAGGCAGTCGCTCCTTGTAAACTACTAGTACTTAGCTGCATTCAGGGTTGGAAAAAAACAGTTTATTTTAAATTTTATAAAACAAACAGTTCAATTTGTTTTAAACAAGTGTTTTTTTTTTTTTATTTATTTTGTTCTTTTTAGTTTAGGACATTATTTCAAATGAATTCGACCTATAATGCTTCATTTCTAGACAAGATCTTTCATATTCAATCATATCAACAATTAAATATAAAAATTACATAACATCACGCCTGTAATCCTCGAAGGGTTATGCAAAGGTATACCTAATAGTGCACATACATTTACCCAGTTATGTTGAAGTCCTATGTAATAGGGGGCAACCCTATTGATTAAAAAAATAAAAACAATCAAAATTGTTATAATTTTGATTAATATGAAATTGAAATTTTGAATATTCTAATGGTGTTATCTTGTCCCAAATAAATCCTGGTACTTAGAACTTTGTTTAATTGAATAAATTACTTAATGCAAAAATATTTTATTTAATTACAATGCCAATAAAAGTTCAAAAATATAATATAGCAATAGCATAGACTAAACAGGTTTTTATTCAAGCAATTTAGACTCCTAAATATTAATTTATTTTCATTTTATATCCATTCATTTGCTATGAACAGTAGTTAATCTGTGTTTTTAAATTTGTGATAAAAAACAAAGTCAAACTGTTTTAAACATGTGTTGTAAAACAACTTGTTTTAATCATGCCAAATCTGGCTGCATTTGATTAGATTGGCAGCCGCCCCAACATATTTGGGAAAACGCTAGGCAGATGACCACAACCCAGTTAATACTGGGTAATACGATACCCCTTGGAAAGACTGGTTGTCAGACTTTTCGGGCCACTGACTACCTAACGACTGTCAAAGATCTACAAATGACACCCAAGACCAACGGCTTAACGTGCTTTCCGAGGCACGGAGGAAACTCGGTAAGCCATGGGTGGTCACCCATCCACAGACCAACCTAGGCAAGCACGGCTTAACCTAAAGATCGACCCGAGCGGCTGTTATTATTTAGCCACGAGCTCCTCCATAAACTAGGCAGATGATGATGTGCTCATTTATGTAACATTTTGTTTAGAAAGTATCACAGATGATTGAGTAATAAAGATGACATAACTACAAAGCCAAACTTTGTCTAGAACCTGTTATTTTCTGTCAAAATGATTAAAAATAATAATAAACAAAAATGAATAAAAGTTTGGTAATTCATTTTATTTTTTAATATATTTTTTTAATTATTATTTATTCTTTTTATTCTGTTAAATTTTTCTTCGGAATTGTTTAAGATACTCACTTGTCGTCCCAGGTAAAATTCTTCATATGTACGATATGGGGGTGAGTCAGAGTCTTCAGCAGTCTGATCTCCGTGATCAAGTTGTCTACGGCCGAGCCGGAGTACTTCACTCTTGATTTGTCCACACATTTTATAGCAACTATGGAGCGGGCTCCCACCTGTAGAACAACAACAAAACACAAGTTTACGTTTGAAATCCAGGAAAGGTTGGGCAGAGCTATAGTGTTATAGAAGCATTTGGCAAAGTTTATGGATAATGTGAAGAACACGGTGTATAATACAAGTAGGATGGTAGTAGGCATAACATGACTAACTGGACGTGAGATAACTATGGGTGACTAGGACTACAGTACTGAGAAATACTTGGAGGAAAACAAAATAATATATTTTGGGTAACCACTTTTTCAATTTAGTTATATTATATTGACATGAAAGAAACGTCTGTAATTATTGTAAGTATTAAATGAATTAAAAAAAAACAACTAACTATCTGAACTACATAAAATTAAAATAAGTAGAGCATCGAAAAATTTCTAGTTATTAAACCAGTGCATTCCAGTTCCAAATTTTAAATTATCTAAAGAATACGGATTGTACGCGTTTTATTTGATCGCGTTACTTCAGTATTTACATCCCAAAGATAATATAAAATAAATAAAACCTTATTGTTTACATAAAAACAAAGAAGATGATTAGAAAATTATATTTATTACCTTCGTGTAAGCTTTGTAGACTGTGGAATAGCTCCCGGAACCTAGTTTTTCAGTCACTACATATCCGTCTATCTTAGGAAAAGCCATTTTGCAGAATAATTACTATTTATCGATAAGTTTTCCGCATTTTTCAAATAATTTCACTGAGTTTTGATAACGAAAACGTCTAATGTCAAACTCAATTGATAGTGATTGACTTTGACAGACAACACAGTGTTTCCAGGATTGTGTGTAAAAATTGTTGTAGTAGTTTTTGACTAATTCTACTATACAGTTAATAATAAATTATGAAATTATTAACATCTAACTTTTTAGCTTTAAAAAGAAGAGTGCGTTATTTATTGATATTTTTTTATTAATAAATAATTCAAGAGGAAGAATTGGTTACACGAAGCAAACACACAATTATCCTCTGTTGAGTTATAGTGTGACCGATTCTCACAAGAGGGCGCGCTGAACAAAATGGTCAGTGAATCAGTCCTAAAACTAAACAATATCTACATAAACTCTCGCCCTTTCCCTGTGGGGGTAGGCAGCAACTATAAAGCACAAAATATACATAAAATAGTAGGTACTGTGCCAATTGCACCTATTTAATTGGACCTATTGTTGTAAACAGAAATAAAGTCCTTTAGCAGCTATTTTTAACGGATAACTATAAAGTTGGCTAAAGAAGTTTGAATAATTTCCCTGTTGAACATAGTTTTGACATAACCCACTTGTTAGCCAAGTATTATACTAGAGGTAAAAAAATATGTTTAAGAAAAAAATAACCGACTTAGAAAAAAAACACAGAAAAAGTGAAAAACAACTTTACTTTCAGAAGTTGGTGATTTTGTTTGTGTCTTTGACTTTATTGTAAAAATGTCTTTATTTATACCTATTGTGAATTTGTGACGTCCGTAGGTTGCTTTACGAGAACATTCTAAATTAGGTTCAAGTCCGTTGAATGTTTCACTATAGAACTATCAGTGTTTTGTAGTATTTCAGTATTTTATGTTTTTTTTTTAGTTAGCCCAGTCCTGAGCAAAGACCTCCTCACATTCCTTCCACTTCTCACGATGGTGTGGTTCTTCTCGCCAATGTTGTAAATAAAGATATTAGGTGTTTAATCGGTCGTGTATTAATTTATCTCATACCCAGCTTGTAACAATATAATAGAAGATAACTCATAAAGTACCCAGGTAAAGTCAATGAAATTACGAACCACCACAAAAAAGAATCACGAAAATCCGACCAGTGAACACAGAGAAATCGGTGTACTTACATGAAAAAAAATATGCTGTTGGAATACATAACCTCCTCCTTTTACAGAAGTCGGTTATTAACTGTGAAAGGACAGATGTGTGGTGCATTATACACGCCTACTACCCAACATCATCATCACCATCTTGCCCTGCTTCTTGTTAGCGTGTCTATGGCAATCTAAATGTGGGGTGCATGAAAGGAGCCTCCCCGAGCGGCGTATCTACTGAGCCACTAGACGTCCGGCGCACCCTGGGCATTATCATTAACACTAGAAACGGGATATTTTTTGTTTTGGTCTGCTCATAAACACCCACCCGCGATAACTTCAGTTTATCCGTGATCATGGTGTTTGTAAAAGCGCCGAAATATCGGGAACTCAAAACAAATAGTAAACATGGTAAATGTCCCGTTTGTAGTGTTAATGATAATGTTAGTGACCATGACAGTTTAAAAACTTATATTGCACCCTGGACCGTCTGCGAGCCCCCTGGCCCTGCAGGGCTAATCGTTTTACCACGATGGCTATCCAAAGTCCATTTATAAGACCGGTTTTGTGCGTAGTCTCGGTCAACATCGAAGGGTTCTCACAAGACAAATCAGAAATTCTTTCCGATGTCTACCGCAGTACTAACTGCGATGAGACCCACTGCGCTGAAACCACAGTCGGCCACACATCGGTGGACTTACGCTTATCGCCGAGATCTGTCACCATCCGTCTTTCCACTATTACTTGGAGTCTTGGGCGATTCCAAGTAATAGTGGTGCCTCACGTATTTTCCTCCTATACTCCCCAACTTACTATAAAATTATGTAGATATAAGCAAAAACATTGTAATGTTTCTACAGAGTCTGTTAATAAAATGTTTAAGTTGTTCGTCACATAAAATAGTTAAGTTGTCAAAGACCAATTACGAAGAAATCCTGCACAGAATAATAAGTGCGGTCCAAATCCTTCGCATCGATTGACGCAACTTCGCAATTATTCAAGGATTTGCCAAATTGTAAGTATGAATACAAACTGGGTTTTAGTCGCTCGGGTCGATCTTCAGGTTACACCGCGCTAGCTAAGGTTCGTCCGTGGATGGGTGACTACCCATTACATACCGAGTTTCCTCCGTGCATCGGTAAGTACGTTAAGCCGTTGGTTCTGGCTATCATTTGTAGATCTTTGACAGTCGTTATAAAGGGTGTAACCAGACCCTTAACGAAGCCGAAAGGTACTTGTTCTCCCCGTCTTTGCAATCATTTTTTTTCTAGACCTGGGAACCTTTTAGTTACGGAGATTTTGGGGGTCAAAGTTTCAACTTTTTCACAAGTTTTTTTTTCATAATGTAAGATTTTTACTTTAAACATCCCCACGACCATCTTACTATTCAATGCGCCTATCAGCAGGATGCAAGTATGTTGAGTGCGTTACGTTGAGTCCTACCGTAAAACGCCATCTAAAAAAAGTTTCTATGTGGAGGGTTTCAGAATGCTGAATACGTGGTAACCGTTTTAATTCAATTTATTTATCTCAATCAACATTTGGATCATAATATAATAAATAGCATTTATAGATATATAAATAAAAAAAAAAACAGAAAAATAAATAAAATAAGACAAAACACAACACACACTTTCATTATTACTTACAAATTAAATTGGTTTGGTTTTTTTTTGGCTTAAGTGGCAGTGGGCAGGGCACATTGCTCGCAGAACGGATGGCCGATGGGGCCGGAAAGTTCTAGAGTGGCGACCGCGAACTGGAAGACGTTGCGTTGGAAGGCCTCCCACTAGGTGGACCGATGACCTGGTAAATGTTGCGGGGATCAGCTGGATGCGAGACGCGCGGGACCGGTCAATGTGGCGACACTTGGGGGAGGTCTATGTCCAGCAGTGGACGTCTTTCGGCTGAAATGATGATGATGATGATGAAATTGGATTGGTTTTAGTGTCGTTGTCCCTTCCACCCCGTATACTGCCTGATACTGACTGACCTGCAGATTGCAAAAAAAAACGTAAGAAAATTTGAATTTCGCGGCCTACCCTGCCTTTTCAGTTAGACCGACCGCGTAGCCCTGTTTAAGATTGACCTTAATTTTCTAAACGGACAAAATTATTCACAGTCGGAGGCGACTTACACATAAATATTGTAGGTAGACAAAGAGGTAACTTTTCGAAAGCCAGAATTGAGAAGTCTGGCAAACTTTACGTTTATAATTTCGTGTACATGATCCATCTGAGTTACTTAGCTATTCAAATTAGGTGTCATTGTCAGTGCTAGATGACGCACTTCTTCCAGTCTGCTCCGATTTTCGGTATCTCGGTTCACTCGTGCAAAGCGATGGCAGAATATATCGGAGTGTTAAGCACAGAATTAACACGGGGTGTATGAAATGGCTGCAGGTCACGGGAAGAATATGCGGCTCCCGCATTCCCCTTAAACTCAAGGGGAAGATTTATCCATGGTTAGACCTGCTGTCTTGTATGGATCAGAATGTTGGGCCACAAAAGGGATGAATGAAAGGCATTTGCATGTGGCTGAGATGAGGATGCTAAGGGGGATGTGTGGTGTAACGCGAATGGATAAAACAAGGAATGAGTACTAATTCGTAATAAATAAAATTATCATCACAATCTGTAGTGTCCGTGTGTCTCACGGGAAACGAAGTCATGTTAAATGTAATTTACGATTTCATTTCGATTTGAGGTGCAATAATAGTCGAATTTATGAGTCCGTAAATTACGTATTGTGCGTTTTGATTGCTGTATATTCTCTGCTGTACTTTGTGCGATGATTAAAGTTTTTAAATACCATTGAAAAATATGGACGACTAGCTTTTTCCCGCGGCTTTGCTCGCGTTAATTTAGAATGTGACAATAAATTAGGGTTGTACTCTGCTTGTAATAATATAATTCAATCATGATTCGAAAGACACGTGGCGGCATCTATTTATCATAAGAACGTTATTGTTGTTTTCCTCGAGAACAGTACTTTTTTCAGGATGAAAGGTACCCTATGTCTGTTTCTGTAAACCTGACAACGTGTATGCAAAATGATGATCGGTTCAGTGGTTTAGGCGTGAAAAGGTAACAAACAAACAAACTTACTTTCGCATTTATAATATTCGTTCGGATATTATTTAATCGTAAAACTAAATAATGAACATAAAATACATGTGAATTACGAAGGCTGTAGCCGGAGGATGGAAAAAAAATACAAAATTTATTTGAACTTAAATTTAATTACAGAAATTACAATGTAAAATATTAACTAAGATGTCGATAGTTGACCGATGCTGTGCCAAAAGTGACGATTCGCGACAAAAGGCCGCGATGTCCGGTGCCGGGCTGCATCACGTTGAGCTGCGTCGGCGACTCGTGTCTCCGCTGTTGCAATCCGCGGTAATTAGGGTAACGCGCGATCAGCGGTTCACGTGTTACGCGAATATGTAACACCTCCCCCCGAAGATAAGCAACTATTTCGAAATCTTGTGTGAGAGAGATGATGAAATGTTGCTGTGGTCAATTTTTATCTTGCTGGGACTGATTCCATGCGATTCTTGAATTTCAGCATAATTTCCTGGAGATGTTGCGTCATCATTTTGCATTGCTTGGTTTCTTTGAAGGCGTTTCGCTCGATATCGTCGGTACGTCAGTGTGATAATGAGTGCACTTGCACCGGTTAGTATCAGATAGATTGGAATTGTAGTATGGTAGAGAACTGGATCAACTACTTCATTGAGTTTTGCTGGTGCCTGTTGCATGATCTTTGTGTTAATGGAGTGCAGATTTTCTAGATTTGCAGATTTTAGTATGATTGGTGATTCGCTCGACGTCTCTAAATCTTCATTAATTGTGGGCAATTGCATAATCTCCAGAGCGAAACCTTTGATGTGATTGTTAGAGTTTGCTATAGTAAATTCGGGCGTTTTGATGTGGCAATTGTAGGGGATGATCGCCAAATAGCTTCCTTCCAGGGTTTTATATGTTTCTTGTCCGCATGATATCTTCACCTTGGTTGGATGTGGGAAACTGATGGTGTAATGCTTCTCGTCGAGTTGTTCTACAGCTTCTTTCTTCAATGCGACTGAAGACAGTTTACAGAATGGGAGAAGTTCTTGCTTGGAGATCAGATGCTGGATGCAATCGGGATCATCTCGGGCCTTGTATTTTGATTTAGCTTCACAGAGGTACAGAGAATTTACCTTCGGGCATTCAGCCTCCATGTACATAGAATCTTGACCAGAAATCGCAATGAAAGGTGAGGTTGGTAAAAGGATTTTGTTATTCTTGTTAGGGACAGTGGACAGTTTATAAAGGTTATAGATTGGAGGGAAGGCAATCGGCACCTTAAATACTATAACTATCTGATTATCTTTATAAAAGTAGCCTAGCTTAATTACGTCATAATAGTCTCTTAATTCTAATTCAAGGATCTCATCGCCTGAATATAGAATCCTTAGTTTCTGTATCATGTTCTTACTTTCAGCTATATTAACTACCATGTGCGGTGTGCTTAGTGCGCGTATAAAAGCTAAAGTATACTCTAGTTTATGGAGTTCTTCGGACAAATTATCTATGTTATCACTTAAGATAATTAAGTGTTGAGCCATGTGGGCGTAGTGGATTAAATCAAGATTTGCTGTTGTACTATTTATTATCCGATTTAAAACATTGCCTATTAACTCTTGATTTTTAGTTATATTAGTTAATAAGTTGGCATTTTGTGAAACCCAAGTTTTAGATAAACTAACATGTTGATTAAGTTGAGCTTGAATCCTATACTCATTTTCCTTAAGGATTTTTATGGCGTTGTCGTATTTAATTGCATCAGTTTGATCAAGATTACCGGATATACTTTTGATTACAGAACCGAGGCCATCAATGAGTCCTCTTTTATAGCGATTATGTTCAAATGACTCTAACTGGGCAGATATCTTAACTAGTTTGGATGTAAGGTAATCCATGTGCGGTTCGAATAATAGAGATGTCTTATTATTTAATGTGTGTCTAACATCAGTCATTCTGGTATTAACTGTATCTATTTGAGATTGTATACTATCGAGGTTGACATAATTGAGAAAAGAGTGATAATGGGAAATGATGCGCGTCGCTCCTAGATTAAACGGAAGTATTCCAGGGCCGTTCCCTAAAGGATCAATCATTACTTCTTGTCCTCGCGTCATTTGGAGTAGTAGTAGCAGTAACATCCTGTAACAATACAGATTCCTTAGGGCTTCTTTTAAGACGAGATTTTGCAACGGGACCTCGCTTCTTTCTGGTGTAAATATGTATGGGAAGGTCGGCTAGGACTATGTCTTTGGTAAAACGTGGAGCTAATTTTTGTCTGCTAGCTAACGGATTGCGGACAAATACTTGTTGGTCAGGGACATACTCTTTTTCAGGTTCGCGGTCCTTATTCCTGTTTTCATTTAATTCAGTCCGATGGTGAAGAGAGGTTTCATTTATTATATCGTAGACTTGTGTTAGTCGTTTTTTGTGGTCTTGTAAGTAATTTTGCAGTAAATGTTCCGATAAATTTAAATCTAGGGAATCACGGGGATCAAAGTGTCCTGTGATTAAGTCTATAGGCCTACATTTAGTGAAGCTGTGTATTGAGCTGTTGTAACCTAAAATTGCATAGGGCATGAGATTTACGGCAGGTTCATTATGCTTTTCTAATTTCAGGATTCTGAGATGTTCGAGAATAGTAGAATGGAAGCGCTCTACTATGCCATTATCGTTAGGGGTATGTGCAAGTATCTTATGATGCTGTATTTTATGAAGACGGACGAACTCCGAAAATAATGCGTTAGTGAACTCAGGTCCTTGATCCGTAACTATGGTGTAGGGGACGCCATGATGGGTGCAAAACGTTAAAAGTGCTTGGACGACACTTAACGCGGTACCATCTCTGAGATGATATGCTTGTGCATATTTCGAGAAAGCATCAATTAAAGTAAGAAATTTCTCGTTTTGTGCTGTAAAAAGATCAAGATGAACAATTTCAAAGGGTTTGGTTGGGGGAGGAACTATAGAGAATTTTTGCTTAATGGGGTTCCGATCGTATTTTGCCTGTCCACAGATACTACATTCATTAATATATTTCGAGATATTTTCTTTCATTTTAGGCCAATAATAACGATGTGATAAAGCAAGGAAACATTCGGTTATACCACGGTGATTTGTTTTTCCTTCATGGTATTTACGAATAATTTCTTGCTGGTCCAAGTAATTTTTAACGTTTTCTACCTCTTTCTTTGTTAAGACCATATTTAAGGCGGAGCTTTTAAATTTGTCTTGTATAATCGGAATTATGCTGTACATGGCTAGAGGGGGATGTATAAGAATTCCAGTTTTTACTTTGGGATTAACATATTCCTTTACGGCATTAATTACTTCTTCTTCCAGATTTGACTCTGATAGTTGTATAGTAGTTTTGGTATGAGTTTCGAATGGTTTAGACACGGTTGGGCGTTTTTTAATGTCTCCCACGATTATAAAGGATATTTGACGGTGGAATTTATTTAGAGGCTCATCCGATATTGGTATCTCTAATATGGGGTTCTCAGCGCTTGTGTGAGCTGTTGCGGTTGTGGAATCAGTTACTGAAGGGGGTTTTTCAGACGTGTTAACTGCTATAGAGTTAGCGTCTTCATTATTAATTTCTATGCGGGACAGAGCATCTGCGTTGGTATTCAGCTTACCCTGCTTATAGACAGTAGTGAAATTATACTCGCTTAACTTTAATTTCCAACGGGTTAAACGTGAGTTGGGTTCTTTTAAATTCATTACCCATTGTAAGGGCCTGTGATCTGTAACAATTTTGAACTTCCTACCAAATAGGTACGGGCGGAAATACTTGGTTGCCCACACAATTGCTAATAATTCTTTTTCGATTGTGCTGTAGTTAATTTCACTAGTGTTTAATGTGCGCGATGCATATGCTATGGGCTTATCGGTACCTATCTGACCTTGAGAGAGAACAGCACCAATGGCAAGATTAGATGCGTCTGTTGTCAGTATAAAATCTTTACTAAAGTCTGGATATTGCAGGATTGGGTCGTTGATTAAAAGGGTTTTACACTTCTCAAAACAACTGATGTAATTAGGATTAGTTATATCAATCTTTGAACCTTTTTTTAGACGTTGCGTCATAGGTTTTGTTATACGAGCAAAGTCTGGAATGAATTTCCTATAGTAACCCAACAGACCTAGGAAGCGTTTAATTTCTGTTGCCGTTTTGGGAATTGGGAATTTCTGGATGGCCATAATTTTATCCGGGTTAGGTTTAATACCGTCTTTGCTAATAATGTGTCCTAAATATGCAGTTTCTAACTTTAAAAATTCGGATTTATCCATTTGTATTTTGAAATTAGATTCCCTAAGTCTCTGAAATACTTTTTCTAAATTAATCATGTGTTCCTGAAGGGACACTGAAAACACAATTATATCATCCAAATATACTAAACACACGACATTTTGAAGGTCCCGTAAGACATTGTCCATTACCCGTTGAAAGGTTGATGGAGAATTTTTTAAACCCATTGGCATGCGGAGGAATTCGAAGTGTCCATGCTCTACTGTAAAAGCAGTTTTGTGAATATCATCTGGGTTCATCTCCACTTGATAAAATCCACTCGCGAGGTCAAGGGTGGTAAAATAGTGACAGTTACCTAACTTGTCAAGGACGTCCGAAATGTTGGGTATAGGATAACGATCATCTATAGTTTTCTCATTTAATTTCCTAAAGTCTATTACCAAGCGCCATTTGGTTTTTCCGCTGGCGTCGGCTTTCTTGGGAACTACCCAGATGGGGGAGCTCCACGCAGATTGAGACGGACGTATGATATTCTGTTCTAGCATTTTAGAAATTTGATCCTGGACTTCCTGCTTATGTATGAAAGGATATCTGTAACTTTTCGTATAGATAGGCACATCATCTGTAGTTCGAATAGAGTGTTTTACTTGGTTCGTAAAAGATAATGGTTCGCCATCAATATAAAATACATCAGCGTACCGAGCGCAAAGTACTTCTAAATTAGCTTTTTCTTCGGGGTTCAAATGATCCGTACGCAGACGAGACAAAACTTCCTTTACGCGGTCGGACTGTTGTTTAGTGCGCGTGCACTGGACATTGAACAACTCAGCACTAATAGGGCGATCCATAGAAAAGACTACGTCATGACGTGACGTATTCGCTACCTCTATTACACCTCTATTATTTCTAACTGTTGTAACGCAATCACTTATTAAACAATTTGAAATGCATTGTTCAGGAATAAAAACGTCACCGTCCGCAGAGTTTATAGGAATTTTAACTAATTTAGATGAATTAGCAGGTATTATATCCTCGTATAAGTTACTATTGCGAGAGTCGTACATTAATAAAGGGTTACTAGAATTACAAGTTATCAACAATCTGTTCTTTAAGTCAATGTTAGATTCTAATTTTTCTAATAAATCATAGCCGATCAAACCATCAAAAAATTTATGAAATGCATAAACGAAAAGAGTTATATCACCTGCCTCGTTAAATTCCTGAAAGCACGGTAAAGTAATGGAGTAATCACTCCTTGTGGTAGCGTGAATATTCGTTACTTCAAAGGGATCATAATTGCACGGTATGTGGGAAAAGAATTTTTGAACAACTTCGGGACTCACAAAAGACATATTTGCGCCAGTGTCAATTAATAGTTTAAGCGGGGGATTTGAAATCTGAATATATGGTAATTGCCTTTGCGTTTGCAAATTAATTTCTATTTTGACTTGTCTGATTTGGGGTCCTTCTGAAAATCCTCTTTTTCAGCAGACGGGGTTGGATCCTTAACTTCCTCGACTATAACATAAGAATCTGTACGCTGTGGTTGCTCATACACATATTCACTCGGGTACGCGTAAATGGGATACTCAAAATATTCCTGGGGGTAATAATCGCTAACAAAATAATCGCTATAATTGTCATACTGCAACTGGTCATTAAAATCGTTAAAGTTAAATTCCCGCGTTCTGAAATAATTCGAGGGTGGCGGATTCCCAGATTTGGACCAATCATGGGACGCGCGCGGCGCGAATGGTTTAGCCACGTAGTGACTTACGCCACTCATCGGGTGTGGGGTGTTACTTGTAGTTGGCCTGGGACCAGGCATTCTAAAAACTTGACCCTGGGGTATATAATTAGGCGGTGGAGAACTGAACATTTGTTGAGTACGTGTGGGCCCGCGATTTTGTGGGGGTTGGTTTCTCCAAATTGGGACAGGGTGTTGTCCTTGAAGCATAGGTGGTCGCGATGGCCCTGGCATATTAAAAGATCCTGGGGGTTGCAAATTAGACGGACGCGGTGTGGGTGGTGCCACGTGGATTGGTGGCATAAAGCCATAAGGAATTTTTGGACTAACCTGAGGCTGCGTCTTCCTATCGGGAACATGGTCGTTGCGCTGCTGCAGGTACAACGTGTTCATTTCCTCGTGCACAAACTCTAAGGCTTTCTCTATTGTATCAGGCCGCATGCAACGAATGCGAGAGCCCAACGGGTCACGTAGACCACGTAAGTACGACTGTAACGTGAGTTTCTTGTACAAAGTGCGTTTCGATTCAATGGTACTCGCTATCGTTTCATGTAGGCTGATATAAGTCATAATAGTACTGAAAAGGTTTTGACAACGCTCATAAAATTCTTGCGGGGTGGACGAACCCTGCGTTAAAAGTGCCAAGTCATTATATAAAGATGTTTCATCGCGTTGATCGGCGAAATTATTTATTAAAGCACTTCTAATTCCCTCCCAAGTCTCCGGGATACCATTCGAATTAATCGTACGCGATGCGGGTCCTACTATTTTGTTCAAAATCCCGTTTAATAATGCTAAATTAGCTAATTGAAACTCCGGTCCGTTTCTCATAAACTGCTGTACTAGTTGATCACATAGTTTTATAAATCGAGTTAATACGTTCGAGTTTCCGTCGAACTCCGGCAACAATCGTAGGGCCTTGTAAACTTGATCCACTGAGTCAGCCATACTTGATATATATGAACTATTACTATCCTCCTGTTCTGCCTCTAAATTTCTATTAGCGTCTAAAATATTAATTCTATTACCTAACCTAGGGGACCGAGATTGCCTTGGATGGAAAATCTTGGAATCTTATAGGATAAAAAAAAGGGAAGCGACTCTAGAGCGATTCTAAAGTACTTACTTGCAATGATTTTGTACCTCTTCTGTATCGATGTCTGGATACTCCTCTGGACTGCAGCTCTTGTAGATTCCGGATACTCGTACGGTGCCCGAAGCCACCCGGGTGACTCGCGATCCTAGCAATTTACTCTCGCGAACCGACCCGCGAGTATCCTACCGACTGCGCCAATTACGAAGGCTGTAGCCGGAGGATGGAAAAAAAATACAAAATTTATTTGAACTTAAATTTAATTACAGAAATTACAATGTAAAATATTAACTAAGATGTCGATAGTTGACCGATGCTGTGCCAAAATTCGCGACAAAAGGCCGCGATGTCCGGTGCCGGGCTGCATCACGTTGAGCTGCGTCGGCGACTCGTGTCTCCGCTGTTGCAATCCGCGGTAATTAGGGTAACGCGCGATCAGCGGTTCACGTGTTACGCGAATATGTAACATGTGTTTGTTGCTTTTGCATGATGTATTTTATTACATAACATAAAGGTAAGTACACCCACATTTCGCCAGTAATATGTAAAGCGGGTAGCCCGCGCAATTCTAGTCTATTTATGAAAAAGTCATTCAATGGGATGAAGGTTGTATTAATGATTTTAATGATCATAACTCCATAAATCAATATTTGTTACGGTCGCGGATTATAGAAAATCAACATAAAACCTGACACTGACCTGCAAATTGCAAAACAACAACAAAATATGAATTTCATTTCGCGAGTTATCCTGGTGCTTCCTGTTTGAGGCCCGATGTAATAAAGTGCAAGCCTATTGCCATTACCCGGGCATAGGTAGGAACAGACTGATTACCAATCTCATTTTTAGGGTTCCGTTGTCGAATGAGATCGATGACGAGATCTTAATGTATGCACTAAACTAAAGACAATTTGGTCGCATCGCATGATCGCACGAAGGCAAAAGGACTTTCAGTAGATACCTGTAACGAAGGGTGAATTTTGTAAGAGGTAAGCCGGAGTACATATCTTTATTGCGATTATATTATTTGTATAGGGTCTAACTATTCATACACGAAATATTTTCAGGGAATCATCTAACGGCTATAACAAAGCCATTTCAAAGTATATTTTTATATCTGAGTACATTTAAAAAACAAAAACAAAAAATTACTTGACCCACAAAATAAATACTGGCTCCTTAATTTTAAACATCCATTACTGTAGTTTACTACGTCGTATTTACCTACTGTCATTGTTAAAATAAGGGAGTAAAGGATTTATGCAAAAATTCTCAAAAAATTTTAGAATTATTTTTGTAAAAAAAAAACACTTAGATAATTTTTTTTTCATTGCTCTGGCGACTTTACGACCTATAGAAGTTACTCTTAAAATATTTCGTGTATGAAAAGATAGACCTTATATAGATTACTGACTGTGCCATTTTTCAAAGGGAAGCCGGTAGGAATCGAGTTTTATGGAACCTTCAACACTGGTAGATACCAGTATGTTTGAACGCCCGGTCGCACGATCATTTTCGCCGGACGCACGCATCATCACGCGAGAGATGGCAATTGGACGGCGCCATAGTCTACATTAGCGCTAGCCGAGGTTATCATTTCAGACTCCTACCAACTTTACTTTCCTGGTACGGCTAACTCCCTCCCACCACAAGTTTTTCACGTACTCCTCGTACCGTGAATGAAAAAATGGCCTCTTTCCGAGTCTTTGCGTGATTATTCCACGACGTGGGCACAGTTGCCATACATTAATCTTGCACGCGCAAATAAGCACAGTTGGAGGTAACTGGTACTGTGGGTTTTACGAATATCTTGATTTATATGTATAGTACATACGTAGATAGGTAGCAGTAGCGAAGGGGCAATTTTTATAAGAGGTTAGCCGGAGTACCTGCATATCTTTAATATGATTTTATTATTTGTCTAAGGAATACTTATTGTGCCAGTTTTCAAAGGGAACCTTCGCCACTGATAGGTAGATACTATTATTTTTCTTAAACAGAAAATAAATAAAAGTGTCGTTTTTTGGCTTAAAACAATGCTTACAATGACAAAAGGTCGTCAGCTTAGCATAATGCAGGTAAAGGTAACTTTATTCAGAGCATACAGCGCCGTATGGACCAACTATACGCAGCGGGCTGACAATGCTCTAAGAGTGTACAGTACAACATCACTTTTAGAATTCTGGTGCGACTGCCTCGGTTTTGCAGCGCCTCAGGCATGTTTACCAACGCGAGGGTGGATGACTTATTTATTATTATTATCAGCCATTCGTGTCCCACTGCAGGGCTAAGGCGTCCCTTCCCTCTTCCTACTTATCCCTATCCAGTGCTGTTGTTTGCCAATGTTTTTGAAAAGAGTCGTGTTCGTCCCGCCATCTACTTCTGGGCCTGCCGCGTCGCCGTTTGCTGCTGTTTGGGACCCATTGTGTTATTAATTTAGCCCATAGCTCCTCCGACACGCGACGGATTTGGCCAGCCCAGTTCCATTTAAGCTTGGCAGCCGTGTGACTTACAACGGCAATTTGTGTTTTGTAACGCAGTATCGAGTTCCTTATACGATCAGTAAGTTTAACTCCAAGGATACTACGCTTCATTGCTCGCTGACAGACCCCGAGTGCGGACTTTTGACGCTTGGTTAGTGACCATGTCTGCGCTCCATAGGTGAGGGTAGGAAGAATGCACATGTCCATGAGTTTTCTCTTTAGTGAGAGAGGGAGAGGTCCCTTCATGATTTGCTTCATCGACCAATAGCTCTTCCAGGCGTTATCGGTCCGTCGTGCAACTTCTTTATCTCCGGTGGATGACTATTCCGCTATAATGCGCAAAAAGTCAGCCTCACTAATTCGCCGAATTCGAGAAAGTGTCACGAAGTCCTAAGGATGATTGTAGAGAGCCCTGAATCTGCAGTCGTAGGAAGACTTTCAGGCTGCATTTTATCTTAGATTTTATTCTGACGCCTGAGGGTGGGCAACGCCGACGAGGTCGACCGCGGCGAACGTGGCGTGACGTTCTGATCATGTTCGCGGGGCAAACATGGCCAGAAATTGGACAGAACAGAGAGGTTTGGACGGAGAAAGGGGGGGGCATTTGCCCATCAGTGGGACTCAAGGCAGGAGATAAAAAAAAACATTGTTTTAAGATAATGTTAATGACAAATTATGGACATTTTGCTAGTTTGAATTAAGCGTATTTTTTTAATTTATAATGAACTTGACGCTGATTTCCAGCAACCGGTTTCGATTCCCGGTACATAAGTACAAGGACATAACTTGTTACGATTATTCATAGATTAAGAAAATGTTTATGACAATGGCTTAATTGTGTTCTTATTTAGCGATTCCCGGGGAATACAAACTGACGACATCAGACATACAGGAAGAGGCACCTTGGTGTATACTGTTTGCCGACGACATTATTCTGTCGGTGAAGATGGACCAGAGATCCAGAGCAGATTGGAGAAATGGCAACAGAAACTGGAGAATGTTTTCTTGAAAATCAGCAGAACTAAAACGGAATACATGTTCTGCGATTTCGGCGGTCTCTCCAGTTCTGGAGCCATAGCACTAGATGGCGCGTTTCTTCCTGTCTACTTCGACTTTCGGTATCTCGGTTCATAAGTTGTTTAAGCCACCGAAGCGGAGACGAGACGAGAGGAGATATGTTGTAAACCACCAATAGAATTTCGTTATTAACACTTCTCGTCTCTGCTTAACTTTAGTGGAAGCGGTTGAACAGAGAGGAGAGGAGATGTCTCTTATTGGTTCAGGCCGCCTAAGCACTCGGCGGCAGCGCCACAGTAGAAATATATACAGTATTGTGACTCGGCCCTGTCCTTGAAATAATTACCTACAGCCGGGCGGTACGTTCGCAAGCGACAGGACCGCCGCGCCTACAGTATTTTAATTTCATCTACTTAGTTGAGTTCGGCCGTTCGGAGCCAGATCCGGAGCAGGCCCTGTAGGCTATACAAATATTTATTCCGTGCGGGAAGCGAACCCGCGACACGAAGCGCAGCAGTCAATCGCTCAACCACTGCGGCAACCGTGCCGTCAATTTCATTTATAACTCAAGGAGCTCAACGACACGACGAACAATACCAAAGAAAGGACATTTGGAATATAACGCAACGACTTTAGCCTTTCGTATTTTTGAATTATACTTCTTATATTCTTATTTCCAAGTACATGCATGTAATACACACAGAGACATCCGTACTACACAACAAATCTCCGCATATCCCACTGCAGACCTATTCTCTTCTATTATTTATGACATTGGCGCGTTATTTTTTTTTGTTTTATGC
This sequence comes from Noctua janthina, assembly GCA_963576755.1. Classification (NCBI taxonomy): domain Eukaryota; kingdom Metazoa; phylum Arthropoda; class Insecta; order Lepidoptera; family Noctuidae; genus Noctua; species Noctua janthina. Next base: position 465,940 of record OY755077.1, read on the forward strand.
ATGTACAATTGTACATACAGCCAACCTTTTGTTCGCTATATGAATACTACGCAGAATAGTTTGAAAAATGACTGTCATAACTACGTAGTGTAAAACAAGTCGCTTCCCGCTGTCTGTCCCTATGTATGCTTAGATCTTTAAAACTACGCAACGGATTTTGATGCGGTTTTTTTAATAGATAGAGTGATTCAAGAGGAAGGTTTATATGTATATATTACACCCGTGTAAAGCCGGGGCGGGTCGCTAGTACATTATATGGCCGACTGCGGCGTTGGTCTATTGGCCGCAGGCGAGACTGCTGACCATGAGGTCTTGGGCTCGATTCCCGGGTCGGGCGAAGTGTTATTAGGGTTTTCCCTCAGGAATTTATCAGTAGCAGCCAAGGAGTCTGGATTTGTGTTCGGTTGATGGCAATAGCATAAGCATAATCAGCTTATGTCCCCATTGCCATGAGAGGGAATGGGCCATAATCCACCACGCGGGCCCAGTGCGGGTTGGTAGATGTCACATGTCTTCGAATTTTAGGTTCTAGGACATGCCGGTTTCCTCACGATGTTTTCCTTCAGCATTGGTGATGAAATAAATTACACAAAGTAATGCGCCTGCCTGGGTTCGAACCCGCGACTTACTGCTCGTAAGTCGGGGCCGCCACTACTGGGCCACCGCTGCTCTCGGATGGCAATAGGCTCGCCCCCTATGGGACTTAAACATAACTAAACAACTATTAGATATACCTCTGCCTAACTCTTCGGAGAACAAACCTGATTTTATGTTAAGTTTACTTTTACAAAATGCTGCTGTACTGTAAAAGTCGTTCACGAGCCCAAAGATCCATGTAGCTCTATATATTCGAACTTTTGTTAGCTACAGGAATATTTCGCAGAATAGTTTGAAAAATTGTGTGTTCCTGTCGAAATAGACGCGAAAAGTGGGGCATGAGTGCTAGATCTATTTGTCTCTCGGACACCTAAAAGACTACCCGCTTGAATTCCATTTGAAATAACACTTTATGTTATTTTGCAAAGCGACCAAATTAACTCCTATTTTTGAACTTTAGAGCTTATTTTTATTTGTGTTTGTGTAACGAAGTGATATTCTTCAAGCGATAATTATGACAGAAACGTCAAAAATGTATAATATTGACATAAGCCACAGAAGGAGGAGCTCGTGGCTAAATAATAACGGCCGCTCGAGTCGATCTTTAGGTTAAGCCGGGCTTGCCTAGGTTGGTCTATGGATGGGTGACCGCCCATTACATACCGAGTTTCCTCCGTGCCTCGGAAAGCACGTTAAGCCGTTGGTCCCAGCTGTCATTTGTAGATCTTTGACAGTCGTTATAGGTAGTCAGTGGCCCAAAACCAGTCTTACCAAGGGGTATCGTATTACCCAGTACTATCTGGGTTGTGGAGGTCAGATAGGCAGTCGCTCCATGTAAAAGACTGGTATTCAGCTGCATCCGGTTGGACTGGAAGCCGACCCCAATACAGTTGGGAAAAGGCTAGGCAGATGATTGACATAAGCCACAGAAATTCTTGATTACACTTCAACCAACTTATCTGTGCAGGCGGTAAAACGCAGAACTAAAATAAATGTACCAAGTTTGACATATCGATGTATATTTTAGTGACAAGCAGCGCCACTTCGAACTGCATACTTAAAGTGGTCATACTGTATGTCAAATTGTCAATCCTGCTGACAATCGCTGTAGAAATTTAATACGAAACGCTTGTAAAGTCATGTCAGATGTCTCCTTACAAGTGAGAACGCTGCCTTCGCGTGCAAAGATTACTTGTAGTTCAATTAAAGTTTATTTATTTATTTATTTTTTAAATTAATTTAGTTAAGGTGGAAGAGCCAGGAAAGCTTGCGAAATTCGAATTGTCTTAAGAGCGTAAACGTCTTACGGCATTTCATACAAACTTTCAAGAGATTTTTTTTTAAATGACTGAACCGATTTTAATGAAACTACTTACGCATAAGCAGGATACATAGGTCTAAAAACTTGACAGAGAACATTCGAAATGTCTTTTTAAACAAGAGATAATTGGAAATTTTTGTTTCTATGGAAAATCAAATATGTATTAGTTTATTTTATTTGTATATAAGTATTAGTATCATTATAAGTGCCTATATAAATTTTCGATAGCAAGAAGTTATTTTTATATATTTATTATATATTATTTATTATATATCACAATGTTTTCTTATTTAACCCAAAGGTTGACTGGTAGAGAATGCCTTGTGGCATTAAGTCCGCCTATGTACCACTATTGTACATGAAGTTTAAATAAATAAATGAAATCTAAAATTAGTCTAATTTACCTGTAACACTATTTTTCCTGCCGTACGAAGTTTTATTAAAATCCGTTCAGTTATTTCAAATCACTTGTAAGTTTGTATGAAATGCCGTAAGACGTTAACTCTCTTAAGATTTTTGAAATTTTTAGATCAGTGTTGCCATATTTTTCAAGAAATAGTCATTCAATGGGATTTGCTGAACTTAGAGCGTTGCTTCGATGATTTTATTGATTAAGTATAATTCTGTAACTTAACACACTTTACTTAACATACATGTTACGGTCGCGAATCAATCAAATAACAAAAAACGTAAGAAAATTTAAATTTTGCGGCCTACCCTGGCGACGGCAACAAAAAGTACCAGTTAACTCAATTATTGTAGAATCTCGTTAGTTTCCTGTCGTCTGCAATACACCGCGTTGGCTTAAGAAGTGAGCGTAACTCGTGTCGCCTGCAAATGCCGGTGGTCGGTTTAGTGGCTGTGTTGTTAACATGCGAATTAGAGCTGAGCATGAGGTCCTGGGTTCTATTCCCGGGTCTGGCGAAGTGTTATTATGGTTTTCAATGAGTATTTTCTCAGTTACTGACATGGAGTCTGGATTTGTGCCCGGTTGATGGCAACAGGTCGGGCGAACCTATTGCCATCAACCGGGCCTAGGGATAGATTACATGGGACTTAAATATAACTGGCGAAATGTCTGCTTAACTTTCAGGGATTACAGGCGCGAAGTTAAGATTTTAAATGCAATTCAATTGAAATATTCGCACACGTATTTCGCCGGTTAAATTCCAAGAAATGGCTGAGCCTATTGCCATGAACTGGGCCCTAATTTAGAATACGGGCTAAGAAATTCAAAATAGCAAAACCCTATGACTATCAGTCAGATCTAGGGACCTTATACTAGACCAACGAGAACTGTCTCGACGAACTAACTGGCTGCTATTTAGAGGTTAGGTTTTCTGGGTGGTTACAGGGGAAAGAGACAGAGCTATTCAGGTCGTCTAGCGCCATCTCTTTCCCAAACTGGAATTACTAATGCTTTAAGACGTCATGGTAGGCCCCCTGTATTTGGTTTATAACACACTTTTATTAGCTTCACCTGTAACTATGTAAAAAAATCTTAGAAGATAAATTTGACCCTTTTCCCGGTTTCCGATTGAGCTGAAATTTTGCATACATGTTTAGTTTGGATGACAATACATTGTTAGCTAAGTCACGTCATTATTAATCCAATATGGCGGACTCCCAAAGATGGCGGACTAGTTCTTTTTTACGCATTCCCATGATATGGTAGATTTTTCCATCAAATGAAAAGGTTTGTTGAGAAAAATACGAGAATAGTGACATTTTTGATATAAGTGGGGAAACTTTGTTATTGCATTCGAGGCGGAATTAACACCCGAGCTGCAGGCGAGGGTGTTGTGTATCCGAGAACTGCAGTAACAAATTCCCAAATTAAATTGTCGCTTATCAAACGACGTTCTTCAATAGAATTTCGAAGAAATAAAATATTGGAACGGGAAGTATTTTTGTCGGGAATTATTAGCCTGCTCACACATTCACAAACATACACAATTACACACACACACTCGCAAATACTCACACTCTCACACATATGTATATTTATCTAATAATACTTGATATGGAAGAGCGGAGTCTCCCAATACAGGCATTACTTGCTTAAAGGGAGGCTCCAATCACTAATTATGTTGTAATATACTTATGTTGAAGAAATAAATGTTTTTTTTTTTTTTTGATTAGGAAACTCTGAATTAATTTGTTTTTTTCCGCCCTTTGCTTTCGCAAGGTTTAAGAAGAAGCAAAGGTATGATGCCGCTAAACAGACAAATAAAAAATAGTTTCTTTTTTATGGAGTTTCTTGCCCGTTCTTCTCCATAGAGATCTACGTTAGGGAATGGGCAACTACAGTACTTTCACAGTTTTTGTGCCTTGTGACTGGGACTGTAGCTATTTTTTAGTGTTGTCTTTGTTTCGACAATTCAAAAGTGCCTGTAACTGGCCTACTTGAAATAAATGCTTTGATTTTGATTTTTGATTTTTGAAATTAGATAAAAAAAACATATTAATTTATTCATAAAAGTAAATATTTGTTCTAAATAATCATATTTATCTGATAAGAACCAATTTTCGAGAAAGTGTATTGAAAATAAAATGACGTCACTCTAAAGCGTGTTTTTTAGTTTTTTTTTTTTGTTAACTATAATATGTTATATGAAAGAAATATGGTGCTAAACCTCTCGAGGTTCAATTTTCGTTGATGGAATACTAACTAGTAAATAAAATTTCAGATTTATACGACTTCAAGCAATAAAAGCTTCATTTAAGAACAAGTTTTATCTGCATAGCATTACTAGGCTGTCTTAAGCGAAATGAGTGAGCTATACACATCTGACCACCCCCTAGGATCATAAAAGTGTTATGTTATGTTACCTAGGTAACAGGTTGTTGTAATAATGGAGACAATTTTGAATTCTTCCTAGAACTAGGCCCTTGGGTGCAGTTCTCATAGCTCATATTCTTGACTGCGATGTAATAGAACATGTAAGACATAAAATTTCGGAATAGAACGCTTAAGGTCGTTGGTGTGGTCCCCGTTCGTGGCCATATTGGTATAAAACCGACTATTCAGTATCGGTCTAAAACGTTAATAAAGCATTATTAGTATTATTTATTCATGAACAAGCAACATAAGACTCATTATTTAGCACAAAATTTCAATAACAACACAAATTATACAAGACATAATCTTTTTCATTAATATTTACATTATTTTTCATAAAAAATAAAATAAACACAATAATTACAATTTTCTAACTGGCACTGGAACAGCAACATGCCTCCTACAGCAATCCCGGACATAAGGGCAGTCCAGCCTGTTTGCGATCTTTGCCAGGGTAGCATTGGGGCTGGTCCGCAGCCGGGGCACCACGAACGCGCACCGCTTACCATTGTTTGTGAGGATGGATGGATGTTTGTTAGTTTTTCACGCGAAAACTACTGATCGGATTTGGATGAAATTTTGCACACAGACAGTTTATAACCTAGATTAACACATAGGATACTTTTTATCCCTGTAGAAGGATCCGGTGGGGCAATTATCGTACTTCATTCAATAGTATCAAGTTATATCGCTTCACAAACTAGCCAATAGAAATAGACACCGAAACTATGACAGTTACATAGTTTCGTGAACTTTGCTCAGTACCACTATTACTTGTGATTCCGACAGTTAAGTTCCGACAAAGATACCACAATACCTATTGTTGTAAGGACGAGCAACTGCTGCGCTTTCACTAACACAGGCGATACCTTAGTGAATGTGTAAATATTATTGCAGACGTTTTGGAGGCCTGATAGCTCCAATTTAAAACAAACCGGACAAATTCGAGTTCGACTCGCGTGGTGAGGGTTCCGTACATTCATAGATTTCTTATAGGTTTTCCTGTAATCTACACGGTGACTTTTGAGTCGTCTTACAAAGGTCGTCCACTCAATGTACCCGACATAAAATAGCTCTAGCTGATTTTTTTAATAGGTACAAAGAAAAATAATAATAAAAAATTAGAATAAAATTATGAAACATCTTGTTAATGATGTTACGTGTCAAACGGGAGAATATTACCTACCCAGCACTCGAGTCCAGTAGATCATCGCTCGCAACAGGGTGTGTTTGTGTGTCGGGAAAATGTGTCATTGAGTTTTACCATCAGAAATTTCTCAAATTTGTATCCGGTTGATGGCTATAGGCTCGCCCCCTATTACATGAGACTTAAACATAACTGGCCAAATGTGGGTGTACTATTAGGTACATCTCTGCCTAACCCTTTGGGGATTACAGGCGTGGTGTTATGTTATGTTGAAGACCAATGAAAGAATAGCCGGCTATAACTTGGCTTATCTCTTGAAAAGTTTAGTCCTTGAAGTCCTTTTAGCCAATTTAGTGAATGTTGTTAACATTCACTAAATTAAAATAATTTTATCTGCACCGTGTCCAAACCCGCCAAAATATATTGTCCTTTATCATTTAGAGAACACTCATATCTAAAATCAACTTTATATCCTTGAGATACATTACAAAATTGCACGAACAAAATTATACCGAATTTGCAAACTATCCTTTTTGTTTTGCTGTCTTGACAGTTTAAAAGCGACTTTAGGTTGTAGGAATAAGGGTGTTAAATGATAAAAAGGTGGTAGAATAAGTTGGTAGAGTCTCCAGGATGCTGCATTGTTCAACATAGTATATTCAGTATGTATAGTGACGGCTCCGTGGATGGTCGTGCGTTCAAAACAAACGCTTTGTATTCATAATCTGTGCACTAAAAAGTTAGATTTTATCTGTGCGGTGTTTTACCTGTGATTGCTTTCCCGCGCTTTTTATGGTAGTTTTTTTTCGTAGTAGTTTTATTGTTTTCAATTAGTGGCAATTATAATTTGTCAAACTAAAATGGCGGCAAAATTTTATGTAGTCAATATAAATTCTAATACAAAATTAAAATGTTGCGGTATAATATTTTAATTAGTAAATTGTAGGTTTTATACTTCAGTCAAGTTAATGCGGCGCTGTTATAAATTAAGGAGCAGAGAATTTAGATAAGAAATTAACTTAATAACATTAAAAAGTTACTACATATCATAAAGTATCCTTTCCTTGTATTTTCGAGGTAAATGGACCTTCGACCGCGTGAAATTATTATAAAAATATTACTCCCTTATTGTTATTAATTTCAAGTGCTTAATTTTTGTGCACGGAACCCTAATTCTTTTTCTAATATAAAAGAAAAGTTACTTCTTATAACATCAGTTATATGTCAATGAAAGTCCCGTCGAAATCGGTCCAGCCGTTTCGGAGATTAGCCGGTACAAACAGGCAAAAAGAAAAAAATAAATGTTTTTATTAAATGTTAAAAATATTGTACATACTTTCCTATGCATTCAGTAAAAAGCTATTATTTTGAAATTACAAACAGACACTACAATTTTATTTATTTGTATAGATACACCTAAATCAGTTACCAGACCAGTAGGCAGGCAGTTTTAGAATAGTCAAAAACACAAAAAAAAATGAAGCCACAGTCCCACTCACAAGGCATAATAACTTGAGAAAGTACTGTAGTTGCACATTCCAAAGCGTAGATCTCCTTGGAGAAGAACGGGCAAGAAATTCCATGGACACTCTTTTAAATAAAAAAATAGTTTGTAGCAAATACAGATAGGTTTTAGCCAGAGCCACGTCTAAAGTACTTACGTCGTTGTTTGTAAGAATGGCATCAGAAAACAACATGGCCGAGCAAAGACTTTTAGCTTTTCATTGTGTTTAATTTGTAAATTTCTGAATAGAATAGAGAATAGAATAGAATAGAATAGAATAGAATAGCATTTATTTGCAAATATGGGTTGTACATAATTAGGTAGTAGTAGGTTTACATCAGAGTTCTGCCATATTTCACCATTCGGCATGCAAACATTTTTATTATATAAAATTGTTAAAATTTAAATTCTTATTGGAACATTGAATTAGTTATGTCATTCTCATTAAATAAAATTATTAAAATTCAAATATTCATTAAAAAAAAAACTTAATTATTACATTAAACCTCAAAAATTGTCAGTAACAGTAGGTCAACAAGAAATACAAAATCGTGGTCCGAAGATAAATAAACAAACAAATATTAAAATTCCAGGTCATAGACAATACACCATAATTATTCCGTACTAAATAAATTAATCAATTAACAATTCGAGGTAGTTTGATAAAAATTGTCCGTTAAAAACTCAGTTACACTGTAATACGTTTTATCTATTAATAATTTACGAAGTGTACTTTTAAATTGCACCGTTTTCAAGTCTTTCCAAGCACTTGGCAATTTATTATAAACAGCTGGGGCCATGCAATAAATACTTTTGCGCATCATAGTGGTTTGACACGGTACATTATTTAATTTTGAATTGTCACGTCTGTTTCTTGGGTATACATCGGCCAAACGTTCAAAACGATTTGGATTGTTCTTCACAAACATAGCCACTTCAAGAATATAGATAGAAGGAAGGGTCAATATGTTGTACTGCTTGAAATATGGCTTGCAACTGTCGGTGGTTTTTACTTTAAACATTGACCGGATGCATCTTTTTTGAGCCTTAAATGCTGTCTCTTTGTCGGTGGAGTTCGCCCAGAAAATGACACCGTAGCGTAAGTAAGATTCAACTATACCGTAGTAAGCCGAAAGAAGTGCTTTTGTATCTACTACTAAGGATAATCTATGTAAAGCAAATGCAGACGAACTCAATTTTTTACACAACATGTCGATATGTGCTTTCCAGTTTAAACTGCAGTCTATTTGTAATCCTAAAAATTTAATATCAGTTACTTCATCAATGTTGTTATTTTTGTGGTGTATGTGAAGGTTTGGTACACGAGGCATACGTTGTCTGAAGTGCATTATCTTAGTCTTGCTTAAATTTATATTCAAATTATTTTTATCTAGCCATCTAATCAAATTGTCAAGAGAATTATTTATGTCCGTTTCATATGTATTTACGTTTTTACACGGGATCGTAATGGTACTATCATCAGCAAACATAGTTAAGGGATGTTCAATGGACGTGGGCATATCATTAATATATAATATAAATCCAAACGGGCCCACAACGCTTCCCTGTGGAACACCGAATGTAATTTTGCGTTCTCGTGACCGGGATGTCTCTTCATGTTTATTAATTACATTGATGCGACTAATTTCGGTTATCTGTGTTCTGTTTTCTAAATACGATTTAATTAGTTCGAGCACGTTGCCTCTTATGCCGTAGGCTTCTAACTTATTTAACAATGTATTGTAATGGACATAATCAAAAGCCTGCGTCATATCACAAAATATGGCACAAATTGGGAATCGTTTATCCACATTTCTAATAATCGGAAACAAAAAGTCATAAATTGCCATATCAATGGTTCTATGCTGCCTAAATCCTTTTTGTTCTTCACATAATATGTTATTCTTTTCAATGAAATTAGCTAGCTGTTTGTAAATGTACTTTTCGAATACCTTTGAGATGACTGGTATGAGTGAGATGGGTCTATAACATTCCATCAATTCCTTATCTACTTTCTTAAATAGAGGTTTAATTATAGATATTTTTAATGCTGCTGGATATACACCCGTACATATACTGAGGTTGATTAAGTGACTCAGATGACTGCATATCTCGACTGATACAGACTTTATTATTTTAGTGGCGATCCCATCAAAACCTACACTACCAGTGTTTTTTAATGACATTATTATTTTATGTATGTCGTGTGGTGTGCTGGGAGCCATAAACATTGATTTAGCACTTCTTGATGTAATTGATGCGTTTGGTTTATATTCAGCTTCTAATTTTGGATCAATTTTATCAACAAAAAAGTCATTAAAAGCATTAGCGATATCCAAAGGTTTGTGAATAGTTCGATTACCAATTCTTAGTTTTTCAATTTGCTGTTTAGGGATATTGTTATTTGTCCGATTAATTATTTGCCAAGTAGTCTGTGATTTATTTTTTGATTGTTGTATTTTGTAATTATTCTGTGCTTTCTGTGTCAGATTAATAATTTTACTATACAATTTAGAATAAGTAGCAAATTTCTTTTTATTTTCGTGGTTTGGCTTCAATCTAAATTGCCATAAGAGTTTTGTTTTTTTCTTACTGCACAATTTAACACCATTTGATAACCATTTGGGTTTATTAAATGTGTTGATTTTGATTTCCTTGAACGGGAAGCATAAATCGTAGAACAATTTAAACGTGTCAATAAACTCATTATAAGCCAAATTAGGTTCTTCAGTTAGATATATCTCCGAGAATTTGAGACTGTTTATATAGTTTTTAAATTTCGCCATATTTTCGTTGCAGTAATCCCTTCTAGTTATATGCCAGTATTTTATTCTACATACAGTGGGTACTGGACATTGAAGCAGCTGAGCTGTATGGTCTGACAATGCAAATTCCAAGACGTCAGTTTTCACAGATTTTTTAAAGTTATGCGCAAAATTATCTATACATGTCTTACTCGCCATTCGAGTCGGTTGTTTAAGAGCAAGTTTTAAGTTGTAATTAAGTAACATACATTCCAGTGCAACTGAATTTCCATTCGGTTTTAAAATATCGATATTAAAATCGCCTGCAACAACAATATTCTTATTAAGCCGGTTGGATACATCTTTGAGTAACAATTCAAGTTTATTAAAACATTCAGTTATATTCTTAGTATTTGGTACTCTATAGAGACATATGACTATCAATTTATAATTAATTAGCTCAACAGCACAACACTCAAAAACCCCCGAAGATGACAATCTAGCTATTTGCGGTATTTCATTCCATTGGTGACAATTATTAACAATAATACACGCTCCCCCTCTCTTTTTATCCTGTCTACTATAACATGCAGCCAAACTGTAGTTTGGTATGCATAGTTGTTTTTCGAGTCCTTTCATGATGAAATGCTCGGTAATACATACTACATCCACATTTATATTTTTATCACAAAGTTCATTTAAGCATACCGTAAGTGCATCGGATTTATTTAACAAACCTGCAATATTTTGATGTAAAATGTTAATAAATTTATTAGAGAAAAAACAATTCCTTCGGCTCATTTACTGTATTAAGCGTATTTTCCTCTAAAATTTCCAGTTGAAGGTTGTACAAGTCCTCAAAAATAGTTTTTATGGCGTAGTCTTTTAAAGCTCTGTTCAAGCTAATGGTTCATCCTGACGCCTAAACGTATTTAAACAAAACAAAAATTAAGCAATGGAAATGTACATTCTGCCAACATTTTAGAAATTGACGATGTTTGAAAAGGGTACTGTTTAAACAGATCATCTGTTTTTTTTTTTTGTAAATATAACCTTTTTGCTACTTAACGTCATAAATTAGTAGATATTAACCGTACGGTAATATGTTCAGGGAAAACATGAAGGCTACCATCACGCGTGTTTTTTATGGAAGGGACAGGCAATGGATAAATAGAATACCCTTCCTTTTGACCGCCATACAAAGTACAGTACAAGTACTTTACTATCGTAAGTCGATAACTTAGTTGAAAAAAAAAAAAGGCGATTAAAGAAATTAAGTCGATGACTTAGTTTGTTTCACTGACTTTTTTGCCACCGACTTCTGAAAGTGAAGTTATTTTAGACTTTTTTAGTGTTTTTTGGAAGTCGGTATTTTTTTGCTGAAAGTTTTTAATTATAGTATACCACACAAATTCTTGTCATGAATAAATTTTTACATTGTAATTAGAAGTTATTAAGAGATCATCATTTCATGAACATAGCCCAAGACGAAAAAATACGTATTAGAGGAAAAAAAACAAACAACTGAACCGATTTTGATGAAATTTCTATGGGACCAAACAGAAAGTATATCCTTCCACATAAAAAAAAGATTTTTTCAAATCGGTTCATAAATGACGGAGTTATGAGGTAACAAACATAAAAATAAAAATATATCGGAATTGCGAACCTCCGCTTTTTTTGAAGTCGTTTAATAAGTTGACGTTTTAATAGGTTAGTCAAAGACCTATTTCCGTAAAGTTTCACCTAAACCTGTACGGACAAATTGCAGACGCGGCTCCGAACGCCGTACTCTGATAAATAATGTACCTACTGAAAGAAAGAAAGAAAGAAAGAAAACATATTTATTTGACCCATGCCACAAGTGCACACAACAAGCACAAAAACATAAAAATCTTAAATTAATACAATAAAAATGTTAAAACAAAACAAAAAAAAAAAGGAGATAATATTGTGTGTCTCACGGCTGCGCCAAATAGGCCCAGTTCAGCAAACTGCCGAGCAGATAGTGCCCGACGCTGGTTTTCAACTGGACCTGAGATGGTGCTGTGACGGACATAAAACAGTTTTGTTTCTAGTTAGGTATGTGTAGGTATGCATGAATAGGTACTTAAATAGAACTAAACTGTGTATAGTGATAACAAATAAAAATACGTAGGTACTTAATAAAAAAAATAAAAAATAAAATAAAATAAATACTGAAGGTCAAGTATCTGCCAGTGTCCTTGTGTCCGCAGCTGGTCTTCAATTTGGTTGTACCGAACATTAAACCGGATAACCGGACAAAATCTAGACACTGAGCTACTAAATTCTAAAAATCCTACTAACATTTAACTTGACCTTGGGATTACATCCAGGACCACCAGCTCAGTAAATCACTTTGCCAATACGCCAAAAAACTATTCTGAAATTTAATCAAAACTTTTAAAAATAATCGGAAAATTCTTAAAGTTTAATAAACTAAAACTGGTGCATACGGGAATAAAATTGCAAACTTTTTATAGAGTGCAACTGTTCCCACAATCTTCATGAATAAACAAGTTAAAATTGCTCTAATTTAGGGTTCCGTTGCCAAGTGCCAAAAACGAAACCCCTATACCTAATTCTGTTATTTCCGTCTGATTACCTGATAAAGGAATTTAAAAAAATCTATGTTCATAATATGGCGATAAGTCTGCGAGGTTAAAATCTGACTGGGCGGGTCACATTTTCAGGAAGGGTCAGAATCGTAGCACAGTGGGTGCCTGAAGACGGTCGTCGTCACCGAGGCAGGCCCAAGAAACGCTGGCGTGACGATTTGGACTCGTTCCTGACTGATTGGCCAGAGGAGGCAAAACACAGACACAGAGAGTTGGAAAGGAATGGGGGAGGCATTTGCCGAGCAGTGGCACAAATTAGGCTAGTTAAAAAAAAAGTTGCCTGCCTGTATTGTTGGGAGTGGAAGGAACTGTGATGTAGGTGGTAATTATCTAAATGTGACTTTGATACTTATGTTAATATTTTTTGAGATAATATGCGACATTATCGGTTGCAACCACATCATTGACTTTGTTTTTAATTGGTTTTTAAATACTAATTTAAAATAAAAACCCATTTTTCCGACCAACAAAATCAATATTTTGCATGCGGGTATATTCATCCCGACCACGGAACCCTTCAATGAGCGTGGTCCAACACACACTTCGCCGGTTTTTATTACAATATGCAAGAGTTGTTCTTAAATTAATAAAAGTAAGGAGTACATTTTGAAACGAAAGCACACAGTCACTTTAAAGTTTAGCTTCCTCACTCGTTAGCTCGTTGAACATTTTGCTGAAAAAAAGATTTTCAAGTGAGATGAAATAGTCTTGATACTTTTACTAAAAAAAAAATCAAACCTCACGTGATTTAAAAAACGACCCTTCACGATTCAAATTAAAATTCATTTATTTCGTGAACACAGGGTGTATACAGAAGATGTTATAAATAAATTAGGACCGAGCTGTGCCCGCGAAAAGGCATACAAAATATTAAAAGTTTTTTTTTCTTTTTCTCTTTTCTTTTTTTCCTTTTCCGATTCGCCTTCCCTGCTTTATCGTATCAGAACAGTTCGCCATCTATGTTGGATACACTTATAACTCAAACTCACATACAGTAACACAGTACCACGTGTCATGCAATTTCATTGAAATTACTACAAACTGAATCATTCAATTTTGTTTGTTTTGTCGTAAACTTGTTATGGGCCCGGATGGCAGGGAATTGGTGCACTGTGACCGAATCTAGAGGGGAAGTTGTGAATAGAACACGAGTAGTTGAGTTTACTTACGTTATCTGCAAGTTTGTGTTTCTATCGACTGTTGTATGAGTAAGGGTCTGTTAATGATCTTTATAATTGATTGGTGTATCTACTGTTAAACTATTACCACAGATAACATAATCTATCGCTGTGTTTTTGATTAAAATACAGATACATACAGAGTTTTGATTTCGATGTATTTAATAATTAATGCTTATTGCAAACGTTTTAACGCGTGGCGTACGGTTCAAACTGTAAGTGCAGCAAGTAACTGTTAATATATAAATTGAAATAAATTCATGCTCAATACCTTGTGTACGAAATTGTTGTGTGTTAAACAAGTATATTTAATTGAGACCTTAGATAGAACCCCAAAATAGGCGAAGAATGCCTGTGTACATGAAAATGCACAATCTTTTCTAGTAACTCCAGTTATGGCAAAATTCTCTAAGTTCCTTTTTTTTCCATACTTTTTTATATTTTTTTTTTTCTACTCCGATTTACAGTGCCTGTGTTAATAAAAGACAATAATCGTAATGATGCTGTATGATTGATTGATCTCAATAAAGTTGTTCGTGGTATATTGAAATGACAGCCACAGTATGAAGTGTTGACTGTGACAATTAAACGTGTACAAAATGTACGGTGTAGTGGCTGGACAGAAAGAGAGCGGCAAGGATAGAGACAGAGAGAGAGCACAGCGCCGGGATCGAGAACAGGTGAGTCATAGTGACAAGTACGTTTATTATTTTGTAGTTTGCAAAATAATCTTCAGCTTAATAAGTATAGATGTTACAGCTAATAGCCGAAGTGCGGCTACACCTAGTTTTAGCCGGGTACAAGTAGGTGTAGCCGGTTAAACTTAGATGTATCACTTATCTTCGGTTAGAACATGCAACCAATTTGGATGTAGCGCTCGCCGGCCGATGCCGCGACACCGTTCCCTGCGCTCGCTCGGCTCGCGTGCGTTTTGTCACAGTTCTAACCTAACCTAACCTAATCCATTTGGTCGGTGTGTCCTAGCAATAATGGACAACAAAGGATTCACTACGGTTACCGGCCGCACCTAGGTTTAGCAGGCTAGAACTATGTGTAACCTTACTTCGGCTTTTAGTCGTAACTTAGATACTAATTGTGTTAGTAAATATTAAAACTATGTTAGAGTAACACACTAACACTTCACTTAAATACAACAAAAGTATCAACACTAATAATCGCGCTATACCTTCGCGCGTGGAACGGCTTAACATCGCTGTCAGCATCGCAATAAATTAAACAAAACACACAATGCTCTTTTAAACCAATTTCAACAATGGATTTAAATATATTATGTACTGATAAGAATTCGCATTAATAACCTGCAGTTTTCGACTGCCTCGTTGGTTTTGTCGTCGCAAGTGTGACTTCTGAGCGTGGGATCTTCTGTTCGATAGCCGGATCGGGCAGTGTTATTGGGGTTCTCCATTATTAATTTATCAGATACATGGGATCTTGATGTTTACGTGGTTGACGTGACGCCAATGGACTCGCCATATTTCTAGCAAAATGTGGAATGCAAGGCGCAAAGTTATGTTGTTTTAAATCTAGACTACTTATGCTATATTTATTTGGTCTTCTTTTTTCATACTTCTCCATAGTCACCTCCTTTCTAGCCATCTCATCCTTCACACAGCCCATCCATCGTTTCTTTAGTCTTCCTCTACTCTTATAGCCATCCGCATTCATACTCAACATTTTCTTTACTGCATTTTCCTCATTCCTCCGCACCACATGTCCATACCACGACAACCGATTACCACACAACATTTCAGTCACCGGCGCCACTTTCAGACTTCCTCCTATGTACTCATTCCTTATTTTATCCCTTCGCGTTACACCATATACATTGCTTCGCGCAATCAAAGTTATCCGCGAGTTAAGGATGTAAGTACTTACATAAGAACCCGACCACAACCGTCGGGCACCAGACAAAACCTGTCTCGTCGGAAAATCCTCCCTTACCTATAGACGACGAGTACGACACATTGTTCTTTATATCTCTATAATCTTTTGTCAAATTGAATGTGATTTATTGTTATTTTTGCCGATCAATCACAAAGGCTTACATGTTTGACACCAGACATGATATGATCAGGCTTTTAAAGACTGCGCATCAATTATTGCCCCCCGGTCTCCTGACGGGGACATAACAACGCTTGGGGGTCGAAATATACAGCGTGTAACAAGACCCTTAACGAAGCCGTCAACCAAGCATTGTGTACATCAAACTAAGTAACTTTACGCAAAAAATATTGCTGGGAACCGACTTTTTTTTTGGGGTGAAAAATCACGTTTTACGGTAGGACTCAATGTAACGTACTCAAGAGATTGTGCTGATGGATGGATTGAATTGTACGGGAGCTGTGGAGGTGTTTAAAAAAAATCTTGTGAAAAAGTTGTAACTTTGACCCCCAATATCTCCGTAACTAGAAGGTTCCTAGGTATGGTCTAGAGGAAAAAAATGGTCACAATGACGGGGAGAACAAGTGCCTGCCGGCTTCATTAAGGGTCTTGTTACACCCTTTACAATGTCTCCGGTCAAGGACCAGCGATATTCTAGGTACTTAGCATAAGCATAATCAGCCGTTGCTGATAAACGCTTCCCGTGACCAGAGGACTGGCTTTTAACTTGACCAGAGGCTAAATGTTGCCATACAACGTGGCAACGCCGCCAGTCTCTTGGGCACATTACCAGCTGACAGCGTTGAGGAGGAGTTTTTCGATGCCCTTTTGTAGTTTATTGTTAGTTTATTTAACAGTTTTTAATTAATAATGTATATAGTTAGTTTACTCTACTTAATAAACATTATGAAAGTAAGATCATTCAACTCAGTATAATTATGCAGTATGGTGGCAATACTTCCCCGGACGAACACCTCCGCAAAGAGCTACCACGCCACATTATGCAGTATGGTGGCAATA
Organism: Noctua janthina; assembly: GCA_963576755.1. Classification (NCBI taxonomy): domain Eukaryota; kingdom Metazoa; phylum Arthropoda; class Insecta; order Lepidoptera; family Noctuidae; genus Noctua; species Noctua janthina. The sequence continues at coordinate 482,834 of OY755077.1, forward strand.
CTTCCCCGGACGAACACCTCCGCAAAGAGCTACCACGCCACATTATGCAGTATGGTGGCAATACTTCCCCGGACGAACACCTCCGCAAAGAGCTACCACGCCACATTATGCAGTATGGTGGCAATACTTCCCCGGACGAACACCTCCGCAAAGAGCTACCACGCCACATTATGCAGTATGGTGGCAATACTTCCCCGGACGAACACCTCCGCAAAGAGCTACCACGCCACATTATGCAGTATGGTGACAATACTTCCCCGGACGAACACCTCCGCAAAGAGCTACCACGCCACATTATGCAGTATGGTGGCAATACTTCCCTGGACGAACACCTCCGCAAAGAGCTACCACGCCACATTATGCAGTATGGTGGCAATACTTCCCCGGACGAACACCTCCGCAAAGAGCTACCACGCTACATTTAACACCGCTTGTCTACCGAGCAATCGCCTCAAATATCCGCAGCTTGTAGATAAAATATCAAGCTATATATTTCACGTTAACTGCTTACAGCTTCCTTGGGTATGCAGCACGTGTTCAAGCTATAAATATGGTACAATAGCTTGTAAATTTATGAGCAGTTTCAAGCTGATATGGTTTGAAATTCCGTGGAAATAAGCCTTGGTTTCGGTTTAGAAGGTGATTAAAGTATTCTGGCATTACCCCTTTTTTTTTTTTTTCGCTTCGTTCCGCTCCGCCCAGAGTGGGCGTGTCAAGGGAGTGTCAGACTTGTACTGACTAAAACCCATCCATGTTCCTTCTTTGCCCTTTGTGTTCCAGGGCCACGGTATCTCTTTCGAACAGTCCCGCAGCCCGACAGTCCCGCAGCCCGCCAGTCCCGCAGCCCAACAGTCCCGCAGCCCTGGCATTACCCTTTGACCACGAACTGCACGGTCAACTCGTCTTGCGACAACGACTGTGGGGCAAACAAAATAACATTAAAATTGTCCATAATATTAACTTTACTGTCGACTTTAAATTGTTTGTTTCATTGACTTTTTTGCCACCGACTTTCGAAATTAAAGTTATTTTAGACTTTTTTTGTGCTTTTTCGGAAGTTAAGGTTTTTTGTTTTGCAACAAAGGCTTTTATTTACTTTTTTAAGTTGTAATATACCACTTAAAAACAATGATCTTTTACGTCATTTATTTTTTTAAATTTCGAAGAACTAAGGCACCACTGCCTTAGTTCTTCGAAATTTAAAAAAATAAATAACCTAACGAAGGTTTCATACAACTCGATTCCTACCGGATTGCCTTTGAAAAATAGTCAGTATTCTATAGACAAATAATATAATCAAATTCTAAGTCAAAACTAAGTGTACATTGTGGTAATCACATTAAAGATATGTACTCCGGCTTACTTTTTACAAAAAAATGACCCTTCGCTACTGCTATTTAGATAAGAAGATTGCAATTTGCACAAGCAAATACGTGTAAATTGCAATATCCTTTCTTCAATTTGTTAAATAGGTACTAACATGGGTCGCGCCTGTTTGGTAACGCTCCCGTTTGGTCACGCTACATATGTTGGTTAAGTTTGTAGATATTACGTATCTGAGCATACCTTAAAGTACAGTCAGAGTAAAAAGTTCTGGTGTGCGGAATTTATTTAATATTAATTTTATTTTCTACATTTTAAAACTGCCATATTAATGACTAAGTACTGCATAAAATACAATTTCAGTAACCATTCTAAATTAAAATATTTTTAAGAATCACAGGTAAAGAATTCTAGCAAATGATTGTATTAAGTACATTTGTTGATTTTGCTGCGTTCAGTTCTAATTTTAAATATTGCATATGATACTAACGTATGTTGTTGATTTTTCTTTGCTTAGTTTAAATAATTAAATATATTTGTATACAACGTGTAACAGAAAGGGTATAGTCATAATATGAATGGATACGTATAATATCGTAAATGCGAAAAAAATATCAGCTCTCCCATACCAAATTTCAAAACCTACTTGACCCAACTGTATGGGACAGCTGATAATTCACTCCGGGTGAATTTAAACACTCATTTCCTTGCTTTGCTTTGTTTTCGTCATATCTTTTGCTATCTCCGTAAGTCTCGAGTTATTTACCCTGACGTAGTGGCCCAACATAGCTCGTTCCACAGATATCTCTTGGAATGACTTGAATGGGGTGGATAATATGTTTGGTGAGCGCATAAATCCTATCACCCAAAATGCCAGCTCCCATACAATTTTAATCAAGCGCTACACCTCTGCTTACCAAGTTGTGTCCCCGGGGTGAAGTTGTGTGTCGCTCGCTAACTCGGCGACACTCACGGAATCATTAATATTATATGTTTTATTTTCAAAGCACGTTCGTGTTGAGGTTTTTGTCGCTTCAATTGGGGTCGAAGTTAAAGGGGTCTTATTGGCAGTTTTGGGGTTCTGTACGCATAAGGGTACCTTGCCAATGGAACCCTTTTGCTAAGCCTATGTAGTGTGTCTGTCTCAATAGACCTGAACTATAAAATAAGCTTAATAAGTTCGCAGAATGTAAACAAGTGGCGTAAAAATGGCAAAAAAATATAGATATGCGAGGTCAAAGTTTACAAAAATGGGTTTTTTGGTATTTTTTTGCGAAACGGTTAGTTTTATGAGAAAATATTCTAAAATTTACTACAGTTGTATTCACCTTAATAACTAAAAATTAATTCGAGAATATCAGGAAATCGTCTATGTTCTTGCACTATTCACCATTTCTGAGAAATGGTGAATAGTGCAAGAACAAGTGTGAGAACAATTTTTATAGATAATTAAATGATCTACAATTTTTGTCGGAACAATTTTTCTCATAAAATTAACCGTTTCGCAAAAAAATCCAAAAAAAACCCATTTTTGCGAACCTTGACCTCGCATATTTTTTTTGCACGATATGGGATCGATGGGGACTTTTCACAACTTCATTATAATGGTTTCCCTAACGTTCGTGTAAGTTTTCAGCTTCTTGGGAATGTAGGCAAGGGTGTAAGTACTTTTATGTCTATTTTAACCGGACTATTTAGCGTTTAACGTTACATTAAGTTTATAACGTTCTACTTGGACTAAGAGAGTGAGAGTTAATAGGCCGTCATCCACTACGCGGGTCCAGTGCAGGCTGATGGACGTCACATTATTATTGTCTTCGAAATTTTAGTCTAGGAAACGTCGGTTACCTCGCGATCTTCTCCTTTATCATTTTGAGAACCGGAGTGATGAAGTGCCTCTTTGGGGTCAGATCCAAGAATACATCACATAGGTGTACTGCCCTCCTAACTAAGACAACCGTAACACTAAGCGTACTCCAGACATAGAAACGGTTGTCTTAGTTACGAGGGCAGAGTACGTACGTAGACTCGTAACCTTCCTACCTAAAGTTAGACATGAATCTTATGGCGCGTGGTCATAGTCAGAACATAATAACAGCATAGCATGTCATATAGCATCGTGGTGACCGTCGGACTGCCAAGTCATAGGTGTCGAGTTCGAACCCAAGACACTATTGTAATATTATCACTTGCTTCGGTGAAGGAAAATATCGTGAGGAAACCAGCATGCCTGAGAGATATTTCTTGACGGCATGTAAAGCCAAGTCAGAGGCTCATGGGCGGCATAAAAATTTTGACACCAGGTTACCGACTGCACCGATGCACTAACCACACGATAAAAAGGATAGTCGGAACCAACCCGCCATTTTGTTTTTTAAATACAGTTTCCATAGACAATTTTATACATTTTTACGTCTTCGGGTGCCCTCCTGAGCACGTTGTCATTGTTGTCATTCAAATGCCAAAAGACCCTTACACAGTCCATAACTTAACCACATACATAAACACCAATAGCAATAGATATTGACACCGACCATAGATTAAACTCGACATAATCCCTCTATAAGTTATGGTTTGGCCACACTGATAATTATCTTTGGACGTGCGTGCAATTAATGGCCGCTTATTTCAAAGCTGATAATTATTATTTTAGAACCGTTTAGAGTAAAATTAACAGCTCTGCCACATTGGTGTAGTGGTTGTAAGAGGTACTGCGGGGCGTGAGGTACTGGGTTCGATTTAGAAGTGGGTAAAAATGTTTGAAGTTTTTAAAACAGAATTTCTTCAGTGATAATTTCGTTTCTTCAGGTAGTATCAGGATTTGTGCCAGTAGAAGTCAGGGGATCCTTATACAACATCATGCCTTATCTTCGAAGGGTTAGGCAGCTGTGTACCTAACAAGTATACTCACTGTTCGCCAGTTTTGTTTAAGTCCCATGTAATAAGGGGCGAGCTTATTACCATTAACCAGGAACATATCCAGATTCCGTGGCTGCTATTGAAAAATTCCTGATGTATAACACTTTGCCCGACCAGGACCACATGATCAGCAGTCGCGCTTGCGAACACTATACCAACGAGGCAGTCACAGATTTATTTCATTACATGACTAGCTTTTGCCCGCGGTTTTGCTCGCGTTAATTTAGAATTTGACAATCAATTCGGGTTGTACTCTGCTTGTAATAATTCAATCATGATTCGAAAGACACGTGGCGCCATCTATTTATCATAGGAGTGTTATTGTTGTTTTCCTCGGGAACAGTATTTTTTTCGGGATGAAAGGTACCCTATGTCCGTTTACGTACACCTGACAACGTATAATCAAAATTTCAGGATGATCGGTTCAGTGGTTTAGGCGTGAAAAGGTAACAAACAAACAAACAAACTTACTTTCACATTTATAATATTAGTACGGAAGTATGGATATGGATTATAGAGATTTTTTGCCAGTTTTAAAACTCAGTTTGGCCAAAAAATATCCGCAGTTTTTCGCCCATCTAGTCAAACACACACCACCTCTCAAAAGATTTGTCGTTCATATTACCATAATGCCACTTAGCGCCAACGTTGGCCGTGCGCCAGAAAGTTGGGCCAACACGTGTGCCACACAAATGATGCGCTAAATCGACGCACGTTCACACGTTTCACTTGAGACGTAGGAGAGATTTTTTATAAAGGAATTTCTCAGTAGTGACCGATTGATGGCATTAGTCTCGCCCCCTATTACAGACTTAAACATAACTGGTGAAATATGGATGTATTATTAGGTACACCTCTGCCTAACCCTTCGGGGATTACAGGCGTGATGTTTTGTTATGTTTATGAAGAAAATGTTTTTGATTTTTAAAGTATAAAGGGCAAGATAAAAGTATTTAATTTGCTTTATTGAAAATAGGCGCAGTTTTAAAATATATTTTTTATATTACGTACAAGAGTAAACCAAGCTGTAGCCGTAACAGAAGCTACGGGCAAGAATACGGGACTACGTCGTAGCTGAGATGCTCATCCGTGAAGTATGCTACAACGTAGCAGAGTTAGCTGCGCGCGTAGGGCGACCTACGCTGTCGTAGCATTTGCTACGTGCGTAGGGCGGGCTACGCTGTCGTAGCATTTGCTACGTGCGTAGGGCGGGCTACGCTGTCGTAGCATTTGCTAGGTGCGTAGGGCGGGCTACGCTGTCGTGGAATTTGCTACGTGCGTAGGGCGAGTTACGCTGTCGTGGAATTTACTACGTGCGTAGGGCGAGCTACGCTGTCATTGGCTACGTGCGTAGGGCGAGCTACGCTGTCTTAGCATTTGCTACGTGCGTAGGGCGAGTTACGCTGTCTTAGCATATGCTACGCTCGTAGAGTACTACGACGCGCCATAGGCTGACCGAGTTATGCCCGACTCGTCACGGTTCCGACTCGTCATCAAAAAACAAAAGATCACGATTCACAACTCCTATAGCACAAAGCTATGCGTAAAATGTAATCACAGACTAGCATCTCAGGCTACCGCTCTAACAAGCAATGATAATAATATCACCCATCTGTTATTTTGTCCTTCCTTGTCGATGTTCCACACATTCGCTTTAACGAAGTGCTTTACTACATCGTTTATTATGCGCACAGCCAACGAGTGGAACTCCCTGCCTGCGTCGGTGTTCCCAAGTTCCATATGACCCCAATCTAATAGAGCCTAAAGTGCCTCTGGGTTACTACAGAGATTTTTTCCTAAATAAACATAAAACACAAATTACCCGACCAGGGAATCGAACACAGGACGAGGCAGTTAACATTTTACTACGAAATAAAGTGGCTGTCTTTATAGCTTTGGTTTTACAGACGCCAGCTTGCAAATCCACTGTAATGTCCTGTAAATCAGGCCATACGACTTGCGACGTGACATGCAAAGCATCTTGCGTCAAAAAACGTGTAACACTGGTGTCCTTCACGCGAGTGTCGCCGCACCTCATGTCACGTCGCTCATAGTACGCTCTAAGTCTAAGGTCTTTCACCCGCGGCGACTATTTGTAACGATGCCGTCGCTGTACTGATGCTGTATCGCGACAGCATCGGAACTCGAACCCAGGACCTCGCAGTCGCGCTTGCGGCCACTAGACCAACGAGGCGGTGAAACAGATAATGAGAGTCAGAGCTAGATAATGTAGTATAATATCTGTCAAAGTCCCGTGTACGAAAGTAATCGGTCAGTCTGGAATCTGCCCTCAACATTCTTACCGCGCCTTAAGTCAGACCGGTAAGATTGCAGACTTGCTATAATATAAACCAGACTTTCACTGATCCTTGGACAATCAGAAGTTTTTGTAACCACGAGCAATGTGTCCATGGAGTTTCTTGCCCATTCTTCTGCAAGGAGATCTACGCTTTGGAATGTGCAACTACAGTACTTTCACAAGTTATATGCCTAGTAGCTGTGACTGTAGTTTCATTCTTTTGTTTTTGACAGTTCAAAAGTGACTGTAACTGGTCCATCTTATTAAATACGAAAGTTTGTGAGTATGGATGATGTATGGATAGATGGATTTATGTTTGTTACTCGTTCACGCAATATCTACTCAACAGATCTAAATGAAATTTGGCATACAGTTTATTACCAGAATTAACTCATAGGATACTTTTAATCCCGGTAATACGATCCTGTGGGACAATTACCGAACTCCACGCGGGTAGAACCGTGGCCATAAGCTAGGTTGAAATAAAAGATTTAATTTAAAAAATAACTAGTCTGCCATCTTTGGGAGTCCGACATATTGGATTTATAATGACGTCACTTAGCTAGCTATGCATTGTCATCCAAACTAAACGTGTATTCAAAATTTCAGCTCAATTGGTTCGGCAAACTGTTTTAAAATTCAGTTGCAAGATTTTGACCTAAACAAACATTCAATCAATCAATCAATCAATCAAATTATTTATTTGCATTGAATGCAGGTTAGATTAAAATACAGGTGGAGTAGAAAAGTGTGAGCCATGTACATTCTGCCTGGAAATAGGCACAAAAAAGTTTAAAATAATAAAATGTCAAGAGTATGTAAAAAAATGGAAATTACAAATTAAGATGTCACAGTTAGTTTATGCAATTTATGATTAAAATTTAAAAATGTTAAATAAAAATGTCACTTGAAAATAAAATTAAAATTTAGGTAAATTCAAAATAATATTAATTATGTTTATTATAAACGTTGAAAATTAAAAAGTTTTGTCCATTAAATAATCATTAATTGAATAGTAAAATTTTTCTATACGGAAGACTAATTTCTTTTTAAAGTTTTTAATTGTATAATTTTTCATTACATCTGGCAATTTATAGTATATGGTAGGAGTCATACAAATAACACTTTTTTCCTCAATAATGCCGTGTTACAGGACACGATTTGTAATAAATTGTATTGTTTTCTGATAGGTCGTTTTCTAGTTTCTGCATTGCAAGTTACAATAAAAAGTTGAGTATAAAAACTTGATTCCGCAGCCAGTCCGCAATATGTCCGTATCGGTTTAACCCTCCCTTAAAAGCTTACAATTCAGCTTTAACATCCTGTAAAACCATAAATAAACGTAAAAAAGCGCCACACAGCACAATTGGAACAATTCCAATAAAAACGGAACAATAAAATATATTAAAAGGATGTGGACTGCAAATTACGTCCTTTTTATTCGCCATGCCGTGTTGTTCAGGCGCTATGGCGAATATAGCCGTCATATGACGCTTAAAGTCATGACGCATGTTTTATGGTTAACACGCCGTTTCACTTTGTGATTTCACCAAGAATGAGGAACTACCACACTAAGGGTTCGTTTCTACTATGTCGTGACTACAGATTATCGTGTCGTTTAAAGTGTCGTGGCTTGTGTATTAAAATGGAGATGTTCACATATAGGACGACACGATTAACTGACAGCCGTGAGGCACACAGTGTCACACTATTTTATTTTTTGTTTAGATTTTAAGTTTTTTAATTTTTTTGTTTTTTATTTGTTATATTTTTTTTTATTTTTTTATAGTGTGTGCACTTGTGGCATGTGCCAAATAAATGTATTTTCTTTCTTTCTTTTCTTTCTAAATGTAAGTGAAATATTCTCAGAAAGAGTAGGCAGGGGTGTAGCACAACCACATCTCGCCTGTATGCTTTATTCCCATTCCCTAACCTATTCCAGGGGCCACCAAATGGCGGAGCGTCGATCTATTTTGTGCGGACCTTAAGAACGTTTACGACTTACGGAATTTCAAACAAACTTTCAAGTAATTTTTTTTCGAAATGCCTGAACCGATTTTAATAAAACTTCATACGCATAAGCAGGATACATTGGTCTAAAAAGTTATCAGAGAACATTTTAGAAAAATTGTGTTACTTACAGCTAAATTAGACCAATTTTAGATTTTCCAAAAAACAGTTTATAATTATTAACTTATTTTTAAAAGACATTTCGAAATAAACTTCCTGGTCCCACGCGTCCCTCTTCCAGGTATCACAACAACCGAGCACTCAGACACCGGCTACTGAAAATTTTCTAATGGAAAAAACTTCAAAAGGCATCGACATAAGGTTTTCGTCAGTTCCATACATGGCCAACTTTGCCATCATTCCCTTCTGGACCCCCAGTTGCACTCACTACAACTACGCAGGTAGTTCAAACTAACATCATTAACTAAAATAGTTCAACCGACCGCCGCTAGATGTCTCTGTACGCCACAACTCTGTGTTTTAATATTTGACGCCTCAATTCATTCATTCGTTCAAATATTTTATTTCAGATCAAAAATCTAATGTAAGTAGCAGTATGACTTAGCCTAACGTTAGTACAAAAAAAATGCCTAAAGCCCCAAGCCTAATGCCAGTGCCTAGTGCCTAATGTTAGTGTGTGTTAGTTCAATGTGAACGTGAAATTCACTCATGTGCAAGGTATGTTGTATTAGAAAAAAAATTGGCCGTCACGAGACGCCCGGCAGATGTGAAACATCTATGTTTATATTAGAATTCATAATTATTCATAAAAAACCTATAACGAAATATGGAGCAAAATAAAGAATAAAGAATGAATATTACAATACATTATTTTCTTTTATCGATGTCTATCGAACAAATCTGCATACGATCTAACTACATCACTGATTGAGTAGCCTGGAACTTTCGAAAACGGAATATGTAGACGAACAATCGTTCCAAAACAAACTTTATTCTAATTGGAAAAGGTTGATTTTACGTGGCATACAGGCAAAACACCATGACAGCGTCATGCATCTTCTGTCACGGGCTTACGGCATACGTGTCGGAGCATATGTGAAACATTTCACATCAAAAAAAATTTCGCCGACCTGGAATTCGAACCGAGTAGCCCACACTCAACATTCCCACTGCAATCAACGAAACAGTAACCTAATCTAATTATTATTAGTATAGTTCCCCCAACCGCCGCTAGATGTCTCTGTACGCCACAACTCTCTCCTGCATTAATATTTGACGGTTCAATCTGAGCGTTAAGTGCCACTTATGTGCAATAGTGATGCTGTATTAAGAGCAAGAGGTGTCTTGTGATATGGAGATTAATAATAAATTTTGTAGGAGCCTTGTTTGTCTAGGAAGGCTTAACATTTTGAACGCCAGAGCATAAACGCTCGTGCGTGCCACAATTTTACCTACCATTTTGTAACATATTTTTGTCATTTGGCGAATAGGGCACGCGCTTGCTTGTCACGTATATGTGATAATGCCGTTCAATAGGTTAAATATGACAGTGTATTACGTAGGTTCGAATTCTCATTCAAGAAAAGTGTTTTAAGGTTCTGAATATTTGCCCAATACCTCCAACATGGCACATCTGGTTCAAATGAAAACGCTCAACTTGAAAAGTGTTAACAGTTAAACATTTTAAATGACAACTGGTCAGCTTGTGAGTGAATGACAAGACAGTCTGCTCGCAGTGCACTGTATTCTCGCGGTTCGGTAGCGCGCAGAAGTCACATTATCGCTTGCACCGACGCGCGGTGACGCATGCGACAGCTCGCACCAAAGACTAACCGACAGTGATCGCGCAACGTTTTGTACCATCATTGCATTGCCTCTGGGAGGACGACTGCAAAAAAGTATTGTTATTTTTTCTTTTGTTGTTGCTTTTGTTTTTGAACTAATAACTTTATTTGGTTATAATGGCTGGTGAAGCTGCACACTGGGGTTGCTGCGCTAATAAAAATGAAACGAACTTGAAGGAAAAATATTTGATATGTTCGACCTGTGGAAAATCTTACCATTACACCTGTATTTCTATTAATGAACCTCCGAATAATATTAATACCTGGAAATGTCCGACATGTGTGAGTAGTGCCCCGAAGGTAAGCCGAAACGACTCAACTCCAATTCGTAACGTTAGCATGTGCAGGGGACCTAAAAGACAAGCCATTGGCTCCCCCTCGCCTCCCTCATCGTCTAGCAATAATGATGACATTCGCTCTGTCATTAAAGAAATAATGAGAGAAGAACTTAGCGAGATGTTAGTAAAGATAAATGAAACTATTATTAGCACGATCAACAAAGAGTTAGAACCGTTAAGGAAAGAAATGCAAGGAATTCGAGATTCAATGTCCTTTATGAATGAAAAATTTGAAGACATAAAGAAAGAACAGAAGTCTTCAAAAGAGAGTGTCAAAAACCTGGAATAAGAAAATATAGAACTCAAGGCTACAGTTATAGATATAAACGAGAGACTTGCCAACTTGGAGCAACAGTCCCGTTCAAATAATTTGGAAGTGCAATGTGTACCCGAAAATAAAAATGAAAACGTATTTAATATAATAACACAACTCGCGCGTGTGGTAAAGTGCGAAATAAATGATAAAGACATCTCACACTGCTCACGCATCGCTTAGTCCAATCCATCCAGTGCTCGTCCTCGCTCAATAATAGTTCAGTTGGCATCACCAAAACTACGAAATCAATTATTGGCTGCAACTATAAAGTATAATCAAGCAAACCCACAAGAAAAGCTAAATTGTACCCATCTTGGATACGCAGGACCAAAATCTCCTGTGTACGTTACGGAACATCTGTCACCAACCAACAGAGCCCTTCACGCAGCTACTAGGATCAAAGCCAAGGAGATGAGCTACAAGTATGTGTGGGTCAGAAACGGTAGAATATTTGTGAGGAAAAACGACGGTGCTGAACATATTCAAATCAAGAACAAAGGTAGCATAAGTAAAATGGTATAATCAAGTATCTTTTAATGTAATTGAATGCATGTAATGGTGTCTAACTCTTATAAAATTCAAGGATATTTTAATTTATTATCAAAATTGTAGAGGTTTACGAACGAAAACTTTTTACTGTAATTTGTGTTGTCTGAATTATGATATAATAATATTAACGGAAACCTGGTTAAATAGTAGCGTGCTGAACAGTGAGTTATTTGATGATCGTTATGAAGTGTACAGGAGAGATAGGGAAACAACTGGATTTCAGGGTAACAAGGACGGTGGTGGTGTGTTGATTGCTGTTAATAAACAGATTAACTCATCACATATTGTGCATTGGCAAAGTAAGTGTGAGGATCTCTGGGTAACTATTGATATATCACTATCTCAAAATTATCAGAAACTGGCCTTATGTGCGATTTACCTCCCTCCGCCTGTAAGTCCAGCAACTCTTGAACATTTTATCGAGCACTGCAACAAGGTTATCGACTCAACAAATATTCCTATTTGTATTGTTGAAGACTTTAACCAAGGTAAAATCAATTGGGACTTGAAGACTGTAAATGACTCTTTGCCTAAAACTAGCCAAATTCTAATGGACTTCGTTAATGTAAGTCAGCTTGTACAGTGTAATCACATAAAAAACTATTCTGGGCGTACACTGGACTTGGTGCTATCTTCTGTGCCCTCATGTTCAGTAAAGGAATCCAACTCTTCTCTAGCGGTTATCGATAGACTCCATCCTCCCCTTGATATAACTCTTTCATCAGTAAATAATCGTAATCTGCCATATAATAGCTCTAATTTTAGACCTAACTTTTATAAGGCAAACTATAAAGAAATTAATAATTATCTTAATAAGCAAGACTGGAATGGACTTTTTAAAAATAGTGATCATGTAAATGACATGTTAACAATATTTTACAAACATTTATACGAAGCCATTAAAAATTTTGTGCCTGAAAGAAAACAAAAGAACTGTCGTTACCCACCATGGTTTAACAAAACAATAATTAAATCCTTAAAGGAAAAAAATAAGTTAAGGATACGCTTTAAGAAATATAGTAATCCTATGGATAAAATTGAGCTTAATTTAATTTCCAAGCGATGTGAAAAATTAGCCATTAATTTATATAATGATTATCTTAAGAATTTAGAACAGGGTATCAAAAATAATCCTAAACTTTTCTGGAGTTATATAAAAGCAAAACGAGGCGGATCTAATGCTTACCCACAGACTATGACTGACGGACAGACTATAACATGTAATGGTTCTGAAATCTGCAATCTTTTTGCCATTTACTTCTCGTCCGTATACACATCTGACAGTAATATGGAAATAAATTGCAAGACAGAGTTTCTACAAGCTCTACATAGTAATAGTCAGTGCTTGAGTGCCCCGGTAATCGATCGCGACGGTTTGCTTAAGAAACTCAAAACAATTAATATTAACAAGGGACCAGGACCTGATGGCATCCCACCGATATTCATTTCTTCCTGCGCGGCAACTCTGGTCTCTCCTTTAATGATAATTTTTAATGCGTCGTTAGCCTCAGGGACTTTTCCGTCGGAATGGAAAAAAGCAAAAGTGGTTCCAGTGTACAAGTCAGATGGCAAAGATATCATTTCAAACTACAGACCTATTTCAATACTTTCTACTTTCGCAAAGATTTTTGAATCTATTATTTGTCCGTACATTCAACATCATCTTAAAATATACCTTAGTGACCATCAGCATGGTTTTGTAACAGCGAGATCTACTACTACAAACTTAGTAACTTTCACGGAGTCATTAGTTCAGGCAGTAGACAAAAGCAAACAATTTGATGTAATATATACGGACTTCAGTAAAGCGTTTGACAAAATGTCCCACGCCATACTAATTTACAAACTTGCAGCTTACGGTGTTACGGGGTCCCTACTAAAATGGTTTGAATCATACCTAAGAGAACGCAATTTCTACGTTGTTGTGAATGAATTTAAATCTTCAGAGCACATAATAACTTCTGGCGCTCCTCAGGGTACGCATTTAGCTCCAATAATATTTAATATATTTGTAAATGACCTTCCCCAATGTTTCCAATATTCAGAACCTTTTTTGTATGCCGATGATTTGAAGTTTGCACGAATGATTGAATCCCCAATAGACAACGAGCTTCTACAGGATGACCTTAACAGAGTAATTGAATGGTGTAAAAATAACAGAATGCAACTGAATTCTGACAAATGTTATCACGTTAAATTTACGAGAAAAAATAACTATATAAGTACAGAATACTACATTGACCAAGTTAAAGTTCAAGAACTCGAAACAATCAGGGACCTAGGAGTACTTTTCGATAGAAAAATCAGCTTTATACCTCACTTTGAACATATCATTAAGAAATCATCAAAAATGTTAGGCTTCCTGCTTCGTAATACGAGAAGTTTTCGTAAGAGCAGTACCAAAATAATGTTATATAACAGTCTCATACGTAGCATATTTGAATACTGCAGCGTGGTATGGAGACCTCACTACGCCACTCATATGCTGCGGTTAGAACGAGTGCAGAAGCGTTTTGTGTGGCACTTAGCTTTTTGTAAAGGGAAAGCTAATCAGCTACCCTCCTACAAAACCCGCCTGCATTATTTCAAAATGCACACGTTATCCACACGCAGAGACGTCACCGACGCCATATTTTTGTACAAAATAGTTAGAAATCGAATTGATTGCTCTAAATTGTTAGGTCTTATTAGATTCCGTGCTCTTTCTAGATATCCGAGAAATATAATTACACCGCTATGCCCACCTCAACGAAGGTCTGTACTTGGCACAAACTCACCTATACCTAGATTATGTAAAATTCTCAACAGCTGCAGTGATTTAGTGGATATAAACCAGGACAGTATTAATAAAATTATTAAAGTAGTTGTAAATAATTCATTTGCAGAGACATGAATCATATTATAATAATAATAAATAATAATAATAATTTTAAATTTCAGTTATCCGTTAATTTATTATACCATTTAACTTAACCTAATGTAATATAATACTTGATGTAATATAATTTAATTTAATTTAATTTTGTTCAATTTTAATTTAATAAAATCTATAATCTATGCACCTATTTTAATTATATTTGTTAATTACTATTTTAATTTTATGTGTCTTGATTTTGTTTAATTGCTATGACTTTGTTAATTTATTTTTTAAATTTAATTTAATTTTTTTCCAAAATTACTTCTAAATGTGTTTCGATTTTTTTTTTAATTGCTGTTATGACTTTGTTAATTATTTTATTTTTCTAATTTTAATTTTAGTACTAAATAATGTGTTTTGATTTTAATTTTTAAATGCTATACCTTTGTTGGCTTAGTTGTACATCTTATTATGCATGCGGTGGTCTCCTATAAGTGAAGGAGTACACCTACGTGATACTTTTGTCGTCGATTTTTTATTTTCATGTGTCTGTGTATATCCTTTGTTGGAGATCCTAAATAAATAAATAAATAAATAAATAAATAAATGCGGTTGAGATGCACGCCTACTCAGGGCGTGCATTCCAACCGGTTGGAATCATATCGTATTGGTTAAAATCATGCGATTGGTCGAAACATGCGGCTTCCTCAGCTCTGCTCTACTCGTCTTCTCTTCACACGAACCGCGTATCCACTCCTGCAATGGCAAAAACTTAATAATACTTTACCTTTTACTTTAGCACTTGCGACTTACTATAGACCAGGGGAGACATCCAAACTAACAATTAGTCGTTGTTACAGAATGACAGAGAAGAGAAGGAGTCAAAAAAGAGAGGCATCACGGAGAAGTTCATGGAGTATGTCAAGAGAAGATTGAACCCGCAATCAGGTTAGTTTATACTCCTATCATACTTCTTTTTACCTCTGACAGCAGATTCTCCACAGCAATCTTCTTTACATAGTATTTAAAACAAATTCGGTCCCACTGTTTGTGTGTTTAGATCTTTTAAACTACGCAACGCATTTTCATGCAGTTTTCAGCAATACATAGAGTAATTCAAGAGGAAGGTTAATTTGTATATATTGCACCCATGCGAAACCGGGGTGGGTCGTTAGTTACGTTATAAAAAAAAGTTCACTGTGTGTTAATTTTCACTGTTATTTTGACAGTTATACTTAGAGAGTTGTATTGATGATTTTAATGTTTATAATTCTGTAACTACATACGTGTTACTTGCGCGAATCAGATTTTGACCTGAAACTGACCTGCTAATTGTAAAAAACCTAAGAAAATTTTAATTTCGCGGGCTACGCTGACGCTTTCCACTTAGCCAAAACATGCCAAAATAAACAGTACCTACACAATTTTGGAACATAGACTCCATCTACACGTTTCGTACTCAAACAGCAATTTTATGGACAGCGCCATCTATGCAAAGTAAAAAGAACTATGACGAATCTCAACGTCTACGCCATCTGTTGGGAGCCTTTTGAAACATTTTTCCAAGGGAGTTACTTACACAAATGTGGATAGATGGCGCTATTCCTTGAGTCTTCACATTGTGTGATTTGAGGAAAAAGTTTGTTTTGAATTTGATACTTAGGCATAGTCTGTGCGTCGACGATTAGCGAAAAACGAGTAGAGCAAGCAACTAGAAACGACTTGTTATTAGTGTGAGAAGATATTCGATTATGGCGTAAGGCTTTCTACGCAAATTAGACGTTTTAAATTTTGCACAAGTCTCGGTAAAAAGGTACCTTTAAACTCATTATCCTTCAGCACTCATCACAATTTGGGGTCGGCGCAGCATGTCTTCTTCTTCCATACTTCTCTATTCGGTACCTGTCTACTGCTCGATTATGCGCCCACAACCCAGGCGATGAATTCACCCTGATTGCTCAGGAACCGGATCTTGATATATTTTCAGTAAAGCTATGCTTAATTATTGAAAAAAGTTATTTAGTTAATGTCTTGTTTTTGGCTTGCTGCGCGCTTCGTTGCAAACTTTAGTGCAGCAAATTATATCTGTACAAATAAATAAAATTCATTTATTTATTTGTACTACTCGTCATCTCAGTATCGATCCACTTTCCAGCCATATCATCTTTCACACAGTCCGTACATCGTTACTTTAGTCTTCGTCTACTCTTATAGCTATCCATATTCATACTCAAAACGACAAACATAACCAGCAATAATTACAAAACCCATACACATATTTTATTGCTGAAAACAAAATGCGTTCGGCCATTTTGTCAGCCATTTGCAATAAATTGTGAATAATGTTGACAGCTTACAAAGCGGTTTTTATTATCACAACGTTAACATTCACAGCAAATGTGTAACGTTTTATGCACGTAAAAGTGTAATATGTTTTTTTTGTGATTAAAATGTACACTGCTGTGTCGCTGAGCAAACAATAATTTATAATCGTAGCGCCACCATCTTGGATATTAATTTCGACCTTATGTCAGCTTTCAGCAGCCTCGAAAAGCATGAATCATAAATAATTAATGAATAAAATCAAATTTTTTACACTAAAATGCAATAATTAGTCGATACAAACAAAATAAACAGTGATATAAGTAAGAATTATTCTTGTTCGTAAGTACAAACAAATAAAAAATAAGAATAAGACAGTTTGGAATCCCCCTCTTGGCATACAAGTTTAAGGCATAATATTGTTTGACATGACGTTTTTGCATAAATTTGATTAGTGCAATAATACTGTGGCGAAGGTTCCATACAACTCGATTCCTACTTAATTCTATTTCAAAAATGACATAGACAGTATTCCACAGACAAATAATATAATCACATTAAATAAATGTACTCAGGCTTACCTCTTACAAAAATTGACCCTTCGCTACTGCTGTGGCATAATAATACTTTGGCATAATGCAAAGGTTAGCATAACTATCATTTGCTTTCATGCCCACTAGACCGTTCCTTCACCGACCAACACCGTCGTGTGCCATGCACTCTAGCGTTTCGGCAACGGCAAAATATTCTCGCAGGCAATTGTTTACGGCCCTTGAATGGAACGTGACGTTGACGAAACGGTCTAATAGGCATATTAATACTTTTCAATACAAATAATATAGGATTTCAACGCTATGATGACCGTTTTAAACCCGTTACAAACGTGTATGAAACGCTTTTGATACGGTGTAGTGGGCATAGTAGCACGGGCTACTACGTCGTGTTTCTTTTAGTGCCTGACTCGTTTATAGCACTGTTCGGTATCGACGGTGTAGTGGGCAGACTCCTTTATAGTGCACGAGTGTGTGCGTAAACATAGATACATCATTCAAGAAGTCAGTTTACCATAAAACTTTCTGCTCTAGTGCTCTGCCTACCCCTTCGGAGAATACACGCATGATGTTGATTACAAAGTTAAACCAACAAGCCGTTCATCCCGTCCCGAAGCCATTAATAATAATAATTGGTTTGAGTAAGTTTAAGTTAAGTTTCGTTAATGGTATTATTGTGTATCGGTAGATTTCTATTGTTGGCCGGGTTTGGGAGAAACATTAGTAATTGTAGCTAAAAGTTACTAGCTTATGCCAGCGGCATCGCCCGCGTACAGTTCGATAATTGTCCCACGGGATAAAAAGTATCCTATGTGTTAATCCAGGTTATAAACTATCTGTGTGCTACATTTCATCGAAATCCGTTCTGCAGTTTTTGCGTAAACGAGTAATAAACATCCAGACATCCATCCATGCATCATCACAAACTTTCGTATTTATAATATTAGTAGGATAGGATGTAGACTATAATATCCTTAACGGTTTTCTATGTAACGTATCGTTGAAGAACCTGTGTTTAAATAATATTAAAAAAACTACAAGAGTGTTACTAACATACTTCTAGGGTTGGATTTACTAATACAATTTGTATTTTATCAAAAGACTAACACATCTGTAAATAATAATGGCTAAATAAGCCGCTCGAGTCGATCTTTAGGTTAAGCCGTACTTGCCTAGTTTAGTCTGTGGATGGGTGACCACCCTTACATAGGTACCAAGTTTCCTTCGTGCCTCGGAAAACAAGTTAAGCCGTTGGTCCTGACTGTCATTTGTAGATCTTTGACAACCGTTATAGGTGGCCCCAAGTCTGACAACCAGTCTTATATGTACAGGGGTACCGTACTATCCTGAGCAAAGTCTTATACTTTTCAGTTCAGTACAAAGAATATTTTGTTTCCCGATACCTTCACAGTGAGGTCATGGTATGGTACGGTGTAGTGGGCAAGCTCCTTTATATATCCCGCGCCGATGGCTTTTTTCCACCGAGATTAGCCGCGACGATCGTAATTCGGTCTCGAGGACTATTTGGTACTAATACGATACTCTTTGGTACCGACAGCCCAGTGAATTATAACGTTACAAACTTAATATGTTGTCGAGTTAATGAAGCGTTAAATTAAGTAGCGAGTGTGGCGGACAGACCGACGAAGTGCTTTTGTGTAGAGTATGGAGTAATGGACGAGCTCGCCATATTGTATCATAAATACAGTACTATAAAGGGTGTAACAAGACCCTTAACGAAACCGAAAGGCACTCGTTCTTCCCGTCATTGCGATCATTTTTTTGTTCTAGACCATACCTGGGAACCTTCTAGTTACGGAGATTTTGGGGGTCAAAGTTCCAACTTTTTCACAAGTTTTTTTTAAAAATAAGTACATGTTTTCAATGTAAGATTTTTACTTCAAACACCTCCACGACCCCCGTGCTATTCAATGCAGTCTATCAGCACAATGTTTTGAGTGCGTTACATTGAGTCCTACCGTAAAATGTGATTTTTCACCCCCAAAAAAAGTCGTTTTCCAGCAATAAATTTTGCATAAAGTTACTTAGTTTGATGTACATAATGTATTTTTTTTCATAGATTTTCAGTGCTTTCTGTAAATGGTGTACTTTCTAGTACTCTTAGCAGCTAACTGTAGATCCTGGTTTCAAGCGGGCAAAGTGTTGTTCAAAAGCTTCCGTACGTATCATTTCCCAACTACGTCGGGGTCAGCTTCCAGTCTAACCGGGTGCAGCTGAATACCAGTTATTACAATAGAGCGACTGCTTATCCGCCCTCCACACAGTTAGTACTGGGTAATACCCCCCCACCCCTTGGTGAGACTGGTTGTCAGAGTTTCGGGCCCCTGACTACCTGTCAAAAATCTACAAATGACAGCCTGGACCAACGGCTTAACGTGCTTTCCGAGGCATGGAGGAAACTCGGTATGTAATGGGTGATCACCCATTCACAGACCAACCTAGGCAAGTGCGGCTAACCTGAAGATTGGTCTAAGCGCCGGCTATTATTTAGCCACGAGCTCCTCTCGCTGCCTGTAATATGGGACTTAAACATAACCAGCGACCTGTTTACACCGTCAGGCACAACAGGCGTGATGTTATGTGTCATCCATGTTCAGTAAACCTTAAGCCACCAAATACTGGTACCTCCGTTACAGTAACGTGTCACAGCAACACACACAACACATTCGTTGCGGGCGAACGTTACATAAATCTGTGGTGACGTCGGATTGACGTATGGCTCAGTTGAGGCTCGGGGGCTGCAGTCTGTTCTAGGGTTTAGTTGTTACCCAGAGCTTAGCAGACAGCTTGTTTGTACTGCCTTGTAAATTAATCAACGTCATCATCTGCCTAGCCATCTCCCCAAGTATGTTGGGGGCCGATAGTCACTTGTTCTCCCTGTCATTCCGCTCTTAATGCGCACATCTTTCTACATCGTTCTCACATATATGTATAATCTCAACATGAATGATGTAACCAAGATTTTGTTACAATATTTTGATTTAAAAGAGTGTCCATGGAGTTTCTTGCCCATTCTTCTCCATAGAGATCTACGCTTTGGAATGTGCAACTGCAGTACTTTCTCAAGTTATTATGTCTTGTGACTGTGACTGTAGCTTCGCTTCTTTTTGGTTTTTTGACATTCAAAAGGTTCTGTGATGGTCTAATTGAAATAAATACTTTTGACTTTGACTTTGACATTGCGATATTTTTTTTTGTTTTAGACCAAATCAAGTTTTTAATAATCTAAGTTTACTTTAAATATCTCCATCATTCCCGTGCTATTCAATGCATCCATCAGCACAATATTTTGAGTGCGTTACATCGAGTCCTACTGTAAAACGTGATTATTCACCCCAAGTCGTTTTCCAGCAATATTTTTTGCGTAGAATTACTTAGTTTGATGTAAAGGCCGTCAACCAAGCACTATATACATTTCATTGGTTATTAAAAAAAACAGCTATTCCATACATTTTATCGTGTAGGTATTGCACTTTTGTAGGAAACAGCAGACTTTTTTTTAATAACCGATGAAAAATTTCTATGTGGGAGGTTCAGAAAGATATACTAAATACGTGGTAACCGTTTTCGCGTTGGTGTCCCTTCCAACCTGTATTTTTCTCTGCATAAACATCTAATTGCAAATTCCATGTTCTTGTTTCTTTCTGCATTTACCTGTATTTAAGTACTAATGTACATAAATAGTTAAATAAATACAACACTATTTTAATCGAGCTGTCAGGGTCGACTCAGCTGCTGGACCGTGAATAACGCATCGTTGTCGCGACGCATCACGGGTGTGACGCGTAAAACCACAGATTTATGTAGCGAGCACTCGAGAGTGATGGCGAGCGATACGGACGAGTGATTCTAACACTAAATAATAACAGCCGCATGAATCTATCGTCGAAGTTAAGCAGTGCTTGCCGGAGTCGATCCTGGACGGGTGACCATTGTTGTTTTCTGTCCGTGCCTCGGATAGCACTTTAAGCCGTTGGTCCCGGCTGTCATTTGTAGATCTTTGACAGTCGTTACGAGTAGTCAGATGCTCGATATTCTGGCAACCAGTCTTACAAAAGCGTCATTTCATCCGAAAGACGTCCACTGCTGGACATAGACCTCCCCCAAGTGTCGCCACATTGACCGGTCCTGTGCTCCTAAGCCTCCTCTGTCCGTTCGTACGACCGTACGTGCGTCTGTCAGCGGGCTGTATCTCATGATCCGTATTATGTAGACAGTTGAAATTTTCACAGAATATGTATTTCTGTTACCGCTTTAATAACAAATAACAAAAATAAATTAAAGGACAAAAAAAAAATATATATTAACTACTAGGATGATACGGAACCCTTCATGCGCGACTTCGACTCGCACTTGGCTGTTTTTTTACGTACGAGTACTGATATTTTAACGTTTAAGTATTGACTATTTTTGATTGATTATAACTTTTTTGCAAATGTAAATATTTGGTTTTCATGTATGTTTTATTTTAATTTTTAGATTGCAATTTGCTAACACCATGTATTTACCTTGTAGAATGAAAATAAAATATGAATATGAATTTATATTTTGTTAGCCCAGAACTTCATAAGACACCAGTGGAGAAGATTCCTACCGGTTTCCCTTTGAAAAATGGCACGATCAGTATTCTATAGACAAATAATATAATCACATTAAAGATATGTACTCCGGCTTACCTCTTAAAATTGACCCTTCGCTACTGTACGACACATTAGAATACAACAGTTATTCCTAAAGTCAAATACTTTTTCACATACCCTCATCTGCTGTCCGCTTATCCAAAATGGCAATTCTTTCCAATTCTAAATAAGTTCGTCTTAGTACACCTTCGTCTCTGTCAGTGATACCCTATATAACATAACATCACGCCTGTAATCCCCGAAGGGTTAGGCAGAGGTGTACCTAATAGTACATCACCGACATTCCGCCAGTGTGTAATAGGGGGCAAGCCTATTGCCATAAAACGGGCACAAATCCAGACTCCGTGGCTGCTACTGAGAAATTTCTAATGGAAAAACCCAATAACACTTTGCCCGACCTGGTAATCGCACCCACGACTTCATGCTCAGTAGTCGCGATTGCGACCCCTAGACCATCGAGGTAGACCGTGGCATTGTTACTGAACAAAACTATACCATTGAAATAGTTTTATAATCGATACACGCATAAAAAAATCATAAATTCTAATGCAGAATAGAAGAATTAACAGTCGGGAGTTCGGGACCCATTTTTTTATTTACCACGTAACGTACTTAAAATTTAAATGGGTCCCGACTGTTAATTGTTCTATTCTGCATTAGAATTTATGATTTGTTTATGTGTGTTTTATTTTGACAATATGGCGTCTGGTTGTCGCTGTGGTGAATTTCGATTATTGTCATGTCTTTAGTGACACTCGCAAGGTGACGATAAATCGATTCGATCGGCCTACTCGTTTGGTCTGTAAACGCCACATAGGAACAAACATACATACATACATAGACTGATAAACACACTCTTTATTACCCTCCTAGTAATAAAGAGGTAAAATTTGTTTGTAAGTTTGTACGTAGGGGGTAATCTCCGGAACCAATGGTCCAATTCTTAAAATTCTTTTACTGGTAGAAAACTACATTATTCGTGGGTGCTATAAAGAATAAAAAATATTTTTATCATGCATATTAGCCAAGCTATCACAATTTAAGCGGACGAAGTCGCGGGCGATGTGCTAGTATTACATAAAGCAAGACGTGTTTACTTACGGGAAGTAAGTTTTTGAGTTAATAATTAAAGTTTGTGGCTTCTAGAGGAGGTAAGCAGAGAGTTCGGAAGTTTCAAGTTATTAATATGTGAAGTTAGATATAAGTTAATGTTTCTACTTGGAGAGTGCTGCAAGGTCGTTTGTGGAATTCTAGATTTTTCAGCGGTGGCCCGATGGTGGCGCCCCGACTTACGAATAGTAAGTCGTGGGTCCGAACCCAGGCAGGCGCATTACTTTGTGTAATTTAATTCATCTCCACTGCTCTCAAAAACGATGAAGGAAAACATCGTGAGGAGACCTACATGTCTTAGAACCAAAAATTCGAAGGCATGTGACATCTACCAACCCGTACCGGGCCCGCGTGGTGGATTATAGCTCATTGCCTCTTATAGAGAGGAGGCGTGTGGCCCAGAGGTGGGGACATTATAGGCTGATTATGCACATATTTCTAAAATGGAGACCTTTTCGCCTTTTAAATTTAAAAAAAAATAACGTTTGGACTATTAACTTGGCTGTGGAGATACAAGGATTACAGTTTTGTATGAAACAGATTTTTGTTCCGCTTTCTGAAATGTCTACCTATCCGCATTGGATGAAAGTGTGAGTATATGTAATATAAGTTCTTTCTACTTTATCCTGCGGTCTGTGCGTAACCTGGTGTCAGAGTTTTTATGCCGCCCATGGGCCTCTGACTTTGCATTACATGCCGTCGAGAAATATCTCTCAGGCATGCTGGTTTCCTCACGACGTTTTCCTTCACCGAAGCAAGTGATAATTATATAATACTCTCATGAATCAGAGGTGCGTGTCTTGGGTTCGAATTCAAATTCAAATTCATTTATTGCAAATATGGGTAGTTATACAGGTGGGTTTTTGAAGAACAGGAAAGTGGTTAGTGTCACCATATTCTGCACTAGGCATGCAACATTTAGTTCGGAACGTGGTTAGACCCTAAATTAAAATCAAACTCGAGACCGATGACTTGGCAGTCCGACGGTCACACTACTACGCTATCACTGCAGAATATAAGTTCGTCGGATATGTCAGGATTTATTCCGTTAGGCTCGTACATCATGTGGGCAAACGATGGGTTTCGTGCTATGAAAAACACTGGGTGCGATACACTGTTTGTAGCAAACTAACGAATTACCTGAGAATACGACACGATTAATCTGGTACAGCTCTGGGACGTCTCAACTCCACTGCAATCAGAGGCTCAATGTCGTCCTCGTCTCGAGCTGTAAACATACAAACAAACACATACGTAGAAGCACGCTATGGTGTGGGTATACTTGTAAGTAGGTCGCGTGATGTCACCACCGGCGCACTTGCGACTCATTTTATTGCCATACTAATAACCGGATCCGACAAGTTTAATTGTAACAATCTCTGTTGCAAACCACAAGCTGATTAACAAACAAATAGACTATGAGCTTAAGTTTAGTGAGCAAAGTATAAGCAATCTTACAAATGAAAGAATTGGCAATGTGACCTGATATTCACATAAACTTGGTCCAGTTTGCAACTGCCAAATGGTACGAAATTAAGGTATTTCAGTAAGTAGATAAGTAGATCTGAAACGAAATGAAACTGAGTGGTTGTCGTCTCTTTTAAAAATATATGATTTTTCACCCCAAAAAAAAAGTCGTTTCCCAGCAATAATTTTTGTGTAGTAACTTAATTTGATGTACAGAATGCTTGGTTGACGGCTTCGTGAAGGGTCCGTTTACATCCTGTATTTAGGCAAGCGATAAAAAATAAAGATAAAAGAATAAGATTATGTTTATCTCTATTTTAAGGAAGAGAATGAATACGGAAACATTCTCTAAAATTGTAGTCAGCACAGCTCACGAGTTGTTGTTTAAAGTACTTCATATCTTGTTTTGTTCTTACATAAAATATGTTGATATCATCTCCGAGATGCATTCGTCTTACAACTTTGATAGCACTTGTTGCAAACTGCTACAATATCTTCAGGAAATAACGGTTGCAGAATAACATTATGAATAAAAGGGGCCATCCATAAATTACGTCACACGTTAACAGACAAGGGGCGGAAATGCCGGCGGGCCAAGAACTTGGCCCGCGAGGAGATGCTGGAGTCTCTGAACGGAGATCCGTGGGGGCGCCCTTACAAGATGGTGCGGGACAAACTCCGCACCCGGGCCCCCCCGCTAACGCAGAGTCTCCGGCCTGAGCTCGTGGAGGACGTGGTGAGCGCTCTGTTCCCTTCGCGAGGGGAGCATCCTCCCCCGCCTATAGCTCCGCCGCCGCGTGCGGTGCCGGAAGCGGACCACACCGATGACGATGACGACGTTCCGGAGGTGACTGGGTAGACCTGAGAGTGGCGGTACGCAGGCTGAAAACCAGAAACGCCGCCCCGGGACCCGATGGCTTGCCTGGCAAAGCCTGGGTCCTGGCCTCTGAGGCTCTCGGGCCCCGACTGGAAGGGCTCCTAAGCGCATGCTTGGAGAGAGGCCAGTTTCCGCTTCGTTGGAAGACGGGGAAGCTGGTCCTCATCCGGAAACCAGGGCACCCTGCGGACTCTCCGTCCGCATACCGGCCCATCGTGTTGCTCGACGAGGTGGGCAAGCTCTTTGAAAGAGTCATTGCCAACCGCCTCGCCGGGCACCTTGCGGGGATGGGGCCGGATCTTGCGGAACACCAGTTTGGTTTCCGCAAGGGGCGCTCCACGGTGGACGCCATCATGCGCGTGAGAGCCCTCACGACGGGGGACGCGGTGTCCCGGGGCGGGGTCGTCTTGGCGGTGTCTCTTGACATCGCCAACGCCTTCAACTCCATGCCCTGGAGCTGCATTGGGGAGGCACTCCGGTATCACCGGGTGCCAACCTACCTTCGTCGTGTAGTCGGGGACTACTTGACGGATAGGGCCGTCATCTACCCCGGTCGGAGCGGAGAATGGAACCGGCGAGAGATGTCGTGCGGTGTTCCACAGGGATCGGTTCTGGGACCGGCCCTGTGGAACATCGGTTACGACTGGGTGCTGCGCGCCGACCTCCCTACCGGCGTCAGCGTAGTTTGCTACGCTGACGACACGCTGGTACTGGCACAAGGGAGGTCGCACGAGGCGGCGGCCGAAAACATGACACGCGGGGTTGCGATAGTCGTGGAGAGGATCCGGCAATTGGGTCTCGAGGTGGCATTGCACAAGTCCGAGGCCATGTGTTTTCATGGGCCTCGGAATGCGCCACCGTCGGGATCCCTACTGACGGCAGGAGGGGTTTCCATCGGCGTCGGGTCGACGTTGAAGTACCTTGGACTCGTCCTCGACAGCCGGTGGAACTTCGTGGAGCACTTCCGACGTTTGGCTCCCAAACTGGAACGGACAGGGGCTGCCTTCAAGCGGCTCTTGCCCAACCTGAGGGGTCCAAACGCCTCCTGCCGGAGGCTATACGCGGGGGTCGTGCGGTCCATGGCCCTTTACGGGGCCCCGGTGTGGGCGCGTTCTTTGAGGCGGCAAGCTGCCCACTACTTGAACGCGCCCCAAAAGGTGATAGCCATAAGGCTAATCCGGGGGTACCGCACGATCTCCGGCGAGGCGGCTAGCCTCCTTGCCGGATTGCCGCCATGGGATCTGGAGGCGATAGTCCTCGCGCGCCTGCATGAATGGCGCGCGGAGGCACTACGTCGGGGGGAAACTCCGCTGCCGCGGCAAATTGCCGCTCAGCGGACAGACCTCCGGCGTGATCTCATGGCGACATGGAGAGAGCGACTGTTGCAACCCCGTGCAGGGCACGCTACCATAGTGGCGATAAGTCCCCTCTTTGAGGAGTGGCTAGAGAGGCGCCACGGCGCCCTCACCTACCGCCTGACGCAGATTCTCACCGGACACGGTTGTTTCGGGAGGTTCCTGCACCGAATCGGGCGGGAGGAAACGCCCGGGTGTTTCCACTGCGAGGATCGTCCGGAGGATACGGTGGAGCACACCGTAGAGGTCTGCCCCGCTTGGGCGGAGCACCGCCGTGTCCTTGTAGCGGCGATTGGCGGCGGCGATCTCTCGCATCCGGCCCTGGTTCAAGCCATGGTCCGGAGCGAGAGGGAATGGGAAGCCGTCACCACCTTCTGTGAAGCAGTCATGCTAGTGAAGGAGGTAGCGGGACGTGAGAGGGAAAGAACCTCACGTCCCAGCCGCCGCGGGAGACGCCCTGGGCGTCGGGGGTCACGTGGTGGCTCCCGGCCACCGTAGGCGCGGGCCTGTGGACAGCGAGTTATGGGCTAGCTCGCCGTCCGGCCGTCTTACGACGACAGGCCGTGTCGACGGCGCGTTCGTGTTCCACGCGCGCCTCAAAGAGATGTCAGCAACCGAGTAGGGGTCCGCATGGGCCGATGCCTGCCAGAGCTGCGGGACTGTTCGAAAGAGACACCGTGGCCCTGGAACACAAAGGGCAAAGAAGGAGCATGGATGGGTTTTAGTCAGTACAAGTCTGACACTCCCTTCCACTCCGCCCAGAGTGGGGGGGGTCATTTGATGATTTCCCATCCAAAAAAAAAAAAAAAAAAAAGGGGCGGGAATGTTCTTAAATTTCGTGACGTCACTTTTCAAAAATTACATTTAGGTATTAAAACACGGAACTATTAAAAATATTTCCAACTATATCTGTAAAATTGCAAAATAAGTGACGTCACACTAGGGAGGGGGAAGACACAATTGTGACCAGCTGTGACAAGGTCGGGGGGTAAAAAAATCATGAAATTTGTGTGATGTAATTTATGGATGTGCCCGACATAGTTAGCCATATTTCTTATTTCCATACAGTAATATTTCCAAATTAATTAAAACAGGTAAATATTTGACAGATATTTATTTATTTATTTAAATGGCACTTCAACGACTTACTCACTAAAACACACATAAACATAAATCAGAAACTATTTTAAGTGTGGTGAATTTGTCACTTATAGAAGTGCACAGCACTCGCAGAATAATAAAACGGCAAGTAAGCATTACAAAATTTAACGCATATCGTAACGATGTTTGCGACGTTGCCAACTTTTTGAATGAACGCTCTTAAATCTGACTGATTTGGTGGGGAAATAGATGGTCATCCACGGACGGACCGCGACAGACGTAGCTAACCTTGGTCGGACGACCCTCGGGTAACTTTAGCCACGATCCCCTCAAACTCTA
Source organism: Noctua janthina (assembly GCA_963576755.1). Classification (NCBI taxonomy): domain Eukaryota; kingdom Metazoa; phylum Arthropoda; class Insecta; order Lepidoptera; family Noctuidae; genus Noctua; species Noctua janthina. Next base: position 511,033 of record OY755077.1, read on the forward strand.
CTGCTCGTATAACTGAGTTCTTTAGCCACTCGGTCTCAGAACAGCCACCTAATGATATTATCTTAAAACAAAGGCGTCAATATTTCAGAATACAATAAAGTAACGTACAATATGGCGTCCATTGCCTATTGTTACGAAGATTAATAGTCAGACTGTGAGAGAGGGAAAAATATTGAAGGGAGGATATACTAGGAGTGTGTCGCGACTTTGGCTTGGGAATTATTTCCTAAGCAGAATCCCCGTATTTTGTATTTACTTTGGTAATTGATTTACATATTAAATACATTTTTAAATATATATAACACTAGCGGCTCGTCCTAGCTTCGCACGGGTAGACATTTTATTTTATTTTAATATAGCCTATGTTGTTTTGACATGGAAAGAAAAATTCTAGTGCGAGCAGGGTTTGATCCTGCGACCTTCCGATTCAGTACACCGGACGTCTTAACCAAAAAAAAAAAACATAAAATAGCCTATGTTCCTCAGGGATAATGTAGCATTCTAATGGTGAAAGAATTTTTGAAATCGGTCCAGTAGTTTTTGAGTTTATTCGTTACAAACAGATATAAGTACAAATCTATCCTATTTATAATATTAGTGTAAATAGTAGCCCATGCATCGGGAACAGAGTCCGAGCTACAGGTCAGGGCTCTTGAGAGAGGAACCTCTTAACAGTCCCGATAACACTTTGCCTTGGAAATAAATACAGGGTGTAAACGGACCCTTCACGAAGCCGTCAACCAAGCATTCTGTACATCAAACTAAGTAACTTAACGCAAAAATTATGGCTGGGAAACGATTTTTTTTTTTCGGGGTGAAAAATCATGTTTTACAGTGATAGAACTCGATGGAACGCACTCAAAGCATTGCGCTGATGGATGGATTGAATAGTACGGGGGTCGTGGAAGTGTTTAAAGTAAAAATCCAACATTGAAAACATGTATTAAAAAAAAACAACTTGTGAAAAAGCTGAAACTTTGACCCCCAATATCTCCGTAACTAGACGGTTCCCAGGGGTGGTCTAGAACAAAAAAATGATCGTAAAGACGAGCAGAACAAGTGCCTTTCGGCTTCTTTAATGGTTTATTTACACCCTTAAGATAAGGTTTAATAACCACTTAACCACACTTGGGGGAGGCCTATGTCCAGCAGTGGACGTCTTTCGGCTGAAATGATGAAGATGATGAAACCAATGGTGTAGTAAATAATCTGCGGAACAGACGGACAACACATTTACATACTATGTATATTAACGTAAATAATATTGTAATAGTCACAGCTTGTAACAATTACATTTAGTAAGCTTGTATTGTTCGCTTTGTTTCGACTCAATAGGCGCCTGTAAACTATTATTTATTACCGATAATAAAGGGAATTATTTTGACATTGGGAGTAATACAATGGGGCTTTAATTATAATTGTTAGAAGTATTTATTGACTGGTCCAGTTAGCATAACATAACATCACAGCTATAATCCCCGAAGGGTTAGGTAGAGGTGTACCTAATAGTACACCCACATTTCACCAGTTATGTTTAAGTCTCATTTAATAGGGGGCTAGCCTATTGCCATCAACGGGCGCAACTCTAGACTCCTTGGCTGCTACTGAGAAATTCCTGATGGATAAACTCAATTACACTTTGCTTGATCTGGGAATCGAACCCTGGACCTCATGCTCAGCGAGTAGACGATCCAGTTTTGGGAAAAGTTGCGGTTTGTAGAGTTTTGTCTCTGCCGCTAATAATATCTGTGTGACAGTTCTTTTTAATGGTGGCACTAGACTAGGCGGATCTGGGAAATATTCGCCTTTTATCATTAAAACAAAATGAACTTTATCGCAATAGGCATGAAAAACATTTTGTTTTGATCCAATATCACGAAAATTTTGACAAATACGCCAAGTAAAGTGCCACTACTAGTGTGTTTACTACTACCAGTTCCGCAAACAGCACTGATACCCTAGTGGTGTGACCGTCGGACTGCCAAGTCATAGGTCTCGAGTTCGCACCCAGACACGCACCTATGATTTTTCGGATTCATGTGCGTATTGTATAATTATCACTTGCTGGGAAAAAACATCGAGAGGAAACCAGCATGCCTGAAAGATATTTCTTGACGGCATTGATGTTAAGCCAAGTCAGAGGCCCATGGGCGGCATAAAAACTCTGACACCAGAAGATGAAAATTGACAACTTTTCCTTCAGTACTTACTCTGAATTACAAAAAAAATTATGTTTTACTTAACGGAACGATTTAAGTCTTTAGTGCTATACACTTCTACCGACCCCTGGATAAATAACAGGCGTGATATTATGAAACGGTAACTGAAACTTGCTCCCTTTCAGCGTCAGTTGGCAAAACATTTTAATTATAACTCATTATATTTCACAATTTTCAGTGGGTTGATGTTAGCACGTGCAAAGGGTTCCGTTTAGGGTGTGGTTATGTTTACAAGCGGAGTGAGGAGCGGGTAATGCTTTCACTATCGACCAACAGATGTTTCACCACAAAGAACAGTGCACACAGAACAGCCCTATTGATACATAACTATTTACAAATTAATAAAATCAAAGTCAAAGACAATCTCTGCACACGGGGGTTCATGGACGGCTCAGACCTCAAGTGCCTATGCGGCGTCTCCCCACAAACAATGGCCCACCTTCCATCTTGCCCCGCATGCCCTATCTCCTGGGCTCTTGCTAATTTATTTACTGCATCAGTGAGCGGGGTACGCGTAGCTGAGTTTTGGGCTAAACATACCTATTTAAAATTTTTGGCATCGAAACGCTAAGAAGAAGAATACAATTAAAACGTTTGTTTGTAATTTCAAAATTACAGATTGTTACTGAATGCATTTGAAAGTATTTACAGTACTTATAACACACATTTGAAAAAAAATTGTTTGTCTGTCTGTTTGTTCCAGCTAATCTCCGAAACGGCTGGACCGATTATGACGGGATTTTGACTGGCCGATAGCTGATGTTATAAGGAGTAACTAGGCTACTTTTATAAAAAAAAATGATTATGGTTCTGTGTAAAAAAAAACCCTTGAAATTGTTAACAAAATCTGATTCAAATAGATAAGTATATTTTTCCAATAATTTCACGCGAACGTAGGTCGCGGGCAACAGCTAGTAAATAAAGAAATAAAAGTGATTAATTGAGTAAAATTAATTACTTAAGATACGATTTTTACTCTGTAATTTAGTAATTACATGAAGTTAGAACTGTCAAGAATTCTTAGTTTTGCTTTCTTTGACGGTTCTTACTTCGTTAAAATTCTTGTCTATTACATAAAAATGTTTGCATAAGTAATTATTTAAACTCAAGTAATTACTTAAACTCAAGTAATTACTTAAACTCAAGTAATTACTTTTACTTGACTAGATACGGGTGTAAATCCTGCTAATATTATAAATGCGAAAGTTTGTGAGGATGGATGTTTGTTACTCTTTCACGCAAAAACTACTGACCGGATTTGGATGAAATTTTAACACACAGATAGTTTATAACATGGATGGATATAGGATACTTTTTTATCCCGGGTAGTACGATCCCGTAGGACAGTTATGGAACTCCACTCGGGCGGAGTAGCGGGCATAAGCTAGTCTTAGATATATCGCCCGCCATAGTACTCAGTCTGTACCCCCCCTAAAATGTTGGTTTTTAACGAGAATTTTTAACTAAAAGAAAACTTCAATGTGGGCTTTTAGAACTGCGGATGAAACAAGCTTCAATTAAGTAAGTCAGAACTATACTGGCTTGTGCCTGTGACTTGTCTTGGAAGAAAAAAGTCTTTAAAGAAAGTATCAAATAAACTTATACTGTCGCTTACGGGATACGTTCCGTGATTGTTCATTATTATTATTTTTTTCTAATTTCATATTTTTTTACATTTTTATTTTTGTTTTTTTAGTTGTAAACCGTGAAAGCTTAAAACAGTGTTTGATTTTTTAAAGTGAATCCAAAAAAAAATCGGCCAAGAGTGAATTAGATTCGCACACAAAGGGTTCCTTAGCATAAAACAATATTCTCAACGCTCATTCATAGGTCAATTTAGATTCAACAGCAAAACTAAATTTGTTTTTCATAGTATTTTAATGAAAAACAAACTTACTGCTGCAGTTTCACGAAAAAACCATACCTATCTCAAAAGCTAAATATCTAATCTTATTCAAACCAAAGTGTTATTGGGATTTTTTATTTTGGGGTTTTTTATGTAGCAGCTCGAAGCACACTCTATTACATAAAATTTAAACCACAGCTGAAAGTTGAACTAATGGTACATCTCCACCACCAAGGAGAAAGGTAAAAAAAAAACCTTAATTTATCTCCACAGAAAAAAATTGTGAAGATAAATAAAGTTTATTTTTTATTTTTACCTTACTCCTTCAGAAATACTAGCGTAATTAATGTATAGGAAATACTCGTAAATGTGTACTAAAGAAACCATATTTCCCTATTTCTAAAGAACTGCAGTTAAAACGTAGTAATTACAGCAGACATGGCTAAACCAACGTGTTTTGAAACAGCCTTGGGAATAGTTTTACAATTTTATTGCATAGAGTCAAGAAAGTAGGACATTTCTGATGAAAGTGGTTGCTTTTCAATCATCATCTGCCTGCATTTTCCCAACTATGTTGGTGTCGGCTTCCAGTCTAACCGGATGCAACTGAATACCAGTATTTTACATGGAGCGACTGCCAATCTGACCTCCACTACCCAGTTAGTACTGGCTAATACGATACCCCTTGGTAAGACTGGTTGTCAGACTTTTTGGGCAACTGACTACCTGTAACGACTGTCAAAGATCTACAGATGACAGCCGAGACCAAAGGCTTAACTTGCTGTCTGAGGCACAGAGGAAACTCGGTACGTAATGGGCGGTCACCCGTCCACAGACCAGCCTAGGCAAGCACGGCTTAACCTAAAGATCGACCCGAGTGGCTGTTATTATTTAGCCATGAGATGCTGTAGCTGTTCAATGGCTTCTAAAATGTATATACTAAGGTGGTGTTCCGTTTCGCGTACCCAAAAGCTCCCCCGGGAATCTTTTGCTAAGCGGCGCTTACCAAACAAGTCCCGGGGGACCGGAGAACGAAGCACTCCTTTGTAAAGCTGTTTACAAACCAGATGTGAGTGGCAACGCCGGGAAAGGACGCCCTAGAAGGATATACACTGACCTTATTGGTGAGGTTCTTCAGATAGGTCAGGTGCGTAGTACTCGCAACCAGCGTGCATGTATGACCAAGTGTATGAACGTGGACGAGGCGGAAGGAGTATGTGAGGATCGTAGCAGGTGGCGTTCTGTGGTTCTTGCCAACCCCTTGGGATAAAGCTGTGAGTTTAGTCGTAGTGAGTATGTCTGAAGCGCCTTCTGTCACAAGGTTGCTGGCTACGGTTGAGTATTTTGTGTGTAAATAAATAAATAAGGTTCTAAGGATCATCATCCGCCTAGCCTTTTCCCAACTATGTTGGGGTCGGCTTCCAGTCTAACCGGATGCAGCTGAATACCAGTATTTTACATGGAGCGACTGCTAATCTGACCTCCACTACCCAGTTAGTACTGGGTAATACGATACCCCTTGGTAAGACTGGTTGTCAGACTTTTTGGGTCTCTGACTACCTGTTACGACGGTCAAAGATCTACAGATGACAGCCGGGACCAAAGGCTTAACGTGCTTTTTGAGGCACGGAGGAAACTCGGTATGTAATGGGTGGTCACCCATCCACAGACCAACCTAGGCAAGCACGGCTTAACCTAAAGATCGATCCGAGCGGCTGTTATTATTTAGCCACGAGCTCCTCCTTATAAGGTTCTAAGAATAAAACACAATATACTAGTTTAGCTGACTGCCTGGTTGCTCAGCATGAGGTCCTGGGTTTAATTCCCAGGTCAGGCAGTATTATTGGGTTTTTCTAAGTAGAAGCTACGGAGCCTGGCCCGGTTGCTAGCAGTAGGCTCGCCCCATATTACATAACATCACGCCTGTAATCCCCGAAGAGTTAGGCTGAGGCGTAACTAATAATACACCCACATTTCGCAAGTTATGTTTAAGTTTCAATAGGGGGCGAGCCTATTGCCATCTACTAAGTACAAATCCAGACTCCGTGGCTACTACTGAGAAATTCTTGCTGACCAGTTTATAAAATTGGGTGGCAAAAAAAGCAGACCAGTTGTTTATAACATCGCTTAATCTTGGTGGCAGCTTTTCGAAACAGTTACTGTTACAAAAAATATCGTCGCTAAAATAAGCGTTATTTATTCGCCACCGTTATTTTTAGATGACATTAATTAAGAGAAAATTGTCGACGTTTATTTATAGAAGAAGAACATAATTATGTAACACAATATCTCAGCTCGGATCGGATGGAATGAACAAAGGGTCGGTCATATCGGCCCGGACGGAATACGGACAGGCTGTCGGACACTGACAGGAGGAGCTCGTGGCTAAATAATAACAGCCGCTCGGATCGATCTTCAGGTTAAGCCTCGCTTGCCTTGGCTGGTCCGTGGATAGGTGATCCACCCATTACATACCGAGTTTCCTCCGTGCATCAGCAAGCACGTTAAGCCGTTGGTCCCAGTTGTCATTTATACATCTTTGATAGTAGTTACAGGTAGTCAATGGCTCGAAAGTCTGACGACCAAACTTCCGTCCGCTAGGACTCAATGTAACGCACTCACAAATTGTGCTGATGGATGGATTGAATAGTACGGGGGTCGTAGAGGTGTTTAAAGTAAAAATCTTACATAGAAAACATGTTGCATTAAAAAATAAACTTGGGAAACAGTTGGAACGTTGACCCCCAAAATCTCTGTAACTAGAAGGTTCCCAGGTACGGTCTAGAACAAAATGATCGCAATGACGGGGAGAACAAGTGCCTTTCGGCTTCATTAACTATCTTATTAGGTATAACAAGTCCCTTAACGAAGCTGAAAGGCACTTGAAGTATACACAAATGCCATTTTTTTATACTTCAACTAGAAATATTAAAATCCACATTTATCTTCATATATTTTCAGCAGCAAATCAAATTACAGTTCTGTGCACCTTAATATTTTAGCTCCAGATATAGGGTAAATATATACAGAAGTTTCACTGTGTAATACTTAACATCACGCCTGTACTTCCCGAAGGAAGGAGAAGGCAGAAGTGTAGTGCATACAAATTCATTTTGCTGGTTATGTTTAAGACCCATTTAATGGGTCACATAAGGGATGAAGGAGCTCGTGGCTAAATAATAACGGCCGCTCGGGTCTATCTTTGGTTAAGCCATGCTTGCCTAGGTTGGTCTGTGGATGGGTGACCACCCATTACATACCGAGTTTCCTCCGTACCTCGAAAAGCACGTTAAGCCGTTGGTCCCGGTGTCATTTGTAGATCTTTGACAGTCGTTAGGTAGTCAGTGGCCCTAAAAGTCTGACAACCAGTCTTACCAAGGGGTATCGTATTACCCAGTACTAACTGGGTTGTGGAGGTCAGATAGGCAGTCGCTCCATGTAAAATACTGGTATTCAGCTGCATCCGGTTAGACAGGAAGCCGACCCCAACATAGTTGGGAAAAGGCTAGACAGATGATGAAAAGGGATGAATGAAAAGCATTAGCGTGTGGCTGAGAAGAAAATTCCAAGGGGGTGTGTGGTGTTACGCAAATGTATAAAATAAGTAATGAGTACATAAGAGGAAGTCTGAAAGTGGCGCCGGTGACTGAAAAGTTGTGTGGTAAGCGGTTGTCGTGGTATGGGCATGTGCTGCGGAGGAATGAGGAAAATGTCGTGAGGAAAATTTTGAGTGTGAATGTGGATGGGTATAAGAGTAGAGGAAGACCAAAGAAACGATGGATGGACTGTGTGAAGAATGATATGGCTAGAAAGGAGGTGTCGGATGAGATGACGAGTAATAGAGAAGTATGGAAGAAAAAGACATGCTGCGCCGACCACAAATGAATTGTGATAAGGACTGGAAATGATGAATGGGGACGAGTCTGCGTACCAGGCAGGCTTCCATACTGGTTGCTACTAAGAAATTCCTGATGGAATATTCATTACCACTTTTTCTAACGTCCCAAGTTATGCGTGAATGATCGCGACGTCTGGTTGTCCACTAGATCATTAAGATTCGCGAGTACATATAAGATTTGACAGCACATCTTTTTATATTAGGGCCTGGTTCGATTGTCAGGCAGGACAGGGATGTGCAGGAGTTTATTGATAGGTACCCAAGACACGCCTCTGATTTTTCGGATTCATGTGCGTATTGTATGGCGTGTAGTACTCATGATAATAAGCAACTTTTACTACGGAACCGACCATGAAATCGCGAAAAAAATATCAGCTGCTCCACACATGATTGGTCGCGTAACTAGAAAAAATGTAGGCAACAGCAGATTTTTTAAATCATATGTCATAGTTAGCCCCATAGTAAGAGTTGCTCATATTTATGAGTACTTCACTCTCTTAAAGTATTACCCTCGTTTACCAAACACCCTGTAGATTAAGATATAGCATAAGCATAATCGGCCTATAATGTTCCCACTGCTGGGACACAGGCGTCCTCTCTATGAGAGGGAATGGGCTATAAACCACCACGCGGGCCCAGTGCGGGTTGGTAGATGTCACATGTCTACGAATGTTTGGTTCTAGGACATGCCGGTTGCCTCACGATGTTTTCCTTCACCGTTTTGAGAGCAGTGGTGATGAAATAAATTACACAAAGTAATGCGCCTGGCTGGGTTCGAACCCACGACTTACTGCTCGTCGGTCGGGACCACCACCGCTGGGCCACCGCTGCTCTCGATGATTATGATATGTTACTATTTTATTTTTATTTCTATTTTTTTTTCTTTTAAATAAAAACGTTGCCTAACACAGGAATTTCTCCAGTATCGTGGGTGAGTTTACATACATTTTAATTCACATACACAAACAGCCAGACCCGGAACAACTACCTGTAGGCCTTAAAATATTTTTTCCGTGCGGGAATCGAACTCGCGACACGAAGCGCAGCAGTCAATCGCTCAGCCACTGCGCTAACCGTGCCGTCAATTACTAAATATTGTGTATACGGAAGTCATTATTTCAAATTTGTCTAACAAACTAAAGCTACAGTAGGTTTTCTGTATTTTCCTACCTAGTGTGTAGCTAACGAGGTATCGAGCAAACTCCGCTCTACCTACGATCACTGGTTGAGAGCGAAATAGCGCGGGATTTATGTACACGGACTTCTTTTCAATTCATTCTTTATTTGCAAGGCATGAATTTACTGCAGCTTCGGTCTAGTGGTCGTAAGCGCGACTGCTGAGCATCAGGTCCTGGGTTGGATTTCCAGGTCTGTCAAAGAGTTACTGTGTTTTTTCCATCAAGAATCTCTCAGTAGTAGCCCCCTATTACGTGGATCTTAAACATAACTGGCGAAATGTGAGTGTACTATTATGTACACCTCTGCCGAACCCTTCGGGGATTACAGGCGTCATGTTACGTTAATAATCCGATTTTTTTTTTCATTACTTTTTTATTTACAAACTACAAGTAGATCTAAAATAATAAAAAGTGTGTAAAAGTATCAAAATGAATTCTTTAAGTAAATCCCTTCAAATCCATTTTCCAAACATAACCATTTCAGAAATAAATTATAATGAAAATGAATTTAATGAAATGCCAACATCTGCGCCTTTCATAAAGCTTACTTTCGAGTTTCAATTATCAATTAATAATTGAGTTTAATTGGTTCACTCGTTTTATAATTGACGTTTGCGTAAATGTTTGTTTAATTGTTTTTTTTTTGTAATAAATAACATCATAATCTCTGTAGAGTTAGACAGAGGTGTATTTAATATAGTGTTACTTCCTACTAATATTAAAAATGAAAAAGTTTGTGAGGATGGATGATTGGATGGATGGATGTTTGTTACTCTTTCACGTAAAAACTACCGAATTTGCATGAAATTTGGCACACAGATAGTTTATAACCTGGATTAACAAATAGTATATTTTTTATACCAATTATCGAACTCCGCGTGGAGGGTGACTGCGGAGGTAAGCTAGTACACTCATATTACGCCAGTCGGGTTTCAGTTCTATGTAAAATAGGGGTTTGACAATCAATTGGGCATAGATCCAGACTCCAGGTTACTACTCAGAAATTCCTGATCAAAAAACTCAATATGGAAACCGAACGCGGGTTGTCGTGGAGCGACTGACTATCAGTCATTTCTTGTTATGGGTGTCAAAATACCCTTAACGAAGCCGAAGAGTATTTGTCCTCCCCGTCATTGTCGTCTGTCATTTATTTGTTCTGGACCATAACTTCTAGTTATGAAGATAATAGAGGTCAATGTTTCAACACAACTTTTTAATAGCATAGCATAGCAGCAGCCTATAATGTTCCCACTGCTGGGACACAGGCCTCCTCTCTATGAGAGGGAATGGGTTATAATCCACCACGCGGGCCCAGTGCGGGTTGATAGATGTCACATGTCTTCGAATTTTAGGTTCTAGGACAGGCCGGTTTCCTCGCGATGTTTTCGTTCACCGTTTTGAGAGCAGTGGTGATGAAATTACACAAAGTAATGCGCCTGGCTGGGTTCGAAGTTCGAACCCCCGACTTACTGCTCGTAAGTCGGGACCGCCACCACTGGCCCACCGCTGCTCTCTTTTTAACTTTTTAATGTTACAACTTTACTTTTAATACCTCCACGACCCTCCTACTAGTCAATGCCTCCATCAGCGCAATGTTTTGAGTGCGTTACATGTACTCCTACCGTAAAACGTGACATTTGCACACCAACAAAAAAAAAATCGTTAAATAATTTTAATAAGCAACAATAATTTTTGCGTAGAGTTACTTAGTTTGATGTACAGAATTTTTGGTTGACGGCTTCGTGAAGGGTCTGTCTACACCGTGCATAGTACTGGTTTACAGCGTCATCCAGTTTGATAGAAAGCCGACCCCGACATAGTTGGGAAATGGCTAGGCAAACGATGATAAGACAGGATTCTCAATTTGTAAATTTTCTAACATTCATTTCCTTGAGGTCTGGACTGTAGAATGTACATTTACAGTACATACTACATAGACAACGTACCCGTGACGTGCCAGATAATATTGGAATAGTTCGACATCTGAAATTACTGGCGATAGCGGTGTTGAGCCCACGAAACCGGCGAAGTTGCAATAGATATAAACTCAAAGTGTTTTTATTTCACAGGCATTTGCGAATTATCAAAGGACAACTTCATTCCGAAGAGTTGGTTGCTATTGAGAAGATAGGCTAGAAAATTAAAGAAAAAATACTACTATTAATATTGATGTCAGCCAAACGCGACGGCAACGCGATTTCTGCTGCCTCCTTTTTGCTGGTGCCCAAGCTTATCTTCTGCGACAAATTTTAAAAGAGACCAGAAAAAAAATATAAATACTCATTTATTATAAAAAAGGACCAAAATTTCTTTAAATCAAAATCAAAATCAAAGCATTTATTTCAAATAGGCCAGTTACAGGCACTTTTGAATTGTCGAAACAAAGACAACAGTAAAATATAGCTACAGTCCCAGTCACAAGGCACAAAAACTGTGAAAGTACTGTAGTTGCCCATTCCCTAACGTAGATCTCTATGGAGAAGAACGGGCAAGAAACTCCATGGACACTATAAGAGAAACAGGTTATCATCATTAGAAGACCAATAACTTTTTACAGGATCAGCTAAATATTCCCTATTTCTACTACTCGCTAACTTCGTGGCCACACTGACAGCCAGCGTGCCGTCGGTCTTATAATCCAGCGGAAGCCACAACTGGAAGTCTTTGAGTTAGTTCATCTCATTTGAATGTTATGCGACTTTCGAAGCCGTGACTTTTGAAGTCTGTGCTTTGTTTAAGGTATAGTTTCTTGTGAGGGTTGAAGTTTAAGATTAAGAGGAGATTGTTTTGCGGTTGCGTAGTTGTAACCGCAAGTGACTGCTGGCTTTGTGGTTGTGAGTTTAATCCCTGGAACAGGAAAATTATGGTGTTTTCCACGAAGAACTTCACGTTATCATAGTTATAGGTTGATTGGTTAGGTTGCCTTGACCGCCTAGGTTGGTCCGTGGATGAGTGACCATCCATTACATACCGAGTTTTCTCCGGGCCTCGGAAAGCACGTTAAGCCGTTGGTTACGTCTGCCATTTATAGATTTTTGACAATCGTTACCAGGTAGTCAGTGCCTCGAAAGTCTGACAACCGCTGAACAGCGGCATCATACCTTTTGCGAAACCTGCAACCTTCCTTTGCAACCTGGCGAAAGCAAAGCGCGGAAAAAAAGGAAAATAAATCATAATTTCATAATAATTCCGACAAAAATACTTTCCATTCTAATATTTCTATTTTATTTAATTTTGATACGCGTGGGGATTTGTTACAATAACAAACTTTCCCAATTTATATCAAAATCATCCATCTTCTTTACTGGTACTGTAAAAGTGTCCAGACATCTGGCAGTATTGCCACATTATAAGGCTAATTCTTTGGCCAAAAAAACCGCTTGGCAATATACCGAAACACTAGGTGGGCACTCGGAGCCCATGGCCCTAGTGTTTCAACCCCAAACAGCTCAAACACATCTTACTTATATAATATTATAAATGCGAAAGTTTATGAGGATGGATGGATGGATGTTTTTTTTACGCAAAAACTCAAAATTAGCACATAGATAGTTTATAACCTAGGATAAGATATTAGGATACTTTTTAACGCGGTAGTATGATCCCGTGGGACAATTATTGAACTCTACGCAGGCGAAGCCGCGGGCATATGCTAGTACTTAATAAAAAGTCTCAAAAAATATATAAGCACCAATCTTCTCTAAGTTTAAACTTACAACACTTCCCTTAACTTACATAATCACTGCTACTAAGTAGATAATCCCCGCTGTAATCACCGGCGATGCTCATCACCACATTGAGCTCATTTCCGCTATTATATCACACTTCGTCTCCCCAGCCGGTCCGCAGGGTTGCCACAGAACTACTGGTTTATTTAGACTTCACTTGTCGAGATATGCTCCAAGATAGCTCGTAAAATTAACCATTCAATGCAAATGGTTCAATTGAAATAAATACAAAAAAAAAACTGGCCAAGTGCGAGTTGGACTCGTGCACTAAGGGTTCCGTATAAACTTGTAGGTATTTTGTTATTAAACTTCATATTTAGGGTTTTCAAATTGTTTTCAATACATGTGCTGTAAGACACTGCTTCTTGCCAAATTTCATGATTTTAGGTCAACGGGAAGTGCCCTAAAGGTTGTGATTCCCTTGAGAAATCGCCATAAATGCGACATAAACGGTCATCTCTTTTGATCGCGTTGACTTACAAGTTTGATTTTTTCACTGCTCTTACTGCCACGTTGGATGGCAATGCTGGTTCTTTGGCCAAAAAGTAGGCCCGCCCTCTGGTCACGTGAAGAATCGAACAACCGCTTGGCGATTTCGCGAAATACTAGGTGCACTCGGACCCCATGGCCCTTATATATTTTAGTTTATATATTTTTATATTATTATAGTCTGTAGTAGTCTATTCTGTTAGTCAGTTGTGTCATCCTTAGGTATCCCGCACCGCGCGACCGCCGTCCGCACCGCGGTCGTCGGCGCGTTCAATTTCCGCTAACATTTTAATAATTCGCTAAACCGTACCCGTGCTGGACCCACGCCACAAATCAGAAATCTACAGAAGGTGAAACATAACATCAACACCAACAGACATCACAACAAAACAGACCATCTCAGACACTAAGCTGCATGGTCCTCATATGATTTGACCAACTTCTGGACTTTAAAAGAGACTGTGACCTCTGAGTTTGTTTCGGCTGTTTCTTCTCAGAGTAGTCAGGTACGAAACACGGGCCTTATCTAGTTTTAAAACATAATATTATGATGTGGCGTAAAAGTGTTTTGTAAAACCAATTTACAGAACTAAATATGATTTATGATAAGTGTCATACAAAATTTTGATCTGCTTGTTCACAGACAAAACCTTTACATACAATGGATTAATTATTTCATGACAAGAATATGTGTGGTAATACTACAACTAAAAAGGATAAAAGAAAAAAAATCTGCAAAAAAAAATACGACTTCCAAAAAACGTCTAAAATTTCGGAAGTCGGTGGCAAAAAGTCAATGAAACAAAGTCACCGACTTCCAAAAGTAAAGTTATTTTAGACTATTTTGGAAGTTTTGCAGAAACTTTTTTAAATCTCTTAATATAGAGCTGACCTTTTGTGCAGTACTTGTCTATTTAAAGCCCACGTTGTCCGGTTATTACGCCACTAATGTTAGCCGGCGCCCGGTTTAAACCATTAACTAAATTGTTTAGCGACTAAAATTAATTAGGAGGAGTGTAAATGTCTTAATTATGTTTAGGAGTGTTGGAAATTGTTTTAAAACACATATTCATTTGCTTTTATTATTCGAAGGGGTACGCAAAGGTGTTACTCTAAATATTTTTTTATTTATTTAGCCTTTATTTGCCTTAACAATTACATTTCTCACAAAACAATTAATTTAGCATTTCAATAAACCTTACATTTGAGATTTCATAAACATTACATCTCATTTCATGTACTTTTCTTCAAACAGTTGTACAGACATACATTTCATAGTACAGTAGTACACTACATTTAACATTTAAATTTAATTATTTAGTTTTACAAAATATTCTATTGGTAGGTAAACACATTATTTTATTTTTTTTAGTTAAAGCCCCGTTTGGGTATAGGCCTCCTCCAACTTTTTCCACGAGTTTCTTTCGTTCGCTTGCTTTATCAAATCCTTTCCGGCAATTTGTTTTATTTCATCTGCCCAACGTTCTCTCGGGCGGCCTCTGGCCCTCTTGCCGCTTGGGCCTTGCCATTGAGTAACCAATTGTGTCCATCTTCCATCTGTCATTCTCGCTACGTGTCCAGCCCACTTCCACTTTAAGCGTTTTGTATGTTGAAGAGCATCTATTATATTAGTTTTCTTGCGTATGTTTTTTGATTTTTGCTTATCTTTCAGTCTTATATTCAGAATGCTTCTTTCCATCGCGCGTTGGGTTTTTTGTATTTTGTCTCGTGTATAATTGTTGTAAATCCAGGTTTGAGACCCGTAAGATAGGCAGGGTAGCAGGCACGAATCCATGACTTTCTTTTTTAATTTTATGGGTAATTTTGACTTTAGTATTTCCTTTAAACTCCAGAACTTATTCCATGTCGAGTTGATTCTCCTATCAATCTCATCTTTGTTTCTCGAATTACTGAAAGAAATGCGTTTTCCTAAATATATGTAGCTGTCCACATACTCTAGTCTATGTGTTTCATTAATTAGTATAGGGTTTTGAACAGCGTTAGTCTTTACTTTTGTTTTGGCTGTGTTAAGTTGTAATCCTATATTGTTGATAGCCTCGCATAATTCTGCTATCATTTCTTTCAATTGGCTAGACGATTTTGAGAAGAGAACTATGTCATCCGCGAATCGAAGGTTGCTGAGGTATTTTTCGTTTATATTAATCCCTTTTTGTTCCCAGTTTAAGTCTTGCACTATGTGTTGTAGAACAGATATGAAGATCGTAGGTGATAGCGGATCTCCCTGTTTTACACCTCTACATATTCGGATTTTTGGCCCCAACCGGTCTAGCTTTACGCGGCTTACGCTTTTTCTATAGATGTCGTTTAAGATATCAATATACATTTTTGGTATGCCTTGATTGTCTAGTGCTTGCCATAAGCTTTCGTGGGATATGGAGTCAAAGGCCTTCGCGTAGTCGATAAAAGCCAAGTATAAGGGTTGTTGGAGTTCTTGGTATTTTTCTATAACTTGTTCTAAGGTATGAATGTGGTCGATGGTACAAAAACCTCTTCGAAAGCCAGCCTGTTCTACTGGTTGGTGTGACTCAATTTTTGGCTCAATTCTCTTATTTAGGCAGGCTGCGAATAGTTTATAAATAGACGGCAGAAGGCTGATAGGTCGATAATTACTTGCATCCGTCGGGTCCCCTTTCTTGTACAAGAGTATTATTCTGGACTCAGCCCATTTTGTTGGCGCTTTCTGTTCTACGAGGATTTTATTAAAAAGAGTTGTGAGCGGGCTAGCCAGAATAAACTTTCCTAGCTTGAGAGCTTCGTTTGGTATATTGTCGTGTCCAGGACTTTTTTCTTGTTGGTGGTGGCTTTGTAATTTTATCTTGATTTTCGGGTCGTTTTAGTTTTTTATTTCGGCTTTGGTGGCTGTAGAGGTTTTTGTAGAAGTGTGCGGCTATTTTAACAATATCTTCAATTGTTTGCGTTCCTTTTTGAGAACTTTTTGTTCCTAGTTTTGGTATCCATGTTTTGTTACTGTTGAGTTGTTTGTACGCTCTTTTGGCTTCCAGATTTCAGTAAGTTGGTTTCTATTATTTTCTTCCTATGGTTTTCGTAGTCTTTTTTGAGAAGTTTGTTTGTGTTCTTGTAGAGGCGTGAAAGTTATTGCTTCTCTTCTTTACTTTTTGCTGGTTTGCCTTGTAATTCAATTCGTCTCTTTATCATATTCTTTGTTTCCACTGAAATTATGTCTTTTGTTTCTTTTATGAAACTTATTTTATTTAAACTTACGTGTTATGGCTGATTCTAATTTATTATAATAAAATTCTACGTCGTCAGATTCGTGACAAATTTCTGCGCTTACTGTTGTCTTTAGTGCGTTTAAGAAAGTATTTATGTTTTCTTCGCCTTTCAAAATGGTTTGTTTATTGCCGAATTTTGATCTGCTTTTCTTCTGGTTTCTTAAGATAAATGTACCTCGTATTAGCCTATGGTCGCTCGGAAATAGGTTGTTGTTCACGGTTTCTATATTAGTAAAACTTTCTGGCTTATTACTGAGAATACAATCAATTTGGTTTTTTATGTTTCCATCTGGGCTAATCCAAGTTCAGAAATGTTTTTTATTTTTCTTAAATTTTGTATTTATTACTGTTAGTTTGTTTTCCAATGTATACTGTAGTAGACGATCGCCGCTATTATTTCTGTTACTCCAAATATATGTAGATATAAATACAATAGACGAGACTAAGTGATCATGATCTACTTGTCGAATCCGGTCACTGGTACGGGCTTAAAATGAATCGAAAGTACACAGTGGTGACATCACGTGACCTACTTACAAGTCTACCCGCACCACAGAGTTCTTCTACAGAGCCCTGATGTTCAGCTCGAGGTGAGGGCGACAGTCAATGTCTGATCGCGGCGTAGTTGAGACGCCTTGGAACTGTTTCAGATTCATTGTGCCCTGTGTTATTGTGTTAAGATGTAATCTCAAGTAATTCGTTAGTTTTGCTAGAACCCATCGTCTGCCCACATGATGTACGAGCCTAACGGAGTAAATCCTGACATATCCGACATACTTATTAACGAGCTTGTTGCTGTTGGTAAAATTGTTACGTGGCAAAATAGAAAATTATGTAATTTCGTTCGTTTGTTTGTAAGTTTTTATGTAGGGGGTAATCTCCGAAACTAATGATTCTTAAAATTCTTTCACTGGCAGAAAGCTACATTATTCGTGTGTGCCTTAGGTGCGGACGAAGTCGCGGGTGTAGTGCTAGTGGCTTATATTTTTGTATGCAGTCTTTTCCCTGCGACAGATAAATATTTTTTCTTCGTTCGTTCAATACTCAATACTCAAATTTTTATTGCATTCCATAAGTATTACATAGATGGTGTAACAAGGTAAAAGATCAATATGGATCCTGTCGGGCACAGCAACATTAGGAGAGAGGAAGAGGGCTAAGCAGCAATTCAATAATATCATATATATTATTAGAAATTATAAATTTAATTGGATTTTAATTATGAATATAGGTTAGGTTTGTTCATATAGGTATAGTATATTAGTTACATATTCGTTTCCAACTACTTACTGACTTACCTTACCTAAGTCAAATTCAATTGGAAAGTATCACTAAATCATAATAAACGGCTTCTACTCCAGGAGTCTAAGGACTCATGGCTTATTGACGACGAAGAGAAAAAGGACCTTACATACGGTTGTCACTTAGAAGATGAGATAACTTACCTTTTTTGTGTCATACAGCTTGGCTGCCTCGTTCGTCCAGTGGTCATAAGCACGACCACTGAGCATGGCGTTCTAGGTTCGATTCTCAGGTTGGGATTTTCGACCAGGAATCTGGATCTTGTGGCTAAATTATACCAGTCGCTCGGGTCGATCTGTGGCTCCGTGCCTCGGAAAGCACGTTAAGCCGTTGGTCCCGGCTGTCATTTGAAGATCATTGACAGTCGTTACAGGCGGTCAGTGGCCCGAAAGTCTGACAACCAGTCTTACCCAGTACTAACTGGGTTGTGGAAGTCAGATGGGCAGTTGTGCCATTTAAAAACTGGTATTCAGCTGATTCCAGTAAGACTGGAACCGACCCCTACATAGTTGGGAAAAGGCTAGGCAGATGATGGTTTCTCACCATCAGTCCAGAGGCCTTGAGTCCGGATAGTGACAATGGGCTCACTCTATTGCATTGCATGGGACTCAAGCTTAACTAGGAATACAGGTGGATGTTATATTATCGTTTGGACAGCCCTAACCAAACGGGACGCACAGTAAACGCTGTCCCGTGAGGGTCAGACATAAAAATAATCTATAGGTCTTACTTTTATAGCTCTGTAAGGAAACAGTTTACACGGGTATTCCCTGGGTATTGACTGTTTTATACGAAATGGTTTTCTATTCTAGCTTTCAAAAACAAAAGTATGTTTTTCGTGTCCTCGATTATTGGCATGTACTAAGAAAACAGTACTAACAGTACTAGCAGTGATAGACTGGTGGTGTGACTCCCATAAGTGCCGTATAGGACAGCCCTCCACAAACTGACGGGGTGCATTCAGCTCCTTATTTTGAATCATATTCCACCGGAATTTTTCTCCGGATTTTTTATTTTTTATTGTTTTTTTTTCAGTTACTATTTCTCTATTTCAATGTAAAATTTCATTCCCTGTACGCAGCACTCCATTTATGTAAACAATACTGCTAAAATTAAAAATCCAACAATGGATGTTGAAATACTCTAACGAACGACGCGTGAAATCAGCTGTTCACTTCCTGCCTAGATACAGAGTTCATCGAACTCGTCGCCGCGCTTGCCGTTCGCTACGTGCGTTTTGCCACGTTAACGATATATTGTGTATGAGGAAATAAAACAAAACAAATTTATTGGATTCCCATAACATTCCTGAAATAATTTCTTGTACCGGTCATCTTAGTATGATTTACTGAATTCACATCAGTTTGTAGATAGCTGACCCTTACAACACGTATTTTCATATGTATTCAGTAAAAAACTGTTATTTTGATATTACAAACAAACACTTCAAATTTATTTATTTGTATTTATGTTTAGAAACTATACTTTATTATAAAATCTTATAATAAAGTAAAATAGCTACCCGAACCAAAAGCCTTTTTTCACTGAAAAAAGAACTCCATTTCAAAAGCGGTAAGACACATTATTACACCTACTTACACAAAATTTTAGCTATAGAAAATATTTGGACCTTCTATCAATACAGACGTATCTATATGTTACACGTATATATACAGCTGTCTGTTTGTAGTTGAGTATATTACTCGTATTTACTAAGCAGCGGCAGAAGTATCAGTGGAAACGACATGCAGAAAAATTATCTTATCCTATCCTAATCCTATTTTATATAAAAGGTGTAAATAGACCCTCAACATAGCGGAAAGGCACTTGTTCTCCCTGTCTTTGCGATCATTTTTTTGTTTTAGGCCATACTTGGGAACCTTCTAGTTACGGAGATATTGGGGGTCAAAGTTTCAACTTTTCACAAGTTTTTTTTTTAAATACATGTTTTTAATGGAAGATTCTTACTTTACACACCTCCACGGCCCCCGTACTATTTAATCCATCCATCATCACAATGCTTTGAGTGCTTTCCATCGAGTCCTACCGTAAAACGTGATTTTTCACCCCAAAAAAAAGTCGATTCCCAGCAATAATTTTTGCTAAAGTTACTTAGTTTGATGTACAGAATTCTTGGTTGACTATGTGAAGGGTCTGTTTACACCCTGTATATTATATGTTATAATTTTTTTTTTATAAAATTGTGTATTTGGTAGGTATGAGAATAGGTCGAAAAGTATATTTCACACTGCTAGATGATTAGGGGGTAAGTAGGTGGGGTAGGGTAGTTGGAAAAAAGGAGCATTGCAAGCATTTAGTATTTTTATAATAATTTCATGTGAACGAAGGTCACGGGCAACAGCTAGTATATAATAATTTCGTAAAATCTTTCAATAGATTTACTGCGAGCACTTCTGTTATGTTAACACATTACCCTACCATTACTCAGTTTATTTTGTAACCACGGAGGTAGGAAAATGTGGAGAACTTACATACGTGTCAGATATGTCAGGATTTATTCCGTTAGGCTCGTACATCATGTGGGCAGACGATGGGTTTCGTGCTATGAAAACACACTGGGTGCGATACACTGCAAAACTATCGAATTACTTGAGATTAAAACTTAACACAATAACACGGGGCACAATGAATTGGGTACAGTTCCAAAACGTCTCAACTCCGTCGCGATCAGACATTGACTGTCGCCTTCGCCTCGAGCTGAAAACATCAGGGCTCTGTAGAAGCAAGCTATGGTGTGGGTAGACTTGTTAGTAGGTAGCGTGATGTCACCACCGGCGCACTTGCGACTCATTTCATGTCCATACTAACGACCGGAGCGAACATACATAACATCACGCGGGTAATCTCCGAAGGTTTAGGCAGAGGTGTACTTGATAGTACACCTATATTTTGCCAGAATGTTGAAGTCCCATGTAATAGGGGGCGAGCCTATTGCCAGCATACGGATACAAATCCAGACTACGTGACAGCTACTGAGAAATTACTGAAAATGTGGAGGAGGATTTAAAATAATGGCAGTGTATAAATAATGCCGCACACACTCAAGAATATTTACTCTGATAATTCGTAGCTCTGCGTCGCTCACAAATTCGGGACTCCATCGCAAAGGGTTCCTTTCAATTCCGTTCTGATGCGAGGGAGAATATTCATAATATATTATATTATACAGACACTATTATTGTAAACGTCTTTGTTATTAAAAAGAGATTACCTAATGGCGTATTGAAAGAAAGACTAGGTGCGTAGGGGAAGACGAAAGAAACGATGGATGGACTGTGTGGAGGATGATATGGCCAGAGACCGACTGCTTTAAAGAGTCCTCCACCTTGCCCCATCAAAGTCACATTAAGCGTCCACAAAGTCCTAACAATATCCCACAGGTTATTTGCTTTAGAATAACCATAATCCAAGTAGGTATTACGATACTAATTGAACCAATACGTGATCAACCTTCAGAATATTCCATTTAAATTGATACTTTCGCGGGGACTCATTAAGGGGTAAGTCGTGGATTCGAACCCAGGCAGGCGCATTACTTTGTGTAATTTATTTCATCACCAATGCTCTCAAGACGGTGAAGAAAAACATCGTGAGGAAACCGGCATGTCCCAGAACCAAAAATTCGAAGACATGTGACATTTACCAACCCGCACTGGGCCCACGTGGTGGATTATAGCCCATTCTCTCTCAGAGAGAGGAGGCCTGCGTCCCAGCAGTGGGAACATTAATAGGCTGATTATGCTTGTGCTTATGGGGACTCATTAAAGCGTTTGGTCTATAGAAAGGAGGTGACTGATGAGATGATGAGTAATACAAATTACTGCAGATGATGATGTCATATTAATGGCTATACTTAAATGGGTCAAAAGCTTATGTAAATGATCCAATAAACCCGTCTGCGTAATTTAAATAAACTAATAACTAATTTAGCGCGAAATAAAAACTAAAACCGAGAGTTTTAATAACTAACACTAAGTTTTATGATATCGTTATGAAAAGGAATATTATCGAAGGTTTAATTAAACAAAATGGAGGAATAATATTTAAATAATGCGGGTATTTCTGTCTGGTTTCATGAATAATTTTAATTAGCTAAGTAGGTGAGATATTCACATTGAGGGTTCATCAAACTCAAACACAAAGCATTTATTTCAATTAGACCATCACAGGCACTTTTGAATGTCAAAAAAACAAAAAGAACTGAAGCTACAGTCACAGTCACAAGGCATAATAACTTGAGAAAGTACTGTAGTTGCCCATTCCAAAGCGTAGATCTCTATGGAGAAGAATGGGCAAGAAACTCCATCAGTCATCTACATCTGCAGGTCTAATCTGATGCAGTAAAAGCCAGTATTTTACTTTCATCTGACCTCCACAACCCAGTATCCGGGTAATACGATACCCCTCGGTAAGACTGGTTGTCACACTTTCAGGCCAATGGCTACCTGTAACGATTTTCAAAGATCTACTAATGACAGCCGGGACTTATCTCTTAACATGCTTTTCGAGGGATGGAGGGAAGCGGATGGCAATAGGGTCGCCCCCTTTTACATGGGATTTAAACGAATTTTGTGAACTGTGGGTGTACTATGTAAGGTCTATCTTTTTATACACGAAATATTTTAAGAGTAACTTCTATAAGTCGTAAAGTCGCCATAGCAACGAAAAAAAAATCTGAGTGTTTTTTTTTACAAAATTATTATAATTCTAAAATATTTTGAGACTTTTTTGCATAAAACCTTTACTCCCATATTCTAACAATGACAGTAGGTAAATACGACGTAGTAAACTAGCGTAATGGATGCTTAAAAATAAGGAGCCAGTATTTATTTTCAAGTAATTTTAAATTATTTATTTTTTATAAAAAAATATACTCAGATAGAAAAAAGGCTTTGTTATAGCCGTTAGATGATTCCCTGAAAATATTTCGTGTATGAATACTTAGACCCTATATACTAGGTATAGCTGCACAATTAGGTTATAACTTGTCCTAGAGATAGGGAGAGGTGTAGTTATAATTATAATAACAGCACTTTACCCACAAGTATTGTGTATGTGTAATAGTGGTATCTATGTACAAACATTACTTCAGCCAATACCAGTGCCGGTAATCACGCTAATGATCGAGCTGATGAGTATTACTTTGATGACCAACCACAAACATGGCGGATTGTCTATTTAATCTGTTTAATTGTGACATTGAGAATAGCATAATATTACGACCGTGTCTCTCGACGGGGTAGACAGAGATGTACTCCCTCATTTCATTGGTCTAGTGGTCGCAAGCGCGACTGCTGAGCATGAGGGGGATTCCATTCCCGACTCGGGCAAAGTTTTATTGGGTTTTTCCATCAGGAATTTCTCAGTAGCAGCCACGGAGTCTCGAATTGTGCCGGGTTGATGGAAATAGGCTCGCCCCCTATTACATGGGACTTAAACAACTGGAGAAATGTGGGTGAACTTGTTAGGTACACTTTTGCCTAACCATTCGGGGATTACAAGGCGTGATGTTATGTAAAAAGTAAGACATTTGCCATTAAGGAAAAGAAAGAAAGAAAGAAAACGTATTTATTAGACTCACACAGAACAAAACACAAAAAAAATGGATGAGATTACAATAATACAAAAATTATATAAAAAGTAAACATAAGAATACAAATAAGGGCTATATTTGAAATTGTGTAAATTAGATGGCGCTGGTTTGATATTGCTGAAGTAATTGTGGAGTACTGCTGAGGTTTGTACATATATGGTGAAAAAACGGACGGATACTGGTAAATTCTTATGTTACCAGCTCAAAGTCAGTAAAGTTAAAAGAGTGTCCATGGAGTTTCTTGCCCGTTCTTCTCCATAGAGATCTACGTTAGGGAATGGCAACTACAGTACGTTCACAGTGTTTATGCCTTGTGACTGGGACTGTAGCTACTTTTCTCGTTGTCTTTGTTGCGACAATTCAAAAGTGCCTGTAACTGGCCTACTTGAAATGCTTTGATTTTGATTGATTTTGGTATTGAGTAATACATCGAAACTAGTACCCCGAGTTCAGCAGTCAAAAATTTAATTAAATTTTCACCATGTTTTGCGTCGGATAACGTAACTGCATATTATCGGTAGATACTGAAATAGTTCAGAAATTCTACTGATGAGGATTAATGGATGGTTGTTTGTTACTCTTTCACGCAAAAACTACTGAAAGGATTTAGATGAACTTTAGCGCACAGATAGTTTATAACCTTGATTAACTATATACTTTTTATCCCGATAGTATAATCCCGTGAGCAATTATCGAACTCCATGTGGGCGAAGACGCGGGTATAAGCTAGTGTTTAATAAATAACATTAATAAAGTTCCCACATTCTCACTTGACCCACAAACTAACGCACATAAGTACAATTATTACTTTTACCGTGCTACGGCGTAGCTCCGAGCTACGAGTGTGCTACGCCGTAGCAACTCTCGTTTGAAACCCGCTACGAGTTTCGTTGGAGCGAATTTCGTAACTTTCAACGGAATAGTTTCGCAATGTTGTTGTTTTAGTTTTCGTTTTAATGCGGCTTTTTGGTTGTTATTGTTCATTATGTACAAAGTGAATTGGTGATGTGGTTTTAAGAAAGCTATTTCCACTACTTATGTACTTTTTAGCTAGGACTAAGTGACACCCATGTTAATGACTATATTATTTTACTAAGGCTGTGATACCCTTTTTTTTCCTGATGTGAAATCATCAAATGACCCTGCTCTGGGCGGAGCGGAAGGGAGTGTCAGACTAGTACTGACTAAAACCCATCCATGTTCCTTCTTTGCCCTTTGTGTTCCAGGGCCACGGTATCTCTTTCGAATAGTCCCGCAGCCCTGGCAGAAGGCAGTGATACCCTAGTGGTGTGACCGTCGGACTGCCAAGTCATAGATCTCGAGTTCGAACCCAAGACACGCACCTCTGATTTTTGGATTCATGTGAGTATTGTGTAATTATCACTTGCTTCAGTGAAGGAAAACATCGAGAGGAAACCAGCCAGCCTGAGAGATATTTTTCGACGGCATGTAAAGCCAAGTCAGAGGCTCATGGGTGGGATAAAAACTCTGACACCTGGTTAAGTCAGTTGGAAGTGGTTAGTCCACACGATAAAAAAAATAAAAAAATAAATAATTATTCTAGAAGTTAGTTTTAGGGTTCCGTTTCCAAAGAGTGCCAACGGGACTAACCTACCTACTCCATCTGCTTTTGTTGTCTACCTGTATAGGTTGTTTATTTTTAACCCGTAACAAGTTATATTTTCTTAAAAAAAATATTTATGTTCTCTATCAATCAACACTAATATTACAAAATATGTGAAAGTAAGTCTGTGCGTTTTTTAGGGCCGGTTCACATGGCGTAAATTTTCGACGATTTCGAGATTCAGTCGCACCTAGTAAACCTTAGTGCACGTTCAGAAATTCAGTGTAAACGCGCGTTCGCGAAAGGCTCGTCATCCGCGCGTTTAAAATACGCCCTGTGAATGCGCCCCTGTACTTTTTCAGGACCGATCGATAACGACTAAACAAATATTGGAAAAATTTGACACACAGGTAGACCGTGATTAGGTCATGGGACATATTTTATCCCCAGTACTATGTTACCGTGGAATAATTGAATTTTTTTAAATCAACACAATCAAGCCACGGGAAAAAGCTTTTATTAAGACGAGCTATAACTCTTATTTCCAATACAATTTAAACCTATCTAATTAAATTCTAAGCACAAAACTAGAACACTATTTAGGAAATAAAACAGCTACGTCGTAGCATTCTCGTAGACCAGCTACGACGTGCCTACGTCGTAGCACTTCGTAGGCCGCGCTACAATGTACCTACGTTGTAGCACGTTCTACGAGATACATTTGTGTCTACTTGTATTTATGAGAAAGATAATAAATATCAAGTTTATCTTTCTAGTTTAAACTGTATTATATAAAAGGAGCATTTTAACAAGTATTTTGTGATATTTTCTAAAGAAGCTCGTGGTTAACAGCTACTTAAGCCCGCGGCTTCGCCTGCGTGTAGTTCGGTAATTGTCCCACGGGATCGTGCTACCGGAATAAAAAGTATCCTATGTGTTAACCCAGACAATTACAAATTTCATCTAAATCTGTTTAGTAGTTTTTGCGCTAAAGTCGCATATTTTGCGATTTCACAAGGCAATCAAAACCTATCGGGTAACCTAGAATCATACAATTTGGCAAGAAGTATTGTCTTACTGCACATGTAAAAGAAACAATCTGACAACCGTAAATATGTAGTTTAATAACAAAATACCTACAAGTCTGTACGGAACGGGCATCGGCTTGAGTCCAACTCGCACTTGGCTTTTTTTTAATTTCCAAGTTATCTTTTCACTGTGTTAAATAATATTAACATTAAGTTTATGACCTGTTTATTAACAAAATAATAACTTAACAGTAGCCAGCATATCATGAAATACAGCTTCAGCAGATTATCTCGTAATATATAATAATTATCTCTATATCCGCGCTGACATTTACATAGTCATGATAAACCGGGCGATGCCGCTAGCGGTGTAACATCACCCATATATTTCCTAAAGAGGTAGGCAGATATGTAATAAATATTTCTATATTTCTGCCTACCTCCTGTGATTAAAGTGAATGAGTACAAAAAAAATGTTTCTTTAGGAAAATTGTTAGTTATCATGAGTACAATCACGTGTTTAAGTATCGGTCACTAATTACCAGTCACCCTATACAACATTAGTTTTAGTATATGTGAAACCTGAAACACGTGTCTAGTATTTTTATGTAAAGAAACTATGTACAAAATTTCAAAACCGTATCATGAAAAATCACAAAGTTATAAGCTTGTTCTGTTACCGGGTTGTCCGTGCAAAAACGTGGTTACCACGCAGCGAGCCCGCGCGCGCGCCTCCAGCGTCGTCTTGAGCTCATTGATAATAATAATTCGGCAGTAGGTACCTAAATGATTGCGATAAGTATTTTATATCGCTCGGTGTCCAACTTGTGACTTTTTTTTAAACATTTTTGGGACAAAATATAACATGGTTTAAAAATGATTGGAATCGATTCAGTTACTTATTCTGAACAAACTATATTCAGGTTTCGCATATACTAAAAATAATGTTGTATATCAACGACGACAATAGGACACTTAGGCGTCAAAGTACTCCTCCGCATCGCTGTCATCTGGAAACGTGCCCAGAAAAATGGCAGCATTGCCACGCTGAACGGCAATGCTAATTCTTTGGCCAAAGAAAGAGCCAGCTCTCTGGTCATGCGAAGTGTCGACCAGTCGGCGAGAGATTTCTTTAAAAAGGAGACGCGCACTCGGGCCCCATGACCCGCGCGTTTCGAAACCAACGGTTCTAAAGTTTAGATCGGTTACCAAATGAAAATTATTTGATAATCGATTATGCTTTTTATTGCATTGGGTTATTATAACCGCTTTCCTAACTCCGGTCTACTGCAACCAATGAAAGCCCCATGCAATAAGGGGCGAGCCTGATTGCCTTATTCCTCAGGCAGGCTTTTGTTTTTTATTCCTATCAATCTTATTTATATGAAGGAAACAGTTATTTGAGCCCTGTTTGGGACACGTTGCGGATATCGGCGTGAGTGATGGATGGATGGGACACCCTTCCCCCGTCCCTCCCTTATGGTGAGGGGGGAAGAATATGTGGGTGACGGGTAAATAATATGTCCGGGTTTTGGAGTAAGAAATGAAAAGATATGGGAATAAAGCGAGGGCGACATTATTTTTCTTGAAGGTTACTTCTTGGAGCTTGTATGTAAATACCACACTTGTAGTTCACGCAGGGTTCGGTAGATGTGTACAGGGGTGTACTCAGGACCCCACTAGCCTAAGATTTGAAATTTGAAGCAGTCGACAAAATAAATTTTATTAATTTATATTTCTAAACTGAAACTGAACTTCACTTCTAACTGTAACTGTACTTCTGTTTAAGAACAAGAATCTCAAAAGTGAAGGAAAAACAACCGAAAATTTTTATTGTGTCATCCGTGTTCCAAACAGCCCGTACAGTCTAACTCTGCTACTATAAAGGGTGTAAACAGACCCTTAACGAAGCCGGAAGGCACTTGTTCTCCCCGTTATTGCGATCATTTTTTTGTTCTAAACCATACCTGGGAACCTTCTAGTTACAGAGATATTGGGGGTCAAATTTCTAACTTTTTCACAAGTTTTTTTTTAATACATGTTTTTAATGTAAGATGTTTACTTTAAACACCTCCACGACGCCTGTACTATTCAATCATCAGAAAAAAAAAAAAAAAAAAAAAAAAAAAAGAACAATGCTACAACAACAATGCTTTGAGTGCGTTCCATTAAGTCCTACAGTAAAACGTGATTTTTCACCCCAAAAAAAAAAGTTGTTTCCCAGCAATAATTTTTGCGTAAAGTTACTTAGTTTGATGTACAGAATGCTTGGTTGACGGCTTCGTGAAGGGTCCTCTTTCCACCTTATATGTATACAGGGTTTGGTACAAGACCGACACAACTTTTATTGAACCATACGTGTTACAAACATTCTGTACAGTATAACTCAGCTCCTATATAATATTATTAATAAATATAATAGCTTAATAATAATGTAAGTCATATAACGGTCCCGCATGATGGGAACCTCGTGAAAGCCGAGAAAGATAAACAAATCAAGTATCTTGACTTGGCTCACGAGGTTGTGCCGATAGTTGTATCAGCCCATGGTTTAATTGCCAAGAGCCTCGACCAATACCTGAGGAGGCTCTCGTTAGGCAGCTGGATCAAGGGTTTGATTCAGAAAGCGGTACTCCTGGACACGGCTCGTATTGTCAGGAGGTTCCTCTCTCTGGAGCCCTGACCGCCGGTAGCTTGGACCCTGTTCCCGATACCGGTGGGCTACAATTTTTTATATTTTTAAATGTTTTTTTACATCGTTTTTAGTTTACGAAATATTTAAAAATGTATAAGATTTGTGTAAAAATAAATAAAGGAAATAATAAATGTAAGTCATTAATTTTAAGCTGGCGTCAAATAAACTAGTTTAATTTCGTGAAGCGTAAAATTAGGTAGCTTTATTGATCTCAATTGATTGTTGGACAAAATACGCTCTTATTGACCTGCCTTATTGACTTGCCTTTGCCCGTGGGTTCGCTCGCATTCTATTCCAAAATTGTCCTACGGGAACGATTTAAGTACAGGTTGGAAAGGACACCAACGCAAAAACGGTTACATAGAGATTTTTCATCGATATTTTTTTTTCTTTTCTTTATAAAAACGTTGCCCCACAGTAGAAATTTCTCCTGTATCGTGTGTTCGTTTACAAACATTTAAATTCACATACACAAACAGCCAGACCCGGAACAACTACCTGTAGGCCATACAAATATTTGTTCCGTGCGGGAATCGAACCCGCGACACGAAGCGCAGCAGTCAATCGCTCAGCCACTGCGCCAACCGTGCCGTCAAAAAATATTCCATACATTTTGACCGTGAAGGTATTGCACGTTTGTTAGAAAGAGTTATTTTTTTTTATAACCAATGAAAAATTTCTATGTAGCTCAGAAAGATGTACTGAATACGTGGTCACCGTTTTCGCATCGTCGCCGTTATAGTGTCATAGGCTAAACACCCTAAAATCAAACATACAAACATATATTGACGAAAATGTACTACTACATAGAAGAATTTTTAAATGATAAAATATGAATTTACTAACCTTTTAATACAATTTACCTTTGACATGCATGTAGTAATAAATTATAATTGATTAATTGCCTAATAACAGTACCATTAATTGACATTATTTACAATATGATAAAGTGGAATATTGAACGTCTTTTGATTTAATTGACATTATTTACTCGAAGTTGACTTTTTATTGAATAAATTCAGACTTGTTACTAAAAACTGAATAGATTTGTACACTAATTTCATTGGTAGGACATAGAGCTCGACTAAATTGTATACATAAGACCTTTATTGTAATACCTATGTTCACAAATAAAGTTTGATAGATTGATATTCTTAATTTCTTTATAATATTAGTATAGAGACCAACTCATCATTGGCCTAGACTTTTCAGTACTATGTTGAGGTTGACTTCCAGTCTAACCGGATCTATATCCGGTTAGACTGGATTCTTTAGCTGTTTGAATACCAGTATTATACGTTTAGAGACTGCTTATCTGACTTCCGACATCTAAGTAAATAAATAGGTAACTCCCATTTCCCTATCATTGCCGATAATAGGTGAGCCCCAATATTGAGATATAAGAGCGACCTCTGTCGCCCATTGGATACAGAATGGCATAGATAATCCAAATTTATGGTACCTCACCTGCCGGCCATGGCGGGCATTTTACCCAAAATCGATTAGATAGTTGGCAAGGCTTGTGGCACGCCTAAATGAAGATTGATAAACGATATTTATTTTTGTAAATTGGTTAAACTGCGTGTTTCCTATCCGACTAAGCCGTTGGTCCCGGCTGTCATTTGTAGATCTTTGACAGTCGTTACAGGTAGTCAGTGGCCCGAAAGTCTGACAACTAGTGTCACCAAGGGGTATCGTATTACCCAGTACTAACTGGGTTGTGGAGGTCAGATAGGCAGTCGCTCCATGTAAAATACAGGTATTCAGCTGCGTCCTGTTAGACTGGAAGCCGACCCCAACATCGTTGGGAAAAGGCAGGCAGATTATTTAGGTACTTATAAATCCTGCTCTATTAATATTCCGCTTTGTGATTATTCCTGCTAATAAATTTCGGATTAAAAGCTAAGTGATCATGAATTATTGATAGTTACAGTCATTTGAATGTGCTATGATATTTACCTATTCTATTTTGAATAAACTAAAATATCGAGATTATTCTACGGTTTCAAACCTCCTGATCCTACCTGACAACTACATATCATAACGTCTGTTTTTTCTGAAAAGTTAGGCAGTGTCAGTGCAATACCTCCAGGTAAAATAGGTTGAACAATACCCTTAACGAAGCCGAAAGGTACTTGTTCTCAACGTTCTTGCGATATTTTTTTTTGTTCTAGACCTGGGAACCTTCTAGTTACGGAGATATTGGGGGTCAAAGTTCCAACGTTTTTACTACTTTTTTTTAAAATACTATTTTTATGGTTATAACGTTACTTTAAATGCCTCCATGACTCGATAACTATTTAATGCATCCATTAGCACAATGTCTTGAGTGCGTTACATTGTGTTTTGCATCGTGATTTTTTTCACCAAAAAAAAAGTCGTTTCCCAACAATAATTTTTGCGTAGAGTTACTTAGTTTGATGTACAGAATGCTTGGTTGATGGCTTCGTGAAGGCTCTGTTTACACCTAGTATTTAAGTTCCATGTAATAAAGGGCGACCCTATTCCAATTAGCCACCAACTGGCAATAACCCAGGGTCTAAATTGTTAAGCTACTAAGATATTAGTATAGAACAAACAGTTTTACGTCCATCACATCACCATCTCAGGTCCAGTTGAAAACCAGCGTCGGGCACTAGCTGCTCGGCAGTTTGCTGAACTGGGCCTATTTGGCGCAGCCAAGAGACACACAATATTATCTTTTTTAGGGT
Organism: Noctua janthina; assembly: GCA_963576755.1. Taxonomy (NCBI): domain Eukaryota; kingdom Metazoa; phylum Arthropoda; class Insecta; order Lepidoptera; family Noctuidae; genus Noctua; species Noctua janthina. The sequence continues at coordinate 542,559 of OY755077.1, forward strand.
TCCGTACCCGAAGAGTAACTAACGGGACCCTATTACTAAGCCTCCGCTGTCCGTCCGTCTGTCTGTCAGCGGGCTGTATCTCATGATCCGTAATAGGTAGACAGTTGACATTTTCACAGAAAGTGTATTTCTGTTGCCGTCTTATTTGTTTTAACAACAAAATAATATTTAATTATAAAAAAAATATTAAAAATTAAACGGGGCTCTCATACTACGATGATACGGAACTCTTCATGCGCGAGTCTAACTCGCACTTGGCCGGTAAAAGTATTCTTTTTTAATTTCTTCTTAATAACCCAATAACACTTTGCCTGACCCGGATATCGAAACCAAGACCTCATTATACTAGAGCAAAGAGGCACTCAACTCGACTCCGAGATGTCCAACTAAAAAAACCCAAAAACACCTTACCCGACCTGGGAATCGAATCTACTACCGACGAAGTCAATTCCAAGATTATTAAGAAACCTATTACTTTAATAGGATTAGAGGCTTCTTCACGTTTATACAGAAAATATCTCGTTTAGACCCTAATGCTAGATTTGCGTCTATGCGGGTAGACTTTCATAATGAAAAGGCCTAAATAGCTAAGCAATTTTAAAGGATTTTCGACCGTATGGCAATTGCTGTAGAGTTGACTTTGTTGTGTGCCGTTTTGTAAAAGAAAAATTGGTATATTTAGCCCTTATAATCATGTTTAAAATTCTTAAGCAATGAACTTTTAACTCTATTTTTAAGAGGATAGAGTATTTATTCAAGTGAATCAATAATTGATTTAAGACATTTTGTAAGCTAACACCTATCTGCCAGTTAGAAACAAAGGAAAGTAGACTGTATTCATAAGGGGTAAAGTTCAAAATTGTGTCATGGAAATATGGAGGGAGTTCGAAATATGAAATGGCAAGACGCAAGCGCGCGAAAAGCGCAGTGTTGTTATATGCAAGAAAATGTTTTCCCACATTACTTATATATTTTCAGCTATATACAGAAGCTCCTGATTAGTAACTACATAACATCACGCCCGTATTCCCCAGAGGGGTAGGTAGTAGGTACGTGCGCAGTATACCCACATTTAGCCTGTTACGTATTTTTAGATCCTTTATGGTCCTTTAATGTTATCTATTCTAATATTATAAAGAGGTAAATTTTGTTTATAAGTTTGTAAGTAGGGGAACTAATGATCTAATTCTAACAATTCTTTCACGAGCAGAATGCTATATTATTCGTGGGTTCTATAGGCTATAAATTATATTTATATCATGCATATTAGTCGAGCTATCACAATTTTTGCGGGTAAAGTCACGGACAAAGTGCTATTAAGATATAACTGGGCACAGTTCTAGACTGATACTAAGAAATCCTTACTAATACTATAAATGCGAAAGTAAGTTTGTTTGTTACCTTTTCACGCCTAAACCACTGAACCGATCATCCTGAAATTTTGCATACACGTTGTCAGGTGTACAGAAACGGACATAGGGTACCTTTCATCCAGAAAAAAAGTACTGTTCCCGAGGAAAACAACAATAACGTTCTTATAATAATAGATGGCGCCACGTATCTTTCGAATCATGATTGAATTATAATATTACAAGCAGAGTACAACCCGAATTGATTGTCAAATTCTACATTAACGCGAGCGAAGCCGCGGGGGTAAAGCTAGTTCAATATATTGCCTATTTAAATTTCATGTACAATAGTGATACATAGGCGGACGTAATGCCACAAGGCATTCTCTACCAGTCAACCTTTGGGTCAAGTAGGACAGCATTGTGATTGGATGCAAAAAATAAATTAAGATAAAATAATAACGTAGAGCAGCGGTGGCCCAATAGGGGCGGCCCCGACTTACGAGCAGTAAGTCGTGGGTTCAAACCCAGGCACAATTGTGTAATTTATTTCATCACCACTGCTCTTAAAACGGTGAAGGAAAACATCGTGAGGAAACCGGCATGTCCTAGAACCAAAAATTCGTAGACATGTGACATCTACCAACCCGCACTGGGCCCGCGTGGTGGATTATAGCCCATTCCCTTTCATAGAGAGGAGGCCTGTGTCCCAGCAGTGGGAACATTATGGAGTGATTATGCTTATGTTATGCTAAATAATAATGCAATAAGCTAATGTAAATTGAAATTCATAAATTATCTCACACCTAAATACATATTAACAGATAAAATAAACTAATAACGATATCAAAAATCTAATTAATTTGTAAAAAAATGAATAAAGGATTTTAATATCAATATCAATTTGCCTGACATGGGAATAGAATATAGTTCCCCGCGTTAGACTTTCTGATGTCAAAACTCATGCTACCCTTTACACACCTGTAATTACATTTAGGCGTGCTATCTGACCTCCACAACCCAGTTCGTACTGTGTAATACGATACCCCTTGGTAAGACTGGTTGTCAGACTTTCGGGCCATTGACAACCTGTAACGACTGTCAAATATACAATTGACAGCCGGGACCTACGGCTTAACTTGCTTTCCGAGGCACGGAGGAAACTCGGTATGTCGGTGGTCACCCATCCACAGACCAACCTAGGTAAGCGCGGCTTAACCTGAAGATCGACAATAGCGGCTGTTATTATTTAGCCACGAGCTCCTCCAAACACCGAAATAGACTCTCAAGTCATAATTTATTTGAAAGTTCAGAAGTACTCAGATAAACATGGTGGACTGCATCCCCGAACAAGCATTTTCACAAAAATCTCCCACTGCACCGTTGGCGCTCCCCGAAGTGGCAACACCACACCTCTAACAGACTCAACACCTCCAGTGTTGTCCCGCGCGTCGACCAAAGCGGTCGCGTTTATAGCGTCTTCACTGACACTCGCGCAAAACCACCTGTTTCTTGTACCCCGATTTATATTTCGTTTCCCCATACATTCTTTCATTTGTTATTCAAAGTTTCTTTAGTTCAGGTAAGTAATAAATTTAATTGTAGAATGACCTAGGTTATAGGTGATTGTAAGTATTGATTAATATGTAAGTACGTTGAGTTAGTTTTACACTAATAGTAATGAGGTAAACTTTGTAAGTTTATTTGTAAAGGGTAACTCCGGAACCACAGTTCTGATTACGAAAATTTTTTCATTAATGGGAATCTTACTTTCTCTAATATTATAAATGCACTTAAGTATATACTTTTCTGCAAATCTCGTAGTCAAAATTAGGTTTGCTGTAAGAAAACCCAATTCTGTGTTAAGCTCGCCATTGTACATAAGCTATATTATTGCAATTTGTATGTTTATTTGTTATTTTGTGTGCAATAAAGAATTTCTTATTCTTAAGAATAAATGTGAAAATTTGTGAGGATAAATGGATGGATGTTTGTTACTCTTTCACGCAAAAACTACTGAACGAATTTGGATGAAATTTGGCACACAGATAGTTTATAACCTGGACTAACACATAGGATACTTTTTATCCCGGTAGTACGATCCCGTGGGACATTGCCGGACTCCACGCGGGCGAAGCGACGGGCTTAAGCTAGTAGGCTATATTTAAAACATTCCCGCTGTATAATTTCTGACTAAACACAAGTGAAGCAGTGAGCTAATGCTAGTATAGTAATAAGTTAACAGTTGGTATTTTCGTATTGATTTGGTTATAGATGGTGTGTAAATGAAACAGCTTTAGTTAGGGTGAGTTGTGGTATATTTTGTCGGGTTAAAATTGGTATACAGTAATTTTGACGAGTAATTTAATGTACTGCGCTGTTTGGTTTAGAGTCGATATTACTGCGTTTCTGTGTAGATTTTTTGTTTCAGAATATAGCTTGTAAATGGCAAATAGGCAAAATATGGGTCTACTTAAGTTATAGCTTTGCCTACGGGATTACAAGAATGATGTTATGCTCTGTGTTATTAATAATGGCTGTAACAATACCCTTAACGAAGCCGAAAGGCACTTGTTCTCCCCGTCATTGCGACCATTTTTGTTCTAGACCATATCTAGGAACCTTCTAGTTACGGAGATATTGGGGGACAAAGTTTCAAATTTTTCACAAGTTTTTTTTTTTTTTAATAAGTTTTTAATGTTATAACTCTACTTTAAATACCTCTACAACCCCCGTCCTATTCAATGCATCCATCTGCACAATGTTTTGAGTGCGTTACATTGAGTCTTGTCGTAAAACGTAATTTTTAACCCTAAAAAAAGTCGTTTCCCAACAATAATTTTTAGTTACAGAATTTTTTTACACCTTGTAATTAAACCGTTGGCTCCGATGTTAAAAGAAAAGCTATAAGTGTACGTAATGGTCTCATAATAAATTAATAAAATAATTCAATACTCTGTTTATTTAACATATTTAGGTTTTATATGACGCTACAAGCTGAAAGCACTTACGTAATTTAAAAGCTGTCACATGACTGTTATTTATTTTCGATCTCACTATAACATTGCACGCTATGGAAGAACAACATTGAAATATTGGTTTTGTGTCAAATCTACAGTCACAGAATTAACATAGTGTTACACGTAAGCAAGACAAATAGTTAATGCTATAAATGTGATATATATCAGCTTTTAAAGCAGACCCCTGAAACCTGTCTGAGGAGCTCGTGGCTAAATAATAACAGCCGCTCGCGTCAATCTTCAGGGTAAGCCGCGCTTGCCTGGGTTGGTCCGTAAATGGATGGCCACACATTACATACCGAGTTTCCTCCGTGCTTCGGAAAGCACGTTAAACCGTTGGTCCCGGCTGTCAATTGTAGATCCTTGGCAGTCGTTGCATTGAGTAGTCAGTGGCCCGAAAGTCAACCAGTCTCACCAAGGGGTATCGTATTACCCAGTACTGACCGGGTTGTGGAGGTCAGATAGGCAGTCGCTTAATGTAAAATACTGGTATTGAGACTGGAAGTTGACCCCAACATAGTTTGGAAAAGGCAGGCAGTTGATGAAGGATGACCCCTGAAAAGCATATCTTATTCACATAAAACTCCGTCATACAGTTCTTAAAAGCTGACATTTGTATAAACTAACTTATGCCCGCGGCTCCATCCACGTGGAGTCCGATAATTGTCCCACAGGCTCATACTACGGGGATAAAAAATATTCTACATGTTAATCTAGGTTACAAACTATCTGTGTGCCAAATTTCATCCAAATCCGTTCAGTAGTTTTTGCGTGAAAGAGTAACAAACATCCATCCTAGCAAACTTTCGCATTTATAATATTACGAGGATAGGAGGACAAAAAACTACACTACGCTAAAGACTGGACAATTAGACAAGACAAAAGATCTTTTTAAATAAGTTAACAGCTTAACTAAGAGTACAGCTTTCATAATCCCTTTGGAACTATTCTAAACGAGAATATCTCATACCAGGGTGAGATGTCAACCAAGCAGTAATTGGAGAACGGTGACTTATTCAGGCATGAATTATGTCGGAACCCTGAACGGATTTCTGTTGAAAAGAAATCCCATTCAGGTGTTTATTTAAACGAATAGCATTTTAGTTGAATAGTTTGCAACAAGCAGAATCAGTATCATCCATGGATGTGAATAAATTCTAAACTTATATTGTCACTTACGGGATATCTTCCGTGATTGTTCATTATTAACAGACTTCCAAAAAGAGGAGGTTATCAAGTCGACTGAATATTTGTGTGTATGTTCAGCGATATCTTCGACAATTGTGAACCGATTTTGATGATTCTTTTTTTGTTTTTTTGAGCTCCCGATATTTAAATCACGGAAAACAATCACGGAAGATATCCCGTAAGTGACAGTACAAGTTTAGTTGTAAACCGTGAAAGCTTAAAACAGTGTTCTATAATTATGAAAATATTTTATGTAAAAACGGATATTTTAATTTTTAATTCGACGTATTTAGGTTACGTTTACACCGCGCACTCGGGCTAGGGCCCCCGGTATAAAGTCAGTATAGAGTCGCATTTCTCAGTATAATAAATCCTGGGATTTTATGTCAACCATGAATCTCGGGTGAAGCTGTGAACAGCACTTAAACATTTTATATATTCTTGAATTTCTGAAGCGTCTATGTATTAAACATAACACAGGTCAAGTGCGTGTCGGGCCACGCACAATGCAGGGTTCCGTAGTCTTACAATGTTAATTTAATCCAATTCCTACGATCCGATTTGCCTACGAACGATGGTTTTTATTGTAATTATAAAAAACAAACTTGCATTTGCAGTTGAAAAACCTGTGCTCCCATATGTTATCCACGTACATTTTATAAGTTGGTCGACTATTACTCGTAAACTAGTAAAGCCTACTTAGCTGTGAGAGTTTTCTTTTTAATTTCGTTATATATACGACCACCGTGAATTTTGTCACACACTCAAACACAACCATTTAGCTGGTAGTGGTGGGGTCACTTGAGTCTAACAAAAATTAGCATTTTGTAGCTTAATATTTCACAAACGAATCCCTTAATCGAAAAATTATTTGAAGAAACTCGCAATATTTTTTAAAGACCTATTCAACGACATACCACACTTCGGGGATCACGTTTTACGGTAGGACTCAATGTAACGCACTCAAAACATTGTGCTGATGGATGCATTGTACGGGGGTCGTGGAGATATTTAAAGTAAAGTTATAACTTTAAGAAAGAAAGCAAAAGTAGGATATAGTAGACTCACACATGACGAAACAACAAAAAAAAATGCTTGAATTAATAATAAAAAAGCTATATAAAAAAGTAAACATAAGAAAAAGATAAAACAAATGTAATTGGTCCTGTACGAAAAACTAATATTAAAAACTTGTATTAGAAAAAAAACTTGTGATATGGTTGGATGTCCCCCGATGTCTCCGTAACTTTCTAGTTACGGAGATATCGGGGGACATCCAACCAGGTATGATCTATAAAAAAAATAACAATGACGGGGAGAACAAGTGCCTTTCGGCTTCGTTAAGGGTACTTTTAAATCCATTAGGTCCATCTCTACTTCACTCCTTGGAGATTACAGGCGTGATGTTATGAAAATCTTTTATAGTCTACTGTAATCGGTTCCATCATCATCTGCCTGCCTTTTCCCAACTATGTGGGGTCGGCTTCCAGTCTAACCGTATGCAGCTGAATACCAGTATTTTACATGGAGCGACTGCCTATCTGACGTCCACAACCCAGTTAGTACTGGGTAATACGATACTCCTAGGTACGACTGGTTGTCAAACTTTCGGGCCAATAGCTACCTGTAACGACTGTCAAAGATCTACAAATGACACCCGGGACCAACGGCTTAACGTGCTTTGAAACTCGGAATCTAATGGGCGATCACCCATCCACGGATCAACCTAGGCAAGCGCGGCTTAACTTGATCGATCCGAGCGGCTGTTATTATTTAGCCACGAGCCATGACCAAAAAAATCATTATTTCCAATTATCCAGCGACACACATACTCTTTACAGAACACTTCACAGAAATTCTTTCACGAATGTCAAAGGCAGTATTCAATGCGGACGGGTATCCGATCCAATCCAATATGGTCCTGACTTTTAAACCTATTAAGCTTTTGTGCTATTTCCATTGTATTCTGAAGAATAGACGGCCATGTGTGATTGGCGCTGGTTTCAGGAATATTCGGAAATTCACGTTAAAAGTCATACGATGGAAATGGCTTGGAAAGTCAGTGACAAAAGTAAATGATACGGTTTTGCTTTACGATTATAATGGTCTATTTTTCGACTTGTGTGTATTGTGTTTTTCGGAGAAACGGTAATTGGGCGATAATTCTTTAAAATTCTGTACAGCTGTGCTATGCAACCGCTATCTATACAAATAAATAAAATAGAAGTTTGTAATTTCAAAATAACAGTTTTTTACTGTATGCATTTAAAAGTACCACGGTGGTTCTTATAACAAAAAAAAAAACAATATTTTAATTTTTTTTCTGCCTGTCTGTTTGTTCTGGCTATTCTCCGAAACGGCTGGACCGATTTTGACGGGAGTTTTACTGGCAGATAGCTGATGTTATAAGGAGTAATTTAAGGGAACTTACTTTTATTTTACAAAAAAGATTAGGGGTCCGTGCAAATAATTAAAATCCTTGAAATTGTTATCAAAATCCGATTCACAACCCAGTTCGCACTGGGTAATAAAACACCTTGGTAGATAGGTTGGTAAGACGGGTTGTCAGAATTTCGGGCCACTGAACCCTACCTGTATCAACTGTCAAAGATCTACAAATGGCAGCCGGATCCAACGGCTTAACGTGCTGTCCGAGGCACGGAGGAAACTCGGTATCTAATGGGCGGTCACCCATCCACGGACCAACCTAGGCAAGCGCGGCTTAACCTTAAGATCGGCCCGTGCGGCTGTTATTATTTAGCCACGAACTCCTCACTTTTTAATGTCATGGATGTCCGCAAAGTAAAGCCTGGTTCTGTAATTTACCAACAAAACTTTATTTCCTTTTATTTATTCTTTGTTTACCACTTCCTAGAAATATTGTACAAGCTAAATATACAGAAACCATTTAAATTCTCCAACAGTAAGCGTTCCACGAAAATGCTGGGAAACTATTTAATTTTGTATAAAACTGTAACGCAGTTTTTAAATATTTACCAGAGTTTATCCGAACTTGTGGTCGGCTTCCAGCCTCTCCAGATGCAGCTGAACATTTACGGCGTCAAGTTGAATTCAAACTCAAAGCATTTATTAAAAAAAATCATTGGTCTTCCCCTTCGAGGAACAGCCGTGGTGTTATGTAATAATAAACTGTTTATCTCTGATTTTCCAAATATTTTACGTCCAAATACTTATTTTTGCTTTCAATATAAATGTCCAAAGAAACATTTAAATAGTGTTGCACTTGTCTTGTAAAATAGTCTAAATTGGTGCCGACAGTGTGGTGGCGCTAGTTTACTAGTGATGTACCTCTGTGATGTCGATATTCGATACAATTTTAATGGATTTTTAAAGGATGTTACTAGTATTATTTGTTTCTTCAGATATTATTTTACAGTTGACAGGTGAGAATGTAAGAAAATCATTCTTTTACAAAAAAAGGTTGTGTTACCCCAAATAACTTAAGACAAGGACAGGACAATAGTGATGTCACTTTTTAAGTTATTTTTAATGTGAAGGACTGCTATGTCACTTTAGACTAACATAACATAACAATCATCATCATCTGCCTGCCTTTTCCCAACTATGTTGGGGTCGGCTTCCAGTCTAACCGGAATAATGTTGAATAGCAGCATTTTACATGGAGCGACTGCCTATCTGACCTCCACAACCCAGTTAGTACTGGGTAATACGATACCCCTTGGTGACACTAGTTGTCAGACTTTCGAGCCACTGACTACCTGTAACGACTGTCAAAGATCTACAACAGACAGTCGGGACCAACGGCATTAGTGCTTTCCGAGGCACGGAGGAAACTCGGTTTGTAACATAACAACACTTCAGTATTTCCGGAAGCTTCGAGTAAGCGGAGGTATATAGTAGAAACACGTTTCGCCTCTGACAGCAGACTTGCAAAGTCCGATGACCGCACACCGGACTTTGACAGATATTTCAGCCCGAAATCCAGTCCATTCGGTTTCACCTTACTTTAACTGAAAAACTCTACAAACAACCTGGGGATTAAACTCCTTATTCCGTACTCAGCAGTCGCAACTAATAACCAACGAAACAAATAAAAGTCCCTCATAATATTCGTTCTAAAACTCTTCACGATTCTTTCTCGACCACGTTTTCCCTCGACCTTGCCCCACAACAGTCACTTTAAACTATTTTAATAACAAAACTATCGATATCGAGCTACATCACTATGACCGCTGGCATTTTTCCTGCAGCCATAAAGTGTCTCGCCACATTTGAGAGCAATAAAATTAAAATAATGGTGGTATCTACGGCTTTGCGTTGCACTGGGTGGAGGATCTGACTGTTTTTAACGTTATTGTATGGACAAGTCGGGTTTGCTATTATTTTATTGTGCGAAAGAAACGGTCTTAAACAAGGTCATCGTAATCTAGCTAGCGATACTCTGCAGACGGTACGGAATGTTAAGAAAATAATTTTATGACCTTTTGGGGACTCTTTCATCATCTTTCTGCTGTTGTTACTTGGTGTCGGCGCAACACGCTTCTTTCTTCCAATCTCCGTCACGGTATCATTAACCTGTTTAGGATAAGTACCTTACCCGAAGCGTAACCAACGAGACCCTATTACTAAGCCTCCGCTGTCCTTCCGTCTGTCTGTCAGCGGGCTGTATCTCATGATCCGTAATAGTTAGACTGTTGAAATTTTCACAGGATGTTTATTTCTGTTGCAGCTATAACAAAAATTAATAAAAATAAATTAAAAATTAAAGGGGGCTCCCGTACTACGGTGGTACGGAACCCTTCATGCGCGATTCCGACTCACACTTGGCCGGTTTTTTTTTAAACACTGCCTTACGCTAGGAGTTCCTCCTGTAGGTGCGTTTTACAAACATTTAAACTCACATACACATACAGCCAGACCCGAAACAAGTATCTGTAGGGCATACAAATTTTTTTTCCGTGCGGGGATCGAACCCGCGACACTCAACGCAGCAGTCAATCGCTCAGTCACTGCGCTAACCGTGCCGTCAAATTGACATTGACTTTAACTTTCTTTCTGGAAGAGACTTCCACTTGACGCGGTATAAGCAACAGACAGAGATGACGCACTGACAGTGGAGGCTTAGCAAAAGGAACCCCTTCGGGTACAGAACCCTAAAAAAAACAATGCCAGTGATGTCAAGGTCAGCGTGAATGTGAAAGTCAATGTGTTATGACACCCAAGCAATGTAGGTGTCACTGTAAAGCTTCTATTGAAGTAATCGATCAAATAAGTATATTTGTATTTATTTTCTCGATCAATCACCCTCCTGACAGTCAGTCGGGCTAGTTTCTTACTTAGGCCTAGAATATCGTGTTACTGTTTGACTGAAGGAAAACATCGCTTGGAAACCAGCACGTTAACAATTTGCCTAACTTATACAACATTATTTTAGTATATGCGAAACCTGAATATAGTTTGTTCAGAATAAGTAACTGAATCGATTCCAATCATTTTTAAACCATGTCATATTTTTTCCCAAAAATATTTAAAAAGTTAAAAGTTGGACACCGAGCGACATTAAGTATCTATCGCAATAATTTAGGTACCTATTGACAAATTATTATTATCAATGAGCTCAAGACGACGCTGGAGGCACGGGCTGCGTGGTGACCACGTTTTTGTGCGGACAACTAGGTATCAGAACAAGTTTATTACTTTGTGATTTTTCAAGATACAGTTTTTTACATAGATTCTTTACATAAAAATACTAGACAGGTGCATCAGGTTTCGCATATACTAAAACTTATGTTGTATAAGGAACTTCCCATCCCCATGGTCAAGAAAAAGCTGACAAGTTGGTTATTGTAAAATTGCTTTCATGACATGGTAGTGGTAGTAAGAGCCACTGCTGGGAATTAGGTCCTTGGTTCGATTCCCAGGTCGGGCAAATTGTGCGTCACCCTTTGGGGATTATAGGCGCGATGTTATGTTATGTTATCTTATAAAGTCTAGGAGAAAGATGCTATAAGTTTGTGTTATCTTTGACATAACTATGCAAATATTAACAAGTATTTAAATCCACGATTTTGTGGTGTGTTATGTCTGTTTATCCTTTACCAACTATATGTGGTCAGCTTCCAATGTTGCCAGATGCAACTGAATATTAATATTTAGCATTTCTAATGCATAATGCGAGTTCTAATCCCTACTTAGTGTACGGAGTAGCAAGTGTGACTGGTTCTGGCTTTCTGTTCGGTTAACACTGACAGTGTGGTCTCGATAATGCTAATCCAAACTAACATTATAAATGCGAAAGTAAGTTTGTTTGTTTGTTAGCTTTTCACGCCTAAACCACTGAACCGATCATCCTGAATTTTTGCATATACGTTGTCAGGTGTACAGAAACGGACATAGGGTACCTTTCATCCCAAAAAAAGTACTGTTCCTGAGGGAAAACAACAATAACGTTCTTATGATAATAGATGGCGCCACGTGTCTTTCGAATCATGATTGAATTATTATAGAAACTTTAGTAGTTTGTTAAGAATTTAATTGTCAAATTCTAACGTAACGCGAGCGAAGCTGCGGGCAAAAGCTAGTTCATTATACAAGCAGTGATAGCCTCGTGGTGTGACGTCGAACTTTTAAGTCATAGGTCTTGAGTTCGAATCCAAGAAACGTACCTCTGATTTTTCAGATTCATGTGCGTATTGTAGATTTATCACTTGCTTCGGTGAAGGAAAACATCGTGACGAAACCAGCATGCCTGAGAGATATTTCTCGACGGCATGTACAGCCAAGTCAGAGGCCCATGAGCGGCGCAAAAACTCTGACACCAGGTTAGCCACTAACCACACGATAAAGAAGAAGATTCTGAAAATCATATCTATATTAACAAGCTGGATGTGCGAGCTCACTTTCTTCAGTGAATACATTTTTCACGTGACCTTAGTATGGGTATACGACGGAAAGGTCGAGATTGGCACTAGCAATGATAGGAGATTGCGAGCCCAGGTTGGCCGCTGTAGACATAATCTGGCTAAATGGGGTATCCTCGATCCATCCCAAACAGATTGCCAGTGCAGAGCCCCTCTGCGGGATATGCTCCACCTCCTGTCCAGCCCATTCTGCACAACCACTTGCACCTTCCAAGATCTAATCGAAGCTAATGTTAGAGCTGTGCAGGTGGCTACTTACTGGTCTAACAGCATTTGAGCTTCATCGACAAGTAAAGCTAAAGAAGAAGCCGCTCGGGTCGGTCTTTAGGTTAAGCCGCGCTTGCCTAGGTTGGTCTGTGGATGGGTGACCGCCCATTACATACCGAGTTTCCTCCGTGCCTCGGAAAGCACGTTAAGCAGTTAGTCTCGGCTGTCATTTGTCGATCTTTGACAGTCGTTACAGGGAGTCAGTGGTACGAAAGTCTTACCAAGAGGTATCGTATTACTCAGTACTAACTGGGTTGTGGGGATCAGATAGGCAGTCGCTCTATGCAAAATATTGGTATTCAGCTGCATCCGGTTAGACTGGAAGCCGACCCCAACATAGTTGAAAAAGGCAGGCAGATGATGATGACTTTTTGTTTCGTACTTGAATTGTTTACTCATACTAAAAATTACATCTTTCGTTCCGTGCAAGATATTTGACTTTTACTTGTGAAGCACATCTTAGGTACAAAATCTCTAGAATAACTGGCAGAGACTACCTATATAAATATAATATTTCATCGTTTATTTATAAATCCAACATGGTGGCCTCCTCTTGGTCGGGGGATGCGAAATAAAAAGCCACTTCGCTTCAAATGCATCGGCTCTATAACTTATTTTCATACGGAGCTAGGGGTGGCACTAGCCGCAATTGGGTTTCATAATGTTGTTAGGTTTTTTGAAATTACTTTATATTATTTGATAGTAAATGTACCGACGCCAGGTCATCAAGTTACTGCAATTTGTCAAATTTCTTTAATAGATTTTCCATTTTATCGCTAAAGCATTAGGTTCAAGGTTGATTTGAAAATTTGACAGTTTCGGGTATCTTAACGTGCTAGTTTCTGTACAACATAAGAGTTAAGGAAGTCCAAAAAAACGATGGATGGAATGTGTGAAGGATGATATGACTAGAAAGGAGGTGACTGCTGAGATGACGAGTCTTAGAGAAGTATGGAAGAAGACGACATACTGCGCCGACCCCAAATAAATTGAGAGAGTGAGAGGGCGGCAGTTAATGTTATAAAAAATAATAAATAAAAAAACAGAAATACACATTCTATGAAAATTTCAACTGTCTACCTATTACGGATCAAGAGAAACAGCCCGCTGACAGACGGATGGATAGCGGAGGCTTAGTAACAGGGTCCCGTTAGTAACCTTCGAGTACGGAACCCTAAAAAGCAGTTTCCTCAAAATTGTGCGACAACCCTAGATTCGCCCTTCGTCCGCTCACAGACCGAAGAAGAAAAAAAGTTTTTAATGTGACAATTTTACCTCCAAACGAGAGATAAAAGATATATTTATACAAAGATAAAAAGATAGCGAAACAAAAAGTTTGACCGTTCAAAAGATAAGGGTTTCAAATGGAGGGTATTTGTATATTTTGTTATTAAGTAATGTTTCGTGTTTTCGAGTGTATTTGGAAAAGTTTTTGGTGTTTCAGAGTATTTGCAAAAAGATATTGAATTTTATATAATATTTGAGTGGCTAGTCAATATTTTGTGAAATAATTTTAACTTGGGCACTACACTTTTTCAGTTGATTATAAAACTTTTATTTTAGTGGTTTGGTATATAAATCTGTCTAACAAAGAGGAGCTCGTGGCTTAATAATAACAGCCATACGGGTCAGTCTTCAAGGTTAAGTTGCGCTGCCCAAGGACGGTCCGTGGATGAGAGATTAAACGTTACATACCGAGTTCCCTCTGTGCCTCGGTAAGCACGTTAAGCCGTTGGTCCTGGCTGTCATTTATAAATCTTTTGACAGCCGTTAAGTACGCAGTCGTCGGTAGTCTGACTAAAAACCCCTGACAAAGCTGACCATGAGCATTTCTTAAGTATTCAAACCATGATACCTCACTCTTACTTGACCGGGAAAAAATACATACATACATAAACTCACGGGGAAAAAGTTCCCATAATCAGAACACAGAACGCCACCTGCTACGACCTCTACATACTCCTTTCGCCTCGTCCACGTTCATACACCTGGGGCCCAAGTCTGCTATTTTTATAAATTCGTCATTCCAACACGAGCCCATTGTCATTTTGTTAAAAGTTCGTAATCTGCTAAATTCATACTGGTCGATCATTGGGCGGTCAATGACCTCGTAATACAATTGTGTTATAATGACATCGGTGTATTGCCATTATTATAAAACCCGTTAGTAGAAATGATTTTTGAAAAACTACTACTAAAGAACATTTATTCATGCTAGATTTCATTTATATATATATTTTTACATATTATTTATTATTTATCAGATTACCATTCTACGTCATTTCTTTCAATGGAGTGTCAGTGGTTGACCATTGGAAATTCATAATGACGCCATTACCAAACTTGTCAAAATCAACAATTATGAAATCAATGATAAACCATTCTGACACTATTGTAACAGCAGACTTGAGGCGCTGGTCATACACGCACCCCGCGGTTGCGAGTACTTCGCACTTGAAAAGTACTTACAATGTTTCCATTATCGGTCATATAATTCAGCATAAGAAAATATTAACACTGAAATAAGCAAGGAGTCTTCTAGCAACGACGGATGGAGGCCTCACAATAAGTGTAAAAGCATTATACCATTTGTAAGCCAAGTGCTTCTTGTATTTCGTGTGTTCATATTTTATATACCATTCTACAATATTGAGGTAGGTTGCAGAGCCTCGTTTCTAGCGACTGCTGAGCATGAGGTTCTGGGTTCGATTCCCAGGCCAGGCAAAGTGTTATTGGGTTTTTCCATCTGGAATTTCTTAAAAGCGGCCTCGTAGTCTGGGTCCTGGACCTACTATGTGTGTAGCCCAGTATAGTTAGGTACATCTCTGCTTACCTCTTTTACACCATCCGAAAAATAAGTCATACTGTTATACTTTTTGCAGACATAGTCACTAACACTAAAAACGGTATATTCTGGTAAATTATCACGTTTTTAGTGTTAATGAATACATCATACTAAAGGAACTCATGACTAAATAATAACAGCCACTCGGGTCGATTCTCAGGTTAAGCCGCGCTTGCCTAGGTTGATCCATGGATGGGTGTAATGGTTGGTACCATTACATGCCAAGTTTCCTCCATACCTCGGAAAGTACGTTAAACCGTTGGTCCCGGCTGTCATTTTTAGATCTCTGACAGTCGTTACAGTTATTCAGTGGCCCAAAAGTCTGACAACCAGTCTTACCAAGGGGTATCATATTACCCAGTACTAACTGGGTTGTGGAGGTCAGATAGGCAGTCGCTCCATGTAAAATACTAGTATTCAGCTGCATTCAGTTAGACTGGAAGCCAACCCCAACATAGTTGGCAAATGGCTAGGCAGATTATGATGATTACGTCACACTAGCACGAAACACCAATGAACATACATATATTGCCACCTGTGTTTATATTCACTAACAGTTTACGCTACACTATACATATTTATTCACTACTCCGACCCGCAGTTTCGTTTATTTAAATAACAAACAAAACGAGAACGTTTGCCGTAAATAAATACAGGTAGCTTTGTTGTCTAACGAATGCATTGTATACAGAAATAATATTGCATGAGCTCGCATAACCCCTGTTAACCGCGATACATTAGGCAGAGCTAAACTTATCTTTCACACACATATCCCCGGTTATATTAAAATCTCAAGTAACAGAGAGCAAGCCTATTGCCATTAACGGGGCACATTCCAGACTTCAGGTTGCCATTAACTGGGTAGAAATTCAGATTACGGCCTGCTATTGACAAATTCTTAATGTAAAAACTCAATTCACTACTCGAAATGGGGATCAATCCCAAGAACTCATGCTGGGCTAAAAGTACTTCAGCAACATGAAACAAAAATTAATACAGCGCCATCTATGACAAAAATACAGAACTAACATCAAACTTCAAAAATCACGCAGTTAAAGTTATCCGCGACTTAAGACTATACAAGATGTAAACGGACCCTTCACGAAGCCATCAACCAAGCATTCTATCCTTTTTTTTTTTTTTCCGGATTGGAAATCATCAAATGACCCCCCCCACTCTGGGCGGAACGGAGGGGAGTGTCAGACTTGTACTGACTAAAACCCATCCATGTTCCTTCTTTGCCCTTTGTGTTCCAGGGCCACGGTATCTCTTTCGAACAGTCCCACAGCCCTGGCAGGCATCGGCCCATACGGACCCCTACTTGATTGCTGACATCTCTTAGAGGCGCGCGTGGAACACGAACGCGCCGTCGACACAGCCTGTCGTCATAAGACGGCCGGACGGCGAGCTATCCCATAACTCGCCGTCCACAGGCCAGCGCCTACGGTGGTCGGAAGCCACCACGTGACCCCCGACGCCCAGGGCGTCTCCCGCGGCGGCTGGGACGTGAGGTTCTTTCTCTCTCACGTCCCGCCACCTCCTTCACTAGCATGACTGCTTCGCAGAAGGAGGTGACGGCTTCCCATTCCCTCTCGCTCCGGGCCATGGCTTGAACCAAGGCCGGACGCGAGAGATCGCCGCCGCCAATCGCCGCTATGAGGACACGGCGGTGCTCCGCCCAAGCGGGGCAGACCTCCACGGTGTGTTCCACCGTGTCCTCCGGACGATCCTCGCAGTGGAAACACCCGGGCGTTTCCTCCCGCCCGATTCGGTGCAGGAACCTCCCGAAACAACCGTGTCCGGTGAGGACCTGCGTCAGACGGTAGGTGAGGGCGCCGTGGCGCCTCTCTAGCCACTCCTCAAAGAGGGGACTTATCGCCACTATGGTGGCGTGCCCTGCACGGGGTTGCGACAGTCGCTCTCTCCATGTCGCCATGAGATCACGCCGGAGGTCTGTCCGCTGAGCGGTAATTTGTCGCGGCAGCGGAGTTTCCCCCCTACATAGTGCTTCCGCGCGCCATTCATGCAGGCGCGCGAGGACTATCGCCTCCAGATCCCATGGCGGCAATCCGGCAAGGAGGCTAGCCTCCTCGCCGGAGATCGTGCGGTACCCCCGGATTAGTCTTATGGCTATCACCTTTTGGGGCGCGTTCAGGTAGTGGGCGGCTTGCCGCCTCAAAGAACGCGCCCACACCGGGGCCCCGTAAAGGGCCATGGACCGCACGACCCCCGCGTAAAGCTTCCGGCAGGAGGCGTTTGGATCCCTCAGGTTGGGCAAGAGCCGCTTGAAAGCAGCCCCTGTCCGTTCCAGTTTGGGAGCCAAACGTCGGAAGTGCTCCACGAAGTTCCACCGACTGTCGAGGACGAGTCCTAGGTATTTCAACGTCGACCCGACGCCGATGGAAACCCCTCCTGCCATCAGTAGGGATCCCGACGGTGGCGCATTCCGAGGCCCATGAAAACACATGGCCTCGGACTTGTGCAATGCCACCTAGAGACCCAATTGCCGGATCCTCTCCACAACGGCCGCCGCCTCGTGCGACCTCCCTTGTGCCAGTACCAGCGTGTCGTCAGCGTAGCAAACTACACTGACGCCGGTAGGGAGGTCGGCGCGCAGCACCCAGTCGTAACCGATGTTCCACAAGGCCGGCCCCAGAACCGAACCCTGTGGAACACCGCACGACATCTCTCGCCGGTTCCATTCTCCGCTCCGAGTGGGGTAGATGACGGCTCTATCCATCAGGTAGTCCCCGACCACACGACGAAGGTAGGTCGGCACCCCGTGATACCGGAGTGCCTCCGCAATACAGCTCCAGGGCATGGAGTTGAAGGCGTTGGCGATGTCAAGAGACACCGCCAAGACAACCCCGCCCCGGGACACCGCGTCCCCCGTCGTGAGGGCTCTCACGCGCATGATGGCGTCCACCGTCGAGCGCCCCTTGCGGAAACCAAACTGGTGTTCCGCAAGATCCGGCCCCATCCCTGCAAGGTGCCCGGCGAGGCGGTTGACAATGACTCTTTCAAAGAGCTTGCACACCTCGTCGAGCAACATGATGGGCCGGTATGCGGACGGAGAGTCCGCAGGGCACCCTGGCTTCTGGATGAGGACCAGCTTCCCCGTCTTCCAACGAAGCGGGAACTGGCCTCTCTCCAAGCATGCGCTTAGGAACCCTTCCAGTCGGGGCCCGAGAGCCTCAGAGGCCAGGACCCAGGCTTTGCCAGGCAAGCCATCGGGTCCCGGGGCGGTATTTTTGGCTTTCAGCCTGCGTACCGCCACTCTCAGGTCTACCCCAGTCACCTCCGGAACGTCATCGTCGTCATCGGTGTGGTCCGCTTCCGGCACCGCACGCGGTGACGGAGCCATAGGCGGGGGAGGATGCTCCCCTCGTGAAGGGATCAGAACGCTCACCACGTCGTCCACGAGCTCAGGCCGGAGACTCTGCGTTAGCGGGGGGGCCCGGGTGCGGAGTTTGTCCCGCACCATCTTGTAAGGGCGCCCCCACGGATCTCCGTTCAGAGACTCCAGCATCTCCTCGCGGGCCAAATGCTTGGCCCGCCGGACAGCCTCTTGGAGGGCGGTCTTTGCCGCTCTGTACCCCTCGTACAGCTCCGCCTCAATGGCTGCCGTATCCGGAGGGCGGATGCGGAGCCTGCGATGCCTGGCGTACAGGTGCCGCGCGGCAACGCACGCCTCGCGCAGAGACGTCAGCTCTTGCGACCACCAGTACACCTGACGCCGGGCGCTTCCTGGCCGAACTCGGGGCATTGCCACGTCGCAAATCTCGGACATGGCCTCCTGGAACCAACCCGCCTCGTTGTTGATGTCGGCAGGCCTGACCGGTGATGACACCCAGGATTGCACGATTGAGGCTTCCAGGAGGAGCTCCCGGTCCAGCTGCTTCAGCGCCCATCGCGGACCACTCGGGGCCTGTAGGACCGGTGCGCTTGAGGTCTGAGTGGAGACGTCGAACCGGATGTACCGGTGGTCGGAAAAGGTCTCCACCCCCTCCATGACGCGCCAGTCGACAACACGCGGTGACGGAGCGGGGCTAGCGAACGAGATGTCCACCACCAACTCGCCCCGCATCCGCACGCACGTGGGGACTGAACCCCGATTTAGGACGACTAGGACCCACGCACGTGGGGACAGAACCCCGATTTAGGACACTTCAGGTATCCAATGACTACTAAACATTCATAAAAAACAAACAGGTAGTTATGAGATTTTAATAATTTAAAAATAAAATGATTATTCGGTATTATGACGCATGACGTAGTTAAAACACACTGTTGCGAGCGATGATATACTGGACTCGAGCGCTGGGTAGGCATGTTCTCCCGTTTGACACTTAAAAATCATTAACAGGATGTTTCATAATTTTATTTTAATATTTATTTATTTTTCTTTGTACCTATTATGGTAGGTAAGAAAAAAACAAATAGCGCCTAGAGCTATTTTATGTCGGGTACATTGAGTGGACCACCTTTGTGAGACGACTAAAAAGTCACGGTGTATATTTTTATTTTAGATATTGCATGCCGTTCAAGGTTTTGAGGTATAGTCATTTATCAAGAGTACTGTTCCTGGGCAATCTTCATTCTTTAATAGATTATCAACTTTATTGCTGAAGCATTAGGTTCAAGGTTGATTGGGAAAATTTGACAGTTTCGGGTAGTTTGATGTGCTGGTGTCTGTACCTCTAACATTGATGTAGACTGCATCTATTGTCTATGCAAATGCCATCGTTAGGAATGAACGCAAGAACTTCATGTTTCATTCATATTGAAGTCCGACTTCAAGTGGACTTTCAAAGTCGAAGCCTTTGAAACGAAGTTGAGATCTCTGGCATAATCATTGAAAGATCGACGGTGGAAAATTTAAAATGTCGTAAGGGATATTCATCGTGCAGTTGGACTTTGAACTTTTTATGGTGCGCCCAACGATGCAAATGCTACAACAGGCAGAATGTCATACGGTATTTAAATTTTTTCAAGGACGCTACGATATGTAAAATAAAAATTATATATTCTAACTCCTCGTTTTGAGTATGAATGTGGATTACCATTAACACTGAACACGGGATATTTAGCATGTTTACTATTTGTTTTGAGTTTCCTATATTTCGGCTCTGTTGCAAACACCATAATCACTGAAAAACTGAAGTTATTGCGGGTTTATGAGTAGAAAAATCGGTCTACCCTCTTTCTTGTTCAATTTTTGCACTCAGTACCGCTACCAGTCACTCGCAACTCGATTCTGTTCCCGACACACGAAACTCACTGTGTCCGCTCGCTAACTTTTTTCGTTACTTTTTCGGTTTTACACAGTTGAACCACTGGAGTAAACATCGTACATATTTGTACGATGTTTACTCCAGTGGTTCAACTGACGGGATATTTCCCGTTTGCAGTGTTTATGATAATGTTAGTGATCGTGTTAGTTTAAAAACTTATGAATGTGGATGGCTATAAGAGTAGAGGAAGACCAAAGAAACGATGGAAGGATTGTCTGAAACGTTTCGTGGCTAAAACAGAGGTGACTACTGAGATGATGAGTACCTAATAGAGAAGAATGCTGCATCGACCACAAACAAATTTGGATATTTAACACTTCTCCAGATGAGCTCCTTTACAAAGAACTCTGCTATGTGGCAATTTTTAATTATAAATTTATCTATGCGATGATAATCTCAAACTGAGCAAATACCTAATAAGATGCCTTGCGCGTTTGAGCCGTTTGGGGTTGAAACACTAGGGCCATGGGGTCTGAGTGCCCACCTGGTGTTCCGGGACATCGCCAGGCGGTTGGTCGACACTTCCCGTGACCAGAGGACTGGCCTTTTTTGTGGTCAGAATTGCCATGCAACGTGGCATTGCTGGCTGCTTTTCCCGTTAACAGTGATATGGACGAATTTTTTGACGCTCAGAATTCTCCTCCTCTTTTCTAAATGGACCTTTCTTTTTAATTATTTATTTATATACACACATAATATTTAACAGTACATTACATTAAGGTACAAAAGCAAAACGGTACTGCTTATTTCATAAGAAATTTCTTCCAGCAGACCGTCGAGAAGAAAGTTGGATTGAAGAATTTGTTGTTTTCCTAGAACAACAAATTCTAGTTCTAGTAGTAGTAGGAAAGTTGGATTGAAGAACGTTATAGCTGTTTTCCTAGGGAACAGGTATTGTTTTTCGGTATTTTGTCCGTTTCGGTACACCTGACAACGCATATGCATAATTTCAGGATGATCAGTTCAGTGGTTTAGTCGTGAAAAGGTAACAAACAAACTTACTTTCGCAATTATAATATTAGTTCATCATCATCATCATCCACAGCCCGAACTCACCAACTGCTGGTATAGGCATCTCTGTTCTTCTGCTAATCTCCACAGTCTTGTGCCAGCTTCATCCAGATTTTCCCCCCGATGGCAGCTATGTCGTCTGCCCATATCGCTGCCGGACGAGATGGGCATAATTTTAGTTAGGATTATTTATTCATGTTTTTTTAGTAACCATTTTAGTACCTACCTACAAACATAACTTAGAACATAAACTGTTTGTAACATAGTGACTTAACTCGCATTAGGCGATACCTAAACAAATGCCTAAATATTATGACTCAATGCTGAGACGAGCTTATAAAATTCAACAGCCCGGTTTATTTAGGCATGGAGTGGCATGGGTGTGGTGCTGCTCCACAAATGATGGGGCACTTAATATCGTGTCCTGCGTGTCCTGTTGTTTGTTCACTTCAAGAACTGATGGACGCTACCGAAAGCGCCAAAATAGTAGCTCAGTTCTGGGCTGACTCAATTTATATTGCCATCGACACGCTAAGAAGAGAAGATTTAGGCATCTGTTTAAGTGCCGCCTAATAATAATGAAAACGAGCATTGACTGTCCGACCTCGGACAGAAAGTTAAAAATTCCAAAGTGCTATAATATTTAGGCATTCGTTTAAGAGTTGCTTAGTTTTGGTGAAAATGAGCATTAGGGTCAGCGGTCGTAACATGGTAGTAAAGAGAGACTAGTACTGAATTGTACATGAGTAGTGAACCGAGTAATATAAGTTATGGCGGCTGGGATACGGGAATATGACTCGGATGTTATACAGGGTGGTTCTTTTAAGTGGACGTAGATGGCTAAATCTGAAACTATGAGGATAGAGAAAACTATCCAAAGGAGTCTCGGGACGTGGACGCGATGAAAGGAGTATGTGAGGATGCAGGTGGCTCAATTCAGCTCGATCGGTTGGGTTGTTTTAAAATTCAGTTGCAAGATTTGACTTAAACAAACATACACACAAACATTGCAAGCTTGTAAAAACCAGCCAAGTGCGAGTACGGTTCCGTACCATCGTAGTAGGGGAGGCCCCTTTTTTTTTTGTTTTTCTGATGGGAAATCTCTGAAAACTTGGGCGGAGCGGCAGGGAGTGTCAGACTTGTACTGACTAAAGTCCATCCATGTTCCTTCTTTGCCCTTTGTGTTCCAGGGCCACGGTATCTCTGTCGAACAGTCCCACAGCCCAATAAATAAATTAAAAATTAAAGGATGAAACGAAACGAAAAGATGAAAATA
The DNA here is from genome assembly GCA_963576755.1 of Noctua janthina. Taxonomy (NCBI): domain Eukaryota; kingdom Metazoa; phylum Arthropoda; class Insecta; order Lepidoptera; family Noctuidae; genus Noctua; species Noctua janthina. The sequence continues at coordinate 565,711 of OY755077.1, forward strand.
AACTTCATGTACAAGACTGGTATATAGGCGGACTTTGTTGTAATAGCGGCAGGAATACTGTGAAAATTTCAACTGCCTACCTATTACGGGTCATGAGATACAGCCCGCTGACAGACAGACGGACGGACAGCGGAGGCTTAGTAATAGGGTCGTATTGGTTACCCTTCGGGTACAGAACCCTAAAAGGCTGTTAAAGTATGTATTTATTAAAAGCACACCAAGTTCAAACCCTCTGGAAAACAGCGAACGTGATAAAACACTATCATCATTTGCCTAGCCTTTTCCCAACTATGTTGGGGTCGGCTTCCAGTATAACCGGATGCAGCTGAATACCAGTATTTTACATGGAGCGACTGCCTATCTGACCTCCACAACCCAGAAAATTTAGAACGTAATAAAACACCATTTTATTTAAAACTTTGTTTATGTTTCAGCTGACTATCATCAATATTTCATTAAATAGAGTGTGTCACCTCGACTGAATAATATATAGCCGACAAATGTAATAAGTTAGCGCCTCAGGGATCTGTCGCGAGAGATGAAAAACTGAATCATATTACATATTCATCACTAACTTTGACCCGCAACTTCGTCTAGGTGTATTTTACCCGACTACGGCGAAGCCAAAAAGAAGGGTTATGATTTTAACAGTCTAAGTATGTTGGTATATATTTACGTATGTTCCTCCGTAGCGCCTAAACTACTGATCCGATTTTGATGAATTAGGTGTCAATCGATTTGTTATTATGGCCCGGGTAACATAGGCTACATTTTAACCGACTTCAACAATAGGAGGAGTCGATTTTACCTTGTAAACTCCGAATTTAAGTAGAGCGTGATTTTTCAGTAGTCGGGTTTTTTAGTTGTTGTATACCACAGAAATTCTTGTTACTTCATAACATAGTCAGAGTATAATGTTGCCAGTTTCCCACTGCTGGGATACAGGCCTCCTCTCTATAAGAGGGAGTGGGCTATAAATGCTATAATCCACCACGCGGGTCCAGTGCGGGTTGGTAGATGTCACATGTCTTTGATTTTTTTGGTTCTAGGACATGCCAGTTTTCTCACGATGTTTTCGTTCACCGTTTTGAGAGCAGTGGTGATGAAATAAATTAATCAAAGTAATGCGAATGACTGGGTTCGAACCCACGACCTGCAACTTGTAAATTGGTAGTTATTTAGAAAAAAGAAAGAAAGAAAGAAAAAATATTTATTTGTCGCGGGGACATGACATGCATCATACAAAATTACAAAAAATAAACAATAAACTATAAATTCAACAGGACGGAACAAAAAAAGAAGAAAGTTAACAGCTTACACGTCGTGACTGCGACAAGCAGGTTACCACTCAGCATGATTCTCTCTTTTTCTCTCATGATTTGTTGATACAAATATCTAACTTAAAAGGTAGCTTTGTGTGCGAATCTGTCCATTTTTTTAACGATCGATTCAGTGACGTGAAATGGTAGCGAGTTACTGTCACATTACTGTCACATTTTTAATGTGTTAAAAGACCCTTAACGAAACCGAAAAGCACTAGTTCTCCCCGTCATTGCAATCTTTTTTTTTTGTTCTGGACCATACCTGGGAATTTTCTAGTTACGGAGATATTGAAGGTCGAAGTTAGTTTTTGTTTTTTTTTTAAATACTAGTTTTTAATGTTATAGCTTGTATTAAACACCTCCACGACCCTCGTACTATTCAATCCATCCATCAACACAATGTTTTGAGTGCGTTACATCGAGTCCTATCGTAAAACGTGATTTTTCACCACAAAAAAAAGTCGTTTCCCAGCAATAATTTTTGCGTAAAGTTACTTAGTTTGATGTACAGAATGCTTGGCTTGGCTTGCTGACACTTTTGAAGTAAAGGTTTACTATACATATACCACTGCTTATACCCTCAATGGACTACAAGCATGATATCACGTTGTATCTGTTTCCCATTTATTTCCTGTTTCCTGCAGATATTATTGATATGGCCACTCGGTAGCCATTAATTATTCAGTCGGAGACGCGACGCGACACGAGGCGACGTCAAAATAGATAAATGTACGGCTTTTTATGGCTCTGTTGGGGTAGGCAGACGCAGAGCTAATTTTTATAGTTTTGTTCCTGATCGTACCTACTTATCATTTGTTTAAATCAAGTAATAGAAAAACCGACCAAGTGTGAGTCGTACTCACACGCACTCTTTAAAGGCACATTCATTATGTTGTAACATCAGCAAAACTAAATTTGTTTTTCATAGTATGTAATGAAAAACAAAGTTACTGTTTCGTTGAAAGTTTTTTTACGTTCTACAAGCCTACATTTTTTCAGAATTTTCCTCCTCTTACTTTAGAAATTAGAGGGGGAGGGGGGGGGGTAACACATTTACCACTTTGGAAGTGTCTATCTTTCAAACGATCGACTTTGAGAAAAAATGTTTTTAGAAACCTCAATTTTATTTTGAAAGCCTACCTATCTATGGAGGAGCTCGTGGCTACATAATAACAGACGCTCGGGTCGATCTTTAGGTTAAGCCATGCTAGGTTGGCCTAGGTTGGTCTGTGGATGGGTGACCACCTATTACATACCGAGTTTCCTTCGTGCCTCGGAAAGCACGTTAAGCCGTTGGTCCTGGGTGTCATTTGTAGATCTTTGACAGTCGTTAGGTAGTCACTGGCTCAAAAAGTCTGACAACCAGTCTTACCAAGAGGTATCGTATTACCCAGTACTAACTGGGTTGTGGAGGTCAGATAGGCAATCGCTCCATGTAAAATACTGGTATTCAGCTGCATCCGGTTAGACTGGAAGCCGACCCCAACATTGTTGGGAAAAGGCTAGGCAGATGATGACCTATCTATAGACACCCCGCACGTATAGGTTTGATGAAACTTTTTTTTTTAGTTACAGTTCTGGGCACCTGCCTTAATCTTTTTTTTTTTTATATTTGTATAAAAATCGTAAAGCAGTTCACGGAATACACCTACCTAGCAAGTTTCAACTGTGTAGTCCTAATAGTTTCGGAATAAATACTAGATGGGACTGGTTTTTCGTACCTGACTACTCTGAGAAGAAACAGCCGAAACAAACTCAGAGGTCATAGTCTCTTTTATGGTCTAGACATAATCTTGGTCAACTCACTTGAGGACTATGCAGATTAGTGTCTGAGATGGTCTTTCGAAGAAAGGACCACACAGATTTGGGTGGACCTGACCAGACAGTGCAAGCATGTGTCAGTGATCGTGTAGCTCGGCTTATAACTCAAGGAGCTGAATGACACGACGAACAATACCAAAGAAAGGGCATTTGGGTGGATCGCTTATAATACCCAAATTGCCAGACAATCGTTAAAACCAAAGGGAAACAAACAAAAAATTCAATAAAAATAATTATACTTTACAAAATTAATGGTCATAAATCTTTAAAATGTCACCATTCACAATAATAGAATAAAACAGATATGTTAGCAATTTTTTCTCAGTACTTAGTAGCTGGGAGTCTGGACTTGAGCTCGCGAGATTCAAACAATGGGCTCGGTAAATGTGAATGGAGCCGAAAGGCACTTGTTCTCCCCGTCATTGCGATCATTTTTTTTTGTTCTAGACCATACCTGGGAACCTTCTAGTTACAGAGATATTGTGGTCAAAGTTCCAACTTTTTACATGTTTTTTATGTAAGATTTTTACTTAAAAACACTTTCACGACCTCCGTTCTATTCAATCGATGCCTGCCTGGGCAGCGGGACTGTTCGAAAGAGATACCGTGGCCCTGGAACACTAAGGGCAAAGAAGGAACATGGATGGGTTTTGGAGTGCGTTACATTGAGTCCTACCGTAAAATTTTGATTGATTTTTACCCCAAAAAAAATCGTTTCCCAGCAATAATCTTTGCGTAAAGTTACTTAGTTTGATGTACAGAATGCTTGGTTGACGGCTTCGTGAAGGGTCTTGTTATATCCAGTATGGTACACCTGTGCCTATCCCTTACAGAATACACGTGTGATGTAATAAAAACGCTTTAAAAACTGACTCGATAATCGACTCCTAATTTAATTTGCAAACTAAGCTGTTTTGAAAGCAGAAAAAACGAGAACTTAGATTTTAAAGCTAAAAGTTGGCTCCGCAATTTTAGCTTAGGCCGGCTTTTATCAATTGGTTTTCGATAGCTCATTTTATAAGTTTAATAAAAGACTAAAAAAATATGTTGTACCCGGTTTATGGTAGTAGGCTTACCCCACTTTACATGGGACTTGTAGGTATTGTATTGTATAACGGGCTGGTGTCCACAACTCCACGTCAAAGCACGTATTTTGAGTACGAGTGGGAAATTTATTCCATCCAGCACAACTCCCCGAGAAAGACCAGCAGCGCTTTGGCGTTGATAAGGATCTCGCGGAGAGTACCTGGGTTTCCGAAGTACTTTGCCCTGTATGGTGCAACCACTGGGCAGTGCAGAAGCACGTGGGCTACTGTCTCGTTTTCCTCCATGCAGGCGCGACATAGGAGTCTGCTATGACAAAGAGGTGTTTAGGGTGTTAGGTGTGTGAGGCGAATCTAATGTACCTACTGACCCGGACAAGTGCACCTCTAACAATTCCACTGAATTCCACAAAGGTGAAGGCAGAGGTGAATAGTAAACTTATACTGTCACTTACGGGATATCTTCCGTGATTGTTCATTATTTTGAGCTCCCGATATTTCGACGCTGTTGCAAGCGCCATGATCGCAGGTTGACTGGAGAAAACCAGAATAAGAAATATCGGGAGAATTTTTGTACTGGACCATACCTGGGAACCTTCTAGTTACGGAGATATTGGAGGTCGTTGTTCGAAACTTTTTACAAGGTTTTTTTTTTAAAGTACTACCTTTTAAGGTAATAACTTTACTTTATTTACCTCCATGTTCCGTTTACTATTCAAAGCATCCGTCAGCATAATGTTTTGAGTGTGCTAGATTGAGTTTTACAATAAAACGTGATTTTTCACCCCAAAAAAAAATTCCCAGCAATGATTTTTGCGTAGGGTTACTTAGTTTGATGTACAGAATGCTTGGTTATTTTGTCGCCAGGGCTATGTCGTATCATGCTGATCAGAACATAGATGTAGCACCCTTTATGTTATATTGAATAAGAAGTCACTGAGTCGATCTAGAATGTAAGATTGAAATAGCTCAGCCTATTTTAGAGCCTAGATCGATTGGCTCGCAAGGTTATACCTGAGCTGTGCTAAGCATTAACTGTTTCAGTTTATGATTGGAGGACAATTCTTCACACAGTCTATCCTAATAGTATTAAACGAGTTATCCTATTCTAAATGCGAAAGTAAGTTTGTTTGTTACCTTTTCACGCCTAAATCACTGAACCGATCATCTTGAAATTTTGCATACACGTTGTCAGGTGTACAGAAACGGACATAGAGTACCTTTCATCCCAAAAAAAAAGCATTGTTCCCGAGGAAAACAACAATAACTTTCTTATGGTTTGTCTTATGGTAGACACGTCTGTCTTTCGAATCATGATTGAATTATAAAGGCTGTAACGAAGCCGAAGCCACTATTCAATCCTTCCATCACCACAATGCTTTGAGTGCGATCCATCGAGTCCTGCAGATAAACGTGATTTTTCACCACAAAAAAAAAAATCGTTTCCCAACAAAATTTTTTGCGTAAAGTTACTTAGTTTGATGTACAGAATGCTTGGTTGACGGCTTCGTGAAGGTTCTGTTTACACCCTGTATTATTTTTCGAAACTTTAGTAGTGTGTTAAGAGTTTAATTGTCAAATTCTAAATTGACGCGATCAAAGCCGCGGGCAAAGGCTAGTGAAAATATATTTCGCTATTTTTATAATTATTACACGCGGATGAAGGTCGTGGAGCACAGTTAGTAGAGAATAAAATTTGTATGAAAGACCTTTATTTTTGTCGATGAGAACTTCACAGGCCACAGTCTACAAAACCCCAAGTTATAACGACTCGGCTAGCCTACAGACTTGGTTCATAAAAGTTATATCGGACAATACGACTCAATCCCGATCCGGTCACCGGCGTCCGGCCGGAGACCCGCGTTCAGCGTCCGGTGTCCGCCTGCCGCCCGGAATGAACCACGTTCAGGGTTACCAGATCTATTAATGAGTTTTCCGGAGCAAAAAGATGAAAACTCCGGAGTTATCGTTCTTTTGAATTGTGCAGTATTGCTTTGTTCCACGATTTTACACCAACATATACAGGATGGAATTACCGATGTGAAATTTCTGCGTGGAGGGTTTCAGAATGAAGTACTGATTACGTGGTAATCGTTTGTACGTCGGTCCCTTCATTAATCAGGTTTATTAATCAGTTTGTTGATTAATTAAACACTATATGTGTGACCTTTGTTTTAAGTTGACACTTATGCGTTTTGAAACGCGTTGAAGCAGAAAATCGCGTTCTGACGTTTAGTTTCAAAATAAGATAATTGTTTATGATTATTGTTATAATCAATTTAATTATCATGATAATTATCACTTCGAACACTGATATTAATTGAAAAAGATTTATCGCAAAACACTGCCTTCATAATGTTTATTATAAACGCTACTTAGATTATAATTATGTAAGTACTTACTATATGTCGCCCTCGAACTCCGTTCGCGTGAAATTATTAAAAAATATTGCTTCCCTTTTTGAATCGGATTTTGTTAACAATTTCAAGGGTTTTAATTTTTTTGCGCGGAACCGTAATTATTATTCTAAAATAAAAGTACCTAGCCTAAGTTACTCCTTATAACATCAGCTATCTTGCCAGTAAAGCCCGTCGATCCAGCTGTTTTGGAGATAAGCAAGAACAAACAGACAGATACAAAAAATCCAAAAAAGCCGTCAACCAAGCATTCTGTACATCAAACTAAATAACTTTAAGCAAAAAATATAGCTGTGAAACGACTTTTTTTTTTGGGGTGAAAAATCACGTTTTACGGTAGGACTCAATGTAACGAACTCAAAACATTGTGCTGATGGATGGATTCAATAGTACGGGGAGGTGTTTAATGTAAAAATCTTACATTAAAAACATGTATTTTAAAAAAAAACTTGAGAAAAGGTTGGAACTTTGACCCCCAATATCTACGTAACTAGAAGGCTCTCAGGTATAGTCTAGAACAAAAAAAATATCGCAATGACGAGGAGAACCAAGTGCCTTTTGCCTTCGTTAAGGGTCCTGTTACCCTTTATATTTTAATATGCATTCAGTAAAATGCTTTGAAATGAAATTATATACAGACACTTCAATTTATTTATTTGAATAGATTGTATAGAATATAAATTGTTCGAATGATGCAATTCTGTTGATCTCATTAAAAATAATTTTATGAAGATAGACTGTTTTTTTTTGTTGACTTTTTGGAATCCAGACATTAAGCTAATTAATTTCGGGCATGTCCAAAATAATCGTGATGAATGGCAACTCTAACCACGGTGATATTCGAAGCTTTATCTCTAATTGATTTCGAAGTTATTAGTACAAATTGGATGTTGGAATATTAATTTTGTAATTTTGATTCAGTAGGTAGAAATTAATTAATATGTATGTTGTGATGAAATGCTGCTATTATAAAAAAACGGTTTATTTTGGAAATGAATATTTCATTTCCGTAAATAGGATATTCAAAGAGATTATTGATCATCTTTATTATTTACATACTACAAATAGGTCTAAACTAATCCTTAGTTCCTTACTTTACTTATTATAAATGCGAATGTAAGTTTGTTTGTTACCTTTTCACACCAAAACCATTGAACCGATAATCCTGAAATTTTGCATTTTCGTTGTCAGGTGTACGGAAACGGACATAGGGTATTTTTCATCCCGAAAAATAGTACTGTTCCCGAGGAAAACAATAATAACGTTCTTATGAAAATAGATTTCGCCACGTGTCTTTCTAATCATGATTGAATTATATCATTACAAGTAGAGTACAACCCGAATTGATTGTCAAATTCTAAGTTAACGCGGGTGAAGCCGCGGGCAAGAGCTAGTAATTAATATATTTACAAGGAACAAAATGGGAAAAGAATTACAGGGCGTCAAAAAAATCATCCACATGGCTGTCAACTACTGATAGAATGTCACTTTGTGTTGTTGGTAAGGTCATTTGAGACAAGCAAAACCTTGCAAAAATACAACAATTTAAAAAAAATTGTGCTAAAAACATTTCACACTTAAAAAAAAGCAATTTTACTGTAAAAACTTTACTAGTTGGATTCGCGCAGTGAGGGTTCCGTGTAAACTCGTAGGTATTTTGTTATTAAACTACATATTTACGGTTTTCCGATTTTTTCCTTTACATGTGCTGTAAGACATTGCTTCTTGCCAAATTTCATGATTCTAGGTCAACGGGCAGTACCCTTTTGACATTGCAAAATATGAGGCTTTTGATTGCTTAAATTACAAGTTTGATTTTTTGCTCCAAATGGTAGCAGACTAGTGAGTATTTGATATTAATTTCAACTTGATACCTCCACGCGTTCTTGAGAAAAAGGGTCTTGATAGACGGACAACAAAGTGATCCTATAAGGGTATAGTTTTTTGCCATTCGGCCACTGGACCCTAAAAACACCATTCTTCCAATAGAACAAACATTGTTACCCCGCGTTTAAAAAAGGAACAACAAAAAAAAAAACAAAATGTCGGCCAAACTGTTGCACGTACAGAAATATTTGAAACTAGGTAACATTTCTGCGTGAGGTCGCTATTTTTTTAACAATTTCTAAAAACAATGTCGTTTGTTATTGGACGTGGATTTATCAACGTTTTTTTCTTGATAGTAAACAGAGGTGTACCTAATATTACACCCCCACTTCGTTAAATTTAAATTGTACAATTGGTTGAATGAAAATAATTTCTATAGTATTAAGGATTTCCTAGAACACTAATATTAGCAACATGCAACACTTGCATATTGCACTTGCTTGTGCTTAACAATTTTGCATGCTTTATTTTTAAGCTAAACATGTATGATCTCATTTTTATGTAAGACCTTTTTATACCGTGTTTTAAGCAAATAAATATATTATTATTATTTTTATACATATTAAATACATTTTTAAATATTCTAATATAAAACAATATAAAAAAAACATTTAAAAATATAAAAAATAGTGGTCCGCCGGTATCGGGAGCAGGGTCCAAGCTACCGGTGGTTAGGGCTCCAGAGACAGGAACCTCCTCACAATGCGAGCCGTATCGAGGAGTACTGCCTTCTGAATCAGGCCCTTGATCCAACCGCCTAACGAGAGCCTCGAAAGATGGTCGTCGAGGCTCTTGGCTATAAGGCCATTGGCCGTCACGACAATCGGCACAATGATAGCCGAGTTCACATTCCACATGTCGACAACCTCGTGTGCTAAGTCGAGATATTTAATTTGTTTCTCTTTCTCAGCTTTCACGAGGTTCTCGTCATGCGGAATGGTAACATCGACTATCATTACACGGCGCGCTAATCGGTCTATCACTACTATGTCAGGTTTATTGGCGACAATAGTCCTGTCAGTAATGATAGACCGATCCCAGTACAACGTGACATGGTCTTTCTCGAGAACTGGGTCGGGCACATACTTGTAGTACGGTACCTCAGATTCCACAAGTTTATATTTCAAGGCAAGTTGTTGGTGAATAATCCTGGCTACTTGGTTGTGCCTGTGCAAGTACTCGCCGTTAGCCAGACGAGAACAACCAGAAATAATATGTCTGATGGACTCACCCGGACGGTGACATGCCCGACACACGTCAACCGTCCCGTCCTTCATAATATATTTCCGGTAGTTGTTCGTCAACATAACTTCGTCCATAATCGCACAGACAAAACCTTCAGTTTCCCCAAAGAGGTCGCCGAAACGTAACCAGGACACGGACGCTAGAAAATCTACATCGGGCCCATGAAGAGCCCGGTAGAAGCGTCCATGAAGCTCCTTGCCTTGCCATACTTCCTTGCGGTCATCGGTAGTAAGTACTACAGGTTTGCGCCAGTTCTCTTTAGCCATGGACAGCGGGGTGAGTCCCTTGTCCACTGCGACCACATCTCGGTGCATACCCACCTCGGTTTTTAAAAAATATTCTCTGAGACTGCATATCTCGCGGTTGTGAAGGGTCTTCGCGTTTAAAAAACCTCGACCCCCGCACTTCCGCGGGATGTACAGCCTCATTACCGATGATCGTGGGTGATGCATCCGGTTTGCGGTTAACAGTGTACGAACTCTTCTATCCAGGGCATCGAGTTCGGTCTGAGTCCATTTGAGTACGCCGAAAGAGTACATTAAAACCGGCATGACCCAACCGTTGAAGGCGCGCACCTTGTTCCCGCCTGAAAGAAGGCTATTTAATACCTTGTTCAGGCGTCCAAAGAAGCGCTCCCTCAACGACTGCTTCATGTCAGTTACGTTAATGCCTAACGATTCCGACATACCCAAATACTTATAGCTTTCGGATGAGGAGAGGGATCTCAGGTGTATGGAATCCGAGAGCTGAATTCCCTCGGATTCCATAATCTCCCCTCGCTTTACATACATGACTGCACATTTGTCCACACCAAATTCCATCCTAATGGCGTTACTGAAAGTTTCAGTTACTTTCAGTAGCTCCATCAGTCGCAATTTGTTGGGGGCAAAGAGTTTCAGATCATCCATGTAAAGAAGGTGAGATATGACCTGACCACCTCTCCTCAACCGGTAGTCTAGACCTGAATCCTCCAGCAATGTGCTCAGAGGATTCAGGGCTAGACAGAACCAAAGTGGGCTCAGACTGTCGCCCTGGAATATTCCCCGTTTAATCCATACAGGTTCATCATTCCCCTGGATTTGTCGACATCCTGGATATCGAAGGACCGTCCTCCATTGCCCCATACATGACTCAAGGAAGGCACGTAGAGTTGCATCTATCTTGTACAACTCCAGTACCCTCATGAGCCATGTATGTGGCACCGAGTCGTAGGCCTTCTTATAATCTATCCAACATGTCGACAGATCCTTGCGGGATCGACGAACCTGTTGGCTAATGGCCATGTCGATGAGGAGTAGCTCCTTCGTACCGCGGGACCTATTCCTACATCCATTTTGAGAGGCAGACATAATGAAGTTTTTGTCAATGTGTGTATTAATTTTCACTCTCAAAATGGATGTAAGAAGTTTATAGACCGTCGACAAACACGTGATCGGTCTATAATTTTTGGGTTCCGCGGGACTGCCTGACTTATGGAGCAGGTGGGTAACGCCTGTTGTTAAAAACTGCGGTAGGGACCCAGACTCTAAGGATGATTGGAATTGGGATGCCAGGCAAGTGTGTGAACTACTAAACCATTTGAGCCAGAAGTTGTGCAGTCCGTCCGGTCCCGGGGATTTCCAATTCGGTAACGGACGAACTGCTCTGGCTATATCTATAGATGTTATTAAAATTGGCTCCATTTCTGGGATAGGTTCACACGCTCGCTCGACATCACGCATCCAGTCAGCCTCAGTATGACAGACGGGCACCGACCAGATGCTACGCCAGAAAGAACTTGTGGCAGCATCATCCGGGCGGCACACGTCTGTCATATTTTGCTCGGGTCGCTCCCAAGCTCTGTATACCCACCTCTCATCGCTCTGGAATATGCGATTCTGTGAGTACCGATCAACCCGCCGCTTATACCGCCGAATACGGTTCGCCCATGCATAAACTTTCTGCTTCAGGAAGTCGATGCGCTCTGTGACACGGGACATGTATTCTTGAGGACTGATTCCAGTCCCCGAGAATGCCCGCCTCACAAAGCGCATCACACGTGGTCGTGTATTGCCTTCCCTGAAGCAGTGTAGTTTGCCGATGAGTACCCTGGCCTCGTCGATGCGGCACTCGATCCTGCGCTGCCAGGTTGGTACGGCTGGTTTTGGTCGAATAGCTACGTCATAATTTGGGAATTTGACATTAGCTAAACGACATGCCGCAACAGCCCCACAGTACAGGATCGAGTGTGTATCAACGAGGTTCTCGCTACTCTCGAAAATATTCTTGAGTTGCGAGTCCAAGGCACACACCAGCGCCCTATTTTTATTATGCATGGGTAACCGTGGTAATCGGGGTCTAAGTTTGGTAGGAGTGGATCGATATTCGCGAAGCGCATCTTCCAGAGCGCTCCTCAATCGGTCGTTGCACTGGCTACTTACCATGGCAACCCTATCATCTTCCTCTACAACAGCTGGGTTGGACCGCGGCGGGGTTGCGTCAATAGTTGACGCTTGCACCGCGGTTTGTGCCGGAGTTAAGACGATACGGTTGCTCAGTACCTCTGAGCGCAGCCTATCAAGTGCGGCATCGTCCAACATGTGATTGCGTTGGATGACCCGCACCTGATCCGACAGTCGTTGGGCCGAGACGTTGACGATTGGTTCAAGTACCTGGAATAGAGACAGCATCCTAACACGGTACGCAGTGAGGTTAGTTCCCCCCTCTGTAGACCCGTAGTATGCGCGCATGACGTTCTCGTTTATTGTTTGAGTCCATCTCATGCGCTGCACACAACCACCGGCAGCGGGGACCCGGCTCGGGGCCGGATGGCCCCTAAGTCCCAAGCTCTTCGGTGGCCGGCCTCTCCCCTGCCGACGTACAGGTGTTGGCGACGTCGGCGGAGAGAAATATTCGTCGCTCGAGCTCGACGCAACTGCCGCTGCCGGTGACACAGGGGATCCAGGGTCCGGCGGTGGCGAGGCGGAGCTGAGCGACGAGTCCGGGGTTGTAAGGCGTGCGCGTCGGTAGGCAGCTCTCGTAATCATGTTATCACATCATGCTTTCTTCTCTGTTTTTTGTATTTTTGATTTTCTATTGACGTTGACATAATGTCATTGTAGTTGAAGGGTTTTTAAAATTTTTCACTTTCTGGTTTTATTGTATTTTTCCAATGTTCTATTATTTACTTTGTTAAAAAGGTATGGATTGACTGTTTTTAGGTAACTATTGTAAAGACCTTTGTATTTAAACCAAAATTAATATTAAAATAAGAAATTACGACGATTTAACTGATGTTTGATGTACGGGGTTGCCATTATTATTATTATTATTATTATTAGTTTTTTTTGTTTTTTTTTTAAACGTGCCTCAAACCAGGAACTTCTCCCGTATCGCGGGTGCGTTTAAAAACATTTATACTCACATACACAAACAGCTAGACCCGGAACAACTATCTGTAGATCATAATGTTTAAGTCCCATGTTACAGTAGATGACCCTATTGCCATCAACCGGGTACAAATCCAAACTACGTGACTGCTACTGAGAAATCCTAGTTGGAAAAATTCAATAACACTTTGCCCGACTTGAGAATCAAATCCGGGACCTCATGCTCAGTAGCCGTGCGACCACTCGACCAACGAAAGCATACCTTGCTTCGTGTCGCGGGTTCGATTCCCGCACGGAACAAATATTTGTATGGCCTACAGGTAGTTGTTCCGGGTCTGGCTGTTTGTGTATGTGAGTTTAAATGTTTGTAAACGCACCCACGATACAGGAGAAATACCTAGTGTGGGGAAAAGTGTTTAAAAAAAAAAAAAAAACCTGTTTGATTAGGGATTATCTTCATAATTCTTCGGGTTGAAAGCATGTTACGCAATCAGAGTGCTGGTGTGTTGATTTTATTTACAAATCGTTCATTTCATACAGGATGTAAGGGACACCGACTCTAAAACGGTTACCACGTATTCAGTAAATCATTCTGAACCCTCCCACAAATAGACATTTTTCATCGGTTATTAAAAAAAATCGGCTGTTTCCTACAAAAGTGCAATACCTACACGAACACTGTTTTAAGCTTTCCCGGTTTGCAGCAGCTGTCCCGCGATCATGGCGCTTGCATTCGTCGAAATATCGAGAGCACAAAATATTGAACAATCACGGAAGATGTCCCGTAAGTGACAGTAAGTTTAATACCTACACGATCAACATGTATGGAATAGCTGTTTTTATTTTTAATAACCGATATAAAATGTCTATGTTTGCTCAGAATGATGTACCTACTGAATACGTGTTAACCGTTTTCGCGTCGGTGTCCCTTCCAGTCTGTATATCATTTTTATATATAATTTTCTTCACCCCTTTTCCAGTGTCCTCCCTCAGTGATATCAGTGTGTACATCCAAGTCGTAGTGACTATAGTGTGCTCACTGCCCAGTATATAAGGTGTCCAAGTTTAGCCCAGGAGGACAGACGTCAAGCTGGCAGACCTAATGGGTGAGTGATTATTTTCTTATCCCGTTTCTAGTGTTAATGATTATGATTATTTTCTTGTAACTTGTATTAAGAAGGATTTCTAGGTTTTAGACAAGAAGAAAATACGCTTATTTACTTATTTGTCGGATATGTTAGTATTTATTCCGTTAGGCTCGTACATCATGTGGGCAGACGATGGGTTTCGTGCTATGAAAACACACTGGGTGCGATACACTGTTTCTAGCAAAACTAACGAATTACTCGAGACTACAACTTAACACAATAACACGGGGCACGATGAATCGGGTACAGTTCCAAGACACCTCAATTCCGCCGCGATCAGACATTGAATGTCGCCCTTGCCTCGAGCTGAACATCAGGGCTCTGTAGAAGCACGCTGTTTTTTGGGTAGAATTGTAAGTAGGTCGCGTGATGTCACCACCGGCGTACTTGTGATTCATTTTATGTCCATACTAACAACCGGATCCGACATACTTTTGTTTCTGGCTCAAGATATAATAACCTTTGTCTTCACCGTTCCATTAAGCCCTCGTCATAATGGATCAAGTATGGCCGCTATTAATCATTCAAGAGACAGGAACAATACAAACGGATATTAATTATAAGTTCAGTAAAGCTTTTACCGATATGAGGAAGTCTCGGGTAAAATATTGAATGAAATTAAAGGTAGTTTTAATTGTTACTTCCTCGTACGGAACGCGACTGGTTAATTTAGTTAGCCTGCGTTTCCAACAGAGATGAGCGAGGATGCTTAGCGAGGGATGTGTGTGAAACTAACCAATAATATCGCCTCTTTTTCACATCTTGAGGTATTTTAGCTCTGTGATTGGTTATTTCACACACATCTTCGCTCATCTCTGGTGGAAAAGCAACCTTATACACTCGAAATACCTTTCATTTTGACGACAGTTCATCGACTTTCGTAGAGTTTTTGTCGAGTATACGTAGTTTTCAAATATAATCAGCCAGCTGCAAATAGCAGTTTCCTTCATAATCTATTAGGTTGTGACCGCAGCTTACCCTCAAAAAGCACGTTAAGCCTTGAATCCCAGCTGACATTTGTAGATCTTTGACAGTCTGTATAAGTAGTCTATGGCCCGAAAGTCTGACAACCAGTCTTACCAAGGTTTAGATTGGAAAACGCCCCAATATAGTTGGGAAAAGGCAGCCAGATGATGATGACTGCAGCTGTGATACGTAGGTCGAGCTTTTGGTTTTTTACTATCAGGAATTTCTCAGTAGCCAACCGAAGAGACATAACATCATACTTGTACTAAGGGGTAGAATGACGTATGCGTGCAACCACATACCACCCAGTATGTTTTAATTCTTTTAACCAAAATATACGTTGCGCTTTTCTCCTTTTTCTTTATCGTGTGGTTAGTGCCTAACCTGGTGTCAGAGTTTTAATGCCGCTCATAGGTCTCTGACTTGGCTTTACATACCGTCGAGAAATATCTCTCAGGCATGCTGGTTTCCTCACGGTGATTTCCTTCACCGAAGCAAGTGGCAATTATACAATACGCAAATGAATCCGAAAAATCAGACAGTCTTGGGTTCGTACTCGAGACCTATGACTTGACAGTCCGACGGATACACCACTAGGCTGTCACTGCTTTATGTACTTGCTAGTTTTACTATATATTTAACGAAAGAAAATATTTAAATAAACAAGGAAATCTAATTACAAATTTCGAGTAGCGTTTTCATTTTATTTTTATACAAAAACGGAACGGAACTCCACAAAAACTGTACTTTTTAAGAAAAGTTTAACTGAAAAGAAGAAACAGCTGCTGCACGCAAAATAAGAAAAAAATAAAAAACACAATGTCAAGCATCTTTTGTTTAAAATTGAGGTTTGAAATGAAATGAAATGTTTTTTTTACAATCAATTTCAGTACCTACATTATTATCTTTCAAAGTCCTCTCCCCAGTGCGCACGGTTTGATCGCACCAAAAACATAATAACATTGCTATCGTAGTTAAAAGTATATTTTATTCATTCATCAATTATCCGAATAGTATCAATTTGGTTGGAATAATTTATTTAAATTCAGCACTTTTTGATAGAAAAGTGAGTTTTAAAATACACATAACATCACACCTGTAATCCCTGAAGGGTTACGCAGAAGTGTACGTAATAGTACTCCCACATTTCGCCAGTTATGTTTAAGTCCCGTGTGTTAGGGGGCGACCCTATTGCCATCAACCGGGCACAAATCCAGACTCCGTTGCTGCTACTGGGAAAATACTGATGGAATAACTCAATAACAATTTGCCAGACCCAGGTATCGAACCCAGGACCTAAAGCTCAGCTGTCGCGCTTGCGACCACTAGACCAACGAGGTAGTCGAGAGTAGATTGAAATAATAGCGAAATAAAAACACAAATTCCCATTACTAGCTTTCAGTACTAGCCTGTAGTACTATCCTCCAGTACTATCCTCTAGTATTATCCTCCAGCACTATCCTCCAGCACTCTCCTCTAGTACTATCTTTTAGTACCATCCTCTACCAGCTAGCACTAGCCTCAAGCTAGAAAATTCTATCAGTTGATTACTCGCCCAGTGCCAGTCGAGCGACAGTCAGGTCACTGCGTTGAAATACTAGTTAGTATTCCCTTTCAGAGGGCCTCTGTGAATAGCTGATGCGGGATGAAGACACGAGAGGGGGCGGGTATTGAGGAGTGTTCTGAGGGGGAGAGGGGAATGGATTTGAACACTAAACTATCAGAATATTTATGAAGACTAATAACTCTTGATGTAAAAGGGCTTTTTTTACCTACTTTCGAGGGTTACGTACCCGAAGGGTAAACAGCCTCCGCTGTTCGTCCATCCGTCCGTCCATCACTCCATCCGTCTGTCTGTCAGCGGGCTGTATCTCATAATCCGTAATAGGTAGACAGTTCAAATTTTCACAGAATGTATATTTCCGTTGCCGCTATAGCAACAAATAATAAAAATAAATTAAAAATTAAAGGCTCCCTTACTACGATGGTACGAAACCCTACAAGCGCGAGTCCGATTCGCACTTAGCTGGTGTTTTTTTTTTCCAATCTTCCTGTATTCAGCTGGCGACCCGCGCTTGCTTCGCACGCGGACATGTCATCGAGATTTCTGAACAATATCTTACAAATATTATAAATGCTAAAGTTTGTGAGCATGTATGGATGCTTGTTACTCTTTCACGCATAAACTACTGAACGGATTTAGATGAAATTTAGCACACAGATAGTTTATAACCTGGATTAACACAGAATATTTTTTATCCAGGTAGTATGAACACTTGGGACAATTATCGAACTCCACGCGGGCGAAGTCGCGGGCATAAGCTAATCTGAAATAAATAGTCAATGGAAAGTCCCACTCGGCACCCCGTTCGTAGCATAAGAAACTCACTAATTCTATCTGAACTACGTTAGTTTCACTAAGTAACACGTTACAGGCGTGGCTCGGTGCCATATTTTATCTCCATTACTACGAGAACATGCAGAGAATATCTCTATTTAAATTTAGTTAGTTTAGCATTATGACGACAACCATTATACACGTTTTCTATCACTAGACGCAATATTATTATTCTGTTGGAATTTAAACGAGAATTAAATTAAACATATTTAAAAACAAAAATTAAACTAAAAATTAGAGTTTAGTCGAAAGCGCCAAACTAAAATGTGTGCCCGACATTTTCAGTAGCAACCAATGATAAGTATTATACCGTGTGTATACAGACCCTATATATCCGTCAACCAATCATTCTGTACATCAAACTAAGTAACTTTACGCAAAAATTATTGCTAGGAAACGACTTTTTTTTTTTGTGAAAAATCACGTTTTACGGTAGGACTCGATGGAAAGCACTCATAGCATTGTGCTGATGAATGGATTGAATAGTACGAGGGTCGTGGAGGTGTGTAAAGTAAAAATCTTACATTAAAAACATGTATTAAAAAAAAAACTTGTGAAAAAGTTGGAACTTTGACCCCCAATATCTCCATAACAAGAAGGTTCCCAGGTATGGTCTAGAACAAAAAAATGATCGCAGTGACGGGGAGAACAAGTTCCTTTCCTTTATGTTAAAGGTCTATTTACACCGTTTCTAGGGTGACTGTTAATTATATAGCGACCGATACTTACACTCATGATAACAAACAACTTTCCCAAACAAACTTTTTTTTTAACATACAAACATTGTTATTGTGATAAAAGTGAATCTACTCATTCACTTTTATCACAATAACACAACGTGCCTATTATATGGGCTCGCCCACTATTATATGGGACTTAAACATAACTGGCAAAATGTGAGTGTACTATCAGGTACATCTCTGCTTAACCTTTCGGGGATTACAGGCATGAAGTTATATTATGTTACAATACAATTTTTTACTTACAAAGTTAAAAAAAAAATACCAATTGCGTACCTTTTCTGGACCCCAAAACAAAATACAATAATACTATTTATTTACTGATCCCTTTTAAACATTTTCATTTTCTACCCACAATTCAAACTTTGTCCCTCAAGAGACAGTATCCAACGAGTTCCCATTTGTTTACGAAAGTTATGGGAAAAAAACCGGCCAAGTGCGAGCTGTACTCTCGCACCGAGCGTTTATTTCTTTAAAATAGGCACGCCAACAGTACATACATCCTAACTTCCTAACTAATATCATAAATGCGAAAGTAAGTTTGTTTGTTACCTTTTCACGCCAAAACCACTGAACTGATCATCCTGAAATTTTGCATATACGTTGTCAGGAAGTATTGTTCTCGAGGAAAACAACAAAAACTTTTTATAATAATAAATGGCGCCACGTGTCTTTCGAATCATGAGTAAATTATATTATTACAAGCGGAGTACGACGATGGCGACCGCGAACCGGAAGACGTTGCGTTGGAAGGCGTCCCACTAGGTGGACCGATGACCTGGGTTCCTTACAAACTTGTAGGTATTTTTTGTTATAAAACTATCTACACATTTACGGTTTACAGAATTTTTCCTTTACATTTTCTTGAAGATTTCATGATTCTAGGTCAACAGGAAGTACCTACCCTATAGGTTTTCATTCCTTTGAGAAAACGCAAAATATGCGTCATAAATGGTCATATTAATATCTTTTGATCGCGATGACTTGCAAGTTGATTTTTTCTCAGCTGAAAGAGACCGTGGACCCGAGTATTTGATACATCTGCTCGTTTTTGACAAAAGGGTCTTGACAGACAGAGATACAAACAAAAAAGTGATCCTTTTTCCTTTTGAGGTACGGAACCCTAAAAAGACACATTATATCCTCAATTGAAATACTGCCTCTTAGTATGCCTCCTTACAATTTAAGGCGAGGTCTCAAATTGTCAATGATTTGAATTTATTTCAGTTGCTTGTGAAATATTATAATCAGTTAACTTTGTCGTTTTAGGAGAGTCTCTTGGATAAGTAATAACAACTGCACGGGTCGATCTTATAAGTAAAACAACACTAGCCAAGTTTGGTCTGTGAATGAGTGGCCGTTCATTGCTTACTTAGACCCCTCCGTGGCTCGGAGAGCACGTCAAGC
Organism: Noctua janthina; assembly: GCA_963576755.1. Classification (NCBI taxonomy): domain Eukaryota; kingdom Metazoa; phylum Arthropoda; class Insecta; order Lepidoptera; family Noctuidae; genus Noctua; species Noctua janthina. The sequence continues at coordinate 585,473 of OY755077.1, forward strand.
CGTTGGTCCCCGCTGTCATTCGTAGATTTTTGACTATTTTTACGACACAAAGAGTTTTTTAAAAATGTCGAAACCTAGACACGAAATGAAAGAAAGCCGACAAGAAACGCTGGATGGACTGTGTGAAGGATGATATGGCATGAAAGGAGTTGTCGGATGAGATGACGAGTAATAGAGAAGTATGGAAGAAGAAGACAGGCTGCGCCGACCCCAAATGAATTAGGACAAGGGCAAGAAAATGATTATGACCTGGACACGAATTGCCATGGATGACCTGGCAGTCTTTTAAGAGACTCCGGATCCACGTGGAAAGCCTGCTCAGGTGGAGATTCATTGATGACTTTAATTCGTTTTGTATGCAAAAAGCAAACACAACACGAAGTAAATACGAGTATGCAGGCTAGTATCAAACGAATGCATTTTATTTTTAAATGTTGGTCAATATTGATTCTACAGCGTGGATAATATATTGATGCTGACTTTTTTTATGTAAACTAGCTTGTGCCCGCTGCTTCATCCGCGTGGTGCTCGGTACTGTCCCACGGCAAAAAAAATGAAATAGGTAACACACTTTGATTCAAAGAGGGAAGTAATATTTTCTATAACAATTTTACGCGAACCAAGGTCCCGGGCAAAGCGAGTGTAAAATAAAATACATTCGTTTGATACCAGCCTGTATATCTACATGATGACTAGATCTATTTGTATTTATTTAAAGCAACCACTCCTGCTGTTTGTTATTTAAATAAAAACTGAATGGAAGGGGAAAAGCTAACGTTTTTAGTAAAAAATCCAATTGCAGTTTACTAGGAATTGAATCCGGATACTGCGATATACCTACAGATACCGCTGCAGTTAAGACGTATGCAGGTAATTAGATACAAGGTATAAACGGACCCTTCACGAAACCATCAACCAATCGTTTTGTGCATCGAACTGTTCTAGTGCGAGCAGGGTTTGAACCTGCGACCTTCCGATTCAGTACACCGGACGTCTTAACCAATTAGACCATCGCACCCTGCTCACAGCTCTCGAAATTTTTCGTTCCATTAATAACGTCTTACGGTGACGGTAGCGCCATCTATTTAAGAAAGTATCGAACTAACTTAAACCAACACGTTGACACACACGTTGGTGCGATGGTCTAATTGGTTAAGACGTCCGGTGTACTGAATCGGAAGGTCGCAGGTTCAAACCCTGCTCGCACTATAATTAATTGACATTATTTACTCGAACTTGACTTTTTAATGTATAAATTGACACTTATTACGAAAAAATGAATAGATTTGTACACCAATTTCATTGGTAGGACAATGTATATTATATATTGTAATACCTATGTTCACAAATAAAGTTTGATTGAAAATTATAGCTGGAAAACGACTTTTCTTTTTTGGGGCGTTCAGCAGCAGCCACCCCGCACAGCCCGCCGTGCTAGGAAGATGATATTAATATATACTAATGAAGAGTAGGCAGATTTATTTGACTAAGCATGTACCTAGCAATGACACCTAAACGAGCGGCACTGTACCACATCATCTGCCTAGCCTTTTCCCATCTATGGTGGGATCGGCTTAAAGTTTAACGTGCTTTCCGAGGCACGGAGGAAACTCTGTATGTAATGGGAGTTCACCCATCCACGGACTAACCTAGGCAAGCACGGTTTAACCTAAAGATCGACCCGAGCGGCTGTTATTGTTTAGCCACGAGTTCTTACCTCCGAGTACATCCTACTAATATTAGAAATGCGAAAGTTTTTTGTAAGGATGGATGGATGTTTGTTACTCTTTCACGCGAAACCTACTGACTGGATTTGGATGGACACAGAAAGAAAAAAAGAAAGAAAAAAATACTTGTCGCAAAGACATGACGTGCATCATACAAAATTACAAAAAATAAACAATAAACTATAAATAACAAACAAAAAACAAACAAACAAACAGAAAAAAACAAACAAACACAAAAAACAGAGAAAAAAACAACAACACAACATAAACAGAGATAATTTATATCCTGGATTAACACATAAGATATTTCTTATCCCGGTAGTACGATCCCGTGACAAAATTACTGTTTATCTATCTATCTCCACGCGGGCGAAGCCGCGGGGATAAGCTAGTACTTCAATATTAAATACTTAGGCATTTCAAAGCTGCAAAATTATTTAAAATTATTTTTCTTAAGTGGTTACTTGAGTGTAGTTTTTATAGTTTAAAAGAATTTGAAGATAAAAAATGTTGATGTTTTAAAAAAAACAATTGTTGTTGCCTTAACTTGTCTTTAACATTTAGCATGCTCTGTTGTATCCTAGCTACACATGCTTGTGCCTCAATTTGTATTTAACACCCTTGTATACCATGTGTTGCGCAAATATATATTCTATTCTATTCTAAGTGTGTTCATACCTACATAGGTAGGTCAAATTAGTTCCAATCGATTGTCCTTGACTTCGAGTGTGTGTGTATAGAAATGGTGTGAACATTACAACCATAGCTTTCTAATCGATTTGTATTATTTGGCTGTGTATATTCATGCTTCTATTCAAAAATGGGATATACATGTTGGATTTGTCAGGATTTAATCCGTTAGGCTTGTACATCATGTGGGCAGCTATGGGTTTGTGCTATTAAAAATACACTAGGTGCACTGGACTTGACATTACAATTTAAAACAATAACTCTGGGCACAATGAATCGGGTACAGTTCCAAGACGTCTCAACTTCTCCGCGATCAGTCATTGACAGGCGTCCTCACCTCGAGCTGTAACATCAGGGCTCTGTTAGAAGCCACGCTGTGGCGTGGGTAGACTTTTAAGTAGATCGCGTGACGTCACCACCAGCGCACTTGCGATTCATTTTATGTCCGTACTAATGACTGGATCCGACATACAGAAGTGTCTAAGGCCGCTTTCTAAAATCGTTACTGAGCACGTAGTTTGTCCTGTTACTGTCAACACCAGACAACTGTCAAATTACAAGTGTAAAATAACTTATTTTTTTTAGTACACTTAGTGTTCTTAAGCATCATCTACCCGCCTTTTCCTAACTATGTTGGGGTCGGTTTCCAGTCTAATCGTATGCAGCTGAATACCATTGTTTTTTTTCTACAGGCCTGCCTGAAAGAGGATTAATAGAAAAAAAATTGAAAGTACAGATTCAATAAATGCTTATTGCAAGTTTACACGTTACATCGAATCCCATAATATTGGCTAGTCCATCAGCTTTTGTTACTAAATAACATAATTCCAATTAGACTCAGAAATCCTGAGCCGATTTCCACAACGAGTTACTGCGCCCCAACTGAAAGTTTTGCTTTAGAAAAGTTTCGACACAATCTCGTGTATTGAAAGGAAGCCAAGATGTTACGGTTCTAAGAATGAGTTCTATTGTGAACCTATTTTATTGAACGGGGAAGTAACTGAACGAGGTTGGAGTTAATAAAACCGAGTCTGTACCATCGCCGACAGGAACACTGCTGACCAATAAAATCATCAGGCAACAGATCAATCAATGAATCATTTATTTTGTTAAACATAGGTATGGTTACAGATATCAGATAGTATATTGTCTAGAATATGTGCACTATGTTTTGACAATTTATGGCGTACTAAATTAACAAATAAGGTAGCATGTCAATAGATTACATTAAGAACAAGAAACAAACAGTCAATTTAAAATATGTCAGTTAGGTAAACATGTCATTACAATTTTAGATAAATAAACACATTTATACTTAATCAATAAATAAAATCATAAATGTTTAATTGGCAAGTCGGAATCGTCATAGTACCAGATCTGTGGACCTAGTAAAAATGCACGAGGTAGATTTGTGAATTAAGGAAAGAAGTTCCTTAGCAACAGCTTGGAGACTTGTTGTGCCTTTGGTTTATGGCATCGTCCTCAATTACGTGGGGTAAAAAAAAACCGGGCAAGTGCGAGTCGGACTCGCGCATGATGTGTTCCGTACCATCGTAGCAGGGGATCCTCCTTTAATTTTATTATTTGTTGTTATAGCCGCAACAGAAATACACATTCAGTGAAATTTTCAACTGTCTACCTATTACGGATCCCTGGTACGCAGGGTGCGGTCAGCACCAACGGCATCCTAAAAATGATCTCAGCCCGACTGGATTGCGCGATCGTTAACAGGTGCTGCAAGCTGGGCCTCCTGCAGCTTAATACCGATGTGCCATGGTTCATCTCGTTATTGTTTGGGATTTGTTCATTATTAATATTTGTATTCATTATTTTTGTATAATTAAGTTTATACCTACATAGATATATTTATAGTATTTTATACATCCTTTTAGCTTATCTTAGTATTATTTAAAATTATTTTCAGATATACACCTACCACTGCTTGTCTCTGCATCACCCAAAGGTTGACTGGTAGAAAATGCCTATGGCATTAAGTCCGCCTCTGTACTTTTGTGCTTGAAGTGTTAAATAAATAAATAAATATAAGTCAAATTGTTACTAACACTATATGTTATGTAACTTGAATAAATAATTTAATTTAATTTATTACGGATCATGAGTTACAGCCCGCTGACAGAGAGACGGACGGACGAACTAACAGCGGAGATTAGTAATAAGGTTGTTGGTTACCTTTCGTGTTCGAAACCCTAAAAAAGTCATTTAAACTACTTAGGATGGAAGTTAGTACCTTTAAAGGTCAAAAACTTATAACACAATCTCCCAAAACGCCCTTCACAATTACCAGTGTTATACCTGGGGACAAGCGTGATACTGGTTCTAAAAACCTTCTCCAACAATTTTCTATAAATTGAAAGCTCGCCAAGAAGTGCGGCTCCATCACGAGGAGTTTCTATTGTGCAGTATTTATTGTGAAACATTTTATTGGACGACAAATTAACCGAGAGAGATGTGGCTTAACCGGACGGGGTAGTACGGTGACCAGCTGTTAGTAGGTACTCCCGAGAATTTTTCTGGCATGACTGTCTCGTATGTGAGTGGTGACGCCAGGAGGTGACGATACATGAACGCCTTTTTCCAATGGAGGTAGACAGAAAAGACAAAACGCCACCAGCTACGATCCTTACACACTCCTTTTGCCTCGTCCACGTTCATAAATCTGGTCATACACGCACACCAGTTGCGACTACTACGCACCTGACCTTTCAGAAGAACCTCATTAATAACGTCAGTGAATGGCCTTCTAGGACGTCCCCTCCTGGCGTTGCCACATTTTCTTAGTCGTCTTCACTTATCTTCTCCACATGGCCAAACCATCTAAGCATACCCTTTTCAGTTTTTGTCACTATATCTTGTCTTTAACCGCAACGTTCTCGTATAACCTCATTCCTTAATTTATCATTCAATGTTAACTGTTAACAATAATTTAAAACAAAATATCCCACATTACTCAACGCTACAGTCACCCTACAATTGGCAAGACGCCTGTCAGAATAGGTTTCGCACAAGAAACGGTTACGTTGAAACGACTTTATTTCACGACTTTCATACGACTTTAGACTTCAAATAGAGTACAAAACAAGTAAGAACTAAATATTAAATGGAGCGTAGATACAATATTCCGTATGGTTCGTGGGTTAAGTAGAATGTCACTCAGAGGTTACGTTCTTCTACATAGCGTGTCGATGGTATTTTAATTTTTGATCCATAACTAGGTAATGGCCGCGGCTTCGCCCGCGTGTAGTTCAGTAATTTTTCCACAGGATCGTACTACCGGGATAAAAAATATCATAATTATGATAACACTTAAAGCAACGGCGTAGCACGTAGCGCCTACCAGCTACGAGCTGGTGCTACACAGCTACGACATTCGATTATATTTACGTCTTTTTGTTGTAATTATTTAACAGATATTATAATTACTATTCGTGTATATTATAAATGAAGATATTTTGTTAATGCCGTTTATTTTTTACTAGCTTAAGCCCGCGGCTTCGACCGCGTTGAATTCGATAATTGCCCCACGGGATCATACTGCTGGGATCAAAAGTATTCTATGTGTTAATCCAGGTTATAAACTATCTGTGTGCCAAATTTCATCCAAATCCGGCCAGTAGTTTGTGCATGAAAGAGTGTCTACATATACGCCATCTTATATCATGAATCCAGTGCTAACTGGGCTGTGGAGGTCAGATAGGCAGTCGCTTCGTGTAAAATACCGGTATTCAGCTGCATCCGGTTAGACTGGAAGCCGACCCCAACATAGAGGGGAAAAGGCAGGCAGATGCTGATAGTTAACAGTTAGTAAGCTAATAATACAAGTGACCTAGACAGGTATTTTTGATATATCGATTGGATTTATTAGCGGGCCACGAAAACAGCGGGGGAGACGCGGAAATATTATTAGTAATTATTCATTCAAGGTTGCTATGAAGTGGACATAATTATTACATCTTTGAGTAAATAAATAATTTAAATTTTACTTATTACGATCTTCGTCTGCGTGAGGTTGACTGGTAGAAAATGCCTATGGCATTAAGTCCGCCTCTGTACTTATGTGCTTGAAGTGTTAAATAAATAAATAAATAAATAAATAAATTATTATAATAATTATTAATATTACTTCCCCAGTTGAATCGAATTTTGTTAACAATTTTAAGGGGTTTTAATTTTTTTGCAGGGAATTCTAACCAGCTTATAATATCAGCTATCTGCCAATAAAAGTCCCGTCAAAATCGGTAAAATTGATAAATAAGAAATTCTCGTGTAAAACATGCTACTGGACCCAGAAATGTAAGATGTCCGTTGCCAGTTTTTATATTTTAATTTAAGATTTTTCTTAAATAATATAGCTAAAATATATATATATTTTTTTTAAATAAAAACGTTGCCCCACACTAGGAATATCTCCTGTATCGTGGGTGCGTTTAAAAACATTTAAACTCAAATACACAAACAGCCAGACCCGGAACAACTACCGCGGCCTCCCTGGCCCCACATACCACAACCGGCATAGGAAGCAATCAACCGATTGCTTCCGCCACACCCCTCCGTCACTGACCTCACCCCTCCGTCGTCTGCGACATACATGTGTGTTATCGTGGATGTAACTCGGACCGCTCCTATAGATGCGATTAGGGAAGGTAGATTATGATAACTCAATTGTTGGGGTTGGGTTAGACCCACAGATAATCTGTTAGACCACAACGATTTAAGGCGTTTCTCACCGGACGCCGCACCTCGACGCGGCAGGCAATTAAAAAATTAAACAAAAACGGCATAAGGTGAAGGTGCGGCGCAGGCGCAGCCAGATAATGAAACGAAAGAACGGCGTGCCTACGTCGCGCCGCTTCAGTGTTATTCATGACACGTCACCTTCGTACATTTTGTATGAAAACGTTTTGAAGCGGCGTCATACCTGCGCTGCGCCTTCACCTTACGCCGTGTCTGTGGTATTCGCGCCTAACACACGTATACGTACAGCCTAAGGAGGTATAATGAGATTCTATTTTATACTATACAAGCCTCCCGCTAGCTGCATCCGGTTAGACTGGAAACCGACCCCATCATAGTTGGGAAAAGGCAGGCAGATGATGAGTTTAGCTTATTAACAGACATTTCTTAAGATAACAAAACACAGGATTCCTTTGGATATTGTATGTGAGAAGCAATTTATACTGTCTCACACAAATGTAGAACAATCTGGAATTTAAAAAGCAACTGTTTTACGGATAGGATCAAGAAGAACGTTTAGCTTTTACGATTTAGATAAAACTATTTCTTTTAGTGCCCCGACTATCTCGCTGGCGTTGGCTGCCAGCGCGACTGCTGAGCATGAGGTCCTGGGTTCGATTCCCATTTCGGGCAAAACGTTATTGGGGATTTCCATCAGGAATTTCTAATCGCAACCACAGAGTCTGTTTGATGGCAATAGGCTCGCCACCACGCTCTAATCCCCGAAGGGTTAGGCAGAGGAGCACCTAATAGTACAGCCAAATTTCACCAGTTATGTTTTAAGTCCCATGTCATAGGAGGCGAGTTTATTGCCATCAACCGGACTCCGTGGCTGCTACATAGAAATTCCTGATGAAAAAACCCAATAATTCTTTGTCCGACCCGGGAATCGAACCCAGGGCTTCATGCTCAGCAGTCGCGCTTGTGACCACTTAACCAACGAAGCAGTCCATTACTACTTCTTATAAAATTGTCCTCATTCATACTCAATAAAATACCAACCCGCACTGGACCCGCGTGGTGGATTATAGCCCATTCCCTCTCATAGAGAGGAGGCCTGCGTCCCAGCAGTGGGAACATTAATAGGCTGATTATGCTATGCTATACTGAATACTTTTTCTCTAGAAGAAATTGTAACTCAGAATATGCAAGAAAAAAATCTCACATTTCAAACGAAATTTTTAAATTGCAATGAAAAGTATAAAAGGCTCCTTTATGCAAAAGTCACAAAGAATATCTTTCCTTTGCTTTGAGTAAAAACGACTTAAAACGGACTGAGATATGGGTCGTAACAAAAAGGCTAAAAGGTTGAGCTAGACTAGACACGTGCCTACGTTTTATCCTAGATCAGGCTACGTTATTCATTTCTTTTTAACAGGTTTTTTTTTAAGTAGAATTTACGATAAAGAATACAATTTTCCGTAAAAACTTTGATTACCGATTTAACCGTTTTAACGGAGTGGAATTTCCAAAATTCCTTCCTTAGTTCTCATATTCGTTATACAAGGTGTAAACGGACCCTTCACGAATCCGTCAAACAAGCATTCTGTACATCAAAGTAACCCCATGCAAAAAATAATGCTGGGAAACAACTTTTATTTGGGGTGAAAAAACACTTTTTACTGTAGGACTCAATGTCTGATATAACTCAGGTGTCTGATCGCAGTGGAGTTGAGACGTCCCGGAACTGTACCCGATACGTTGAGCCCCGTGTTAGTGTGTAAAATTGTAATTTCAAGTAATTAATTTTCAGTGAATCGCACCCAATGTGTTTTCATTGCATGAAACCCACCTTCTGCCCACATGATGTACAAGCATTATGACAATAATCTTTATCTTTATTAGACCCTTTAGTAGACCACGTGATTTCCTAACAGTAATTACCAGTAAATTTTAACTCAACTGAGGATGAAACTGCTTACACAATGACGTGCAAGATGCGTGCAAATGACATAAAGGATGTAAAAATACTCTTAACGAAGCCGAAAGGCACTTTTCTCCCCGTCATTGCAGTAATTTTTTTTTTCTAGACCATACCTGGGAATCTTCTAGTTACGGAGATATTGGGGGACAAAATTCCGTTGATTTACAAGTTTATTTTAAATACTAGTTTTTAAGGTAATGACTTTGCTATAATTACCTCCATGACCCGTTTACTATTCAAAGCATCCATCAGCACAATGTTTTGGGTGCGTTACAATCCTATCGTAAAACGTGATTTTACACCCCAATAAAAAGTCGTTTCCCAGCAATAATTTTTGAGTAGAATTACTTAGTTTTATGTACAGAATGCTTGGTTGACGGCTTCGTGAAGGGTCCGTTTACACCTTGTATCGTGACGAGCAAGATGCGTCCAAATGACATATAGCTATCGAGTGATAAAACAAGGCTACAATAATACAAAAGTAAGAAGCTACGCAACATAAAACTTGTACTTGCGTAGTTTCAAACTGTCAAACTAATGTAGTAAAACATTACTACCAACAATATACAACGTTATTTTTAGTATATGCGAAACCTGAACATAGTTTGTTCAGAATAAGTAACTGAATCGATTTCAATCATTTTTAAACCATGTTATATTTTGTCCCAAAAATATTTGAAAAAGGTTACAAGTTGGACACCGAGCGACACTAAGTACCTATCGCAATCATTTAGGTACCTACCTACTGCCAAATTATTATAATCAATGAGCTCAAGACGACGCTGGAGGTGCTCGCGCGGTGGCTCCGCGTGGTGACCACGTTTTTGTGCGGACAACCAGGTAACAGAACAAGCTTATAACTTTGTGATTTTTCATGATACAGTTTTGAAATTTTGTATACAGATTCCTTACATAAAAATACTAGACACGTGTTTCAGGTTTCGCATATACTAAAACGAATGTTGTATAAACAATGTGCAAACGTGCGTGTTTATAGTCTATAACATTGTAGTCACAGACTGTAATATCTTAATACTGAGACATTGAAACTCTTTGGTAGTAAATAAGACATTTTATTGTGGAGTAAGACGTAGGTGCGTGTGGGACGCGATACGAATGGTAAGCAACGTTGGAGATCGCAAATTGTATCACATGAACATACGACCGGGACGGGGTATGTAATGGGTGGTCACCCATCCACGGCCCACCTAGGCAAGCGCGGTGTAACCTGAAGATCGACCCTAGCGGCTGTTATTATTCAACCACGACCTCCTCCAAACCTTACTGGTTGAATTTACGTAACCACAGAGCGTTGATCAAACAAGTTATAGACCGACCGCTTTAATGAGTCCTCCGCCTTGCCCCATATTAATTGACCCAAAACGTGATGAACCTTCAGAATATTCCATTTAAATTGATACCTTCGCGAGGTCTCATTAAGACGGTCGGTCTATAGATATAATATGGCAGGCTATTTATCGCCACATCTCAACACTAAAGCTATTTCAAACGATAACAACGAGGATAAATATTAACTTAGGCTCGCCACACGCTCTCAAGCCTCCAGACACATATTACAGTGTGTAAACAGCTTTCTGACGCATTAAACTTAACTCGCAGAAGTTTAATTTTTAAACGACTTCTAAAAAAGGAGATGGTTATAGTATTCCACCAGTCGCCAGCACAAGGCTTTTTTGATACAGAAATGTTATTACTCATTAAGTGATTTTTTGAATGACTCTATGTGTGACATTTCAACAGTTTTATAGTATTGACTTTATTTAATACCTACTCTAGACTTGTTAAAATAATTTCATAATTTTACTCATTATCTTATTTATACTTTTTATACAGAAATTTTGTTATTCTTTATGTGATTATTATTTTTTTATTTTTTTGATCCTGTGCGACATTGCATATCAATTTAAAATTATTGACATTATTATTTGACATCTTCTATATTTGTGTGTCTATAGACTTATTAAAATAATTTATTACTACCAATTGTAAATCAAATTGTAATCATTTTCTTTATTATTTCATAATTTCATTGATACTGACATTATTTGTTAAATTTTGCATGCCAAAACTCAGGCAGAATGTACCCGGCTCACTATATTTAATAACAACTTATATAATACCTACATTCTATGCGAATAAATGATTTGATTTGATTTAACAGATCGTACGATCCAATTTGTCAGTAATAATACACACACAATCTTAAACACTATTGTTAGTGATTGAAAAAAGAGTGAATGAAATCATCATGAAATCTTGAATGATTGTAATTTTATTTTGTGTACTACTTAGTTATAAACATTATTGTGTGGTGTGTATTTGTCTTTGATTATGTAATCTAAAACTAACATTATTTTTAAGTGTACTTACTAACTAAATTATGGATCGTTGTGTCTGATGCAAATAAATAAATAAATAAATAAGTATATTTGGAAATTTTTGGTAATAGTTGTTGGTTTACTAATACTGTTAAAATAATTAATAAGTTACTACAAACTGTTAAATTTCTCTAAATGATTTTAAACCATAAAATGTTGATGGTTAAGTCCAAAATCGTATGAGAAAATTTGACAGTTTGTATTAACTTGATGCGCTGGTGACTGTACACCGATTTCTCCATGATGACTGGTCCAATTTGAGTGATTCTTCTTTCATTTGAGGAAGGTCGCGCGGTGCTCCCATATAAATTTCACTTTTTAATCTTTTTTTTTGAGCTGGTTATTTTTTTCTGCCAATAAGTTTTTGTTCTTAGTAGTATTATCTCGTTCGACAATCTTCCACAGTACCTAAAACGCTTTTAAGGTTCCAAGCATGTAATAAAATTGGTATATTTGGAGTAATAACATTGGAGGAGCTCGTGGCTAAATAATAACAGCCGCTCGGGTCGATCTTTAGGTTAGATCGCGCTAGGTTGGGCCGTAGATGAGTGACGACCCATTACATACCGAGTTTCCTCCGAGCCTCGCAAAGCACGTTAAGCCGTTGGTCCCGGCTGTCATTTATAGACCTTTGAAAGTCGATACAGGTAGTCGGTAGCCCGAAAGACTGACTACCAGTCTTACGTAGGGGTATCGTACTGACAGGGTTGTTGAGGTCAGATAGGCAAACGCTCCATGTTAAATACTGGTTCCGGTTGCTGCATCCGGTTAAACTGGGAGCTGATCCCAAATAGTTTGGAAAAGGCAGGCAGGAGTTGAATTGGAGTAATAGCATAAAGTTAAGCTTACAATACAACTTAAAAATAAAAGACTTTTTTAATCAAACTAGTAATTCTGAAAGCAACTTTATAGTGGTAAGATGTAAAGTTGAGATTTATGTTTGAATTGAAATAACATCAAATTGGAAATAAGGATTTGAATAGACTTTACTTCTGTCGCCATCTAGCAAGTAGATTAGATATATATAATCAACTTATAATGTGCCCACTGCTGGGACACAGGCCTCCTCTCTAAGAGAGGGATGAGAGGCCCAGTGCGAGTTGGTAGATGTCACATGTCTTCGAATTTTTGGTTCTAGGAAATGCCGATTTCCTCACGATGTTTTCGCTCATCGTTTTCAGAGCAGTGGTGATGAAATAAATAGATTAGATATGTTTTATGTAAATTACTAGCTGCGCCTCGCGGCTTCCATCCGCGTGAAATAATTATAAAAATTATTATTTTACAATTTGAATCGGATTTTGTTAACAATATCAAGGGTTTTTTTAATTTCCACGGATCCCTAATCCTTTTTCTAAAATAAAAGTAGCTTCTGTTACTCCTGATAACATCAGCTATCTGCCAGTAAAAGTTCTGTTAACATCGTTCCAGCCGTTTCGGAGATTAGCCGCAACAAACGGACAGACAGACAAAAATTTATAAAAAGTTTCTTTGTTATAAGTACCTCACATACTTTCACATGCAAGGTAAAGAGCTGTTATTTTGAAATTACAAACAGACACTTCCGTTTTATGTATTTCTATAGATTAACTTTCAAAAGGTTTTGATACTCATCTTAATTTCAAATAATTACTTTTTGATTTTTGAAGACCACGTTTCGTCTTACCTTCTGGAGATTTCTACAATGTGGTTTTCAGTAAATATAATTAGACTGTGAGAAGCCTGTCGTGACGTAATGTCCTATCATCTCCAGGATATGGTCTCGACTCTCATTTGTTCAATGGGTGTCTTCCTTGTGTGCTTAGGTGCGAGTGGTGACTTGGCTCTCAAGCGTGTGGCCTGAGGTAAAAATGTTGTATGAGAATATTTCAGGCAATTATATATAAACTCTTAAAAAATTCATTTTTAACCGACTTCCAAAAGGAGGAGGTTATCAATTCAGATTCAAATTACGAAAATCCGCAAGAGAACCAAGATTACCGATGCAGCCCGAAGAATAGCCAAACTTAAGTGGCAGTGGGCAGGGCATATTGCTCGTAGAACGGATGGCCGATGGTGCCGAAAAGTTCTGGAGTGGCGACCGCGAACTCGAAGACGTTGCGTTGGAAGGCCTCCCACTAGGTGGACCGATGACCTGGTAAAGGTTGCAGGGATCCGCCGGATGTGAGACGCACGGGACCGGTCAATGTGGCGACACTTGGGGGTGGCCTATGTCCAGCAGTGGACGTCTTTCGGCTGAAATGATGATGATGATGAAATTTACATTATGTAAAACTCTCGGATGAGACTGTTTATTACAACTATAATGCTGTTTTAGATATTTTAATTACATTCCTCAATTCAAGAATTCTCCCCAAAACTGTATCCCAGCAGCTTCACCCACAAAAGCAGTAGATTTCAATAAATAATTCTCGGGTTACAAGCAATCTGTGAGCCGCGTCGTGAAGCGCTGAATTATATGCGGCGCTATCTGTGCAGCGATGCAGCCGCTGTGGTGGCGTAGTGCAAGTGAAAGGCGACAGCGACATGGGTATAAAAAAACCAAGTGCCCAAGTGGCCAACTGCGAGTTGGAGTCACGTGGACCCGGGCAGCGGGACTGTTGGAAAGAGATACCGTGGCCCTGGAACACAAAGAGCAAAGAAGGAACATGGATGGGTTTTAGTCAGTACAAGTCTGACACTCCCTTCCACTCCACCCAGAACGGGATGGGTCATTTTGGGGGAAAAAAAAAGGGTTCCTTACCATCTTAATAGAGGAGCCCCCTTTCATTTTAATTTATCTTTATTATTTGTTGTTATAGCGGCAACTGAAATACACATTCTGTGAAAATGACAACTGTCTACGTATTACGGATCATGAGATACAGCCCGCTGACTCACAGACGGACAGACGGATACGGATGGACAGCGAAGGCTTAGTAATTGTTCCTGTTGGTTACATTTCGGGTACGGAACCCTAAAAAAGATTATTGAATGAAGTAATGTCAAACATTTGAAGAAAGTTACTTGAATCGTGATTCGAAGATCTAGCCGGAACCTAGAATAGCCGGGCTCCGGTTTTGGCCAATCGAAATCCCTCAAAAGATTTCACATCTTTTTTAAATGATAAAAGGCTTGGTCTCACACAACTTTCCAAACTTGTTGCTGTTTACGTCACTTATTTAGGTACATTTATTTTGTACCTGGTTAGTAGAGCGATCTCCGCTTCCGCTACCGCTCCTACCTCGCAGTACCGTCACAATATCCGCGGCGTTGTCTCGTCGGCACACAGTTTAGCGCCGATATTGCCGCCGACGCAACTGTCATCGGATTTTAATGTTCTGCCCTCCGCTCTGTGCACTGAGTGACTGAGCGTGAGGTTTCAAGTACTATAGCTTCGACGAGTTTTGAACCGTAAAAAAGTTATCTAGAAAATTGTTATAAAATTGGAATTCTGAGGTTCAAACAATTTGACACCCTATCAATCTTATTCTGTTATACAAACAAGTACAGTCACGAGCGTCAATATTTAAACATTTTCCTAAATTTTAAAGCAATTTTCGCAAGAAATAACGATTGTAACTTGGAGATAGGATGTTTTTCATAAAAAAAAACATGAGTTCCAGAATACTGTGTTCGTGTAAGAAGAATAGTAGGAGAAAAAAAACACTTTAAAAAGTTGTTAAGTGTTTACATATTGGTGCTCGTGGCTGTACAGCTTTGATATTATACAGGGTTATATCTACTCCTGCGAGGTTGTTGGTGTTTTACAAATAACCCTGTATATTAAATTTATCATTAACTAGCTTTTGCCCGCGTCTTCGCTCGCGTTAACTTACAATTTGACAAACAATTCGAGTTGTACTCTGCTTGTAATAATATAATTCAATCATGATTCAAAAGACACGTGGCGCCATCTATTATCATAAGAACGTTATTGTTGTTTTCCTCTGGAACAGTACTTATTTTCGGGATGAAAGGTACCCTATGTCCATTTCTATACACCTCACAACGTATATGCAAAATTTCAGGATGATCGGTTCAGTGGTTTAGGCGTGAAAAGGTAACAAACAAACTTACTTTCGGATTTATAATATTACTAGCGACCCGCCACGGCTTTTTGATTGCAATATATACATATAAACCTTCCTCTTGAATCACTCTATCTATTAAAAAAAACCGCATCAAAATCCGTCGCGTAGTTTTAAAGATCTAAGCATACATAGGGACAGACAGACAGCAGCAAACGACTTTGTTTTTCACTATGTAGTGATAGTTAAGATGTACACATTGTACACTGTAGAGAGAACATAAGAAAACATCATAATATACTTAGAGTACAAAGGCGCAGCTTATTTCAAAAGAAATTTCTACCAGCAGCCCTGCGAGAGGACAAATTAAAAAATAAAAATGTAGACAGTAGTGTGTGGGAACAGAAAGAGGAAAACATGTACAGTACGAATGTGTACAGGGTGGAAGGGATAGCGAAGCACAAACGGTTACCACGTATTCAGTACAATATTATGAGCCCCCCCACTTTGAAATTTTAACTGCTGTTCATTTTGATTATATTTCTATGCATTACGACAGCTTACCTTATACAACATGTAACATAATTAACGCACATCCTGAAATTAGTTTGTTCAGAATCGTTTACTGAATCGATTTCTATAATTTTTATTATGGGTATTTTTTTTTCCCAAAAATAATTAAAACTACGTAAATTACAGTAAAAACTTTAATTAGAGTTTTAATTAGAGGAGCTCGTGGCTAAATAATAACAGCCGCTCGGATCAATCTTTAGGTTAAGCCGTGCTTGCCTAGGTTGGTCTGTGGATGGGTGACCACCCATTACATACCGAGTTTCCTCCGTGCCTCGGAAAACACGTTAAGCCGTTGGTCCCGGCTGTCATTTGTAGATCTTTGACAGTCGTTACAGATAGTCAGTGGCCCAAAAAGTCTGACAACCAGTCTTACCAAGGGGTATCGTATTACTTAGTACTAACTGGGTTGTGGAGGTCAGATAAGCAGTCGCTCCATGTAAAATACATGTATTCAGCTGCATCCGGTTAGACTGGAAGCCGACCCCAACATAGTTGGGAAAAGGCTAAGCAGATGATGATGAAATTACAGTAAAAACTCGTTAACTCGTTTCGAACGCGAGCGAATACCTACTAGGCTAACAAGACCCTCATACCTACGTGTGCGACTGTCTGCGTTCGTGGATTTGTACTGTGACCACAACATTCTTCCGGAATTAGTATAACTAAATCAATCAATAATCAATGCTCATATATGTTTAACTAAAAATTCAGTGTATGTATTATGATTATAACATAATATACTAATTGGGGTGTCTTAGGTGTGCGTTAATTACGTTACATGTTGTATATGTCACCGTAATATTGTAAAAACCGTTAGATTATAATTTATCTATGTAAACTGTCGAAAGATTGTGAACCGTTTTGAATCTGGTTTTCTCGTTTTTTATTCTGGTATTTGTTAAAATATTTACTAGTTGTTTTTTTTTGTAAAATTTTATGTGTATTAGTATCATTAAAAGAACTTATACAACATTAGTTTTAGTATATGCGAAACCTGAAACACGTGTTTAGTATTTTTATGTAAACAATTTATATACAAAATTTAAAAAATGTATCATGAAAAATCACAAAGTTATAAGCTTGTTCTGTTACCTGGTTGTCCGCTCAAAAACGTGGTCCCCTCGCAGCGCGCCCGCGCACGCGCCTCCAGCGTCGTCTTGAGCTCATTGATAATAATAATTTGGCAGGAGGTACCTAAATAATTACGATAGGTACTTATGTCGCTCGGTGTCCAACTTGTAACTTTAAAAAAATATTTTTTTGACAAAATATAACATGGGTTAAATATTATTGGAATATTTTCAGTTACTTATTCTGAACAAACTATATTCAGGTTTCGCATAATTATAATAAAAAAAATGTTGTATTTCGAAAATACAAAGATATTTTTTAGATATTATTTTGCACCCAATCTCAATGCTGTCCTATTTGACCCAAAGGTTGACTGGTAGAGAATGCCTTGTGACATTAAGTCCGCCTAGGTACCACTCTTGTACATGAAGTTTAAATAAATAAATAACATGTACAGTATGTATGTAATACGCGGTGGAAGGGACACTGACACTCAAACGGTTACCACGTATTCAGTACATCATTCTGAACCCAGCCACTTCGAAATTTTAACAACGGTAATTTAAAAAAAAATATCTTTTGTTTCCTACAAAAGTGCAATACCTACACGATCACTCAAAATGTATGGTCAGAATGATGTATTGAATGCATGGTAACCGTTTGTGCGTCAGTGTCTTTTCTACCCTGTATATACAGGGTGTAAACAGATCCTTCACGAAGCCGTCAAAAAAGCATTCTGTACATCAAACTAAATAACTTTACGCAAAAATTGTTGCTGGGAAACGCACTTTTTTGGGGTGAAAAATCACGTTTTACGGTAGGACTCAATGTAACGCTCTCAAAACATTGTGCTTATGGATGGATTATATAGTAAGGGGGTCACGGTGGTGTTAAAATAAAGTTCTTACATTAAAAACATATATTTAAAAAAAACTTGTGAAAAATTTGGAACTTTGACCCCCAATATCTCCTACCTAACTAGCAGGTTGCCAGGTATGGTCTAGACTCTGGAACAAAAAAAATATTGCAATGACAGGGAGAAAAGTGCCTTTCGGCTTCGTTAAGGGTCTATTTACACCCTTTATTACTAGCTTTTTCCCGCGGCCTCGCTCGCGTTAATTTAGAATTTGACAATCAATTCTGGTTGTAATCTGCTTGTAATAATATACTGCATTTGGATTATACCGCAGCCAAACGATAGTAAATCCTAAATCCATCTAGCTACGACTGATCTAATCTAAGTCACCACAAATCCCAGTGTTGACCATAGTCTTGCACAATTCGACCTTTATCTTATTACGTTCCACTAGAATGCACCGAAGATATTGCAGTCCATTGCATAAGCGGAGGGCCTGGGGACAGCAAGTAATGGGCTAACTCGCCGTCCGGCTGTCTTATGACGACAGGCCGTGTCGACAGCGCGTTCGTGTTCCACGCGTGCCTCAAAGAGATGTCACCAACAATATAGGGGTCCGCAAGGGCCGTTGCTCGCCAGGGCTGCGGGACTGCTCGAAAGAGATACCGTGGCCCTGGAACACAAAGGGCAAAGAAGGAACATGGATGGGTTTTAGTCAGTAAAAGTCTGACACTCCCTTCCACTCCGCCCAGAGCATTCGATGATTAAGGTCATTTAAGGATATCGAATCCGAAAAAAATGGCATAAGCGGACGCGAGAGCGGGTATCAAATCATCATATGCCTGTCTTTCTCCAACTATGTTGAGATCGGCTTCCAGTCTAACAGGAAGCAGCTGAATATCAGTCGACGGCCTGTCTGACCTCTTCAACTTAGATACTGGATAATACGATACCGCTTCGTAAGGTTTACGTGAGAACAGCGGTGGCCCAGTGGTCCCAACTTACGAACGAAAGTCGTGGGTTCGAACCCAGGCAGGAGCATTGCTTTGTGTAATTTATTTCATCATCACTGCTCTCAAAACGGTGAAGGAAAACATTGTGCGGAAGCCGTCTATCGTAAATCTAGTAGTAGATATGTTTTCTTGGCATAGTAAGACACCCAATTTCAATCCCCCAGCCTCAATGCAAATCCAATAATTTTAGAAAGTATTAACCCGATTTATGTGTCAGATTATTCGCTCGAGCTACTTACCCGACTTGTCATCGTAAAAGAGAGTTATGTGCGAGTGTGCATGAGATAGCTTGCATATTTATGTTCTTTCGAAGTTAGTTATATCTTCGAATATAGGTATAAAAATGCGTTAATATGTGCTTTGAACGTGGTGTTACGGACACCACCCCGACATTAAAACTGATCATAAAAATTTTACTATACGTCTGGCTTTTTTAAGGTTTCAATATTCTTCAATGTTGAAGTGGTGTTGTAAAACCAGTAGTTCAGTTGTGGACGTCAGAAAGTCGCTACATGCAAATCATTATTTCCTTTATTAATTCATTACAAGTTTTGAGTTTGAATGTGGATGGGTATATGAGTAGAGGAAGACCAAAGAAACGATGGATAGATTGTGTAAAGAATGATATGGCAAGAAAGGAGGTGTCTGATGAGATGACGAGCAATAGAGAAGTATGGAAGAAGAAGACATGCTGCGCCGACCACAAATGAATTGGGATAAGGGCAAGAGAATGATGATGATATTTCATTACATTGTATTTAAAATGTGTTTAGTAAAAATTTATGAATAAAATGATTAAATAAAATTGTTGTAGTTAGAAGTGGTTTTAACTAGTGTTACAACACTATTACCTGGTGGTATCGTTTAACTTTAAAACACCCACTGTACCACCAGTGGTACGGCCAGGGGTACGGTGGGTTTGCAGTGACAAATTTCATACAAAAATATTAAATATTCGCTAAAAAACATTTAAAAATTTAAAAAATAGTGGTCCACCGGTATCGGGAACAGGGTCCAAGCTACCGGCGGTCAAGGCTCCAGAGAGAGGAAGCTCCTAACAATACGAACCGTGACCAGGAGTACCGCTTTCTGAATCAAGCCCTTGATCCAGCTGCCTACATGTGAATTATTAATATTTATTGTTCTGACTGGACCATAGGATAATGCAGGATGATTATGATGATGTTATAATTCTGTCCAACTCCTACATAAAGATAATTATCCATTTCTGATTCAATTCTCGTCCCCACTGCTGGGACTGAGGCCTCCTCTCTCCGAGAGGGAGCAGACAGTTAGTATAATACTATCATCAGCAGTAATTTCAGCAGCATCTGTGGTCGCTCGCTGCTGTAATGAGTCTCGTAGCTTTTATATGGGAGCTACGTGTCCGAGCGAGGTGACTGTAAAGTTCGTAGAAAATCTAAAGTGATACTATTTTATTTATTTATTTATGTACACACAAAATACTTAACAGGACATTACATTAAGATAGAAGAACACAAAAGTACTGCTTATTTCATGAGAAATCTCTTCCAGCAGACCTGCGAGAGGAAAGTAGGATTAGAAATGTAGACACAGTGTGTAGAAAAGACAAAACAGGAAAATTTAAAGTGCAATTTAAAACAAAGTTATACCTATATAAAACAAACATACATATAAATATACACATATAAAATAAATACTTGTACTGTAAATATATACCTATAATATACAACATCATTTTCAGTATATGCGAAACCTGAATATAGTTTGTTCAGAATAAGTAACTGAATCGATTAAAATAATTTTTAAACCAAGTTATATTTTGTCCCAAAAATATTTAAAATAGTATCGCAATAATTTAGGTACCTACTTCCAAATTATCTTTATCAATGAGCTCAAGACGACGCTGAAGGCCCGCGCACGGGCGCGTTGCATAGTGACCACGCTTTGTGATTTTTTCATGATACAGTTTTGAAATTTTGTACAGAGATTCTTTACAAAAAAATACTAGACACGTGTTTCAGGCTTCGCATACACTAAAACTAATGTTGTATATCCAGAGTATTACAGAATAGAGGGGAGGTAATGTTCTTTGACTTGCTTTTAGAAATAAAGTTTTATAATCACGAATGTTAGTCGAATGTTATTAAGTGCTTAAGTGCAGGAAAACTTTTATTTTGATAATTATTTTAGAAAATCAAATGTGGGACTTCGAGTTTTGTAACCGATATAACATAACATGGAGGTTATAGTCATAGAAGACGCCTTTACCTAAAGAGGGGTTCTTAGAATTTTCATATTTAACTTGTATTTTTTTAGATTAAAAAAAGGCTTTTTTTATTATTTATACTCTACTATAAAAACGACGGCATGGTTGGCGCATTGGCTGAGCGATTGACTGCTGCGCTTCGTGTCGCGGGTTCGATTCCCGCACGGAACAAATATTTAAGTAGGGCCTACAGGTACCTTGCGGGGATGGGGCCGGATCTTGCGGAACACCAGTTTGGTTTCCGCAAGGGTCGCTCGACGGTGGACGCCATCATGTGCGTGAGAGCCCTCATGACGGGGGACGTGGTGTCCCGGGGCGGGGTCGTCTTGGCGGTGTCTCTTGACATCGCCAACGCCTTCAACTCCATGCCCTGGAGCTGCATTAGGGAGGCACTCCGGTATCACCGGGTGCCGACCTACCTTCGTCGTGTGGTCGGGGACTACCTGACGGATAGAGCCGTCATCTACCCTGGTCGAAGCGGAGAATGGAACCGGCGAGAGATGTCGTGCGGTGTTCCACAGGGATCGGTTCTGGGGCCGGCCTTGTGGAACATCGGTTACGACTGGGTGCTGCGCGCCGACCTCCCTACCGGCGTCAGCGTAGTTTGCTACGCTGACGACACGCTGGTACTGGCACAAGGGAGGTCGCACGAGGCGGCGGCCGAAAGCATGACACACGGGGTTGCGATAGTCGTGGAGAGGATCCGGCAATTGGGTCTCGAGGTGGCACTGCACAAGTCCGAGGCCATGTGTTTTCATGGGCCTCGGAATGCGCCACCGTCGGGATCCCTACTGACGGCAGGAGGGGTTTCCATCGGCGTCGGGTCGACGTTGAAGTACCTAGGACTCGTCCTCGACAGCCGGTGGAACTTCGTGGAGCACTTCCGACGTTTGGCTCCCAAACTGGAACGGACAGGGGCTGCCTTCAAGCGGCTCTTGCTCAACCTGAGGGGTCCAAACGCCACCTGCCGGAGGCTATACGCGGGGGTCGTGCGGTCTATGGCCCTTTACGGGGCCCCGGTGTGGGCGCGTTCTTTGAGGCGGCAAGCCGCCCACTACCTGAACGCGCCCCAAAAGGTAATAGCCATAAGGCTAATCCGGGGGTACCGCACGATCTCCGGCGAAGCGGCTAGCCTCTTTGCCGGATTGCCGCCATGGGATCTGGAGGCGATAGTCCTCGCACGCCTGCACGAATGGCGCGCGGAGGCACTACATCGGGAGGAAACTCCGCTGCCGCGGCAAATTGCCGCTCAGCGGACAGACCTCCGGCGTGATCTCATGGCGACATGGAGAGAGCGACTGTCGCAACCCCGTGCAGGGCACGCCACCATAGTGGCGATAAGTCCCCTCTTTGAGGAGTGGCTAGACAGGTGCCACGGCGCCCTCACCTACCGCCTGACGCAGGTCCTCACCGGACACGGTTGTTTCGGGAGGTTCCTGCACCGAATCGGGCGGGAGGAAACGCCCGGGTGTTTCCACTGCGAGGATCGTCCGGAGGACACGGTGGAGCACACCGTGGAGGTCTGCCCCGCTTGGGCGGAGCACCGCCGTGTCCTCGTAGCGGCGATTGGCGGCGGCGATCTCTCGCGTCCGGCCTTGGTTCAAGCCATGGTCCGGAGCGAGAGGGAATGGGAAGCCGTCACCTCCTTCTGCGAAGCAGTCATGCTAGTAAAGGAGGTGGCGGGACGTGAGAGGGAAAGAACCTCACGTCCCAGTCGCCGCGGGAGACGCCCTGGGCGTCGGGAGCCACCACGTGACCCCCGGCCACCGTAGGCGCGGGCCTGTGGACGGCGAGTTATGGGCCAGCTCGCCGTCCGGCCGTCTTATGACGACAGGCCATGTCGACGGCGCGTTCGTGTTCCACGTGCGCCTCAAAGAGATGTCAGCAAATAAGTAGGGTCCGCAAGGACCGATGCCTGCCAGGGCTGCGAGACTGTTCGAAAGAGATACCGTGGCCCTGGAACACAAAGGGCAAAGAAGGAACATGGATGGGTTTTAGTCAGTACAAGTCTGACACTCCCTTCCGCTCCGCCCAGAGTGGGGGGGGTCATTTGATGATTTCCCATCCGGAAAAAAAAAAAAGGCCTACAGGTAGTTGTTCCGGGTCTGGCTGTTTGTGGAGGTGAATTTAAATGTTTGTAAACGCACCCACGACACTGGAGAAATTCCTAGTGTGGGGCAGTAACGATTTTCTAAAAAATAAAACACGCGTGCGTGCGTGCGTGTTGTTATAAAATAACATCACGCATGTACTTCGCGAAGGGTTAGGCAGAGGTGTACCTATAATACACCCACAACGACTGATACCTATGAACTTATTTGTTTTTTTTTTGCGATAATGTTGTCTGAGTGACAGCCTCGTTGATCGAGTGGTCGCAACCGAGACTGCTGAGCATGAGGCCCTGGGTTCGATTCGCCGATCGGGCAAAGTGATATTGGGTTTTTCCCTATTCCGTCCATTACATGGGACATAAAACATGACTGGCAAAATATGGGTGTAAGTTATTTATTATTATTATCAGCCATTCGTGTCCCACTGCAGGGCTAAGGCGTCCCTTCCCTCTTCCTACTTATCCCTATCCAGTGCTGTTGTTTGCCAATGTTTTTGAAAAGAGCCGAGTTTGTCCCACCATCTCCTTCTGGGCCTGCCGCGTTGCCGTTTGCTGCTGTTTGGGAACCATTGTGTGGTAACTTTAGCCCATAGCTCTTCTAGCACGCGACAGATGTAAGCAGCCCAGTTCCATTTGAGCTTGGCAGCCGTGTGACCTACATCGTCATCGTTTTGTAACGCAGTATCGAGTTCCTTATACGATCAGTAAATTTAACTCCAAGGGCACTCGGGCCTGTGGACGGCGAGTTATGGGCTACCTCGCCGTCCGGCCGTCTTATGATGACAGGCCGTGTCGACGGTACGTTCGTGTTTCACGCGCGCCTCAAAGAGATGTCAGCAACCGAGTAGGGGTCCGCATGGGCCGATGCCTGCCAGGGCTGCGGGACTGTTCGAAAGAGACACCGTGGCCCTGGAACACAAAGGGCAAAGAAGGAACATGGATGGGTTTTAGTCAGTACAAGTGTGACACTCCCTTCCGCTCCGCCCAGAGTGGTGGGGGGGGGGTTCATTTGACGATATCTCATCAGAAAAAAAAATAAAAAATAAAAGGATACTACGCTCCATTGCTCTCTTCTAAGTAGCAGGGAATATGTTAAGCATTTTATATATTTAAAGCCACTTTCGTTCCAGTAACCATCTTTCCCTCCTACCTACCCCCTCTATAGGCACATAAAGTGTCGCCGCGACCTCCTTTTCCGCAATTTCATCTCAATTGTTTGAGTTGCGGCCACTTCTCGCGGCTCTTACAGCTATATTCAAGTTGAAACAGTGCGGCACCAGGTTATTATATCTGCTACTAGCTTTTACCCGAGGCTTTGCTTGCGTTAATTTAGAATTTGACGATCTATTCTGGTTGTACTCTGCTTGTTCAATCATGATTCAAAAACACGTGGCGCCATCTATTATCGTAAGAACCTTATTGTCGTTTTCCTCGGGAACAGTACTTTTTTTAGGGATGAAAGGTACCCTATGTCCGTTATCAGGTGTACACTCCTGACAACGTATATGCAAAATTTCAGGATAGCCAGAGGAGTTTATGAAAGTGTTGTTAACCTTCTTTTATTTATGTTTTCACTTCAAATTTTGCTTTACTTTGTTATTTTGTATATTTTAGTATGTGTTATAATTATCTCTTTTTTTTTAAATTTTTGTGACTGTAATTGGTTGTGTACACAGCCGTTGTAATTAAATAAATAAGTTTATGTTTAAGTCTTATACAGGGTGTAAACGAACCATGAAGCCGTCAACCAAGCATTATGTACATCAAACTAAGTGACCCTTCTCATTGCTTTGATAAATTTTTTTTTGGGGTGAAAAACCACGATTTATGATAGGACTGAAAGCACTTAAAAAATTGTGCTTAAGGTAGTAAAGTTATAACATAAAAAATCATTTTTTTTAAACTTGTGAAAAAGTTGAAACTTTGTCCCCCAATATCTCCCTAACTAGAAGGTTCCCAGGTATGGTCTAGATTCAACAAAAAATGATCGCTATGACGGGGTGAACTAGTGCCTTTCGGCTTCGTTAAGGGCACTTTCACACCAATCATAATGGAGGGCGAATCTATTGCTGTCAACTGGGCCTACATTTAGAACCTACTACGAGTACAGAGAACTTCCTGATGAAAAAACCTAACAAATTGTACCTTAGTAGAGAATCGAACCATACCGTATTCCTGATAGAATAGTCAAAAATGTATTGGATTGACATGAGCTACCAAAAAGATACTGTCAATCCCGTTGACATATGAAAGGCTTTGAGAGCGACTGACTCCCTGTAAATACATAATTTTTTGAGAATTTATAGTTGTATGGATGTTTGTTACTCTTTCACGCAAAAACTACTGACCAGATTTGGATGAAATTTGGCACACAGATAGTTTATAACCTGAATTAACACATAGGATACTCTTTATCCCGGTAGTACGATCCTGTGGGACACTGACCAAACTCCACGCGGGCGAAGCCGCAGGCATAAACTAGTAAAAAATAAACGGCGTTAACAAAATATCTTTATTTATAATATAAACGAATAGTAATTATAATATGAACACAACAAAAAGACGTATACCTAATCGAGCGTCGTAGCCGCGTAGCATCATCTCGTAGCTCGTAGGCGCTACGTGCTACGCCGTAGCACTGTCCGTAGCGTATTAATAGAATGGGCAGATAAAGTTTTCTCCGGGGCGAGTTTGTAGGGTTGTAGCAGGGTTTAGTTTTAAAAAAGTTTGATTAGATTATGTACTGTTTTTTTAGTACCACATAGTTTTAATAAAAATAGATAAAATACTCTTTTATATTTAGAGCCCACTTTTATTCATTAACATTTTTCTAATCTTTATTTTTTGTAAGAAGACTGCATATTCTCATTTTTTTTATTTTTTTGTATTCGTTTAACAATTTCATAACTTACATATGTTTTATTTTTTTTTTCGTAAAGTTTCACCCAATGTAATATTATAACAAAATTAATTAAAATACGATAGAATTTTGAAGAAATTGACGAAATGTAGAATATATTAAAAACAGTGTTGTCGAGAAAGTTTGAAAGTATCGCCGTTGGGTGAAAATTTGTGTGGTAATCGGTTGTCGTGCTATAGGCATGTGATGCGGAGGAATGAGGAAAATGTCGTGACGAACGTTTTGAGTATGAACGTAGATGGGTACAAGAGTAGAGGAAGACCAAAGAAACCAAAAAGGATTTCATGGCGAGAAAGGCGGTATCTGATGGTAAACGGGCTATGGATGCAAGACACCATTGTTCGGAGTCGCGCCGGTTTGTACAGACTCAACTATTTGTATGGAGGTGTCCGCGTCTAGAGCCGAGCCCACAATTTGTCCTAACATCAAGATCATACTCAATCGCGTACCAGCCCTACGCCTAACTATTACAGCCACGATACTTGCGTACAGTAAGCACCACTTGATAATCTGCTATAATGAGCGCTAGTTACAGCAGTTTATAGTTTAACTAGCAGTTCAAACTAACTGTACTGTTACTGTGCTGGCTAACGAGGAGAGCAGGTTGTGAAGGAGCTGCTTCAGGGAAGTACCACTACCATACATATGCATATGCACACCGCACATAGCCAAGCGTTATCTCGAATGAAGCTACGAGTATGCGCGGCGATTGGCGGCGATCTCTCGCGTCCGGCCCTTTTTTTTTTTTTTTTTTTTTTTCTCGATGTGGAAATCCTCAATGGATGTCCTCCGCCCAGGGGAGAGCGGAGGGGTCTGTCAGACTCGTACTGACTAAAACCACACCGGTGTTCCCTCGCACACTTGCGTCGGGGGGCAACGGGATCTGATGCGACTTCCGCTGCCCCAGACTAGTGCCGGCCCGCCTGACCTGCGGGCCTCGTCCCGGGGGGGAGTGAGGTGTAAGACTCCCCCCGTTACGTCTGAGAGAGGCGCGCGTGGAACACTACGCGCCGCCGTCTCGGGTCCAGTATGATCGGGGGCGACGGATGTCCCCGAATCCGTCGCCCCTGGACCTATTTAGGGGGGCCGGAAGAGGGCGTTGTCCGCCCTCTGCCGACGCCCGGTGCGTCTGCTGCGGGAGGGGCGAGAGCTCGTCATCTCCCTCTCCCTTTCCGCAGCCTCCTTCTGCGACATGACTGTTTCGCAGAAGGACATCACCGCGTCCCAGGACTCTGCGCTGCCGACCATCGAGCGAATGACGGTCGGCAACGACAGGTCTCCTCCTACCTCCGTAACGAGCGCACGGCGCGGCTCATCCCACGCGGCGCACTCGGCCAGCGTATGCCGCGCCGTGTCCTCTAGACAATGGACGCAGTGATGGCACCGGGCGTCCGGCTCCCTGCTTATGCGACACAGGTACTTCCCGAAGCAGCCGTGCCCCGAGAGCACCTGCGTCGCCCGGAATGTCAGGGAGCCGTGCTTCCTCCCGAGCCAGTCGTCGAGTACTGGCCGGATCGCCTCGACTGTGTTGAGGCCGGCGGTAGGGAGCTCTAGCCTCCCCCGCCATTCCGCCACCATGACCTGTCGGAGCTGAGACCGGTACAACGTGATCTGTCGCTGCACCAGCCTCTCGCCCCGATCATTGGCCTCCTCGCGCCACTGGTGCAGTGTGGCGAGGGTCTTCGCCTCCAGGTCCCACGGCGGGGATCCGGCCAGTACACAAGCCGCCTCGTAGGAGATCGTGCGATAACCCCGAATGACCCTGACGGCCATCGCTCTCTGCGGTCTTCGCAGAACAGCGATAGTGCGGGCCGTCAGGTCTGTCGCCCAAATCGGGGCCCCGTAAAGGGCCATCGATCGCACGATCCCCACGTACAACCGCCTACAAGCGGTACTCGGGCCCCCAAGATTGGGAAGCAGCGTTGACAGCGCGCCCGCCGCGCCCATCAACTTGGGCACCAGCCGCTGAAAGTGGGGGCCGAAGTCCCAACGGCTGTCGAGCACCAATCCTAAGTACTTCATGGTTGACTCGACAGCGATCCGGACCCCACCGACCACAATGTGTGATCCCAACGGCGGCGCCCGTCGGGGGCCATGAAAAGCAATGGCCTCCGACTTGTTGAGGGCCACTTCCAGCCCCAGGCGTCGTATGCGGCTCACCACCTGTGAGACCGCAGCCGTAGCCAGCAACGCTGCCTCCCTGTACGAGCTCCCGCGAGCCGTGACCAGCGTGTCGTCCGCATAACACGTCAGGTCCACTCCCGGCGGGAGCTCGCACCGCAAAACCCAGTCGTATCCGATGTTCCACAGGGGTGGGCCCAGAACCGAGCCCTGCGGAACACCGCACGACATCTCGCGACGGTCCGTGCCGTCGCGTCCCATGTAGGTGACACACCGTCCAGACAGATAAGCCCCCACAATGTTGCGGAGGTAGGAAGGCACCCGATGGTAACGCAGGGCCTCCCTAATGCAACCCCAGGGCAGGGTGTTGAACGCGTTGGAGATGTCCAAGGACACCGCCAGCACCACCCCACCCCGGGACACTGCTTCCTCCGCCAGGACTCTCACCCTCATGATGGCGTCGATGGTAGCCGCGTCCGGCCCTGGTTCAAGCCATGGTCCGGAGCGAGAGCGAATGGGAAGCCGTCACCTCCTTCTGCGAAGCAGTCATGCTAGTGAAAGAGGTGGCGGGACGTGAGAGAGAAAGAACCTCACGTCCCAGCCGCCGCGGGAGACGCCCTGGGCGTCGAGGGTCACGTGGTGGCTCCCGGCCACCGTAGGCGCGGGCCTGTGGACAGCGAGTTATGAGCTAGCTCGCCGTCCGGCTGTCTTATGACGACAGGCCGTGTCGACGGCGCGTTCGTGTTCCACGCGCGCTTCAAAGAGATGTCAGCAACCGAGTAGGGGTCCGCATGGGCCGATGACTGCCAGGGCTGCGGGACTGTTCGAAAGAGATACCGCGGCCCTGGAACACAAAGGGCAAAGAAGGAACATGGATGGGTTTTAGTCAGTACAAGTCTGACACCCCCTTCCGCTCCGCCCAGAGTGGGGGGGTCATTTGATGATTTCCCATCCGAAAAAAAAAAAGAAAGCTACGAGTATGCTTACTTCTTTGAAAGAAAGAAAGAATGATAAAATATTTATTTGTCGCAGGGACATGACGTGCATCATACAAAATAACAATAAACATACAACGCATAACAAATATTTATAAATTCAACTACAGCTTCTGCAACTTTGCTGTTGCAACATAACATAACATCACGCCTGTAATCCCCGAAGGATTAAGCAGAGGTACCTTAATAGTACACCCACATTTCGCCAGTTATATTTAGCATTAGCATTAGCAGCAGCCTATAATGTTCCCACTGCTGGGACACAGGCCACCTCTCCATGAGAGGGAATGGGCTATAATCCACCTCGCGGGCCCAGTGCGGGTTGGTAGATGTCACTTGTCTTCGAATTTTTGGTTCTAGGACATGCCGGTTTCCTCACGATGTTTTCCTTCACCGTTTTGAGAGCAGTGCTGATGAAATAAATTACACAAAGTAATGCGCCTGCCTGGGTTCGAACCCCGGACTTACTGCTCGTAAGTCGAGACAGCCACCACTGGGCCACCGCTGCTCTCTCTGCCAGTTATATTTAAGTCCCATGTAATAGGAGGCGAAACTATTGCCATCAAATGGGAATAGAGTCAGTCTCCGTGGCTGCTATTTTACATGGAACGACTGTCTATCTGACCTCCACAACAGTTAGTACTGGGTAATACGATACCCCTTGGTAATACTGGTTGTATGTAATGGGTGGTCACCCATCCACAGATCAACCTAGGCAATCACGGCTTAATCTAAAGATCGACCCGAGCGGCTGTAAAAATAAATTTAAGGGGGCTCCCCTACTAAGATGGTACGGAACCCTTCATGAGTCCGACTCGCACTTGGCCGGCTTTTTGAATAAGATCAATTTAAGGTGACCCCATCGTCACCAACCGAATAAATATCCAGAAACTGCTTCCGAGAAATTCATAAAATACTTATGTTTTAGCCTTTTACCGTCCACCGCTACACTGCCAGAAATATGTCCAATGTCAATTATATAAACTGGTAAAAAAGTTACAAAAAAAGAGAAACACCAACCAGAAACCTGTCTTCAAATAAGATCTATGTTTGTAAATTAAAGCTGAACGTTATATAAAGCAATCTGCAGTAACAATAAAATACTCCACGCGTTAAAAACAGATCCCAGTTCAATTTATTTCTCAATTAAAATCATGACAGTCTAAACACCGCTCCTTCACCGCAGGCTGGCTGCAAACGAGGTTCTCTGCCGTTCCCCGACAGCCTAATAACATAAAGTAGATGAACAACGTCTGTGGGCGTCCTTATTCACTAAGACCTCGGTCATGGCTCACATACTCGTGCGATGCGACTTGCGTCTCTTATTTCCTTCATGCGAGTCACACCGACGACGTCACCAGTTTGGAATTAACCGTGCACGTGGATGAAGGTAGACACTTCACCATTTACACAGATCACGTGGGGGTCACCAATTTGGAGGTCTGTATGAAGAGCAGTGTGTAAAGTTCTTCATCCCGATAGAAAAGAGAGGATCCTCCGACCACACGGGTGTTATGTCTTCACCATCTTTCTCCGGCTTCGTGATATCCACGCTTTCCAAAATCAAAAAATTCTCAGCCGCGAACTCGTCGTAGTTTTTACGTCCCTTGAGTTTTGGCACATTTACTATATAATTTCCTGCCATATCATCTTGATTTTAACAATTACTTTCTATTCAAAAACGGGTCAGAGCACATAACCTAATGTAACACCATTGTGTGGTTGCAAAAGACTAAATTTTATTATGGAGTGGTAATAGACAATAAGACTACCACATAGACAATACTACCATAATACTACTACTAGACACTTGACACATTTTGATACGCTAATGGGTTTTGTCGACGGAAGAATCGACAAAATGACAGATCAACAAAAGAAATCTGTCATTTTGTGGATTCTTCCGTCGACAAAACCTGTTTCTACGGTGGTCATGCTACGTGTGTAGGTGGGCTACTGCCCGACGCTTGTGGGTTTTTATGGTGGGGGTAACTTTAACTGCGCGACTTAGGAATTTGATGTTGGTACTTCATTTATGTCATAGATGGCGCTGTATTACATTTTGTAGTGCAGTTTAGTTACCAGAATGTTTAGTCTTGTAAACCGGTACGACATTTGTCAACTTCTATTCTGTAGGGAACTGTGATGTCATAATCGAGTAGTTAAATATTAATTTTAGTGGTAAAACCAGGCTGGAAGCACACTTTTTTGCAAATACTGTTGGCAAGCCGTCTGGCACTGCCTCTTTGCAGATGTTGCTTTGTTACTTTATCAAATGACGTTTCTGAGCAACAAAAAACAGATAGGAGCATGTGTAAGTGCGATTCCGTGCTGCTAATTTAACCCTAAAGAGCAAATCAATAAAGACGAATGTAGTAAGAGTATAAAATATGTGTTCTTTATTTTATTAGGCTACTACTCAGCAATTTCTAATGGAAAAACCAAATAACAAATTAAATCATTTTAATTACTCAGTAGTAGCCACGGACTCAGGATTTGAGCCCGGTTGATGGCAATAGGCTCGCCCTCTATTACATGGGACTTAAACATAACTGGTGAAATGTGGGTGTACTATTAGGTACACCTCTGCCTAACCCTTCGAGTATTACAGGCGTTATGTTATGTTATTTTAATAGGGGTACACGGACTCAGTTGTTTCGACTTGTGTCCAGCAACAGTCACTTGTTTTCTTGACATGAGTACCGTCGCTCAGCGCAAGTGACATCAGAATGACTTTTATTTGTTTTCACGGCGGTCGGTGTCGCAAGACGCATGTCGCTTGATCGTGTAACTCGTGGCCGAGCGTTTATAATATAAAGTAGGTGCGCGTCAAGTGTGGCCGTCCTTATTCATTTGCTCTAAGTGATCTACGTTTACCATTTAGCTTTCTAGTTCCTAGTGATGTAGGTCTTAGATTCCCGGGAATTTTAAATGGAATTTTAAATAGGAACATCGCGAATATTCTTTAACGTGGCATCGTAACGTTAACACGAGTAAATTTCGAATGGAAAATGATCGTTTGATACATTTTATTTCAATTTGTTCAAAATGAACACGTTACATAGTTATGTTCTGTTTACATAATTATGTGTAAATTTGTCCATGATGCATAAAGTTCAAACAAAATATAACTGTTGTATGAATATCATTTCATTTATTGTGACCTGACCCGAAACCAAACAATAGTCAACACAGTAGAGCTTTTTAAACACAATAGAGCTAGCTTGGACACTACACTTTTTCAGTTGATTATAAAACTTTTATTTTACTAGTTTGGTGTATAAATCTGTCTAACTAAGAGGAGCTCGTGGCTAAATAATAACAGCCGCACTGGTCAGTCTTCAAGGTTAAGTTGCGATCCCAAGGACGGTCCGTGGATGAGAGACTATCCGTTACATACCGAGTTTCCTCCGCTCCTCGGAAAGTACGTTAAGATGTTGGTCCGGCTGTCATTTATAAATCTTTTGACAGTCGTTAAGTACGCAGTCGTCGGTAGTGTGACTAAAAACCCCAGACAAAGCTGAGCATAATCATTTCCTAAGTATTCAAATCATGATACCTCACTCTTACTTTTTTTTTTTTTCCGGATGGGAAATCATCAAATGACCCCCCCACTCTGGGCGGAGCGGAAGGGAGTGTCAGACTTGTACTGACTAAAACCCATCCATGTTCCTTCTTTGCCCTTTGTGTTCCAGGGCCACGGTATCTCTTTCGAACAGTCCCGCAGCTCTGGCAGGCATCGGCCCATGCGGACCCCTACGTGGTTGCTGACATCTCTTTGAGGCGCGCGTGCAACACTCGCGCGCCGTCGACACGGCCTGTCGTCATAAGACGGCCGGACGGCGAGCTGGCCCAACACAGTAGAGCTATTATTAATCGACAAATAAAAAAAGAAAACAAAAGGAAAAATTAAAACGAGCTTTGAATTGTTTTAATTTTTCCATTTGTTTTCTTTTTTTATTTGTCGACTAATAGATGGATGGATTGTGTGAGGAATGATACGATATAGAAAGGAGTAAATGATGCCGTGACGTCTGACTGGTGAGAATGGAAGATGAAGACGTGTTGAAGAAGGGCAAGATGATGATCTTTATTTGTCGAATGCTTGGTTTTTGGCTTCTTTTTAGGGTTCCGTACCTCAAAAGGGAAAACGGAACCCTTTACACTCGCGTGTCTATCTGTCTGTCCGTCTGTCACAATTTACTCCGAAACTACTGGACCGATTGAGTTGATATTTGGTACAAGTATGTAAATCGGTGACCGTGTAACGTAAATCATGAATTTTAAACATGGCGCCACTTTTGGGGGTAAACTAGAAAATGAAAAAAAAGTTTTGACTAGCGACTCGCACTGGGCCGGTTTTTTATTGGTATGGTATATCACAATGTGCGTCTTTTTGAGAAAAACAAACAAAGTTTCTGTCTCTTATTTAAATACGACAACGACGCCATCAGTCAAAATTATTCACGCTACACCACACAACAAGAAATTCCTCATAATCCTTGAACACAAACGGCCATTTTCTGCCATTCTATTCCAAACCATTTCATCTCTGTGAAGCTGAAACAAAGGCTTTCAGCGTCTCCAGAAAATTGCCTCCATCGGGTCATTAGCTTCGGTGCAATCCCGGGAGTCCCGGGGTGGCCGTCCCGGGGTTAGGGCTGCCATCCCTCGGTTTTTGGTGCTCGTACTCTGTCCTGAACATTCTGGATTTTTTACTTAAGATGTGATCAAACTGGTACGGACAGATTGCGAAACGGACTCCAGAGACCGGACTTCGACAATTAGAAATAATTATACTAAAAATCGGTCACTGTACAACATGTGTGTGTGTTTGTGTGAGTTTGAACAACTGGTAAAATGTGGGTGTACAGTTAGGTCCACCTCTGCCTTACCTCTGTTATGTTATCGGTCACTGTACTCTGTCCGCAGCTAGACCGCAATTCGCTGAACCTGTCCAAAGATTTTTTTGCTAAAACAATGAATTGACTACCGAAAGATGATCAAGTTCGTATTCCTTTGTTTGCAAATGTCCGGCTGTTCGTTGGGACTTTTTAGATTACGAAATGTTAACGTAACGTAACACTACCCGGACTGGCGTCCCGGGGTGGAATCCCGGGGTGTTATCCCGGGGTGACTGCATTGCATGTAGGTACGTCCTTACTGTGTGGTTGTGTTTTCTTTTAACGTGTTTTTATTTAAATGGTAACAGAATAAGTGCGGGAGTAGACAGTGTTGGACAATGCAATTAGAACGTTTGTAAAAATAATACAGTGGATACAATGCAGCTCTGTAATTTGTCTTGGAGACATTTGCACTATGTTTTAAATACAAATGTGTATGTGTCATTGTAATTGTTCTTGTGTTTTCTTTTTCAGTGTGTAAAGGGACCCTTCACGAAGCCGTCAACCAAGCATTCTGTACATCAAACTAAGTAACTTTACGTAAAAATTATTGCTGGGAAACGACTTTTTTTTTGAGGTTATAAATCACGTTTTACGGTAGGACTCAATGTAACGCACTCAAAGCATTGTGCTGATGGATGGATTGAATAGTACGAGGGTCGTGGAGGTGGTTTAAGTAAAAATCTTACATTAAAAACATGTATTTAAAAAAAAACTTGTGAAAAAGTTGGAACTTTGACCCCCAATATCTTTGTAACTAGAAGGTTCCCAGGTATGGTCTAGAACAAAAAAATGTTCGCAATGACGGGGAGAACAAGTGCCTTTCGGCTTCGTTAAGGATATTGCTACACCCTTTATAAAATGATTCTTGTTTATGTATGAAAAAAAAAAAACTATATATTGTGAAAAACTCTAACCTAACATTTTGGTTTGTAGAAACAAAGCGATTACAATTACAAACTTTAAAAATCGATTTCTCTTGAAGATGATAATGTGGATTGGTACATTATGGCAGAACTACTATTTGGATCTCCGACAAAGGATGCACAGATACAATATACATAGGTCAAAGTTACCTATACACACAAAAGGTTCTTTTAAGTCAAAGAGCGGGGGGGGTCATTTGATGATTCACCATGCGAAAGTGTTTTCCTTCAATTACAATAGACCACAGCGTGCACATAAAACGAGGTGTTAAGTGTTATTTAATTAAGACAAGGATATACTAAATATTACTCTACATGGTCCTCATATGACTTGAGCAATGTCTGGACTTTAAAAGAGACGGTGACCTCTGAGTTTGTTTCGGATGTTTCTTCTCAGAGTAGTCAGGTATGAAACACCGGCCCCATCTAGTTTTAAAACGTAACATGTTGACATGTAAAAGAGTTTTGTAAACCAATTTACAGAAATAAATATGATTTATAAGTTTAAGGAAAATGACACTCATTGTTCGACTGAATTATATTTTGTACTAGCGCCCGCCCCGGCTTCGCACGTGTGCAATATACACCGTGACTTTTTAGTTGTCTTATAAAGGTGGTCCACTCAATGTACCCGACTTAAAATAGCTCTAGGCACGATATTTTTTTTTACATCCCATAATAGGTACAAAGAAAAATAAATAATACATTAGAATAAAATTATGTAACATCCTGTTAATGATCTTTACGTGTCACACGGGAGAACATACCTACAAAGCGCTCGAGTCAGTAGATCATCGCTCGCAACAGGGTGTTTTAACTACGTCATACGTCATAATACTGAATAATATTTTTATTTTCAAATTATTAAAATCTCATAAATACCTATTTTTCTTTTATGAATGTTTAGTAGTCATTGGATAGATGAAGTGGGCTGCCGTTGTAAGACGACTAAAAAGTCACTGTGTAAGGTAAGGTAAGGTCTATCTTTTCATACACGAAATATTTTAAGAGTAACTTCTATAAGTCGTAAAGTCGCCATAGCACGAAAAAAAAATATATCCGAGTGTTTTTTTTGCATAAAACCTTTACTCCCATATTCTAACAATAACAATAGGTAAATGCGACGTAGTAAACTAGCGTAATGGATGTTCAAAAATAAGGAGCCAGTATTTATTTTGTGGGTTAAGTAATTTAAAATAATTTATTTTTTTATAAAAATATACTCAGATAAAAAAAAAATCCCTTGAAATGGCTTTTTTATAGCCGTTAGATGATTCCCTGAAAATATTTCGTGTATGAATAGTTAGACCTTATATATAAACCTTCCTCTTGAATCACTCTATCTATTAGTGAAAACCGCATCAAAATCCGTTGTGTAGTTTTAAACACCTAAGCATACATAGGGACAGACAGACAGCGGGAAGCGACTTTGTTTTATACTAAATAGTGATACTGAAATAATTTCGGTTCGTTTTTACGTAGGTACTTACTTAGGTTAGATGATTGTAGAAATAGTCTTTTTTTATCTATAAACGACGAAAATGTTCTCTGAAAACTTTTTAGACCTATGTATCCTGCTTATGCGTATAAAGTTTCATCAAAATCGGTTCAGTCATTTCGAAAAAGGCGTAAGTTGTAAGCGCCCTTCACTGCTATAAAAAATATCATCCAGCACAAAAAAAACTCACAGCAACCCCGGCGCACCCCACCCCTAATTTAAGTATATTACATTCATCTCACGGAAATGAATCCCAGAAAAACAAACGTCCTGATTCGGCCCTGTATGTTATTGCGTTGACATGTGAATGAATGCATAATGTAATATAATCGCACCTGTTTGCCGCGTAAGGAAATATAGCATTAACAGCTCTTGCCCGCGATTTCGCTCGCGTTAATTTAGAATTTGACAATCAATTAGGGTTGTACTCTGCTTGTAATAATTCAATCAAAATTCGAAAGACACGTGGCGCCATCTATTATCATGAGAACGTTATTGTTGTTTTGCTCGGGAACAGTACTTTTTTCGGGATGAAAAGTACCCTATGTCTGTTTCTGTAAACCTGACAACGTGTATGCAAAATTTCAAGATGATTGGATCAGGGGTTTAGGCGTGAAAAGGTAACAAAAAAAACTTACTTTCGCAATTATGATATTAGTTAGGATGGAATAGGACTATATTTAGGCATTAATTTGGCTGTTTTTGATATGGAAAGAAAAATTCGAGTGCGATCAGGGTTTGAAACTGCGACCTTCCTATTTCTGTACACCGGACGTCTTAACCAATTAGAGCATCGCACCCTGCTCACAGTTCTCGAAATTTTCGTTTCATCATTAACGTCTAAAAAATCGAAGAAAAAAAAACGAAAAAAAAATCAATTAATCAATCAATCGAATCGAATCGATTGAAATCGGAAGGTAGCAGGTTCAAACCCTGCTCGCACTCGAATTTTTCTTTTAATGTCAAAAACAGCTGTAGTTCCCTACGCAGGGTTTGCGTAAAAACCATATTTAAAATTAATTTGGCTTTTTATCTAGGTTTAGAGTTAGTGAACTTAGCCTTTATAAAATGTACGAGTAGGACTAACAGAAATAGAAAGTCCCGCTCACTACACCAGCACTTGCTACTAGTCGACAAAGACGGAGACGCGACTGAAGAGTCATCAAGCGTCACCCGCGGCGAGTCAGAGATAGTGCCATGAACTACTCGCTCAAGCGACACGGAGTTGCGAAGGCGAGTGCGGGGAAAACATCGCTGACTTTTCATAACATCACGCCTGTAATCCCCGTAGGGTTAAGCAGAGATGTACCTGATAGTACATCCCAATAAGTAATAAGGGGTGAGCCTATTGTTATCAAACGGTCACGAATCCCAGACTCCGTGGCTGATATCATCATCATCATCTGCCTGCCTTTTCCCAACTATGTTGGGGTCGGCTTCCAGTTTAACCGGATGCAGCTTAATACCAGTAGTTTACATGGAGCGACTGTCTATCTGACCTCCACAACCCAGCTGGTACTGAGTAATACGGTAATACTCCGTGGCTGATAAAAATGGAAAAACTCGATAGCACTTTGCCAGACCTAGGAATCGAACCCAGGACCTCATGCTCAGCAGTCGCACTTGCGACCAGTTAACCAACGTGGCAGTCTGACTTATCATCATTTTCAAAATCAGAGTGATATTTAGAGCGTCCAATAAAATACGTGCGGGTTCACGGTGCGGGGGCCCGATAACAAAATATTCTAAGAAAACTCTTTCAGATTCTGATTCTTTTAACCGATTGTTTGTGAATGTGTAAACATTGTAGACTTTGTAGATTCCTAGATGATTATTAACTTTTTATCTTGTTTTATGTTTTTTTGTGAGGTCATCATCTGCCTAGCCTTTTTCCCAACTATGCGGGGGTCGGCTTCCAGTTTAACCGGATGCAGTTGAATACCAGTATTTTACATGGAGCGATTTCCTATCTGACCTCCACAACCCAGTTAGTACTGAGTAATACGATACCCCTTGGTAAGACTGGTTGTCAGACTTTTGGGCCACTGACTACCTAACGACTGTCAAAGATCTATAAATGACAGCCGGGACCAACGGCTTAACGTGCTTTCCGAGGCACGGAGGAAACTCGGTATGTAATGGGTGGTCCATGGGTGATCCAGCCTAGGCAGGCGCGGCTTAACCTAAAGATCGACCCGAACGGCTGGTATTATTTAGCCACGAGCTCCTCAACGTTTTATTGTGAGGTAAGCAACGACTTATTGTCGGCCTACGCTGTCCCCCCCATACTATATATATAACGCTGTAACATGATAATATTGTAATACCAAATCATTTTAAAAAAGTGACCATGGAGTTTCTTGCGGTCTCCTCTCCATAGGAAACGCCCAAACCGAACTGTGCACCTTCTTGTCGACGTTTTATAAGTGCCCATGCAGGCTTATGTGAAAGAAAGGTCCGTTTACACCTTGTATATTCAATCACCTCTCATAACTAAAATACTGGATTCTCTTACACAACTACCTTTAACAACGAACCTCATTGCAATTATAAATATGTTTTCTTTCTATCTTTCTTTAAATTTACCAGCATATTTATTCACAAACGCTTCGATTCGATTTCGATTCGACAAGTCGTATGTCTATCTTTTTTTAGCATTACGAAAGCGAGCGAGATAGACATACAAGTTTCCGAATCGAAGTCGAATCGAAGCCTTTGCCGACATTTCTGTCGTATTCAAATAATAAGGCCACATTAAACTTTGACTTGCATTCAAAAAAGCTCGCTTCGACAAAATGTATCTCGTATCAAAATGCACATACATTTGCAATGTTCGCATAAACACTGGTACTCAACTGCACCCGGTTAGACTGGAAGCCGACCACGACATAGTTGGGAAAAGGCAGGCAGATGATGATGGAGATTTGCATGTTCGTGACATGACCCTCGCATAAGTCTGTACACGACTTTACATTCACTCCACTTTGTACAAAAGTCTTTGTGAATTCTGTGTAGTTCTTTTGTTTCAAAGAATAATGAGTTAAGAACGTTTATACAGAAAGTTGGCAACGTCGCAAATAGCTGTCAAATATTTCGCTGTTTTGATTAATTTGTCAATATTACTGTATGGAAATAAGAAATATGGCTAACTAGTGAATTAAAATATTGATTATGACATGCAACAATTGATTTCGTAATAACGAATATATAGTTTTAGATGTAAAAGAAGTATTTGGAAACTTTCCAAATGCCTTTTTGCACCTAAAACGGTTACAACATCAAATTCAGTTTTTTAATTGCAATTCATTATTAATATTCTAGTTCACTAGTTAGCCGTATTTATTATTCATATACAATAATATTGCCAAAATAATTAAAACTGGTAAATATTTGACAGCTATTTGCGACGTTGCCAACTTTTTGGATTACCGCTCGTAATAGTCCAATACCTAAAGCTTGACATATATATCGTCAACCACTTTTCACCCTTATATCTTGAGAACTAAGGTTGAAAAGTGGTCGCCTGTCAGTGAGCGTGGTAGTACATATTCGAAACTTACATTTAACCACTATGTCAACAAAAAAACTCAAAGCATTTATTTCAATTAGACCGTTACATGCACTTTTGAAAGTCAAAAACAAAAGGATGAAGCTACAGTCCCAGTCACAAGATAAAATATAAGATAAGATAAATTTTTATTTGCTCAAACATGTGTACAGTCACGAGCATCAATATGTATACACTTTCCTAAATTTAATAGCAATTTTCGCGAGAAATAACGATTGTAACTTGGAGATAGGATCTTTTTCATAAAAAATAGTTCTGAATACGTTGATCGTAACAACATGAAATTTGAATCAGAACAGTAGGAGAAAAACACTTCAAAAAGTTGTTAATTGTTAAAATATTGGTGCTCGTGACTGTACACATACAATAATAAAAAGTGGATGTAGGATAACATTAATAAAAAAATATTAAATAGCAAAGTTAAACATTATAAAAAAAAATATAATGTAATCAGTGTCTGTAAAATTAGCAACTAGTCATAAATGTCAAAATGTTACATGTCATAAAAGGAAAAGAAAAAAGCTAATAATAATAAATGTCAAAGTC
Organism: Noctua janthina; assembly: GCA_963576755.1. Lineage (NCBI taxonomy): Eukaryota > Metazoa > Arthropoda > Insecta > Lepidoptera > Noctuidae > Noctua > Noctua janthina. Next base: position 626,327 of record OY755077.1, read on the forward strand.
AGATAAATAAAATCATAATTAAATCTACATCACATTAAGAGTCGAATGATTCTGACAGAAATACATTATTTACTATTTTAGATAAGGTAAGATAAACTTAAAAATCAATAAAAGTTACGTAAAATTAATAAAAATGTCTAAAGTACATCATTTAAATAGTCAGCAATATTATAGAAACACGAGACATAATAACCTGTGAAAGTACTGAAGAAACGATGAAGCTGTCGACTGTTACTACTCAAACGTCCTTTTATATCTTTTAAACTATCCACTATATCTTATAAGCATATAAACCGACTCTTACCGGCGTAAACCCGTATAAACCGGTGATATTTCACGTAAGACTACGGTTTCGCCGAAACAATTTGAAATAAGAGGTGGACTTTAGTCGGTTTTAGGCAATTCTTTTAGTAAATCCTGTGACTTATTGTTTGTGACAGCCAGCTTTTTCATTTTAACTAGAGTTTTGTTAGCTATCTGCTTTAAACAAACCGGCAAACGGACCCTTTTTTTTTTTTTTTTTCCGGATGGGAAATCATCAAATGACCCCCCCCACTCTGGGCGGAGCGGAAGGGAGTGTCAGACTTGTACTGACTAAAACCCATCCATGTTCCTTCTTTGCCCTTTGTGTTCCAGGGCCACGGTATCCCTTTCGAACAGTCCCGCAGCCCTGGCAGGCATCGGCCCTTGCGGACCCCTACTTATTTGCTGACATCTCTTTGAGGCGCACGTGGAACACGAACGCGCCGTCGAAACGGCCTGTCGTCATAAGACGGCCGGACGGCGAGCTGGCCCATAACTCGCCGTCCACAGGCCACTCGCCGTCCGGCCGTCTTATGACGACAGGCCGTGTCGACGGAGCTATACAGGTTGTAAACAGACCCTTCACGAAGCCGTCAACCAAGCATTCTGTACATCAAACTGATTAACTTTACGCATAAATTATTGCTGGGAAAAAATAATTTTTTGGTTGATAAATCATCTTTTACGGTAGCTCAATGTAACGCACTCAAAACATTGTGCTAATAGATGCATTGAATAGTACGGAGGTCAAGGACGTATTTAAAGTTAAGTTAAAACATTATTGTATAGCCACCTTTTAGTACCTATTTTTCTGTTCCTTTCTTCTTTTCTGTATTTAGTGTGTACATAAAATGTTAAATAAATAAATAAACAAAAACTTGAAATGCAAAAAAAAACATGTGAAAAAGTTGGATCAAACACCCATTATAATAATAGTAAGTTGCCATCTGGGGGGTTACCATGCCGTTTAAAAGCAGCAGTAATTCTAGTGTGGGAAAGAGACAGAGCTATACAGGTCGTCTAGCGCCATCTTTTTCCCACACTGGAACTACCTATGTTTTAAGACGTTGTGGTAGGCCCCCTGCCTGTTTTTTCCCAGCTATGTTGTGGTCTGGTTTCAAAAAACCAGATGCAGCTGAATACCAGTATTTTACATGGAGCCTCTGCCTATCTAACCTCCCAGTAACCTTTGTTTAAAGAAAGTATAACATCACGCCGGTATTCCCTAAAGGGTTTGGCAGATGATTACCATATCACGCCTACCTCGGCAGTCATGTATTAAGGCGAGCGTATTATCATCAACTTGGCCTTAATCCTGACTCTGTGCCGTTACTGAGAAGTCATAACATTACGCCTGTAGTCCCCGAAGGGTTAGGTAGTGGTGTACCTAATAAAAGTCCCAAGTAATAGGGGGCGAGCCTATTGCCATCAACCGGGCACAAATCCAGACTTCGTAGCTGCTACTGAGAAATTCCTTTTGGCAAAATCTAATAACACTTTGCCCGACCCGGGAATCGAACTCAGAACTTAGAATCGGCTTAGCACTAAACGCTTGCGTCCACTAAACAAACGAGGTAGTCTGGAATAAGCTTCAAATGTGTGGTTATTTCTTTTGTTGATTGCAAGTCACGTATTCCCAATCTTATAACTATAAGCACATAAGGTGCATTTTTCCGCATCACAGATGAAGTTAATCACAACTCGACCATACGCTTGTCATGGTATGTTCCCGACATTGAGTAAGCGTAGGTCTTGGGTCCTTCCGATGGGGAAAATGTTGTGTCGCGGTCTGTTACAAGAAAATACAGGGTATAAACAGAACCTTCACATAGCCGTCAACCAAGCATTCTGTACATCAAACTAAGTAACTTTACGCAAAAATAATTGCTGAAAATCGACTTTTGTTTTGGGGTGAAAAATCACGTTTTACGGTAGGACTCGATGGAAAGCACTCAAAGCATTGTGCTGATGGATGGATTGAAAAGTACGGGGGCCGTGGAGGTGTGTAAAGTAAAAATCTTACATTAAAAACGTGTATTAAAAAAAAATACTTGTGAAAAAGTTGAAACTTTGACCTCCAATATCTCCGTAACTAGAAGGTTCCCAGGTATGTTCTAGAACAAAAAAATGATCGCAGTGACGGGGAGAACGAGTGCCTTTAGTTTATGTTAAGGGTCTATTTACACACATTAAAAAGTTCAGAGTAAAGGGTAAAAAAGTGCAATCATCATCTGCCTGTCTATTCCGTTTGCCTCGGTTATGTTGAACCGTTCACATGTTACCGACACATCTGTCACGTGGTACTGACGTCCTCTCGGCCGTGTCACGTCTCGTGAGCGTGCAACGTGACACCTTTGTTGCAAAATACAGGGTGGAGGGGACACCAATGTGACGCATAAATGCTTACCACACATCATTCCGAAACCACCTAAGACGGCAGAAATTGTAAAATACAAGTAGAAATGGTAGTTTATCATTTATGAATTTTAATTCTAATTCTATTCAAACTAATATTATTAATGCGTAGGTAAGTTTGTTTGTTACCTTTTCACGCCTAAACCACTAAACCGATCATCCTGAAATTATCCACATACGTTGTCAGGTGTACAGAAACGGACATAGGGTACCTTTCATCCCGAAAAAAAGTACTGTTCCCGAGGAAAACATCAATAACGTTCTTATGATAATAGATGGCGCCACGTGTCTTTCGAATCATGATTGAATTATTTTGTTACATGCAGATTACAACCCGAATTGATTGTCAAATTATTAATAACGATCGAAGCCACGGGATAAAGCTAGTATTGCACATTGCTGTGCCCTAACAGGGTCCATAATTGTTCTTAGCTGTAAGCCTTTTGTAACACCATTTTAACATTGTTGAACGCAATCAAAATGAATATGAAAACCTATACGTAGACACATAGCTAACAAAATACAGCCCCCGTAGCATGACAGCCCCGTAAACAAAAATTTCTTTGACGGAAGAATCGACAAAATGACAGATTGTGTCGACACAATGACAGATTTCTTTGCACTATCTGTTATTTTAACTCGTAAAGCATTCAAAGAGAGACATGTAAACCTAATTTTAGCAGCCAAGAATTTTATATAGCAAAGGAATTTTGATGCCAGACAATATTTGCATATGAATGAGCAGACAGCATAAAATACTTAATGATGTAAAAACTATGCAAGCTGCATTAAAGTGCATTCACACCGAAATTGCATTTTCTAGAGCAATTGACAAAATGACAGATTGTGTCAACACAATGACAGATTCCTTTGCACTATCTGTTGATTTTTCCCGCACATAAATCCTTGTCTACGGTGGTCATGCTACGGGGCAGGTACGAGTATACTACATACCACTGTCTACTCCTTCGCTAATACAGGCGTGATGGTATGTGTATTGTCAGTTTCTAGACACGTCTGAATATCGGTGTTTCACATGGAGCGACTGTGTATCAGATAGTGCCCATTCACATGGCCACATGGCCACGCGATGTCTTTTCAACGCGCCCTTTTGAAGCGAGTTGACGTGAACAAGTGACGCTGTTGTTTTGTGTTTCATAGTTCCGTGTTTGTGAATGCTTGATCATATAACATCACGCTTGTGTTGTTTAAGGAGGTAGGCAGAAGGACCCCGCCGAACAGAAAAAGATCTGGGGGGTGGCTCAGAATGATGTACTGAATACGTGGTTACCGTTTTCGCGTCGGTGTCCCTTCCACCGCGTATCATCATCATTTCAGCCGAAAGACGTCCACTGCTGGACATAGGCCTCCCCCAAGTGTCGCCACTTTGACCGGTACCGTGCGTCTCGCATCCAGCGGATCCCTGCAACCTTCACCAGGTCATCGGTACCACCACCTCGTACATTATATTAAAATTTAATTTTATGTAGTTAATGATAAGTAATCATTTGAAACTCGTGAAAGCCGAGAAAGATAAGCAAATCAAGTATCTTGCTTTGGCTCACGAGGTTGTCGACATGTGGGATGTGGACTCAGCGATCATTGTGCCGATAATTGTATCAACCCATGGCTTAATTGCCAAGAGCCTCGACCAATACCTGAGGAGGCTCTCGTTAGGCAGCTGGATCAAGGGCTAGATTCAGAAAGCGGTACTCCTGGACACGGCTCGTATTGTTAGGAGGTTCCTCTCTCTGGAGCCCGGACCGCCGGTAGCTTGGACCCAGATCCCGATACCGGTGGGCTACAATTTTTTATATTTTTTAATGTTTCTTTTATATTGTGTTTTGTAAGGAATATTTAAAAATATAAATAATTTGTATGGAAATACATAAAGGATAATAGTAATCATTTCTACTAAGTTAATAAGTCTCCTTTTTAAGGAAATCTCTCGCCGACTGGTCGACACTTCGCGTGACCAGAGGGCTGGCTCTTTCTTTGTCCAAAGAATTAGCATTGCCATTCAGCGTGGCAATGCTGCCAGTCTTCTGGGCACGTTTCCAGATGACAGCGATGCGGAGGAGTACTTTGACGCCTAAGTGTCCTATTGTCGTCGTTGTTTAGATGTTTATATTTTCTTACTTTTAGTCTTATTTTTATCATTAGTTTAGTTCTATTTGTAGCCTGTATATAATGTAAATATAATTATATTTATATAGTTTAAAATATGTAACATACCTATTACAATTACGCGATTACAATTATAAACATATTATGTATTAGTTACAGGTCAAACTTAATACCCCACGGTCAACAGACGCACTTGTAATCGCTAGACCAAAGAGGCAGTTTGTCTCAAACCGTGATTGATACAAAGTGGCCAGCGAACCGAAATCTCTGGTCAAATCACAGTAGTCAGCTGTCTCTGGCAGTGACACGATTGTAAAGGGGGATGAAGGCCCTTTCAACTTGGTTTGGACCTAGCTTTTGTTATAACGTGACCTTACAGAAGCAATGTACAAACGACAGCACATCAAGCTACTACAATCTGTCAAATTTCTTTAATAGATTTTGCAACTTTATCGGTAAAGCATTAGGTTCAAGGTTGATTGGGAAAATTTGACAGTTCCGGTTAGCTTGATGTGCTGGCGTCTGTACATAAATCGTAACGTAATTTTAAAAAGGAAGACAGCGTAAGCAAAGTTTTGGGTACGGATGTAGATGGCTTTATGAGTAGAAAAAGACCAAAAAAACAATGGATGGACTGTGTGAAGGATGACGTGGCTTGAAAAGAGGTGACTGCTGAGATGACGAGTAATAGAGAAGTATGGAAGAAGAAGACATGCTGCGCTGACCCCAAATGAATTGCGATAAGGGGAGGAGTATGATGATGATTGCACAAACAATATAAAACAATGAAATTAAAAGCCTTAAGCTCCGGGTAAAGTTACGCGTCATAGCGATATTTGTTTTGTTCTACGAGTAGATATTGTAGGTGAAAGTTTTGTTTGTATAACTTTAAATGCCTCCACGGTACGTACTTAGTGTGGGTGAGCTGGTGAAAAATCACGTTTTACGGTAGGACTCAATATAACGCACTCAAAACATTGTGCTGATGGATGGATTGAATAGTACGGGGGCCGTAGAGGTGTTTAAAGTAAAAATCTTACATTAAAAACCTGTATTAGGTCTTTACCTATGAAATTGGAGATTTGTATGAAAATTTTAAAAACAATTTTTTATTTTAGCTTATCTAGCTTTTTTATCTTTCCGATTTGACGCAAGTGCTTCAATGTCGTGTTGACACTAACTCCAAGGCCCGCAGCCAGCTCAGCCGTAGATCGAGTTGGATCCACTACCGCCTTCAATTCCTCGTTGTCGACAATGGTTACCGCCGACCGCAAGGCTAATTCTTCAACTCAAAATTAGCAGATTTAAAACGATTGAACTAATAATGAACCGTGTTTATGCAAGCAGTACTAGACCCGTATACGTCGTTAATGTTTCGTGTTGTTTGCACAGCGGTATGTCAACGTAGGAACTCATATTCGACAATTGTACGAATTTTCAGTTTATCCATGGCGCCAAAAACTACCACAATTTCACAAAAACAAAAAACTATCTAAAACAAATGACTGAATTTGAAATTAAAAGAACACGGCTTTCGAATAAAATTTATTTGAATTTCGAATTGCACGCCAATCCACAAATAATTAAATCTGAAAATGCTGGTTTTTAAATCTCCAATTACATAGGTAAAGACCTATTATTACAAAAAAAAAACTTGTGAAAAAGTTGGAACTTTGACCCTCAATACCTCCGTAACTAGAAGGTTTCCGTATGGTCTAGAACAACAAAAATATCGCAATGACGGGGAGTACAAGTGCCTTTCGGCTTCGTTAAGGGTCTTGTTACACTCTTTATAATAGGGCGCGATCCTATTACCATCAACCGGGCACAAATCCCGGCTGCTACTAAGAAATTCGTAATGGTAATGATTATATTTATTGTTTCATAAATAATGTTATTCTCTCCGCGTTTGCTAGTAACGAGACGATTCAGTTAAAATATAAAGACGGCCATTATTTACTGTTACTCTGATTTATATGATCGTTATTTATGATTAAGAAAGGTTCAGATAACACAAGAACGGAGAGATTTCGTTGAATAAGAATCTGTTTCGATCCAATATTGAAAATAAATGAGGTCATTAGTTTTTAGGATACCGTACTCGTACGTTGAAAGCTGGATTCATTTGTATTTATTTCGTACACCAACAGCAGTACATACAGAACCATTAGTTAGTATTATAAAAAATAAAGTGCTGTTTTTTAAAAGGTTTACACTAATATTGCAATTTGAGTGGGAATCGAATACACGACCTCTCCTTAGGTAGTGAGCCTTTTAACGTTACTTAGTTTCTTTCTTTATCTTTTTTTTAGAAAATACTTCAAAGTTCCATTTACTTCTTTTAAGGATAAAAGCCTCAAAAGCGTCATTTTGCATAAAAAGCAGCTGCTTACAGAAACTGGTATATTTTGATCTGTGCAACGATGTACGAAAACGGGTACACATGTGAGGTTTTAAAATCGTATCAAGAAATTGGGACCACCTGTATGCTAATGAATAGCTTTATAATTGACACTGAAAAGGTGATATTTACCATGTAAATAGTAAACATGGTAAATATTCCATTTTCAGTGTTAATTTTGAGTTGCCGATATAATTTTGAAACGACAAGAAAGAGGGTAGACCGAATTATCTGCTCATAAACACCCACCCGCAATAACTTCAGTTTATCCGTGATCATGGTGCTTGCAACAGAGCCGAAATATAGGAAACTCAAAACAAGAAATAAACATGGTAAATATCCCGTTTTCAGTGTTAACACTTTAATCATTAGCTGTCGAAAATCCATCTAGGAGCTCGTGGCTAAATAATAACAGCCGCTCGGATCGATCTTTAGGTTAAACCGTGCTTGCCTAGGTTGGTCTGTGGATGGGTGACCACCCATTACATATCGAGTTTCCTCCGTGCCTCGGAAAGCACGTTAAGCCGTTGGTCCCGGCTGTCATTTGTAGATCTTTGACAGTCGTTAGATAGTCAGTGGCACAAAAAGTCTGACAACCAGACTTACCAAAGGGTATCGTTTTACCCAGTACTAACTGGGTTGTGGAGGTCAGATAGGCAGTCGCTTCATGTAAAATACTGGTATTCAGCTGCATCCGGTTAGACGTGAAGCCGACCCCAACATAGTTGGGAAAAGGCTAGGCTGATGATGATGTCGAAAATCCATCTAGAACTTTTCATTTGTATTAAATAAAAAGCAAGAGAACCAAGGTTCCCGACGTAGCCCGAAGAATAGCCTAACTTAAGTGGCAGTGGGCAGGGCATATTGCTCGCAGAACGGATGGCCGATGGGGCCGGAAAGTTCTGGAGTGGCGACCGCGAACTGGAAGACGTTGCGTTGGAAGGCCTCACTAGGTGGACCGATGACCTGGTGAAGGTTGCAGGGATCCGCTGGATGCGAGTCGCACGGGACCGGTTAATATGGCGACACTTGGGGGAGGCCTATGTCCAGCAGTGGACGTCTTTCGGCTGAAATGATGATGATGATGATGAAATAAAAAGGTTTCCTTGTTATGACTATGTAGTAGCGACTGCATATCTGACTTCCACACCAGTTACTAAGTATAATACGATACTTCTTGTTGTATCGGGCTTCTAAGTTCTCTAATCTATAAATGGCAGTCGGACCTGATTTTCGAAGGTTGAAAGGGTCTCGTGTAATGGATACTCACCCATCCACGGATCGACCTCGGCGAGTGTAACTTAACCTCGCTCGATCCACGTAGCTAATATTATTAAGCCATGAGACCGTTCTACCATATTTTCGGCCTACCAAATATAAGGTCCCAACTAATACTGGCCAAGGTAGCTTAAAGTCGGTTCCCGCAGTTCCATTCATTCGTACACAAAGTCGGTCTTTCATTCACTCTCATTCAGTCGGTCTTTCATTCAAGCTAGTTCATACAGGGAAGTTTATTGTGGCAAAATAGTGAATTATGTAGTGCGGTTCTTTAGGCATTTTGTTTGAAAAAAAAGTGTTTATAAGACTTTTTTTTTTCTTTTTTGTATCCATTCCTTGCCTATATGCAATAAAAGCTACAGAAACATCATTCAGACGCCTTTTAAAAGAGCTTTTTTCAGTCGACAAATACGGATTACTTTGTTGTTCATCTGTCAAGACCCTTTTTCTCAAGAACGCATGAAGCTATTGAGCTAAAATTATTATAAAATACTCAAGTCTGCTACCCTTTAAAGCAGTAAAAATATCAAACTTGTAAGTCAACGCGATCAAAAGATATGACCGTTTATGTCGCATTTATGGCGATTCCACAAGGGAATCAAAACCTATAAGTACTTCCCGTTGACCTAGAATCATGAAATTTGGCAAGAAGCAATGTCTTACAGCACATGTAAAGGAAAAAATCTGAAAACCGTAAATATGTCGTTTATTAACAAAATACTTACAAGTTTATGCGGAACCCTCGATGCGCGAGTTCAACTCGCACTTGGCCGGTTTTTTCTGTCCATTCTTTGCAAAAACATCATTCTGACGCTATTTAAAAGAGCTTTATGTCCAAGTACCCTATGTCCGTTTCTGTACACCTGACAACGTATTTGCAAAATTTCAGGATGATCGGTTCAGTGGTTTAGGCGTGAAAAGGTAACAAACAAACAAACTTACTTTCGCATTTATAATATTAGTATGGACTAGTATCGACTACTACTTTATGCCATTGGTCCCGGCTGTCATTTGTAGATCTTTGACAATCGTTATAGGTAGTCAGTGGCTCAAAAAGTCTGACAACCAGTCTTACCAAGAGGTATCCTATTGCCAGGGCTGTTCAAAAGAGATACCGTGGCCCTGGAACACAAAGGGCAAAGAAGGAACATGGATGGGTTTTAGTCAGTACAAGTCTGACACTCCCTTCCGCTCCGCCCAGAGTGGGTGGGTCATTTAATGATTTCCCATCCGGAAAAAAAAGGAAAACAAGGGGTATCCTATTACCTAGCACTAACTGGGTTGTGGAGGTCAAAAAGGCAGTCGGTCCATGTAAAATACGGGTATTCAGCAGCTGCATCCGGTTAGACTGGAAGCCGACCCTAACATAGTTGGGGAAAAGCTAGACAGATGATGATGATGATGATAGTATGGAAGTATGAATTATCTGGTAAAGGTTGCGGGGATCCGCTGGATGCGAGACGCACGGGACCGGTCAATGTGGCGACACTTGGGGGAGGCCTATGTCCAGCAGTGGACGTCTTTCGGTTGAAATGATGATGATGATGATGAATTATCTGTAAAAGTCCAGTTCCCGGAGACCAGTCCGCAATCTGACCGCACCTCAAGTGTGATTTTCCCAGCTTCCCTACGCAGGCATGCAGAGCTGTAACAGCATTAGCTAGGAAATGAACGCGAACCTTTTCCGATCAATGACTAATGTTCAGAGCACCGAGCCGACTTGTGATTAATGGAAGCTTAGAGTGGGGTGAGCAGATGTCTTCCTTAGCTGTTAACAGGGTGGAAACGGATTTAATTGAAAGGGCCATAAAGATGGAGTCGTGAACGTGGACGAGGCAAGAGGATGTAAGGTCGTGGCGTTCTGTGATTTCTGTGTATGACAGGATCATGTAGTCAATACATATTTTTATGTTTTTTGTTCTTTACATAAAGGGTGTAAATAGACCCTTAACATAAACGAAAGGCACTTGTTCTCCCCGTCAATCATTTTTTTGTTCTAGACCATACCTGGGAACCTTCTAGTTACGGAGATATTAGGGGTCAAAGTTCCAACTTATTCACAAGTTTTTTCTTAAATACATGTTTTTAATGTAAGATTTTTGCTTTACACACCTCCACGACCCTCGTACTATTCAATCCATTCATCAGCACAATGCTATGAGTGCTTTCCATCGAGTCCTACCGTAAAACGTGATTTTTCACCCCAAAAAAAAAAGTCTATTCCCAGCAATAATTTTTGCGTAAAGTTACTTAGTTTGATGTACTTGGTTGGTGTGCTTGGTTGACGGATATGTGAAGGGTCTGTTTACACCCGGTATTAATCTCCTTCGAAAAGTTGCAAAACACACTTGTTAGTGTGTTTTGCAACATAATGACCAGAGTACAGAATATTCATTAACGTTTTGAACGCCATTGTCACATATACGTGACAAAAAAGCGCATGTCCTGTACACCAAATGACACAGATATGTGACAAAATGGTAGGTGAAATTGTGGTTTGGTGTGCGTTTATGCTCCGGCGTTCAAAAAGGTGGAAACGCTAAGATAGCCCAAGAAATTCAAATTTTCTTAAGTTTTTTTGCGATATGCAAGTCAGTGTCAGGATTTATACTGAACAAAATACGATTAGCGATTGTAACACGTATGTATTTACAGAATTATAATCACGAATCCGTGTATGACCAGATGTATGAACGTGGACGAGGCTAGGCTAAGGGCTATGTGAGGACTGCCTACCCCCCATGGAAAAAAGGCGTTAGTTTTATATGTATAATCGTTAAAATCATCAGTACAACCCTCTCATATCATTTATTTATTTAACTATTTATGCACACACAGAAGACAACACAGGAAAATAACATTATAATATATGAGTACAAAGGTACTGCTTATTTCGAAAGAAATTTCTGCCAGCAGACCCGCAAAAAGGAGAAATGAAAAAGAAATGTAGACAATAGTGTGGAAGAGAATAATGTGTATAATATGTGCCTTAACTAACTAACTTATATAAATATACAGATAAGTAAATATTAATATATACTTATATAAATACATAATTCTAAGATATATAAACTAATAAAAATATATATGTATAATATAAATCATAATTGAGAGGAAAGGTAATGCTCTTTCACTCTGGTTTTAAACAATGAAATGTTCTTCAGATCACGGATGCAAGGTGGAAGTGAGTTCCACAACCTTACAGCATGGACGGAGAAGGAGTAGGAGTAATAGCTGGATTTATGAGGATGGGATTTAAGTAGGGATCTAAGGTGCGATCTACACGGTGCGTCAGTAGGGCGGGCTTAAGAAAAACGCTCACGCAGGTACGAAGGATAGGACGGGTTGTGTAGGATATTGAAGAGGAGACATAGGATCCTAGTGTTCCTGCAAAGGCGGATTGGGAGCCACTTGAGTTCTTTGCGAAGGTGAGAAACGTGGTCATATTTACGGAGACCAAAAATAAAGCGAATACATAAATTTTGCAAGCGCTCAAGCATTTTTCATTTCATTTATACTGTATTAATTTATTTAATTTCTGACGTCATAATGTAATGTATGCAAGGTGTCATTTGTTTTGATTATTGATATTCCATATTTACAAAATTTTTTTTTTTTAGTAGTACGTTGTCCCACACTAGGAATTTCTCCTGTATCGTGGGTGCGTTTACAAACATTTAAACTCACATACACAAACAGCCAGACCCCGAACAACTACCTGTAGGCCATACAAATATAAGTTCCGTGAGCGGGATCGAATCCACGACACGCAGCGCATCAGCCAATCGCTCAGCCACTGTACCAACCGTGCCGTCAAAATTATAATATGTACTAGTTTTGCACACCTGTTAGGGTAGGATATGGTCCTGAGCTATATTTGTTGTGTTTCATCCTTATGTGTACCATACCCATATTTAAGCAAAATAAATGATTTCGATGATCCGAATCATATTTTAATCAACATACTACGAGACAATGACTGCAAAAAACTTAAGAAAATTTGAATTTCACAGACTACCTTAGCATATCCTGGTACAGCTGTACCCTGGTTAATGGCCTTGTTCTTATTTTAGGTGGTATAGCTACCGTCAGCGTCACTGACGCTCGACGGACTGTTTTTACGGTTTACGTTGAGATGTAAATTTCAACAATTTTTTAAATAATCCTAATGAAATTCTTCTCTTTGTCCCCAGAGGAAGAATGCGAAGAATCAATCTTCCCTACGGGCGTGGTGCGACATCGTCCCGAACCGCCGGGAACTCTCGCGCAGTCCACGCGCTTCACCGCACATGAGATCAAGCTGATGTACCGAGGGTTCAAACAGGTACAGGCTCCATCAGGTCCCGTGGTTCGAACCTAGGCAAGCTGATTGCTTTGTGATTCCATCATCACTGCATCAAAAGTTCGTGGCTAAATAATAACAGTCGCACAGGTCAATCTCCAGGTTAAGCCGTGCTTGACTAGGGTAGTCCGTGGGTGGGTGACCACCCATTACATACCGTGGTTCCTCCATGCTTCGGAAAACACGTTCGAAAAGCCGCTGGTCCCTGCTGTCATTTGTAGGCCTTAGACAGTCGTTACAGCAAGTCAGTGGCCGGAAAGTCTGACAACCAGTCTTACTAAGGGGTATTGTGGCCAGGCTTAGCGATGGGAACAGTAAGAGTCCCCGCAGACGAGAACAATCGGTCGACTGCGCTCGAACAATTTGCCTATTATTAGGCAGCTTTTGAAGGGAACTCTCGCAGAGTCTGTCGATTAAACGATCGACAAGTGTGATACTGATAAGAGCGCTATACTACTGATTTAGCAGTTGGCCGATAGTTTGCCGATAGTATAGTTTGAAGGCAATCCTGTAGCCCATCAAACTGATTTAACGGCCGATACCGAAGAGTTGTAATATGCGCACTAGCGTATATGTTCGAACTGATTAAGTGCCCGACTAAACTAACGGCCGACAGAAGTTCTGCAGTCTGCGGGGGCTCTAAAGATTAATTGTCACCATGACTGTGACCACGTATCTTCGTTTGTTCCAGGAGTGTCCTTCAGGCGTGGTTGATGAAGAGGCTTTCAAGAATATCTTCTGTCAATTCTTCCCACTCGGAGGTGCGTATTTAATTCATACATTATTAAGTATTTAAAGTTTTATGTAAGCTTTTTCACTCTTTACAAAAAAGGCAGTCTAATGGTAGACACGGTAAATATTAAAGCCACAATGCAGCACAAAAATAAGCTAATTTCGAGCAAACTAAATTTAATACAATGAGCATAATGAGTAAAAGAATAAAAAAAAATATTATACTCAGAGAGACGATTCTGTTAATGGGCACACTAACTAGTAGCAAACAAGCAAGCTTTTAACAGCTTGTATATTCCAACATACCTTTAACGACGACGCAAAAATTATTAAGCCGTATGATCTGCGGTCCTCGTTTTACTTACATTACTATACAACCGTGCTTCTTCTGGGCACAACCTATCCTTTCATCATCTTCTCTTTTCATTCTCTTCTCTTTATCACAGTTCCTTTGTAGTCGGCGCATGTCTTCTTCTTCCATACTTCTCTATTACTCGTCATCTCATCCGACACCTCCTTTCTTGCCATATCATCCTTCACACAGTCCATCCGTCGTTTCTTTGGTCTTCCTCTACTCTTACCCATCCACGTTCATACTCAGAACTTTCCTCACGACATTTTCCTCATTTAACCAACCGATTACCACAAACTATCCACTACCAAAAACTATTAAAAATGAATTGTTTTGTTTCAGATGCCACTCAATACGCGCACTATGTGTTTAAGACCATCAAACACAAACAAACTGGGAAAGTGAACTTCGAGGTAAGATCATAACATAACATCATCACGCCTGTAGTCCCCGAAGGGTTAGGCAGAGGTGTCAGTGGCGAAGGTTCCATACAACCCGATTCCTACCGGATTCCCTTTGAAAAATGGCACAGTCAGTATTCTATAGATAAATAATATAATCACATTAAAGATATGTGCACCGGCTTACCTCTTACAAAAAATGACCCTTCGCTACTGAGAGGTGTACTTAATAGTTCACCCACACATTTCACCAGTTATGTTTTGAAGTCCCATGTAATAGGGGGCGAGCCTATTGTCATCAACCGGTCACGGATCCAGACTAAAAGACTGACGGAAGAATTAAGTAATACTTTGCTTGACCTGGGATCGATTCCCACAAGTAATTTTTGCTCTTCTTGCTCTTCTTGCTCTTCTTGCTCTATTTGCTCTTCTCTTCTTTTTCTTTTTGCTGTTGTTTCTTTCTTGTCAAATAACTCGGCTTTTTAGGGTTCCGTACCCGAAGGGTAACCAACGGGACCCTATTACTAAGCCTCCGCTGTCCGTCCGTCTGTCTGTCAGCGGGCTGTATCTCATGATCCGTAATAAATAGTTGAAATTTTCATAGAATGTGTTTTTCTGTTGCCGCTATAACAATAAATAATAATGAGCCTATTGCCATCAATCGGGCACAAATCCAGACTCCGTAGCTGCTACTGAGAAATTCCTGATGGAATAACCAAATAACACTTTGCCCAACCCGGGAATCGAACACGCATACACAACAAACTTTCCACGCGAACGAAGTCGCGGGCAACAGCTAGTAAATAATAAAAATTAAAGGAGGCTCCCTTACTACTATGGTACGGAACCCTTCGTGCGCGAGTCCGACTCACACTTGGCCGATTTGTCTAGCAACAGGTGCAAACGCCGTTCAAGAGTAAAGTCACTTCAGACAAAGCAGGTCTTTTCTGCAAATCTCGCAGTCAAAATTAGGTTTGCTGTAAGAAAACCCAATTTTGGGTTAAGCTCGCCGTTGTACATAAGCTATATTATTGCAAATTGTACGTATAATTGTTATTTTGTGTAGAAGAATAAGAATAAGAATGTTTTGCTTCAACGAATCAATTGATTACGTGTCTCCAAAACTGAATAATTCTCTATTGAACGTTTTCGCATGGCTTAAAACAAACTACAGAGCTCTCTATAAATAGTTAAGCATAAATTATGTATGAGGTCCATTATAAATTGAGATACCCCTTTGAAGTGTATTCCTAAGGCCTTTGTAGTCCAAGATATAATTGTCAGATAATGCTTTTAGCTTTATACCTATTATATTTGGATATTCCATTAATAAGAGATCAGGTTACACTGGTTTTCGGTGTAAAATGCAAATAGAAGGAATATATTTTGAACTTCTTGAAACTTTAAGAAGTACTTTTGAACTAAAAGTTTAAAATAAGTTGCTTTTAAGTAAATTACATTACTTCTGAATGTTCGGCCTCTTTGGTTAGCGTGATTGCTGATCGTGAAGGCTTGGGTTCGATACCCAGGTTAGTCTAAGTGTTAGTTACATCCCGCCTGTAATCCCCGAAGGGGTTAGGCAGAGGTGCACCTAATATTGAACCCACATTTCGCCAGTTATGTTTAAGTCCCATGTAATAGGGGGCGAGCCTATTGCCATCAACTGGGCATAAATCCAGACTCCATGACTGCTACTGAGAAATTCCTGATGGAAAAACCCAACAACATTTTGCCCGACCCGAGAATCAAACTCAGAACCCTATGGTCAGCAGATGCGCTTGCGACCGCTAGATCAACGAGTAAGAGAACTTTTACCATTTTGCACTCTCTTTTACTGATGGCGATAAACCAACTTATTGCCATCAGCCAACCATCAGCTCATAAAATGGTTATTACACAGTAATAGTGCAGGATCACATCATGACGAAACCAGCATGTTTTAAAACCAAAAAATCGAAGATACGACCATCTACCAACCGGCGCTCGTAGTTAAATAATACTTAACATCCGCTCGGATCGATCTTCAGGATAACCTGCGCTTGCCTAGGTTGGTCCGTGGATGGGTGCCCACCCAATACTTACCAAGTTGCCTCCGTGCCTCGGAAAACACGCCAAGCTGCCATTTGCAGATCTTTTCTCTTTTCTCTCTTTTTTTTTTTTTTTTTTCTTTTTTTTTCTTTTTTTTTCTTTTTTTTTTTCTTTTGACAGTCGTTGCAAGCAGTGGCCCAAATGTCTGACAACCAGTCTTACCAAGGGGTATCGTATTACCCAGTACTAACTGGATTGTGGAGGTCAGATAGACAGTCGCTCCATGTAAAATACTGGGTATTCAGCTGCTCCAATTATACTAAAAGGCGACCCCAACATAGTTGGGAAACGGCAGGCAGATGATGACAGTCACATCGCAAGTCACGTCGGATGACTCGTGGCTCTAAAGAATTTCTTTAATTGATTTTCTCTGCTGTCGCTCTCGCTGTCGCAAGTCGTGTGTCGCTTGTGCGCGTAGCTCGTGGCCGAACGTTTAGCTAAGCCTTTGACTCAGCCAACCTATTATACAGTCAGTTGATCCCTTCAATAGAAATATAGAGTAATTTGAACAAAGGCCAAATGAACGCCAAATAAAACAATGATGGCCGCTCTCGGTCTATAGAGAGAGACATACCAACGTGTTAGAGAGAGAAGGAATGAAACCAATTAAACAATCGTTGGAAATAGTGATTGCTTTGTTTGTAACGGACATTAATTATTTATTGTTCAAGTAATTCAACTTATCATTGAAATGGCTATACGAATGGCGAAGGCTTCTCGATTCCTACCGGCTTTTCTTTGAAAACGGGCACAATCAGTATTTCATAGACAAATAATAAAATCACATTAAATATAGGTACTCCGGTTTACCTCTTAAAAAATTGACCCTTCGCTACTGGGCTTTAGAAGTGGACCAAGAGGCGGTGGATGGATGAATGACATGACGGGAAATATGGAAAATAGAGAAAGAAGTACTGAAGAAGAACACATGCTGCACAGACCACTAAAATATTGGGAGAACGGTACTTACGACAGAATTACGTGTGTAGTCTAGAAAAAAAGAGTAAAGAGTATCCATGGAGTTTCTTGTCCGTTCTTCCCCATAGAGATCTGGCCTTTGGAATGTGCAACTACAGTACTTTCACAGTTTTGGGGTATTCCTCAAAGCGCAACTATTTTTAATCGCAACCGACTAACCGCAATTAAATTATTCCTCGAAGCTCAACCATTAGTTGCGCTCACAAATTCAAATTAAAAATATTGTATGTTTATTCCTCAAAGCGCAACCATGATGAAAAATAGAGAGGGTTATGATGGATTAATTTTTTTTTTCAATCGTTTGAATTTGTGAGCGCAACTATTGGTTGCGCTTCGAGGAATAATTTAGTTGCGCTTAAAAATAGTTGCGCTTTGAGGAATACCCCACAGTTTTAATGCCTTGTGACTGGGACTGTAGCTACATTTCATTGTTGTCTTTGTTTCGACAATTCAAAAGTGCCTGTAACTGGCCTACTTGAAATAAAGGTTTGGTTTTGATTTTGATACATTTGAGTACACACATTTCGACAGTTATGGGTTTTTAAATGCCACCTTGAATGGCAATGCTAATTCTTTAGTCAAAGAAAGAGCCAGCTCTCTGGTCATGCGAAGTGTCGACCAGTCGGCGAGAGATTTCCCCAAAAAGGAGACGCGCACTCATAGGATACTTTTTATCCTAGAAGAATAATCCCGTGGAAAATTCCCGAACTACACGCGGGCAAAGCCGCAGGTATAAGCTAGCACTTAATATACACTGTTTTAAGCTTTCACGGTTTTAAACTAAACTTATACTGTCACTTACGGGATATAATCACAGAAGACATACCGTAAGGGACAGTATAAGTTTACTTAATATACGATATTTTCAACTTTTTTGTAACTCATCGTTAGTATAAGTATACGGCAATGATATAAATAAATAAAATAAAATAAGTTTATATCATATTATTTTGGCTTACATTGCAAGTCGAGGAGTCTTCATTTAGGCATAGAAAATGCCTGTAGGTGAAGGCTCCGCTCTTTCCATACATTATAAACTTACAAATAGGTGAATAACAAAAAGAGAAAAAAAAAGAAAAAGAAATTACGATCAATTGTATGACTGGGTGTGTGCGTCTGTGTGTGCGTGCGTGCGTGTGTTTAAGAGAGAGGGAGATAGAAGCACGGAGTCTCCAAATACAGGCAATGTTTTGCTTAATAGGAGGCTCCAAACACGTTTAAATGCTAATAGTGACAATAATAATATAATGCTCGGTTATTACGTATTCTCGGAAGCGCTCAATCATTGCTACATCGTATACCTTAGGCGATCAAATTCTACCTAGATCAAACTCTATTCGTGATCTGGGGGTTCATCATGATTCCAAACTTAGTTTTGAAATAAACGTTGATGCAATAGTCGCTAAGGCATCAAAATCACTGGGTTTCATAATGCGGTTATCCAAGTGCTTCACTCAAGCCAAAACTTTAAAAATACTATACTGTACTTTTGTTAGAAGCCACCTGGAATCTGCGTCTGAAATATGGAACCCATGTTACCATAAATACATTGACCGCATTGAGAGCATCCAAAGAAGATTCATAAGGTATCTATGTTATCATCAAAAAGTACCATATCATTCGGAAAACTACCATAACCTTTGCAAACAATATCATATATTACCTTTACTCAAACGCCGCGAGATTTCTGACTGTGTGTTTGTTGAAAATTTTCAATAACACCATAAACTGTAGCGATATTTTGTCAAAATTTTATTTCAACGTTCCCTTGAAATCTAAACGATACAATCCACCTTTGTGTGTGCCATTTGCTTCAACTAATTATAGGCAGAATTCGTACATTGTGCGTGCAAGCAGAAACTTAAACAAGCTCTGTAAACAGTATGATATAGATCTATTCCAAACTAGTGTGTCGTCAGCTAGGAAGTGCTTAAGTCGAAGCTTTTTCATGTAGTTCATTTTGTTATGATGGTTGTTATGCAGTGTGAGCAACAGAGTAATTATGCTGTAGTATATAGTAACTTGGTGTGAATGTCCATAGAATTTACTTTTTTTTTCTTTCTGTATTTTAAAAGTGGAGACCTGCAATTGGCTTTCAGACTATTGTACTGTCCTTGATCTGTTTGTTTTAGCTGTAAGTCTCCCATGTTATCTAAATAAATAAATAAAATATTTTTGTATTTTTTTTGTATCATTTTAGCAAAAATAAATAATTAAAATTTAATATTCTTTGATACAATTTTCCTTCTTAGTAAATATTCAAAAATATGTAAAATTTATTCAATCAAGGGTCAAGTATTTTCTTCGCAATATTTGTCTTCATGCATATTTTATAAGTTTACTTCAATTTACTGGCTGACCCAATCTCGTTCTATAGCGACAATATTATATGTCAAATGTTTTCTTTTTCTATTGAGGCACGGGAATTTGTTTCTATTCTGCCAATGGAGAAAACTTTTGGATCTTTTTATGCTGTGGCCAATAGGGACAATATTAAAAGGGTTTCTTTTTAGGGTTCCGCCTGTTGACAAATACCATAAAATGGAACCCTTACAGATTCATTCTGGCTGTGACTGTCCGTCTGTACGTCACAGCCATTTTACTCCGAGACTAGCATGAGGTTCTCAGTTTGATTCCCAGGTCAAACGAACTGTATTGGATTTTTCCATCAGGAAGCAGCCACGGATCCTGAATGCCTGGTTGATGGCAAGAGGCTCGCTTCCTATTACATGAGACTTAAACATAAATAGCGCAATGATGGCTTACTATGGAAGGAAAATTTCTTTCCATCATTTTTTTAATAGATGGGGCCAGTACTGTCCGTGACGTTCCGAGCATCGTAGTACAATAGAGAGAAAAAATCTACATCTTTTTAATAAAAGAGGTGACAGACACAGTTACAGTACTAGAAATAGAGACCAATTAGTTCAGCCAGGCGTCAGACTCGCTAAAGTAGACTCATCTTTCATGGGGTTCTGTTTGAGATGCTATAATAAAATTCCACAAAGTATTCTTGAACTGAATGAAACGAAATTTAAAACATGCATTAAACGCACACTATGTAAGAAAGCATATTACAAGTTGGACGATTATATCACTGATAAAAATGCTTGGCTCAATGCCGGTCCTGCTCCACAAGAACAGGGGCGCCTAAATTGATAGCATTAAATAGTATTGTTGGAGCTGCTGAAGATTGTATAACTATCTTTGCATTGTATAGATTCAATCTCTTTTGTATTATATAGCCGCCTAGCCCATATTGTGTGAGTACTATGTACTAGAAAGCTGTCATTCGCTGGAAACCTGCGTCTTTTCTTGACTTGAATTTGCCTTGGCGGTTAGGAGTATGTCATGCTCACTCAAATGTCTCGCTGATGGTGGCACGTGTGTCGGATCATTTAGTTCCCTTCAAAATGGTTGAGTTGAATGGTGCTGATACATGCGTCATGTTCGTGAACGGGCGCTGTCAGTTGTGACTGGTCATCTCTTATTTGCCACGGCTTATTTGAATTAATTATTTTATTTTTGAATTGTTTTTACTATGGACACTTTTAACGTACACATCTTGCTGCATCGTTCTCACATAATGTACCATCTCAAAATGAATGATGTAACCAAGGTTTTGTTAAAGTATTCTGATTTAAAAGAGTGTTCATGGAGTTTCTTGCCCGTTCTTCTCCATAGAGATCTACGCTAGGGAATGGGCAACTACAGTACTTTCACAGTTTTTGTGCCTTGTGACTGGGACTGTAGCTATATTTTACTGTTTCCTTTGTTTCGACAATTCAAAAGTGCCTGTAACTGGCCTACTTGAAATAAATGCTTTGATTTAGATTTTTTTTGATTTTGATTTTGAATACGACATCATGACGTAAGTTTGTACGGTGCACGTCGCGTCATAGATTTCCACGACACAAATACTTCGGAACGTGTTAAGTTCTGACCCTCAAGACTTAAAGTACGATCACCTCCAATAAACGGAATGAGCGCTAAGTACTTACAAAGTTTCGAGTAAGTCCAGGCTAAAACCATTTTAGTTTACGATCCCTGACAATGAATTTATTCTCATCATTGCTTCGCTAATAGATTTGCTCCTAAAGTTGTGGATAAAAATCGTGGATCGAATGAAACAAGGCGATAGTTGGTATTATTTGCAGTAAAAAATCTCTTTGTGACAGAGTCTTATCTTGATCTCCTTAAAATTTATGACTACTTCAGTGTTTTTTAAGAAAATACCAACATTTTTAATAAATAGGAAATTAGAGTAAAATGGGTTGCTTCTAGGAAATGTATTATCACTACAGAAGTGCTTTTATGACAGTATATATCATGATTTATGAGTATTGGCACTTTTTCAATATATTTTAAGTCTCACGAAAGATCATTTGTAACTTCAGAACATTACTGTAAAAAATGTACTACCACAAAATTAACCTTATAACTCTAGTATCGCCCTGCTCCACAATTTTTACCCACCCTGTATATTGTCGCCAAGGCCTCGCTTTGGGCATCGTTTGCATACATACATAGTCTGTACATGTACACAGACACGTAAATCAATGTCGACACGACGAAATATAGCTCGTATTATTCACAGCCAACGAAGATCGAACGTTCAAAATGGCTTGCATTTTAAATTCAACGTTTAGAAACCAAATATTTTAGGAGCAGTCGAGTTCTTTATGAAGGAGCTCATCTACCATACGTATTCCAGTTGCCAAAAGTTATTGAAGCTTGGTCTGATAAATGATAAATGATGTTAATTTTTCAAATAGGTTTTTATAAAAACTTTTACATGTCATTTTTAGGGTTCCGTACCTGAAGGGTAACCAACGGGACCCTAATACCAAGCCTCCGCTGTCTGTCCGCCCGTCTGTCTCTCAGTGCGGACAGTATCTCATGATCCGTAATAGGTAGACAATTAAAATTTTCACAGAATGTGTATTTCAGTTGCCGCTATAACAACAAATATAAAATAAAAAAAATTAAAGGGGGCTCCCCTACAATGACGGTACGGAACCCTTTAAGCGCGAGTCCGACTCGCACTTACTACTCTGAGAAGAAACAGCCGAAACAAAAACTCAGAGGTCATAGTCTCTTTTATGGTCTAGACATAATCTTGGTCAACTCACACGAGGACTATGCAGATTAGTGTCTGAGATGGTCTTTTGAAGAAAGGACCAGACAGATTTGGGTGGACCTGTCCAGGCAGTGCAAGCATTTGTTAGTGATCGTGTAGCTCGACTTATAACTCAAGGAGCTCAACGACACGACGAACAATACCAAAGAAAGGTCATTTGGGTAGGTCGCTTAGACTTCTTGTTTTTTATAATCTGGTGTCAGAGCTTTTATGCCGCCGGCAGAAAGAAAGCCAGGTCAGAGACCCATGTCTCTGACCTGGCTTTCCATGCCGTCGAGAAAGATCTCTGTCATGCTGGTTTCCTCACGAACTTTCCCTTCACCAAAGCAAGTGGTGTGACTGTCGGACTGCCAAGTCATAGGTCTCGAGTTCGAACCCAAGGCACGCAAATCAGATTTGTCGTATTCATGAGCGTCTTGTATAATTATCATTTGCTTCGCTGAAGGAAATCATCGTGAGGAAACCAGCATGCCTGAGAGATATTTCTCGACGGCATGTAAAGCCAAGTCAGCGGCCCATGGGTGGCATAAAAACTCTGACACCACGTTAGGCACTAACTAAAGAAGAAGACGACAGGCATATATACGATTTTAACTGTGTCTCTGGGATGGCAAGGCGTCTGTGATGTCTCAAGCATCTATAGACGGTGTTGACGAAATTGTATTAAATTAATCTAGTTTAAGTAGTTTAAGACGGCACGCCTACAGCATTCTCCTGACTCTAATGTAGTGTGAAATAATTTTATTTCTAGGTTTCATCCACTTTTAGGGCTATTCAGTAAGACCTTGATTATCTAAAAGCTTTTTTGTATAATGATTACCTACAGCCACTAGACTAAGAGACTGTATAACCATGAATTTGTTAAAATGAGGCTTCGTTTTGACGCACTTACACTGGCACCAGCTGGGGGTCGCAACTAGACGCGCAAGCGCACATTATGCACAAGATCTTTCCTAACTAATATTATAAATGCGAAAGTAAGTTTGTTTGTTACCTTTTCACGCCTAAACCACTGAACCGATCATCCTGAAATTTTTCATATACGTTGTCAGGTGTACAGAAACGGACATAGGCTACATTTCATCCCGCAAAAAAGTATTGTTCCCGAGTAAAATAACATTCATTCAATAACATTCTTATGCTAACAGATGGCCCAACGTGTCTATCGAATCATGATTGAATCATATTATTATAGAAACTTTATTGGTGTGTTAAGAGTTGAATTGTTAAATTCTAAATTAACGCGAGCGAAGCCGCAGGAAAAAGCTAGTAAATAATACATTATCACGCCTATATTCTTCATAAAGTAATCAGAGTCTATCAAACCCAGATTTCGCTATTTATGTTTATGTGCCACATAAAAGAGGCACTTACTGACTCTGAAAAATAACGACAACTCTCTCTAACTTGCGACCCGTTCACTAGATAAAGGAGGTAGACCATTGTGGGTAGACTACATGCTAGACCTACCAGTAATTAACGCACATCCTGAAATTAGTTTGTTCAGAATCGTTTACTGAATCGATTTCTATAATTTTTATTATAGGTATTTTTTTTCCCCAAAAATAATTAAAACTACGTAAATTACAGTAAAAACTCGTTAACTCGTTTCGAACGCGAGCGAATACCTACTAGGCTAACAAGACCCTCATACCTACGTGTGCGACTGTCTGCGTTCGTGGATTTGTACTGTGACCACAACATTCTTTCGGAATTAGTATAACTAAATCAATCAATAATCAATGCTCATATATATGTTTAACTAAAAATTCAGTGTATGTATTATAATTATAACATAATATACTAATTGGGGTGTCTGAAGGTGTGCGTTAATTACGTTACATGTTGTATATTCACCAGTATTCTCTACCTTGTATTTAATCTCCTCTTCCACCATCTTCCAGGAATTCCTGGACATCTTGTCCCGCGTGGCGCGCGGCTCGGTGCAGGAGAAGCTGTCGTGGGTGTTCACGCTGTACGATGTGGACGGCGACGGGCGCATCTCCCGCGCAGAGATGCTGGCCGTGGTGCAGGCGATATACGAGCTGCTGGGGCGCGCCGCGGTGCCGCCTGTGCACAGCACGGCCGCAAAGGACCATGTGGATCGGATATTTCATGTGTGTTCATCATCTGCTTGCCTATTCCCAACTATAATGGTGTCTAACCAGATGCAGCTGAATACCAGTAGGTTAAACCAGTCAGGAACAAATGGGCCTGCTCTATGACATATGGCCTATATTACGCAAAGCCTGTCTGACCACCACAACTCAATGTTTCTGTAACTTTGATATTTGAGGGTAGTTCAAGGTTTATTTTGAAAAAGGAACAACAACAACAAACAAACAATGAATTATTATGAAACAATTCTTCGGGTGCATTTTAATCTCCACTTACCTACCGCTTTGGTCCATCGCACAGTTCTAATGGACAGTCAGCTGCATATGTCGTACAAGCTATATTCCTGTTTCCAGTTGATGGATACAAACTGCGACGGCGTGGTGACCCCAGACGAGCTCGCGCGCTGGTGCAGCCGCGACCCCGCGCTGCTGAACTCGCTGGAGACGATGGACACAGTCTTGTGATCCACGGGCCGTAGCGCCGAGCATAGGTAAAACTACACTAATAGACTAATACAGACCCTTCACGAAGCCCTCAACTAAGCATTTTGTACATCAAACTGAGTAACTTTACGCAAAAATTATTGCTGGGAAACGACTTTATTTTGGGGTGAAAAATCTCGTTTTACGGTAGCACTCAAAGAAACGCACTCAAAACATTGTGCTGATGGATGGATTGAATAGAACGGGGGTCGTGGAGGTGTTTAAAGTAAAAATCTCACATTAAAAACATGTAAGTTAAAAAAAAAACTTGTGTTAATGTTGGAACCCCCCAACCTCTCCGCCAACATCTCCGTAACTAGAAGGTTCCAAGGTATGGTCTAGATCAAAAAAAAATATAGCAATGGCGCCATGGCGGAGATAACAAATGCCTTACATGCTTTATAGTCGTACCACAGATAATATAATACTACGTGTCGTACACAGGCTTACATGACCAAAATAACTTGAGACGTGGTGGAATTTAGAACTACGTTTAAAAGTTTGACTGGTGGGTGGCGTTATCTAAGCAAGCAGCGCCACCCTGATGTTTCAGGTAAAGTTGGTCAAGTAATACTCTAGTCACATTAGCAATGGCAATGGGGTGGCTAACATTGGCCGTGGAACCGATGACCGTCAGAAGAATCGGGAAGTATTAAGGTGCACCTTCAGGCAGGAGCCACGGTGTCTACAGAATGGCTGGTAGCAGCTGGATGACAATTGCGGAGAATTGATCTGAATGGAGGCCTATGTCCAACAAAACAGACTTATAATCTCTGGAAAACTTTAAGTACTAACTCTGCACCAATTCCAGGTCGGACTCGGCGCGCGCATCCTGCTCCACGGCCGCTGACAACTGTTCACCCTCTCCCTCTGGTCTCCCAACCACTCATTCCACAACCTTCGTACCCCCCATCCAGATAGACAAGGACAGAACTAGCATCGAGAGCTACGCTCCACAATTACACCCTCACAAAGACAGATCCATGTCTGAAAGCTTCGCTTCCGTTGAAACTCATGTTGATAGAGATAAAAGTATTGTGGAGAGTGAGTGTGAGAGCGGGATAGAGAGCGGCGCGGCTAGTTCGTCTACCAGTGGAGTGAAGAGTGTAGTCAGTAGTGGGATTGGACGGAGTGAGGAAGATAAAGTTGTGGTGGAGAGGAAAGTGGAGGAGAAGAAGAAGCAGCCACCGCCGGTGCCTGCTAGAGTTATTGCTTGTGTGAGTATTATGACTTTTACTATTTTGGTTGCTTTCCAGGGTACAACCACGATGGAAAAGAGGAGGTTCGCAGATTTCACTGGCGACTGGTGGTTTAGGTGGGGCACTTTGTTAGGAGAACTAAAAGCTACAGAGCGAATCGAGATTGGTGATGGTCGATCGGTCAAAGAGTCAGAGACACAGGAGTCAGGGTAGATCGTTACGGCAATGCTTGGAAGAAGTAGATGAATCAGCATTAACACTAAAAACGGGATATTTGCCATGTTTACTGTTTGTTTTGAGTTCCCGATATTTCGGCGTTGTTCCAAGCACCATTGATCACGGATTGACAGAAAGTGCCGTAAAAAGTTCGCGAGCAGACACAGTGAGTTTCGTGTGTCGGGAACAGAATCGAGTTGCGAGTGACTGGTAGCGGTACTGAGTGCAAAAAACGAACAAGAAAGAGGGTAGACCGATTTGGCTGCTCATAAACACCCACCCGCAATAACTTCAGTTTATCCGTGATCATGGTGCTTGCAACAACGCCGAAATATCGGGAACTCAAAGAAATAATAAACATGATAAATATCCCGTTTTCAGTGTTGATGAGAATGTTAGTGACGATGACAGTTTTAAAAACTTAGTAGATGAATTATGATGAGGTGATGAACAGACACTGAGAATGATCAGAATCACCACGCTTAATAGGTGGTTTAGTGATTACAGAATATAGTACAAGCAGTAGCGAAGGGTCAATTTATGTAAGAGGTAAGCCGGAGTACATATCTTTAATGTGATTATATTATTTTTCTAGAGTACAGACTGTGCCAATTTTCAAAGGGAATCCGGGAGGAATCGAGTTGTATGAAACCTTCGCCACTGGTACAAGATGGTTTAGACTCTAAATCAGGAAATAAAAGGATAAAGATAAGAAGATAAAGGATAAAGATAGAGATAAGGATGTAAAAAAAAATCACAAGAATTTCTATCACCGTAAATAAGATAAGATAAGATAAGATAAGATAATTTATTTCGCAAATATGGGTGCAGTACATGGTGTAAAAAACAATTAGCAAAGTTCAGCCACATTTTACCATTAGGCATGCGAAAGGTACAAGACCATCAACAAAAATAAACAAAAAAAAAAACAAAACATAAACAAATAAAATAATATTTTATTGTTCTTAGTAAATAATACGTTAAGTAAGTTATTACAATTATGTGTTTCAGATTACTGAAGAAACAGTCGCACGCAAAGTCAAGCGCAGGTCTCGAAGATCAAGCTCGCCGCAGCTGCCACGGTGAACAACACCTAAACTTCATTGATTTAAGGTTTAATTACCTCTGAACGCTGTGCTTATGATACTATGCATTCCAATATGTACCTTACGCTATTGTTAAGTCACATGAGATTATTAGATTTTAGAAAGTATTCGACAATTCAAAGAAACTATAAACGAAATCGATTTTGGAATCGAACTCGCTGTAGTCAACAATTCTGATGTTTGAAACGAGAAAGTTTTATTTTAAAGCACGTGAAATTATCTGCAATGTCACAAAATCATGTTTTTCAGTTACTTAAAGGCTAAACAACCGATATTCAAATACGGTTTTCTGATATAATTCTGTTCAAACTTTATGGCGGCTCGGAAGTTAGCTGCGAATGACGGTCTGCACAGGTATGACGATTCAAACTAAATGGCGGCTCGGAACATCTAGCGTAAAGCTGCGCAGAACACAATTTTAGGTATCAGCGGGGCGCTGAGGACGCATCGTCTTGACTGTGTAATGAGCAGACCGTCACTCGCAGCTAACTTCCGAGCCGACATGTTTGAACACAAATACTGGGTGGAAGGGATACCGACGCGAAAACAGCTGTTTACTACAAAACTGCCATACCTACACTCAGAATGATGTTCTGAATACGTGGTAACCGTTTTCACGTCGGTGTTCCACCCCGTATAGTAAACTGTGTCTGTGTAAAAATATTTCTTTTTAATATTTTTTCTCGAAATCGTTTTCGTTTCAGTTGCAAGAACAACTAAACATTTTACTTAAAGCATTTTAATTTTCCAGAAGGTAAATTATTATTAGGGTTACGAATATAGTAATTTATATCACTTGTCAGGTCTTTTCTTAACATAATTAAATTACTAATTGCCTTGAGCATGACTATAAACATCGTCAATATAGACAAAGCATTATTTACATAATTATACACCGTGACTTTTTAGTCGTCTTACAAAGTTGGAACACTCAATGTATCCGACATAAAGTACCTCTAGGTGCGATAATTTTTACTATCAATTAAGTTATAAGGTACAAAGGAAAATAAATAATATATTAGAAATATGAAATATCCTGTTAATAATCTATACGTGTCAAACGGTGGGACATACCTACCCAGCGCACGAGTCGTGTAGATCATCGCTCTAAACATCATGCGTCATAATAACGAATAATATTTTTATTTTTAAATTATTCAAATGTCATTTTTTTTTTTTTTTGTGTTGTTTTTTATGAATGTTTAGTAGTCATTGGATACATGAAGTGGGCTGTCGTTGTAAGACGACTAAAAAGTCACGGTGTATAATAATTACAAAGACACATTTAAATATTAACTTTTAAGAAAACAACTAAATCTTTTAAAAACAAACTTATGACGTTATTGAAACTAAGTATTGTTAATTTCTTTAATAAGATAAACGTGAGGATGCGTGTATTACTTGATAGTAACCGACATATGAATCTATAAGTTTCTTTACTTAAAATACTTAAATCTATCTGTAGAATATTATTCATACTTTTTGCTTTTACATTTAAAGCTTTTGGATTACTGATTATAATAAAAACTCAGATTTAGTCATCTATGACTAAGGCGCAATGGTATGTAGAATGTAGAGGCAGAGATGTACCTGATAACGCAATCACATTTCTCCTATTAAATTATAAATCATATTTATTTCTGTAAATTGGTTTATGATGGATGGACTGTGTAAATAATGATATGACAAGGAAGGAGGTGTCTGGCGAGATGACGAGTAATAGAGAAGTATGGAAGAAGAAGACATGCTGCGCCGACCCCAAATGAATTGGGATAAGGGCAAGAGAATGCCGCCGCGGGAGACGCCCTGGGCGTCGGGGGTCACGTGGTGGCTCCCGGCCACCGTAGGCGCGGGCCTGTGGACGGCGAGTTATGGGCTAGCTCGCCGTCCGGCCGTCTTATGACGACAGGCCGTGTCGACGGCGCGCGAGTGTTCCACGCGCGCCTCAAACAGATGTCAACAACCGCCAAATATTTTATTTCATACTGATTACACAATCACAATTTCATCACTGAATCCAATTAGTTAATTACAAGTGGAGTTCACTTTGGTTGGCTTCGTTGTGTAGCCAAAATCAGACTGACTACCAGTGGCGAAGCTTCTATACAACTCGATTCCTACTGGCTTCCCTTTGAAAAATGGCACAGTCAGCATTCTATAGACCAATAATATAATCACATTGAAGATATGTACTCCGGCTTACCTCTTACAAAAATTGACCCTTCGCTACTGCTGACTACTCCCGCAAACACGACGATTACGATTACGATTATGTTTTTTTTTTCGTCGATTTTTTCGATTTTTCGATTTTTGATATGCCGACCGATCGTCCGAGAAAGTTCCACAACTTGGAATCTACAACCTCCTTCATAGCTTTTTAGTGGAACATTCTAGGATTGTTCTCGAATCTTCTTGACAGTTTCATAGTGGAACATTCTAGACTCGAACGTAGTCTAGAATGTTCTAGTAAAACAGCCGATGTTACGTTAGGATTCCTCATGGAATGGTCGCGATAATCTATATGTTTATCTTAATCAGTAATCCAGATATTCTATTTTAGTGAAACGATGAGCAATACTCAGTATTATAACTATATTCTATAAAAGATACTATTTACTAGTTGTATCAAATATTCAAGCTCGAATAAGCTCTGGTTTCCGAAAGCCTATACAAGTAATTCTGCTGAGAATTCTCATGTCACCTATTATGGTTGATTGTTATTTTGATCAATCAATGATAGGATCACAGATGAGAGATCTGTGGATAGGATAATTTGAATTCAAGCAAGCTGTTAAATAGTATCATAGCTGGGACACAAGTCTAGTCTCAATTCTTTTTTTAATGTTTCATAACACTAGGAATCTCTCCTGTATCGTGGGTACGTTTACAAACATTTAAACTCACATACACAAACAGCCAGACTCGGAACAACTACCTGTAGGCCATACAAACATTTGTTTCATGCGGGAATCGAATTGAGCGACACGCACCGTAGCAGTCACTGCGGCAACCGTACCGTCGTCTATATGAGTGAGAGCGAGCTCCAATACACCACATAGACTCAGTGCGGGTTGGTAGATGTCAAAAGTCTTACAATTTTTAGTTCTAGGACAAACTGGTTGAGATTGAGAGCAGTGAATGAGGAAATATCGCAACTCTTAAAACGGTTATGGAAAATATCGTGAGGGAAGCTGTATGCCTTAGTACAAACAAAAAACTTCGAAGACTTGTGACGATCACAACCACTGTCGTTGTGGATGACAACTCAAGCAGTGTAGACATTACAGTGTGATTATATCAATCACAGCTAACATTATTATAAGCCTATATTGCCCTGCTGCAGGGTAAAAACCTCCCTTTCCTCCTTGGCGATCGTAGGCCAATCCTTTGAGAAAGACTCCAGCTCATCCCGCCATCTCCTTCTAGGCCTGCCATGTCGTTTCTTGCTACGTATTTGGTATCCACTGAGTGGTTATTTTTACTCATTGCTCCTCCGACATGTGGCTGATGTGACCAGCCTAGTTCCAACCTAGCAGCTGTAAGCCTAGCATCAGCTATTTGGGTCTTAGAGCGAAGTAAGGAGTTTATGTTGCGGTCCGTAAGCTTGACACCCAGTGTACTTCGCTCTATAGCTCGTTGACAGACTCCAAGTGCAAGCTTTTGACGCTTTGAGAGCTAACATTCCGTCATCCTTCACGATGACTGCTTCTTGCTGATGCTGTGTTGAGATCTGATTGGAGGCTACAAACTAAGTCTCGACGGGAAGCGCTGTCTAGAGTTGGGTAGTGTGACCTTTCCGGTTTATTTTTATTTCCTTACTGTCCCTTTCTGTATACGTCCGTTACCTTACTTATTTTAAAATCGATATGATTCGTGGACAATTGTGTGGGTTATGCGTTTGTTTACTATTATACCTAAGCTAACTATTAATATTGTAATGTATAACTGTTTTTTGTCCCAAACAAATAAAATAAAAATACAACATGATTTAAAATAAACTTGTTAAGGCTTTCAGAAACCAAGTAACAAAGGGACCTCGCGCAGTACGCGGCCACGTCACGACTTGTGGCATGGCCGGCGACCAAAGTCTTCCTGGTTGAAGCTACTGCGGCCAAGACGTGGTCGTGACAGTGTAGTGCGCGAGGTCCAAACAGTAATAGGACCTTATCACCTTATTGATTTATAATCCTACTCTTACATTTAATAAATTATTGGACCTCAAATAGTTAGTAATATATTATGTCTACAATGTTGAAAAAATATCTATACAAGTTAAGGTGAACTGCGGCTTGGGTATGGATGGGTTACCGAAGACTAAGTCTAGGCCGTAGGTGACATTAATTAGTGGTCCATTGATAATAGAGGTCCAAATCATGACCATATTCACTATGACAGGGTTCCATGTTAGTAAGTGCAAGCATTTTAGTCTTCTCTCTTATTACTGAACAATTAACAGACTAAACTTATACTGACACTTACGGGATATCTACTGTGATTATTAATTATAAACAAAAACACCAGTAACAACAGACAACAGCAACCAACATAATAAGAACAACAAACAACACGACAATTTATAAAAAAATATTTTCCATGTACCCGCATTCTCCAGTCATTCCGCGATCATGGCGCTTGCATCAGCGTCGAAATATCGGGAGCTCAAAATAATGAACAATCACGGAAGATATCCCGTAAGTGACAGTATAAGTTTAGTTGTAAACCGTGAAAGCTTAAGAGGAAATGCGGGTGGTGTTTTCTCCATACAAACGCTCTCGCCTGTTTTCTTTCTGGTTTATGACTTTAAAGCAATGGTTTTTTACAGTAAAATAAATATTAACTTCTTATACGTCCTTATGTTTTCCTTTTCGATGATACACAATCTTTATAAGCACTAGAACTTTTGCAAAATGCTCAAAATTGCCGCGTTTAGACCGCTGTCAACAGAGGTCTAGTGTACAAATTTGATAATTATTAATGAAAAAAGAAAAACATAGGGACACAGGATATACACCTTTTATTCAGTTTATGTAATATCTTTTAAATTGGTCGAATATTGGAGGAGGAAACAGTTGAGAGCCAAACCTCGAATTATGACTTTTTACTTACCTGCTTTTCAGTCGGATCTGCAGTTGTCCTTATCGCACCAATGTCGAAATCGCGCTCGCAGTGCGACAGCGATAGTATCTTTAAATACCTATTTTTCAAAAGTTTAGACTTACTGACTTGGGACTTTTCAATAATACTTTGTAATGACATACAGTATTATCTTCTTCATAACAATTTGCACAGCACATTCTGAAATAAATTTATTTCTACAAAATATCACAGCTTGACACAAATCTAAGAGTAAAGTTAAAATTATCATCTGCCTAGCCTTTTCCCAACTATATTGGGGTTGGCTTCCAGTCTTACCGGTCGTAGCTGAATACCTGTATTTTACATAGAGCGACTGCCTATCTGACCTCCACAGGCCATTTAGTACTGGGAAATACCCCTTGGTAAAGTTGGTCGTCAGACTTTCAGGCCACTGATTTGCTGAAACGACTGTCAAAGTTCTACAACTGACAGACAGTACCAACGGTTTAACGTGCACTTGCGAAGCAACGAGGAAACTCTGTATGTAATGGGTGATCATCCATCCACGGACCAACCTAGGCAAACGCGGTTTAACCTGAAGACCGATCGTTATTACCATTATTGACATATTAACTATATTATACAACATTAGTTTTACTATATACGAAACCTGAAACACGTATCGAGTATTTTTATGTAAAGAATCTATGTACATAATTTCAAAACTGTATCATGAAAAATCATAAAGTTATAGGCTTGTCCTTTTGTCCGCACAAAAACGTGGTCACCACGCGACGCCGCCGTGCGCGCGCCTGCAGCGTCGTGTTGAGCTCATTGATAATAATAATTTGGCAGTAGGTACCTAAATGATTGCGATAGGCACTTAGTGTCGCTCGGTGTCCAACTTGTAACTTTTTTTAAATATTTTTGGGACAAAATATAACATGGATTAAAAATGATTGAAATCGATTCAGTTACTTATTCTGAACAAACTATATTCAGGTTTCGCACATACTAAAAATATTGTTGTAAATGTTTAACAAAAAAACCTCTTAAAAATGCTAAAGTATATTTACATTCGTTAGTTATTAAGATGTTCTTCCAAATCTAGTGCATTATAGCTGAAAACTTCGGTAGCTTATAGCTAGACTTACTTCTCTATTGTTATCTCTCTCGCACTTGCAGATTCTTCTATTTTAAGCTGATGTGCGAAAGAGACCTCTATATGGTGTGCGTGACCAATTATTATATTGTAAGGTGGAACGATCATTTTATTTAGACTTCGATAGGACTTACTCAAAATATTCAGCTGATGGAGGGATTGAATAGTACGGAGGTCGTGGAGGTGTTTAAATTAAAAATCTTACATTAAAAACATGTATTAAAAAAAAAACTTGTGCGAAAGTTGGAACTTTGACCCCCAATATCTCCGTAACTAGAAGGTTCCCAGGTATGGTCTAGAACAAAATAATGTTCGCAATGACGGGGAGAACAAGTGCCTTTCGGCTTCGTTAAGGGTCTTGTTACACCCTTTATAATTCTGTCGGTGACCATGTTTATCTAGGACCTTATGGCTCCTTGTCCAAAAAAGGTTGGGAGCCACTGGCCTAGCCTTTCGCAATTGTGCTATGGTCGGTCTAGTCCAACCCGGTGCAATTGAATATCAGTCTTAATAAGTATATTCTACATATTGGTCATAATAAATTATCGTTCCTCCAGAATCTTGCGGGACACTGTACTATGTAGTAGAAAGTAATTAAATATATTAACTCTACGCTCGTTGAATCTAGAATTATATGTTTTCTCTCTCGTTAAAGATAATGACCACTTTCATGAGCCTTACTTAACTAATAAAATTATTGTAGTTTTAAGAATTTTAGATGTTATGCTCCACTCATTTATTCCTCACTGAAAATCTGATAATCGGGTAATCCGAGTATTGGAAAAACCGGCCAAGTACGAGTCGGACTCGCAAATAAAAGGTTTCATATCATCGTAGTAGGTATTTGTTGTTACAGCGACAACAGAAATACACATTCTGTAAAAATGTCAACTGTCAACCTATTACGGATCATGAGATACATCCCGCTGACAGACAGACGGACGGACAGTGGAGGCTTAGTAATAGGGTCCTGTTGGTTACCCCTCGGATACGGAACCCGAAAATCAAATGAACGTCGCGATTGCCCCTCATGCTAGGATAAATTGAATTAAACCTGGTGTTAAGTGCTATCTCTCAAGATATATTTCTGAAGTGGAGCAATTAACAGTACTATTTAATAAACGTTCGGATACATGGATCTAGCAATGGCAATGACAGATGAACTGACAAACTAATGAATCGCTCCCGCAGCTAACATGGCGAACCTCTCCGTATACAGGGTGGTCCAAATACTGACGTCATAAAAAAAAATATTAGATTTCTCTTCTTTCTTTATTTTTACACGGCTTTTCGCAGCAGAGAGAACAGTGGTGGCCCAGTAGTGGAGACCCCGACTTACGAGCAGTAAGTCGTGGGTTCGAACCCAGCCAGGCGCATTACTTTGTGTAAGTTATTTCATCACCACTGCTCCCAAAACGGTGAAAGAAAACATCGTGAGAAAACCGGCATGTCCTAGAACCAACAATTCGAAGACGTGTGACATCTACCAACCCGCACTGGGCCCGCGTGGTGGACTATAGCCCATTCCCTCTCATAGAGAGGAGGCCTGCGTCCCAGCAGTGGGAACATTAATAGGCTGATTATTATTATGCTACACGACTTTTTCACATTAATTTACGTTAACTAGAGGATTTTTTTAATCTCATTAAAATCAAGAGTAACAAAAAAACTTGTAAAAATATAGAACGATTTTTTTTTATAGCGGTTCCCATACAGTTTTTAAGAAAGGATAAGGACGTTTGCACACCACGGTTTTTTGTGCGCTGACGACGCGCGCGGTGCGTTGAACGCAATCAGGACGCTCAGCAAACGCAAGACTGAAGTCGCATTGTTACCTTTACACAATCTTTGCGTCGCGCTGATACATCGCTACAAACGCGCGTGTGTAGCGATTCATCGCGCGGTAAACCGGCGCCATTTGAATCCACAGTATTACGATGGCGTCGATCGAGACAACTCTGCTTAAGATTTAAACGCACGTTAAATTTGCATTTGTATCGAGACAAACGTGTAAAATCTGCTAAAACGTGTTGATAACGCGCAGAGGACGCGCTAATAAAAACCGCGCGTCGTCAGCGTATTAAAAAAACGTAGTGTACAAAGGCTCAAACTCGAAAACTATAAAGAATCGCGGAACATACATGAGGTATTTTTGGATACCCGTGAGAAATAACGCGTGAGAAATCTTTTTTTTTATGACGTCACTGTTGGAACCACCCAGCATACGCTATGTAGCAGTGCACGGTCGAGTTTACCCCCTCTAGCGCAGTTGGGTAAAGTCCAGTCAGGAATTTTTCTCCTAAACCAGAAAGATGTATCCGAACTTAGTTCTAAGAGTTTAAATCTTCGACCAATCACGTCTCGTGTATGTTTGTGTGTGATCAACTGTCTGTGTGCTGACATGCTGGTATTTATATCACTAATACTTGATAACTTTGTTCAAATAATTTTTTTTTTTGGTGAGCCCTTGTAATGTGTCGCAGCCATGATGTTTAAAGTACAGTTTTGAATGTCACTCACCAATCGCAAAATGTAGGGGCCAAGTCGCTACGTGGTAACAACGTTGCCAGTGTTGCCACCTACAGAAAGCGTTTTCAGCACCAGTTAACTAGACAGGTGCAGACTTTTAACCTTTTGAACGCCATTGTCAAATATACGTGACAAGCAAGCGCGTGCCCTGTACGCCAAATCACCAAATGACACAAATATGTGACAAAAATGGTAGTTGAAATTTTGACTTGGCGTGGAGGGCACGCGCGTGCGTTTATGCTGTGGCGGTCAAAAGGTTAAAGAGATTAGACGACTTTGCCGCTGCGATGCTCAGTTACCTTCGAATTGTACAAACGCCAGCACATCAAGCTACCCGGATCTGTCAAATTTTCCCAATCAACCTTGAACCTAATGCTTTAGCGATAAAGTTGAAAATCTATTAAAGAAATTTGACAGATTGTAGTAGTTTTATGTGCTGGTATCTTTACCTTTACAACGAATGTTTATTTATTATTAAAATTACTGTT
Organism: Noctua janthina; assembly: GCA_963576755.1. Classification (NCBI taxonomy): domain Eukaryota; kingdom Metazoa; phylum Arthropoda; class Insecta; order Lepidoptera; family Noctuidae; genus Noctua; species Noctua janthina. Next base: position 663,260 of record OY755077.1, read on the forward strand.
TTCTTATATGTATAACTTCTTGTTTAACCCACTACTAACATAAGTATGATGTCTGTAATTTCACTTGAACTATACCAGCAATACAAATCACGACAGTATACATCTTGTTTTATTTACCTCCCATAATGTTACCTTGAAAAAAATACATTCTGACAGCGCTAAATATGATGATAAATAGATTCCCAGCTGCTACAACAACTCAAAACAACAACAACAACAACTCAACTTCAACTTCACTTCTTTTTTTTGTCAACTTTTGTTAACTTTTTATCTTGTTTTACATCTTTTGTGTAGTAAGCAACGACTTATTGTCGGGCCTACGCTGTCCCCCCATACTTAAGTACAAATGCTGTATCCATGATAATATTGTAATACCAAATGATTTGCAAAGAGTAACCATGGAGTTTCTTGCCGGTTCTTCTTGATAGGAAACGACCAACCCGAACTGTGCACCTTTTTGTCGTAATAGAATGTACCAGGAACAACGTTAAATAATTACTACTGTAACAACTCATCTATTCTATTCTAACTATGCAAAAAATCACCCAAAGGCCTCACGAAATAATCAGCAGAGCATGGGGTAAGGGGTCGTCCATTAATCACGTGAGGCTGGAAAGGGGGGGAGGGGGGTTCGGAAAAAATCACGAAATATCACTAGGGGGAGGGGCAGGTGTAGTGAGATATCACGTGTATTTATTTTTTCTTTGAACGCGCGATTTCTAAACCGAAAAGCGGTGCGTGACCTTGACATTTTTATCACGGTGCTTATTTTTCCAGAATTAAATTAGATTATACCTGTTAACCTGTATTTAAAGATAATATTCTGATTTTTTTTAAGATACTTTGTACCAAAAAAAATACACGTGATTTTGGGTGGGAGGAGGGAGGGGTAGTCTAAATCTTCACCACGAATCACCATGGGGGAGGTGGGGGTTAAAAATCGAGATTTTATTAAAAATTACCAACTGATCAGGAGTTATGTAGAGAACGCATCTTTTCTGATTCACCTATAACAGAACTCATCATCAGCTTTTCTGCCAAAAAGACGTCCACCGCCAGTGTCGCTACATTCACCGGTCCCGTGCGTCTCGCATCCAACGGATTTCAGTCAATTCAATCACCAGGTCATCGGTCCACCTAGTGGGAGACCTTCCAACGCGACGTCTTCCGGTTCACGGTCGCCAATCCAGAACTTTTCGGCCCCATCAGCCATCCGTTCTGCGAGCAATGTGACCTACCCACTGCCACTTAAGTTTGGCAATTCCTCGGGCTACGTCGGTAATCTTGGTTCTCATGCAGATGTCTTCATTTCTGATTCGATCACGAAAAGGAAAGATTACTCCAAATTAACATGCATTCGGCCATCACCATAATTCGTTACTGCTGTTTCAGCCCTAAATTACATGCCGCGCTTGGCCGTTTTTAGGGTGGCCGTGGCCGTTTTTGTAGGCCAAAGACTTCTGGGAGCAGCCGCGGATCCACCCTTACTGCTCTCAGAAGTCTTTTGTCATCAACCGGGCCAAAGATATTATAAAGAAAGATACGCTACATTCATACTGAGCGGCGTTCAAATATCGTTGCGTTGTTACGACTGCGATAGATAATACGGAACGTATGATACAGAAAGAAATAGCTATTACGCTTGAAGTACTTAAATTACGACAATTGTCTGAATTTTCTGAAACAATTTGCGCGCTCCAGTGCAATATCTAGTACAAAGAACCGACAAAAAATATTAATCTAAGTAAAATTTAAATACCTTATTTATTTATTTATTATTATTAAAGTTCGTGAGTACATTCGGAAGAAGCTGGCAGTTTCGTCACAACGGTAATGTTTTCCCCATGGTTTGTGTTTTTATTTTGGTATATTCGTAGAAATGCTTATTTACATTAATTTAAATTTTGATATATATTTATAGTATTTGATATAATATTTATAGTATTTTACATATCCTTGTATATATTTAAAATTATTTTCAGATTTACACCTACCACTGCTTGTCTTTGCATCACCCAAAGGTTGACTGGTGGAAAATGCCTATGGCATTAAGTCCGCCTCTGTACTTCTGTGCTTGAAGTGTTAAATAAATATTAACTTACACACACTATCTTTACAGGATGACCCCAATACAATAGTGGTTACCAAATAAAATCAACTTACGGCTAATACTTCAAAATCTAACAACAAAAATCTTAACACAGAATATTAATATCTAAATATAACTAACACAATTCAACAACACTCTTGCGAATTCACTCGGATTGCACGAAAATATGTCAATTCTCTCATGAACTTCGTTTAATACACATATTGTGCGAGTGAGGGGTGTTTTTGACAGCAGATTGGTTCTGGCAGCAGGCACGGCCAGCAGTGGCGGTCGCCGCCGCCTCCATACATACCGGTCTGGCACGCACAGCTTCAGGTGACGCAGCACACCCGGGTTATGAGCTGCTCCACGCAAGAGCTTTAGAGCATAAGCCGCAAGCGTAAATTCCCGGCGCACTTTGAGTTCGTTGTACCCCACCATACCCAGAACAAACAGTGTAGGATACATCAGCGGGTAAAATGGGTACACCCCATGAAGTTTAAAATACAAGTGTCTTGTAAATTTGTTCTGTACTCGCTCCAGCATGACATTGTATTTCGCTTCATGAGGAGCCCAAATCACCGCACTGTGTTCCAAGTGACTCCTTACCAAAGCGTCATACAGCACCCTAAGCGTGGTTAAGTTTGTGAATCCCTGCGACTGTCTCAGCACGAAACCTAGGTTTCTGTACGCTTTTTTGCAAATCTTAACTATATGATCCCGGAAAGTTAGATCAGGGGTAAGCAGTACTCCTAGATCTCGTACCTGAGACACTCGCTGCATTGGCGCTTCCTCTACTTTGTATTCGTAAGCTAAGGCAGTCTTCGCGCACGTAAATGTCATCACTGAGCATTTCGTTGTGTTGAAATAAAGTTTATTTTTATGGCTCCACTCTACCACTCTATCTATGTCTTCCTGCAATCTCTCACAGTCCGACTCCCCTTGACCTCGAGTAGCAATTTGAGGTCGTCTGCAAACAATAAACATAAACTATGTTTGACTACGTCTGGTAAGACATTTATCATTAAAATAAATTCGAGAGGACCCAAATTGCCGCCTTGGCTCACGCCTGACCTGGTGTAGTATGGCTCGGATTAGAACCCATTGTAGTCAACGTACTGCTGTCGGTCTTTCAAGTAACCGGCGAAGAACTGTAGTAGGTGCGGAGTGCAACCAATTTTTGCCAGCTTCAGTAGCAATACATCATTGTCGACGGTATCAAATGCCTTTTTAAAATCAAAATATGCCACGTCTACCTGCACACCAGCATCGACGGCTGGCCCCACCCCGGCCCCGGCCCGGCCCCGGCCTTAAGTTTATCTAAACCGGTACAGACTAAGCAACGAGACAAAACCTTTATTCAAATACATCGTTATACACCATAACTAATAAAATTATAATAATCAAAGTTCTTATGTAAAACCCTTAAATATTTTTATCAATTTTTTGTTTCATTTTGATGTCTGTGATCGTCGAGTGTGCTACATTGAAATATTAATTAAAATGATTTGAAAATTATCTTCATTCAGTAAGTTTGTTTCGAAGTCTTTTTTTTGTTGTGCCTAGTTTATTTTAATAGGGAATACTCCGGCTGTTTTATTCTTAGTTAGGAAGAGTTTTGAAACCTCATCATCTGCCTGCCTTTTCCCAACTATGTTGGGGACGGCTACCAATCTAACCGAGTGCAGCTGAATACCAGTATTTTACATGGAGCGACTGCCTATCTAACCTCCACAACCCAGTTAGTACTGGGTATTACGTTACCTCTTGGTAAACATGGATTTTGGACTTTCGGATCACTGACACACTGTAACGACTGTCAAAGATCTACTAATGACAGCCGCAACCAACGGCTTAACGTGTTTTCCGAGGCACGGAGGAAACTCGGTCAGTAATGGGTTGTCACCCATCCACGGACCAACCTAAGCAAGCGCGGCTTAACCTAAAGATCGACCGGCTGTTCGCGGCTGTTCATTATGTAGCCACAAGTTTCTCAAGGTTAAGGGGAAAGGAGTATGTAAGGCGCGAATTATATGTCGTGCGGTGTTCCACAGGGATCGGTTCTGGGACCGGCCCTGTGGAACATCGGTTACGACTGGGTGCTGCGCGCCGACCTCCCTACCGGCGTCAGCGTAGTTTGCTATGCTGACGACACGCTGGTACTGGCACAAGGGAGGTCGCACGAGGCGGCGGCCGAAAACATGACACGCGGGGTTGCGATAGTCGTGGAGAGTATCCGGCAATTGGGTCTCGAGGTGGCATTACACAAGTCCGAGGCCATGTGTTTTCATGGGCCTCGGAATGCGCCACCGTCGGAATCCCTACTGACGGCAGGAGGGGTTTCCATCGGCGTCGGGTCGACTTTGAAGTACCTAGGACTCGTCCTCGACAGCCGGTGGAACTTCGTGAAGCACTTCCGACGTTTGGCTCCCAAACTGGAACGGACAGGGGCTGCCTTCAAGCGGCTCTTGCCCAACCTGAGGGGTCCAAACGCCTCCTGCCGGAGGCTATACGCGGGGGTCGTGCGGTCCATGGCCCTTTACGGGGCCCCGGTGTGGGCGCGTTCTTTGAGGCGGCAAGCCGCCCACTACCTGAACGCGCCCCAAAAGGTGATAGCCATAAGGCTAATCCGGGGGTACCGCACGATCTCCGGCGAGGCGGCTAGCCTCCTTGCCGGATTGCCGCCATGGGATCTGGAGGCGATAGTCCTCGCGCGCCTGCATGAATGGCGCGCGGAGGCACTACGTCGGGGGGAAACTCCGCTGCCGCGGCAAATTGCGCTCAGCGGACAGACCTCCGGCGTGATCTCATGGCGACATGGAGAGAGCGACTGTTGCAACCCCGTGCAGGGCACGCTACCATAGTGGCGATAAGTCCCCTCTTTGAGGAGTGGCTAGAGAGGCGCCACGGCGCCCTCACCTACCGCCTGACGCAGATCCTCACCGGACACGGTTGTTTCGGGAGGTTCCTGCACCGAATCGGACGGGAGGAAACGCCCGGGTGTTTCCACTGCGAGGATCGTCCGGAGGACACGGTGGAGCACACCGTAGAGTTCTGCCCCGCTTGGGCGGAGCACCGCCGTGTCCTTGTAGCGGCGATTGGTGGCGGCGATCTCTCGCGTCCGGCCCTGGTTCAAGCCATGGTCCGGAGCGAGAGGGAATGGGAAGCCGTCACCTCCTTCTGCGAAGCAGTCATGCTAGTGAAGGAGGTGGCAGGACGTGAGAGGGAAAGAACCTCACGTCCCAGCCGCCGCGGGAGACACCCTGGGCGTCGGGGGTCACGTGGTGGCTCCCGGCCACCGTAGGCGCGGGCCTGTGGACGGCGAGTTATGGGCTAGCTCGCAGTCCAGCCGTCTTATGACGACAGGCCGTGTCGACGGCGCGTTCGTGTTCCACGCGCGCCTTCAAAAGGTTTTCTTACAAAATGTACCTAGGCGACATGTCGTGAATTACAATCAAGCGGCGCGGCGCGACGCTGTTCTTTCGTTTCGTTACAAATTCCACGCCTGCGCTGCGCCTGCGCCGCGCCCACGCCTTACGCCATTTTTGTATAATACGCGCCTTACATACTCCTTTCCATCGTCCACGTTCATACATCTGGCCATACACGCACGCCAGTTGCGAGTACTACGCACCAGACCTTTCTGAAGAACCTCACCCATGAGGTCAGTGTATATCCTTCTAGGGCATCCCCTCCAGGCGTTGCCACTCACATCTGACTTGTAAATACCTTTTGTTAGTCACCTTTCACTCATCCTCTCCACACGACCAAACCATATAAGCATACTCTTTTCAATTTATGTCATCTCATCTCTTTTTTTTAGTTGTCTGTTATTTATCTCCCTTTTTACTCGACTACGGCGAAGCCAAAAGGAAGGGTTATGATTTTAGCAGTCTATGTATGTTTGTATGTATTTACGTATGTTCCTCCGTAGCGCCTAAACTATTCATCCGATTTAGATGAGTAAGGTGTCAATCGATTCGTTATTATGGCCCGGGTAACATAGGCTACATTTTAACCGACTTCAACAATAGGAGGAGTCGATTTTACCTTGGAAACCCCATTTATTAGAGCGTAATTTTTCAATAGTCGGGTTTTTTAGTGGTAGTGTGCCACACAAATTCTTGTTACTTTACCACCTAATGCGATAGTCCAGTGTCTTATAGTGAATAACAATATATTTATGGTTGTAGCACAATAAAATTGTTAAATTCGAACCGAATTTAGTAGGGATTTTGCTACTGAATTCTGTGCCCATGTTTGAGATAGATTATTGGCACCTTGCAAGAAATTATCCCCGGAAGATTAAGCAGAGGTTTCGTCAGTTACGTTTAAGTCATGTTTAATTGAGTAGGAGCCTATTGCCATCAATTAGGCACATATCCAGACTAATTACGGACCCAATAACACTATGCCTCAAAGAAAAGCAGTCAAAGTGTTACAACATCGAATTTATTTTCATAAACCCTCAGCTTAGTAGTAACATACGTAATCATCATCATCATCATAAAATCACGCCTGTAATCCCCGAAGGGTCACGCAGAGATGTACCTAAAAGTACACCCACATTTCTCCAGTTTTGTTTTAAGTCCCTTGTATAGTAATAGGAGACGAAACTTCGTGGCTGCTACTGAGGAAATCCTGATCGCAAAACCCAATTACACTTTGCTCTACTCGGGAATCGAACCCAGGACCTCATGCTCAGCAGTCGCGATTGCGGCCATTAGACCGACGAGATAGTCATAACGTAACATTAATCAAATGTAGCGTAGCAGTCTACGACGTGCTGACATCTATACATACACATTTCTAGATACCATTTACCATTCGCGCCGCTGATGATGTGGAGCGAAAACCGTGAGCAAACGTCCTTGTCAAACAAATTATTTATTTAATTTATTAAATATATTGTTTAATTTCCACATTGTTGTATGTCTGTATATTGATCTGCAGTGATAGCCTGGTGGTGTTACCGTCGGACTGCCAAGTCATAGGCCTCGAGTTCGAACCCAAGACACGCACCTCTGATTCATAAGCGTTTTGTATAATTATTCACTTGCTTCGGTGAAGGAAAACATCGTAAGGACACCAGCATGCCTGAGAGATATTTCTCGGCGGCATGTAAAGCCACTTGGCTTTACATGACCCAGGGTCACCATAATAACTCTGACACCAGGTTAGGCACTAACCACACGATAAAGAAGAAGAAAGAATAATATCGCTTTCTACTCTCTGATCAGCCCTACCACAACCATTTGCAGCCTAGTCACCTAGTCACCTTGTCACCTAGTCTGTCAAGGTGACAGTTAGCTCGCACTTAGTATAGCTGTACAATGTCCACAGTACATAATCATCTGCCTAGCCTTTTTCCAACCATGTTGGGGTCGGCTTCCAGTCTAACCAAATGCAGCTGAATACCAGTATATTAACCATTTAATCTGACCTCCTCAACCCAGTTAGTACTGGGTAATATTATATACTATACCCCTTGGTAAGACTGGTTTTCAGACTTTTTGGGCAATTGACTACCTGTAACGACTGTCAAAGATCTACAAATTACAGCCGGTACCAACGACTTAACGTGCTTTCCGAGTCACGGAGGAAACTCGGTATGTCCACAGTGCAAGATTTACAAAATGCGCGACTGCTGAGCATGAGTTCTCGTGTTCGATTCTTAAGCCAGGCAAAGTGTTATTGAGTTTTTCCAACAAGGATTTCTCAGTAACAGCTACGGATTTTAGATTGGTATCCGATTGTCGGCAATAGGTTCACTCCTTTTAACATGGAACTTAAACATAACTGGCGTAATGTGAGTGTATAATTAGTACATCTCTGTCTCACCCTTCGGGGATTACAGGCGATATGATATGTTAATTTTGTTTCTCCTCTCGGTCCCCCCTGGTGGCGATCATTCCGACTAAGGCCACGTACCAAGAGGACCACACAGTGCTAATTAGGTGATATGCAGGTCTGGTCAAGACTCTCGAGAGGAACTGTAGCCGTACACCGCCGCAGAGGGTGACGGGATCCACATGGTCACGCGAGCCATATCTGGCTTGGATCTGGGACATTCGCGCGAAGTACACTTGCGCCAACCCTCTTGCGCGAAAAGACATATGCGTGAATGGACTTTGCATCATGGATAACGAAAAAAACGAGATTTTCCTCGCCGCCATCTTAGATTTTCATTTTGACCTCATTTTCGTTATCACCGACTCCGGAAACGACACCCATGACGTAAATCACGCAAAAGTCCACTCGCACAAGTGTACATGCGCGCATATGTATTTTCGCGCAAGTGTCCTGATGCCACTTGGCTGGAGGTCCGTGACGAACAGCGCAAGAACCACAGTACGCCAACCTGAGTTAGGAGAAACACCAAAACCCCAAAGCGGATGATATCCATGAAGATTTCCGAACACAAAAAGTGGGCAATAAAAAATCGCGCGTTAAATGATCGCCAGTGCGTACAAGCGCTGGATATCAAACCTAAGACACTATAATCAGTAGTCGCGCTAACGATTAGCAAGATCATCATCAACATCTTTATCATCTGCTGCTCTTGTCCCATGTTACTCGGGGTCGGCGCAACACGTTTTTTTCTTCCATTCTCCCCTGTCAACCGTCACGCTATCATTTACTTCTTTATCTTTCATATCATTCCTCGTGCAATCCATCCATCGTTTCCTTGGTCTTCGTCTCCCTCTTCATTCATTGATCTTTTAGTCACATGCGATTCGTCCCTCCTCATCACATGTCCATACCAAGACAGTCGATTCTCTTTCAACTTTTCTGTAACTGGCGCAACTTTCAAAATACTACTATCGCTCTAACGATTAGCAATGGACACAATTAAGCCTTTTGAACTGATAACACCTAAAACGAAGTCACGGCACGAAGCTAGTCTTCCTCGTTCGTCTGATTAGAAATGATTAGTAGTAATCGTATTATGTACGGAGGTGCTGATTAATTAAAGATAACACGACATACGCACTTATGTACACTTACACATGTTATGCACTATCCGCTTGATAATGTAGGAAGGGGGTATGCAGAGATGCTGCGAAAGATATGCCCATTTCGCTTTTAGAGCAGTTTTTTTTTGTTTTTTGTTCCACTACCTGGCCAGCTCTCTGACCTCATATCCTGCCTTCTCTGTCCCAAAATATGCAGTTAAGCTGAATATGAGCTGCCACCGACTTTGCGGAAATGGTCAAACTTTAGGCCAAAGGATTTCAAGCATTTTTGGAACAAATGTTAAATGGCATAAACGGATCCCTTAAAATTTCCATCTGGCCGTGTGCCCTGATGTCACACAGCTATTTTACTCGGAGACAATTTGCACTATATCGAAGAAAATGCTTGTTACACACAAATATGTACATAGGTAGGTTCATAAACGCTCCTATATGTCTACATTAGGATATAAAGACATCGCGTCAACGCCGACGACAAAACACGCAGTAGTCGGGGACAGGGTCCAAGCTACCGGTGGTTATAACTCCGGAGACAGGAACCTCCTCATTATGTAGCAAAAAGAACCCTTTCAGGAACAAGTACTTGGTATAACCGTCAGACCCTAAAATCCGCTCTTTGATAAACACACCAAAGCCTCGGAAGCTCTTCTTTTAGAGCCGAGGTTCTGAGACTTTGGTGTAGCTCTGTTAAAATGAAAGACAAGTTCTTGAAACTATGATTTGATCTTGACTCCCAGCATTAGAGAAACGTCAGAAGAAAGACCAGACCACTATAGAAGAGTACGTTTGTTTAAAAAAAGCTCTGTGCTGTGGGCCCCCCATAGCACAGCATCATACTGAGTGGTAACCTGCTTGTCGCAGTCACGACGTGCAAGTTGTCAACTTTTTTGTTCCGTCCTGTTGTATTTATAAGTATTTGATGCGTTGTTTGAAGAATAGCCAAACTTAAACAATGGCAGTGGGCAGCACATTGCTCGCAGAACGGATGGCCGATGGGGCGAAAAGTTCTGGAGTAGCGACCGCAAACCGGAAGTCGTTGCGGTGGAAGGCCACCCACTAGGTGGACCGATGACCTGGTGAAGGTTGCCGGGATCCGCTGGATACAAGTCGTACGGGACCGGTTAATGTGGCGACACGGCAATTGGGGGAGGCCTATGTCCAGCAGTGGACGTCTTTCGGCTGAAATAATGATGATGATGATTAAAATAGTTGGACAAATTTTAACACAGCGTTGAGTACGTCTAACCAAAGATATTCAAGCAAAAAAACACTGTTTAAATTTTATTTTGACTTAAAATCATTGGGTAACCAACATTTTTTTGTGGCGACCGCGAACTGGAAGACGTTGCGTTGGAAGGCCTCCCACTAGGTGGACCGATGACCTGGTAAAGGTTGCAGGGATCCGCTGGATGCGAGACGCACGGGACCGGTCAATGTGGCGACACTTGGGGGAGGCCTATGTCCAGCAGTGGACGTCTTTCGGCTGAAATGATGATGATAATGATGACCAACATTTTCAGTGTATGGTCGTTAGCTGATTTTTGTTCTTGTAAATATCTAATGCATTTTTCTTATTTTTTTTTACCATTATCCTTATTTTGGTGGTCTGAATGATCTCTAAAAGTTTGTCCATCTATTTTAATGGGACCTTATAATTTTTTTTTCTCTCCATCCACTACTGTTGATGGTTTTAAAAATATACAATGAAGATATCCTATCCATCCTCTTTCAACCGAAGCTCTGAAACCTCCTCGAATTAACAAAATTCCCAGCCATCCGTCACGCTATTTCACGCTCTCACACAGATCCAAGTGCGTTGTATAAATACATGCGCAGGCGCGGCTGCAGTGCGCACTCGCCTAGCACAGATGTACCTAATCGTTGGTAAGTACTAGCCTTAGCTTTATATATACAAAGTTTTAAAGTTATACTGTCACTTACGTGATATTTTCCGTGATGACCTTCGCAGTGACTGTCGCTAATGAGATCGGTCTGTAATTATTTTTATCTGCAACATCACCAGTTTTATTATTAACAATTGATACTACGACCGTCCTCATCAGCTAGTCCGGCAAATATGAATGGCGAAGGCAGAACGTGAACAGCATGGCCAAAACACGTGGCAGTTGGGGATCTGCATGTTGTAGGTGCTCGATGCTGAGTCCTTCATGTCCTGGTGACTTACCCCTGGTCATACACCCTATGGTCTTAGCTATGTCCGCGGCTTAGAACTAAACGCTTGGTTCCAGGCCAGTGCACTGTGACTCGGCATCGACCACCTCAGAGGGTGGAATACTGCTTCATCATCATCATCATTTCAGCCGAAAGACGTCCACTGCTGGACATAGGCCTCCCCCGAGTGTCGCCACATTGACCGATCCCGTGCGTCTCGCATCGAGCGGATCCCCGCAACCTTTACCAGGTCATCGGTCCACCTAGTGGGAGGCCTTCCAACGCGACGTCTTCCAGTTCGCGGTCGCCACTCCAGAACTTTCCGGCCCCATCGGCCATCCGTTCTGCGAGCAATGTGCCCTGCCCACTGCCACTTAAGTTTGGCTATTCTTCGGGCTACGTCGGTAACCTTGGTTCTCTTACGGATTTCCTCATTTCTGATTTGATCACGCAAGGAAACTCCGAGTATAGCCCTCCCCATTGCCCTTTGGGTGACTTTAAGCCTTCTGATGAGGCCCATAATGAATACTGCTTGGCTCAACACAAAACTGTGATTTAAAAACATTATAAGTTTATGGTGTCATGGCAAAGTCAGAGTCTTGTGGTATTGCTAGATTGTGCAGAAATAAAACCAAAATGATATTGAATTTTCCATCAGGAATTTCGTAGAAACAACTCGAAGACTACCTTCTTCTTGGGACTTAAAAATAACCAGGGAAATGTGGATAATGCAGTCACGAACACTAATGAGTGTATATTACCGGCCAAACCGGATTTTAGACCAAACTAGTGTGTCCTAGGCCAAACCGGTTTACTGGTTTATCGAGCAAGGCCCAACTTAGATGTAGCGCTCGCCGGCCGCTGCCGCGGCACCGCTCGCTATGCTCTCTCGGCTCAGCTCGCGCGTGGTCGGTCATAGTTCTAACCTAAACCATTTAGACAGTGTGCTCTAATATTGTCCTTTTGTGATGAGCCCTAGTTTGGCCTAAAACCGGGTTTGGCCGGCAACATATTATACACTTAGCAACTTTTAAAGGTTATTTTCTTCTTCTGTGTTGAGTACACATTTATGTTGCTTTGAACATAGAATTTTGGAACTCATACTATTGTGAAATAGGTCTTAAGACTGTTGCCATCATTCCATGAAAAAAAAAACGCATTTGAATCTCGTTAAGTGCACTTGTGACTATTATACACATTATGACATTTTTGCAATACATTTGGCAAACATCCCATAAGTAATCTTATATCGAAAGATTAAGCGATAACGACTACAGCGGTCCTCTTCTGTTCCAGCCTTGTGTCTCTTATGTAGCTGGTTGGCGCCGCACGCATGCCGCAGCGTCGACACCCACGAGCCTCCTTCCGGGGAACTGGAACCCTTCAAGGCCCACCACCATCACGAGGGCAACATCGCTGAACTCCTCATACCACTCCTCGAACGCAGCTTAGCACAGAGCGAAGCTAGAAATAACGAAAGAGCACATAGAAAAAGTAAAGGCAAAAAGGTCATCCAAGTCTTACCGTACAGAGGTTCTGAAGAACATAAGCGAAAAGGATGGAGGAAACTGAACTCCCATAAAAAGCAAGTAGTAGAAATTACTCCGTTACACGGTAAGAATGGAGCTAAACCACTAGCGTATATTCTGTCAGCTGCTAAGCCAAAACATGCTGACCATGCTAAAACAAATGATGACATCAGTTCTTCTAACACGTCTGAACATGATAAGTCTACTAGCGAAGAACAGCAGTCTTCAGAGGAAAAGGAGAATAGTGAGGATGTAAATGCAAATACGCTTAGAGTTGAAGGTGATGTAGACTCTCTGAGCGCTTCAAGCAATGTACAATCCAGCGAGGATGCGAATAGTAAGCAATCTAAAGATTTAAGCGCCAGTGATAAAGAAAGTGATGATGCTACTGTTGAAAGTGATGCAACGGAACAAGAAAAATCTGAAGACAGAAAAGTTGTAATGATTGAAGAGAGTGAAGCTGAAGAGTTGGAAGAGCCTGACTCAGTGAAACGTTTACTTCATGAACATCTTCATAATCTTGTTAAACCAGTCAGTGAGGAAGCCGCTACTATAGAAAAAGGTGGTGCAACAATAGAAAATGAAAGGGCTGCCGTCGAAGATGTTGCAGCAACAGTTGAAGATACGACGTCGTATAGCAGCGTAGAAGACAAAGATGTAATTATCCAAGCTGCCGACGCAACTATAGAAGCAGACGCAACAGTAGAAGCCGCGGATACGACGGTAGATACTAGGGCTGCAACTATAGAAGATGTCGGAACCACTGCCGAAGATGTTGGACTAACATTTGAAGAAAGAGTCGCTACCGTAGAGGATTTAGAAGTAACAGTAGAAGATCGGGCAGTTACCGTAGAGGACGTTGAGGTAACCGTAGAAGATAAAGCAGCAACAATTGAAGAAGAACACGCAACTATAGAAGATAATGCAACTATAGAAGGTAAGACAGGCGATATTGTGGACGACGTTGCAGTGACTGTCGAAGACCAACTTGCAGTAGAGGACGACAAAAGAGCCGCAGCAACCATCGAAGCAGATGCAACTATCGAACAAGATGCTACTGTTGAAGAAGCCACAATTGAAAAACCAGCCGCAATCGAAAACCTCAACGCAGTCAACGATGTTCCAGATATCTACGACTTAACCAAACATCGGGCAGCGACCGTCGAAAACGAAGACTCAGTAGAAAATGACCAGGGTTATATAGAAAACAATATACTTATATCAAGAGGACATCATGAATCTAATTCAGCTGAGAAAAGCATTAACAAACTATTTAATGCTAGGGCTAGAAATATTATTGAATTGATTCAGTCCTCCGTTGAAGGAAGCACAGCACCGCAAAGAGACTGCTTAGAAAATGCAGAAAAGCATCATGATCATAAGTCGTATAGACTTTCTTTCTTGTTCAATAAGTAATCTCATGGATTATTATGGAGAGGTGTATATTAAACATGATAAAAATAAAAAATAGGTTAAAGGTGGAAAAGTAAGCGTTTTAGCAGGGTCTGTTATCATATCTGCTTGTGATTTCCCAATTATGTTATGGCCGGCTTCCAATCTAACCGGATCCAGCTGAATACCAGTATTTTACATGGAGCGAGTAGACCTGACCTCCAAAATTCAATTACTGGTTATAATAAATCTGGAGTGCTGTTTATGTGTGTTACTTTTCCTATAACTTATTTATTATCGTTTGATGTGTACATCTTTTAAAAACGACATTTTCAAGGATTATGTTTATTTGTAAGCATAAAAACCAATAGTTTTATCAAGCACAATTAGATTATAAAACGAGCATAGAAAAATGTAAAAAAAAAAATATATTCACGCCGAAAAGCTGTGATGGTAGAAATTAGTTAGAATTTTAATATAGAAAATATAACAGTTCGCTGAAATACACAATATAGTTTGTTTATGGTTTAACAGGCCCAAGAACATTATACTGACCCGATCGTTCAATATTAAAATGTTATTTTAATCTATATTTTATGTAAACTGGTAAACAGACTGACTGACTGGGTGATATATCAACACACAGCCCAAACCGCTGGTCCTAGAGTCATGAAACTTGGAGAGTGTGTTCTTTGTGAAGAGTAAGTATCCACTAAGAAAGAATTTTTGGGAATTCCACCCCTAAAGGGGTAAAATAGGGGATGGAAGTTTATAAGAAAGTCCGTCTTTGAAGTTAGGATCTTCAAATTTTGTGTTTAGGCTGACGATTAAAAATTAATTTATACGTGTCTCAGCATTTTTGATCATTTTTCGACATCCACGCGGGTGAAACTGCGAGCAAAAGCTAGTATGACTATAAATAAACTGTATTTATTATTAGCAAAAGAAGTACTATACTATAATATTTAGTTTGTCATTAATTACTTTGACGATCTCAGACCATTACACAACCATCGTCTGTATGGCTTCTTAATAAATTTAATATTTTAAACATGATTTTGTTTTTTTGATACTTCCGACTTCTTAAAAGCGTTTATACAGAAAGTTGGCAACGTCGCAAATAGCTGTCAAAAATTTCGCTGTTCTGATTAATTTGGCAATGTTACTGTATGGATGTAATAAATATGGCTAACTAATGTGTAGTTAGTATGAGCAATGCCCGACTCGTCACTGCTCCGACTCGTCATCGAAAAACAAATTTAATGATCACGATTCACAACTGTTTCAAATATTTTTGTTTTCATAAAATCAAAATCAAAGCATTTACTTCAAGTAGGCCAGTTACATGCACTTTTGAACTGACGAAACAATGTGAAATGTAGCTACAGTCAAAACAACAATGTGAAATGTAGCTACAGTCAAGACAACAATGTGAAATGTAGCTACAGTCCCAGTCACAAGGCATAAAAACTGTGCAAGTACTGTAGTTGCCCATTCCCTAACGTAGATCTCTATGGAGAAGAACGGGCAAGAAACTGCATGGACATTCTTTTAAATCAGAATATAATATCGTGGTACCGACTCGTCATCGATGCTACAGTACAGTTACGTAGTATTATATTATCTGTGGTACAGTCAAATGAACAAACTAAACAATTCAACCAAAATAACTACCACACTGTCTCCCAGACAGCAGAAAACAAGTACACAGTTTCATTTTAATATAAAAATACTAACATTTTTATGGAATCAGTAGCTGACCCGCGCAACTTCGACTGCGTCACACAAGGGAGAGAGAGGGTTAGAGAGAGTGTGAGTCAACCTTAAAAGATAGACATATGCTATCTCGGAGTTTTTTTTAGAACTTTACAATAGCAACAAATCCGACATACATGATTGTTACGTAACTTTAACCGTTTACGCAGAGCCCGTAAAAGAAGCTCTCAAAAGGATTAAATAATCCCCGTTTTTGCATCAGATACTCCAGGCAGGTCTAAAGTTCTCATCAGGGTGCATGAAATGAGCCCATAAACAATATAGCTGCTGTTTTGGTCACAATTGAACGCTAAAGATGTCTAATATATTTATTTTGATAAGGAATAATATTAATACTATGTCGGTAAAAACACCTCAAATAAAGCAATATTTTTGACTAAATTTTAAAGTCAGCCTTAAAAGATAGGCATAGTCAAGGACTTTTTTTAGACCTTTTTAAGAGGAATAATACCTTAGTACATCATTTTTGTGTCACTTTTACCGTTTACGCAGCGCACGCAACGGAAACTCTCAAAAATAATAAATAAAATAAAATAAATAAATAAAAATTGTTTATTGTCTCTTTGTGTTTACAAACGTTGATGAAGCCCTGAACCCCACACTAGGATTCCCTGTGTTGTGGAGTCCAGTCTCTTTCAATCCATATTCAGATGGTACATTTACAAAGACAGTAGTTTTAGGTAACTAAACTATAACTAGGTTTAAAAAAAAAATCAGTAGTTTGGGTAGAGTGTGGTGTAGTGAATGTAGTGTGGGAAGTGTAGTGCGGTAGGTGTAGTGAGTGTAGTGTTGTAGGTGTGGGTGTGTGAGTGCTTGTGAGAAGGGTAAGAGTGGTTGCAAGTGTTAGTGTGATAGAAAAAAGAATACATTTTCCCCGTTTAAAAAGAATACATTTTCCCCGTTTTTGTAACATTTTTCATTGATGCTCCGCTCTTATTGGTTGTAGCGTGATAATTTATAGCCTATAGCCTTTCTAGATAAATGGGCTATCCAACACTAAAAGAATTTTTCAATTCGAACCAGGAGTTCCTGAGATTAGCGCGTTTAACCAAACAAACAAACTCTTCAGCTTTATAATATTAGTATAGATAAAACTTGTAATACATAGCACAACATGCAAATACATATTATTTCCAATTCAATAAAATATTACTACAATTTTATTGATAATAAAACTTAAATAAGTAGTACTTTCTTTTAAACTTAAGTAAAAAAACTTTTTTAATACTCAAGGAGTTTTTTTATGAAATGTTTGATCTTAAAATACTACTAAGTACAAATATTTATGGATTTATCAATCAGATCATTAAGTAATTTTAAAGTGATAAAAAACTATGCTATTACTAATAATAAGTTTATTTTTAAACTATGACCTGTTTAGTTGCGTCGATTATGAGAAATGTAAGACTTTTTTTCTATTTCATCAACATCATTTCAGCCGAAAGACGTCCACTACTGGACATAGGCCTCCCCCACATTGACCGGTCCCGTGCGACTCGTATCCAGCGGATCCCTGCAACCTTTACCAGGTCATCGATCCACCTAGTGGGAGGCCTTTCACCGCAGCGTCTTCCGGTTCGCGGTCGCCACTCCAGAACTTTTCGGCCTCATCGGCCATCCGTTCTGTGAGCAATGTGCTGCCCACTGCCACTTAAGTTTGGCAATTCTTCAGGCTACGACGGTAACCTTGGTTCTCTCGCGGATGTCCTCATTTCTGATTTGATCACGCAAGGAAACTTTTTCTATTTACTTCGTACATTTGTTTGCTGCGCAGTCACTGCCGCAAGACACCATATGGCTTGAGTGTGCTCGTGGCCGAGGAGTTACTGATAAAGTCAAAATAAAACGTCTCAATTAACATGTAATTCTATTTCTCTTTGGTGCCATTGTTATACGCATGGAATGAGAACCTGGGTTCGATTCCTAGCTCGGACAAAGTGTGATTAGGTCAGGAATTTCTCCGTTGTAGCTTGGAGTCAGTATTTAAGCCCTAATGATAACAACAGGCTCACTCCGTCTCCACTTATAACACTCAAACATAATCATCAACTGCCTAGCCTTTTCCCAATTATATTGGGGTCGGCTTCCAGACTAACCGGATGCAGCTGAGTACCAATATTTTACATAAAGCGACTGCCAATCTGACCTCCACAACCCAGTTAGTACTGGGTAATGCGGTACCCCTTGGTAAGAATAGTTGTCAAACTTTCAGGCCACTGACTGTACAATTACTCATTTTTAGATCTTTGACAGTCGTTACAGGTATGTAACGACTGTCAAAGATCTAAAAATGACAGCCGGGACCAACGGCTTAACGTGTAAGGGACTCTAACATTACGACCCTAGTGAAATGTGGGTATACTATGAGTCCACCTCGGGCTGTCCAATGTCCATCTTTAACTCTTCATTGATTGCCATGCGTGATATTATATTGAACGCCCCCAAACTTAAAAACAACATCGATACGCCAATTTAATCTATCATCTCAATTGCAGCAAAATTTAATGAAACCGTTATAATGAAACAACACTACAAAAACTATCTCGAAGTGAAGACCTTCATTAAACAAGCAGAGAGGAAATTTCAGGAAACCACACGACCTCCTGGAGTAGACTACCCACATTACTCCATAAGAGACATACAGTCTCGGGATGACACTTCTTCAATAGACCTGGACCAAAATGCTCGTCTTTTTGATTCTTCCACCGGAGCACGACCTTCTTTTCCAGTCTTAATCACACCATATACCACTGAATTAAATGCTCATCACTTGAAATGGGATGAGATCTTTCCACCTGAAACAACAAGAAAATCTGTACCGAAGCTCCGTATTGGTCCTAATCTGTCTTCTACACGAGAGATTACGTCACGTCCTCCTTTTAAAATTACCCTTCCAAGTCAAAAGTATCAAAAACTTATTGGTCCTACTTTACTACCGGATGTACCGATACTCCGTATCAATCCTGTAGTATCCTCAACTCCTAAACTATCTTCGGAAACTTTTCCACCAGATCTTAAGAACCAAAAATCTTTTCGTCCTAGACCATTCCTTCCCAACTCAACTTCTCATGCATCTCTTAGAGGTCAGTCAGACAAAAATTTTAAATTTAAGCGGTCTTACGTGACCCGAAATGATGACTATAAGAAAAAATGGCTCCGAGAGATCACTACTTACATACCAGTTGAAAGTTGGTTCCTAACTCTGGCTAATAAGATGGGATTGGCACCGAGTATCAGTTTAACAAGTAAGAATTTAATGTGCATTTTAGAAGTAGCGCAGAATCGTGATTTTTGGAAGGAATGGAAAGAGGTCTGAGCAGCAGAGGTATAGTGGTCATCATCTGCTTGCCTTTTCCAACTATGTTGGGGTCGGCTTTCAGTCTAACCGAATGCAGCAGAATAGCCAGTATTTTACATGGAGCGACTGCCTATCTGACCTCCACAACCCAGTTAGTACTGGGTAATACGATACCCGTTGGTAAGACTGATTGTCAGACTTCCGGGCCACTGACTACCTGTAACGACTGTCAAAGATCTACGAATGGCAGCCGAACCCAACGGCTTAACGTGCTTTCCGAGGCACGGAGGTCAAACTCGGTATGTAATGAGCGGTCACCCATCCACGGACAAACCTAGGCAAGCGTGGCTTAACCTTTAGGTCGTCGCGAGTGGCGGTTATTATTTAGCCACGAGCACCAGCAGAGGGGTAGTACGGGCTAGTAAAAACAATAAAAATAGGAGGATCTCGCTTGGCAGCTTGATTCAGAAAACAGTACTTCTGGATACGGCGCGTATTGTTATGAGGTTCCTCTCTCAAGAGCCCTGACCAACGCACCGGTAGCTCAGTCCCTGTTCCCGATACAATTTTGTATATTTATAAATGTTTTTTTTTTACATACATTCGTTGTAATAAAATATTTTAAAATATAAATAATATGTAACAAAATTCAACGAAGAGATATATTCTAAGTAATATAGGGGTGATAGTGTTTATTAACGTCAATTTATTTTTAATTTGAATTTGTGTGAAATAGCGCTTAAGGAATTCCCCCTTTTTCTCGAGTATATTCGGGCTCGTGTCGTCAATTCTTTTTAGAGACAAAAAAATATTTTTTACAACAGAAAACATGGGGAGCCAACACAACCACCAAGTATCCTCCGAACACATCAACACAGAAGACGAAAATCTTTCTAAACTCAAAGAAACACAAAAAGAATCTAGACTTAGAGAAAAAACTCAAAAAGATAAAATATCTTTCTACAACCAAGTAAAAGAGACTTTACAACAAGCTCAGTCAAACACAAAAGCTAAAAGATTGAAAATAAAAGCTGAGCTGGTGCGAAAGATAGTCGATGGTTCCAGTTACAGTGATGAAGAAGAATCGCTGAGGAAGAACTTGGTTCAGGCACTACAAAATGGGAATAGGACTTAAGAACATCATGTGGCATCTGCCAGTATCATTATCTTCGGCGTGGCTTTTCCCAACTAAGTTGCGGTCCAGTCCAACCGTATGCAGCTGAATACCAGTATTTTATATAGAGCGACTGCCTATCTGACCGCCACAAACCGGTTGCTGGGTCACACGATACCTCTTGGCAAGACTGGTTGCTGCCCGTAACGACTGTGTAAAGGTGCATACACACCGCGGCGCACGGATAGGCCACGCACGTGTGTTAAGCTTCGCTTTGCAAGAAAATTTATGTGATTGTGTCCACTGCAAACCACAGACACGCTATGGATCAATTGACGTCGTTAGTACATGCGTGGATTGCTAGAATAAGGCGCTCACATAGCTCAACGCAGTCTACGCCATGCACGCTGAGCATCTGGTACACACTATACACGACTATGTACATGTATCGCAGCACATACCTAAGAGATTGAGATACATAGACGTTACATTTGTACATAGTTGTGGGTGTGTAGTGTGTACTGCAGTGAAAACGTAGACCCACCGTCACCCACGTTGTCAAACAAATGAATCCACACAGCTAAAATGCGCCACGTGCCCGTGCACAGCGTGCACCGCGGTGGGTTTACATCTTTAGATCTTCAAATGACAGACCTGGGCGTCTCTCTATGTAAAGCAGCGTGTAAACGATCTTCTCTTCGTATTATCGGATGTTTATTCTATAACTGTGACTAATTTTGTTATAAGTTTTCGTTGTTATCATATAAATATTAATTATAGTAAGTTTAATATTGCTACTGTGTTTTATTTCTCTTTATTTTTTTAAGGAATGTTGGTTTAGATACCGATCACTGTTTTAAGCTTTCACGGTTTACAACTAAACTTATAATGTCACTTACTAACACTTTAACCTAACAATTTATTTTCCATCCACCCGCATTCTCCAGTCAACCCGCGATCATGGCGCAACAGCGTCGAAATATCGGGAGCTCAAAATAATGTACAATCACGGAAGATATCCCGTAAGTGACAGTATAAGTTTCGAGACCGATGTTGGACTGAAACGTATAACAGCCAATTACTGTCCCACTGCTGGGCGACGGTTCTGCTGTCTCATACCGAAGCTGCAAATCAAATCAAATCAAATTTATTTGTAAATGTAGGTTTCATTACAATAGGATGTTATAACAAAATGGTCAGTTCGCTACATTTTACTCGAGAGCATACAAATAATAATAATAAAGTTAGTTGTGTCAAAACCACTGATACACATTTAAAATAAAATAACTCAATTACTTACATAATAACACACAATTCCTTACGTGCTTCGCATATATACATACATGAACTCACGGATTTTTCCCACGTAGGTAGGCTCCTTTCGTCTCGTCCACGTTCAGACATCTGATCATACACGCACGCTGGTTGCGAGTAGGTACTACGCACCTGACCCTTCTGATGAACACTTGAATGACTATAACAGAGAGTCGTCATTGGTAAAAATTTGTAAATTTTTTTTTTTTTTTTTAATTCTATTGAATAAGCAGATGGTGGTCCTAGTTCCGATTTTCGCCACGTGCCAAAAGATCCGTGTACAACTGTTTGTAGATCACTCACTTAAACGCTACTCATAGCTGATACATTTATGACAGGCGCTACAACATAGTTGAAACAGCAATGACAACTACAGACCGACCGCTTTAATGAGTCCTCGCGAAGGTATCAATTTAAATGGAATATTCTGAAGGTTGATCACGTATTGGTTCAATTAGTATCGTAATACCTACGTGGATTATGGTTATTTTAAAGAAAATAACCTGTGGGTTATTGTTAGTACTTTGTGAACGCTTAATGTGCCTTTGATGGGGCAAGGCGGAGGACTCATTAAATCGGTCGGTCTACAAGTTATACATACGAACATAAAGGGTGGTGACAGTCTTAGGTCTAAATAAATAATTAATCTGTAAACACTAACAATACTACTACAATACCTAGACATTAAATAAAATTAATTCCATAGTCTGCTAAGGCATGCTAATGGGTGTAAAACTACCCTTAACGAAACCGAAAGGCACTTGTTGTCCCCGTCATAGCGTTTTTTTTTTGTTCTAGATCATTCCTGGGAACCTTGTAGTTACGGAGATATTGGGGGTCAAATTCCAACTTTTTTTAAAATATAATTTTTAATGTTATAACTTTGCTTTATGTACCTCCACGAACACCACACTATTAAGTATTCAATTCATCCATCAGCACAATCTTTGAGTGCGTAACATTGAGTCCTACAGCAAAACGTGATTTTTCACCCCAAAAAGTCTTTTGCCAGCAATATTTTTTGCGTAGTTACTCAGTTTGATGTACAGGATGCTTGGTTGACGGCTTCGAAAAGGGTCCATTTACACCCTGTATACAATACCGTACCGAACGTTCAGACGGCTATTTGTTGAATACGCGGTTGGCGGGATGTCGATAGTGACTTCGGTAAGACATTTGATGCAACCAACTTGGATGTAGCGCTCGGCTCGCGTGCTTTTAGTAACAGTTCTAACCTAACCTAACCCATAATTTTGTTGCCTTAGATATGTTATTGCGATCATTTGCAGTCGCTCACAGCCCATGGTAACTCGGCAAGCCATACTCATTTTATTTTTTCATTTAAATTCTAAATTCAATAGTTTCTTCACTTTATACTTCACCTAATCTCCTCAAGGCATTCTACACAATGCCTAGGTAAACTTATACTGTCACTTACGGGATATCTTCCGTGATTGTTCATTATTTTGAGCTCCCGATATTTCGGCGCTGTTGCAAGCGCCATGATCGCGGGTTGACTGGAGAATGCGGGTGGATGGAAAATAAATTGTTAGGTGCAGACAAATCTGTCTACCATCTTTCTTTGTCTTTTGCTACGCGCACTATTGCCACTAAGTCACGGCAAAACACACACACAGTATCACCAGGTTTTGTGGAGTCCTTATTACGATGCCGGCTGCTACTTTCGTGCCGTTTCGCTTTTGCCGGCTGTTAATATCGGGAGCTCAATATAATGAACAATCACGGAAGATATCCCGTAAGTGACAATATAAGTTTAGTTGTAAACCGTGAAAGCTTAAAACAATGCCTAGGACCCTAGGCATTGTATGCATTGGCTAGGTGTGTAACTCCTACACATCAATCCTACACATTGTATATGAAATAAAACAATTTATACATACCTACATTGTCTAAACAAGCTTGGCATTCTAGAGAATGACTGAATGCTTTGCCGGTAACATATCGATTACATAATGAAATATCTATACAATAATGGTTTACTATGTGGTTGAAATGGTAGCTAACTGGAGAAAGTAGTTAGTCAATAATAAAATAAATCTTTTTGAGATTATTTATTACTTCTTGTTTTTGAACTTTAGGCACTTGCTACCAATTATATTTAGTTATCTTAAATTGAGTGAACTCAACCGCCAGGGCAAATTCGAGTCTTTAATATTAATGTTCGAATTTTTAATATTATTTCTTTACTTTAAATGCCTTCATGACCCCTGAATTATTGAATGCATCATCAACACAGGTTTTGAGTGCGTTACAGTCAAAACTTAAACCGTGAATTTTCACACCAAAAAAATCGTTTTCAGCAATCATTTTTGCGTTACTTAGTTTTATGTACAGAATGCTTGGTTGGTCCGTTTACACCTTGTATATTTTAGTCATGCACTTGGCAGTCCTATGCTGGACATAGGCCAATCTTTAGCTTCGTCACAACCCTCCAACCCTGTTCTCCGCCTTTAGCATCCAGTCTTGCTTTCTAAGGTCATCGGTTCATCGATCTCGAGGGTGTCGAACACCTCGCTCGCCACGCGTTCTCCACTCCGGCTCTCGTTCACAGTCACACACACTCCTTGACTGATTGATATGTTTTCCATTCTTCTTCTAAGCGTGTCGATGGCAATCTGAATTGTGTCAGCCCAGAACTGAGCTACCAGTTTGGTGCTTTCAGTAGCGTCCATCAGTCCCTGTAGTGAACAAACAACAGAACACGATATTAAGTACCCCGTCGTTTGTAGAACAGCACCACTTTTACACTCCAGGGCAGAGTCATTAATGAATCTCCACCTGAGCAGGTTTTCCTTGCTGCGACCAACCTGGTTCAGAGTCCGGAGTTGATTTCCATACAAAGATTAGTTTATTTTCGAGGTTTTGTGAGCAGAGTCGGTTTCTCAAGTTTGATCTCTGCTTGAAGATATGTTTATTGAGTTCTAGTTACTGGTTGTTTAAATAAAACTAAAAACAGTAGAAAACAAGCACACACTTTCATTTTTAATATAAAAATACTAACTTTTTTATCGAATCATAAAACTTGTTACACTTAACACATACAACATTTTTTATTTCTAATCCAATAAAAATATTACTACAATTTTACTGATAATAAAACTGAAATAGTAACTACTTTTTAACATCACTGGTTTTTTGAGAATTTAAAAAGGAACTTTGAAAAAAATTGGTTAAGTTCCAACCAAAACAAGACATGAATTAAACAGTTCATGTAGTGCGCTAAGTGATTATCATTTCAAATACTTATTAAAAATAATATAGTGTTTTTAACAAACGAACCATTCATTTGCAATTGTGTTTCTTATGCTTACTTCTAAATGCTGTTACTGCAAAACCTTTAAAGAACTCGTCTGCAAAAGTCTTAAATATACTACGAAAACACTTGAAAAAGACCATACCCTACCGGGGAAGTCAGCTAGAATATGGCAACACATAGCTTAAGTAGGTAGCAACACATTCCAAGCGGACGAATTATGATTTTGTTAAGTTTAGGTTTATTTCTTCAGTATGATTTACTGCAGTGTGTTGAATTTGAAAAAGGTACGTATTTTGATTTTTTTTTTCCTTAATATATATACTGGGTGTAAACGGACCCTTCACGAAGCCGTCAGCCAAGCATTATGTACAATTGTACATCAAACTAAGTAACTTCACGCAAAAAATATTTTTGGGAGACGACTTTTTGGGATGAAAAGTCACGTTTTACGGTAGGACTCAATGTAACGCACTCAAAACATTGTGCTGGTGGATGGATTGAATAGTACGGGGGTCGGGGAGGTGTTTAAAAATCTTACATTAAAAACATATAATTAAACAAAAAAAGTTGGAACTTCGACCCCCAATATCTCCGTAACTAGAAGGTTCCCAGATATGGTCTAGAACAAAAAAATGATCGCAATGACGGGGAGAACAAGTGCCTTTCGGCTTCGTTAAGGGTCTTGTTACACCCTTTATTCTATTGTATTGCCTTGGAATTTTATACAAAAAACATGTAAAAGTTCAAACAAATTGGCTGTTAGTTGCAGTATTGCTACATTGAATGTCATGGCTGATTCTTCCTCTGAGGTTATTTAATGAGTAATTACCATAACTGGTGGGCTGTCGCGTTATGTGGCATAACCAGTGATATTATAAACAAAAAGAGGTAGATACCGCACTAGCGCGCGCAAATTGTTGCAGACAAATTCAGACAATTGTCGTAATTTAAGTACTTCAAGCGTAATTGCTATCTCTTTCTGTATCATACGTTCCGTATTATCTATCGCACTCGTAACAACGCAACGATATTTGAACGCCGCTCAGTATGAATGTAGCGTATCTTTCTTTATAATATCATTGGGCATAACCACTGTTTTTTCATTGGCATTATTGGCATCAAGAGAAAATTAACTTCGTGTGCTAATGAAGTTCTGTTTAAAATGACGAGTATTATTCGTGTTATTATTACCCCTACGCCCCCCCTCCACCTCCCCGCCCCTCCGAAAGACATCCATGTGCATTTCCAGTACAGCAGACCTATCAGCAAAAAGGCTTAAGTTTAAAACGTATTAACAAGAAACCTAATTTCCAGTGGACCTTAACGGCCTCCTACGGGCACACAACCAGAGCAGCTCTCTACGGAACAATACTCCAGCAGCCTACCAGTTGGACCCTCACACTCCGGAGTTCCCCTTCTTCACTCCTCCAGATGACTTTCGTAAGTTCATGGTTCAAGTTCTTCCTTCATTTTTAACCAAATCCTAACTTATTTTTTTGGTGTAGGGACATCCTCAGGGATACCCTTTGCCTGGGGACAACGGAGGTCTATTTCGGGGCCCGTGAGATAACATTACATTCACACACACCCCCAATTGGAATCAGCCCTGCAACCCCAACCGCCTTGTGGTGGCCAGCCGATTAGCGTCCTTCCAAACTAGACCCTCTCTATAGACTGTTCGAAAGAGATACCGTGGCCCTGGAACACAAAGGGCAAAGAAGGAACATGGATGGGTTTTAGTCAGTACAAGTCTGACACTCCCTTCCGCTCCGCCCAGAGTGGGGGGGTCATTTGATGATTTCCGATCCGAAAAAAAGGCCCTCTCTATGTGCCTGACCTTTTCTAACTACGTTGGGAACTCCAGTCTTTCCAAATCAAATATTTATTTTACATGGAGTGTCTGCCTATCTGATCATCAAGACTAGACTAATTTGAACTGGTTGTCAGTCTCACGGGCTTCAACAAAACCTTTGAGCTCGGTAACTACGTTTCCTTAACCTGAAGTAATACATCCGCAGTACCCAGGTTTGCCCCTCCTCTAGGTTTTCCTTCAGATTATAGATACCTATCTGTTTATCCCACAGAGGAGTCTTCATATCACGGGAGTAAAAAGACCCTCAGCAAGGAGGTAAGCCTCTTGCTCTGCCCGTCATTGATGTTCCTTGGTTTGAAGAACAGAATACTTAGATAACGGCTAACCTTGGGTCTTTTTACATCCTGTGTTCTGATTTGACCAATGTCTAATTAATCCAAAATCTCTCCAAGATCTATCACCAACATTTGAAGATGTTCCACTTCAAACGAGACGATCTCAAAATATACATGACCCACGACATAAGCTCAGAAACATTTTCTTCAGACACCTCTCCCGACCCAAGAAAGATCTGAGGGTCACTTTACTTGACACCTCTAAAAAAACTGAAGAAAGGCAAGAGTCCCAAAAGAAAGCATCGCTGTACAAATTGAGAGAACAGGACACTTCTGAGAGAAGCAGCTCAGAATCTGAACAGGAAGGATTGACGGATAACCCTGTAACGCACACGTCTGAGAACAGCTACTCAAGGTCTGAAGAGAAAACATCAGACAACTCTGAAAGTTCTAGTGAACCTGAGGTCCATAAGACCAGACGACCGAAAACCGTTTCACCAGCGACGCTCAGGACCACAGAGGAGACAACTAGACACAAGTGGAGACTTATACCTGATCTTCTTCTTCCGACGACCTTAATAGATGAGAATAATGATGCTGGAATATTGAGGATGACTCCACCAACAAGTAAACCCGAATTGAATTCTGATGATGATGATGATGTGTCAAAGAGGAATAAACCACACAAGGATAAACTCGATAGGATCTTCGGTGATGATAAGGATATATTTAAAATTATGAGACAAAGAAAGGACAAAGTCAATCAGGTCTTCAGGATGCATGTCATCAAAAAAAAGCACAAGAAAACTTTCAAGCCTGCTAGTGACAGAGAGTCATTTACAGGTATGTATCTTTCACAAACATTAGGGGTCTTCTTCTTTATCGTGTGGTTAGTTCCTAACCTGGTTCAGTTTTTATGCTGCCCATGGGCCTCTGACTTGGCTTAACATGCCGTCAAGAAATATCTCTCAGGCATGCTGGTTTCCTCACGATGTTTTCCTTCACCGAAGCAAGTGATGATTATACAATACGCACATGAATCCGAAAAATCAGAGGTTGGGTTCGAACACGAGACCTATGACTTGGCAGTCCAACTGTCACACCACTAGGCTGTCACTGCTTGCTTATTAGGGTTTAAAGTATGACATTGCCGTTTGTATGGACAATTTCGTGAAAAGTGATATTTCCATACTAACATTTTTTTTCTTGGAAACGTCTGAACCATTTTATGATATAATTGCAAACTGTAGTTAGAGTGAAAAAGACTGCGCTACACTACGTATCTTAAATTCTCAAAACACAGTCTATGACAAAAATATACCTACTTGAAGTAATGAAACCCACGGCACATTGAAACAGGTGTTTTGACACACTACCCTATGAGGTAATATGCAACTACTAGTACGGTTTTTAATCTCAAAAAGGTACGTAATTTAACAATTAATCCAATAAAAATGGAATTAGCAAAAATATAACTAAACTTCAAAGTTACAAACAGAACAAAATGTGAGAAAAAACGGCAATTTCATAGTTAAAGATCTATTACTAACATTATCTACATTTTTTTATCAGCGCACTTGAAATGTAACATTTAACACTCATGTTACAACTACAAAAAGTAACCAATTTACTACAGTAAACAGACGAAAGATTACATAAAAATCTGACTGGAATCTTACAATATTTCAAAAGAAAAAGTGATACAAGATTTTAAACTTTCATGGTCACTAAAATTATTATAACTAGAAGACGGGATATTTACCATGTTTATTGTTTTCTTTGAGTTCCCGATATTTCGGCGCTGTTGCAAGCACCATGATCACGGATAAACTGAAGTTATTGCGGGTGGGCAAGAAAGAGGGTAGACCGATTTGTCTGCTCATAAACACCCGCATTACAGTTTATCCGTGATCATGGTGCTTGCAACAGCGCCGAAATATCGGGAACTCAAAGAAAACAATAAACATGGTAAATATCCCGTCTTCTAGTTATGAAAAAGTGATATTTTAAAATGTTTTTGCGATTCCTTATATTTCTGTTATGCTCAATGTAATTTGACAAAAAATGCATGAAAATTGGCGTTTATTACATTTAAAAAAAAAGTACGGACTCTGTTGTTTCATATTTAATATATCTATGTACCCGGTACGGTAGTATTTATTTTAATTATGTAAAAAGAAGTAATATTGAAACGGGATTTGTTATAATGCTATATTTTAAGATTATCGCTAATATCGTGTAGGTAATTTTAAAAATCGTCAATAGTTGACAGACAACTTCATTTGACATTTACTCTTCGTTGATATCGAATTTCGTAAAAGTGTGTCTTCGGATGTTTTCGTGTTCATTGGAAAGATTTTAAGAAAATGACATCTGTAAGTACAATGCATACTCCACAAAGCCGTTGTGTCAATTGTGCAATAAGATTTCGCATTGTGCGAAGACAATTACGGTCAGGGACTGCTGCAGACGGCGGCCATCTTGTATGTGGGATTTCTCGCTAGGTGAGTATTCTATCTTTGAAAATGCGAACTTGATTACACATATTATTAACGTCGCGACCCTGTTTTGTAACTACATACATGACAAAATCTGTAGAATAGTTTCAAATGCGACTTACACGCCTTTTACTTCACTCTCTCATTATTTACTAGCTCTTGCTCACAAATCACCTCTTAGGATTTAATTATCGCGCAATCAAATACCCACTATATACCCAATATATGAATATGCATAAGCATAAATAGCCTATAATGTTCCCATTGCTGGGACACAGGCTTCCTCTCTGTGACAAGGAATGGGCTATAATCCACCACGCGGGCCCAGTGCGGGTTGGTAGATGTCACATATCTTCGAATTTTTTATTCTAGGATATGCCGCTTTCCTCACCATCCGGTTTCCACTATATGCAGTTGACGGAAACTGCTGAAAGTTATTGCAAGGAGGTATTTAAATTGCTCATTCAACAAGGAGATAATGAAACACTGTTTTAAGCTTTCACGGTTTACAACTAAACTTATACTGTCACTTACGGGATATCTTCGCTTGCAACAGCGCCGAAATATCGGGAGCACAAAATAACGAACAATCACGGAAGATATACCGTAAGTGACAGTATAAGTTTAAGGAGATAATGAATATAGGAGTTTTTGCATTCGATGTGGGTCTTCAATTTTAAGAGCACCACCTGTAATGCATAACTACCTGCATGTTTTTAAATGAAATACTGCTAATTAATGATGATTATTAAAAGAAGTAAATATTTTTATTTCACTATGTATTTTTTTTTCTCCTTACTCGGCCTTCTTGGAACATCTTACTAGCCTAATATTTACATATCAGTCTATAATATCATACCTAAATAAATATATTTGTTAATTCACCAAGTTTTTTTCTTCCGATGACCATAATAGATGATAGAAACTCTCATAATGATGCTGATATATTGAAGATGACACCACCAAGAAGTAAACACGAATGGAATTTTGAAGATGACATTGATGCGTTAACGAGGAAAGAGCCACACAAGAATAAGCACGGAGGGAGGTTCGATGATGATAATGAAATATTTAAGATGACGGGACAAAAAATGACTGAAAACAAAAATATCGGGAGGATGCATGTTATATCGGATACGACGAAAAGGGTGTGGTATTCAGACAGAGAGATGATGGTGGAATCTGATGAGGAAACAGAGCACACGAAGACCGTGATGCCTGTTACTACCAGACAGTCACTAAGACGTAAGTTCCTTTCATCCATACTAATGCAGGGTATAAGGACAGCCATCCGTAAAATGACAGGGTGCATTCAGCTCCTTATTTTGAATCATATGCCACCGGAATATTTTTAATCATTTTTTCAGTTACTATTCCTTTATTTCAATGTAAAATTACATTCTTTATACGCAACACTCCATTTATGTAAATAATACAGCTAAAATAAAATAAAAAACCAACAATGAATGTTGCACTCATAACGAACGACGCGGGAAATCAGCTGTTCACTTTCTGCCTAGCTACAGAGTTCGAACTCGTCGTCGCGCTTGCCGTTCGCTACGTGCGTTTTGCCACGGTAACGATAAATTGCATATGAAGAAATAAACAAATCAAATTTATTGGATTTCAAACACTGTTTTAAGCTTTCACGGTTTACAACTAAACTTATACTGTCACTTACGGGATATCTTCCGTGATTGTTCATTATTTTGAGCTCCCGATATTGTACCCGCGCTTGCAACAGCGCCGAAATATCGGGAGCAGTGACAGTATAATTTTTTTTATTGAATATCATTATTTAGGACAGCAGATAGCAATGGTGACTTCCGAGTGATACTTCGCAGGTTCCGACCCAGATATGCACTTAACTTTTTGTATTTTATCTCAGAGATACCAAATAGTGATTGGAGTCGCTACGACGAGTCGGATCAGGAACAAGGTAAGTTGGTAGAGATCGTACCTTGTCGCCGTGACTCACAGAATATGCAAGCTGAAGTGACAAAGGCCGGCCATATTAGCCGTAGAACCAATGACGTTGGGGTAGATGAGTTCTTGAGTGGACACCGCGAATCGGTAACCGTAAGGTGGAGCTCCCAGGTTCGATTCCCTGGTCGGGCAAAGTGTTATCGGATTTTTCCATCAGGAATTTCTCAGTAGCAACCACGGGGTCTGGATTTGTGCTCGGTTGTTTGTGACGGTTGCCCGTCCCAATACATCGGACTTAAACATAACTGGCGAAATGTAGGTGTACTATTAGGTAGGTACACCTCAGCCTAAACCTTCGGGGATTACAGGATATATGTTAAGTTTGTATGTACGGGGGTAATTCAGAACCGCTGACCAGATTCCGGAAATCCTTTTACTAATGGGAAGCTGCATTATGCCCGAGTGTCAGACGCTTTATTTAAAACTTTCCTGTGGGATAATTTCTGTCCTTAACGCGAGCGAACACGCGGGCAAAACCTGGTCAAAATTATATTACAAACAAACTAGCTTGCAAACTTTGCTGGCGTGAAATTATTATAATAAATATTACTTCCCTTTTAAAATCGGGTTAAATTTTAAGGGTTTTATTTTTTTGCACGGATCCATAATTCTCATTCTAAAATAAAATTAGCCTTAGTTGCTTCTTATAAAATCAGCTATCTGCCAGTGAAAGTCGTGTCAAAATCGGGCCAGCCGTTTCGGAGATTAGCCGTTTGAATCGGATTTTATTAACAATTTCAGGGATTTTAATTTTTTTGCACGGCACCCTATTTTTCTAAAATTATATGTCTAATTTTTCTAAAATTAAAGCCTATGTTAGACCTTATAACATCAGCTATTTGCCAGTGAAATTCTCGTCAAAATCAGTCCAGGTGTTTCAGAGATTAGCCGGAACAAACAGACAGAAAGAGAAAAATTGAAATAAAATGTATTTTTGTTATAACTGCCGTAAATATTTTCATATGCATTCAGTAAAAAGCTGTTCTTTTGTTGTTTGATACTTCAATTTTATTTATTTTTTTAGATTCGGGTAACGTTTACTATTTATATAAATGATTTCTGCTTTCCAGACACTACAGTCTCGACAACAATCAAACATATATATGCGTCCTCATCGATGGAGTACTTGAGGGCGCCCTTGTCAAAGAATTACTTCTTCAAGATAATGGAACATCGTCAGGAAGGATATATGATAGTGTTCCTGATCGAACTGATGCAAATCATCGGTACGAAGGAACAGGCAGATGCTTACGACATCGTCAAGCATGCAGACCCGATTGTGCACCGGTATTTGTCATTTTACTGGGTATGAGAGTAGAGGAAGACCAAAGAAACGATGGATGGACTGTGTGAAGGATGATATGGCTAGAAAGGAGGTGACTGTTGAGATGACGAGTAATAGAGTAGTATGGAAGAATGAGACATGCAGCGCCGAGTCCAAATAAATTGAAAAAAAGACGATGAAAAAAAAAATTGTGATTTGCCATTTACTGCCTTATTGGGCTATTTAGTGGCCGCAAGCGCAAGTGCTGTAATTTCTCAGAAGCAGCCACAGTCTGGATTTGTGCCCCGTTGGTAATAGGCTCACCCCTTATTACATGGGACTTAAACATAACTGGCGAAATATGGATGTACTTATGGTACACCTCTGCCTAAACCTTCGGAGATTACAACAGTGATGTTATGATATGAATATGCTATTTACACCTGCATCTGCACCACCGGGACCTGTTCGAAAACTACCGTGTTAGCAGAGTTCAGGTCGAACCTTACTTTTTTTTAAAGGAATCATCGACTTGACGGAGATGAGGAAGAATTGGTTCAGGAAGTCATAACATATCATCACGACAGTAATCCTCGGAGGGTTAGTAGAGGTATACCATAAGTATGTCCACATTAAGCCAGTTATGTTTATGACTAAAATAATAGGAGGCTAGATTTCTCAGTATGTCATCAGTCTAAAAAGGAAAGAAAGATAAAAATGATGATGTGATGTTTCTTTTATTAAGACAGTGGTTGTAGCTCTTTGACAGTCGTTAGGAAGTCAGTGACCCAAAAGTCTGACAACCAGACTTACCAAGGGGTATCGTATTACCCAGGACTAACTGGGTTGTGGAGGTCAGATAGGCAGTCGCTCCATGTAAAATACTGGTATTCAGCTGCAACTGGTTAGACTACTACTGGCTAGGTAGACACAAGAAAGTGGTTACAAAATTGTGTGAAGACCCCGACTTCTGTGCTAGGTGCTAGACCTGTGTCATAAGAGCCAGTGCCCTCTTCATGAGAGAATTGTTTGTTCCTGTGCGATTGTTTGTTCATGTGCGTCTAGCAAATACCGGGGAGGGCCGCCCTAGAAGGCACACTGACCTTGTTAGTGATGTTCTTCGGCGAAGTCAGGTGTGGAGCACTTACAACCAGCGGTGTGTATGACCAGATGTATGAACGTGGACGTGGCGTACTGCAGTTTCTACCCACATCATCGGGGTCCATAAATCCTGGAATGATTTGTTACAGACAAAATAAACAGTTGCTGTGGATGGGTCATCCGTTCCTGAATGTGACCCGGAAGCTCGCTACAATGCTTAAAGTAAAGGACATCACTAGCATACAAGGTAAGTTGGCTAATCCTGATCTCATCAGATAAACAAGGGGTCCTGGGTTCGATTCCTGGATCTGACAAACAACAACAACAATAGACAACAATTTTCTGTTTTCTGAGGTTGGAAGTGACGAACAAAGCGCTATGCATAATCAGCCTTTAATGTTCCCACTGCTGGGACACCGGCCTTTCTATGAGAGGGAATGGTCTATAATCCACCACGCCGGTCCAGTGAGGGTTGGTAGATGTCAAATGTCTTCGAATTTTTGTTTTCCTTCACAGTTTTTGAGAGCAATGGTGATGAAATAAATTACACCAAGTAATGCGCCTGCCTGGGTTCGAACCCACGACTTACTGTAACTTAGTCGGAGCCGCCACCACTAGGCCACTAAACAACCCGATACTTATTCGTCACAAGCTTTCACAGAAAGACATTTCTGCAGCACTCTAAACGCTAGTAAGAATGAGGATATAGTGAAACAAGCAGATGTTATCTCACAACCACATTTTGAAATCAAATCTGCCTGACAAATGTAACTGACCTAGTTAAGCGGCGGAAAATCTTAATAGCGAGATTCGGGAATCGCCGCTCAACTAACAACGCCATCTATCGGTAGCTATGTTAACAATTTTAGTTGAACAGCCACCGCTGCTCTACGCTTCCCCATTTAATCTGCGAATCGCCAATCTGCAGTATTCGCTGCCAGATTCTCTGTTCTCCGACCATTATAATCTGGATCTCTTCAAAGTTCGAGTGAATCGGTTTCTTCTAGGCAAGCGTGCCCCACACTAGGCCTCGGCTTGCGCCTGGCCGCAACTCGCTTGTTGTGAAGCAATGATGCTTCACATCAGGCGAGTTGCGGCCAAGCGCAAGCCTATAATATAATACTGGTAATACTGTTAGCCTGCGTCATCCCACTGCTGGGCAAAGGCCTCTCCCCACGACTTCCAGTTGCTACGATCCAGGGCTAATGTGGACCACTGGTCATTTGTGTTATCCAGCTCGTCCCGCCATCTTCTGCGCAAGCCTATACAGCAAAAAAAGATTCGGTGGCCCCCGTGTCTCAGAAAGCATGCTAAGCTGTAGGTCCTGAGCCTGATCTCACTCGGGTCTTGTTGAATTGCCGTCCCATCAGATTATGAGCGTAAGGGAAACGAGAATGCACCTGTGTCTGCGCACACTCTCTTGGGAATACGGCCACTTATCATGCTTTCTTCAACAGCTCAAGCAGGTAAAGTTTACCACCAGCTGCTCCATCGTCATGACGCCCTACCAGTAGACGTCAACACGATCCTGGAGTACGCCGAGACCATGTATGATGATGACGAGGGAAAGGTTCTGTTTGATGCTCTGAGGGAGCTCGTAAGTTTTCCTGACAGTAAGTAAGCCATCATGATGTGTTGGAAGCATTGCGCTACTGCTATGTAATATAAATTAAATTTATTTATTTCAGGTAAATAACACTCATTGCCACACATAAATTAATAGAAATTCAAATACAAACTAATAATATTAGATAAAATTACATGGAACCAAATCAAATAAAGTAGAATAAAACAAAATACAATAAAATCAAATTAAACCAAATAAAGTTAATCAAATTAAATCCAATCAAAATAAATCAAATACTTAAACCCTCACTACCTAAATTGGATGCAGTTAATTTGCAATAACGTAAATATCAACCCACAATCAATTATTCAATTCGTTCATACCAGTTGGTGCTGTCATTTATCGTAAACCTTTAACAAACTTTTTTTTTATCTGCACTGCGCTGTTGCACTGTTCGTATAGTTCTCGTAAGTAAGTTGTCCGGTTCAAAATTTACAAACCATTTTTCGACCACTTGTTGGTATTCGACTTAACTGAAATTTTGCACACACCTTTGGTTCTGATGACAATACATTTTTATGGTAGACATGACTTGACCCTGCAGCCAGGATCGCCTCCTCACGAGAGAACTCCTCACCGGTTAAAAGCACGGACACGAAAATTCGTAAATGCGTTCATTGCTGATAGATAAACCTAATTTTCGTCTTTTCATGATAATTTTCTTATTCCAGTTGCATTATCTGGCTACTGGCTCTGCAACAGCCTCATAAACGCCTTCCTGAGACCGTTTCGACGTCTGAAAGACACCCAACAACTTAAAGACCTAATGAACTCTATCAACTTTTCGTTAAAAAAGCACAACTCCTTAAGGTCTAATCAGAAGCAACCACTTCGCAGCGGCAGAGGATTTCGTGCACGAGCGTACGGCCTAGCTGTTGGTAAGTAGCCATTGTCGACTTAGACAACTGCAGTAAAAGAAATTTAATTAAACTTACGATAGAGGCTGACTGGTTGCTGTTGGTACAGACGCCAGCACTTCAAGCTACCACAATCTGTCAAATTTCTTTAATAGATTTTCAAGTTTATCGCTAAAGAATTGGGTTTAAGGTTGATTGGGAAAATTTGACAGTTTCGCGTAGCTTGATGTGTTGGCATCTGTACTCTCTGTGTTTCGGCTCACACATACCTTGTAATTCATTAATCCTCTGAACATGGCCACAGCATCTGTAAGCGCTCCCTACTGCGGTTATTTATATCCTTAGATTAGCTCTCAATGAGGAGCTAATAATAATAACAGCCGCTCGGATCGATCTTTAGGTTAAGCCGTGCTTGCCTAGGTTGATCTGTGGATGGGTAACCACCCATTACATACCGAGTTTCCTCAGTGCCTACCCTCGGAAAGCACGTTAAGCCGTTGGTCCCGGGTGTCATTTGTAGATCTTTGACAGTCGTTAGGTAGTCAGTGGCCTAAAAAAGTCTGACAATCAGTCTTACCAAAGGGTATCGTATTACCCAGTACTAACTGGGTTGTGGAGGTCAGATAGGCAGTCGCTCCATGTAAAATACTGGTATTCAGCTGCATCTGGTTAGACTGGAAGCCGACCCCAACATAGTTGGGAAAAGGCTAGGCAGATGAGATTAGCTCTCAATAATGTATCTGAGATAAGGAGACCTGGAGACCTGTACCACAGGTTTTACTTAGTATGGGCTCCTGTCTCCCATCTTCAAAATATTTGAATATTATACTATGTATATACAGGGTGTAAACAGACCCTTCACATATCCGTCAACCAAGTATTCTGTACATCAAACTAAGTAACTTTACGCAAAAAATATTGCTGGGAATCGACTTTTTTTTTGGGTTGAAAAATCAGGTGTTACGGTAGGACTTGATGGAAAGCACTCAACGCATTGTGGTGATGGATGGATTGAATAGTAAGGGGGTCGATGAGGTGTGGTGTGAAGTAAAAATTGTATTTAAAAAAAAACTTGTGAAAACGTTGTAACTTTGACTCCCAATATCTCCGTAACTAAAAGGTTTCCAGGTATGAACAGCTAAAACAAAAAAATAATCGCAAAGTCGGGGAGAACAAGTGTCTTTCAGCTATTTTAAGGGTCTATTTACATCCTTTATTAATATTTGTGGGAGAAAATAACTAAACTATGATTAGCTAAGCATGCTCTATTCAATCATCTTATGTAACCCACAGACAATCAAACATCACCTCATAAAGAGAGCTCCAATCAAACAGAACCTGAAATCATCACGCCTCGACTCCCGGGGAAAAGAAAGAGTAAGCATCACCACCGACACCACAAGAGAAATCGAGACAAAAAGCAACGTCTACTGAGACAGAGGTATACACGAAGACATCAGAAGCTTACTCTAACGAGTGTAACACCGAGAACGTGGGTGTTGTTCAGAGTGACCACTTCTCCGACATATGCAATACAGTAAATGTGAGGATAATAATGATAGGCATGCCTTTTTTTCTATTAAAGAATGATTTCCACCAAACGGCTCGCATCGCATTGGAAACTGTACCGACGGATACAGCGACAGCCGATCGCGTCCGACAAAATGTCGATGCATACGTTTTTGCGCCTAGTCAAATAGTTTCACTTCTACCGTGTTGCCGTGTTTTAATTTTTAATTGCATCCGATCGGATACGTGGACAGGCGAACAGAGCCGATTGCTCGTCGCAGCATACTACAGTCGCGTGTCGCGGAAGACGCCCGCGGTCAAGCTTCTGTACGCGGCTTGGTAATCGGTAGATTTATTAATACCGTTTAAAGATTGTAAAATCCGTTCCGATCCCATACGATACGAGCCGTTTGATGGAAATCATCCTTAAGTTTCACATAACATCACGGCTATAATCCCCGAAGGGTTAGGCAGAGGTGTACCTAATAGTACACCCGAATTTCACCAGTTGTATTTAAGGTCCATGTAATAGAAAGTTAGCCTATTGCCATCAACCGGGCACAAATCCAGACTCCGTAGCTGCTATTAAGAAATTCCTAATTGAAAAACCTAATAACATTTTGCCCGACCTGGGAATTGAACCCAGAACCTCATGATCAACTGGTAATGTGAATACAATGATGAGTCACGTCTTTTTAGTTTAGCTTTAACGATTGTCTGGCAGTTTGAGTACTTTAGACATCCTACTACCGCGAATCGGCAAACGTGAAGGTGGGACGTCCTCAGGCTCGGTGGAGAGACTATCTTCGCAGGGTAGCTGGTAGCAACTGGATGAGAGTTGCTGAGGATCGAGTTGAGCGGCGATTGAGGAGGCCTATGTCCAGCAGTGGACTGCTGTAGGCTGATGATGATGATGAGACGGCCTACTCAAATGCCTTTCTTTGGTATTCTCGTTGAGCTCTTTAAATTCTGTGGAACAAAGCGTATACTAACTTTACTGGTCCATTCGATTCCGTATGGTTCTTGTCTGAAAAGACAACATCAGACACTATGTCTGGACATTAAAAGAGACTATGACCTCTCTATGGATGCGAGACGCACGGGACCGGTCAATGTGGCGACACTTGGGGGAGGCCTATGTCCAGCAGTGGACGTCTTTCGGCTGAAATGATGATGATGATGACCTCTGAGTTTGTTTCGACTGTTTCTTCTCAAAATAGTCAGGTGAGATACACCGGCCCCATCTAGTTTTTTTTCTTTAAATGACTTGGAAAAGTATTTGTGTGTGTGTAAAAACCTATTTGCTAAATAAAAATAATTTGTTTCGGTGTTTCTTCTCAGAGTAGTCGAATTGGAAATACCGACTTCATTTTGTTTTCAACATAATTTATTATGACGTGAAAAAGTGTTTTTAAATCAACTCACAGAAATAGATAAATCATAATTTTGACAGACTGCCTCGTTCGTCGAGTGTTGCGCGACTGCTGAGCATGAGGTCCTGGGTTCGATTTTCGGGTCGGTCAAAATGTTATTGGGTTTTTCCATTAGGAATTTCTCAGTAGCAGCCACGGAATTTGAATTTTTGCCCAGTTGATTGCAAAAGCTCGCCTCCTATTACATGGGACTTAAATATAACTGGCGAAATGTGGGATACTATGAGGTACACCTCTGCTTAACTCTTTGGGGATTACTGACGTGATGTTATGTTATGTATTAACTTTGAGTGAAGAATTCCAAAGGAAAGGCACAAATGAATAGAGACAAGCGCCTGATATCGGCTTTTCTGACACCCTCTCTCTGAAACGAGGTCTGTATACAGTCGCCAGCTCATCGAGTTACCACAAACTGTCAAATTTTCTCATTCTCAACGTAACCATCACCATTTTATGGTTTAAAATCATTTGGAGAATTGGACAGTTTGTGGTAATTTGATGTGCTGGCCGACTACCAACTGTGACAAAAGGATGATTAAGCTTTAGCTTTGTTAATTTGTAAAATATAATGTGTGTTGTACTTAATTTAGTTTTATTTTGTTTTCCTGTACTTACAAACTCATTTGTGTTGTCAGCACGACAGCGAGTACACCTCACACGCAATGGTTAAGGCAAAAACTATATAGGGTGACTGGTAATTAGTGACCGATACTTAAACACGTGATTGTACTCATGATAACAACAACTTTCCCAAAGAAACATTTTTTTTTTTATACTCATTCACTTTTATCACAATAACACAACAGCCGTATGCAATCCGCGCGTTACCTATCAGCTGTTAGCCGCGTGACGCCGTTCTTTCTTATTACTATCGCACCGTGCAACAGTGGGTAGGCAGAGCACCCGCGCGGCTCGCAAGCCCGCTCCGTAATGCTTCGCTGTTGTGTTTTTGTGATAAAAGTGAAAGAGAGTATTACAAAAAAATGTTTCTTTGGGAAAGTTGTTTGTTATCATGAGTACAATCACATGTTTAAGTAGAAATATCGGGAGTTCAAAATAATGCACAATCACGTAAGATATCCCGTAACTGACAATATAAGCTCAATCCTTGTAAAAACAGTCGAGTTCGTGCCGCCATCTCCGTCTGGTTGCCGTTCGCTGCTGTGAGGGACCCATTATGTGGTTGCTTTAGCCCATAGCTCCTCCGGCATGCGACAGATGTGACCAGCCAAGTTATATTTGAGCTTGGCAGCCGTGTGACCTACATCGGCAATTTGAGTTTTAAAACGCAGTATCGAGTTCGTTAGACGCGATTTTATAAATTTCTACGCTTGCGCTTCGCCTGCGCTGCGCCTTCACCTAAGGCGTGTATTATACAGAAACGGCGTAAGGTGAAGGCGCGGCGAATGATGACGATCGTTTGTGTACTTAATGCGGCCTACCTAATGTCCTTTCTTTGGTTGTTGAGCTCTTTGAGTTATGAGTCGAGCTACACGATCACTGACAAATGCTTGTGTAGCGGAATATCACCCTCACAGTAACATTTTAGTATGTAGGGTACATCGACAATATTGTGCCCGAACTAAGTTGTCGATGTACCCACTATGCATTGATTTTTTGATGACAAACTTTGTATAAAAGGGACCGCCTTTTTCTAAATAGATTCATTCCACATTCCAATAAGCTTCAGCACTTGCAACCTAAATATACTACGTCGTCATCATCTGGAGTATTATTCACACCACCTAAGCGCTACATTGGGGACCCCGACGTGATTATTAAGAAGATACCTCCAGATCAAGATCTCGACGAAATCTCCGACATAATTCTCCGTCCACCTGAGAAAAACCGATACGAAGCATTGAAGAGTCGGTTGTTCCAAGTTTACGAAGAATCCGAGCAACTGCTATCTGAAATGGAACTCGGCGACATGAAGCCTTCACAGCTACTACGCCGCATGAAAAACCTCGCCGCCGACAATATCTCTGACTCAGCACTGCGGATTATGTGGACCAACCATCTACCACAATCTGTTCGAGCAGTCCTCGCCGTCAGTGAAAACATCGCGAAACACTCCGATATCCACGAGCTGGCAACGATGGCAGATAAAATCCTCGAGCAGACACAACCACTCGGCGCAGTCGCTGCAGTTTCCTCCGTTCCCACTACCCCACGTGCATCTACGTCAATTGAAGAGGAAATTGACGCGCTCACCAAAGAAATCGCAGAGCTGAAAGCATACCGATCGCATCAAAATCGACGTAGATCGTTCGACAGACGACGCTCAAGATCGCGTTCATCGAGCAGAGCCAATCACAATCGCGCCCGAAACGACCAATCAGCGACCTGCTTTTATCATCGCAAGGTCGGCAAAGAGGCGCGAAAGTGTACGCGTCCGTGTAACTACGAAGACAGCAGCGCCCCCTCGGGAAACTAACGCCTGCGTTTTCTGAGGCGGGAACCAGCGCAAACCACACTTCCTACCGCCTATTTATAACAGACAAAAACTCACGTCTGTCATTTCTAATTGATACTGGCGCCAACGTCTCCGTAATACCAAGAAGAAAAGGCGGGAAAGCTACGCCAACAGACTTTTGCTTGTATGCAGCGAACAACACGGTAATCCCAACGTACGGAGAGAAAACACTACAACTGGATCTCAACCTACGAAGACCATACACCTGGAAGTTCATCATCGCTGCAGTCAGCAGACCCATCATCGGTGCCGACTTCTTGAAAAAGCATCAACTTCTTGTCGACATAGCCGGCCGATGTCTAGTCGACAAAGTTACCAATCTCGTAGTCAAGGCACCAGTCACCTACTCCGCTGAGCCTACCGTAAGAAGTATCGACGTTGATCAACCATATCACCAGCTACTCAGCAAGTTTCCTGACATCCTACGACCATCATGCATGAAGGATGCTCCCAAACACCGTGTAGAACATCACATTGAAACTACCGGTCCACCAGTACACAGCAAGAGCAGACCACTACCACCACATCGGTACATGTCCGTGAAGAAGGAATTCGAGTCGATGATGCAGCAAGGAATCTGCCGTCCAAGCAAAAGTCCTTGGTCCAGCCCGCTACACGTCGTACCAAAGAAAAACGGCGACCTTCGTGTTTGTGGCGACTACCGCAGACTCAATGACGTCACGAAACCAGACCGCTATCCAGTGCCACGTCTCAAAGATTTCACCTACCTACTTCACGGCAAGAAGATTTTCACAACACTCGACCTAAATCGTGCTTACCAACAACTGCCTGTATACGAACCGGACATCGAGAAGACAGCCATCACAACACCCTTCGGCTTGTTCGAATCAACTACGAAGAACTATCACAAGAGCAAGAAAAAGACAGGAATATACCAATCTTATCACAACAAACAAATATTCAACTCAAGAAAATCGTCATACCCGGCACTAACAAGCCAATATTCTGCGAAACGTCTACGTCACACATTCGTCCATGCCTACCAGCTGACTTTCGCCGCATCGCATTCAACGCCGTGCACAATGTAAGTCACCCTGGAATACGAACTACGCGCAAACTTATGCAAGATCGTTACTTTTGGCCAGCAATGAATACAGACATTGGCGAGTGGACGAAAGCATGCACTTCGTGTCAGCAGTCCAAAGTTCAACGACACAACAACAGTGACGTCACAGCATTCCCACCGAGCGAACGATTTCAACACATCCACGTTGATATTGTTGGACCACTACCTACATCTTCGTGTGGACATCGATACCTACTCACGATGATCGACCGCTGTACACGTTGGCCCGAAGCAGTACCCCTTCATGAGATAACCGCCGAAATCGTCGCAAGAAAGCTGTACGAAACATGGATATCTCGTTTCGGTTGTCCTACAAAAATAACGACTGATCAAGGACGACAGTTTGAAAGTCGACTATTTCAAGACCTCGCACAACTACTTGGAGTAGAAAGAACCCGTACTACTGCCTACCACCCGCAGAGTAACGGCATCGTCGAACGCTGGCACCGAACACTGAAGGCCGCACTCATGACACGACTAGCAAACAGCAACAAATGGATCAACGAGTTACCTATTGTTTTGATGGGGCTACGAGCCGCCACGCGCACCGATACTAACACAAGTGCCGCGCAGCTCCCCTACGGCCAAGCAATACGGCTACCCGGCGATTTTATATCACCATCACCAGCCGCAACGAAGATTGACCACACCTATGTCGATCAGTTACACGACGTGATTACGAAGCTGACACCTACATACAAGCCGCATTCAAACAAGCGATGTATGTTCGTGCACAAAGACCTACCAACATGCAGCCACGTGTTTGTACGCGATGACACCGTCCGAAAACCACTGCAGCATCCATACAAAGGTCCATACAAGGTCATCGAACGCAACGAGAAGTATTTCACGATACAGCTACCAGGCAGATCGAGCAACATATCGATCGACCGTCTCAAGCCGGCATACACTATCAACATCGAAGATTATCACGAATACACGAGTACTGAGACACGCCAACCAGCTGCAGCTACCACTGAAGATCACTCCAGCCTGCTTCCAGCCTCGAACACCAACGACCAACGTACAAGATCAGGCAGGATCGTCAAGATGCCCGTACGCTTCGCTAAGGGGGGAGTACTGTAG
Organism: Noctua janthina; assembly: GCA_963576755.1. Classification (NCBI taxonomy): domain Eukaryota; kingdom Metazoa; phylum Arthropoda; class Insecta; order Lepidoptera; family Noctuidae; genus Noctua; species Noctua janthina. Next base: position 707,270 of record OY755077.1, read on the forward strand.
CGGAATATCACCCTCACAGTAACATTTTAGTATGTAGGGTACATCGACAATATTGTGCCCGAACTAAGTTGTCGATGTACCCACTATGCATTGATTTTTTGATGACAAACTTTGTATAAAAGGGACCGCCTTTTTCTAAATAGATTCATTCCACATTCCAATAAGCTTCAGCACTTGCAACCTAAATATACTACGTCGTCATCATCTGGAGTATTATTCCACACCACCTAAGCGCTACACTTGCATTGACTGGACAGGTCCACTCAAATCTGTGTGGTTCTTGCTTAAAACAATCATCTCAAAAATAAATAAATCTCAGACAGTAATCTACGTGGTCCTCATATGACTTGACCAAGATTATGTCTGGACTTTGAAAAGAGACAGTGACCTCTGAGATTGTTTTTACAGTTTCTTTAACTTCAACCTCAAATAGTTAAAAAAAAACATTTATTTTGTGTGTATAAAAAAGTGATTTTTTACGCAAATTACAGAAGCGAAAATTTTATTTACTAAATATAATATACATTTATAAATTAAAATAACCTAAAGTACAGTAGCGAAGGGTCAAATTTTTGTAAGATTTAAGCCGGAGTACATATCTTTAATTTGATTATATTATTTGTCTATAGAATACTGACTGTGCCATTTTTCGAAGGGAAGCCGGTAGGAATCGAGTTGTATGGAACCTTCGCCACTGCTAAAGTAACTAACTTAACAATAAACTTAAAAAATGGCGTCTAAAAACTTCTCAACACTGTCAACTGCTATGTACCCTAGAGACTGGCGGTGTTGCCACGTTGTATGGCAGCGCTCAGCCTTTGGTCAAGGTAAAAGTCAGCCCTTGGGTCACGGGACGTGTCAACTAAGCGTTTCGAAATTTCCTTGAAAAGGCTGTGAGCACTCGGACCCCACGGTCCTAGAGTTTCAACCCCAAATGACTCGAAAATATAGTTCCAAATAAGGTAAAGGTAAGGCATATTTACGCCGCTCGAGGTTCTCCGCAGTCGCAGCGGCCGCCCCAGCACAGCACGCTGAGCTAGGAAAATGTGATGACGCAAGAGTATTGACGCATGTTGCGTCCCACACTAAAGGCCTACCCATCTTCCATGAAAACAAAGACATGCCGTCCGGTCTTTGACCATCGTCGCGTGCCAAGCCATTGGGTTGTAATACAGCTGGATCGCCGACGGTGACAAGAGCACTTCGGATGATATCGTTCACATTCGCGTGCCGTGCATAACAAATATTAATTTATGAACTGTTTTCTAAGCTCTTGGTACATTACCTGGTCTATGCTACCAACTATGTCTTGAAATATCGGTGTCTCTTGTTACCTTGATGTTCTAATTGATCGAGTGTTAGGTTTAAGGCCTTGGTGCGACTTGCTTGATTGAAACGCGCGTGTCGCCTTTTTTGGTGGCGGTGATGTACTAGCTTTCTCTTAGGGATTCTTTTCGTTGGGTAATTCCATAAGCAGGCATTTGTCGGCCTCTGTTTACTCCGTAAGGCGGCATTTGTCGGCCTACTATTGTTTATCGTTCTGTAGCCTTTTGCAGTGATGGTCTCGCTGAAGCTCGGCTGATGATAGTCCAAATATTGTCTATTGTGCCTCGTGTTTTCATTGTCATTATCTGGTTTGAGACGCCTTTTTTTCTTTCTATTTCTTCTTGGTTGGGTTCCAATCTTTGAAATGGTCGTTCCTGTGAAAATCTTACTACTGTTATAAATGCAAAAGTTTGGATGGATGGGTGTTATCAATCACGCCAAAACGGCTGAAGGGATCTGTATGGACACAGAGATAGGTTAACGTTACATAATATACTTTTTATCCTGGAAAAACACATCAAAATTTTCATGTGAACAAAGTCGCGGGCAACAGTTAGTAAAATACAAACAAACAAGTCGTGACACTCTATGTTTTGAGTTTTTTGTCGTCACGTTTTCTCATCGTGCCTTTGAAAGCACGTCAAGCCGTCAGTTGGTCCCGGCTGACATCTTTGACAGTCGTTACAGGTAGACAGTTTCCTGCAAGTATGACAACCAATCTTACAAAGGGGTGTCGTATTACCCAGTACTAACTGGGCTGTGGAGGTCAGACAGGCAGTCACTTCATGTAAAATACTGGTATTCAGATGCACCCGGTTAGACTGGAAGCCGACCCCAGTATAGCTGGACGAGGTAGACAGATGATGAGGCAGACGTACCTATAAGAGAGAGAGTGGTAGGAGCGCCTACACCACCAGAGAGTTGAGGGTAATTGTGGCGTAAGGATTTGTTGATGGAGTTCAGCAGTTCTTGTCGACACTCCGAGTCGGCCGGTCGGTGGAACGGTTGCAGGATGCCCTCTACGAGGTTTTCACAGATCGAGAAACTGGATGAGTTAGCTGAAATCAGAGAAACGAATGTAGATGGATATAAGAGTAGAGGTAGACCAAATAAACGGTGGATGAACTGTGTGATGGATGAAGATAGAAAGGAGGTGAATGATGACTTGATTAGTAGTAAAGAAGTATGACTTACCAACCTGGTTTTGACTCGCGCAAACCAGGAGAGCTTGACAAATCAGGAGGGAGGGAGTATAATCTGTGAGGGGGACAAGGCTACCAGTCATTGTGATGATGCTACTTACTGTACGGGTAATTCTCGAACTCAATCAAGGAGCGTAGGAGGCGTCTACCTTGCTCATCACTATAGGACAAGCCAGCTTGGTCTATGATGGAGTTTACCTCAGGAGACAGCACCGTCTTCCGCTGCAGCAGCGTGTGAAACATCATTGAGGAGTAGGCTGGTGGTAGAACCGTATTATTTCCAAATTAATGTAGTTGCATATACAGTGTGTTTGGCTACGGGTTACCAATACTTTAAGAGCATATTATATACTCATTTCTATCGACAGATACACGTTTATAAATACTCCTAACCCCACACCCCGCGAATGGCAGACATTTTGTTTTTTTAATCGGCTGATCTAGGGTATGTTCAATAAAATGCTAATTATATTAGAATCTACGAAATCTAGAGACGTGCAAATTATCACATTGCAAGTGTAAACGCCGAGGCCATCACATTATTAAATAAATTTTCCTGAAATATAATCAAAAAGAGCCTAAAAAATAAGAAATTTCGTAATTTTACATAAAAATTACTCTTTATTTTACAATTTCCACTCTAGTGCGAAATTTACCCCGTATGTTTTATGTTAAATCAAAAGTATTTGAGTCAACCTACAGAATGATATCAAAATATTGACTGAACTCCCTGGTACCTGCAACATTGTGGAGTCTATGCGCAGGGACCGGGCTATGTTTAAATAGCTATAACTCTTAAAATAATTAGTTTTGAGTCGATTTTTTGATAACTTTTTGTAGTTCGACTCAAATACTTCTAATTTATCATAAAACATACGCAACATTCACGGGTAAATTTTGCACTAGAGTAGAAAAAGTAAAAAATATAAATGATTTTCATGTAATATTTCAGGTTCTTTTTGTTTGTAAATGAGGGCACGGTTGGCGCAGTGGCTGAGCGATTGGCTGCGTGTCCCGGGTTTAATCCCCGCACGGAACAAATATTTGAATGACCTACACTACAGGTAGTTGTTCCGGGTCTGACTGTTTGTTTATGTGAGTTTAAATGGTTGTAAACGCACCCACGATACAGGAGAAATTCCTAGAGATTTCTCCTGAATCGTGGGTACGTCGTTTTAAAAAAATATATATTTTTCAAACATACTATATAGCATAAAACTGTTAACAAAATAGTACTTACTCCGCAGTGGATCTATGTCATCTTTTGACGCTATTGTTGCCAGATTCCCAAACATGGTCAGAAACGGGTTATCGACCTCAAGTAGGCCATAGCTCTCCAACGAGCTGTAACAAATAAGATTGAATGCGTGGCTAAATAATAACAACCGCTCGGGTCGATCTTCAGGTTAAACCGCTCTTGCTTAGGTTGGTCCGTGGATGGGTGACCACCGATTACTTACCAAGTTTCCTCCGTGCCTCGGAAAGCACGTTAAACTGTAGGTCCCGGCTGTCAATCGTGGATCTTTGACAGTCGTTACAGGTAGTTAGTGGCCCGAAAGTCTGACAGCCATTCTTATCAAGGGTATCGTATTACCCAGTACTAACTGGGTTGTGGAGGTCAGATAGGCAGTCGCTCCATGTAAAATACTGGTATTCAGCTGCATCCGGTTAGACTGGAAGCCGATTCCAACATAGTTGGAAAAAAGCAGGCAGATGATGATATGATCTTAATTATGTGAGTGTCGGAAGGATGCAGCTGAATACCAGTACTTTACATGTAGTGGCTGCCTGCTAGACCTGTCTCCTCTCCGCTCCACTCATCTCTGCTTCCGTGGCAACCGGACCTTACGAAGGGGAGTCGTGTAAGCAAGTTACAGGTTATCAGACTCTGTGCTTATCACTTCTTATTGTTCGTATCGCTGGTCCGAGAGGGTACTGTTGTCTCAAAACCATGCCACTTCCACATTTCCACAGCAGTATATCTGCATGTATTGCGGTCCAGCTACACATTACAACTTTCAGCTATACAGTCGAGGCCCACTTTTAACTACTAATCAATACTAATACAGGGTGTAAACGGACCCTTCACGAAGCTGTCAACCAAGCATTCTGTACATCAAACTAAGTAACTCTACCCCAAAATTATTGCTGAGAAACGGCTTTTTTTGGGGTGAAAAATCAATTTTTACGGTAGGACTCAATGTAACGCACTCAAAACATTGTACTGATGGGTGCATTGAATAGTACGGGGTCGTGGAGGTGTTTAAAGTAAAGTTATAATATTAAAAAAAACTTGCGAAAAAGTTGGAACTTTGACCCCCAATATCTTCATAATTAGAAGTCAGGTATGGTCTAGAACAAAAATATGACGGCAGTGATGGGGAGAACAAGTGCCTTTAGGCTTGGTCTTTTTACACCCCTGTATTTTAAAGAGGTAAAATTTATTATAACTAGAAGACGGGATATTTACCATGTTTATTGTTTTATTTAAGTTCCCGATATTTTGGCGCTGTTGCAAGCACCATGATCACGGAAAGAAAACAATAAACATGGTAAACATCCCGTCTTCTAGTTATAATAATGAGGTAAAATTTGTTTGTAAGTTTGTATGTAGGGGGTAATCATCGGAAATACTGAACCGATTCCGAAAATTCTTTCACTAACAGGAAGTTACATTATCCTCGAGTGTTATAGGCTACATTTAAAACGTTCCCGTGGCTTAATTTCCGTACATAAAGGGAGCGTAGCCGCGAGCAAAAGCCAGTTCATTAATAAAACGACTCATACGTATTCAGCTGCCTTCTTGGTCTAGTACTCATAAACGTTACTTCTAAACATACTCAATACTCAATACTCAATACTTTATTGCATTCCATAATGTATACAAGGCTGGTAGGTAAATTATAGAGAAACAATTATGGACCCTGTCGGGCACAGCAAGTTAGTTTTTAGAGGAGAGGATGAAGCGCTTTTTGTTTAAAAACATAATAACATTGAAATTATAATATTGAAATTAAGGAGTAAATCTTATATTTAGATATTTAAGTAGATATTATTTATGAGTAGATTTATATTAATTTTGTTTATTATTAATATTTCTATATTTATTTATTTATTTATATATTTATTTATTTATTATTAATAGATATTTTCTAAATTATAAATTAGGTAATTATTTTATATATTTATTTATATATTAGCTGTAATTTATTATTAACTAAATAGTAAGTAATTAAAGATATTGCATGGTAGATAAGGTAAATAGATGTATTAGGTACTACTTGGTTATTCTAATTATCTTCGTTTCTCTAGGTGGAATTTATCTTTGAAGTATTCGTCAATTGTGTAGTAGGTTTTATCTAAGAGAAATCGTTTTAGTTTATTTATAAATATATTGTTTGTTTCTGTGTTTTTTATGTGTTCAGGTAATTTATTGTAGATTTTTATTGACGTGACAAACGCACTAGAGGAGTGAGAGAGGATGAGGACTGGATTCAATTCCCAGGTCGAGCAAAGTGTAATTGGTTTTATCCAGTAGGTATTTCCCCGTAGCAGCCACAGAGTCTGGTGATGGCAATAGGCCCTAGGCACGGATGGCCGATGGGGCGGAAAAGTTCTGGAATGGCGACCGCGAACCGGAAGATGTTGTGTTGGAAGGCCTCCCACTAGGTGGTCCACCTGGTGAAGGTTGAGGGGATCCGCTGGGTGCGAGACGTATGGGACCAGTTAATTTGGCGGCACTTGGGGGAGGCCAATGTCCAGCAGAGGACGTCTTTCGGCTGAAATGATGATGGTGATGAATATTACATGGAACTAAAACGTATTATCTGGCGAAATGAGGGAGTATTGTTAAGTACACCTCTGCCTAACAATTAGGGGATCAGAGACGTGATGTTATGTTATTTCTATGTTACATACGTTTTAAAGATCGTCTCCACAGGGGCCAGAACTTCTCGCACGTCACGTTTTTCCTTCACAGCGATCAGTCTGAACATCTCTAAACCAAATACCACCAGGTACCCTTCATCCAGACGTTGCATCAGCTCCTGGTAACATTGGTCTGGTGGTGGCTTTGTCTGTACCTGGACCTCTGCAAAGCAGTTAATGTCAGTGCTATAGGACGTACACTGAACCTGGGTTAGGATAATTTCTATCCTAGTGGTATCCCTTCGGATAATTGCAGACCGCTACGCACTCGAAACCGTAGGCAAAAACTAGTAATAAATAAAAAACCGGCCAAGTACGTGTCGGACTCGCGCAACAAGGGTTCCGTGCCATCGTAGTAGGCGAGCCCCCTTTAGTTTTTAATTTATTTTTATTATTTGTTGTTATAGCTTTTTCATTTCATGAAAGTATAAAATCTTAATTTTTTTGTATATTTTTTTAAAATTTTGGCCCAGTAGGTTCGCAGTTAAGGACGGGGGAATGGTTAATTTTGCCTATTTTCTTAAATAACTTCAATACATGCCGGTTTCCTCACGATGTTCCTACACAAAGTTACGCCTGCCTGGGTTCGCACCCACGACTTACTACTCGTAAGTCGGGACCGCCACCGCTGGGCCACCGCTGCTCTCCAGGTCGGTCCAGTAGTTTCGTAGTAAATTGGCTGTGACAGACGGACAGACAGACGCGAGTGATCCTATAAGGGTTCCGTTTTTTCCTTTTGAGGTACGGAATCCAAAAAAAATGGTAAAAGCCACTAACTTCCATACAGTACATCTCCAGCAGTAGTCATCGTCGTCGTCCAGGTTTTGTAAGGGTCCCCCGGTGTTTGCCTTGGCCTTGAAACACTAAGCCATCCATGCTTCTTGTCTTCGAAGGGCAGACTCGTACTGTACCTCCAAGTTGAGAACCTGTAGCTTGTAGGCTTAGTCATGTTGTGAGGTATAAGCACTGAAGGTTCTAACAGGTTTCTTAAAACCTTCTTTATTTTTTTTCTGACATTTGTATATCGAGCGATCTCATCAAACCAGCCCCTCGCGATTCGACCTAAAGTTGTGGTCTTTATCGTTGAAGAAGTGGTTACAGGTGAACGAGTCGTACTCAGAGGTGTGGAGGTGAGCTGTTGTATTTTAGATCTAGATTCAGTGTGAGCTTTTTCTGAAAGTGAGCTAGGAGATATTTGCAGTCCAGGATACGTCGAACGCATTTTAAAAAAAACGGGTTGAAAGTGGGGTCGTGGTGTTACGTATGCATCCAGAGGTATAACTGATTTACGTGCACGGTCACGTGCAATAGGGTGGTATAGGAGAGTTGGTTTTGTTGAGTTCTTTAAATTCTGATTGTTGTGGTCTTTTCCCGATAATACTCTCTTCAGAATATTATACGTCTTCTTTCTTTTGTCATATGGCTGGTCGTCTGCTAATAACACTAATAATTTTCTTGTTTTGTGCTCCAGATCTTGCAGTAAGTCGTTCACTTGGAGGAGATTTTTACGGTCTACTAGTGAGGATTTTGCTGGAAGGTGAGAGCACAAATTACGATGAATTTATAAGAAATAATAAAAGAATTATAATTCTAATTCGTCCTTTCATCCAAAGGACATCTGCACCACGAAAGTGTATAATTATATCATGGTTGAAAAAACGCCTGGTCGACAGTGGAACTACTGTTCTTTTATAATGGTTAAATTAACTTAGAAGAAGAAAATCTGGCTATTGGGCAGAGCCAGCTCACGAAACTGAAGACCGACGATGGCAGGATCGTATCCGCCAAACAGGAGCTGCTGAGGGAGATCGAGAGTTTTTATGGGCTGCCGACACTTCAACCAGTAAACCCGTTGCAAATCTAGCAAACGACCCAAGAGCTAGACTGACCCAACACTATACCGATGATATTCTGGATGTCAGCCTGTACGAGATTAGGATGGCTCTGAAACAGCTTAAAAACAACAAGGCACCGGGTGATGGCGGAATTACGGCCGAACTCCTGAAGACAGGTGGAAAACCGGCACTTAAGGCACTTCAGAAGCTGTTTGATTCTGTCATACTCGAGTGGAAAACGCCGCAGGCATGATGCAGGGGTGTGGTGGTACTCTTCTTCAAAAAGGGCGACAATGCCCGGCTGAAGAACCATCTCACTTCTAAGCCATGTCTACAAGTTGTTTTCAAGAGTCATCACGAATCGTCTCGCGTGCAGGTTTGACGATTTTCAGCCTCCCGAACAAACCGGATTCCGAAAAGGCTTTAGCACCGTAGACCACATACATACGCTGCGGCAGGTTATACAGAAGACCGAAGGGTATAACCTGCCCCTCTGTTTAGCGTTTGTGGACTACGAGAAAGCCTGCGATTCGATCGAGACTTGGGTTGTACTGCAGTCTCTCCAACGGTGCCAAATCGACTATCGGTACATCGAGGTGTTGAAGTGTTTGTACAATAACGCCACCATGTCAGTCCAGAACCTATCCTTCTGCAGCGAGGTGTGAGACAGGGAGACGTCATATCTCCGAAACTGTTCACTGCTGCACTGGAGGATGTCTTCAAGGTTCTGGACTGGAGAGGGCTAGGCATCAACGTAATGGCGAGTACATCTATCACCTTCGGTTTGCCGACGATATAGTGGTCATGGCTGAGACCATAGAGGACCTCAGTACAATGCTCGATGACCTCAGTAGCGCTTCCGAAAGAGTGGGTCTTAAAATGAACATGGATAAAACCAAAGTCATGTTGAATCCCCATAACACCCACTCCTATCAAGATCGGAGACTCTACACTCGAAGTTGTAGACGATTATGTCTACCTGGGACAAACGGTTAGGTAGGTAGGTCTAACTTCGAGAAAGAGGTCAATCGTCGAATCCGACTCGACTGGGCAGCGTTCGGGAAGTTGCATGGTATCTTCTCATCCAACTTACCGCAGTGTCTCAACACGAAAGTCTATGACCAGTGTGTGTTGCCAGTGATTACATATGGGACCGAACCGTGGACTTGGAACCGTGGTCGCTCACAATGGGCCTCATCAGAAGGCCTCATCGAAAGTCACCCAAAGGGCAATGGAGAGGGCTATGCTCGGAGTTTCCTTGCGTGATCAAATCAGAAATGAGGACAAACGCAAGAGAATCAAGGTTACCGACGTAGCCCGAAGAATAGCCTAACTTAAGTGACATTGGGCAGGGCACATTGCTCGCAGAACGGATGGCCGATGGGGCCGAAAAGTTCTGGAGTGGCGACCGCGAACCGGAAGACGCTGCGTTGGGAGGCCTCCCACTAGGTGGACCGATGACTTGGTGAAGGTCTGGTGATGGTCTGGGATCCGCTGGATGCGAATCGCACGGGACCGGTTAATGTGGCGACACTTGGGAGAAGCCTATGTCCAGCAGTGGATGTCTTTCGGCTGCAATGATGATGATGAATGAAATTAACTTAGTGGGTTGTATTGATGAACTTAATGATTATAATTCTGTAACTACACACGTGTTACTTGCTCGAATCAGATTTTCATTAACATACAACCTGACACTGACCTGTAAATTGCAAAAAACGTAAGAAACCTTAAGTTGACATGGAGTACCCCGCTGAAACTTTTGCCGCGAGATGGCGCTAAGCGTCTTGTCTTTCCATTTGGTCGCTTTTCATTTAAGAGGATTACTTGAGCTAAGTGACCTTGAGTGACGCACGCACACATTTACACAATAGACGTGAAAGCCATCTAACGACGACGCCTATAACAATTAACTCTCACGACTCTCGAGATTACGCCCGAGTTTCTAATAGATGGCGCGCAAATAAGAACAGACAAATAAAAATAAATATATTAAAAATGAATTGCAATTAAAACACTGAATTTGAGGTTATAACCGTTATAAGTCTAAAAAAGGCACTTGGAAATTTTCCAAATACTTTTTTTACATCTAAAACTAAATATTCGGTGTTACGATAATTTTTGCATTTCATAGTTAATACTTTAGTTCACTAGTTAGCCATATTTCTTATTTCCATACAGTAATATTGTCAAATTGACGCACGGGACCGGTCAATGTGGCGACGCTTGGGGGAGGCCTATGTCCAGCAGTGGACGTCTGTCAGCTGAAATGATGATGATGATGATGGAACGCGTTGGAGGTCGGACGTGTGCCAATTTTTCGAACCCGCCACCCCACCTCCGCTAAGTTTTGTTAAGAACTGAGCCAAAAATAGTTTGTAAAAAATAATACTAAGACCGCTTTCACATTTAGGCGACTTTAACAGCGCGACAGTCGCGCGTCTATCGTCCAGACGGTAAAAATCTTTTTTTTTTTTAGTTTTTGTCTTCGACTGTGCTTCTGTCGCGCTACTGTCGCGCTGCTAACGCCTTAATGTGAAAGCAGCCTAAGTAAACACCGAGCGTAGGTTTATTTGAAATGTCATTTGTTCACAAAAGTACAGTACCTAAAAGGGAACATAGTCAGAAGGTATAAGATAAGAGTTACGCAATAGAAAGAGAGGCAGCTTCTAGGAGAATATAACTGTAGGTAATTAGCGCTGTGCGGCCTGAATTGAACTTTATTGTGTCGTAGCAAAAGTCGCTATTTATGATTTCGCAATATTATTTATAATTTTCGGTAACTTTGGAATGGGTAACTACAGTACTTTCACAAACTGTAGCTTCATTTTATTATCTTTTTTTCGACAATTCAAAACTGCCTGTAACTGGCCTACTAAAATCAAAACATTTATTCCAATATTTTTTTTTTTGTAAGGAGTTCTAAAAAAAGTCTTGAATTTTAATTTTGACCTAATTTTCTTTATCAACGACCCCGAAAAGCACGAAAATGACACCCATGACGACAAAACTGAAAATTTTCGTTGGCGCTATCTTGAATTTTAATTTTGTCCATATTTTCGTTATCAGCGACCGCGATACCCATAAAAATGACACCTATGACGAAAAAACCGAAAATAATATTCGTCGGCGCCATCTTGGATTTTCATTTTGACCTTATTTTGGTTATCAGCGACCCCGAAAAGCACGAAACTGACACCCATGACGACAAAGTTGAAAATTTTCATTGGCGCCATCTTGAATTTTAATTTTGACCTCATTTTCTTTATCAACGACCCCGAAAAGCACGAAAATGACACCCATGACGACAAAGTTGAAAATTTTCATTGGCGCCATCTTGAATTTTAATTTTAACCTCATTTTCGTTATCAGCGACCCCGAAAACCATGAAAATGACACCCATGACAACAAAACCGAAAGAAAAGTAAAGCATAACATTTTTAAAAACCGAATGGCGCGTGGCGTATAGTTTTGAATCATACCCGTATTCATGATCTTAGTGTCAGTCAGATTTTAAATTTACCTTATTTACAAAAATAAATAAGTATATCTACTTATTTTTAATTATACTTTGGTTATTCTAGTCACAGAATACAAAATAGTACAAGGATGTACACACGGCGACACACCAAGCTATAAATTTCCAGTAAAACATGGCCTCGCTCTGTATACATTTCCCGTACAAAGAGAGATCGGCATAAACTGGCAATGCGGCCGGCGCGGCTAGTCCTGAAGACGGACCCGCCACGTACTTGTAGCTTCATACATATACTGCGCAGTGCGCCGGGCCTGTTATAGCTTAGAAAAGTTGTAGGTACATACGCATTGACAATAACTTCAGTGTCGACATTTTCAACTTTCTCCAGTAAAAAATAATTACATTTCAAATGTTTTTTTTAGTTAGTTATTATTGAATATTTATTTTTATATTAATATACTCCGTAGTATTTCAGATCATAAAGCAAAAAGAAAAAACAGCATCATATTCCTGGAATCGAACCCGGATACCCAGGATTGCAAATCCGTACCTCTTCCAAATGCACTATTTTAACAGTTACGCTACCGATCGAAATAACTGACTGTATGCGAACTGACATCCGTCCGTCAAACGTCCAGGACTTTTTCAAAATTCATAGTTTTATATTGTTATTATAAAAATAAATATTTAGTAATAATAAAATGTTCTTACGTTTTTATTATTAGTAAATATAGTTCGTATGTTGTAACGGGTTTCACTTTATTTCCGATATTTACAAATGACAAGAAGTACCTTGTTACGCTATTTTAAGTTAAAATATTTTATATTTACACGAAACTACAATATTTACGGAAAGAAGACATAAAACAATGAATTTATGAATAAAATTATACAAACAGTAAACAATCTCGGCGTAATAATGCGGCGAAAAATGCGGCAAAACGAGCGACACGTCCGTATAGCATCAGGCCTCGGCCGGCAGTGTCGGTACACAGGCGTTTACGCACACATGCGCACGTATTTTGCTCAGAGATATGAATATGCGATTTACAAAAAATCTATAGATTGGATTAAAAAACTACAACAGTATCACGTTAGTATGTTGCGTGAAAAATAATTTGACAAAAAATCCGAATGATTGCATGTATATTAGTATGGTTTTTACTCGTGAATAGAAATGTTTGGAGGCATCTTTGTGATTTTTTTCTATCGTATCAAATTTGTAGTATTATGTTTTCAAAACACTATCGTACTAGCACATATCCTGAAGAATATCATATATTTTTCTGCTTTTCTTTGCTGCAGGGGATCATATACTTTAAGGCCTTGTTAAACATGCTTTTAGCTCATGTAGTCGCCTTAATACACCGTGACTTTTTAGTCGTCTTTTAACGGCAGCCCACTTCATGTATCCAATGATTACTAAACATTCATTACACAAAAATAGGTATTTATGAGATTTTAATCAATTAAAAATAAAAATATTATTCAGTATTATGACGCGTGACGTAGTTAAAATACCCTGTTTCGAGCGATGATCTACTGAATTCGAGCACTGGGTAGGTATGTTCACCCGTTTGACACGTAAACATCATTAACAGGATGTTTCATAGTTTTATTCTACTGTATTATTTATTGTCTTTGTACCTATTATGGTAGGTAAAAAAAACGCGCCTAGAATTATTTTATGTAACATTAAGTGGACCACAAGTTTTGTAAGACGATTAAAACTTCACGGTGTATAATTTTAAGTCACTTATTCCTATTAGGGTGTAGGTAAGTTTAGCAGATAAGACAGTTCTAGAAAACGGCAGCATTTATCAATTTCCTCATTCAAGAAACTACAACAAATAACTTTGCAATCTCTCGCGACAAAGCTACCAGTATTCAGTACCACCGTTGGATTCAGACATGGCGACTTATTTACATAATATTAAACTAAAACGCACCTGTGACATTTTCTTCGCAATTAAGTAAACCATAATGTACATAGAAACTTAATAATAAGAGTAGCATAGTTTGTTATTTTGAATTTAATTACAATTACTTTTGACTGATATTCAAATACGATGTCATGTATAAAGATCCAGTGCTGTGTTTGACTCTAAAGTCTAAACATTTCAAAATGGTTCCCATACTCTGTATTAATCCTTGACGTTTCGTATTTAGAAAGTCTAAGTAGCCGCCATTTTGTTTACAGTTCTACACAACCAACACATTTGCACGATATTATTTTTGTTTTTTTAAGTTCCACAACGACAATAATTCGTAAAGATCTATAATTTTATATTTTATGTTAAGTTACTAATAAACAAACAATATTATATTATGTGCACTATGCTCAATAGGTTTTTTACTATTTTCCACTATTATTTTTGAATGAAGTATGTATTTTTGAATCCAAGATTTTGAAAAATAACTAGCACATTTAAAATCGCTGTTAGTTTTCACGAAAATTTATAATATTCGGTTCGTTTCAACTTCAAAAAACATCATAACATAACTGTATCTAAAAGTAGTCACTCACACGGTTTTACTATCAATAAAGTTTGTATTAGAAATAAAAAATAGTTATTATTATTATTCCATAAAAACGTTAGTATTTTATTTTAAGAAATGAAAGCGTGTACGTGTTTTCTGCTGTTCGCGGCATTTGGTAGTTATTTTGTGTTTATTTCAAGGATTATTTCCAATAAAATAAGAATTAGAAAACGGCAATTTTATGCGAATGGATTTTTCACACAAATCCCCAACATCTCCGATGTACCAGCACATCAAGCTACTTCAAACAGTCAAAGAAGAAAGGCAGCTCACTAAACATTCTGGGTACCACACTTAGAGCTCGCGTACATTCGTAAAAATACTCTCAAAAGAAAGGCTCGGTCAAATTAAGATAATAGGTAATCACAGCATATTGTACTTGGCTAGAATAACATAATTTATAACCATTTTTGTCGCGGGGGCAACATCAGAACTAACGCCGCCATCTTATTTTTTCCACTTCACGAATGTTTATCAACAACGCTCTCCTGTGAACCTCAATGGAGAGTAAAAAGATCCACAGAACACTGTAGGATAGACAACTACGTCAGTAGTAATGTAATTTAAAAATATTTAAATACTAGCTGTACCCGGCGTTGCAAAGAACCTTTTTTCAACCTTCAGCCTAATCCTTTAGCGATAAAAGTGAAAATCTATTAAAGAAATTTGACAGATTGCAGTAGCTTGACGTGCTGGCGTCTGTGGCATCAAATCTTTTAAATGAAACGAGGAGGCCAAATGCGCCAACTTGTGTAGAAATTAAAGCAATTATATAAAACAAAAAACATAACATACTGACGGTAATCACCGTAGGGTTAGGCAGAGGTGTACCTAACAGTACACCCACATTTCACCAGTTATGTAGTATGGGGTGCAGCTACTGAGATATACCTGATGGAAAAACCTAAAAACACTTTGTCCGACCTGGGAATCGAACCAAGGACCTCATGCTCAGCAGTCGCACTTGAGATCACTGGACCAACGAGTCAACGTATATTATATTTAGCATAAATCTCACTGCCTGCCATAATGTGACATTCAATATATTTTACAGCTTATTATACAAACTCAAGCCCGACTGAAGATAAGGGAGGCGCCAATGTAGCTCTGAAAAGTGTTCCAGAATTGAACGTTAAAGAAGCCTCTAAAAATGACTTTGGAGCAACGAATAAAACAGTTATTGGTGATAACAACATCCCACAACCTCACTCCACAGTTGAAACCTTCACGGACTTCATGCAAGAACTTGTAATCATACTCAACACTTACAACGATGACATATTTGAAGATTTCGTCCACATTGTAGACAAAGAAATCAAAAAGTTTCCCTACAGACGCCAAAACGAATTTAAGAATCTGCTGGCTGAGGAATCAAATTTGTTGATGAGCAAATCAGTTCCTGCTCAGAGAGCAATCATCAATCAAATAGTAGATTTGATGAAACTACTAAAAATATTCGACCCAAACGTTCGAGAATTGCTGGACTATACCAATTCTTTGTATAAAGATGATGCTAAAAAGAAGTTTCGAGAAATCTTAACAGATCTGAAGGGTTATAGTGCCGGATACGGAAACTCAAGGACTAAAGATGATTTCGTCAGGTTAATCAGGGAATGCGTAAGAGCTAATATTTTCCTTCACACAAACCTTAATACCGACGTTAAACGAAAGTTGAGAAAATATATTGACACATTTATGAAAAAAATCAAAGAATTTCCTTCATCTACAATTAGTAAAACCATCACATATACTGTCACGATTTCTGATAACATCTCCACTGAAGATGAAACACCTAAACCTTCTTTAAAATTAAATTCTACAAATGAAACTACTATGGAAGTCAGGTTTTATATGACGACGGAGAAACCAGGCGTCGTTTATAGATTTGAGCGGAAAAGCCAGTTAGTAGAAAAAATGTTTGAAGAGGAATCTACAGGGGGACAAGCTGGTCAACCAACCACTACGCCTGGGAAGAGGTACGCACAAAACATTGATGAGCGAGGACACAGGAATACAAGTTGTAAACGAAGCCTTCACGAAACCACCAAGCATTCTGACTAAGTAACCTACGCAAAAATTATTGCTGAGAAACGACTTTTTTTTTTGGGGTGCTAAATCACGTTTTACGGTAGGACTAACGCACACAAAAGATTGTGCTGATGGATGGATTGAATAGTACGGGGGTCGTGCAGGTGTTTATAGTAAAGACACAACATTAAAAACTTGAATTAAAAAAAAAGCTTGTGCAAAAGTTGGAAGTTTGACCCCCAATATCTCCGCAACTAGAAGGTTCCCAGGTATGGTCTGGAACAAAAATATGATCGCAAAGACGGGGAGAACATGTGACGTTCGGCTTCGTTAAGGGTACTTTTACATCCATTATTTAAGGCATAAAGCGCAGGCCACTGCAGGCAGCTGGTAAGCGGGCAAGCGGCGCGAACGACGCCTTTTTCATACTTCATTCCGATCTTTTGATAGTTCGCGGTATGAACATATATGAAAAGAGGTGAAACGATGCGGTGCGATGTAATTTATATGATATTATTGAATTGCTGCTTAGCCCTCTTCCTCTCTCCTAATGTTGCTGTGCCTGACAGGGTCCATAATGCTCTTTTACCTTGTTACACCATCTATGTAATACTTATGGAATGCAATAAAAATTTGAATATTGAGTATGCGTCGATCGCCCGCTCGCCAGCCCGCCAGATGACGGTGTGGCCAGCATTTGAAAAAAAAAAAAATCTATTCTAAAAAAACAAGTACTTATATGGTTCGCAGCTTTTCTTAGACAAACAGTATATTTGTACACCGGCCCTTTTTCTAATTTAGAGATAAGCTCAAATAAGACCAGTGATACACTGTTTCAAGCTTTCACGGTTTCCTACTAAACTTATACTGTCACTTACGGGATATCTTCCGTGATTGTTCAACCCGCGATCATGGCGCTTGCAACAGCGCCGAAATATCGGGAGCTCAAAATTAAGAACAAGTGACACTATAAGTTAAGACCTGTGATCTCTGAATTATGTTATCTATACAAAGTAACGTAGTAGTGTATTGTTTAACTATATTTCAGATTTTCAAATAATAATGAACGCAGGGGAAGTAAAGAGATCACTAAGAAAGTAATTGGAAGACAAAGCGGTCCATAAGCCATACACTTTTATAGAAAATTGTTTAATTTAATTACAGATACCTCCGCAGAACTAGAGAAGTCCCCATGTCCGGCGAAGAATACTCTCTAGATATATTTGACAGAGATAGGAGGAGAGCAAAGAAGTCTCACAGTAGAACTAGCCAGTTTACCCCTGAGCCTGCTGAGCTGAAGTATTATTTAAAAAGAATGAGACAACTCCAAGCAGAAGTCAACCAACTGAAAACAATTAATGAACTTAACCATAATAGAATTCCTCCCAAAACCCTCCCTTACAAAAATGTAGAAAATAATGGTATTGATGAACGTGAGACAAAAGATAAGAAACCCAGCAATAAAGGAAAAGGACGTAAGAACTTTAAAGAAAGTAAACTTAGTTATGCGCATGAAGCGGACGCTCACAGTGAGGTAAACAAAGTTAATGACGATTACGATTCTGATGAAGATGTAACAAAAACAAATAGTATGAGTGGAGACGAACAAGAATTAGGAAGTAGTGCCGAAAGTGTAGACGACGACATTCATCATCATCTCAATCATTCAAACAAATTACAAATAAATACAAAGACCTCTAAAGAAACTGAAACTTCTACAGAACCTAATAAATATGAATCAAAAAATCTAGTACTTACTAATAGATATTCTGAGCCACTGTCAACCGCAAAAGATAATGCATTCAATAATAAACTTGCTAAAACTAGACTCAAAACCACTAAAAAGTTTGATAATACAGCTTCAAACGTCTCTGAAGAGATAAAACAAAGCATAATCGACGAAACAGCGACTAAAGGCGTCATTAAAGTTACTCAAAATATTATAAATGAAACAACAACTATTCATTCGTTTAGAAGATTCGTAGAAACTGATTTACCATCACTATTTGAAGGGCATTTGAGAACGTCAAAACAAGGACTGTATCCTGCACATTTGTGGGAATGAATAAAAAAATGGCGTCGTTTTTGTCTCTGTTACGGTCGGTATTGGCGCCAATTTGTTTCAGATTATAGTAATAAAAGTTGTTCTACGTTTCAAGTCCATTATTTAACAAAGTTATGTAACGAGCTTGATGCCTGTTTTCAATGACGTCACACCATTTTTGTTATGGTTCATCACGCCAGTAGTCACTGAACGATCAGCCGCAGTGTGCTCTAGAGTACCGCCCATATTTCTGTAATGAGCTTGAAGTCCCATGTCGGCCGTAAGCTGATCTCTGAGCAACAACTATTTCTCTGTGGGGACAACATACGGAATCAAAAAAAATGGAGAGAAAGTACTCGTAGGTAATGGAGATAGAAAATTTTACTCAAAAGAAGATTTCCTTTATTTTTAAAAAGAAATAAATCTGCATTAAAAGATTTTCGAAACTTCGCTTGCCACAGTCGGGAATCGAACCGGCTAAATTCCAAAATAACGCTCTGTACTCTTATGGCATCAATAGATAAAATGCAATTTTACTCAAAGGTTTATCCGATTACATAAGTTAGTACCTAATTAACAATTATCTTTGAAGTCATTTATTTAGATCTTTGACAGTCGTTACAGGTAGTCAGTGGCTCAAAAAGTCTAACAACCAGTCTTACCAAGGGATATCCTATTACCTAGTACTGACTGGGTTGTGGAGGTCAGATAGGCAGTCGCTCCATGTAAAATACTGGTATTCAGCTGCATCCAGTTAGACTGGAAGCCGACCCTAACATAGTTGGGAAAAGGCTAGGCAGATGATGATGATGACGAATGGTGCTCCGGCCCATAACAGCAGAAAATCTTGAATGCAGATTTATTTCTTTTTAAAAATAAAGGAATGTTTCCTTTGAGTAAAATTTTCTATCTCCAGTATTTAGAGTACTTTTCCTACAAGTTGCGTTGAAAAATTCCACCATGTATATTCGGCACACGTCCGTGGCATTTTATAGGCAAGTTTAGTGACCATCAATCTTACTAGAATTCTATTGCTAGGCATCCCTTTACAATTGTCTATGGAGATAGTGATCTCAGCGAATCCACCCATTACATACTAATTTTCCTCCGTGCCTCGGAAAGCACGTTAAGCCGTTGATCCCGGCTGTCATCTGTAGATCTTTGACAGTCGTTACAGATAGTCAGTGGTCCAAAAAGTCTGACGACCAGTCTTACCATATCACCCAGTACTAACTAGTTTGTGGAGGTCAGATAGGCAGTCGCTCCATGTAAAATACTGGTATTCAGCTGCATCCAGTTAGACTGGAAGCCGATTCCAATATAGTTGGGAAAAGGCTATCAGATGAATCAAGAACCTAATTCAAACTGTTCTAAGTATTTGCTTAATATTTACGCATTAAATTTAGGTGTCGCATAATCTTAGTGAAGACGGCCATTAGTGCAGTTAACGGCATCTCATCATCTGCCTAGCCTTTTCTAGTTTTGGCAGTTAATGACATCTACAATTCAAAATGTCATTGTCTGTAACCACTAGCGCCTGCCGTAAGCGCGTTAGCTATCATTTGCGTCTTAGCGAGTAGTCGTGTTTGCTATTCATTTGTATGCAGGTCTACGGGTTTAAGTTATCATAGTAGTGATACTAACAGTGTATCGAGCAGCACTGGTCCAGCGGTAGCGGCCCCGACTTATAACTGGCAGGCCTTGGGTTCGAACACAGGCACGCGCATCAATAGCCGCCAGTCTCTTGGGCACATTACCAGCTGACAGCGTTGAGAAGGAGTTTTTCGATGCCCTTTTATAGTTTGTTGTTAGTTTATTTTATAGTTTTTAATTAATAATGTATAATAATAAGTTTACTCTACTTAATATATATATATTTTTTTATTATGTCTTATTAGGGAATTGAACTCATTTCTGCCATATGAGTTTCTCCACAATCTCCTATAGTTTTGATCAGCCTACTCTGTCCTACTGCTGGGCAAAACCCTCCCTCATTCATTTCCAACTCTCTCGGTGTTTTGCCTCCTCTAGGCAATTAGTCAGGAACGAGTAGAAATCGTCACGCCAGCGTTTTGTTCACATCAAACTCACCGATCGAAAGCCCAACACCATAATACGCTCCAAGACAGGGATCGCCAATGTTGTTGATAAAGCTGCGAATAAATGGGAATGGGCGGGTCACATTTTCAGGATGGGTCAGGACAGATGGGCCAGAATCACACAGTGGGTGTCTGAAGACGGTCGTCGTCACTGAATTTTCTATTAATTCGTTTAAAATAGCTCAAATTCATCGCACATTCAGTAAAATCAGCTATATATACTTACATCTAAAACGTATGCTTAAAACCGATTTAATTATTAATAATAATAATAAAGTATTTATTTCACGAAAAACATAGCTCTTTGCACTGTATACATTGTTCGAAAATAATATTTACATTATGATGCAATAGTAGACTCTATCTTTTAAACTAGGACTAGCCTGTATCTTAAAAGATAGGGTTCAGCCAAATGGATTCAGTTAATATTCACATTCAGAAACAAGTGGAAACAGTGTCAAAGATTTGTACTAACAGCTATACAGAAAAAAGAACAAAATAAAAACAAAAAAAAACCAATCCCAAGTGACACAAAAAAAGTGTGAATGACAGCAGATATGCATGTGTGTATATATGTAGGTGACAGTGTATGTGATGGTTTGGGTGGGTGTGTGTGTGTGGGAGTGTCTGGGGGTGTGGGTGGGTGTGTGGATAAGGGTAGGTGCGTGCGTGTGACTGTATGTATGTTGGATATAAAGTATATGAGGTGATCTTTGAGTATGTATATGTGGTATTATATTAAGAGATGTAAGTTAGCAGATTCTCTGTAGCCACATAGTCCTGCAGTAATAGCCATTGACTAATTTTTTTCTTCAACATATACCTATTTAAATCCAGTATGTTTAGTTTTTTATGCAGGTTTTTATACACATGTTGACTTAAAACGTAAAATTGGTGTTGGGCAAAAGAAGTTTTATGTTTAACGCCCGACGGAATATTTGTACGCTTATTAGGGTCTGATTTGGGCATGGATCTGTGAGTCCTGAGGACTGACTGCAGAATGAACAGTTGTCTAACAGTTAAGACCTCACAGTCCTCATAGAGTTGTTTAGTTGGATATCTGTATGGCTTTTTGCACATTACCTTTAGTACAGCTCTTTGAGCTCTCTCAGCTCTCAGCAAGTTGGTTTTTGATGCTCCACCCCACGCAGTAATGCAATATCCAATTATAGACTGACACAGAGCAAAGTATACCATCCTCAGAGTGCCCATATCTGCGGGATCTCTTAGCGAAATTATATTGTTATACATATTAGCATTTATGTATTATGTAAATACCCGTTAACTAGGTACTTGAAATCAGTTACAATTTGGTGTAGTCAGTTAACTTCGGAAAATTTGAGAAAAAACTTGACGTGGATTGATAATTTTTGGCAGAAATACGCACAATTGTAGATATCCGCAGTAAACTGATGACTGAGATAAACAAATAATGGTTTCAATTTTGTAGTATACCTTAGAAAGTATAATTATATGTATGTCGGATATGCCAGGATTTATTCCGTTAGGCTCTTACATCATGTGGGCAGACGATATGATTCGTGCTTTGAAAACACGCTGGGTGCGATACACTGTTTCTAGCAAAACTAACAAATTACTCGAGATTACACGGGGCACAATAAATCGGGTACAGTTCCAAGACGTCTCAACTCCGCCGCCATCAGACATTGAATATCGCCCTCGCCTCGAGCTGAACATCAGGGCTCTGTAAAAGCACGCTGTGGTGTGGGTAGACTTGTCAAAATCTCCAGTAACATGATTTTGCAGACTCTGCAGAAACAGGCAGTGGTTCGTGCGGTTGTGCGGCGGCGAGGAGAGGAGCCGGCGAGGCAGCGGGCTGAACGAGGAGCGCACTCTGTAGGCTCAGCATTCTTAAGTGACGACAAAACTGCTGACGCAAAACTACACGGCAGCAGTCGAGACATCGAGGCCAGCTCCGCGACGCATCTTAACGTTCGATGCACCCGTAAAGCTCCTTAAGATCTGAGTGGAACTACACGTTACAAGACAAATGCTTGCACTGACTGGACAGATCCTCTCAAACCTCTGTGGCCCCCATGTTACTTGACCAAGACTATGTCTGAACTTTAAAAGACACTGTGACCTCTGAGTTTGTTTTCGCTGTTTCTTCTAGGATAGGAAACATTGAACTCATTTAGCTTTTATAACCCTTTCATGATTTATCGGAGTAGTCACGACTAGAGTCATACTAGTTGTAGATTAGAGATGGAATAGTAATGTCTGATAACCAACTAGAGCCTGAACAGAATTCAACGTTCAGAAATGAAAAGGCTATTTTAAAATCTTTAACTTTGTTTAAAAGTTGTTGCCTATTTCAGTTTTATCATTGTCAAAATAAAATTGTAGTAATATTTTTATTGAATTGGAAAAAAAAATTGACGAATGTGCAATGTATAAAAAGGTTTTATGGTTCCATAAAAATGTTAGTATTTTTATATTACAATGAAAGTGTGTACTTGTTTTATGCTGTTCGGGATATTGGGTAGTTTTATTTTGTAATTTATTTCAAACGACATTGTGCCCGAGTTTGCGACAAGAAATCTAATTTACGTTTAGTAATTTCATTAAAAAGCTACCAATAAAGGTCTTAACATATAATTATATTATCTGTAAGGGATGGAGTCAAAATGACTGCTGTGAAAGACCTTAATAAAATAATTAGTATTTGTTTTTCACAGTGCCTTTAATCTTTATCACAACTTAATGTCCCAACAACGAAAATAACTTAAGTAACATTAATATTCTGAACTATCTTTCAGATTACACAAACTCGACAACACGGAACAGAACTAAAGTATATCACAGAAGCATCAATCCAGCAATTGAAAATGTTTTAGAATTAAGTAAAGAAAAGGACTCCGGAGATAATAAGACCTTAGACAATGTGCATCATATTATCGCAAAAGAAACAACAGCTTCCAATAAAAACAAGAAACATGCCTTAAGAGTGGCGAGAACTAAAACCCTCACAGATTTCATTAAAGAAGCCGTTAACATACTTAACACTTACGAAGATACCGCATTCCAACATTTCTTCGACATTCTGGACACCGAAATCACAAAGTATCACTACAGAGACTGCAGATTTTCCGAATTGACACAAAATCAAGATACTAGGAGTTTTCTGGCCGGGTCATTACAAATTCTCAGAGACAAATCTGTTTCTTTCATAAAAGCAAACATCAATGAAGTAGCGGACATGATGAGAGATGAAACATATGGCAATGACGTTAAGAAAATGCTGGATTATATCAATTCTTTGTACACACATACTGAACAGAAGTTTCGTAGAGTTTTAAATGAAATAAGGCATTATAGGAAGACGAAATCTGTAAAGGCTCACAAAAATCTAATAAAGGTCATAAGAAACGGGGTCCGAGATATTTTGTTTGATCATTACACTGCACTTGACAGTAATACTAGACGAGAATTGAAAGAAAGAATAGAAAAATTTTGGAATACATTTAAAAAGCATCCTGCGTTAAGTGCTGAAGCGAATGACAGTCATGAAATCAATGCTACAGTAAGTAAGTCAGTCATTAGTAGTATCGAAGTCTCCAAAAATGAAATTAACGAAGATCCGGAACATTATTCTAAAAATGATCCACAAAGGAATTTGAGAAACAAAAGAGACAGAAAGAGTAAGGGGAAAGAGTATTACCAACAACCACAAGACAACAAAACTGAGAAGGATGATAGTAGCAATGAATATGAGAAACGGAACACAGACACAGAGACACCAGACGAAATCTCATCAGAACAATCGTTCGATAGCAGTTCGAACTCCATCAAACAGTCTCAGGAGCGACATGCAAAGTACAACACAGACCGATACATGACTCTATACCCAGAAGAAATTTCTTACAAGTCAAGAACTACGAAGAAAACTGAAATCATACCCATATCTGCGAATGAGATGACAAAAAAGACCACAGTCCCGAGGCGCCCAACGACCACGTCCACACCGACGTACAGTGCCGAAGATGAGTCAGTTGGGTCAAATAAAGATTATGAGCTAAGATCTCATTATAATCCGGATGAAGGGCAGGGCATTTCTTACTCAGACCACAAAACAGAGAATGTCGTGACGGTAAAATCGAAACCCGGACCGAAAGCACAAGGCAACAAGCAACGAAAGCTCAGCATGCCAGATAAGTCGAAGTCAAGCCCACATGACAACGTGCATATCATTGGCGAGTACAACGCAGTCATTGATGTACAGTTAACTAACACCGAGTTGTTGAAATCTTTGGGAATATTCCAACCAGTAAATGATAATAAGTAAGATTTTTAAGTCTAATTTCTAGTTCCTCATCTTTTATGTAAATCAAATGAAATCAAAATATTTATTTGCTAGAATTTGGTACACACAGCGGCACATGAAGCTGTACATTTCCAGTATAACTTGGCCTCGCTTTGTATTGATTTCCTAGACTTACAACACAATTTCGAAGTATGCCAACAGGAGCAAATTAATAAAACCTGGTCTCACAAAACCTCCTTCAGAATACTCGAACACTCAGGAATATATCTATCTGAAGCGATTGAACAACACAAGAAGAAATAAATTGACTCTCTTGGCTGAAGAGGATGGCTTTATCAAAAAATAAAAGCAGAAAATTCTAACAAGACAAAACGCTAACGGTAGGTACTGATTTGAATGTTCCCAATAATTTCAACGAATATGTCATTAAAAGATTGGATACTCTTGAACAGGACTTCAAAGATTTCAGAAGCATGTTATATGATAATCATACTCAGGTCGAAGTCAGCAATGTATCTGATAAGTTTTAAGCAAATAATATAATAGGAGATAAAAGAAAACATATGAAATACAACGTTGTGAGATTAAAAATAGAAAACCACTATTTGAATAACGAAGAGTTTAATAAAGAAAATAAAGATGGACAAAGTACAAGAAGTAACATAATGAATACAGAATCTAGTACAAATAACACATATTCTAATCAGAACGTTGCAAAGAAAAATACACTCAATACAACAGTTATTGGCAACATCAACATCTCAAGTCACAAGCTGCAATGTAAATGACAATAAGAAATTAAACTGTCGGTGCGAGCCAACATGATAGCCCGCAGGTTTTCCCGTTGTACTACGGGTGTGAAAGTCACGCTTTTTAGAGCGTACTGCACATCCCTATATACGTGTAGCCAGTGGGTTCACTATAGTGAAAGGGCATACAGTGCCCTCCGTGTCCAGTACAACAACGCGTTTCGGGCGGTGTTGGGGCTGCCCCGTTTCTGTAGCGCATCAGGGATGTTCGCGATGGCACGCACTGATTGTTTCTACGCTTCTATGCGCCGGGTGCGGGCCAGCCCCAATGTTATCCTGGCAATGATAGCTAACAGGCTGGACTGTGTCGTTTATGTTTGTGTTGTTGTTGAAATTTTTGTGCCAAATAATGAGTCATGTTACTTGATAATGAATAAATAATAAAAATAATAAACAAAGTCAAAATTGATGATAGTGAGACAGCGGTTACCGTTAACAGTTCAGTTAAAGACTCAACAGAATTTGAAACCTTTGAAACTACTCCTGCTACGATTAGAATTGAACGAACGACTTTTGACGACTCTAATGTTAGGTACCAACTCGCTCATATCAATGATGATCTGGAAGTTGGTATGTAATATAAGAAAAGATTTAATCAATTAAATATTCCAATTTCGGCAGCATATCTCCTTCTTTCATTATTCTCAATGAGTCTTTATCTTAGAAGTCACCTCCTCTAGTTTCTAGCCATATTTCTTGGCGCTGAAATAAACGGAAAATTGTTAATTGAGAGAAATAGTAATATTAAGGCAAGCGCATCAGCAGGACAGGGGATTTTGCCACCAGCGAGCGCACACTGATGATGGCGACATCATCTCATAGATACCGTGGTATGCCGACAGCTACCGTCGCTACCGAGACATCCCGCGGCATGCCGAGAGCCAGCGCCTTTTGACAAAGTGCAGACTAGCGTATTTTGTGGAGCGTATAAGCACTGGACCGGTCAATGTGGCGACACTTGGGGGAGGCCTAAGTAAAGTAGTGGACCTCTTTCGCCTGACCTGCAAATTCCAAAAAACTTTAAAAAAAAAAATAATTTGAAAAAAATTTCAAAATTTTCTTTCACACAAACCTTGTTCTGATAATCTTATAAAAACTGCTAAATCGATCGAGCCGTCCTACAGTGATACTCCGTCATGCATGTGGCAATTGATTTTTATTAATACCTATTGATTTTCAAATAAAAAAGTTATAGTTTATTGAAATTTGATTTAAGAATCGCTTTAAAAAGATTCTATATTTATTCTATATGGCTTTTTGTTGCACTTAATGCTAATATTAGAAAATGAAAAAGTAGTCCCTATGAAGAAAGTGAAAAAGCCGTTTAAAATTAGGATATATTTTTTTACCCGACTGCTAAGGAAGGGTGGTTTTTCGCGCGTTTCTTGTATGTTTTTGTACATTTCTTTATTACCTCGTATGTTCCAAATGACTGGATGGGTTTTCTACGACAAAGGTATCATTAGATTCATCCCAAGTGTCCTTATAGAGGTGTTTAAAAAAACAAAATGGCGTATTTTTGGCGGTAAATTGTAAGTCGCTAATATTTTTTTTCAACCAACCTATCGAGTAGGGTATCGAAATTAAGGAAATTAAAAGGAGATTACAAAATCACATTTATTTGTAATCTATACCTGAGCTATCTTTTGCAGTTGATCAATGGAGTAAAAAGGAAACAATAATGTTCATATATTTTCACATAATTTATTAAAAAATATAACTAAAAATTCACAATTTGTTTTCTTATATACTACACAATTATACATTATATATTAGTTTATAGTAATTTGGAGGTTTATGGCCAAAAATTTATTTCCTGCGTAGTAAAAAGTACCATTTATGCACTATTTTGGCTTTTCATGGCACTCAATTGGACAGGCATAGAATTGTACCGAGGTCAATACATTTTATTCTTAAATTTAATATTTACAAATCTTATAATTAATGCTAATAAGCGTAATTGGAATTGTTACACACTTTAGTATTAATATTTTTCCAGAAAAATACTCGAAGGCATAGACTATTTGAATCTTCAACTGATCTCTTTAGTAAAGAGAGGCTGGTCATAGATAAAATTTAGTTTTTTTTTTATGCAGAGGTAGTGTTTATTTTTGAGAAATATGGATGCAAAATTAATACTAAAGTACTTGTGTTTTCATTGAAATAATTAAGTTTAAATACATTTTAATTACTGCTGTGTTCTACCTGTATTGATAAACTATGTAATCAATATAAGTTTCATAATTTAGAAGTTATTATTTCAAAGTATTAAAACATAATTATTTATCCATCTTAATAATAACCGAAACATAATTTTAAATAAAATAAACCTAAAAACATAATCGAAGCGTAAAATATTGCAAATTAGTATTCAATTGAGAAAAAAACTATGAAAAACAAAAATTAAAATTTTGAAAAGTTTTTGAAAAAATCATTAATAATTTGTAACAAATTCAGGAAAAATAGTCGTTTTCTTGCATGTAACTAAATTTGACAAAATTTGTAGTAATCCAAAGGTAAATTGGACTAAATTAAAGGAACTTAAAATTAGCATGTTGGGGCACTAAGTTTAAATTTAAAGCTTAAAACTTATATTTTAGCTAGAATATAACATTGGATATTAGGTATATAACAGTCAAATTACATGCATTTGAATGAACTTGGAACTTAAATAATGTTTTAGAGTATTAGTGGTGTCACATCAGTAAAAATTAATTGGTTTAAAAATCTATTGCAAATTATTATACAAAATTAATGCTTAATGTTATAAACCCAATATCACAAATAAACGAAAGAATATTCGAATGATCTAGAAAAATCCACAAAAATCTAGACAAATACGGAGAAATATAATTTCGTCTACATTACTTTCAATTATATGTATAATTATGTATTGCAAATGTCAAACGCACTAAATCTAAGAAAACTAAATAGAGGTGGGAGATATTTTTTTCTTATTACAAACTAACTTTATATGATTTGTTTTAGTGCAAAAGTGACTCAACAATAAAAAATTAAAAAATAGTCTTAAAAATTTGATCTAAATGCTGTAGTCGGCTCCCAGTGTTAACAGATGCGCCTGAATATCAATGCTTTAACAGGGGTGTGTTGCCCCAATTACTGAGTTGTGGAGGTCAGATAGGCAGTCGCCTTATTCAACATGCAGCTGCATCCGGTTAGACTGGAAGCCGACCCCAACATAGTCGGGATAAGGCAGGGCAGATGATGAATTCCTAATTTTCGAGTCACTTTTACACTAAATCCATCACAACTTTGTACTATAACTTAACGTTTAATTAAAGTATAATATGGCATCTTTTATTTACAAATCTTAAAAATAAAAAATCAGATACTTTGCGTTATACTTCGAAACATAAAAATAAAAATTTTGAAAAACATTTTATAGAGACAATCTTTTTCAATATTTCTCGCGAATATTGTACAACGGTATATAAAAGTCACAAATATGATAAAAACCCTCAAGCGCCAGGTCTAGACAAGCGAGTATCGGTTTAAATTGCTACAACGTCCTTCAACAAGATCGAAAGAAACTTTTCGATAGCTTATGTCAAATAAATACATTAAACTTATACTGTCACTTACGGGATATCTTCCGTGACTGTTCATTATTTTGAGCTCCCGATATTTCGGCGTGTTACAAGCGCCATGATCGCGGGTTGACTGGAGAATGCGGGTAGATGGTAAATAAATTGTTAGGAAAATCAGTCTACCCTCTTTCTTAGTCTTTTGCTACGCGCACTACTGGAACTCGACACTAAGTCACGGCAAAATACACTCACCAGATTTTGTGGAGTCCATATCCCGTAAGTGACAGTATAAGTTTAGTTGTAAACCGTGAAAGCTTAAAACAGTACCAATACATTGTTGCCTATTCTATCATGGATAAAGCTGATACACAGTGGAAGGACACCGACGTTAAAACGGTTACCACGTATTCAGTACATCATTCTGAGCTCCCCGACATCAGTTATTATTTATTTTAAAAAGCTGTTTCTTACAAAAGTGCAATACCTACACGGTCTAAATGTATGGAACAGCTGGATTTTTCAATAACCGATGTAAAATTTTTGTGCGTGGTTATCGCTTCCACCGTATATAGAATGTCACTTGGTCCAGACCCTCGCCACATGTGACGGTGGCGCTGTCAGTGAACTTAGGTCGACAGGCATGGCCATTTATCAGTAACTTATTAAGTCTAGTAAAAATTTGTGACACAATACTATATTCGTTTTAAAACTGTGATAAAAATGTAGCCAAAAATTTATTTTTAGACCATGTTTCATTAATTTGAGAGTTTAGGTTGATATCTTATCAGATACGGTCATCATGAGGCATCCCTGTCGCTATGCAGCACAGTATTCAGGTGTTTATATGACAAATCTAGCTTCAGGAATCACAGGTAATTGATCATGTCGTTGACCATAGACACCTTTGGGTCATTAAATCAGTTCCCGAGTCGTAAATAGACACCTTTCTGTCATTTAAAGACAGTTTTAGCTCTGTTATAGACACTTTTCCGTAATTTTAGACGCCCTAGGCTGGTTTGAACGCCTTTCTTTACGCTCTTTAGACCCAGGCTCGATTATGTTTGGTCGCGGTGCCGCCTGTACTGTTGGACATGGTCCGGGTCCCTCATCCGCGTGTACCCTTGCGGTAAGCACAGCTCCGCGGCCATCGTGTGGAAGGCGCGGTACCCGCCGCGCAGGAGGTAGCACTCGGGGTAGTTGAGCGACGGGTAGCGGTCTTTGTTCATGTCTCGGTCTGTGGAGCGCAGGTAGCGGCAGCTGAGGGAAATGAAAGGGAAAATTCAGTTTTATGAAGCCATGGATATACTCTGATTTATACCTAAGGATGGCCTGATCAGGTCTTCTAAAGAGTGTCTCCACGCTAAGCGCAATTGCATAATGGGCATTAAAACAGCGATAAACACTGTGTGAACAAATTCGTTGCATGAGCCTTATCTCATTAGCTCGTTATCGCTTTCCAAAGGATTGAAAGAGTGTCCATGGAGTTTCTTGCCCGTTCTTCTCCATAGAGATCTACGTTAGGGAATGGGCAACTACAGTACTTTCACAGTTTTTGTGCCTTGTGACTGGGACTGTAGCTATATTTCACTGTTGTCTTTGTTTCGACAATTCAAAAGTGCCTGTAACTGGCCTACTTGAAATAAATGCTTTGATTTTGATTTTGATTTTTGTAGAATTTGTAATACAATGCTTCCTTTATTAGAAAAAATCACACGCAATGAATTTTGTTAAAATGACTGTAAACGATGATTCGGTCGGCGATGGTGCACGTTAGAAGTAACATAACATCACGCCTGGAATCTCCGAAGGGTTAGGCAGAGGTGTACCTAATAGTACACCCACATTTCGCCAGTTATGTTCAATTCCCATCTAATAGCGGGCGAGCCTATTGCCATCAACCAGGCACAAGTCTAAACTCCGTGGCTGCTACTGCGAAATTCCTGATTAAAAAATCCAATGACACTGTGCCCAACCTGGGAATCGAACACAGGCCCTCATGCTCAACAATCACGCTTGCAAGATCAACGAGGCAGTCCGTAATATCTGTGGCTACATGAATAGTGAAACATTACTCACAGCTTAGGTCCCCTCTCGAGTGAAAACTCGCAGTGGAACACGAGAATGCTGCGTCCCTTCTGTTCAGTTTGTTGTGTCGTGTGCTCGTTGGCGAGCGCGTGGATCTGGGACTGCGTGTAGTAGTTGACTGCGTCCAGTATGTGGCCGCCCTCGAACTCGTACGGGTAGCGGCAGTCTATCACCTGGGGATAAAGAATGGTTAGCTCAAATTGTTTTAAAGTATGTGTAAGAGAGTGTAGATATTTACAATAAAACATTTTTAAAAAAGTCGGTGACTTTTGTTTGTTTCATTGACTTTTTTGACAACGACATCCGAAAGGAAAGTAAATTGTCCACTTTCTAGTTGTTTTTTGTTTTTTGAAATTTGTTTTTTTTATTTAAGTATCTCTCCACCTATTCTTGTTAAGTATTAATTTTACATTGTAATTAAAAGATATTATTAGAAAAATACGTATTCTAGAAGATAAAAGCTCATAGACTACCCAAGTAAAGTTAATAAAATTAATATGAGACCACCTCGCGAGCTTCCTCCACTAAATGAAAAAAGAATCACTTAAATCAGACCAGCAAACACGGAGTAATCGTAGTAAGTAAAAGATGCCTGCCGAACACATAACCTTCCTCCTTTTTTAAGTCGGTTAAAAATAATGAAGGATTCTCACCTTAAACTCGCTGATGACGTGTTTATATTCGCCTCGGATGAGCGCGGCGAGCGTGTCACACGATATGCTCTTCAGGTCGGAGTGGTCGCCAGCTGTCAGCGGCAATGCGTACGGCACGGAGAAGTCTCCTATCAGATCTGGCTCTACCATCGCTAGAAAGAGACAGACATAGCGGTTAGACACAGGTAGAAAGATGTCGTGTAGTCGCTATATACAAAACCCCTAAACAGACCTACTTCACGAAGCCGTCAACCAAGCATTCTGTACATCAAACTAAGTAACTCTAACGCAAAAATTATTACTGGGAAACGACTTTTTTTTTTGGGGTGAAAAATCACGTTTTTCGGTAGAATGTAACGCACTCAAAACATTGTGCTGATGGATGGATTGAATAGTACGGGGGTCGTGGAGGTATTTTAAAGTAAAAAAAACTTTGACTCTCAACATCTCTGTAACTAGAAGGTTCCCAGGTATGGTCTTGAACAAAAAAATAATCGCAATGACGGGGAGAACAAATGCCTTTCGGCTTCGTTAAGGGTGCTTTGACACGCTTTATAATGGACAGGACAAGTAATACTTACATCTCGCCATAGCAGACATGATCAGCGCATTGTTCTCAGAGAAGGCCCTCTGTAGCGGCGCCCGTTGCAGTCTCTCTACCTTAGGATTCTCACAGTTTGATCTCCTCCTCTTATTCGCTACCTCATTCTCACTCCGCTCTCTCTTCTTGTTCTTCTGCGAAGGGTTCTCTAGGATAGAGAACAGGGAGACTCTCGCCCTGCTCTCAGGGTTGAAACTCAAACTCCTATTCAACGGCCTCCTCAGGAAACTTTTTTCTGATATCACATTAGACTTGATCTGTCCTGAGAGAAGATCGTTGAAGTTGGCCACCTTAGGAGAGTTAGACTCTTCAATCTCCAGAAACGGTTCTTCCATTTCTGAAATGAAACCGCTTTCCATCGATGTGGTGGACTCCGTGGTGTATAAACCGGTTTTCGGTAGCGGTGACTGACTCATCGAGCCGATACTGGAGTCTGACTTCTCATGCCTTAGCTTAGTTGGTGTCTCGGAGAACTTCAGGGACTTCTTAGCCGCTTGCTTCTTGACCGCTGGCGACGGGAACTCGAATTCTTCATCATCGAAGTTCAACATCCTTGTAGCGTTGACTGTAGGCTTGTTGAAACTTGTCGACGCCTCGTCTTCTGCCAACGGTGCTCCGAACATAAAGTTCCGCGAAGTGACCTTCCTGGATGATGTCGTACGTCCTCTGGAGATGATGTCGGGACTGTCCGTGGATATGATCTCATATTTGGTGCATTCGTCGAAGTTATCTGCTTCGAACTCTTCTTCCAAGTCGTGGAGGGTCTCGAAGTCGTCCATGTCTTGTGTGATCTCTTTCTCGGGGACGTACAGTTCGCGGGACGGTGACTTTGGGAGAGCGTGCGTGAAGTCCAGCTGGGATTGAGAGAATTGAAATTGTTAATACACATTGCATAATATTACGCACGCCAGAGAGTGAGGCGAACACTCCAATTGTCCCAGGTCCCTCATGTTACAGGAGGAAACTTCTGTCCATCAAATGGGCAAAACTCCAGAGTCTAAGTTTGCTTCTGAGAATGATTATCATTTTTTTCCAATACCCAGCTACACCATACCCAAACCAATTGATTCCCAGGTTTTTTTTTTTAAATAAAAAAACGTAGCCCAGCACTAGGAATTTTTCCTATGCTGTGAATACAAACACATTTAAACTCACATACACAAACAGCCAGAGCCGAATATTTGTCCCGTGCAGGAATCGAACCCGTGACACGATTGCAAACACAATTGCTCGGCCACTGCACCAACCATGCCATCTGAAGATTGAGTACCAAGTAAATAAAATAATAAGCAGTGATTAGTCTAGTGGTGAGAACGTCAGACTGCCATGTCATAGGTCTCGAGTTCGAACCCAAGACACACACAATAAAGAAAGATCAAAATAAATGTATCCAAACACGCAATAAAGATTTAATAAATAAGTCACAATGAACAGTACCCACCTTGGTAGTAGACCAGTTGGTAACCTTCTCCCTCGTCGCCTCAAATCTGTCTCCAAACAGAAAGTCCCTCGCCTCTTCCTCCACATCCAACTTAACAAATGTCTCACTTATAAGAGAAGCATCATTCTCCTTATTAGACATCTTAAACCTGTTCCGTTCCTCCATCACTTTTGTTATCCGTGATCGCTTAGCTCTTGTGGATAACGGAGAACTCCTGTTCAATGGAGAATTTTGGTTCAAGCACGGAGAAGTCCTGTTCAGTAGCGGAGAGTTGATTGTTTGTAAGGGAGATTTGAACGGTTTCTGTGAGTTTGTTAGTGGTGATTTCAGTCTATCTAGTGGGGATTTTGGCAGCTGTATCTCTCCTAGTATCCTTCGTTTGGTCGGTTTGTATATGGGGGAGAGCGGGGACTTTGTGAAGTCTATTGTATGAGGGTTCATTTTTGTTTTGAAGTTGTTTGTTAGCGAGTCTTCTTGTTTCCTTTTTGTTCCATTGTTGCCCGAGTTTATTTTGAAGTTTTCGGTTATTAAGCTGGAAAGAGAGAAAGGTTTCATGTTAGTTTGATGTTTAACTACCCGTACTTAAAGACTATTTAGTTTAATGACAGAATGAATGTCAGATACTTCATATTTCTTAAACTAGCGGCCAGTCCTGGCTTCGCACTGCTGGACATTTATTTTCCCCAAATTTTTTCTAGTAATAAATATAGGCTATGTTACTCATGAATAAAGTAGGTTTTCTAATGCTGTAAAAATTGTTGAAACCGGTCCAGTAGTTTTTGAGTTTATTTGTTACAAACATACAGATCTTTCCTCTTTATTATATTAGTGTAGATAAGTATCAATTATTTGAATAATTCCAAAAACACCTCTAATTACACAGTAAATGGTAATAAGGTGGATTAAAGCTCATTTATTAATGTATAAATCATAAAATACATGCAATTAATACAAAAACCTAATTCTTATTGTTTTAAA
Source organism: Noctua janthina (assembly GCA_963576755.1). Taxonomy (NCBI): domain Eukaryota; kingdom Metazoa; phylum Arthropoda; class Insecta; order Lepidoptera; family Noctuidae; genus Noctua; species Noctua janthina. Next base: position 742,150 of record OY755077.1, read on the forward strand.
GCTCAAAAGGAGATACTAAGGTTTCATAAAGGCAGAATTTTCCTCTTTATTATATTAGTGTAGATAAGTATCAATTACTTGAATAATTCCAAAAACACCTCAAATTACACAGTAAATGGTAATAACGTGGATTAAAGCTCATTTATTAATGTATAAATCATAAAATACATGCAATTAATACAAAAACCTAATTCTTATTGTTTTAGAGCTCAAAAGGAGATAGTAAGGTTTCATAAAGGCAGAATCAAACAGAACATAGTCTTAATAACCAATAGTTACATAAAAAGAAAATTAATTAGTATTTTTTTGCAAGAGTAAGGTTTTATTGTAAAATCTAAGTTAATAATCCAAAACCTAAGATTAAATACCTACAGGTAATAAAAGTTATGAAACGTGTTTCTGAACAGCTGATCCAAATAACATTGAACAGCAGAGGGTGAAAAATAAATCAATCATGCTTTTCAAAAATCATGTTTTCAAAACTTTCACAATATGATCTAATTTATTTTCTCAGGCTTATGAACTGAATTCCACCCTAATCAGTAACCTACAGGTCATGAGAACATACCTTACACCTTACTTCACTCCCCAACATCAACATTTTGTCAAAGAATTCTGCCGAAAATGTTAACAAAGGCGCTTTGACATACCCCTTTAGTTTTTTTTTCTTATAACCTATCTATAGTCGTAAATAAATCGATGTAACTGGTTCTACGTACCGGCAAACCCTTCCTCTACTCCTTGGGGCATTATTGTAAACTTATTTCGATGTAAAAAAAGCCACAAAAGAGTTTCACTAAACTTTATTTTAACCTCCGTGGTCACAGTTTTAACACTGAATTCTCATGCGAAACTTACAGAACACGTTTTGAAGACACTTGTACACGATTTCTATAAGGTTTTCGAAGAGCTTTTAATGAAAATAATAAATTAAAAAGGGTAGATTTGATGTTTTATGAATCATCGCTTTCGGCGATTCGCGCGCTAAGGTTAGGTTTTAAATGTCAAATGTTGAGAGGTTGTGGTATTTGCGATTCGGCCAAAGTAACTTTTTTTGCTATTTTTGTAAAAAAAAATCCGGATTAAAACGTTATTCTTATATACTTTAAATTAATAATACCTAATCATTTAAATACGTACACAAAAGTACAGAATAAATCAAAACTCAATTATTCTAAATCCTAAAGTTATCATATATTTACATTTATCGGTTATATTTATTGTTAAAAATAGATAAAAGGGGGGAGAGAGAAGTTTTCGATCCTTTAAGATGCATATTACACGCTTTCATATTATAATCGATTAAATAAATTAGTAATTTAGTCGATCAATATGTATACAGTAGGGATGGCCATTCTATATCTTTATGAATAAATAAAATAACGGATATTTGTAATTTATTTTCGTAACCTACTTAACGACTTGAAGCAGACCTTGAAGGGGCGTAGGCAGAGACGATTGCTGACCCATATTTTACACTTTATATCTTACAAAAATGGTGAAGTAAATTGAATTATTGTTTTTTTTTTTATAAAATAGCGGTTTTATTAAACTAGCTTGTGAATGTTTAAAATATATTGTCCGTTTATGTAGTAATTTGTTTGTAGTATGATGATGCAATGGAAAGTGGTACTAAAGAAGCTATAGATTAGTGCTGAAAATTTTTTTTTTAATTTAATGCAGAACAACGACATCGCTAGGACAACGATTATGTTTTATTTATACACAAAAAATTGTTTCAAAATAATGACGTGAAGTTACCTTATCTGCAACTTTTAGTAACCCAATTTAGTCGAGTTTTGGTACATAATAATAAGCAGCTGTACTTGTTTTTAGTTGCCGATAACGCAGGAAATTCCTCATTAAAGAACATGATTGTAGTTCTAGGATATCGTTCGTTTAATTAGTTTTCCTTCTCATAGGTGACAGATATTGCAAAAATAGAATAATTGCTGTAAACTTGTAATATTATTTATTTATATTCTATGATATGTAAAGTTATTCTTATTTACAATACATATACATTGTTTATCACTGCCTATACATACAGGCTTTTATGTAATAACGACTTTTTAAACAGTTTCTGTTTTCAAAATTATCAGTTACAATACCCGATAAGGTGTAACGGGTTTCGTTATCGTTATTTTGTTTTTATTATTTCTTTTATCTTTTATTTTTGTTATTATTCGCCAATTGTGCAAGGTTAGTAAAATGTGATAAACTGATAAGGAAAAAATATACCTAATTATTGCAAAAAAAAATCTGCAAGTTTGTAATAATACTGAATGGCGGTTTGTTACACGCGTAAAGATATGAATGGACGGATGACATCATTAACGGATTTTGGTTTCGCTCGATTCTTTAGTTTTTGTGTTAAAATATTAGAAGTGGGCAAGTCCATTGGGGATTTAGTTACTTTAGGTATTTTTACGTAGATCTTAAGAGGCAAAAATGTCATGAAATTAAATCAAGAAAACTTTTTAATTGTGGCATCTCACACAAATCCTTGTCAAGTATCTATTTTACATTGTAACAAGAAATTATTAGCACATCATCTACATAGACGAAGAAGAAAAAATGCATACTATACAGGATAACTCATAAAGTATCTAAGCAAAGTTAATAAAAATTTATACGGGACCACCGCGCGAGCTTCCTCTACCAAATGAAAAAAGAATCACTTAAATCGGACCAGTAATCACGGAGAAATTGCTGAACAACCTTCTTTTTTAGAAGTCAGTTAAAAATAAGAATTTGTGCACAATTCATACTTTATGCTTAGCTCTAAGTTAAACTAACAAGTGGAGCTAAAAGGTAGGTATTATGTATCGCTTTAAGACTCCGAGAAATTCAGGAATTTTGGTTGTGTTACAATGATCAAGGCTAGATTTCAAGTTATAGGTAATATTATGTCATGTTTATTATAACATATTGTGAGGAAAACGTATAATAGAAGCGCTTATTAAATCCACTTCCGTGACTGTATCATGTTCTAAAATAACATTTTACAGATATACCGTGGCAATATAATTTTACGTAAATTTTCGCAAAATATTTTAGTTTTGTCACTTCGTCATCTAAGTAGTCGCCCCCCTTTCCACCCACATCATCTTCCACACAATCCATCCATAGTTTCTTTAGTCTTCTTCATGACACGTCACTCATTCCTTCACAATAGGTTACCAGCAATGTTGGTAGCATATTACTAGGATTCTTGTGAACTACTCTAAGATAAAAGCTGTAATGTGAGACTGGCATGTGAATGACAAAAACAAGTGAGGATCAAATTCACTTAGTTACTCTGGGCATTGCCTGCCGACACGTCAGCTGTTAACCAATGGTTTTACAGTGCTTTTATCTTCGACATCTGCAGTCTAACAACAATCTTGTTGTTCCAAAAATAAAGATCATTTTAATTTTGACATACTTGCCAGTGCAAAGCAACTTAACACTGATTTTGACAGCGACTTAAGAACGGAGGTGGAAGGACTGTAGTTCACAGATAGCTATAGAACTTTATCCTTTTAGTCGATTTTTTAACCAGACGTGCCCAAATATCGATAAGCGGCTGATACGAATATCCTTTGACCTAATTTCCTTATCAAACGATGTTATTTTTAAAACCTCACTGTTAAAAACTTCATCCTAGCTAGTGCTATACTGTAAAGTTGAAACCTCACCCTATTCAGCGCACAAAATTCGAAAGCGAACTCATTTGTTTTAAAAGTAAATCATAGCGGATTCAAAACGAGACAGCGTTCGAATTGCGAAGTGAGTGACGTTTAAAATTCGATCATTCATACATCGATTTTTTTCCATCATTTATTCTGGCCACGGTCACTAACTGCCAGTTTAATTTTTTCAGATAAAAACCTCATTTTATCTAATTGCGCAGAAACAAAAGCGCATTCATTATATTTAAAACTAACAGACATTTGGCCTAGTTAGATAATAGTGATGATGTCAGAACTAAGGAGGCGTTAACTGGAGTTAGTCCGTTAATTAGGAGTAGTGGCTTCTGACCTTACGTGATGAAAGGACTGAGGAGTTTGTTACTGTACGATAAATCTGTAATTTATATGGTGTTTACACTCATGCCTTGAGCTGGCCCAGCGTGTTATGAAGTTTCAATAGAATTAGAGACCAGCTTGTATTGGTTTTGATTCACATTAATTTGATTTATTTAAGAGATGAATAAAAAAGAAGAATGAAAGTCTAAAGTGGTTTTCAGTATAGCTGGTTATATTATTGACAGATTCTATTGATTTTAGCCAGTATAAAGAGATAATATCCATAAAGTAATCACAGGAAATAAGTTGCAGTAAAATAATTATCAACAAAAACGCTACGCGTGCGGAAAATGTCCGTTTATCAGTAAACGATAATGCAACATTGTGCCCAAATTACATAGTATTATATTACAGTAATCATCACACCAGGAAACTTATGAAACATAGTTTGTTGGTGTTTACAGTGACTTTGGATAGGAAATAAAAAAATTGATGTTGAAAAAATTTGTATTAGGAACGTAAAATTAAAAAAAAAGAAACTGGGAAGTAAACTCCCAAAAAATCCGTTCTCAACGACGATTTCAGCGATTCAACAAAAGGCTTATGCTATGGTAAAACAGACAATTATCAAAATCAAGCATTTTGTTTAGTTCTGCTTGCTGCTGACAATAACTAAGTACAATAGATAAGTTGGAGGTCGTCCATCTTGTTTAAATTACGACGAAAATCAACCCAAAAAGTACATGAAAAAATAAAGCAAAAATTCAGCAATCCCACAATTAAAAAAAAAATTCAAGCAGCTGATCATTTTTTTTCTGCAACCCAGTAATACACACGACAATTCACACACAAAAACTTAATAAATATTGCAACGGGCGAAGTCTCGTTATATTTTCCCCCCTAAGGTCGTGACCTTTCCGTTAAGACGTTACCGTTACCCAAAAAAATTCCCTTTTATAAAATGCATCTATTGTTAAACAAGGGTAGAATGCAGATAATGCTTGTATTTAAGGAGTGATGGCTGTACCTATATGTCTTCAAAGTATATAAGAAACAAGAAAAAGTCTGGTATTTTAGTAGCCCCCTTGTCAGGTTGACTGACAATGTCGCAAAATTTTTGGATGGGAGCAATGTGGATTCTTGTTACGATGTGAAGCTTGATTTTTTGCAAGATAACCGAGACAGAATAAGCTCAAAATTAATTTACATTTCAATGCCGTCACTAGTATTAAAGACCATGGTGGACGGTTATGTGCAACTCTGGATTTGACCGCTTAATTTTGCATTTACCATTAGTTTCACATTCATTTGTTTAAAACAAATGTTTACAAATCAATAAAATACTTACAAATTAAATAAAAAAATGTAATATTTAATTATAGTAATTTAGTTTTTTAGTCGAATAAAAATCTCACGCAGTCCCAACACTAGACTTCAAGACAACACCTTCACTCATTCATTCAAAAACTTGTCAAAAAATCAATAACCTGTCAATAACGGCTAATTTCAACAGAAAACGTAACCATTATACAAAAATAACCGTTACACGTTTCTCTTAAGGTTGAATGTTGAAGTAAAGGGAGTAAAAAATAAATATTTATTCAAATCAGTGTCGGTTTGTATAGTTCTGGTGCATAATGCATTCGGGGAGGGGTGTAGCTGGTTTTTATAACCGTTTCTTCTTTATTTTTTTTAGGGAATTTACAAGACACTTGTTCTGTGTCTATGGATTCAAGAATGCATGTCGTTGAGGATGTTTGCTTGAGCCGTTAAAAATGGATGTCACGAGCGAACGTGAATGAAATCGACTTTTAAAAGATTTCTTGAGTATCTTTCAAAGGTTAGAAAACTTTTATCCAACTAGCTTTATAACACTTTAAAAAATATCTAAAATAGTCGAGATACTTCTAGGCTGTCTACTAGATAAAATCTAAACATACATACAAAAAAAAACTGCTGTTCGAATACCTCCTCTTTTTTAGAAGTCGGTTAAAAGTAGATGGTAAGTTTCTTTCCAAATATAAAAATCAACTGTTAGATAAATTAAAAGACACTTAGGTAGTAACAAATCTTTAATATTTATAATTGTGGGCATATACGTAATTGAAACGGAATTAGGAGGAAAAGGTGAATTTTCGTTTATTCATTTCCTTCTGCATAAAAATAGGCCTAGTCAAGCAAACCGTTACAATTTGCAAAACAGGAAAATTAATTAGACCATTTATCTATTCATATACAGGATAAACTAGCAAAGTAGCACAGTTGACTATTATTGTAAAATAGGTAGAACAACTATCTATATAGCTGTCAGTAGCGAAGGGTCCATTTTTGTAAGAGGTAAGCCAGAGTACATATCTTTAATATGATTATATTTTTTTGTCTATAGAATACTGACTATGCCATTTTTCAAAGGGAAGCCGGTTGGAATCGAGATCTATGGAGCCTTCGCCACTGATAGCTGTAATAAACACAGCGTCGGGGAAAGTGCAAATCCAAGAATCTACCATACGTAAAGTGCGTGTATCTGTACTACGTGTAGGTTTACAGGGGAAGGTTATAAATTCTTTTTTGTTTTTCAACAATTTTTGAACTCATTTTTACATGAATAGTAACAATTCATGTGTTCTATGTATTACTAACAGTAGAAATCTATTAAATTCATTAATTTAGTCGCTACGACAATGTGTAATTGGTATTGGCTACATTTTTCAGATACGCGGAATTATCCAATGCTAGTTCCGCGGATTTGCACTATCCGCGACGATAGGTAAAACAGTAACTATTGTAGCCATAACAATTTGTTTACAAGGAAGTTTTAAAAATCAGTTGGCATTACAAACAGGATGTACAGATATCCTTCCCTAACCTTGGCTCCACCACATGTTTCATGACATTTGCCATACTATTGGCTTATTGGGCCAAAAAAATGTCACATTCCTCCATCTTTGGAACTTGTTAATTTTGTCGGGTAACGGGAACATAGCTGAAGAGATCATCAATCGTGGAGAAATGGGTTTTGGAAGCAGTAGAGCGTGTCTTTTCAGTATTTTTTTTTTTGGTGTTGAAGTTGATTAAGATTTGTCGAAGTAGTCCGTTAAAAATAAGTAAATATTCGTGTAATGAATTAAGAAAATACTCTAATGAACTGTGACCAGTGACCCACATTTGCCCTTTATAGACATGACGAGAAGCCTAAGCCCAGCACTGGGATGACGCGGGCTAAGAGTAACTTACCTACGGGTAAGAGTTAAAATTATAAAAATGTAGTAATAATGAGATAATGTCAGTGATCACTGACCATGTCAGTTTGAAAAGTTATACCTATTTATGTAGTACTTATCAGCTTAACACCTAATAAATCGTTTATTTTTTAATGCAACGTTCAGTTACTTAAATCCATTGTTTATATATCAACAATGCATTTGTGCAATCAATCTTTTGTTAATCCATCTCCTATAAGTACCCTATCCTTTCGGCTTGGACTACTATATCCATCTGTATCATTTTCGACCGTTATTATAATAAACTACCTAATGAACGGTTTCCCTGTTCCTAAACCACAGCTTTATTTTCCTACTAATTAAATAAAATCTCGACAAAAACAGACAGATGGTTTGATATCAAATGGTGAATCATCAAACGATAGCTACCCTAACGTTGAAAGAATCGATAAAACCGTTATATCGCGGCAACGGGGGTACAACACTAGAGGGTTGAGTTGCCAAGTTGATATTTTTAGACAACAGAACTGTTTTACAACTAGTAAGAAAAAAAAGAATTTTAAATTGTCTTTTTACAACATAACGTAACCTAGTTTTCTTATCGTTTGAATTAAAAACGTCCTTTCATGACATATCAAATAACACCCGCCATTTTTTTTACACCCAAAAGTCAGTTCCTTGACCTCGCAAGAAGTTTGCTTACCCATTTTACACGATTACTATGCCCCCGTACACCTTCGATTTCCAAACACATTCAATTTAACACCCTAACGATTCCAAAATAAAGTTTATTTCGCCTTTAAGTTAGTAAAACCGTTAGCACGTGCCGTGGGGGAGTATAGCTATTGTAGTTCAAAATTCAATTGATTAAAAAAAATATGATATAAAGTGAAATCTTGGCGCGTGCTATGGAACAGCTGATTGCAACGACCTTTATGCTTCTGACTGCCTTGGGGTGCATCCAGATGTCTAGGTCAAGAAAACTACGATTGTATTCGAAGACATGTGACAAATATGTCATTTTAGGGACATGACGTAATATTGGCAAAGGTAATATAGGTATTCAGTGCATGTCAGTCTTAGTCGATTAATCGTTTCATATCCTTAAAAAAAAAACCGTATAATGGCCAGTAATATAATCATGGGCGCTTAGGCTTGTATTAAATAAATAACCAAATGCGTTCTTTTTACGCCCAAATAAGCATCGAGGAACACCCTCAGTGCAATATGAACTACAATGTGCCAGCATCGATCGGTAACGGTTTGGCTGCATGCGTGTGTCCTGTGCCTCGCGTGGCATATGGAAAAATAAAACGTTTGCGCGGGAGGGTGTGGGTGTTCGAAGTTCTGACGTTTAAGTTTGTCATTATTTTTGAAAATGAAGTAATTGTACTTGGTTGCGTGAATTTACACAACTGACTGGACAACATATTTGGATATTTTTTTTCGCGATTACCTGTAGTAAAACTTCTAATTATGATACAACCGACCCCTTTCTTAGATAATATACCAACACATACATACTGATTTTATGTTGACATTGCAACGCAAAAATACAAAGAAATGATGTAGCACCATCTCGTTTCATTGATATGGGCGCAAGTTCAATCGAGAAATAAATTATGGACCGCCAACTCGATAATGATTATGCCAACAAGTGCGCCAACGGGGTAAACTTTTATTATTGTCAAAACACATGTTCAATTCAATCATTACTTCATTGAATGAAAGTGAATGGGATGCGTTGAATGATCTTTGTATGGCGCGCACGTGCGCTTCCGTTTCCGGATGTAACAGGCTAAATCCTTGATGTTTTGTGTCTGTAATAAAAACAGCGGTTTATTTTCTCTATGACATCTATTTTTATTTAAATTGATGATGATATCGTCTGCAATAAATCAATTAGGCTTCGATTAATTCTCCATTTTTTTTTCAAATAACTGTTAACTACGAGTCTGAATTAAAAAGAAAAACAAAAAAAGTTTATTATTGCGCCAATCGAGAATAACAATAAAATTAATTTCCAATCGAATTGCTAAATCGATTTTCGAATTGCAGCCACAAATCAATTGGTAATCTTATCGCGAATACCATCTGCAGACTTCTCTGTATGTAAAAAAAACAGTTCAACTCAACTTATGGAGATAAAATTCATGTTTTAACTTATTCTATTTCCTTGAAACTGAGTGTTTTCGATGATAAGCAAGGCAATATAAGGCCCTTTGTTTTTTTTATTGGGTTGCCGCGTTTATAATTCAACTTTACGATATTTAAATCCACGGAAAAACACTTAAAGGCGCTAAAATCTATACGACGATCAATATCCACGTTTTCTCTAACAACTAACCAATATTTAATTACGAAAAAAAATATTGCAAACGTCAACGAATTTTCATTTCCCGCGCGCCACAGATACACAATACCATAGATACAGATAATGCCCGTTACACACATTCTCAAGACGGCGCGTGCTATACATCTGCCGGTGCAAGTGCAGGCAGCTGCATTCTACAATAGACAAATAAATTGCCTTTCTTTACTTCCTATAAATACTTCCTTATAGTATCTTCCCCCTCGATATAGATTTTTTGCAGCAAATCTTATTATGATTTGATGCTGTGATCTAACGGGATAGGCGATTGTTTTTTTTTTTTGGTGGCTTCAGCAGATGACCATGGAGGAACCGTTACTTGGTGTGGCTTAGCGATGTTTTGATTTTTTTATATTAGTTTGGGAAATTAAATAAGGAGTTAAACGTACTGGTATCAAGAAAGCATTAGAAAAGCATCCACGAGGAGTGATCTAGAAAATCCGGCTCATGCAAGGCAGTAGTAAGCCGGAAAACCTAGCTGAAGAGCTAATCTGACAACGTCGCCATAGAAAAAAAAAAACCTAAATGACACTTTAACTGTCAATATAAACTGACGTAAGATCTGGCCAACTAAAACAAAAGAAAACCGGCATATAAAAATCAGACACCGGGAAAGCTGTAGTCAAGTAATTTCCGAGATTGCGACGACTGTATCCGTCGTAACTCAATATTTAGGGTAGTGCGTAGCGAAGCTTGAATCCTGCTGACCACACGTCTTCCTGCGGTTAATGATATGGTATATGGTACTTCCATTGAAGACCACAGGATGTACTGAATGCACCCGTTTTCTTAAGTGTTGCGTAAAGTTATTTGTCCTAAACAATTTAGAGATCTTTAGGTTTTAAAGTGGCCATCTTACTTTTCATAGATCTGTTTCCAAAAGTTTAGCTTTTTTAATGTCGCCATTTTTATTGTTTGGTACTTTATTCACTCCCTCTTCACTAATTTCTAATAGGATTATCGGGATACAAAATTTTCCTCCAATCGAATTTATTCTTTTACATTCTTGAAAGATTTTACGCAATAATAATCCTAGTTTTATACAATACTCCTTAAATAAGAGGAAGCAGTAACTTAATTATTAAAACAAATTCTTGGGTCGATAAAGGCTACAACAATGATGATAGCAACTATGACCTGACACTAAGGTATTTAAAACAATTCAAGTGGTCCATTACTAAATTAGCACCATCTGCCTCCATATACCATGTAAAACAATATTTGATTGGGCTCAGTCACGCAATTTTCATAATTCGCCGCGCGCACCATGTGTTGCGCTCGCGTTGTGGGAGAGAACCCGGGAGGTCCCGCCATCTTTGATTTTAAAAACATACCTTTAAAAAGAGAATGTTTAAGTTCGTTATGCTCTATTCTTGGGAGACTCTCGAGGGGTAGGAAAGAAACTGTTTATTTCGTTTAAAAAGGTTGGTACAGACCGAATGTTTGCAGAATTGTCGTTTTTGTTTAATTATTGTAACAGAGAAGTGACAGTCAACCAACTTGTTGCTGCTAAAAAGCTTCTACTAATTGCTGTAAAACTTAGTTGAGATATTTTCATCAGGTCTACACACGGAGCGTCTACCTCAGTTGTGTCCCTTAGACTGGAGGTCGAAAGAGTGAAAGATGAAGATCGAAGGGAAGGAGGCCGAGGTGTGAGCAAAAAATATAAAGCATTAGGGACTCAGTTAACATTTCACAGATGTTAAATCTCACTGCAACTCTCAGAACGACAGTTAACTCTCAATTTCTCCTAAAAACTACAACTTTGTAATCCCCTTTTCACCCCAAAATAACTTAACCAGCGAACAAAGCCATTAAAACCTTTAAAAAAAGAAAACGAACGTGTCCCTAAAGCTATTAAAGAAGATGGCGGCTCATTTGACAGTGACAGCAAAAAACGCGGCAAAAAGTAAGAGATTATCCGTGATTTATGAGAAAGTGCGAACGAAAGATCATATGGCGTACAGAGTGTAAGGTGGAGAAAAGATTAACGAGGATTTGAGAGCTCAATAGTTAATTACTCTTGGTATATGGCAGTTAGGAAGTGGTAAAGCGGATATTTGAGAACCGACAGGATATTTCAATGGCCAAGTTAATGATAGACCAAATAAAGAATTATTATTTAATTAGATGATGACTAAAGGGCTCCAACACCAAGTAAGTCAGGATAAAGGACAGGAGATGATGATGTAAAGGTCTAATAGCGAAATAGCTGTTAAAGCTATTGGTATTCTACCAATAGATAAAAAAGAAAAGGCTAGGATGACAGACACCAAAGAGAGCAACAGACCCAAACTAGAAGATGAATCTGCATAAACTCAATGTGCTGTCTTAATTGACTAAGAAGATTAAACAAGAAAGAATGAAATCAAAGCTCAAAATGACCAGTAACAGTCACTTTTGCAAAAAGATGAAACTACAGTCACAGCAAGGCATATCAACTTGATGGTGTGAAGCATGGAGCAGATCTATACGGGAATGAAACTCCATGGACATTCTTTTAAAACACCTTCTTTGCTCGAGATTAATATTTCGCCTACTTTAATTAAAGACAATGAAAACGTAACACTAATATAATCAGCTGATAATTTCAAAAAGCGAACCGTTAACGTTCTTTTAGTTAATAAAACGGACCTTGGACGAGTTGTAAACTTATGACCTATTTAGGAGCTAAAGTAGGTTAGCGATCAAGACTCCATCTTAAAGTCGAGCAATCTATACAAATAAATAAAATTGAAGTGACTGTGTTTAATATCAAAATTAAAGCTTTTTACTGAATGCATATGAGAATGTATACGGCACTTAAAACAAAATCACATTTTTTTCAATTTTTGTCTGTCAGTTTGTTCCGGTTAATCTCCGAAACGGCTGGACCGATTTTGACGGGACTTTTACTGCCAGATAGATGATGGTATAAGGTCTAAGTTAGGGTTTTATTTTAGAAAAATAATTGGGGTTCAGTGAAAAAAAAAAACCCTTGAAATTGGTAACAAAATTTGATTTAAAAGGAGAAGTAATATTTTTTTTATAATATTTTTGCGCTAACGAAGAACGCGGGTAAAAGCTAGTATTTAATAAAATTACGTCTTGTTCTAGATAAACTATGACTGGGCCTGATAAGTTTAAAAGTGATTAATAGGGGATTTACCCTCTTGAACTCTTTTTGCCGTTACTTTGAGGGCTGTTTTTGAAAAGCTCTTCTAATATAAGATAAGATGTATAAGATGTCTTTTCTAGCGATTACTTCATTTTTAGAGTTGTCATGGATTTGGCCAGAATTAACAAAACCTACAATTCCTGTAAGTACAGTTTCTAAAAATAGATTGCATTTTTAGAATGTAGGTCAGAAGCCAAGCGCCGTAATAATCTTCCTGTAGTATTTCACATCTGCCTAGCCTTTTCCTATGTTGGGATCGGCTTCCAGTCCAACCGGATGCAGCTGAATACCAGTATTTTACATAGGGCGACCTGCGCCTGTCTGATCAATAACAACCTAAGAAATTCTGTAATTTCAGTTCATTGTAAAATAGTTAAAACACCAGTATATTATTAACCAAATATGGCGTCCTATTACAATAACGAATTAGCTTACAAGTTTAGTATTCTATTTTTAAACGGCACTCCCACACGTTCCATATTGAAACGACTGTTCCGAATTCAAATAGTACTGTTCGTTTCAGCGAGTGACGTCATTAACGGTTTCGCACATTTTTATGTTGGCACTATTATTAGTCTATGGGAAGATGCACTTATTATTGTTTAAAATAAGTCTAGTCTCTAAGGCTACAAAGAGGTTAGTAGCTTCGGTTAAAATATAGTTATTATGGTTTTGTATTTCTTATAGCCTTTAAAAAGAGGGCTACAGGTAACTAATTTAATTTTGATGTTTCATATGTTCAGAAATTTCCAAAAAATGTAAAATCAAATAATTTTCATGGAACTATTAACAACATTAAAGTAACTTTGCAAGTTCTTCCTAATTACGTTATATTATTTATTTGGAGGCTGTATAGTCTGTCAGTCGACTTAGATAAAGCTACTTTATTGAAACGAGTTACTGAAAAAAAGAGCTGACTCAAAACTATTGGCAAATCTATGCAAATATGAAAACAAAACTAGTCTTATTCAATATCGTCAAAAAAGGTACAAAAGAAAGACAACTAAACAAGTTTGCAAAAAGATACTAATTTAAATAGTTTATGCAAAAACTATTTAAATATATTCAGATAATAGACAGGAGTGATTTAGAACCAAGAATTTAATTTGTTTTTTCTCACGAGTGTTATGGTAATCTACATATTATTATTTTAGTATGACATAAGATGTCTAAAATTTAAGACAGCATCTGGTTAGAGGATGACTAACAAAAATATAAAAAATATGCAATTTATTGATTATTCCTTGTGGGTTCACAGTTCTCCTGCAGAGGTAAGTAAGATATGGGAAAAGACAAAAATCTAAAGTTGAAACGTCAAATTATTGATTGACATTGACAACCAATTTTTAAAAGACTGCTGTCATTCTCAAACATTTCAATGACATAACTTTTGTTCGAAGTCCAAGGGGACTAAACACAATCAATAAATAAAATTGCATCAATACCAATATCTTCGATTTCTTGCCCCATTTAAGCGACCAGCTGAGGGTCAGGGATGACCAGAGATCTGTACCATGGGAATATCTTAAGCTTATCCGAAGTTCCGAACCCCTTATTTTAATCTTTAAATTCGGAAGTAGAAAACAACAATAGACAATCAGACATTTCGCACGGGAACTACCATTGTCATATTTGGCGCGAAAGATAGGGCGAGTTATGTCAAACAAAAAAAAATGGCGGCGCAATGAGAAGTTTTGGCGAATGTGGAGCACCTGTAAAGTTACGGTTAATGTGGGGTGTGAAACTGGATCGTCGTGGGCCCTTCCGGGGTTTCCCAAGCTTGTCATAAAGATAATATGTACGTAATTTGTTACTATGAGATTCTGCAGTCCCCTCTGCAAAACAAAAGGTGATCTTCTTTTGTTATTTATTTTTCCTTGGTCAAGATAAAATTATATGTTTGCAATACCAATGTGTGTGAAAGCCATAACTTTGCGAGAATTTCGAAGCTTTAAGTTTGCCAAATTAAATACTCGATCCTCTTTTATCATTATTTTATTTTTTGACTAATTATGACGTCTGTCCCCGATGTGTACAAAATTTCTGATATTTTCTGCCATGATGATAAATCAAAAGTTAGATGTCAAATTTAGGAAGGCAAGGCATAACCCATACAGCATAATATTTCAACGACATTTTATGTTTCCATCTTTTTTTTTCGACTTTGTTTTACAATTTCTTCATATAGGTACCTAACTACAAAACCAGTGTAATGTTATAACAACTAAGCCGTTAGTGTCGTGTTATTAAACTTTATCAACAATTCAACAGGATGTCAGTAATAAGCGCCCTAACCTTGTACAGGCGCGCAGATAAGTGTTATGCGACAAGCTTGAAGCGTGGGTGGTTTTATAACAAGAATCGCGACGAAAACTCGTTAAAATTTGTATACTGGACAACAGTACGTATGTTTAAGTTGTTTATTAAGTAAAGAATCGACGTTATTTCTTGAGATGAAGAAATAATCAAATCAAAAATCGTTTAGTCGAATTAGGTAGAGAATTATCACTTTTTGGACGACAGGAGTTTCAAAAAGGCCGCCCGGCGCGACACTCTCCCCAGCAACATGTCATCTGCCTGTCAGACAAACTTAATTCTACAGAAAATTTAAAAAATCTCAATATTGTTATTCTCGTGCCGTTATGCCAATTTATTTGGTGTCGGCGCAGCATGCCTTCTTCTTCCATACTTCTCTATTACTCGTCATCTCAGCAGTCACCTCCTTTCTAGTCATATCATCCTTCACACAGTCCATCCATCGTTTCTTTGGTCTTCCTCTACTCTTATAATTAAACATTTGTCAAAATCGTAGACGTAGTATACGAAGTTTGATTACATTATTCCTGAGTTCCAAACTCAACGCTCACGAATTTTCTCGTCACTTCCCACGCTTCAAGAAAAAAATCTTCATCAGTTTTACATCGTGCGTTTATTCGTTTAACTTTATAATTAACACTATTCCATACAACTGTACTTTGACTATCTTCCAAACAAAAGGGTTTATCTTAGATAGTGAGCTTTATTTTAAGCCGCCTTTAACTTCTAATGTTTAAGCAAACATGACATACGTTTTTGGTTTACGTCAAAAAGCGAGTTTTTGAACCTTCGAGTCTCTTACGTCGTAAAAATAAACAAAAGAATGGGAGTTTCTTCACAATCAAAACTTTTATAAGTGTTTTTAAGGTTAGAATAATGGCTTGGTGTTTTTTTCTTCAGTACTACTATACTATACTATTTATAGCATAACATAACATCACGCCTGTAATCCCCGAAGGGTTAGGCAGAGGTGTACCCTAACAGTACACCCACATTTATGTTTAAGTCCCATGTAATAGGGGGCGAGCCTATCAACAGGCACAAATCCAGACTCCGTGGCTGCTACAGACAAATTCCAGATGAAAAAACTCAATGACACTGCCCGACCAGGGTATCGGAACCAAGGACCTCATGCTCAGCAGTCGTGCTTGCGATCAAGGCAGTTATTACTACCTATACTAAAAGACTAAATATAAGTTAAAGAAAGCAATTGTGAAGGAGAACATCGAGCTATGTGACCAAACGTCTTGTTTCTCTATTTGAGGCCATAGCTTTTGCTCGCGGCTGCGGTCCCGTTATGTACGAAAATTAACCCGCGGGAACGTTTTAAATGTAACCTATGCCACTCGAGATAATGTACCTTACCCCGTTAGTGAAAGAATTTTCGGAATCAGAACAGTGGTTCCGAAGATTTCCCCCTACAAAGAAAACTAATTTAACCTGTTTATAATATTAGTAAAGAAGAACCTACCCTACAGTAGAGTAGTTACAGGCTGATAAATAATTTTGATAGAACATAAAACTGTCAAAAATCAAAATGGCTCCATTCTTCAATTCGCGCGGGAAAACCAGCTGTTTTATCACATACATAAAAAAATGCAAAGGTCAAAACTTAAGATTCCAAAGCGTAAGAGACAATAAACGTAGCTTTTTTCGCGATGACGTCACTTCCTATTACATCATAGACAAAGGATGTATCTATTTAAAATGGCGACGTGTTTTGAATAGAGAACTGAGTGAGAGTAACGGTCTTCTTTGAGAAAAGGAACGTAATAATCGTTTTTCATATTACTGAGTTGTGCAGGTCAGATAGGCAGTCGCTCCATGTAAAATAATGGTCTTCAGCTGCATCCTGCTTTGGACTGAAAGTCGACAACAATAGTCGGCATAGTTTTTAAGTACGTTTATGAATGGTTTAATATTTTATAAACAAATAAATAGTTTGGAAAAGATGAGTTGTAGATCTGTGTTAGACAATATTTAGAATTTGACTATCAATTCGGGTTGTACTCTGCTTGTAATAATATATAATTCAATCATGATTCGATAGACACGTGGCGTCATCTATTATCATAAGAACGTTATTGTTTATTTCCTCGGGAACAGTACTTTTTCGAAATGAAAGGTTATGTCCGTTTCTGTACACCTGACAACGTATATGCAAAATTTCAGGAAGATCGGTTCAGTGGTTTAGGCGTGAAAAGGTAACAAACAAACAAACTTATTTTCGTATTTATAATATTAGTAAGGAAGGATTTGTTACAGTTCTACAAGAATACTGAAAACTCCATAAGAGTACAGAACAAATTGAGTGATTGAGACATGCGTTTGGTGATGCCAACAAATGTACAGCTAATCTAAAAAATTGACACTACAGCTCTAAAACGCAAGTCAAGTTCATATTGCACCATTTGTTAGCATAACATTGCTTGGACAAGTATTGTGAAATGACCGGACTACCAGAGCTTTCTATTGACAAAGTTCAGGTCCCGTTGGAAAAGACGTCGTTGAACTTAACTTTAGCGATTGCATTTAGGGTTACTATAGAGAAGAAAATGACTGACTGAAATAAAAACCCTGTCCACGATGTTTAAAGCTGTGGCTGTTTGTTATATCTGTAAAAGGATTTTTTAGCGCACGGCCCAAATCGGAACGTCAATTCAATACAGTTTTATGAAAAACAACGCTCGTTCAATTTAAAATGGCGCCAAAAGAGCACACTATGGTAACACTGTAATTGACATGACATTTTGACAACATCAATTTGGAATTAAATACTACTTTTCATATAATTTCTGAGTTATTCCGTCCGCAAATCTATCTCTATTATCCGACAAGCGCCAACTGCCCATCTCAAGTACCAATATTATTGCAACATTGCGCAGGATGTGAATGTATGTCAGTCTCATTGAGACAATAGTGTCTATGGTCTAATAGAGCACTTACTGCTCACACTTGCAACAAGGAGACAAGTAAGATGTCAGAGATAATGAGAGTTGTCAGGAGCAATATGCGACTTCCGTATCTTTTGAATTGATATTTTGCATTTCGAATTGAAGTGGAGATGATAATAGTAAGGGCTTTGTTTTTTACATCGAAAAGTTATGTTATTTTTTTTGTTGATAATTTATTTATAAATGAACGTAACGATTTATTTTAATTATTAAAATGCAATAATAAATAGTATTAGTTTGTTTTTATTCCTATTTATTCTTAAATCGTGTTAAAATATAAAATCTTATGTCTGGATTTAGTCCAACGGTCGGAAACGTTAAATTGAAAGAACAAGCTTTAAATCGTTACACAAAGTTCTATGCAACGTATAAATAATGTATCAGTGTAGTATTAAACCCTTGAATTGATTAAACATAACTCGGAGTTTTTTCTCCGCATATGGTTTCAACGATTCTTAACGTTATAACGGCACGTCACGGTGCGCGCTTACACTTACATACGATAGAAAACGTTACGATACGTTAGGTTTTTTTTAGTTTGTTGAAGAAAATGATAGTTTACATAGGTTAAGGAACTAGAGGGTGGAAAATTGAGATTTTTTTTACTGTTTGGTGGTGGACGACGAGTCGTTAGAGGTAGTCAGTGGCCCAAAAGTCTGACAACCAGCCTTACCAAGCGGTATCGTATTACCCAGTACTAATAGGGTTATGGAGGTCAGACAGGCAGTCGCTCCATGTAAAATTCTGGTACTCAGTCCAGAAATGAAAAAAACTTATTTGAGAACTAGAAGATATTAGACCAAAAATAAAGATGGAAACTTTCCTAATCTAGACATCAGAAAATCTGATTAATATCTTCAGGGTTACTACCAGATGAGCCAAGAAATCAATCACGTTAATCTAAAAAGTACCAGGGTGACATAAGTGTAAGGACATGGAATGTAAGATTAGCGGGCGAGCGAGACGAAAGCACGCGTTAGAAAGGTATAGACAATAACGGTTGAATGGAGCTCGGTTGATGGTTTTTTTTTTTCAAGGAGGTGATTTTTTTAAGCTGTGGTCTTTGGACAAGTTGTTTTTTTTTTACTATTATTATAAGGGTTAAGAAAGGTGTGGCCGGTCAGTGATTTTTCTAGAGTTACCTATGATGAGAGAGATTTTGATTATTTAAATGAGATGTTTTATTTTAAACGTAAAGCCTTAGAATTTTAAACCAAGGGATGGTTCGAATTAAAACTAATAATAGAACCCCATTATTGATAGATAACGTTAACAGAAAAACACGCTGGACGCTTAAAATGGTGTCTTTTTGTTTTACTGTAAGTTTTTTTTCAAAGACAATATTTAATGCGTTTTACTTTTATCCCTCCATGTCTTAAGCCAAGACCACACTGTTTACACTCTCACAAAAAAAAAACACTACCAGTATCAAAATATCCTCTTCTCAAACATAATAAAAGAACATCCATCTCTGCCCACACTATGAATAGCTAGCTTGATTGTTGAGGCCCCTTACCCTTATACACTGAGGGTAATGCATCTGGTGAGGTCGATAACCCTAGAGGGTGGATATCGATCGCCATGTGGTAAACTAGGAAGTGTGGACATATATATACCTTATAGTGAACCTGAATGACATTAGAAAAAATGTAATGTTATGTGTGAAACTGTGCAAGCGATAATTATATAGCATCACGCCAGTGATCCCCGAAGGGTTAGGCAGAGGTGTACCTGATAGTACACCCACATTTAGTCACGTTTTAAGCCCCATGTAATAGGGGGCGAGCCTGTTGCCATCAAAACCGAGCACAAATCCAGACACAGTGGCCGCTACTGAGAAATTCCTGATAGAAAAACTCAATAACACTAAGTATTGAACTTGAGAATTCGATTTAGTTGGTTTTGAAGCAGAATTAAATGTAATATTATACAAAAATTCTGTTGGTACTTCTTTCTTCATGAAGGTAAGAAAAGATACATTGTAGGTACACACGGCGGCACATGAAGCTGTACATTTCCAGTATAACTTGGCCTCGCTTTATATAGATTTAACATACAATGAAAGATCCGCATAAACTGGTATGGTATAGCTTGATTAAGTATGAGGTCAAAATTACATAATTATATATTTTGTATTGTAATCTTACAAGTATTTTACCAATTCATTACGTAAAATCGTGATATTTTTACAAGCTTTGTTCCCATTGTCATTGCCGATACATAAAAGAAACATTTTACACCAATACAAAAGGCTTTAATTTTTGGCGGGACCGCGAGACTAAACGTCAAAATTACTTTTTTATTTCAATGCTTCGAGTGGCAATGGAAATGCCAAATTATGCCTATTTAGTTTGGTTTCCACAGACAATTATACTTTTTCGTTTTTCCTTCTTTTATTTTCATTTAATTAATGATACAATGATGCTAGCTTGTTGACAATACTTCACTTTATCGCGGAACGGACATTGACACAATAAAATACTTTTTGCACGATAAATTTTGGTTTATCAAACAAAACAATGTATTTCATTTGGTTTCGAGGGTCGAGGCGAAACACTAAGGGGTGTGATAGCACCTGCCCGATTCAATAGGGGACTTTTCTATTGCGAAATTAGTTTAATGGAAAAGTAACTGTAATTTAAGACTTATTGGGTTTATTTTTGTGTGTGCTGTGGTTAAAAGAAGTGGGATGTACTGTGGCTTTATATCGATTTTAGCTAATTCTGGTGTAGCTTTGGCTTCAAGTCTAATGCAGTCTAGTGTGGAGATAATGTTAGAAATAATTTATTAAAATAGACTTAATATTTGACGATTTCGTGCGAGATTGGCGGGAGAAAACCGCGCGGAGAGGAGAGTGGAAGGTTATAGGGGATGGCTTTGCCCAACAGTGGGACAATACTATCTAAAGAAAAAAAAAAGACTCAAAAAAATTAAAAATTGCTTTTGGTAAGAAGAAAAGTTGAAGAAATGGAGGGAGGCCTTTGTCAAGGAGTTGGACGGTTCAAGCTAACAAAAAAAAAGTTTAGAAGATCGAAGTTTGGTTATCTACCCATCATAATGTCTAGTCTTGTTCCAATTATTGAGTTTATTGCTATTCTAAATAAATGCGGGATGCCTCATGTCAAAACAAGTCGTGGCCTAGAAACACAGGCATAATAGAATGAATGAGGTCAATCGCACCAATACTTTTATGGAATTGATCCTCTTGACACTGGACCATTATTTATTTCACAACACTATATTAAAATTATGTCAGTTCGGTGTTTGGGTGCGCCTGCGTCGTCTGCGTAGGAGTGAATATGTAGGTGCATGCTTTAAAAGGAAAATACCTTTGCCTGTGGGACACACACAAAGCTTATGACAGAAATAAGTCTATGTTTATCTATGGTTACACCATCGTCACCAAAAATAAACAAAATATCTTCTATTTTTTTTTAATGTCCTGTTATAGACACTTGTTAATAAGTGGTTTTTTACATTGTTGAACCGATTATATTCTATTCGTCAAAAAACTCCATCACATCGGTTAAAAATTGGCGGGTAAGGTAACTAACTACTTATTTCTACTTAATTCCAAGTTCTAAGCCAAGAAAACGATTTTATCATCATCTAAATCTTATTTTTTTCTCAAAATCGTTACCGCTAGACATGTACGAGTACCAGGCGTACATAAATACGAAACAGTTGTGAACTTATCAGGCTTTCCTCGTCTGTTGATATTTCACGCTCTAACGGGTCCAGGGGGGTGATGTCCCTGCATTTAGTAGGGCTCCTAGCATATGGCGTGGCTGTTAGAATTGTTGAGTTCATTAAGAGAAAACACAACTAGGTTTTATTGTCTAAATTTGATTATTTCTAGTAGTGCGACAATGTGACTGAAATTCTACTTTTAGTTCCGAGTTTAGCCGATAGAGGCGCTGTGCGCTGTAGAAGACGGTATCTAAACAAAAAATGCCATCATAATTTTCTTTCGATACTAACATTGAAAATGATCCACAGCATTCCTTTTCAAATCATCCATCAATAATTTCAGCAAATCAATATTAAATAAACCACAACGAATGAAATATTACTTTCTCATCTATTTCTTTTTAAAATAAGACCATAGACTCGCAGAGTAATTTCCTCAACGTCCGAAGGATACCATTACTGGTCACTTTTTTTTCAAAGCCATAGAGTCTCTTTTTTTTATTTAAAGATATCCTTGGAAGGCAATGGTATAAAAAGTGGTGCGGCCTACGTGTAATAGCTCTTCGGCTTGCCTGTATGTGTTTATATGGATAGATACAAGAGTTTCAGCGTGGCTTTGCCCGCATCTAATATTGCTTAAGGATGTTAAAGCATAATATCAATACTTAAACTGATAAATTATCTTTTGTCACTAACATTTATTAGGACTTTGGACATCCATCATCATCCTAGGCTGTGCTAGTGTTTACTTTGATAGCAGAATCTTGCCGAATTGCCGAATCTCAACAGAAATGTCCAAAAACGTTCTTCAACGCAAGTAAGTCCCAAATTACTCGGTATAGGGTCAAAAAACAAAGAAAGAAATAAGTGAACACAGCCCTCTTCATACACGACGCTGACATCTTATCGTAGCTTAGATCTTTAACGGATAACTTCGTTATTTAAACGCTTTTGGGAGAGCAGTACTTGAAGTTTTGTTTATGTTAGACAAAGATATGGAAGAGAAATGAAACTTACCAGAATGTTGGTACTTTGGGCTGACATAATTGAGACCAGACGAAGTTTACTTGACTCACAGCGGTTAAAGATAAGTGCTAAACATCGAATAATTTATACGGGCACTAAAAAACAGGACCTAACCTAAACAACGGAAAAGATCGTGTTTTTAAATGAAAAATGATGAAAATTAAAGATTAATTTATTGATTAAGAATGAGAAGACGGAAAAGCCGTTTTGCCGTCAAAATTGAAAGCAGAAGAATGAGACGTGACTTCAGACAGGAGACTGAGTATAAGCAATACTATGATGTACAAGATAGCAGCACATCAATCAACCCGAAACTGTTAAATTTTCCCAATCAACCTTTAACAACCTTTTTCAACTTTCTCGCTAAAGCTTAATTAATGCTTTAGCGATAAAGTTGAAAATCTATAAAAGAATTTGACAGATTGTAGTAGCTTGATGTGCTAGTGTCTGTACCTGGATACCTCCTTTAGATAATGATGTATTCATTCCTTATCCCAGTGTTTCCGGTCTATACCAAGGTCGATATAAGGAAGTAGTCTTGACAAGGTTATTCGCTCATTAATGAATATGGTGAAACCGGTATTTTCTGTATTAAGAGAGCCTCCAGAAGACCTTGAGGATATCCGGCGAAGTCTTGAAAGGCAGCGTTGCTACCGACACTATCATTAACAGCCTTTTCCAAATTATGCTGGGGTCGGCTGCCAGTCTAACCGGATGCAGTTGAATACCAGTATTTTACATGGAGCGACAGCCTTGTTGAGATTTTAGATATGTAGGTACTTGAGAAGAATTTGGCTGATAAGATGTCTAGGAAAGTCTTTACCAAGAAATTTTCCATGCTTGACATATTCATTTTATTTCCCGTCTCACTTACGGGTTTTGTCGACGGAAGAATCGACAAAACCCGTTTCTACGGTGGTCTTGCTATGCGTGCAGAAGGCACTTGAACTCCCACGCTCACCCCTGTCCCAGAATTCCAACCCACCATCATTGTCCTGCCTTCATTCTAATGTAGTAGTCGGAGTACCAAGTCTTCTTCCATACATTCTATCAGCCATTAACTCACTATTCACCCTCTTTCTAGCCATATCAGCTACTATTTTAGCCGACCAAAGTTCGATCCCCGCAAGATCCGTTCAAACTCCGTATAAAAAAGCTTTTTGTCAATGTGTGTGTGGCTGTGAGGTCGAGTATACGGAGTTAACTTTACGTGTGGTATGTTATATTTCTTTAGAATAAAAGCTGTTACGCACGTATTCGTAGTCACGATCCCTCTTCACGCTATTCCTGCACGGTGGTCGGCAATTTAGATGGTATTATTAGAGGTTCTAGTTCTATGTGGTAGTCAGTTTGCTGTCTTAGAAGAAATGGCTGATGTTTTTCTGCGCACGAGAACATTTTAAAATGTCCGCTTGATTTTTTTGTGTGACCGCTTTAAAGTGCTTTAAACGTAGAAAACTGAGAATAATCTAAGCAATCTAGGTGTAGATGGTGGTCGAAAACGGTACCTACGTAAACTTTTACAGATAATGCGCTAATGACATCATCACTAAGTTTGTCAAAAAGACTGGGAAAAGCAGCATGATATTTTAACAAGCTCCAAAGATCTCTTGTCAAAATCTCTTTCGGGCTCCTTTCGGAAACATAAAGTCTAGTTTTCTCCTTCTTTTTAAAGGACTTAAAGCTATTTTCAACTTCGCCTCGTCACTGGGTCAGTAAGTCGGTAAACTACGACTAGATCGTACCAAAAAGGATTGTTTTTTACACGCTGTACCGAAAATGGAAGCGTAACAATAGGAGGAAGTTACCGAACGGATGTAACGGTCGAGATGGCTCGAAAATAAAAGTTTTATTGAAAGTGAGAGGTTTGTACGCTTTTTACCGTTTTTAGAGACTAAGGATGATTTGAAGATAACTTGGAAATGTTACGTTAGATTAAATAATAAAAAACCGATCCTTTCAGTTGACATGACATTTATTTTGTCGGAAAACAAATTTGAACTCGTTTTCAGAAATCGACAAAAAAAAACAAATTTCGAGTTTCAGTTACTTAAATAAACGATTTTAGTTCGGTACCTGCCTACGTAAAGTGTTTAAAAAAAGTCTCACTATTTGGTATTTATGACGCACATTTTAGAAGTACCTACTACTTAATCCTATTTCTTTTGAATTCTTTTAATAAAACTAATCTTTAGCTAAGAGGTGCTTGACCCCATAAAAAG
Organism: Noctua janthina; assembly: GCA_963576755.1. Taxonomy (NCBI): domain Eukaryota; kingdom Metazoa; phylum Arthropoda; class Insecta; order Lepidoptera; family Noctuidae; genus Noctua; species Noctua janthina. The sequence continues at coordinate 767,117 of OY755077.1, forward strand.
AAAACAAAATGGTACCAAACCAAGCAGGTCGTCTAACGAATCTTATTCAAAATTCCCGATGCACCGACATGTAGAATGTAGACAGTCCAGTCCCGAAAACTAGTTTCGAATTAGAAATTCAACTTGGGCTATCTCTTCTTTATAAACCGGTTTTCAAAAATCGTCTATGAAGCCTCTTATATGTGGTACCGGGCACTTAAATTATACGATTTTTTTTTAGATTAGAGGTGGGATACGGGCACATTGTTGTCTGGCCAAACTGGCCATAGACAACCGCAGCAGTAAAAATATCTTTGTCTATGATGTGTTTATAGATTTTTTTGTTTTGTTTTGAATTTTTTGTAACTGGGATTAGGGGTAGGCAAGTTTAAATTACGATTGTTCTCAGTTTTTAATCCGTTTAACAATGTAAAACCTAAAATCTCGCCAAAGAATAATCGTTTTAACAATTATTTTCATTTTAAAAAGCATTAAGCAGCTTTAATGCTGTAGATACAGACCTAACTCGGAAACACAGATCAACACGATTTATTTTAGTACGTTTTTTTATCATAATGACCTACTTATCGCTAGTGTACTCTTACTTCGTAATTAAAGCCAATTGTTTTTAAATGTCGCTCCATTCATGAATTCGGGGTACTCTATCGTGTTTTGCTATTATGCAGTTACTGATATTAAGTCGGTAACAAATTACTTAAGCCGTAAAAATAAATAAAAAAAAGTTTCAGCGACACTCAAAACAATGCCTACATATTTTTGCACTGTTGGAATTTCAACTCAGTGCTGTTATTTAGGCGTTCTTTTATGTGTCGCCTACGCGACGCCTAGAGATGAGATACTTATAATCATTTAATTTCTATATTCATAGGCAATTATACGATGGCCTCAAAAAAAACGAAGCATTTCTTGTTTTTAAATTAAAATTGTCTTTTCACCCTATGTTCCGATTTTGAATCAACCCAAGATAAAATTTTACAATTCTTGCAACAAAGTTAACAAAATACCCCTTTCCATTTACATTTTACGATTTCCGTAGGCCTTGCTTATCGTAAACTAGATTTTCTTCGCCTGGGATAGATCACTAGTTCACTAGGCCGTAATAAATCAGTTTATAAACATTCTGCATAAATAGAGCACAGGAAACGACGTAAAGATATGCAGCAGCAGCCAATAAAGTGATTCAATCTTCAATGGCGAACGATCGTTGACATTCGACGCGTTTCCCGCCAATCCTGATATCGCTATCCCTTTCTTCCTCTCTAAACTTACTAAGAGTAAGCGAGATGGGTATACAAACATAAGTTATCGGTTATTGCTAACATCCTATTTGCAGATAAAAAAATGTTTTAGTAATGATGAATGTTTTTTTTTTAATTAGCGATTTGATGGAAATGAGATGTTCAGTTTTGTCGGTCTGTAATTAAAACGAGAATTTAAGCTTTGATCTTACTTTTTTTTGGGCAAAGGTCGAAAGCCTCTAAGCTGAATCGAGTTGGACTCGAATTATTCTAGATTTTAGAATCTAATTCCTGAAACTTTGTTCATATGTATGTAAGTTAGTCCTTAAGTCACCAGCTGACGGTTAACAACGGTAATTTCAAAATGTAAATCCTAAGATTACGAGCTACAGTTCTAGGTAATCGGATATTACGTCACGAATAACGAACAGATAGGCTTCTTGAATGATAAATAGGAAATCTTGATGTAGGTACGGTTGACAGTAAATCGGTTGTAGCACTTTGATCTTGAGCTGGCTAAGTATGGAGTTTCAGTAGTATAAGAGGCCAACTTGTACTGGTTTTGTTACTACTGTCTTGAGCGTGTAAATCTATTTTTATGTTACCTACCTACCAAATATTATGACGTAAGACCTAAATTATTTTTGGAAAAAAGCTGTAACTTAGTAAAATTACAATTTTCTTCTTTTCATCTTAACTAATTCGTAAAATCATTATCAAACCTTAACTTACAATTTCAATAGAAATTAAAATTTCCCTTTCACTGACCACTTTCGCGCTATCCTACAAACCATAGAGTCGCGGCTTCAAAATAGGTCGTTCACCTAGTCTATGCTTCAAGGCTACTGCCAAAAAAGATGATGTCATTATTTCAAGTTTTTTTTTGCATATTATTATTATGTTGAACATGTGTAGTTAAGTAGGATGGTATGTCAAGTTTGATAAGCTTAAAGATTATCAATGTAGCTTAGGTAAATAACTAAATAAAATTCAGGAAAAAAATAGGCTGTAAGCGTTGATGCCTGTGCCATTGAGGAAATATACGTGAAACATGGCCCATAATCGGCCATTGTGTAGACACTGGACTTATTGTTTTTATGTCAAAAAAACTTGACTCTGGCCTATAACCTGTCGCTGTTATTATCTTCCTATAGAAAAGAGACAGCAATAGTACTGTAGAACTTTATGACTACTTGTAAAAGAAGCTTGACTTTATTGAAAACTTTTATGACATAACATAAAACATAGAACCCATGCTACAGAAGGTAGCCGGATCGGCCAGGGTAGCTGTAAGAATTGCCGACTGGCTAAATGAGCTACGTATTCGCGAAATTACTGCGATTCGAAAACAGAGCCTCGCGTTCTGCAGCCGATCTTTCAACCACTGTACCATGAGGAGTTTTGTGTTTAAGTTGGCCAGCCTGTATTGTTGACGTACCTATTTCCTTCCGACATTTTTTTTACAATGAGCTGATTATTCAATGATAACAGCAACCACCTACAATCTCTTCAGTTCCTGTATTTTTTTATGATAGTATTGATTTACATATGTTCGACAATCTAACCGACGGACCTACATACTGAGAAATTGGTTACCGCCTGTTGCAAAAACGTCTGCAACACCAAAGGCATCAGTTCTGGATTTATTTTCTATGCCTTTGGTGTCACTTAATCTGGACTAGGTCTAATCAAGAAGCTTGGCAACAAATATGCATCAAGTAGTGACATGGTACTACGCAGGTATATTCCTGGACGAATAGATTCAATAGCAAAAATTGCAAATAGAGCCGTTTTCAAGGTAAATAGCGAGCCGTCGGAACCGTCGTGTTTAAAAGCCCTCAGATAACCGTAGGGTCAGAAAGCTAGTCGCAAGACTAACTCTCCGAGACTCCGACATACCGTTGTATTATTCGCACACGGTACCTACCTATATAATATCTTGGACGTAGTAAAGGATAGAAATATAAGTAAGAACCTTATATTTTATAGCACCCACAGTCAAAGCCCTAATTCCATCTTAAAGTTAGGATTGCTAGTAAATCTATCAATTGCACGATTTCCTGAGAATCCTGGGGGAACCCAGCCGTTATCATAGTCATAAATGTTAGTCATAAACCCCTAAGACGACCCACTGACCAAAAGCTATAGCAACTTCAGTCATTGTTGATATTTGATTGGTATCTACGACACCGACGGTAAAGTAAACAAATACATAATCATCTGTTATGACTATTGTTTAGATATTTTCATGGCTGATAGAGCGAGATTTAGGTCACAATCAAGCTCAATCATTAAAAGTATAAGCAAAAAAGAAAAACAATAGACATACCCGGAACACTGGCAGTTCACCTCACAATGTTTACTGCTCTCTCCCCACATTTTGACACAAAATATAACAGCACAGATTCACAAATAGTACACAATTCGATCAGTCTTTCAGAAAAGTTATTTTATATATCACAGTATTTTTGGGAGCGCGCCCGGGCTGGTGTCCACTCACGGCAGGCGCCAAGCGACGACTGACTAGCAGAATGGATGAGTTCCCGCGGGCGCGCGAAACAGCCGTTGGTGATACCACCCTCTATTTTTTTTTATGGTAGGGTTCCGACATTTCTACTTTTATAGTAAATTTTTAATGCGGAATTCGGGGCATAGTATTGAGAAAGATTGTTGTAAAAATCTCTTTTAAAATAAAGGGTTATATAATTTAAAACTTGGTAGTATAGAAGCAGATACCAAGTGAATACACTTTAAGAAGGTTTTGTTCAAAACTTTTACTTTTAGACTTTCTTAATTTAATTTATATTTAGACATTCAAAAGAATAATTTAATGTCTTTCAACAGACAGTATATTCTTTTGAATTAAAAAATATGAAATAATGAAATTGAAATTATGTCTTACGAATTTCAAAGCTGGGCTAAGGCAACTTAACCTAAAACATAATTGTTGTGGTCATTATTTTGAGATGACTTAATTTTTTTAAACTGGTACTGAAAATGGCTTTCAAATGAGTGGATTTTAGATTTACTTTTCGTAAAAATACGCACTGAAGCAAATATACCTATGTATTTATTTTTGTTTACCCAGTACAGAGGTGAACTTAATGACTTAGGCATTGTCTAACAGTCAACCTTTGAATGATGCAAAGACATAAACTACTGCAGTATTTTGAATTTTAACATTAAAAATTCATTACTTTGAGAAAGCATTGAATAAAACTCCATTACTGGGAATGTAAAGTTAAAAACCACAGATGAATTTTAGTTTATTCGTTTTTACGGTTTTTTTTACCTATGAATAGTACAATATAGGTCAAAAACATGCCACAGCGTCACATTACACATAAAACATGTGAAAATGTTTCAACTTTTAAGAAATATATTCGGCTTCTAATTATTATTACGCCTACGCTTAGAGATTACAATTTAAATCCCAATACGAATTAACTAAGCCAGTAGGTAATAAGCATGATTTTATTAAACTAATTAATCTTTATGATAAATTGTTGGTCAAGTTTTGCTGATAACTACTTTTTACAAGTATTGATTTTAAAGACAAGGCTAGTCTATTTTTTAAGAAACGAAAAATACGTGTTTCCGAAATAATAAATAACCTAAAATCAGCTGTTATTTTAAAAACTTCGTTTTTTTACAAAATTAGTACAAGTTTGAATTTTTAAAGTTGGCAACTGGAGCGACCAACCCGTCTGCGTACATACGTCCTAACTAGATCGAGGATATTAACATAATTTAATTCAATTTCAACCTTATGATGTAAGTCGTAGAGCATAGTTCACTTCGGCCTTAACCTTGAATGGAATGCCATACAAAAATCATATGGGAAACGAATCCTGTTCTTACACATACAAAAACAGTCCCCATTCGAAAGTAGACTTTAACTAATACGGGTTAGGTTTATAATCAAGTAACTTTAAATGGGAATCCAGTATCTCACACCAACACATTGATAAAATTCAAAGTAACAATCAAGCATATGATCGCATTCTGGAATACACAAACAAAATAAAACTTACTGCTTTAGATCATTAAGTTCAAAATTGGCTATATTTTGCTTTATAACCTTACTTATAAGCGCGCCAACTTATATTTGCAATTGGAAAATGAGGGATGCGGTGGGATTTGTATTAGTTATGGTTTTTTCGACGGTATGTATAACTTTGTGCCTCCCGATATCCTTAAATTCTTCAGCAATCATATGGTCAACATTATGCTTTTGAAGTGGCGACAAAAAAAGGAGGCAGTGTTACTTCAAGCCTCAACACTAATTCAAATATTGATTTGCAAATTAAAAAAGACATTTCTAAATTCAAATCAGCTGGTTTTTATTTATTCCCACTGCCCACCATTTTGCCTGTTCATTTTTTTTACTGTCACTTTTTTGACGAAGATTTTTTGAATCGAAGACGTTATGCCTGTAATCAATGCTGTCAACCTTTTAATGTTGGTACCTATTGGAACTTTTTACCGTAATAGTGGCCGTTGGCTTGTGGCTTGCTGATTCGCGCCAAAGTCAAGGAAATTGCTGATGGCTGTAGCTTGCATCCTGACTCTATATGGAAATGTTATTTAAGGTACAGTCAAAGAGATTAAAGATATCTTCGAGAAGTTATCTGAAACATGAAAAAAATGTGAGCCCATCATCTAAGTAGCACTTTACAGCAAAATTACATTATTGCCAAGTTTAAAACGTTACATATGTACCGATAGCACACAGTTGGCTCCTGCAACTAGATTACAGTTTTGGTCGCGTTATCCCGTCTATCATGAAGGTTATAAAAACTTGGTTAATAAAAACAAGTGCACCCATGTTTTTACGTTTTTGCGCCCATGTAGGTTTACATGAAATAAAAATATTTTGAATTTGAAATATAAGGCTGAGTGACATATTGTCATTGCCTAATCAGAAAGCTTTAAAGGACAAAAACAACCAACGAGTCAGTGACATCAACTTTGAAAGAAGAGGGCAATATATTTTGTATTTAAGTTCAAAGTTTTGAATTATGTAACGACATGCCTAAAATAACATTGTTTTTATCTCCCAGACAGGCATCAGGCTTTTATTTTTAGAATAATTTTAAAGGACCACGTTTGACATTGTCATAACCTGTCAAAATTACGCCATTTTCATTGTCAAAAGTTTGCTAGTTGTACTAAGTCATGATGAGTTCTAGACAACTAGTTAATTTCTGTTTATTAACCTTTCTGTAACCGCATTCCGAAGCATTTCTCCATTGGGAAAGGCCTGTCAAAGCTCGATGTAGATGGCGTGACTATAGCTTAGTCTCAATCTAACTATAATTGAGATCAAGCTATTTTGAATGATTATAAAAGGAGATGAACAAAATGTGCCCCAAAGTGTAAAAAAATAAATGTATTTCAAATAATTGATATATAAAGTTAAGAATTTCATGATTAACGTACTGTTATAGCTGACGTGGAAAAGAACTCATAATAAAAAGATGTATTCTTTTTGATCTCACTCGAAAAGTCGAAAGTACAGATTTATATAATTATGTTACGGCTAAAGATGGGTGTGAAAACTTAAGATTAGCCGGTTAAACTTAACCTAACCTAAGTTTAGCCAGCATATCATAATATACATAAAAATACTTTAGCCTTAGTGACCAAAACACTTTTATAACTTTTGTCCACGACTGCTGAGCAATATGCACCTTTTTTTAGTTTTCTTATAGAAGATCTTCCTTTATTTATATTTTTACAAACATTTACATTTTTAAATATTCCTTAGAAAAGAAATATATAAAAAACATTTAAAAATATAAAAAATTGTAGCCCACCGGTATCGTGAACAGGATCCAAGCTACCAGCGGTCAGGGCTCCAGAGAGAGGAACCTCCTAATAATACGAGCCGTGTCCAGGAGTACGTCTTTCTGAATCAAGCCCTTGATCCAGCTGCCTAACGAGAGCTTCCTCAGGTATTGGTCGAGGTTCTTGGCAATTAAGCCGTTTTGGCTGATACGACTATCGGTACAATGATCGCTGAGTCCACATCCCACATGTCGACAACTTTGCGAGCCAAGTACAAGATACTTGATTTGCTTATCTTTCTCGGCTTTCACGAGGTTCTCATCATGCGGGACTGTTATGTCAACAATCATTGCGCGCCGCTCTGATCGGTCCACCACCACTATAACAGGCTTACTGGCTACAAAAGTCCTGTCAGTGAAGATCTTTATTATTACATGACATACATTCTATAAGCACTTTCTGGGCCACAGGCTCTTACAATTATTGGCCATCTCCTTTTAACCTATGGCGATGCTTGGCAAAAGCTATACTAGCAATTATTTCAGTTGCCATACCCATTAAAGCCTTCTTGTCAAACTTTCAGTGCCAATATTAAAGAATACCGTACTTGATCAACTTTTAAGGTCGTACGGATCAAACTTGATATGTCGTTGAGAAAAAGCCACGAGTTTCCGATGTGAGGCAGTTGCTCCGTTTAAAACCTGAAACTTATCGAATGGCATAATTTGGGAGAGGCCTATATCCAGCATACATTCCGCTGAACTGAGTTTGACAGTTTCGACAGACAGGTGTATTGCTGGGGTGCTTGGTGCGCCACTTGTTCCCGGCTCAAACACTTGGAAGTGGCAGGAGCAGGCGTTTCAGGGGACTATCCTTCATCCTCCGTATTCACAAACGCTTCGATTCGATTCGATTTCGATTCGAAAATTCGTATGTCTATCTTTTTCTTGGCATTAAGAAAGCGAGAACAGCGGTGGCCTAGTGGTGGAGACCCCGACTTACGAGCAGTAAGTCGTGGGTTCGAACCCAGCCAGGCGCATTACTTTGTGTAGGTTATTTCATCACCACTGCTCTCAAAACGGCGAAGAAAAACATCGTAAGGAAACCAGCATGTCCTAGAACCAAAAATTCGAAGACATGTGACATCTACCAACCCGCACTGGGCCCGCGTGGTGGATTTGGATGATAGGCTGATTATGCTATGCTTATGCTAAGAAAGCGAGCGAGATACACATACGACTTTCCGTATCGAAACGGGGCCTGGAAATTACTTTATTCTATGACCTGGACTCTGTTTTGTGCTGATTCTAGCGGCTGGGCCATGCTGGAAATATGACTATTTATTAGAATTATTTCTGGAGCATACTTTGAACTTTTTCAATAATTATCCATAGGCTGAAACCACCCACTGCTGGGTCAATAGGCCTCTTTTCTTGTGTGCAATCTCTACGGTCCTTTTTTTTATTGAAACGGTGAAAAATGCCTACGCATGCCGCATTACGTAGACAGTAGAAATTTTTACAGAATGTGTAAAAAAAAAAAAAATTAAGGGGGCTCCCCTACTACGATGGTACAGAACCTTTCATGCGCGACTCCAACTCGCACTTGGCCGGAGCGCCCCCTTGTCAACAACATGAGAAATATATTTGTAGAGTCAAATAATACCAGGGTTCCCTCCGACATCTCCATAGTTTCAGTAAAAACCCATACAATTCTTATTATTCCTTCTCTGTCATTAATCGACCACGTGTTTCGTTCATTGACTTGAACAAAACGTGATGAAAAAACAAAACTTCATATCATTTGCAATTTTAATTGAAGTCGTCTCTTACAGCTAGGTTAGTTTTATTAAATAATCTACCTAACTAGTTACCAGTATATCTTGACCCTCGGAATGAGTAGTATAGTCGCCAGCGCATCAAGTTACCATAAACTGTCAAATTGTCTCTTTCGGTTTTGAACTTAACAGTCGACATTTTATGGTTTAAAATAATTTGGAGAAATTTGACAGTTTGTGGTAACTTGATGCGCCGGCGACTGTATCAAGTAGTAGAAGAGTTTCACAACGGTCACGCGTAGTACTCGCTACCGGCGTGCTTGTATGACGAGATAGATGTACCTATGTATGAACGTGGACGAGGCAAAAGGAGTATGCAAGGATCGTAGAAGGTGGTGTTCTGTAGTTTCTGACTCATCATCATCTGCCGATGTTGGGGACGGTTAGACACCCGATGCAGCTGAATACCAGTATTTCACATGTAGCGACTGCAGTAGCGAAGGGTCAGTTGATGTAAGAGGTAAGCCGGAGTACGTATATTTATCTATAAAATACTGATTTTGCCAGTTTTCAAATAGAAGCCGGCAGGAATCGAGTTGTATGGAATCTTCGCCACTGAGCGACTGCCTATCTGACCTCCACAACCCAGTTAGTACTGGGCAATACGATACCCCTTGGTAAGACTGGTTGTCAGACTTTCGGGTCGCGACTGTCAAAGATCTTCAAATGACAGCTGGGACCAACGGCTTAACGTGCTTTCCGATGCACGGAGGAAACTCGGTATACAAATGGCCACTCATCCACGGACCAACCTAGGCAAGCGCGGCTTAACCTAGAAGATCTATCCGAGCGGCTTTTACTATTTAGCCACGCTGCCATTTACGCCGAGCTCTAGATTCTGACTAACCCTATTATTACGTGTGAGAAGAAGCTCGTCTGGGGAAGTACTACCACTATTCAGATTTCTGGTGTCAACGTTGCTGTGTTCCCGTCAGAAGGGTATGGGTGGCGGTGCAGTAAGAGGCACGTATTCAGGGACATTTCATCTTTGTCTATGTAATGACAACCCAGCTGCGATGTCTCTGATCCTCTTCTTATCGTGTCGATGGCAATCTAAATTGTGTCGGCCAAGAACTGAGCCACTGTTTGGTGCCTTCAGTAGCGTCCATCAGTTCCTTGTAGATGCGCACTATTTGTTGACCACTATGACCATTAGGTGGGCTGTCAGCTTTGCCAGACATTCATAACCCTTTGTTTCATATAATTTGAAGTTTTTATGACATTTTTGTGTGACATGGATATCAAGGCGTTTAAATAAAGGTCCAACGTTTTATGGCTGATCAATCTGTTTGAGAATACAATACATACAATGAATGATGTCAGGCCAGTAGGAGGCAAATTACATTACAAGAAGTGGCAGGCCTGAATGATAAACTAGTTTAGACTTTAGAAGAAGCTTATCTTAAGAAGCTTATGTGATTGGTGATAATAAGCCACTGCTCTGCCATCTGTTGTTTTTTCTTACTCCTCTGTTGTTGCTTTCTGATTATTTTCCCTGGTCTATTTAAGGACTCCTCGAGCTTCATTGCCACGATTGTTGTCACTGATGATTCTGGCTTTTAGACGTTGCATTGTTAGGGTCGAAAATGTCGTGAGGACAGTTTTGAATATAACTGTGGCCGGGTATAAGAGTAGAGGAAGACCAAAGAAACGATGGATGGACTGTGTGAAGAATGATATGGCACGAAAGGAGGTGTCTGATGAGGTGACGAGTAATAGAGAAGTTTGGAAGAAGAAGACATGCTGCGGCGACCCCAAATAAATTGAGATAAGGGCAAGAGAATGATGATGATGATGATGTTTGGGAATACTGTGGCGGGCAGCTGGCCTGATCGGCCACCAATGCTGCAATTATAAAACATAAAGGTCTACCTTAAAACTATGGGTATGCTGAATGAAATTCGTTGAACCACCTTTTCGCTTCCAAAATTCACCATTTTGGTCTTTTTCCATCCAAACTGGTCATTCAATCAAACATGTTATAAAATGGTCATTAATAAATACGTTATTAGACAGCCTACAACAAATAATAGCACCTCCATGTACGCATGTTAGATAATGATTTCTTTTTCTCTCCGTCCGAGCCGTAGAAACAGGTACTTGGGTCGACAAAAAATTCTTACTTGTAACGTCCTTTCCGATTTAAAGCGCCCGTTACGAGTTGGGACGATCGTTTGAATATCCTCTCGGCTTTCGTGGAAATAGTTCGTAAAAGACACGGTTGTCATGTTTAAGGTTAGATGAGGTGTTATTGTAACTTATTCTTGACAGAAAAGGCAAAATAAATCTTGAAACATTAATTGGCGCCTAAGTGAAAATGTTATCAGACTGTCTGTATCAAGTCTAGATACAAACTTATGAATATTGTTAGAAGTTTAGAAAAAGCAACGACAGGTCTAGTGGTGTCACCGTCGGACTACCGAGTCATAGGACACAAGTTCCCCAAGACCTCTGATTTTCGCTTTGGTTAAGGAAAACATCGTGAGGAAACCAGCATGCCTGAGAGATATTTCTGGACGGCATGTAAAGCCAAGTCAGAGGCCCATGGGTGGCTAAAAACTCTGACACCAGGTTAGGCACTACACGATAAAGAAGACAAGAATGGAAAAATTTGCTTACAGACTGTCGCAGATCTTAAATGATTAAACAATAATAAACACAAAAACAACAGTTGATCAAAGCTGAACAGAAGCGATGGCGATGGCGGTAGCATCGGCCGAGGATTCGAGCACAGAAGCACTTTCCTTTGTGTAATTTGTTTTACCCCCACTATGGTCAAAACGGTGAAGTATCGTGAGGAAATCGGCATGCTCTAGAACCAACAATTTGAAGGCATACGCCGCGGAAGGCATTATGTCCAAGCATTGGGAAAGTTACAGGTGGACATGTTTTTGAAAGATCGGGTTCGTTCATGATTAAATATGTAAGTTACAGCTTTGTAACAAAGTTAATAGTAATTCGGCCAATACCAAGTAATAAAAGTTCCAGCCAGTTATGTTTTAATCAAAATTCAACACACGTTTTGTTTTTACAGATTCATGGAACCAACATGGCGGTCGCGGTATCTTAACAGCTGATTGACAGAGACTATAAAAATAGTTTTAATTTTATTACCAACCAGTCTTGAAACCATCGGGCCTCAAGTTCACGGAGCTGGTGACTCTTTGCCTAATATCGACGTTCGTCTTCTGAATTATTTTCTTGTGGGCCTAGATCCTGGGCTGCCAGACCCTGCTTGTTTTCTAATTAACAAAATGTGTGGCATCGAGTAGTGGTAGTATGTCCTGTGAACGTATGCATACCTGCTAACTTGTGCCGACGCACGGCTCTCAGATATCAAGTACTAAAGTTACATAAGAATATTAATAATTATACTGATTTTTCTTAAAACCTGCGTGCTGATTTTTATATATGTTGCAGAGAATAATATTTTGTTAAAAATTAATAATCAACACTGCCAGACACTTTCGACGGAAATTTCTGCCAGACACTACAAAGTTTGAAAAAAAAAAGAAGAATTTGATCAGTAACAGCTCGTAGTTTCGAAGTTGGCGGTATGATTCCTGTGCCTCAGGAAACACGTTTTGAGCTTTTAATCCTGCGCCTGATCTCTCTACGGTCGTGTTGGATTGATGTCTCATCGAAGTATGCGAGTGAGGGAACTGGCAAGAGAGAATGCACTTGTGTGAGCAGACACACGCCTGCACCATAATATCTACTGTGTAGTTGGCCAGTCATGACTGAATTTTTTTTTACTAAAAGCTTCGACGTAACTGGACGTCATGGCTTGATTTACACTTCACGTTTACTTGACACTTGCCAGGAAACATTGGACTAGTGCAAACATGCCATGTTCCGTTATGTCTTGTTGACAATGTGGTCCATGTGTGTCGTTTTAATAAAAAAATTAAAAAAATCAGACGAATTGATAACCTCCTCCTTTTGGAAGTCGGTTAATAATACTAAACTTATCTTGCCGACGACAGATAACAATTTTTATGACCAATGACTTGAACGACGATTCTTGCGAGAAATTTAACAATGCACTTCCTTAGTTTCTTTGTTATTGAAACTGTTGTTTTGAAAATTATAATAATTAGAACTATGCTAGTGGTCGGCTTCACTACATAGTATAAAACAAAGTCGCTTCCCGCTGTCTGTCTGTCCCTAGTCTTAGATCTTTAAAACTACGCAACGGATTTTGATGTGGTTTTCAGTAATAGATAGAGTGATTCAAGAGGAAGGTTTATATATAGGTATATATATTGCACTCGTGCAAGGTCGGGGCGGGTCACTAGTTTCGTATACAGAGGCGGTTGAATACCAGTATTTACATAGTGACTGTCGTCCGTTGGAATCCGACAAACACTTCGAATTTCCACTCAAAAAGCTAAAAGTAGCTCTTGAGCTAAGTAGAGAGCTATGGACTTGCAGGGTGACTGGCGTGGAACAGCCGGATGAAAGTAACCGAGGATCGAGTAGAAAAGCAGTCGATTGGAGAAGCCTTGATTTGTCAAGAAATAGGACAGCCATAGGCCGATAATGATGCCTCAAAATGCCCTAAAACCGTACTGATACCAGAAATGAGACTGGATTATTATCCCAACCGATGATATTATAAATAAAAAGAGGTAGATACCGCACTAGCGCGCGCAAATTGTTGCAGACAAATTCAGACAATTGTCGTAATTTAAATACTTCAAGCGCAATAGCTATCTCTTTCTCATACGTTCTGTATTATCTATCGCAGTCGTAACAACGCAACGATATTTGAACGCCGCTTAGTATGAACGTAGCGTGTCTTTCTTTATAAAGGGAATAAACCCTTAACATATACTTCCCTTTATAAGGGAATAGACCCTTAACATATACGAAAGGCACTTGTTCTCCCCATCTTTGCGATCATTTTTTTGTTCTAGACCATACCTGGGAACCTTCTAGTTACGGAGATATTGGGGATCAAAGTTCCAACTTTTTCACAAGATTTTTTTTTAAATACATGTTTTTAATGTAAGATTTTTACTTTAAACACCTCCACGACCCCCGTACTATTCAATCCATCCATCAGCACAATACTTTGAGTGCTTTCCATCGAGTCCTACCGTAAAACGTGATTTTTCAACCCAAAAAAATAAGTCGATTCCCACTAATATTTTGCAATAATTTTTGCATAAAATTACTTAGTTTGATGTACAGAATGCTTGGTTGACGGTTATGTGAAGGGTCTGTTTACACCCTGTATACTAATACTAGCTGCGCCCCGCGACTTTCGTCCGCATGAAATTAATGCTGTGAAATATCCTTTACGACCTATTCTCATACCTACCAAATATACAAAAAAAAAATCATAAAAATCGCTCGCGCCGTTTCGGAGGAGTACGACCACAAACACCGTGACGCGAGATTTTTATATTTAAGAAGATTATAAAGAAGTAAAGTTCGTAAGTTTGGATGTTTGGGCCCGGGAGTAATCTCCGGAACTACTGAGCCGATTCCGAAAATTCTTTCAGCAATAGGAAGCTATATTTGAAGCGTTCCCAAGGGATAATTTCCGACTACAACGCGAGCAAGGTCGCGGACGAAGATTAGTACATAATAATAGTACCATCTCAACATGAATGATGGAACAAAGGTTTTGTAAAAGTATTCTGATTTAAAAGAGTGTCCATGGAGTTTCTTGCCCGTTCTTCTCCATAGAGATCTACGTTAGGGAATGGGCAACTACAGTACTTTCACAGTGTTTATGCCTTGTGACTGGGACTGTAGCTACTTTTCTCGTTGGCTTTGTTGCGACAATTAAGTAGACCAGTTACAGGTCTACTTGAAATAAATGCTTTGATTTGATTTGAGTGTAATCCGCAGGACGACAGGATGCCGGAGGCACAGGCCCAATCGTTGCAGTGTTTCTTAGAAACGCCTGTGACCAGTAGACGACAGGAGGGATCATTCAGCTCAATAATGACTGTGGTAAAACCAAAAGCAGTTATGTCCCTACCAATTACCATCATTTATCCCCAATTTCTAGTAACGTAAAGGATTTTCGCACTAACCCAGAGGCCGTGGGTGCCTAAGGTTATCGCAACGAACCGTTACGATAACTCTGGTGACGTAAATGATAACACAACGGTCGTTCAATTCATATGGGGGATAGCACTTCCTGGCGAGCGGCACTTTGATCTAGTGCGCATAGGAATAGATAAAGGTGTGTCGTGGTATCATAGGATGGTCTATGAGTATTTTGTAAAGTAGCTTGTGATTTGTGAAATTTTGACATTTTAAACGGTTTTCTAATCGGACTAACTCGATGGTCGCTGGTGCGACTAATGAGAGGGTTCTGCGGGTTGGATTTATAGAGTACTAGCGACCCGCCCCGGCTTCGCACGGGTGCAATATATACATATAAACCTTCCTCTTGAATCACTCTATCTATTAAAAGAAACCGCATCAAAATCCGTTGCGCAGTTTTAAAGATCTAAGCATACATAGGGACATACAGCGGGAAGCGACTTTGTTTTATACTATGTAGTGATAGTGTACTGATCATCTTCTTGTTTCTTTAGTCAGCAGTGAAAAGCTGTAGGATACCGTTTCCTCTTTTTGTAAGTTCATCATCAACATTGTCCTGTCCAAGGATCACAATTTATATAGAGAAGAAGTCTGCGGCAGCGCCGACCGCAAGGTCGGCGCTGCAGCAGACTTCTTCTTCCCTACTTCTCTATTATTCGTCATCTCGGTAGTCACTTCCTTTCTTTCTTTTTTAGATGAAGCACGCAAATGTGGCCGTGGAGAGGAAGAGAGTATACCTCGTATCTCCACCCGCAACAGAAAAGGCTGTCGACGGGCGCTCATCTCAGGTTACACTAAGGCCTTGAGAGAGATTGACGCCTAGAAGGATCTTGGGAGTTACTCTTTATGAAAGAATTTGTCTGTAGCATTCCAATAGTGTAAACGATCTGTCTCTAAATTTACCTTCCAATTGACAAACGCCTTGATTTAGTAGATGTCTTCAGACGGCGGTTATTACTTTTATAGGTCATCCATTTGAAATATTGGCCAAGTAGCAGTTTGTTTAGCGCCAGGCAGATGATTAACTACCAAATATGTAACATACCAAACCTATCCCGGATCACGGTTAGCTGATTCATATTTCGTATGAACATAACCATGTGTTTATTGTACCTATTGTACCGTCCAAATCTCGCGAAGCAATGAGTCAATTGAAAAGTATTCGGAAATCACGGACTTTGGGTCTGTGCTTCACATAATGTATCGGCCTGTAACTGTCGCACATCAGGTCGAAGGCCTCTCATATAGAACAGATGGTACCTTACCTACAAGCTTTTGTTTCAGATTGTTTGATTGCAAGTTTTAAGTTTGACTTTTATAGAATAACATCGCGTATGTAATGTTATCCCCGAAGAATAAGGCAGAAGATTTCACTATCGGCATTAAGTCCCATCTAAAGTTAATTTGAAGTCAAATCGCAAATTTGCTAAAGACTTCTTCAGCTAGCTAGCTTTTCGTAACTTGTGCAGAGTGGAGCTTTCATTCTTAGTCGGCTTCCAGTCTATCGGATACGGCTGAATACTTGTAGGTACTATGTTACATGGAGCAACTACCTTTCTGACACAGTTAGTAGTCAGGTAACAAGAGACCCAGCTCTGAAGTCTTAATGAGATAATCTCTTTCTAAGCCTGTATGTGCCTTTTATGAAGTCTGGGTAGGTAACTAGGTACCTTATTGCCGTGAGCTATACTAATATTCTAAAGAGTTAAAATTTGTTTGTAAGTTTGTATGTAGGGGATAATCTCCGAAACGAATGATCCAATTCTAAAAATTCTTTCACTGGCAGAAAGCTACATTATTTGTGGATGCTTTAGGCTATAACTTATATTGATATCATGCATATTAGCCGAGGTAACACAATTTTTGCGGACTAAGTCGTGGCCAAAGTGCTAGTGTTAAATATTCTGTCATGCATGATCTAGAAATTCGAGGTCATGTGGTATCTGTATCTACCAACTCATAATGGACCCGCTTGTTGAATTCTAGAGGTGGACTGCATTGTGTCCCAGCAATATAAACTTCGTAGCGTAGTGTGCGCCATTCTGTTACATCTTCGCCGCTAATCCGCAAATAAATGTGCATCTTTTGTTTAAAAAATAAGTCAGTAATATCTGACAGACGGCCCCGGTGGCAACGTTTACAACTCTTTACAAAAATGATCTATTTTTCTGAAATATGGCACAAAGGAACAATACGAGCTGTCCATTGCTATTAAAAAAAAGTGGAGGTTGTTTCATACCGTGAATGTAATTACCGTTTCTTTTGTAAGAAATCTTTAAAAATCTTTGCAATCTTTTGTCTTTTTTCGTGTTTTGTTTCTTAAAAGACGTCGGTTATGAGTAGCTATTGTTACTTTGTAATATTTTTAAGTAAATGTTACAATAAACTTTATAACCTGATGGAAAGACATAGAGATAATACTTTGAGCCTTCTTAAAATGAAAACTTTCTTAAGATTTTTAAAAGTTTAATAAAACACATTAGGTTCTCCTCCTCTGATCCATCCACATTGTTGCTGTAGTAGTCGGGGAAGACCAAAAAAACGATAGATGGACTGTGTGAAGGATGATATGGCTAGAAAAAAGGTGACTGATGAGATGACGAATAATAGAGAAGTATGGAACAAGAAGACATGCTGCGCCGACCACAAATAAATTGGGATAAGGGCAAGAGAATGATGACTTATGAAGTTATGATAGACGCGACAACGCAAACAAAATCGTTGTCTACATGCAAGAGTCAACTAGGAGCTGGCCGTCGGTACATGTGTAAAGAATTATGTCATTTTTCTTTGACGTTACTGTGTCATGGAATCGCATTTTTTTTTATAGCCTTTCTCATCAAAATGTGCCTGCCTTTTCTCAGTTATGTGGTGGTTGGCTTCCAGTCTAACCGGATGCACCTGAATATTACTAGTATTTTACAAGGATCAACTTCCTATCGGACCTCCACAACAACGTTGCAGGGTTTTGCGATACACGCTGAAAGACTTTTTGTCAGATTTTTGGGGCCACGGTAACGACAAAGATCTACAAATGTCAGCATTTTGCAAATGGCAGATTCTGAGAGCCTATAGACCGTATTAAATCTCTTCGGGTAGTAACAAAAACTCTTAGGTAACTTTGCGACTTGCAAAGCTCGCAAAATAATTTCTTGCTCCGTTCACAGCTGATTTTGTACCTCGTAACAAACAATCAGCTGACTTTGTTCAAAGCATAATAAAATAAACAAAACTAAAATCACTTTTAAAGTTTAGAATACATCCTCCTTTTCTAAGAACTCAATAGCTCATTCAGCCTTATCTGTCATGCGTTCTACCAATTTAAACGTCGATAAATCAGACAAAATTCAACTTTACCTTCTCAGTCGTAAAGATTATTCAAAAGGTAAGTGTAAAGTATGCAGGATGCAAAAGCGCGCGAAACCAAGCGTCGGTTACTATACCGTTGTTTTTAAATCTGGAATTCTCCCGGTCCGTTTGCATTTGTATAATTTACTGCTACACGAAATTAAACTCTTTTACCATCACAATAAAGATTATAGTTTTTAAACGGGTGAAATTTTAGCGGTAATATTTTAATATGGCGGAGTTTTTTTACGTGTCTGCAAGAAATGAGATGAAATTACGTGTTTTTAAACGGTGTTAAAGTAATACCCACTTTTCTGGAATCAGCTGTGAACTTTTACATGTTCAAAATGGCGAAAATAAGGGCTTAAGACTTTTTCAAGGAACTAAAACTTGAAAATTACCTAAAAGTAACTCCATAGGAGGTCCTTCAACGGAAGTGCTTGTTTAGTCCGAAAAAGACACCACATTTTAAGTTTGACATTTTGAAGTGTTAATTTATATTTCCTTCTTATTTTTTTTAGGATTCTTTGAATACAAGAGCTTTGTAGAATCTACCTATTAGGTATTCACTTGTTACACTCACACAATAGATTCGAGTTACAGGTTGAAAAGTCAGCTGACATTGCCATAGACGCCTGTACATTCTGTAGTCTCAACAGAGCACAAGAATTCGCATTCAGCCTTGCATAGGGTTTTATTTTTGTGTACGTGTCTGTGGATTCTGCAATGTGCTTTGAATAATAATTTTGCCAAAAAGTCATAAAATTAATCATTAAAGATAAGACACATTTTTTTTTGTATTTCCGAACTTTGTACAGTCGCCAGCGCATCAAGTTGCTACAAACTGACAAATTTTCTGATTCGATTTTGAACTTAACAGTCAACTTTTTATGGTTTAAAATAATTTGGAGAAATTTGACAGTTTCTGGTAACTTGATGTGCGACTGTACAGAAAAACCTACTTTGGTAGATAATTACGGACATTTTCTGTGATCATGAAGTCATGGCTTCTTGGTGTAGTTATTTGAGACAAAGTTTTTTTTATCACAATGTTAACATTACAGGAAATATTTAGTACTTAGCTACCTGTGTACCGGTGGCCCAGTGGTGGCGGTCCCGACTTACGAGCAGTAAGTCGTGGGTTCGAACCCAGGCAGGCGCATTACTTTGTGTAATTTATTTCATCAACACTGCTCTCAAAACGGTGAAGGAAAACATCGTGAGGAAACCGGCATGTCCTAGAACCTAAAAATTCGAAGATATGTGACATCTACCAACCCGCACTGGGCCCGCGTGGTGGATTATAGCCCATTCCCTCTCATAGAGAGGAGGCCTGCGTCCCAGCAGTGGGAACATTATAGGCTGCTGCTATGCTTACCTACCTATACAGTTTTAACTAATATGTAGTAATAAGATACTTAATTTTTTTACTATAGGATACTGGAGAACCTAGCGAGCCAACCAGGTATTAGGTACGGTTCATTTTAAACGATCTGGGGAGTTCTGGCGCTCTTCACAATTAGCTCGAATGACTTCCTAGGTAAATTCATAATGAAGTATTGTATCAACAAAACCTTTGTTTTTACTTAGTTGCCGTTGTTGAAAATATACCTCCAGCGTATATCAGAAATGCCTGAAAATTACAAAAGAACTTACCTACCTATCAGCATAAAATGTTCCCACAGCTGGGACACAGACCTCCTCTTTCTGACAAGGAATGGGCTATAATCCACGACGCTGGCTCAGTGCGGGTTGGTAGATGTCACATGTGTTTTTGAGAGCAGTGGTGATGAAATAAATTACACAAAATAATGCACCTGACAGCGCTCGGAGTGTTCGGACCCATGACCTACAATTCTTAATCCGATGGCTTCACAACTGGGCCTATGGATGGATGTTTTTCGAGCACAAAATAGATGCGTTCTTTTAGATACTGGATGTGGTGAAGTTATCAATTATTTTTTAATGAGGACAACAATCTAGTAATTTCTATATGCTTTGAAACCAGCTCGTTATAGAATACAATACAATACAATTTCTATGTCGAATTTTAGGGAGGCGAATGGCTGTTAATACAACAAAAACTCTACTTTTGTTTCTAAGACTGGCCACTGCCGCCATTACTATTGTCTTTTTGACAGACCGCCATAAAGATTGAACCTTGAGCTTTCGGTACTGCTATAAGGAAAAATTTCTTAAAATACTCAATACTCAAATACTCAAATTTTTATTGCATTCCATAAGTATTACATAGAGGTGTAACAAGGTAAAAGATCATTATGGACCCTGTCGGGCACAGCCACATTAGGAGAGAGGAAAAAAATTAATGTTAATTGAGAAATTAATGTTAATAGTCTGTTTTTTAATCACGGAGACTAAATTGACAAGTGAAAATGTCAAAACTGACTTAAATGTTATTGAAATGTATGTCAGCTTGCCATTTGTACTTGTCAATTTAGTCTCCGAGATTAAAAAAACAGACTTTAGACAGAGCTCTATCAATTACAGACTACCCGAAACTGTAAAAATTTCCCGAATCAACCTTGTACCTAATGCTTTAGCAATAAAGTTGAAAATCTATTAATGAAATTTGACAGATTGTAGTAGCTTGTGCTGGCGTCTTTGCTTATCTTTTATTTACCTACAACTACCTACAAGGCTGTTTACAAGGGAATTACAACATAAATTACAAAAAAATGGTCGCCTTCCTTTTACCGCCAAAAGTACAGATTCGATCATTTTCGGCACGAATGCACTGCACTACATTAATAAATCAAAAAATGTTATCAATATTACATCACTAGTGTTTCTTGTCATGCGAAAATCAATCTTATCTGTATGATTTTAAGTTGTGTTTTAATTGGCACAAAACATTAACGATAAAGCATTTTTCCCTCGCTTTTTCAAGAGGTCATTGTCGGTCAGAGAACAGGTATGCCATTACGATGCAATTGAAAACCAACTTTAACTCAATCCACCAAGGTGGATATTTAATTGGTAAGCAATAATTCTCACGATCGATATTATTATACCACGGCAAAAAGAAATGGCTTTGTAATTAAAGGAAATTAGACACTACTGCACAGCTTTAAAATTCAAATTAGTTTGTTGTCATCCGTTTGACAGCCCGCGCTTTTCTCCTTGAAGGTTACGTGCGTGTGGTATCGTATGATATTTATGACGTTTTGATAAGCGAGATAAGCTTTTAAGTTCTAGATTTGTCGTTACCAAGGTCTATCTTCACGCTTTATCTGTTGTGGGGTGCGTAGGATTACTATAAACTGTGCTTCACAACATAATGTGGCAAAGGTTTTGACATTGTTACTTCCTGTCATTTTGACATTGACATTTTTGTACCAACCAACCAAATGTTCCGTGGCTACAAAATTCAGAGTGCTTTATATTAATTCGTAAATTAATGTAGATTGTATTAGGTCCTTTGTTTTTTGTTGGATGTCATTCACAACTTTGATATTTGCCGACATTGTGCTTTTTGCTAAAGAAGTTATAGAGACAACTATGTAAGTAGTTTTATGTGCTCAGTGCTGAGGATGTTCAAGAAATTAAACGTCCTAAGCAATTATAAAACTGCGATTAATTTGCAAGAATCCTACATTGCTGCATTTCAGAAAACAGTTCATCTCAAAAATTATCTTTTATAATCTTCAAAATGTAGCTATCTAGAAAGAAAACAACGCATTTTATTAATTATTTACTAAAGTATCAATTTCTAACACAAAAAATGGGTACCCATGACCCGGAATCTAGTCATATTTTAAATACCAATAACCTGTACAATCAACCATGAAGTACAGTCACCTGCACAACCATAGTAACAATTTTGATTAGACATCACCTTTATTCCTTAGCATTACTGCTGTGATTTTCGTAGCTCTACGGAAGCGTTGACCGTAGCTAGAGTCCTCATAGCTAGTTTGAAGCAAAACGTCATCATTATTATTGAGATCAAACAGGAATGAACTAATAATATTATGTCTAGCAAAAAACATTAGAAGATCAGCTGCTCGATTCGACAATCTGATTAAGAAATTATAAGCACGACTTTGTTACATCATACTTAGAATTTACGTCGTTTATTCAAAGCCATTCAGTGTCTTATAGAATAGCCCACTAGACTGCCATTAAGTTAAGGACAGGCTTCAAGTTACAACAGATCACAGGGCCCAGTGGAAGTTACATTCTTTCAGCGAAAACGATGTCTAAAGTGTCAAAAATGCATTGGCTTGACATGCTTTGACAAGTGCGATTTTGAAGCGATTGTCAGGCTTTCTACTCCAAGTATTCAAGATTTTGAATCTTCAGCCTCTATTGTTAATAATTTCTTCAGACTCCTTGATCTGACTATGCAGTTGCTAGCTGTCAAAGGTTTTGTTTTGTTACGTTGTCTAACTTTAAAATCAATAACTGTCAAAACTCTGACATGTAAAGACAAAAAAATCATTTAAGCTTGTACAAAACACAAAACTGAAAACCAAAATCATTTCGGAATAAGTTGAAAGTCATGAATGTGAGTGGAGACAACGCCATAACCTCCTAAAGTTGCAGACGCTGTGACCTTGAACTCGGACACAGGCTGGGCCGTTGCTCGGACACTCAGGACATTTGTGACACGTGATTTTTTATATAAAATACTCAATTGACTGTTTCTATATTAATTTTGTCCTTAAAATTAAAATAACTGTAAAACTGACTGATCAAAATAAGAAGTTTAAAAAAAAAAAACGTTAGAAGTATTTGAAAAAATGGCGGTAAATCCGATAGATTACGATCAAAAGCGTAACCTCCTACGAATTCTAACACGATAAGATCCCACCATCACACCCGAAACACCATATAAACACTTAAAAGAGCCGAAAATTTAAGTTTTAACAATGCCTTAGAAGCCCGGAACTTTGTACCTGCCACAAATATTTTATGTAAAAAAAGTCCTAGCTTTCCGAGAATGTATGCGTAGCGACCCGAACCTGTTAGCGAATTTAAAAAAAAAAGTGGACAAAAAAGTATGGCCGCCCGTTCTATCAGCTGATTTTGAAATCGGTGAAGCTGTGAGGCGCCCCTGTACTGAGTTCTTGACACCATTGGAATTTATCGCTAAGGACTTATTATTATTGATTGATTTCACGATATTTCTTGATGTTTTTGACTGAAAAGCAATGTTGAAACTTGATTTTATGGTAAAATATGGAACGAATAGACATTTAAGGGTTAGTTGTGTTAGTTTAATTCAGGATCACATGGTTTTTGAACCGGTTAATTCAAATTTTGAGGTTGTTTTTGCCTTAAACCAGAATTTACAATAAAATTTCCAGTTGAAAGCTCAAAACTTGGTACTAGAATGCTGTTCCTAGTCATGCTATGTCTTCATATTTCATTTGACATCAAAAACTTTCCTGAATCAGCCAAAAACCACTATTTCATCCCCAAAACTAGTCCCCATACCAACACGTACGAATATCGCAAGGAGTTTCATAATACAAGGAGGCCGTCTAACCTGTTTGTTCTCTCAGCTGATTCCCGCCAAAACCAGGCGTCACAGTTAAAAAAATCAACAATGGTTGACAAAATACTTTATTATCATAATTTTCGTGTATAGGAGAGCTATTGTCATGTATTCAAGCAATGGGTTAGTGTTTACAAGTTATTTTAAAAGGTTATTGTTGAGTTACATTACCGGTTTGCGAGGAAAGCTCTACACGTCAGCTGGTTGTCCCGCGCAAATCGGCTGATAGGTTATTGCCTTTGCTTGATTATGCTGAAACCTAATCCTGTCTCTCATTATTTTATTGTTTTTGATGACATTTGTCAACTGACAGTTAGAAATTATAGCTGTAAAAGACCATCGCTTTGTTTTAAAAAAATTGGGATATTGCTGCGTTGAGGCAATGCGCCAAAGATCTAGAGATACATTAGCAAATAATTGATAAGTACAAGAATTTGACTTACACCTACGCCTTTTTGGGCTTACCGAAACCACAGATAATATAATACTACGTACCGAAACATTGCATAAATAGTTTGGTGTCTTTTAAAGGTTATAAAAGTCAACTAAAGTATTTAAAGCAATTACATATTAATGGTCTCAAAAGCCATCTTAACCTTTACAAGGAGCATGGTTATCACAACCATCAATGAGCGTATGGCAACAAAATTGGCCAGCATTGATTTAAAACGGACCGGATATTGTGTCATCTGGCCAGTGTTGCCAACTTTGAAAAACTAAAGTCATTCCTACACCTGCAACGTGGTTCGAAACATAATTCAGTATTGATTGTCTTCTGTTTTTTTTTATATTTCTAAGAAAAGATAGTTACATCGTCATGCTATGGTAGAGAATAATAATGAAGCTAGATAATCTATCATTTGTTGGCGATCGGCTGTTCCTAAACCTCTAGAACACTTCTGTGTATGACTTACCTCAAGTTTTTTTAAAGTGAAACGTAAGAATTACGTAACATCACGCCTGTAATCCTCGAAGGGTTAGACAGAATCCCACATTTCGCAAGTTATACATACAGGCTGTAAACAGACCCTTCACATAGCCGTCAACCAAGCATTCTGTACCTACATCAAACTAAGTAACTTTACGCAAAAATTATTGCCGGGAATCGACTTTTTTTTTGGGGTGTAAAATCACGTTTTACGGCAGGACTCGATGGAAAGTACTCAAAGCATTGTGCTGATGGATGGATTGAATAGTACGGGGGTCGTGGAGGTGTGTAAAGTAAAAATCTTACATTAAAAACATGTATTTAAAAAAAGCTTGTGAAAATGTTTGAACTTTGATCACCAATATCTCCGGAACATTTTTTTGTTCTAGACAAAAGTTTTGTTAAGAATAGACGAAGTTGAGGGTACTAGCGATTTATCATGCGAAAGCACGCTTGTCAGGGACCTTGATCTGTATCTGACAGGTTGAAATTAGTGTCAAGGGAGCCCTAGACTATTGTATATTGTACCTGTCCTGTGGCTACAAGTGGCTGTTATGCTAAAACACACTGAGATTATTTGTTCGAGGGCCCAAAGCGGGAAAAGTGATATTAGGTTTATTTATCACTAGCTTCTTTTCTTATGTTCTTCTGTGTCTAACAAAAAAATGATCGCAAAGACGGGGAGAATAGTGCTTTTCGGATATGTTAAGGATCTGTTTACACCCTTTATTTAAGTCCTATCATTCCATGTAATAGGAGCAACTGATTGCCATCGAACGGGTACAAAATAAGAATTATTTCACAACCATAATAAAATTCTAAGTTTGGTGTACTTAGCTAAGTAAGTCATTTTAAAGTCAGTAGGTACGTATACGTAACTGCCCGATCAGCCTCATCAATACTCATCAATTATCTAAAATTAATTGCAAAAAATACAAGTTTACCTCACCACTTTAGATTGAACCCCTATTTGACATTACCAATACCACCATAGAGGTCATCTAACTTTAGACAATTTTTCCATCATAATCTGACCCCTCCATTCAAACATTTTACAAACAAACACAGCTCAACGCACCAAGCCAGACAAAAACCTATAGAAAACTACTTTGGCACACCGAAAATATATTTAAAAATAATTAAAAACAAGTTTATACAGTTAACAATGACATTTTGTTAGCAAAAATACATGAAACGAATGATAATTTATTCTCACGTGAACCTCTCAGCTGATTTGGCGGGAAAGCCGCCATATTGATACAGAACTCGTTTGGGAAAGAGTGATTTATTTTGTAAGGTTCCCTACTAAGGAAGCGTTCGATATTTTGCATTGTTATCTACGTTCTAAAAAGGGTTAAACGGTAAACAGAGGGAGTATGCTTGAATGCGCGAAATTGTTTCTTTATTTCAAGTTTGCTGTGTTGCATAAATTATACACGCCTGTCTTTTTGAGGGGTGAAAGTTGATTGTCAGTTGTCTGTCATGAAACCGTGGGATGATACTTCCTGGAGCACTGGATGCTGTATTCTATCATCCCATGCAAATAAGAGCCGTATTTTTTAGGTGTAAATGGCTTCTGAGTGCAGAAAGTTATCTATAGGATTGTGTAAAAGCAGAACCAGTAAGTTATAACCAAAGAGCCAAGAGTGATATCAGCGATAACGATAAAAGAACAGTAAGAAATGTATCTATTTCACATACATGCAGTTACCGAAAAGCTAATGTTAATGTTGGCACCCAGAATATACAAAAAAAATCCGAAGCCTATAAGAGAAAAAATGAGTAGCTCAATGGGGTTAATAGAATTGGTTAACATTTTGAAAACAAAACGATCTTGATTAACTATACAAGTGAAATCTTTAGAACTTTTTATTCATAGTGCGCCATCGCGCCATAATTTGACAGTCCAAGTTTTTCTACAAGTCTTAATAGAACTTGCCTATAAAAGGCCATTTCGACATAGGAATGTTCAAAGGCTCACATGATGGATAATGGTTTCCCACATACTTACCTATTAATAAAAGCCCGCCATAACACAGGAAGACCCGGGGTGGCCTCTGAAACCGGAGACCACAATAATACAAGGTTTCGAGCCCAAATATCTCTTTCTGATACCGCTTCAAGCCTTCGGGCCATTAAAAAGATAACTATAAGCCAAATACAAAATACTTTTGTATTCCCAGGGCAGCAGTTTTGCGAAAAAAAGACATATTTCGCCGAAGAACCACTTTTTTCTCTCAAATATCTGTGGATGGGACTGAAAGGTTAAATTGACTGATGAAAAAATCTCGTTCCACGCTCATCTGTTAAGAATAGACGAAGTTGAGGGTACTAGCGATTTATCATGCGAAAGCACGCTTGTCAGGGACCTTGATCTGTATCTGACAGGTTGAAATTAGTGTCAAGGGAGCCCTAGACTATTGTATATTGTACCTGTCCTGTGGCTACAAGTGGCTGTTATGCTAAAACACACTGAGATTATTTGTTCGAGGGCCCAAAGCGGGAAAAGTGATATTAGGTTTATTTATCACTAGCTTCTTTTCTTATGTTCTTCTGTGTCTAATGTTTTGTTCAGAGTTTTAACATATCCTGTGAAATTCGGGAATAGCGTAGTAGCTTTCCAATGGTGAAACCTTTTTTGAAATCGGGCGAGTACTTTCGGAGATTACCTCATACATCTAAACTGAACTTTACGTCTCTATAATAGTGTGGATGAGTCTTTTAGTAATTATCCGGAGTATAGATTTGTACCCAGTAGATGAGAAAAAGCTTGTGCTCCTATTACATGTGACTTAAACATCGCAAAGGGCGACATACGGGTGTAGCTATTTATACAATTCTACTATTTCGGGAAAAATAAGTATAAGTTATGTTATTGAGCCTTTGATGAAACTGGCCGACATCCTACCTGGTGCCTAACGGGAAACATCTATAGCCTATTACAATGGTTTCACTTCGCATGTACGTGTGAACTTTTATTGCAGACTGTAGAAACCTTTAAAATCCTTTTTAACGGGCTCTCGAGCTTTACACTCAAATCTGGCATGATGAAATACTACCTGATGGTTGAAGTATACATATTTTGTTCTTCTGAGACACACTGTTTCTTAATAAGCATTTACCAATTATAGTATATCCATCGCAGACGGACAGACATTGCAATGTAGACGGCTGACTGACATTTGTATCAATAAGATAACTTAATCTCTTTTTAACCGATTTCCGAAAGAAGAAATAAACATACTAAAAAGTGCAGAAAACCTTAATTTCGGAAGTCTGTGGCAAAAAAAAAAATTAATTAAACTAAAAAAACTCCTGGCTTCCGAAATTAAGGTTATTTTGCACTTATTTAGTATTTTTTAAGAAGTGGGTTGTATTTTGTACAAGCGTTGTTTTCTCACACAACAACTTTTGCAAGCCTTATCAAAAAGATAAACCAGTTTTTTTCTAACAAAAGCGTATCCATTCTCACACAATAACTTTTTCAATACATTGTTGGTTCTTAAACAATAGAGAATTGTTAAGTCCACTAATTCTCATTAATCATCCAGTTACTATTATGATAACATTGTTATTTCCTTTTAACGAACTAAACCAATCTTCTTTATTTTTCTAAAGTTTCGGCATCACACAATCGTCTTAAAAAAGATAAGGAATAAAAAGGCTCAACAATCACAAAGGTTTGCTCAGTAGAGTTTAAATCTTTACACTAATAAACATAATACCTTCTTTGTTAAACATTTTATGACTTGGCTTAGCCTTTTTGGCTGTCCATTGACACAATACTGAGTATTTTGATTGATAGCTTGCTTGGAAAAGCAGCATTGGAACTCAAATTCTGGTAACAATTAACACTGACTTTTGGCCACCGTTCTTGGTAAAGTATTTTCTATTAATTATAGGATAAAGTTACACAAAAGAGGCAGGTTAGACTTTTTTTGTAACGTTACTGAATTTGGGTTACAAAAATGTTTTTTTCTTTATAAGGGGCAATTCGGCCTTGACAAGTGTGGGTGCAGGCGACTCAGGGATTATATCAGGTATTCAGGTGGGTAGGTAGCATTGTTTAGCGAATATAATCTGGTCAGACGGCAGTCGCCAATGTTCGTCTATTAGTTAACGCACGAATGAATTCCTTTCTTCATAGGTACTTTGACAATACCTTTCAATGGTAAGAAACGGTAGAATTTATGATCAAGTGTCAGACGACCAAAATTAAACTTGAGAACTCGAGAATCGAGAGTTCTACAAAATACGCACGACATTCATTCACCGCTTCATTAAGTTCTAGCTGGAAAGACACTGTCAAAAAATAAGTTGTCATGTAATTTTCTAAAATTGCGTTTAAGTTTTTTAATAATCATAGATATGTATGAAGTTTTGGTTAAGAGAATAGTAGGTATACCTAATGATAAATGCATTCTCTTTCAAATGTAAACTTAAGTTTTCGACATAATTGTATGTAATTTAGTGGTTTCCGGCAGAGTTTGACGTTTTGCCGTAATCTCTGATTTTGGACGGCATAATAATTTTTGACAGTAGATGGCAAAGTCTCAATTTTTTATTTTACATGCTGGGCAACTGGGGAATGTGGTACCTGTAACAAATACTGTCAAAGATCTATAAATAACAGATGGGAACAACTTTTCGGTACACCCATGGTCTGATCTCATCACACATCAAACAAGTCTAACACTCGTATCTATAAACAAGTCAAAGAGATAACTTTAGTAATATAGCGGTTCTTACTTCGTTAAAATTCTTGTCCATTGCATAAAAATGTATGCATTTTACGTAATTACTTACACTGATAAATGGTACTTAAATAATTGCTCTAAACTTGACTATAGATATGAGTGTAAGTCCATTTTTCTTATATCTATGGTGTATGTATTTGACTAAAAAATTCATTTGACTGCACTCAATTCAAATTTATATTTTCTCGATCACTCGACATTATATCGAATGCTACTAAAATAGCGTCTTTAACATTATTCTTTTTAATTAAATAAGTAAATGCGTGAGCAGGACGGGTAATATTGTCGTCTCAATCTGTTACAGTTATCAAAACATAACCTAAACGGGCACGTGGTTAAAGACTATAACTTTAAACTAATTAGTTACTTTAACTTTTACATGAAATAGATAAAAGCATTTAAAAGAGAAGTACTAGCGACCCGCCCCGGCTTCGCACGAGTGCAATATATACATATAAACCTTCCTCTTGAATCACTCTATCTATTACTGAAAACTGCATCAAAATCCGTTGCGCAGTTTTAAAGATCTAAGCATACATAGGGACAGACAGCGGGAAGCGACTTGTTTTATACTATGCGGCAGTGGCGAAGGTTCCATACAACTCGATTCCTACCGGCTTCCCTTTGAAAACGCGCACAATCTGTATTCCTTAGATATAATCATATAATATATAAAGAGGTTATATAGAGAGCTCTACCAACCCGCACTGGGCCCGCGTGATGGATTATAGCCCATTCCCTCTCATAGGGGCCTCTTAAAAGTGTTTGATTTCATCTATTATGTATGAAATAACATTGACGAATTTTTTTTATAATTTTATTTCAATTATAAAACTATATAATAACTAAAACTCATTCGAAAGAGCAGTCATTCGATTAATAAATATTCGATGAATCGTTCAGTCGAAGTAGCGTTTGGCGATAAAAGGTTATTTTGCAATAAATTCCATTCGAACAATTGTTCAGTCGACTTTCCATTAATCGAACATAATTATGACTCTCGAAGTTAAGTTACGGGCAGAGGTGCATGTACTATCGCGCCAGATTGATTCTCACCACCATAAGGGCTATTTTGCATGCAGCATCCGGCCGCTATAGAAGCGCTTATTTACGCTCATCAACCTATAGCATAGCATCGCAACATCTGATTTTTGCTGAGCCTCTTGTTTTTGTAAGTGAAAAAAAGGGCCAAAAGAAAAAAAATACAAGTGGTTTTTTCTACACCAGCTGAGGTTGTAGGGTCTGTGGCTATTGTGATCCTACAGAGACAAAGACAAGACAAAGAAACAAGGAAACATTACTCAAAATATATTTACGGATGTGGACATCGTATGCACGGCATTTTGTTTTAAAAATGTGTAGATTCAGGATGGTCTGACTGCATCTACGAAATAATGTACAGCACATCAAGCTACTACAATCTGTCACTTGTGGTGGAACCGTCAGGAAAGCCCGCGAAATTCAATTTTCTTAGGTTTTTTTGCAATTTACAGGTCAGTTTCAGGCTGTATGTGAAATAAAATGTGATTCGCGACCGTAACACCTATGCCAGTAACGAAGTGTCAATTTTTGTAACAGGTAATCCGAAGCATATATCTTTAATCTGATTATATTATTTGTCTATAAAATACTGGAGCCATTTTTCAAAGGAAATCCGGTAGGAATCGAGTCGTACGGAACCTTCGCCACTGGTTGTTGCAGAATTTAAATCATTAAATCATGATTCATGTTATGGGTCCATCTGTATATAACCGGCTACCGGATAAAATTTTGAGCGCGACGTCTGACACTGTTTTTAAAGCTAAACTGAAAGACTGGCTTACCGACCAGGCATTATAATTATGACCTAAAAAAATGGTTTTAAGAAAATCGATGTGATTATTATACTATTCATGGTTTTATTATTCTGTTTATGGTGTATTACTAATATTTTTTTTTTAAATTTATGATAATTTGTGTTTGATGCTCTTTTGAATGATAATGACTTGTTTTTTTATGTATTATGATTTGTGTTTTTACTTTTTTAAAATATGACCTGTAATGTAGATAAATAAACTAAACTAAACTCAACAATACAACCCTCTAAGTTTATTTAATCTCATTTAATGACTATTTCATGAAAATGGGATTGTATGAACTTAGAGGGCTGTATTGATGAGTGCAATGACAATAACTCTGTAAAGCCATATTTGTTACGGCCGCGAATCATATCTTAATCAACATACAACCTAACAATGACCAGGGGCCCCACCATGACGTCATATAGCAGTCCTATTTTAACCTTACTTTTCGTTTTTGTACCATCACTTCCTTAAAACAAGCTTATTGTATTCCTGACAAAATTAGCAGTTTTGATGACATCACCACAAATAGTTCATTCAATTAGTACCACGACTTTGACAACCAGTAATAATGTTTTTACGTCAAATAGCAGGAATGTTTGACAGTCTAAAAAAGTTACTGTCAATTGCAAAAAACTTAAGAAAAATTAAATTTCGCGGGCTACCCTGGCGCTTCCACCTTAATAGATTATCAACTATATCGCTATAGCATTAGTATCAATGTTGATTGGGACAATTTGACAGTTTCGGGTAACTTGATGTGTTGGCGTCTGTACAATGGAGGCAAGCGTATCGCCATGAACCGCTTGCTTGCCAAAATAGATAGGTATATTACTAGCTCTTGCCCGCGACTTCGCTCGCGTTAATTTAGAGGTTGACAATAAAACTCTTATCAGACTACTAAGGTTACTATTATATAATTCATTCATGATTCGAAAGACACGTGGCGCCATCTATAAACGTAAGAACGTTATTGTTGTTTTCCTTTTTTTCGGGATGAAAGGTACTCTGTGTCCGTTTCTGTACACCTGACAACGTAATGCAGGAATTCAGGATGATCGGTTCAGTGGTTTAGGCGTTAAAAGGTAACAAACAACTTACGTTCGCATTTATAATACCTACTATTATATAATGGGTATAAATAGATCCTTAATGAAGCCGAAAGGCATCGTTCTCCCCGTCTTTGCAATCATTTTTTTTGTTCTAGGCCATACCTGGGAACCTTCTAGTTACGGAGATATTGGGGGTCAAAGTTCTAACTTTTTCACAAGTTTTTTTTAAATACATGTTTTTAATGTATTCTTACTTTAAACACCTCCACGGCCCCCGTACTATTCAATCCATACATCATCACAATGATTTGAGTGCGTCCCATCGAGTCCTACAATGAAACGTGATTTTTCACCCCAAAAAAAAAGTCGTTTCCCAGCAATAATTTTTGCGTAAAGTTACTTAGTTTGATGTGCAGAATGCTAGGTTGACGGCTTCGTGAAGGGTCTGTTTACATCCTGTTTAAATTACTATTTAGGATTAGGATATTTTTAATTTCTGTATCTGGCTACCTGCCTATACCTACTCCTCACTGCAAATCTGTAATCAAGGCACACAAGCACCTCTAGCTATCCCAAGCAACTGGAAGCTGTTTCTAACGACATTTGCAGCAACTTTTTATCTCAAATGACTCCGTAAGGCACTGTAATGTCTAATCATACGCAAAAACTGTGTGATTACGACAGGTCTCTGATCCTAATGGCGGAGACGGCGTTCATTGCACTAATACGGGTCTACATCCTCCATTATTATTGTTGGTTCTTTTTTTCAAACGTTTTCTAGAAAGGAGGTTGACACTTTGATCGGAATCTATTCTGAGGGAATTGGAACTAACTACGCCATCTTGTTTTTGCCATAGCCCATAGACATTTTAAGAAATATTTGCTAACAGCCCGTCTATGTCGTTCCCAAGCGCCGAAAATCCTTTCAGCAACTGTTGATTGCTTAATCCGAGCCAAAGAGATTTAAAAGACTTAAAGACTTATAGAGCGGTAATTGGGAATATTTTAATACAAAAACGAAAGTATTTAGCGGATTACTAATTTTTTAAGCTGTTAGGCATTTTAAGAATTGGGCATTATTCGACTAAGCCAAATTTTAATCCCGAACATTTCCGATTTTGACACACGGATGCTACCTAGAAAGCGGGAGTATGATTAGACAGAGACAGAGCGACTTATGACTAAGTAGTAACAAGTATTGGATTACGATCGGATTACTTCGTCAGTCGTCTTGTCCCTCCATCGCTCGTAAACATTTGAATGTCTTTGGGAACAACAAATTCAATAAAAAGTAAACTAAACCTACGGTCCACAAAAAAAGGCTAAAACAATGTACTTTACATTGTTGTGTACTTGAAAATGCCAGCGAAAGTAATTATTTTGGTAGATAGGTACAGACATCATCTCAACTCTGTCCTCTGGACTAGATTTAGGTCAAGAGTAAGCCCATTTATCATAAAAAAAAGACACCAGCACATCAAGTTACTAAAATCTGTCAAATTTCTTTAATAGATTTTCAACTTTATCGCTTAACCGTTAGATTCATGGTTGATTGGGAAAAATTGACAGTTTCGGGTAGCTCGATGTGCTGGCGTCTGTACAATCAAGGTTTAGTTGGAAATTGCTTATCTCATAAATAATTATCATTACGAATTACTTCAGTCAACATTGCGGACATGCGACTGGCAGGTGCTATCTACTAAGTAACATTCATAGAATGCTACATGGATTGTTTAGCGCTTCAGTGACATTGTCAAGAGGGTTAAAATGTGCAATAGTCTGTAGAAATTGTATTAGAAAAACAAATCCGAAATGTCGCGGCCGCGACATTTCGGATGATGGCCTCTCAACAAAAGATTCATGTCACATACACATGACACATAGGTGATTCTCCCACTGCACCGCGCTCCTTCGTGTAGCGCGGGGCCGCAGATTTTATCATTGTAAGAAAATAACTGAATTTGTATAGAAAACACGCCTAGGACAACACACTGACAACGCGGCGTACAGTGTTAAAATCTGCGGCCCCGCGCTATGCGACGGAGCGCGGTGCAGTGGGAGCATCGCCTAACTTACGCGATGTACAAAAATACAAAGCTAGATGGTTTTTTTGCGTGTAGCCATTGTTGATACTAACGTCGCTTTCTTGTAGTTTTAAAACAATTTCATAAATCGTGGTCTATACTACATTGAGGGACGAAATGTTAAAATACAGAATGTAAACGGACCCTACACGAAGCCGTCAACCAAGTACTCCGAACTTACAGCGAACTAAGTAACTACGCAAAAATTATTGGTGGGAAACGCCTTTTTTTTTGTTGTGAAAAATTACGTTTTTCGGTAGGACTCGATGTAACGCACTCAAAACATTGTGCTGATGGATGGATTGAATAGTACGGGGGTCGTGGAGGTGTTTAAAGTAAAGTTATAACATTAAAACGTTTAACGTATTAACGTTTTAGTTATTCTAAATTTTGATATATATTTATAATAATAATAAAAGCCCTGACCACCGGCAACCTGGACCTTGTTCCTGATGCCGATGGGCCATCTATTTTTTTATATTTTTAAATGTTTTGTTTACTTTTCTTTGTAAAAATATTTAAAAATGTATGAGATAAGAGAAAGAATGAATAAAGGAAATAAAAATAATAATAAAATTTATTTCAGACCATAAGTCCATTAACAAACACATATTACAATTTTAAACATACAACATCAAAAGTAACTAACTAGTAACTAATACTATAACTTACTTCTTATAGTATTAAGAAGTAAGCTAAGTAGTATTTTATATATCTTTGTAGTTAATCTTAGTATTATTTAAAATTATTTTCAGATATACACCTACCACTGCTTGTCTCTGCATCACCCAAAGGTTGACTGGTAGACAATGCCTATGGCATTAAGTCCGCCTCTGTACTTTTGTGCTTGAAGTGTTAAATAAATAAATATATAAATAAAACCTACTTCTTATTTAGAAAACAAAAATTCGTGAAATTGGAAGTTTGACCCCCAATAATTCCGTAACTAGAAGGTTCCCAGGTATGATCTGGAACAAAAAAAATCGCAATGACGGGGAGAACAAGTGCTTTTCGGCTTCGTTAAGGATACTTTTACACCATTTATAGCGACCTTCCGACAATGATGTTCAAACGCCAAAATCCCCATACACCACGGTAATAACGTTTGTTGACATATCTCTTACTTTCCCGCCATTCTTAAATAAGCAAAGGAAGCAAGTCTTGTTTAACAGAAAGCACAAGGAAACAATGTATTAGGCCTAGCGCTACATGCTTCTTAGTAAATTGGACACCAAACAGATATGTTCAAAAGTTTTAGATGAAATAAACAAGATGGCAGCCATTTTATGTTTCAGAGAAAGCAGGGCTAAAACATTCCAACATTCCAGAAATAAAATCTTGCAAAAAAAATTATAGTGTGAATGATTAAAACGATTTTTAAAAATTCGTTTCGCTCGTTGGCCTTGACTTAGTTCAGTAAACTATTTTGTTTTTTTTCTGTATCTAACCTAATCTGGTGTCAGAGTTTTTATGCCGCCCGTGCGCCTCTGACTTGGCTTTACATGCCGTCGAGAAATATCTCTCAGGGATGCTGGTTTCCTCACGATGTTTTTCTTCACCAAAGCAAAAGATTACAAAATTATACAATATGCACATGAATCCAAAAAATCAGAGGTGCGTGCCTTTTTTTTTTTTTTTTTTCCGGTTGGGAAATCATCATCAAATGACCCCCCCACTCTGGGCGGAGCGGAAGGGAGTGTCAGACTTGTACTGACTAAAACCCATCCATGTTCCTTCTTTGCCCTTTGTGTTCCAGGGCCACGGTATCTCTTTCGAACAGTCCCACAGCCCTGGCAGGCATCGGCCCTTGCGGACCCCTACTTATTTGCTGACATCTCTTTGAGGCGCACGTGGAACAGGAACGCGCCGTCGACACGGCCTGTCGTCATAAGACGGCCGGACGGCGAGCTGGCCCCTAACTCGCCGTTCACAGGCCCGCGCCTACGGTGGCCGGGAGCCACCACGTGACCCTCAACGCCCAGGGCGTCTCCCGCGGCGGCTGGGACGTAAGGGTCTTTCCCTCTCACGTCCCGCCACCTCCTTCACTAGCATGACTGCTTCGCAGAAGGAAGTGACGGCTTCCCATTCCCTCTCGCCCCGGACCATGGCTTGAACCAAGGCCGGACGCGAGAGACCGCCGCCGCCAATCGCCGCTACGAGGACACGGCGGTGCTCCGCCCAAGCGGGGCAGACCTCCACGGTGTGCTCCACCGTGTCCTCCGGACGATCCTCGCAGTGGAAACACCCGGGCGTTTCCTCCCGCCCGATTCGGTGCAGGAACCTCCCGAAACAACCGTGTCCGGTGAGGACCTGCGTCAGACGGTAGGTGAGGGCGCCGCGGCGCCTCTCTAGCCACTCCTCAAAGAGGGGACTTATCGCCACTATGGTGGCGTGCCCTGAGGTGTGTGCCTTGGGTTCGAACTTTAGGCTATTTTGAGTATAATGTTATGAATCAGGGAATTTACAGCTAAATTTCCTGTTATCTGACGTAACTTTTTTATTTGTCATCAACCAAGTGTTGTGCTATTGTTCATACCGGTCTTTCTACGCCCTCTCTCGACAGTGACAGGTCTAACCAAAACGTCAAATAGTTGCATCCGCCCTCTCGCCCTGACCAAGTGCAAACACATTTCGCCATTTACACAAAACTCGAGCAAATAATGTTTTCGCGCGAAAAGTAAGCGTTCCCGGTTAACCATATTAGCCTGTGGTAATACTGGTAATATTTCTTTTTTTTTGTAGCTAGCAACACTGGTTGGAAACATTTGTTTTACACTGATTTGTGAATGTTACTGTTCTTTTTGTATGGTGGGAATTTACAACCGACTTTTCATTTTTATTTATTGTAACTTTTTGGTGAAGGAGCTCGTGGCTAAATAATAATAGCCGCTAGGGGTCGATTTTCAGGTTAAACCGGGCTTGCCTAGGTTGGTCTGTGGATGGGTGACCACCCATTACTTACCGAATTTCCTCCGTGTCTCGGAAAGTATGCTAAACCGAATTTGTAGATCTTTGAAAGTCATTACAGATAGTGACCCGAAAGTCTGACAGCCTGTCTTACTAAGGGGTATCGTATTCGCAGGCCTGTGGACGGTGAGTCAAATGGGCTAGCTCCCCGTCTGTCCGTCTTATGATGATATGCTTGATGCCTGCTGGGGCTGCTAATGTTCGAAAGAGATACCGCAGCCTTGGAACACAAAGGGCTAAGAAGGAACATGGATAGATTTTAGTGAGTACAAGTTCGACACTCCCTACCGCTCCTCCCAGAGCGGGATTTAATTTACACCTTGCCTTCGGAAAATACTGGTGTGATTTTAAGCTTTATTCAAACCATTAAGCAACATCAACACAACATACTGACAACAACATTCAACAACAACAACACCACAACAATAAACAACACAACAACATTCTGATTCTGATCTTATATCACCATCAGCTGATTCCTGAACTTGCACTTACCCGTTCCCAGACTATAACATTCCAACAAACTTGTAACATTTCATATTTACAAGATATTGCTTACCATAAATCACAACCCGCACTTTTCGTTTCCAAAAGTTGCCATTAATAAAAATCTGGCGATCTTTTGTGTTGCTAGCATAAAAAATGACAATGAAACCTTTAACTGTAACGGTGGGCGTTTCAAAATGGCGAATGTGTGTCTGTTTTGATACAATGTTAGGTAAATATATCTTTTGTTATTTTCTAAGTTCTGTGTTTCAGTAGGTTTCCCAAAAGTCTAGCAGGAGTTTTAACGAGGATTATCGTTTAACCAAGCAAAGGTTATGGAAGTCAGACGCATTCGCCTCATGTAAAACTTTCTTGTAAACAAAATCATAGACTTCCAAAAAAAAAACATTAAACTTTTTGCAAAAAAAATAACCGACTTCCAAAAAAAAAAAACTATTAAAAGTGGAATAAATTTACTACCGAAAGTCGGTGGAAAATGGTAAACAAGTCACCAATTTCCAGAAGTAAAGTTATTTTCCACTTTTGTGTGTTTTTATTGCAAGTCGGTAAATTTTTTTGCAAAAAGGATTTTTATTTCAGCCTTTTTAGTTGTGGTATCTCACACAAATTCTTTTCGAGTATTCATTAGCAGATCATCCACATAGAGATCGAAGTAAAATATAAATAAAATTAATCGCAAAGTAATCACGGAGTTATGAGGTAAACAACATTAAAAGAAAAGTTTTTTTAGATGAACATAACATCACGCCTGTAATCCCGGGAAGGGTTACGCAGAGGTGTACCTAATAGTACACCCACATTTCGCCAGTTATGTTTAAGGCCCATGTAATAAGGGGCGATCCTATTGCCTTCAACCGGGCACAATCCAGACTCCGTGGCTGCCACTGAGAAATTCCTGATTGAAAAACCCAATAACACTTTGCCCAACCTGGGAATCGAACCCAAGACCTCATGCTCAGGAGTTGAGCAGTCAGCAGTCTTTTTAGAAGTCGGTTGAAAATACTTGTATTCAGCTGCATCTGGTCAGACTGGAAGGCGACCACAACGATATCGGCCAGAGGCTGGGCAGATGATGTAGGGGTCCCGGCCGGCTTCCGGGGCAACCAGCAGCCTGATAATTGTGTAATTCTCTTACAAGTTTATAAAAAATTTGGTAAATTTTCCGTTTCTAGTGTTAATGTTAATTGCAATGCCTTTCATTTTGACAAATCAACAAAATATCAAAATGGCTTGTCTCAATCCACTTTGTTTACAAACACAACACATTGGCGTTTTTAAAATTCCATTGCATTTTACCTGTTCACTTTGACAATAGTACCGTGGCGATCAGTTTGATAAAAAAAGTCGGCCATTTTGAAGAGAAAAAAAAAGTAAAATTATAGATGTTCGTGTTTTTATGTTTTTGTAGGCTTGTGGTAGGTAGGAAAGATATTGTGTAGCGTGGGTTCGATCCCACAGAATGTAACGGCTGATTTAGACAGGGTAGGTCAACGCGTCAGTACTGGCGTCAGTGCTGGCGACTATACTGTTTATATAGAGTCAGTAGTCCTGGTAATTTCTTCACAGTGTACACACGTTACTATAGTTAGTGTATTATCCTCTTGTAACTGAGCTAATAGGTTGATAACACAATTTACTAACTATATCACAGGCTCACCACATCGCCAAGCCAGGGTACGCTTCACCTTCAAACTTCCCGCCATTCGTGGTGACTGACAGTTGTCATTAGTGACAGCTACCTGACTACTTGTGTGTGAGTGTTTTCATATCTATTAAATAGATACACTACATTTACCAACTGCATACTAAGTATCATGAAGTGGAATATCAATTGTGGAATTATATAAAATAACTCCTGTTAAACCTCCAACTGTAAATAAAAATACAAATCCCAATAATTAATTTCCGTTCCACGGAAAGTAGCTATAATGATCTAAAAATTTAAATCCAATTGGTACAGCAATAATTATTGTTGCCGAAATAAATTACTACCTAAACTAATACTGACAAATTGAGACAGATTCGATTCTGATTAGATCAGAATACGAACGTTTCCAAAACACAAGAACCGCCATTTCAACTGTAAAGCTATTAATTCGACATGTACCACGGCTAACAAAAGCATAATCAGACTGTATTATATTCCCACTGCTGGAACAGGCCTCCTCTCTATGAGAGGGAAAAGACTTTTATCTACCAGACAGGCCCCGAGCTGCTTGGTCACATGACTTCCAATTTTTTGTTTGAGGACATGCTGGTTTCCTAACGATGTTTTCCTTCACCGTTTTGAGAGCAGAGGTGATGATGTAAATGATACAAGTGATGCGCCTGCCTGTGTTCGAACCCACACGGCCTGCCAGTCGTAAGCCCCCCGCTGCCGCTGGGCACTGTTAGTATTACTACTAACATAAAGAGTGTAAATAGACCCTTAACATAAACGAAAGGCACTTGTTTTCCCCGTCACTGCGATAATTTTTTTGTTCTAGACCATACCTGGGGACTTCTAGTTACGGAGATATTGGGGGTAAAAGTTCCTACTTTTTCACTAGTTTTTTTTTAAAATACATGTTTTTAATGTAAGATTTTTACTTTACACACCTCCACGACCCTCGTACTATTCAATCCATCCATCAGCACAATGCTATGAGTACTTTCCATCGAGTCCTACCGTAAAACCTGATTTTTCACCCCAAAAAAAAAAGTCGATTCCCAGCAATAATTTTTCCGTAAAGTTACTTAGTTTGATGTACAGAATGCTTGGTTGACGGATATGTGAAGGGTCTGTTTACACCCGGTATTATATCGTAAACCCGTATCCTGCATACAAATGAAAATAGCAAACACGACTACTCGCTAAGACGCAAATGATAGCTAACGCGCTTACGGCAGGCGCCAGTGGTTTTAGACAAAGACATTTTGAATTGTATATTGTAGATATCATTAACTGGAAAAGGCTAGGCAGATGATGAGATGCCATTAACTGCAGTAATGCCTGCCTTCACTAAGATTATGTGACACGTAAGTGCGTAAACATTTTCTTAAATTATCAATACAATCCTCAAGTTCATTTCGTATTCCCCTTTTTTCTCCTCGAAAACCGAGCCGATTCAATTATTTTTAACATTAACATTTTAAGAAATGTAGTATGTCTAGGTTTCTATCATTTTATATTAAGTTTAAAAAAAAACGAATTTGTCTGGTAGTCCTCTAATCACGGCCGTAAAAATAGGGCAATCTATGTCAATTTTGGAGGGTCTTTCTTTCTTAACTTAATAGTTGCTGAAAACAAGGAAATGACAGGGACTTGTCCTTGACCTTGATTTTACGAAATACAAAAAAAAAAAAAAAATGAATGAATGAAAGTGATTGCTTTAGAGGCATTATGCATCAAGAATAAAGGGCAATACGAATCGTCGATTTCGTCAAAATTTGTATGGAGAATCAGCCCCAGTTCCCTCATAATTCTAATTTTGAAAGAATTTTGAAATAAACACTGTATAACTACCAAATCACCCAAAAAGTAGAAAACACGTACACGCTTTCATTTTAACATAAAACACTAACATTTTTATGGAATAATAAATCTTGTTTTCATCGCACATGAAACTATTTTTTTATTTCTAATTCTATCAAATTATGACTACAATTTTATTGACAGTAAAACTGAAATGTTGACTACTTTTATATTACAGTTATTTTTTGAAGTTGAAACGAAACGAATTTTTTAAATCTTCGAGAAAACGAATGACGATTTTGACTACGCGAGTGATTTGTAAAAATACTTCATTTAAAAATAGTGCATAAATCATTTAAGCAACTCATGGTTTCCTAGTGTAATACCTATTGAGCATAGAGCACATAAAACAAACAAAATATCGTGTCGTGGAACAAAAATAATATAGTGCAAATGTGTTGGTCATGTAGAACTGTAAACAAAATGGCGGCTACTTAGACTTTCTAAATACGAAACGTCAAGCATTTAACGAATTCAGAGTATG
The DNA here is from genome assembly GCA_963576755.1 of Noctua janthina. Classification (NCBI taxonomy): domain Eukaryota; kingdom Metazoa; phylum Arthropoda; class Insecta; order Lepidoptera; family Noctuidae; genus Noctua; species Noctua janthina. The sequence goes on from OY755077.1 coordinate 809,051, forward strand.
GGAACCATTTTGAAATGTTTAGACTTTAGAGTCAAACATAGATTTGGATCTTTATACATAATATCGTTTTTGAATACCAATCAAAAATAATTGTAATTTTCAAAATAACAAACTATGCTACTCTTATTGTTAAGTTTCTATGTACGTTATGGTTTACTTAACTGCGAAGAAATTAGCAAAGGTGCGTTTTATTTTTATTATTACGTAAATACGTCGCCAATGACAATTATAAAAAAGATACGCTACGTTCATACTGAGCGGCGTTCAAATATCGTTGCGTTGTTACGACTGCGACAGATAATACGGAACGTATGATACAGAAAGAGATAGCTATTACGCTTGAAGTAGGTACTTAAATTACGACAATTGTCTGAATTTGACTACAACAATTTGCGCACGCTAGTGCGATATCTACCACTTTTTACCCGACTACGGCGAAGCCAAAGGAAGGGTTATGATTTTAGCAGCCTATGAATGTATGTTTGTATTTACGTACGTTCCTCCGTAGCGCCTAAACTGTTCATCCGATTTAGATGAGTAAGGTGTCAATCGATTCGTTATTATGGCCCGGGTAACCTATGTTAACATTTTAACCGACTTCAATAAAAACTTCAAGGGTTTTTATTTTTGTTTGCACGGAAGCCTAATTATTTTTCTAAAATAAAAAATAGGTACTAAGTAACCCCTTTTAACATCAGCTATCTGCCAGTATAAGGCCCGTCAAAAACAGTCCAACTTTTTTGGAGATTTGCTTGAACAAACAGACAGTCAAAAAATGTATTACTGTTATAAGTATATATTTTCAAAAAATGCATTCAGTAAAACCCTATTACTTTGTTTTTACAAGCAGACACTTCAATTTTATTTATTTCTATATAATAGATATACACACAGCGTCAGTAAGTGCTAGCCACCCAAGGCTTTGAACGCCATTGTCACGTATACGTCACAAGCAATTGACAAAATGGTAGGTAAAATTGTGGTTTGGCATGGAGGGTACGCACGTGCGTTTATGCTCTGGCGTTCAAAAGGTTAAAATGTTAAAGCTCGAGGGGTAGCAATTACTGACGCTGTGTGTACATTTATTATATACAAATAAATAAAATTGAAGTGTCTAGTTGTAAAAACAAAATAATAGCGTTTTACATAAGATTTGTTTTAGATAAAGGGCCTGCAAGATTTTTGTACGAAGCCTGGTCGGCCTAACTTCCGCCATTTTAATTTTTTTTAAAGTTACGGCCACGCATAACACCTATAGTAATCGGTACAAACAAGTTTTGTTTGAAGCAAAATGTTGTTTGTCCCATACAAAACTTGTTTGTTTTGATACCAGCTAAAGATTGATACAGGTTTTATGTGTGGCTGATCAAATCAAAGTTGCCATCAAGCTGAAGATTGACCAATCAAAGTTGCCATGATTGAATGGACTTTGCTCATATTTCGGAAACGTGACATTTTAGAACAGTTTGTCTCTTACAAAACTGGTTTGTATTGATACCAGCTATCGATTAATATAGGCTGTAAGGGACAGCCCTCCACAAACTGACAGGGTGCATTCAGCTCCTTATTTTGAATCATATTCCACCGAAATTTTGCGCTAGTTTTAATTTTTTAATACTTATTTTTTTTAGTTACTCTTCCTTTATTTCAATGTAAAATTACATTCCCTATACGAAGCACTCCATTTATGTAAACAATACGGCTAAAATAAAAAATCCAACAATGGATGTTGAAATAACCTGACGAACGTGAAATCAGCAGTTCACTTCCTCCTAGCTACAGAGTTCATCGAACTCGTCGTCGCACTTGCCGTTCGCTACGTGCGTTTTGCCACGGTAACGATACATTGTGTATGAGGAAGTAAAACAAATCAAATTTATTGGATTTCCATAACATTCCTGAAATAATTTCTTGTACCGGTCATCTTAGTATGATATACTGAATTCACCCCATCAGTTTGTGGGGGGCTGTCCCTTACATCCTGTGTAGGTTTTAAGCGTGGCTGCAACTTTGAAAGAAATTAAAATGGCGCACGTTAGCCAGACTTCTTAAAAAAGTCTTCCAAGCCCTTTGGTTCACTACCTAGCTTATGAAGAGGTGGATTAAAGTTAAATTACACTGGATTTAAAGTATTAATTAAAATTAAAATTATTTTATTATTCCTTATAAATTCATCGTAATTTGTGCTCTCACATTCCAGCGAAATTCAATGAATCCACAATAGTAGACCACCATCGTCGAGTTCTCCTTGAAGTGAACTCCTTGCTCAAAGATCTGGAGCAAAAAACAAAAAAGTTATCAGTGTTGAACGCAGACGACTACGAATATGACATAAGAAGGCAGGCATTTATTTCTGAAAAAATCGCTGGTCTGAGGAGCGAAATATCGGAGAAATACCAGAATATCCAGAATCTAAAGTACACAACAGAACATCCAACTGTAATTCTTCCATCTACTGATAACGTCCGTCTTTTTCCCCATCAAGATCATCCTCCCCTTTTCCCAGGTTCCCATGCACCCCCATCAGTCATAGCTCTGGATTCCGCTAGGCTGGTAAAAAACCCCAACGAAAAAACAGAGCCCTACTATCCTGGACACCAACTAATACCAATGAATTCGATTTATCCCAGCGTTAGGATGCCTCCTAGTATATTTTCAAAAATTAGTCATTACGTGGCTAATGATTCGTATCCACTAAGAATTTTTAGACCTACAGGACCTGTCCTTTACAAAGAACCACCATCTGTACCCAATTTTCAAATAATACCTCAACGTCCTATTTACGCTTCCCCTAGTCTACCAAATTTCTATATTTCTGGGTATACCGCACTGACCAGAACGATACGGACCACAACCATGAGTTCAAACGCAAAGGCCTGGTTTAACGAGATCGCACCGTATACACGCGACAAAAGAAAAAAAACGGACGCATCAGAAGACCAGTCACGACCCTGGCCTATGGGGACCACAGTGCCTATAGCTCCAAATATGCCTGAGCCTAAAAGCGATTGGTCAGACACTGACTATGCGGCACAGCTGTTCAATAAGAGTAAATATAAACCAGGGATAACACCGAAGGACCCTCATGAGAACTCGATGACGACTGCCGGAGATGTACTGTATGGAAGTTTGTATCTTTTACCATTAATTTCGTGATAATCATTATTCTCCTGCACGCATTGCATGACCACCGTAGAAACGGGTTTCTACGGTGGTCATGTTACCTGCCCTTATTCGACTTTGACGGCACGGTTGGCGCAGTGGCTGAGCGATCGGCTGCTGCGCTGCGTGTCTCGGGTTCGATCCCCGCACGGAACAAATATTTGTATGATCTACAAGTAGTTGTTCCGGGTCTGGCTGTTTGTGTATGTGTTTGAATGTTTGTAAACGCACCCACGATACAGGAGAAATTCCTAGAGTGGTGCAACGCTTTAAAAAAATAAAAATAAAAATTAGATGGGTTTATTCCCGTCTGCCCCATTTGTCGCATCTACAACCGTTGGTGGTGGTTGCGTCTATTCAGTCGCATTTGCTCCCACCTCTGTCCCCACTGGTGGCAGAAGACACTTAAATTATAGGAATCCTCCAACTTTGGTAGCAGACTCGGCGATCAAGTAGCCGTCTGACACCACCAAGTATTTCAAATAACAAATAGAAAGAAGGATGGCCTTTCCGGGCCCAATCATCATCATCTGCCTAGCCAACTATATTGAGGTCGGCTTCCAGTCTAACTGGATGCAGCTGAATACCAGTATTTTACATGGAGCGACTGCCTATCTGACCTCCATAACCCAGTTAGTACTGGGTAATACAATACCCCTTGGTTAGACTGGTTGTCAGACTTTTTGGGCCACTGATTGCCTAACGACTGTCAAAGATCTACAAATGACAGCCGGGACCAACGGCTTAACGTGCTTTCCGAGGCACGGAGGAAACTCGGTATGTAATGGGCGGTCACCCATCCACAGACCAACCTAGGCAAGCACGGCTTAACCTAAAGATCGATCCGAGCGGCTGTTATTATTTAGCCATGAGCTCCACAATGTTACAGTAAAAAAACATTACTGTTAAAAAAAACATTCACTGCTTGCCAAGTTTTTTCTGTAATATCCCTTTTAGAATATTCTTTCATTTCATATTTATTCAAACAAAGATGTTTGTACACCTCAGAAACGAACTTGGGTTCGATTACTGTTCCGCCATAAATTTCCCCAGTCAACCTAATGCTTTAGCGATAAAATTAAAATCTATTGAAGAAATTCGACATATTTTAGTAGCTTGATGTGCTGCCGTCTGTGCAGCGATTTTCAAAGCTTTTTGATAGTTTATCAATCAATCAATAATTTTATTGTCAGGCAACTGAGGCCCACAGATAAAAATAATCTTATAAAATAATAAACTAATACATAATTACAAAAAAACCCACTACTACTGCTACTAGACACGAATCGTTGACGGCGTCGTGTTTTGCTGCGTGGTGTCGCGTAACCGTCCTCGGAATCGTCGGTATGCGACACCTTTCGGCCAAAAGTCCTCTTTCACGAAGGTCTGCAGATGGTGAGTTGGAGCTGGAACCACGAACGACTTGAAGTTGATGTTGTGGCGCGATTCCAACCTTTCGACCCTCAGAGTCCAGTTGGTCTTTACTCTTAAATACAACAACGCAATCCAACGCATGAAACCAACACATGATGACTTTGCAATAATTTTCATCGCTGATAGAATGCCCGCAGATCTACATCATTATCGTCCACCTATTTCGCTGTTTATCTATGATTGCAACACACCTTCCGCCCCTTGGCAAATATGAGGCCAGTATACCATTGGTCATGTGGGTAAGGGAGACAGCACCCCATTTGCTACGATCCTTTCATCATAGTCCACGTCTTCTTACACGTTCATACATCTGGACTTACACGCACATAAAGCTCAAGTTCGGTCCGGCATGGAGTATTGCTGTCACCTTTGGGATGGCTCAGCCAAATAACAATAAAATTAGCTACACTCGAATCTGTTGAGCGCAGAGCAAAGAGGCTCATTGGTGAAGATAAGCTGGTTGGTACCAGGCTTCATAGCCTGGCCCACCGACGCAAAGTTACATGTCTGTCGGTCTTTTACAGATTGTACTTCGCTGAGTGTGCTCAAGAGCTCCAAGAGCTCATTCCACCATCTTCCTTCTTCCATCGGGAGTCCAGATGTACTGAAGGTTATCACCCACACCTTGTCGATGTTCCACACATTCGCACGAAGCGATTTGCCATATCATTTATTATGCGCACAGCCAAGGAGTCACGAATCATCTCGCGCGCAGGTTTGACGATTTTCAGCCTCCCGAACAAGCCGGATACCGAAAAGGCTTTAGCACCGTAGACCACATACATACGCTGCGGCAGGTTATACAGAAGACCGAAGAGTATAACCTGCCTCTCTGTTTGGCGTTTGTGGACTACGAGAAAGCCTTCGATTCGATTGAGACTTGGGCTGTACTGCAGTCTCTCCAACGGTGCCAAATTGACTATCGGTACATCGAGGAGATGAAGTGTTTGTTCAAAAACGCCACCATGTCAGTCCGACTTCAGGACCAGACCTCGGAACCTATCCTTCTGCAGCGAGGTGTGAGACAGGGAGACGTCATATCTCCGAAACTGTTCATCGCTGCACTGGAGGATGTCTTCAAGGTTCTGGACTGGAGAGGGCTAGGCATCAACGTCAATGGCGAGTACATCTCTCACCTTCGGTTTGCCGACGATATAGTGGTCATGGCTGAGACCATGGAGGACCTCAGTACTATGCTCGATGACCTCAGTAGAGCTACCGGAAGAGTGGGTCTTAAAATGAACATGGACAAAACCAAAGTCATGTTGAATGCCCATGTAACACCCACTCCTATCAAGATCGGAGACTCTACACTCGAAGTTGTAGACGATTATGTCTATCTGGGACAAACGATCTTGTTAGGTAGGTCTAACTTCGAGAAAGAGGTTAATCGTCGAATCCGACTCGGCTGGGCAGCGTTCGGGAAGTTGCGTGGTATCTTCTCGTCCAACTTACCGCAGTGTCCCAAGACGAAAGTCTATGACCAGTGTGTGTTGCCAGTGATTACATACGGGACCGAAACGTGGTCGCTCACAATGGGCCTCATCAGAAGGCTTAAAGTCACCCAAAGGGCAATGGAGAGGGCTATGCTCGGAGTTTCCTTGCGTGATCAAATCAGAAATGAGGAAATCCGTAAGAGAACCAAGGTTACCGACATAGCCCGAAGAATAGCCAAACTTAAGTGGCAGTGGGCAGGGCATATTGCTCGCAGAACGGATGGCCGATGGGGCCGGAAAGTTCTGGAGTGGCGACCGCGAACTGGAAGACGTCGCGTTGGAAGGCCTCACACTAGGTGGACCGATGACCTGGTAAAGGTTGCGGGGATCCGCTGGATGCAAGACGCACGGGACCGGTCAATGTGGCGACACTTGGGGGAGGCCTATGTCCAGCAGTGGACGTCTTTCGGCTGAAATGATGATGATGATGATGATGATGAGCCAAGGAGTGGAATTCCCTGCCTGCGTAGGGGTTCTTTTGGGTTGGCTCGTTCCATCATCGACCTCATCTCTGTTCTCAGGACTACATTGAGGTCAAGAGTAAGCCCATTTAGTATAAAAAAATAAATAAAAAAAACACTCATGCCGCTTGCGAGCACTAAGCGCCTTCCAGAAGAACGTCAACCAATATGATCAGTGTGTGTGTGTGTGTATGTATGTGTGCGTTCAGTGTGTGTGTCTTAAAGCACTAACATTAACTGACAATTCCTTTACAGAGATCAAGGTAAAGAAACCGTCAACAACGCAGGGGCCAGAGCAACGTCACGTCGTCATTATGGAACAGCTGGAAGAAGGATACCTGATGGTGTTCGCTATAGAGATGTTCAGACTGATCTCTGTAAAGGCCAAGCACGAGGTGCAAGAAGTCCTGGCACCTATGAGGAGGATCTGTAATTCGTAAGTGCTTAGCTTAGTAGCTTTTGCCGACCGCTTGTGTTAATTTAGAATGTGACAATCAATTCGGGTTGTACTCTGCTTTTAATAATATAATTCAATCTTCGAGAGACACGTGGCGCCATCTTTTATCATAAGAACGTTATTGTTGTTTTCCTCGGGAACAGTTCTTTTTTTCGGGATGAAAGGTACCTTATGTCCGTTTCTGTACACCTGACAAAATTTCAGGATTATCGGTTCAGTGGTTTAGGCTTGAAAAGGTAACAAACAAACAAACAAACTTACTTTCCCATTTATAGTATTAGTACAGAAGTATGGATGACACTCAGGGTGAATGTAGCGTCCAATTTTCAGAATCGTATTAGTAGTTTCGAAGGTTACCCCTGCATCTAAACCTAAAAAAAGTTTCTTCTGTGAAATGTTACTGTAGATTGGTATTCAGCTGCATCCTGTTCGACTGAAAGCCGACCCCCAACATAGTTGGGGTTTTGGGATCAATTATATTATACAGGGTGTAAACAGACCCTTCACATATCCGTCAACCAAGCATTCTGTACATCAAACTAAGTAACTTTACGCAAAAATTATTGCTGGGAATCGACTTTTTTTTTGGGGTGAAAAATCACGTTTTACGGTAGGACTCGATGGAAAGCACTCAAAGCATTGTGCTGATGGATGGATTGAATAGTAGGGGGTCGTGGAGGTGTGTAAAGTAAAAAATCTTACATTAAAAATATCTCCGTAACTGGAAGGTTCCCAGGTATGGTCTAGAACAAAAAAATGATCGCAAAGACGGGGAGAACAAGTGCCTTTCGTTTATGTTAAGGGTCTATTTACACCCTTTATAAAGAAAGACACGCTACGTTCATACTGAGCGGCGTTCAAATATCGTTGCGTTGTTACGACTGCGATAGATAATACAGAACGTATGATACAGAACGAGATAGCTATTGCGCTTGAAGTACTTACATTACGACAATTGTCTGAATTTGTCTGCAACAATTTGCTCATGCTTGTGCGATATCTACCTCTTTTTATTTATAATATCATCGGTTGGGATAATAATCCAGTCTCATTTCTTACAGTTTGTCGGAGGAAGGTCGCCTCGACTGGGTTAATGATCCACTTTTGATTTTGATTGAGAAACTGTCAACGTTGGCGTCTTCGGGAGGAAATAGTATAGATTCAATACGGAGTAAGTTCATCGCCATCATTCAGTCGACAGACAGTCTCGTGCTTCCGGCATCCAACTGGACTTTTCTTACCAGGGACCTTCTGGTTATGGAGATATTGGAGATTGAAACTCCAGTTTTTTGTACCCGACTACGGCGAAGCAAAAGGTACCTAATAATGTTCACCTGTTCCCTCATAACTTCTGAACAACTAATCGTAATTTAACAAATGAGGTGTCGTTGGAAGCGTCTTGATTGTCCACTGGTTATAAGTTAAGTGACGTCTCATTAAATGGATATGGCCGCCCTCTAAAGAACAGAGAGTCATGAATTAAAAAAAAAAGATGGAGTGTTTAGTATCAAATGAAAAAGCATAAGACTGTTTATATAGAAAGTGGGCAACGTCCAGAGCTGGGCAAAATACATGCTTTGCTTTAGTTAAAAAAATACAAATTACAAAATATTCATTATCAATATTCTAGTTCACTAGTTAGCCATATTTCTTATATTCCATACAGTAATATTGCGAAATTAATTAAAACAGTAATTGTAAAATAAGTGTTGTATTAGAAAACTAAACAAGTGTACCACAATGTTTATATGGGCCAATACAAGGCATTTTTAAGAAATAAAAAAGTTTTGTATTTCTTGCATATTCCCTATTCACCGCAGCCCCCGTAGCATGGCGTTTATCTATCTCTATTCTTCAAGAATCGACAAAACTGTTTCTATACAACTCGATATGTCTTCTGCCCTAGCACGCGGCGAGCCGTAGACTCGAGTTTTCACGAAGACAAAGACATAGGAATTCTTTCCTTAGCGACGGATAAGTAGCTAGTGATTTGGAAGAAGAAGACATGCTGCGCCGACCCCAAATGAATTTGGATAAGGGCAAGAGAATGATGATGTTAGATCCACTAATAAGGTTGCCTATTATTTTTACAAGGTAGTTGAATGGCGTACCTAACCTGAATTGAACTTACTTTAACGAGAACAGGCAGACCCTGTGATGTGCTAGGAGACAGATCCTGGCTCAGCTCCCTACACAAATATTGCACCATCTCTTTACTTATCTTATAATTTTCGAGAAACTCGTTTTCAGGGAGATCGAAAGCCCCGGTTAAAGCTCGTACATCGTTCCTTTTGGCCTTTCTTTCTTTCTTCTCGGCATAAAAACTGAGGAGATGGCGACGGTAGGACCCCGACATGTTTTTAAAACCAAAGTGGCTCACAAACACAAATAAGAGTTGTAATAATAATATTTTCTAGGTCCGATGTGATGTAGACTATTTGACATTGGTTGAGAAGAAACGTTTCTACACCCAAGTGTCAAAAGTAGAGAATAAATTGTCGCCATGCTCGACGTTGTCGATTTTGTTGACAGAAAAATAGAAACTTTTCTTTTCCACATGTCTAACATCGCCATGCTTAGGACGATAGAAATCTTTCTACAATCTGTCATTTTGTCGTTTCTTCCGCCGTCAAAACCCGTTTCCACGGTGCTCATGCTACGTGGGCAGGACGTGTGCCATCTACATCCAAACTGACTCGGCCACGTTTTTAAGGCCCAGCCATCTAACTGATCACCGAGCATGCAACTGACAGTAATTTGCAAATAATACTGTTCTCCCTTCAGCCTACTCCTCAATGATGTTCCATTCGCTGCTGCAGCGGACGGAGATGCTGTCTGATGAGATAAACTCCATCATAGACCACGCTGAGCTGTTCTTTAGTGTTGAGGAAGGTAGACGCCTCCTACGCTCCTTGGCTGAGTTCGAGGATTACCCTAACAGTAAGTACCATCATCACCATCATTGGTAGCCTTGTGCCCTCCACAGATTATACTATCTCCCTCCTGTTGTGTCATGCTCCCCTGGTATTCAGAACCTGGTCGGTAAGTAAGTTCTACACACAGGCCAGCTCTCTGTGAGTCGGAAAGGGCCGTCATCCACCACGCGGACATCGTACGAGTTGGTGTGTGTCACACGTTTTTGGTTTTAAGACATGCTGGTTTCCTCACGATGTTTTATTTCACCGTTTTTAGAGCAGTGGTATTCTTTACTACCTTACTAACTACCATTTTTATTTTTAATATTATAAATGCGAAAGTAAGTTTGTTTGTTACCTTTCCACGCCTTAACCACTGAACCGATCATCCTGAAATTTAACAGTGGCCCGATCACTGCGACCGACGAAGCACTCTGGTCTGTCGATTGTATTCATATTAGACTTCCATCAAGTCTGTGCAGTATGAACAGACAGGAATCAGTTCTCCGGGTCTCGTACAGCTTTATTGCCTCGACGCTGTTCTGGTTGTCACCGCTGTTGATTCAACTTCAGGCATTCAGGCATTGTTGTGGGGAACAGTGTGGTAGGCTAAGTCTATGAAGTTTCACTCGTCATCATTCTCCTGTTCTATCCCAATTTATTTGGGGTCGGCTCGAAATGTCTTCTTCCGTTCGTCTTTATTACTCGTCATCTTAGCAGTCTCCATATTTCGAGCCATATCATTCTTCACATTTTGATTCGTATTTACAGTCCATCCATCGTTTCTTTGATCTTCTTCTGCTCTTATCAGCATCATTCTCTTGCCCTTATCCCAATTCATTTGGGGTCGGCGCAGCATGTCTTCTTCTTCCATACTTCTCTATTACTCGTCATCTCACCAGACACCTCCTTTCTTGCCATATCATTCATATCTTCTTCTGCTCTTGTAGCCATACACATTCAAACTATGGAGTTTCACTGGTAACATCAATATTCTCCGGTTTCAGCTTCTACACCGAGTTATATTGTCTGCGCAAACCTCATAGAGAACATCCTGCAGCCGTTCAGCCGTCCGGCCGTCTTACGAAGCCGTGACCGTCTGCTGGACTCCGTCAACAGAGCCTTGCGGCGGAGGTTCCCTCTACTCATAAGAAAACGGAGTAAGTATAAGAACTCTTACCGGGAGGGGTTTATTTGCCTCATCAGTCTACCTTTATCAGCTATGAGGGGGTCGGCTTCCAGTCTAACTGCATTGAATACCAGTTATTTTCGCTTGGATTTGATACAAGCACGGAAGTTGACAAGCAGTGCTGCAGTTTGTCCTAGCAACTGGCCTGAGAAGGTTAGATAGGCAGTCTTTCCATATTACAAAAAAAGGCAGTACATCATCATCCGACTAGCCTTTTTTTCCACTGGGAAGAGCTGGACAGATCCTTTTCCAAAATCCCTTTCACTAAAAAAATAATTTGAAGTATACAGGGTGTAACGGCACCGACGCGAAAACGGTTACCACGTATTCATTACATCATTCTGAGCCTCCCCCCCCCCCCTCCATATAGATATTTTATCGGTCATTAAAAAAAATACGCTGTTTCCTACAAAAGTGCAATACCTGCACGGTTAAAGTATATGGAACAGCTGATTTTTTTTAATAACTGATGAAAAATTTCTATGTGGGGGGGCTCAGAATGATGTACTGAATACGTGGTAACCGTTTTCGCGACGATGTCCCTTCCACCCCGTATTCATGTCATGGTCTTGGTGGAGACCTTTGCTCAGCAGTGGGATGACAGACTAACAGTAACAGTAATTTTAAGCACAAATAAAGTTTTATTCTGTTGTTTCTTGTACCAGTAGCGATGTTTAATTTGTTGCATTGAATATTCTTTAAAAAAAATACCTGTAACAACTGTCAAAAACAAATGCCAGCCGGGACCAACCGACGGCATTTTTTATAACGTGCTTTTTGACTATGATTAAACGTGAAGATAGAAAATTAAAAACAAACAGTGAACAAACCTGTTCTTTATTTTCACAGTCAGGTCTAAAGGTGGAACTTACCGAAAGCGAAAGTATACGAAAATATCAACGCAAGAAGAGGGCCAGAGTATTTATTTAATAAACAATAAATATACATGGAGACACTAAAGTCAAGATATAGATTATAAGAACCCCACTGATACTGTCACTTACGAAATATCTTCCGGGATTACCCCGCGATCATGCGCTTGGAACAGCGTCGAAATATCGGGAGCTCAAAATAGTGAACAATCACGGAAGATATCCCGTAAGTGACAGTATAAGTTTAGTTGTAAACCGTGGCAACTATAACAAGGGTTCGAGGTTCAGATCTATCACTACAAAAAGGTACAGAACGATGAGTAGGAGGCCGACACCTGCCTTCTTACCCCTTGACCACGAGAATCATACTCATCGCGTCTTACGACAGCGACAGCGGAGGAAACAAATTGAAGAAGTTTTCAGAGAAAGCTACATCACCGCGACGCGATGGTACCCAATCGCCAAGGTCCTGGACCTGACTGGATAAACAAGAAGTAGAATACCTATAGACCGACCGCTTTAATGAGTCCTCCGTCTTGCCCCATCAAATGCGCATTAAGCGTCCACAAAGTCTTAACAATATCCCACAGGTATTACGATACTAATTGAACCAATACGTGATCAACCTTCAGAATATTCCATTTAAATTGATACCTTCGCGAGGACTCATTAAATTGGTCGGTCTATAGCTACCAAGAGACAATAACATTTCAACTCAAAAGTTGATACCATAGACGAGACAAATATTAAATGTAAACTTATACTGTCACTTACGGGATATCTTCCGTGATTATTCATTATTTTGAGCTCCCGATATTTCGACGCTGTTGCAAGCGCCATGATCGCGGGTTGACTGGAATTCTCCAGTCAACCCGCGATCATGACGCTTGGCGGGTGGATGAAAATTAAAGATAGATGGATGTATGGTGGTGGTAGAAGATATCCCGTAAGTGACAGTACAAGTTTAGTTTTACACCGTGAAAGCTTAAAACAGTGAATGTAATGTACTTAGAAAGCAGTTCATAAATGACAGTATTTCCAACAATATTATAAATAAAAAGTGATATCACACTAACGCGCGCAAATTGTTGCAGACAAATTCAGACAATTGTCGTAATTTAAGTATTTCAAGCGCTCATCTCTTTTCTGTATCATAGGTTCTGTATTATCTATCGCAGTCGTAACAACGCAACGATATTTGAACGCCGCTCAGTATGAACGTAGCGTATCTTTCTTTATAATATCATTGAAGTACAGACATAATCTTGGTCAAGACTCAAGAGGACCATGCAGAGTAGTATGACTTTTGAAGAAAGAACCACACGAATTTGAGTGGACCTGTTCAGTCAGTACAGCCGTATATTAAATAAAGGTCCTGTATCGCACAATCAAAGTTATCCGCGAGATGAGGAAATATCTACGACTCAATTGGTCTGAGGATTCTCTCTTTTCAATGGAGTATGAGAAATTTTACACCTTGTTTCTTATACCTCAAAAAGGCTGCCTATCTGACCTCCTCAACCCAGCATCTGGGTAACACTGCACGCCTTATTAAGACAGACGTGCTTTTCGGCTTGAAGCGTAGTACAGACGCACATCAAGCTAATAAAATCTGTCAAATTTCTCTATTACATTTTCAACTTTATCGCTAAAGCATTAGGCTCAAGGTTGATTGGGAAAATTTGAGTTTTGGGGAGTTTGATGTGGTGGCGTCTGTACATTCATTTATAACATTATAACTCAATGCTTTAAACATCCCGAGTCGACAGTCAAAGATACTTGAATGAAAGCCGAGAGACTATTTAGCGTAAGCGAAGGATAGTGGTAATGTAAACGTTTAAATAAAATATGTGAAATTTCAAATACAACATACACTTTCAATTATTAATTATAAGTGACCTGCCATAATAGCCTCTCCCTCTCACACACTGGAATACAGTTTTTAACCACGTAAGAGCGTTCATCCAACCAAAGAGTTGGCAACGTCGTAATTAGCTGTCAAATATTTACCTGTTTTAATTAATTTGGCAATAAGAAATATGGCTAACTAGTGAACTAGAATATTGATAATGAATTGCGAACGCTCTTAAAATACGTTTTCCTAACAAATAATTTATTGATCAACCACGCAACACCGGATGTCTATTCAACAATATAAGAACACTCTCAAAGCGCATGGCGGCATTTCTTGTAAACATCACAACAATAACAATTCTTAAAATAAGTGCTGTTACAATAGAACGCCTCTTTGAATGAGATCTGGGAATCGTTGAGAGTGAATGGAATACGTTAACAGATTAGCGATGTCCAATGGTATTATTTCGGTGTGCTACTGAATGGAATGCTCGATTCACATGATTTTACATTACATTTTTGGTACGGTACCTATAAACCGATTGGGCAGCCTTTTGACAAACTATTATTTACCTCTACAGCAACAGCAGTAAAGCTCTATACATATATCACAAGACCCTTAATAAACCCGAAAGGCACTTGTTTTCCCCGTCATTGTGATCATTTTTTTGTTCTAGACCATACCTGGAAACCTTCTAGTTCGGAGATATTGGGGGTCAAAGTTACAACTTTTTAACAAGTTTTTTTTATAGTACTGTTTAAGGTTTTAACTTTACTTTAATTACCTCCATGACCCGTTACTATTCAATCCATCCATCAGCACAATGCTTTGAGTGCGTTCCATCGAGTCCTACTCCTATGATAAAATTGTGTAAGTACATTAAAAACATTAAAAAAAAATTATACGGGGGTCTTTAATAAAGCAACAAAAGCCAAAACAACAGTTTTTAGAATTTTTTCTGTATGTCTTTCTGTCTACATGTTTGTACGCGCATGACGCAAAAACTACTGCACAGATTTGAATGTAGTTTTCTCCGTTCTACTGCTAGATGCTTAACTGAAAATATAGGCTACATTAGATCTAGTTTTGGACCCGCTAGGTGGCGCTGTGCGAAGCAAAGGCGGGTGTCTAGTCAGATATAAAATCAGAGGCTAACGTACCGTAGAAAGAAATGAAAGTAAACTTATACTGTCACTTACGGGATATCGTCCGTGATTGTTCATTATTTTTCAGCTCCCGATTTTATTTAATTCCGTAAGTGACAGTGTAAGTTTAGTTGTAAACCGTGAAAGCTTAAAACAGTGTAAGAAATGAAAGGATTTTAAAACTGTAGTGTGTCGGAGCTCGTGGCTAAATAATAACAGCCGCTCGGGACGATCCTTAGGTTAAGCCGTGCTTGCCTAGGTTGGTCTGTGGATGGGTGACCACCCATTACATACCGAGTTACCTCCGTGCCTCGGAAAGCACGTTAAGCCGTTGGTCCCGGCTGCCATTTGTAGATCTTTGACAGTCGTTAGG
The DNA here is from genome assembly GCA_963576755.1 of Noctua janthina. Taxonomy (NCBI): domain Eukaryota; kingdom Metazoa; phylum Arthropoda; class Insecta; order Lepidoptera; family Noctuidae; genus Noctua; species Noctua janthina. The sequence continues at coordinate 824,410 of OY755077.1, forward strand.
TAGTCGGAGGCCTAAAAGTCTGACAACCAGTCTTACCAAGGGGTATCGTATTACCCAGTACTAACTGGGTTGTGGAGGTCAGATAGGCAGTCGCTCCATGTAAAATACTGGTATTCAGCTGCATCCGGTTAGACTGGAAGCCGACCCCGATATAGTTGGGAAAAGGCTAGGCAGATGATGAGTGTGTCACTGACATCCACAAATTTAGACCCCGTGCCGCTATTGATAATTTCCTGAGAGACGTGATGAAATCCCTACTTAACAGTAGGTACAATAAAAAAAGTTTGTAAATAAGGTGACGACGCCCTCCCCGCTGGATGAAACTATGAATTTAAGGTGGAAGCGGCAGGGTAGCCTACGAAGTTTTTGTAATTTACAGGTCAGTGTCAAGTTGGATGTAGATTAAAATATGATTCGCGACCGTAACAAATATGACTTGACTGAGTTGTAATCATTAAAACCATCAATGCAACCCTCTAAGTTTCTTTTTATCCAATGGAATGACTATGTCATGAAAATATCCTATGGATATAATATTTAGTTATAAAATGTCAAACTAAACAACGCCACCTATTGATTGATCGGCGTACTATAGGAGATCGCTCCATTGCATGATTGTAGGAGAAAAAATCTTAAAAATGGAGGTTATTTCTATCACCGGAAAGTACGATTTTATTTGTTTTATTATAAAAACTTAGTTTATTTGAATTTAATAGTGTCAAGTTTAAATCAACCTTTTCTCATCAAAATAAAGTTTGTTTTGAATTGATTGTTAATTTATTTCGTTCTCTTATAGTTCTACTCTACTCAATTAGTGGCTTGTTCGTCAACTGGTGACTGTGATTCTCGCGCGTGCGCGCGAGTTGACACCTTTCCATTTTACCTATTTATTTTTGTAGTTAACTCGCTCGCACATTATAAAGTACAGTCAAATAAAAACGAATTGAAACTAATCTCTATAAATAACTAGCTATTGCCGCTGGCTGATTCGGTTAAGTACCGACTATCTACTTAGATTTCAGGATACGGTGAGGGGGATGCGGCCGACGACGAATGATTCCCAAGCATGCTATCCAGCGTTGCCAGAATGTTACTTTTGTAACATGTTACGTTACTTTTGACCTTCTCATGTTACCTCCGTGTTTTATTTGAAAGTCAAGTCATATGAAATGTCTTATACATTTAAGGTGGGTACCTACACTATACATTTTATAAGAAGTTTTTGTAGCTGACTGTGACATCTGACGTATTTAACGTTAGATTTCAAGATCGAGCGAGTTGACGACAAAACAAATAGGTAAAATCGGAAGGCCAACTCGTGCGCACTCTGAGTTTCACACTCGCCAGTTGACGAATAAGTCAAATGAAGACTCAACATAACGTCTCTTTTATTTAAAATCCTTGGAATTTTGTCATAGAAAAAGTGTAAACCGTAATTAGGTTAGGTTATTTATTTGTTTGTTTGTTTGGGTTTGTATTGTTTAATAAATTAATTTGGGTCTGTTCTTTTGTGTTTGTTAATGAATTGGGATGAGGGCAAGAGAATGATGTTGATGATGTCTGATTTAAGTGAGTGAAGAATGATATGGCACGAAAGGAGGTGTCTGATGAGATGACAAGTAATGGAGAAGTTTGGAAGAAGAAGACATGCTGCGCCGACCCCAAATGAATTGCGACAAGGGCTAGAGAATGTTGATGATGTCTGATTTAAGTAAGTAATAAAATATTTTTGTGTATTTACAAGAAAGTATTATAAGGGAAATATATATTTTTTTAAATACTACGACCCTTTTTCGAAATTATCAAATATCGGGTACACATCGATATCGATAATATAGATCGAGTAGCAGAAAATACAGATCTATGACGCGAATATAATCCTTATTTCTAAATTTATAAAGTTAAAATGTTATAATGGCGACCTCTGAGAATACTGCCATCTATGGTCAAGTTGCGGAATTTCCTCTTCCATTGATTCTAGTTCGATTTCAGATTACAAAGATACCATGGTGACCATCTGTGAAGAATATGCTTTACTTCATGGATTGGTCTACAACGTCACTAAAAGTGAAGCCATGGTCTTTGGTGCCGGTGGTCGATGTCCTGATCCTATCCCTTCGGTCAAGTTGAACGGAATATCGCTTGTGAGGGTATATAAAATGAAATACTTGGGACATCTCTTGACCGCTGACCTCAGAGACGATGATGATATTGAGAGAGAAAGAAGGGCGCTGTCGGTAAGAGCTAATATGATCGCTCGCAGGTTTGCACGTTGTTCTGTCATTGTAAAAAGAACCTTATTTCGTGCATATTGCACCTCATTTTACACGTGCAGCCTGTGGGTAGATTACACTCAAAAATCGTACAGCGCCCTTCGTGTTCAATATAATAACGCGTTCCGGGTATTGATGGGGCTGTTCCGCTTCTGTAGCGCATCAGGGATGTTTGCTGATGCGCGTGTCGATTGTTTCTACACCACGATGCGTAAAAGATGCGCTTCCCTGGTGCGCCGGGTGCGGGCCAGCCCCAACAGTATACTGCAGTGTGTGGCGAGCAGACTGGACTGTTTGTGTGTGAATCGTTGCTGCAAGCTTTCTACTTCGGTGTTAAGCTTGTAGCAGGGATTCGCATAAATCTATAATGTGAGACAGTGTTAGGTTAATTGTGTAGGTTAAGTTTACTAACATAGTTGTAAGGAAATATTGTTACTAACTTTGTGAGTCCTGTTACTTGAATTAAATATAATAATAATAATAATAAAAACGTCGTATGTTTTTTTCAGCCCTAAAGTAAAATAAATCCTATTCTTAGATTGCGAAGGTATATTTTAAAATGTAACTTAAATCTGTGAAACGACCAATCAAACGAATTGTTTATTTGTAGTGCATTTAAATGATTACTGGTTTATTTGTGTAAGTTTAGCGACAGGGGTTCCCAAACAAACGTCGCTTAGTACGTCCTCTGTTTTTCTGTTCCGTGATGGCGACAACCAGATGTCATTGTACGCAATGATTATATACAACATTAGTTTTAGTATATGCGAAACCTGAAACACGTGTCGAGTATTTTTATGTAAAGAATCTATGTACAAAATTTCAAAACTGTAGCATGAAAAATCACAAAGTTATAAGCTTGTTCTGTTACCTGGTTGTCCGCACAAAAACGTGGTCACCACGCAGCGCACCCACGCGCGCGCCTCCAGCGTCGTCTTGAGCTCATCGAAAATGATAATTTAGCAGTAGGTACCTCAATGATTGCGATAGGTACTTAATGTCGCTCGGTGTCCAACTTGTAAATTTCTTAAAATATTTTTGGGACAAAATATAACATGGTTTAAAAATTATTGGAATCGATTCAGGTACTTATTCTGAACAAACTATATTCATGTTTCGCGTATACTAAAAATAATTTTGTATTTGATATCATTGAATAGGTATTTGAAATGATTTAGGTTTCTCATATTATTTTTAATTTTTTTTCATTCAGGATTTATAGAGATTTAAAGTTGTTTATTCGTAATGACACATCATTAAAAGTGAAAAAATCAAGAAGTTTAATCGTCTGCGAAATCTTTGAAAATCTGGAATAGAAAAAAAGTAATTACAAAAACTAAATAACCTGCTTTTTTTCTTTTCAGTCGGGTTTTTTAGTTTTTATTATTACTTTTTATAAACATTTTCTTTAATTTCTTGACTTCCTTTTCCAGAGAGTTCTTCGCCGGACAAAGTGAGCGCTATTCTTCTGTGGAGATTAATGCTCTGAAAAGTTGAAGAAAACATTTAATGTGTATGTTTAATGGACCTATTTGGCGCGTCATAAACTAGACAAAAGTTATAGATGTCACATACACAGTGAAAAAACTTAAGTGGAAGTGCTCAGGCTATATGATAAGAAGTAAAGGGAAAAATGGATAAATCATGTCACTGTATGGGGCCCTAGAGATAGAAAAAGACGGAAAGGTCGTCAAAAAATAAGGTGGGAGGATGACATCAAACAGATAGCTACAACAACATGGCAATGAAAAGCCGCAAACAGGGAAATATGGAAAACTCTAGGGGGCCTAATCAGTGGCGAAGGGTGAAACTTGAGTCAGGGGAAGCCGAAGAAAAAAATGAGAATTGTTTTTTTTTGTATTTTTTTTTCTGTTTATTTTGACCTCATTTTCGTTATCAGCGACCCCGAAAACCATGAAAATGATACCCATGACGGAATAAACAAAAAAAAATACAACACTAATTGTTGGTGCACTCGATTTTCATTTTGACCTCATTTTCGTTATCAGCGAATCCAAAAACCATGAAAATGACATACGGTACGAAAAATCCGAAAATTTTCATCGGCGCCATCTTGGATTTACATTTTGACCTCATTCTCGTTATCAGCGACCCCAAATACCATGAAAATGATACCCATGACGAACCGATAAGATTCCGTGCCGTTGAGTGTAGATTATAATCTAATGGTTTTTACAATTTTACGGTGACATATAAACCATATAAAAACGGCAAATAACCCGAATAAAGGTATGTGACACGTAGTAAACGACCGATGACCTGGTAAAGATTGCAGGGATCCGCTGGATGCGAGACGCACGGCACCGGTCAATGTGGTGACACTTGGGGGAGACCTATGTCCAGCAGTGGACGACTTTCGGCTGAAATGATGATGATGATGTGACACGTAGTAAACGTAGAATCTGGTAGGAAAAATCAATCAAGATCGGACTACATTGAGAGTATGAAGCAAGCAGATGGTATGTCTTTATCCAAAAAAAAAGGATTTGATAAATATGGTCAACGCCAAATTCATCAATGCGGTTATATCGTGTGGAGCTCCTCAAGCAGACCCGAAAACAGCCCGGCTACGGTTCTGGAAGCGCGACCCCAGCTAGTCAGTGCGTTTGGCTACATCTCTTCTCACCGATTGAGGTATACCGCATTATTACTAAACGGATCGCACGCAAACCAACAGAAGACTTATTTGATACATTAGTGGAGTTACTGAAAATAACGGCTGCATCGCTTGTGAATGTTATATCGGTGTTATTCAATAGGTGTTTGCGTTGGAAGGCCTCCCACTAGGTGGACCGATGACCTGGTGAAGGTTGCAGGGATCCGCTGGATGCGAGACGCACGGGACCGGTCAATGTGGCGATACTTGGGGGAGCCTACGTCCAGCAGTGGACGTCTTTCGGCTGAAATGATGTACTGGATGCTATCCTGGTACATTTAAAAAAATCAAGGTTTCTCTGCTGTATAAGGGCAAAGGCAAGAAGAAGTTCAATGGTCAGTCCTGAAACATATACGAATTATATTCGCAAGTTCCAAAGCTGTAAGTTCTTATTTTATTCTTCCGAAAATTTGGCTTTAATGGTATTAATGATTGGTATTGCATCTGCAACTGCCTAGCCTTTTCCCAACTATATTGGGGTCGGCTTCCAGTCTAACCGGATACTACTTCTACAGCTCAATACCAGTATTTTACATGGAGCGACTGCCTATCTGACCTCCACAACCCAGTTAGTACTGGGTAATACAATACCCCTTGGTAAGACTAGTTGTCAGACTTTTTGGGCCATTGACTGCCTAACGACTGTCAAAGATCTACAAATGACAGCCGGGACCAACCGCTTAATGTGTTTTCCGAGGCACGGAGGAAACTCGGTATGTAATGGGTGGTCACCCATCCACAGACCAACGTACGCAAGCACGGCTTAACTTAAAGATCGACCCGAGCGGCTGTTATTATCTAGCCACGAGCTCCTAATAATTGGTATTAATAATTCTTATATGAGAACTAGCCAAGTCAGACCTTAGGCTTCAATATATATTAATATTATCCTAAGTTATAAGAAGAAATGATATTTTAAGTTGTTATAAAATATTTTATGTTGTTATAAATAAATTTCAGGACTGACCATGGAACTGGGCACCCACCCATATAGATCTCGCTTCTTTTGCCCCTGTCGTTGAAGTCAACAACCAAAGCATATATCATAACTTTGAACTTGGTACTCATTTCACATTTATGTTTTTGATGGAATTTATATTATCAGAAATAAAGGCTATTTGTATTTGTAAACTAGACTGGCTAGTTGGTGTTGTGGTCGCAAGTGCTACTGCTGAGCAAGACGTCCTGGGATTGATTCCTGATTGATTCTAAACAAACTTACTCAGTTATTTCCGTAGAGCTCCCTTCATCGGACATTTTGAGATCCATTTTACTTGACATTCTGAAATAAAGTTAGTAAATTGGTTATATTGAAGTGTTCTTTGGAGCAGTGGTGGTGCTTTTTAACTGACTTCAAAAAAAGGAAGAGTTTCTTAATTCAGTTGTACTTTTTTATGTTTATTACCTCAAAACTGCGTCATTTGTGAACCGATTTGAAAAAATCTTTTTTATGTGAAAGGATATATTTCCCTATTGCTAAAATTTCATCAAAATCTATTCAGTAATTTGTTTTTTTTTCCTTTAATACGTACTTTTTCTTTTTGGACTATGTTGATGACATGCTGAACCCTTAATAACTTCTAGTTACAATGTGTTAAATTTAATTCATAACAAGAATTTGTGTCGTATACTACAACTTATAGGATAAAATAAAAAAGTCGAAAGTAAAGTCGTTTTTTTTTTGCAAAAAGTGCAAAAAAAAAGACTTCCAAAAAAACACTAAAAAGATCTAAAATAACTTTCGGAAGTCGGTGACTACTTGTTTTATTGACTTTTTTGCCACCAAATTCCGAAAGTAAAGTTTTTTTAGACATTTTCAGTGATTTTTTGGAAGGCGGTTTTTTTTTGCGCTTTTCTTTTCAAAAAGTTTTTTCTCAAAAAAAAAAACCGAAAATTTTCATCGGCGCCATCTTGAATTTTTAGTTTGACCTAATTTTCGTCATCAGCGTCCCCATAAACCACGAAAATGATACCCATGAAGAAGAACCAAAAATTTTCGTCGGCTCCATCTTGATTTTTTTTTTGACGTATTTTTAGTTATCAGCGACCCCAAAAACCGCGAAAATGACAACAAAACCGAAAAAAAGTAAGCATTAAATACAGAGGAAATATAATAAAAAAATAAAAGTGATTTTATCTTAAATTTGTAAATAAGTCAACAAAATAAAAAATCTAGTTGGTACCAAATACGATGTCGACCATAACTCATTCTATCTCGTTCACACCTACATACTTTCTTTTTCTGCCCTTGTCGTAACTCGATAATCTTCCGCTTACCCAGCTCCCTACAAAACGGTACTACCAGCCGCGAACTCACGTGTGCGCATCCATACGATTTTAGTTTGTTTATATCGCTAAAATATAACCCGACCAAGTGAAATTGATCGTTAGTTTCGTATTACACGTATGTTACTTTGAGTTGATTGAATTTGGGTTTATTTATTTTAGATTGAATTGTCGCTACGTAACTTGGTAGAAGTTCTTTAGTTACAAAATTTATAGCTTCTAGTGACGGGGACTTTACTTTTACTTTCTACGTAGAGTGCCTTGTTCCCGAAGGGAAGCCGGCAGAAACCGGCTTCTTAGGTGCCTTCGAACCTGAGGCCTATGCCAAAGGGCAGGCTGATAATAACGTTACCGATGTCGTGAATTAAACTGTTATTATGAAATAAAATTCAAATTAATTTGTTTATAAAATACAATAATTATTTAAATTCGTAGCATGACCATATTTTAAAATGATGACGGATAAACATGATCACGGATAAACTGAACGAAACACACACACACACTCAGCGCCGAAAAAAGTTCGCGAGCAGACACCTTGAGTTTCGTGTGTCGGGAACAGAATCGAGTTGTGAGTGACAGTGGTAGCGGTACTGAGTGCAAAAAACGAACAAGAAAGAGGGTAGACCGATTTGTCTGCTCATAAACACCCACCCGCAATAACTTCAGTTTATCCGTGATCGTGGTGCTTGCAACAGCGCCGAAATATCGGGAACTCAAAGAAAACAATAAACATGGTAAATATCCCGTCTTCTAGTTGTAATAATCAATCATTTTATTGTCAGGCAACTGAGGCCCATAAATATAATGCACAAGATAATCTTAAGCAATAATAAACTAATACATATTAAAATTAAGTTTAAACAAACTTAATTTTAATATGTATTGTTTTTATTATTATTTTTTATTTAATGTTTCCTTTATTTATATTTTTACAAATCATTTACATTTTTAAATATTCCTTAGAAAAAAACAATGTAAAAAAAAACATTAAAAAATATAAAAAAATAATTATTTATTTTATTTTTTTATTATTGTTTTTTTTTATTTATTTTATAGCAAGTAAGTAGAATTATAAATTGATGTTAAATAAAGATGATTGTAACTTATATTAAAAATAAATAATAAATAGAATCTAATGTAATTAAAATTATCATTATACACGGTTATTTTTTGGTCGTTCTGGAACCGAAAGCCATAAACTCAATCATCGATTTCGAAACGATTGGGACTATTTTTTTCAAAAAGTAAAAATAAAAAAAATCACGAAAAATTTAATTTAATGTTTTTTTTGTGAAATAATGAGAACTCGAAGTAACGCTTCCTTGCGGTAAATGCATATGTGTGTGTAAAACGTATTCACGATCGGCAACACATGCGAACGGTACCCATTGAAAAATCCATTCATCGATCCGTAAGCCACGCCCCCACCCCACGCTTACAGTCTAGCCGTCGCGCGGTTCGTGTTCGGTCACTCACGCGCAACCTAATAACATGTTAAAAATGTGTCGGCAATACGCGTACTCCAATGTGGAGTATTGGGCAATGGTGGATTTTTATGGGATGGCGCACAATAACCTGGAAGAGGCTAGACGACTTTATGCTCAGCCGGAACACCTGAACTCACTGCGCGCACGTGGAATCACCGACCCTCAAGTTCCCTTCACCTCCACCATCCTGCAGTGCGTGCGTACCTTAACAGTGAGTTTGGTGAGCAGTGGATAGGTCGTCGTGGCCCTGTGGCTTGGCCCGCAAGGAGCCCTGACTTAACACCACTGGATTTTTATTTGTGGTCCGAAATTAAAAGACTAGTTTATTTCGAGGAGCATACTACTCGAGATGAGTTAAGAAGTGCGATAGTGAAAAGTGACAGATACACATTAGGAAAATTAAAAGACAATGTGATTAAACGTGCCCGTTTGTGTATCGAGCAAAGTGGACTCCATTTTGAGCAGTTGCTTCGATACAGGGAAGTGTAAATTATTTAAAAAGTGTTTAGCCTTAGTTAGTTATAAGTTGATTATGTTTGTAGATAGCTCCAATTTTTTAAATACGCCTGCGCCTGCAATACCTTTTCTTGATAATAAAAGAGTACTTACAAAGTTAGTAGGTAGGTACCGACTTAGACGTAAAATGTATTACGGACGCGACGGTCCTAAGCCCGTAAAAAGTATGAAGGAAAAATTAGAGTTATTTAACTGTTAAGTACGTAAACATAAACGCAATTTAGATCAAACACAACAAACAACACAATGGTCATGAATGCGGAATTAGTATGAATTTGTGCCCGGTTGATGGCAATAAGCTCACCCCTTATTACATGGGAATTAAACGTAACTGGCGAAAAATGTGGGTGTACCATTAGGTACACCTCTGCCAAACCCTTCGGGGATAACAGGCATGATGTTATGTATACCGTTCTAACCAAAGGATCGGTCGCGCAAATAGGTACCTACGCGATAGATAAATTGGTACACAGATAAAAATACGAAAAGCGAATTTAGACTTTATTTCTTAACCGTAAACGATGAAAATTAGAAATTTTACCCAAACTAGGTACCTAAGTAAAATACGCAGTTTACTAAAATTATTCTGAGAAACCTATCGTCTCGTGTCCGACCTGACTGTTACAAAGATGCACAACCGAATTACACGGTTCACTTTATTAAAATAAGGTCTTAATTCCAACCTAATACCTCCAATACCTAATAATACATCCAACTAATAATGAACTCTATTCGACAGACGAAACGATTCATTTTTCTGTGCGAATTGTCTGCGTTTGTAACAGCCGCCAGCATTACCGCAAAAAAAATGTTTTAGGCAGTATTATTTTATGAATCAGGTAGGTAGGTTCGATTGGTCGACACTCGATTTAAGGCCTAATTCCCAAGCGTACTGTCGTCGTGTCGGAGTCTAGTTCAATAGGTACGAGTAGTAGTGATTTCGTGATGCGAGAGTGGTGAATTAAATGCCAATTAATTTCTCTCGTTAACAAAGAGATGTGATAGTGGTAAAAACCGTGCCGTGCTTCTGATACGAACGAGAAATGATGTAGGTAAATGAACTTACACCAACCTAAATCGGACCTGAAATGAAATACTACTTGCAGTCGGTTAATAAATTCGTCCGACGTCCATTGACCCGCTCAACTGACTCGCAGTTGAGCGGGTCAATGGACGTCGGACGAATTTACGCACAGCTGAGCCGCGCTACGTCATCATCGAGCGGACCGCGTACGTTATTGCGTTTATGAATGAAATAGTGGGAGCCCTACTAAGATTTAACTCGAATGACAGAAAAAATGTGATAAATTTCTAACTTCTATATTAGACGTCATAAAAAAAAAAGAATATGCCAATAGTAACTATTACTCGACTGGAGTTACTGTGTTTCGGTTCCAGAACGACCTAAAAGTATTCGTGTATAGTTATAAGTAATATTTCTTAAATTAGAAGCATGATAATATAGTGAAGTGATATTAGAGCATGTACAATAAATTATAAAATGATGCGATGTAATAAAAATGGTCAAATGTATTTATATTATCAGAAATAAAGGCTATTTGTATTTGTAAACTAGACTGGCTAGTTGGTGTTGTGGTCGCAAGTGCTACTGCTGAGTAAGAGGTCCTGGGTTTGATTCCTGATTGATTCTACACAAACTTACTCAGTTATTTCTGAAGAGCTCCCTTCATCGGACATTCTGTTGTTGAGATCTGTTTTACTTGACGTTCTGAAATAAAGTTAATAAATTGATTATTTTTAAGTGCTCTTTGGAGCAGTGGTGGTGCTTTTTAACCGACTTCAAAAAAAGGGTGAGGTTCTCAATTCAGTTGTAATTTTTTATGTTTATTACCTCTAACTCCGTCATTTGTGAACCGATTTAAAAAAATCTTTTTTTTTATGTGAAAGGATATACTTCCCTATTGCAAAATTTAGTTTCATTAATTTGTTTATTTTCCTATAAGTACGTCTACTTTTTCTTCTTGTTTCAGTTCTTAAAGCCCAGAAAAGATGTCTAAGGGCGATGTTTAAGCTTAAATCCACTGATAGTTGCATGCCATACTTTAAACAGCACAAAATATTAACACTACCTAGTTTGTACATAATGGAAGTAGCTGTGTTTGTGAAGACGAACCCAAATCGTTTTAAACGTCTGACTGACGTAGTTCCACGTAATAGACGCGACAATAACCTAGTGTGTTCCCATCCCGCCAAAACGGCACTAATGCGCAAGAGCGTCTACTGCATGGCTTCGGTCATTTATAATAAATTACCTAAGCAATGGAAAGTATTGCCGCTATCATTATTTAAAAGCAGGCTCAGAACCTTTTTAACGCATAAAGCGTACTACACTGTCGGTGAATTCCTTACCGAGAAAGAATTCTGAAGAAAAAAGATTTTTTGCCTTTCTTTATAATTTGTATTGTGTTTTTAGATAAGTTGTGATTTAAAACTATTTATGCTGTTACTACTAATTGACATATTATTATTCTAGTTGGCATAATTTTATTCCGTTTGACATTATTGATAATATTTTTAAATTTATTTTATTTTTTTTACTTTGACCGTGCTGACATTTTTTTATTTTATCATTTTTTTATTTTATGTAATTCCAATGACATGCCACTTATTTGTTTGACATCATTGATAATTTTTTTTATTTTTTATTGTTTTGACCATGTTGACATTTTTAATTTTAATTTTTTATATTTTATATAATTCCAATGACATGCCGCTTATTTTAAATTTATAATATTTTGTAAACCAACTATTTGCATGCCCATGTGACGGCAAAATGTGGAGAACATTATTATAAAAAAAAAAAAAAACATCTATGTACCTATTACCCATGTTTGCAAAGAAATAAATGATTTGATTTGATTTGGTCTATATTGATGAAATGATGAACCCTTAATAGTTACAATGTGAAAATTAATTCACTACAACTAAAAAGGATAAAATAAAAAACTTTTTGCAAAAAAAACCGACTTCCAAAAAATCACTGAAAAAGACTAAAATAACATTACATTTGGAAGTCGGTGGTAAAAAAGTCAATGAAAATAATAAAGTCACCGACTTCCGAAAGTAAAGTTATTTTAGACTAGTGTTTTTTTGGAAGTCGGTTTTTTTGTGTATAGTGTTTTTTTGGAAGTCGGTTTTTTTTTGCAAAAAAGTTTTTTATTGAAATAATTAAAATAAATGGTCTGCCTTTGATGACGAGTTGATAAAGAAGTAGGAAATAAATAAAAAGATTTTCTATGCCGACCTCAAATACAAGCAAGAGAATGATACTTATTCCATTGATGTGTGCTGGATACCTCAGCCCTTGCGTGGTGGTTGATTGACCAGTTGCCAGTCTTCCTGTAGACTCCTCTTCCAACATTCTCTCCACCAACTTGCTTTTGATCTCAGACTTATAAGAGATACCTGGTTTCTCCGTCGTCATATAAAACATTAATATCGTTTTCTGTTGACGGTTACTCTCATCTCTTTCAGAATTTTCACGTATTATTGTTGCATCTTCTTGTCTTGCTTCACTTGAGATTCTGATTCTTTTGTTATCTTCCTTTATATGCGCTGTAGTTCTTGTTGGGTTTGTTTTCGAAGATGGCGTTGTTGTTTTATCTTCATTGGAGACATTTTCAGTGATCTCGACAGTATAAATTTTAATATTTGATTTAAGTACAGTAGGTTTAAAATCAATAAAGTTTGTTGTAGAGATTGTAGATGATGAAAATTCTTTGATTTTTGCAATAAGTTTTCTCAATTCTTGTCTATAGTTGGTTTTAAAATCTGTATCAATGAAAACAGCAGTTCTTATGCATTCCTTGATTACTCTGACGAAATCATCTCTAGTCCTTGTTTTTCCATATCCGCCACTAAAGCCCTTCAGATCTGTTAAGATTTGTCGGAACTTTTCTTTAGCATAATCTTTGTACAAATCATTGATATAATCCAGCAACTCTTGAGTATTTCTGTCGTACATGTTTAGCCGTTTCATTATATTCATACTTTTGTTAATAATAGTTCTCTTTTCAGAAACTGATTTCCTTGTTAAGAAATCTAAATTCTCAGCAAGGAAACAGCGGAGTTCACGTTTGCCTTTCGACTCGTAGAACTTGCAGCCTTTGTAGTGATACTTTTTGATTTTTTTGTCTAGAATGTTGATGAAATCTTCGAGTATGCCATCGTTATAAGTATTGAGTATGGTAACTATTTCTTGAATGAAATCCGTGAAGGTTTCAACGGTGGAGTAAGGTGGCAGGATGTTTTTATGACCAATAAAGGATTCATCTGTTTCTTTTTTCTTAACGTTGAATTCTTGACTAGTTTTCAGAGCTAGATTGGCGCGTCTCTCATCTTCTGTCGATGTGGTAACATGGTTTGAGTTTATGTAAGCTTAAAAAAAAATTGAATGTCAGATTATGATCGGCGGTAAATTTAAACCTGTAAGATTGTCAGGATTTATTCCGTTAGGCTCGTACATCATGTGGGCAGACGATGGGTTTAGTGTTATGAAAACACACTGGGTGCGATACACTGCTTCTATTAAACTAACAAATTACTTGAAATTACAATTTAACACAATCCATTATCACTGACAGGACTATTGTAGCCACTGAGCCTGATATAGTGGTGGTGGATACATTAGATCGGCGCGCAATCATTGTTGACATAACGGACCCGCAAGACGAGCACACGAAGTTCGCGACATGCAAGAAAAAAAGCAAATCAGGTATTTTGATTTGGCTCTCGAGGTTGTGAACTTAGCAATCATTGTGCTGATGGTCGTTTCAGCCAATGGCTTAATTGCCAAGAGCCTCGACCAATACCTGAGGAGGCTCTCGTTAGGCAGCTGGATCAAGGGCTTGATTCAGAAAGCGGTACTCCTGGACACGGCTCGTATTGTTAGAAGGTTCCTCTCTCTAGAGCCCCGGTAGCTTGGACCTGTTACCAATACCGGTGGGCAACTATTTTTTATATTTTTAAATGATTTTATTTTTAAAAATGTAAACTTAAACGTAAGAAGAATAAAAAAAGGAAATTACAATGGCAATAATTATAAGAACGTGTAGGATTGACTTATATTACCGGAAGGTTTTGACAATTCTGTTTGAACGTGTCGTAGTAGTTGTAGATAATTATACCGTACGACCACTTTCAGCGTGCAGCTCAAGATGGCGCTGCTTGTCAAGAAAAAATGCATTGATATGTCAAACTTGGTACATTTATTTTAGTTCTGTGTTTTCCCGTCTGCACAGATAAGTTAGTTTAAGTGTACTACACGTTATGAGAGCGATCGTCACTTGTCTCGATCGATTGTTGCCTTCTCGACTTTACAACTTGTTTATGGTGTAAAAGACAAACGGAAACAGTAGACACAACATGTAGAACACAAACACACGAAGTTTTATACTTTTGTGTCAAAGTTGTACCGGCACTACAAAGAACAACATGAAACAAAAAAGTACTACAGCGCCATCTATGACACAGAGGATGAACTAAACATCGAAATACACTTAAATCCTACATCGCGTAAGTAAAGTTATCCGCGACTTAAGACTTTATGGAAGAACCCTCAAACATTCTACATGTACAGGTTATTTTCGAAGGGGATGGCGGGGTCTAGCGAGAGAGCGAAGCGCGCGAACTAAGGCCCCGGCATCCCCTTCGTGTTAGGTTACTTTATACTACCTACTGTTTTAAATTTAATGCAAGTTTGGCGCCATTTTAAGAAAATTTCTGCATAGATAAATTGTTTTTAAATATAATTCTTTAAAAAATATTTCTTGAAATAAACACAAAATACATACCAAATGTCCCGAACAACAGAAAGCAAGTACACACATTCATTTTGTTTTTAATATAAAAATACTAATATTTTTATGAAATCATAAAACTTTTTGTACATAGCACATGCAACATTATATAAATCTAATTTAATAAAAATATTACTCGAATTTTATTGATAACAAGCTGTTACCGGTCCGCGACCTTCCTATGCGTGAAATTAATATAAAAATATTACTTCCTTATTTGAATCGAACTTTGTTAACAATTTCAAGGGTTTTATTTTGTTGCACGGAACCATAATAATTAAAAAAAAAACTGGTTGACGTTACTCCTTATAATATCAGCTATCAGTAAAAGTCCCGTTAAAATTGGTCTTGACATTTCGGAGATTAGCCGGATTAAACAGACAGACAAAAAAATATTATTTTCTTTTTGTTCTTCTTTATCGTGTGGTTAGTGCCTAACCTGGTATCAGAGTTGTTATGCCGCCCATGGACCCCTGACTTGGCTTTACATTGCCGGCGAGAAATATCTCTCAGGCATGCTGGTTTCGTCACGATGTTTTCCTTCACCGAAGCAAGTGATAATTATACAATACGCACATGAATCCGAAAAATCAGAAGTGTGGGTCTGGGGTTCGAACTTGAGATCTATGACATGTCCGACGGTCACACCACTAGGCCATCACTGCTATGATGCTGTTGTTGTTTTTTGTAATAAATACCGTATAACATACAGTGTGGTAGGGACAGCGTCGCGAAAACGGTTACCAAGTATTCAGTACATCATTCTGAGCCCCCCCCTACATATAAATTTTACGTTTAAATATCGTCCACATTACACTAATTTTTGCTTGAATCAATCGGTCTTGGCAAGGTTTGGACACTGTTTTATAGACAAAAGTTTTATAGAATTTCGTTTCATTTAATTTTTTTTTTTTCACATTATCATTTCACATTAAATCGTAATTTTTGTTAATGTTTCGATATTCATATCATAGAATAACAAATCAAATATTCTTTATACTCATATTGTTTAGTTAATATAAAATTTATTACCAAGAAAAACATTTTATCGATCGACCGTTTCTAAATGTTTCAATTCATACCTTTGACAAAATGCATACCCTCCTATAAAATAAAAACAATACGGGTAATCTTGTTATTCTCAATAATAGTGACTTAATACTGTGTTTATTTTGCGGTTCATGGAGTGCCATAATTTTATTACTGCGACCAATTTCGACGTAAAATAAGGTAAATATCAAAATGTTGTAATAAGGCGTAGTCGATGGGTAGCCCGGCTCCTATTTCTGTCTGCAGGGTTTACGGTAACCTAACTGTTCTGTCCGGAGCCGGTGTGCCCCAAGTCCTGAGCTCGCTTCACTCGGTCTTGCATCCTAAGTTTTTCTTGCCACAATGCCTTGTTTATGATAATGTGGTGAGTAGTGTATACAAAACAACACAAAAAATAGGGGTACGATAGACGCACTCGACTGTGTGTATATTTATTTATAAAATTATGGATAGCAAAACGTCTACTTTTACATTTTTGTTGAAATACCAGGGAAAAATACACCGAACAAACAATATTCGTTAAAAAACCATTCTACAGTTTGATAAGTTTGTTAAATAAAAAAATGTGATTATAAAAATTCATTGAATTGTACAAGAACCAAATATTATATGAAACATTTTCGGCGAAACGAAATTCTATGAGATTGCTGTCTGTGAAACAAGGGGACACCCTTGGCAAGCTATACAGACACGCACAAATCATCGCGCATCACCTCTGAACAGTGAACTACACTGACAGTACCTACACCTTATTCCCATTCAACACTGAAATCTGAGCTACACTGACAGTACCTACACGTCCTACACCTTATTCCCATTAGTCGGGTCCACACCGGACGATCCATCGATCCCGCGATCCGCGATCCAGGATCGCGGAGCGTGGATCGTGGATCGTGTTAGGCCGATCCACTCTTGGAAACTTGCGATCCCAAATATGCGCTCCAAGCGATCCTAAGGCGATCCGTGATTCAGCCAGTCTAACTCTTGTACGATATGGAGTCACACGTACAACGGCGGCGTCTTGCCGTTGCAGCAGTAACTTTTATTTTGCTTAAATGCTTGCGCAAAAAATCACAAAAAAGAAAACGACGGTTTTGGGTGAAACAAATTTACAAAAATCGCTTGGAATCTGGGACTCAGCTGTACGCAGAGTTAGTGTCAGATAAAGTTGAACACAATTTTGCAAGAATGAATGCTAATCAATTTGAGATATTGTGTTCATTATTAAATAACAAGCTAAGAAAGAATGATACAAATTATAGAGATGCCATTACTGTGAAGGAAAGATTATTACTAACATTAAGATTTTTAGCAACTGGAGATTCGTACGTCAGTTTGCAGTATCTGTTCCGCATTTCCAAACAGTCTATATCGATAATTATTCCTGAAGTTTGTGAAGCCATCATTGACCTGTTAAATGATTATGTAAAGGTAAGTAAAACCATACTTTATTACTCAATAAAAAAGTAGTGTATTACAATCATAATTTAAAGAAGTAACATGTTTACAATTATTAATTATTTTTTGAAAACATGATATAGGTAGGTACTTATTTAATTCGGTGGTGACTGTGGAAGTGAATAATCCTGAGGTTTCAGAAACTGGGACTGCGATGAATTGGAGGCTAGATGAGCAGACGGTGATGTCTGTGGAATTGGAGCTGGATAATTTTGAGGTTGTAGAGACTGGGACTGTGATGAAGTGTATGCTATTGGTGTGCCAGGATATGAATTAGTGTAATATCCATAATTGCTATCCCCATATCTTCCTGTGTCAGCTTGAAAAATAACTTGGCATATAGCATTTTTGACATTAACTAATGTTACTGCATCATATTTCCGCAATTCAGTAGATATATACTGCCCGAAAGCAATGTAAGAATCAGTTTCCGGTTGTGGTGGCTGAGCACATTGTTGCAGAAGTTGGAAAGCCTCTGAAAGAGTTTCATCTGATATGTCATCTGCATTATTAGAAGTAGTTTTCTTTCTTTTTTTTGTTCTTTTGTTTGTTGTTTGGACACTGGATTGTGCATTCTGATCATTCTGCTCTCTACTCTGATCTGTGTGGTGGTTGGCTCTCTCCGGTTGTGTGTCACTAGTAATGTTACTGTTCTCGTTTTCGCTCACTGTAGTATTAACTTCAAGTTCCCCTTCAGTCGTATCAGATTCTACCTGTAACAACAATTATTATTACTATTTACTGCTTATTCTTATTTTCAGCTTTATATTATAATTAAGATCTCCTTTATTTTCAGGTGCCGTCAACTAAAGAAGAATGGCGTACAGTTTCTCAGCAATTCGAGAATAAGTGGAATTTCCCACACGTGATAGGAGCGATGGACGGCAAACACGTCGCTATACAATCGCCTTTTAATAGTGGCAACGACTTTGATAATTACAAATTATTTCCTAGTATTGTTCTTTTTGCATTAGTAGATGCAAATTATAGGTTCCTGTATGTGAATGTTGGGACTAAAGGCAGAATATCAGATGGAGGCGTGTTCAAAAGCACAAATTTATATAAAAAACTTGAAAAAAAAGAGCTAAATATTCCTCCACCGGAGATATTGCAAGTTCCCTATAAAATTGAGGTACCCTATTATATACTAGGTGATAAAGCTTTTCAGCTTAATGATTATACTATGAAACCATACGATGGTACACGGGAAAGGGGTTCTTGTGAAAGAATTTTCAACTACCGACTGTCAAGAGCACGTAGAGTAGTTGAAAACGCGTTTGGAGTACTTAGTTCTGTCTACAGAGTCCTGCGTAAACCTATGCTTTTGGAACCAGAAACTGCGACTAAAGTCGTGCTGGCAACGGTTCATCTATATAACTACTTACGCAGTAATCCTAACTTTATATCGCCAGGAACGTTTGATACAGTACAGGAGAATGGAGATGTAATACCTGGAAGCTGGCGAAATGAACCGCCATCACAATCGCTACAACCGATGGCCGTCGTACCAAGAAGAGCAACAGAAAATGCCACTACAATACGGTCCCACTTAGCAAGACACTTTGTTACAAACCATACAATAGTTTGGCAAAATGAATATCAGTAAACTAATAGCTCACATGTTCCAATGTATCGCGTGTGGTTCCGGGTTCATTTTTATCCGCCATAAAGTCGAAGTCATCATACGCAAACCACTTTGATTTATATGTATCTTGAGCACCTGAAATAAACAAGTTACTCATTAAAATAACCACGTGTATTTCTAACAGCTTAAATGTAAAAAGCGAAATCACGTGAAATCCACAGTAAATATTATGATGTAATTACTTATAATAAAATATATAATTTTAATACCTACAGATAAAAAGTAGCTTTGTTTTCTTACCGGATCCAGTTATACGGCTTTGCTTCTCTCTGTGTTTCTCCCTTCTGTAGCCTCCCGCCAGAGATCGCATTTTTTTCTTTAGGTTCTCGATCGACTTATTCCCCATTTCACGAGAAATCTGACGCCAAGCATCATCTCTAACACCTCTATTGGTGTAATTAGAATCTTTGGGATCCCATAAACATTTAAATTCTTTATAAAGCGATATCAAACGGCGACTTTCTGAGATGTCCATGGCGAGGTGGATCGCGCGAACCAACACAACCGTCCACACCGCGCGCATCACGCAACTGAGGCACCTTTGAGGCTGGCACAAAAACCGACCGCACACGGATCGCGCGAGGTAGGGAGCGCGCGCTCCAATACGTGCGCATGGATCGCGCGCGGCACGTCCACACCGCCTGCATCTTTGGATCGCGCTGCTGCCGCGCGCGATCGGAGCGCGATGGATCGTCCGGTGTGGACCCGGCTATTCAACACTGAAATCGTTCTACGTGTTTTTAATTTTTTGTTCACTTTTTGACGAGGCAGGCGTGTTTTCAATTTTTTTTTTAATATTCTACCCATGAGTTATAGCAACGATAAACAATTTATTGTACATCACTATTGTATTCGTTGCACATCGTAAGAACAGTAGGCCGCACATCAGTCATAAAACTTTGAACTTGAGCTGGCCGAACGTAGTACAGAGTTTCAATAGAATAAGGGCAACACTGGTCATAGTGTGAGACGCTCCCTAGCTAGATGGACCGGTGGCTGGGACAGAGTGGATGCAGGGAGCGGGGGAAAGGTGTTATGGCCCAGAGAGGGAGGCTTATGTCCAGCAGGGGACTGTCATAAACTGAGTTAATAAATTGATTTAAATATTTAAACTTCACGGAGTAAACCGTTTACATCGTACAGTTTAAAAATATATTGTGAATTGTTTAAATGTATTGTGTGTTGATTAAACCTTTTCTTAAAATCCATAATTGTTAAAATTCAGACCATCATTAATACGACCAAACGCATCAACCTGACCATTACGGAGAAATGGGTTCGGATCAGGATCGCCACCGTCATAATACAGGTTCACTTCAGGGTAACCCTCAGTTATTGTGATAACCCCAGCAGTAGCATTAGTCACAACGGGTTCAAGTTCTGTTGTGTCTGTAACTTTAACTGAATTACCAGTAACCGTTGCCTTACTATTATCATTTTTTTCTTTGCTTAAGGCATTTTTATCATTTACATTATTCTTTGTGATCTGAGATATATTTTTTTTATCAACAAATGTTGTATTGGCTACGTCTCTGTTTATCACGCTTTGTATATAATATGTGGTGTTCTTTGTTGTAGATTCAGTGTTAATTGTACTGTTTCCGTCATTATTTTTCTTATTAAGTTCTTTTTTATTCATATCTTCGTATTCTTTCATCGATCTCATAACGTTATATTTCAACGTTATATTTCCAACTTTATCTTTTGCGTCATACTTATCAGTATAATTATCATATTCCTTACATTTAACATTAACCATTTGCTTTAATTGTTGTAAATCCTGTTCAAGAGCGTCTGTTCTTTTAATGACATTTTTGTTGAAATCTTTGGCTGCGACAGTATTGTTAACATTACTACGTCTTGTTAGAACTATTTGCTTTTGTTTGTTGCCCTTTTTGAATTGTATTTCTATTTTACTTTCGTTGGACAATAAGGCCGATATATTACTATTTAAGCTACTTAATGGCTTTCGATATATAGATTTGTAAGTTCGCGAGGATCTTGAACGAGGGTTTGTAAGAGCAGTCGGTTTCTTTGGTTTGGGCTCTGGTACTGCTCGCATAGCTCTAAAATGCATAATTGGTTCTGTAACTATAACTCGTTTCGTTTGTTTAAAAGATCTTTGATACAATGTGGTGTCATATCTGGATCTGAAGCAATGTTTCGGGTTATGCAAATTAATTCTAGAAATGGCGAATTTCGATGGATGTAATGATGAAGGTAAAATTTCAAATACTAGTAATCAGCTGACGGATACTTAGACTGGCAGCCGGCCTCGCAAGGTGGCTGGCAAAGGCAAGGCAGGTGATAAGGAATGAAGAGTAAAGAAAAGAAACAATGAGATGTTCCTGTGAATGATGATATGAGTAGAATCTGGACACGAGTTGCCATGGTTGACCTGGAAGTGTTTGAATAGACTCCGGATACAGGTTGGCCGAAGCAAGGAAAACCTGTTCAGGAGGAGATTCATAGGTGACTCTGCCCAAGAGTGTAAATGTGGTGTTACCCCTCAAACGATGGGACACTTGATATCGTGTCTTGCCTGTCCTGGTGCTTGCACATCACAGGATCTGATGGTTGCTACCGAAAGTGCCAAAATCGTCGCCAAATGGGCTGACTCAATTTGAATTGTCATCGACACGCTGAGAAGAAGAACAAGAATGGTGGGGACAACCGAGATGACTTCTACTAGAGTTGTATGGAAGAAAATGACAGACTGCGCCAACTACTAGCACAGTGGTGGTTTTTTGAAAAACAGAGGACACTTTACAAAAAATCCTGTATAACGATTTCTGGATGAGGCTTATTCAAATTCAAATTCAAATTCAAATTCTTTATTGCTAACTATGTGTACATAAATAAAGTTCTTAACAGAGGATATCTGCCCACGTAGCATGAGCAACGTGGAAACGGGTTTTGACGGCGGAAGAATCGACAAAATGACAGATTGTAGAAAGATTTCCATCGTCCTAAGCATGGCGATGTTAGACATGTGGAAAAGAAAAGTTTCTATTCTTCTGTCAACAAAAGTCGACAACGGCGAGCATGGCGACAATTTCTTCTCTACTTTTGGCACTTGGGTGTAGAAACGTTTCTTCTCAACCAATGTCAAATAGTCCACATCACATCGGAGCTAGAAAAGATTATTGTTATAACTCTTATTTGTGTTTGGGAGCCACTTTAGTTTTAAAAACATGTCGGGGTCCTACCGTCGCCATCTCCTCAGTTTTTATGCCGAGAAGAAAGAAAGAAGCCAAAAGGAACGCTGTACGAGCTTTAACCGGGGCTTGATCTCCCTGAAAACAAGTTCCTCGAAAATTATAAGATAAGTAAAGAGATGGTGCAATATTCGTGTAGGGAGCTGAGCCAGGATCTGTCTCCTAGTACATCACAGGTTCTGCCTGTTCTCGTTAAAGTAAGTTCAATTCAGGTTAGGTACGCCTTCCAACTACCTTGTAAAAATAATAGGCAACCTTATTAGTGGATTAAACATTATCATTCTCTATCCCAATTCATTTGGGGTCAGTGCAGCATGTCTTCTTCTTCCATACTTCTCTATTACTCGTCATCTCATCAAACACCTCCTTTTCTTGCCATATCATTCTTTCGACAGTCCATCCATCTTTTCTTTGGTCTTCCTCTACTTATATACCCATCCACATTTATACTCAAACGACACTTTCCTCATTCCTCCGCATCACATGCCCATACCACGACAACCGATTACCACACAACTTTTCAGTCACCGGTGCCAGTTTCAGACTTCCTCTTATATACTCATTTCTTATTTTATCCATTCGCGTAACACCACACATCCCCCTTAGCATACATCTCCGCCACATGCAAATGCCTTTCATTCATCCCTTTTATCGGCCAACATTCTGATCCATACAAGACAGCAGGTCTAACCACTGTCTTATAAACCTTCCCCTTAATTTTAAGGGGAATGCGGGAGTCGCAAATTGTTCCCGTGACCTGCGACCACTTCATCCATCCCATCTGGATCTCAGGTCCATCTTATTATAAATATATTTATTATCCGTTGCTAAGGAAAGAATTCCTATGTCTTTGTCTTCGTGAAAACTCGAGTCTACGGCTCGCCGCATGCTCGGGCAGAAGACATGTCGAGTTGTATAGAAAGAGCTTTGTCGATTCTTGAAGAATAGAGATAGATAAACGCCATGCTACGGGGGCAGTTCTTAGAACATAGTGGCCCTGTTAGGGCATTGCAACTTCATCATGCATATATGCTTATAATTGTAACAGTAACAGTTGAACATGCATTATTTATGTTGAGGTCACTTGGGTGGTTGTAGTAAGGAGAGTAAATAAAATGCACAAGTCCGTAAAACCAGTCTATTCGATATTCACGCTAACAGGGTTAATACAGTGTTACACAAGTTACAGTTTCGGCGCGCTGCAAACGACTGCCGGCTAAACCAAATGCGCGGGGGAACATTACCATTTGCAGCGTTAGCACATTGCTGCCTGTAGTCCCTACATACCTCCCCCCTTTAAAAAAATAATAACTGTTGGTTTTTTATATCCTGCTGTCCTGTCTTGGCATCATTGTGGCCTGTCACCAACAACACAAACCCTGCGGTCCGACCTCCGATCGAACAGCAAAATATAATTGACCCTGACCTACATTTATACATTGTTATACATTGTTAATCTTAATTATGTCGCTAATAATTGATATCGCTAGCACTTTTTGAAATACAATAGCCTCTTTCAACATGACAAAATTTTTTTTTTTATATATACCACTGCTACGTTTCTATATTCAATACAATGTTAAAATGTTATGACAATGTTATGTTATGTTGTGTTGTTATGTTGTTTCATTCATTAATTAAAATGCAAAAAGTTATAAATATTAAATTTTATATAGGACATCGTTTTAATTACATTATATAATTGCTTATGAATCAAAATCTTACTTTTTATCAGTTACTGTTTTAAATATTCCTAAAGATTTCAACAACTCTGTGTTAGCTAACTGTACATCAATTACTGCATTGTACTCGCCAATGAAGTGCGTGTTTTTATGGTTGCTCTTAGACTTCGACTTGCCCTGCTTTTGTTGTTTGTCATCGTCTTGTCTTACTCTCGGTACAGGCTTCGATTTTATCATCAGGACACCCTCTGTGTCGTGTTCTGATTCTGAAAAGTCCTGCTTTGTATCATCAAAGTCTTGACTTTCACTTAGAAATTCAACTTTCTTTGAATTGTATGACTCATCTTCGGAACTGTACCTCGGTGTAGATGTGACATTTAGTTGCCTCGCTACTGTGGCCCTTTTGGTCATCTCATTCGCAGATATTTGTATGATTTCTGTTTTCTTCGAATTCCTTGTTCCATAAGATATTTTTTCTGTGTATAGCGTTATGTATCGCTCTGATTCGTACTTATTATGACGCTCCTGAGACTGTTTGATGGAGTTTGAACTGCTATCGAACGATTGTCCTGAAAAGATTTCGTCGCTAATGTAATCTTTGTTCCGTTCATCAGATTCATTGTTACTATCATCCTTCTCAGTTTCTTTTTCTTGAGCATGTTGGTAATATTTCTCTTTATTTATCCTGTCTCTTTTGTTTCTCAAATTCGTTTGTGGATCCTTCTTAGAATAAAGTCCGGGATTTTTATCTTTGTTCATTACATTTTCGGAGACTTTGACACTGTCAATGGCTAACTCACTGGCTGCATTCATTTCATGATTCCTACTCACTTCAGCACTTGATACAGGATTATTTTTGAATCGATTCCAAAACTTTTCTATTCTCACTTTCAATTCTTGTCTAGTATTTCTATCAAGCGCAGTGTAATGATCAAATAAAATATCTCGGACCCCTTGCCTAATAACCTTCACGAGATTATTGTGAGTTTTTATAGATTTCGTCTTCCTATAATTCTTTATGTCTTTTAAAACTCTATGAAACTTCTGTTCAGTATGTCTGTACAAAGAATTTATATAATCTAGTAATTCTGTAACGTCATTGCGATATGTTTTATCTATTATCATGTCCGCTTTTTCATTGATATTCGCTTGCGTAAAAGGAACCGATTTTCCTCTGATTATTTTTAATGCCCTGGCCAGTAAATTCCTAGTATCTTGATTTTGCATCAATTCGAAGAATTTGCAGTCGCTGTAGTGATATCTTCTAATTTCGTGGTCCAGAATGTGGAAGAAATCTTCGAATGCGGTATCTTCATAAGTTTTGAGTATGTTAACGGCATTCTGAATGAAATTTGTTAAAGTTGTAACTTTCGCTGCACTATACACATGATTCTTGTTATTGTTTTTATCAGTAGCTGTTGTTTCGCTGGTTATAAAGTTACGTACATTATCTAAGTTCTTAGTATCTGCGGAGTATTCTTCATTACTTAATTTTGAAATATTTTCCATTCGTGGATTGACACTTCTAAGATCTACTTTGGTTCTGACTCGTGTTGTTGAGCTTATATGTGCTGAAAGATAATTTAGAACGTTTTTATTATACAAAGAACTGAATTACTACATTTAGTTAGATCAATGCTTAATCACATCATCATCGAAATGATTGTCATCATCCACGATCGTCCGATCGTGGATGATGACAATCACCCACAGCTGGGTCTCTCGTTGCTTGCTCCAACCTCCACGTCCCTTGGCAACAATGTTGTAGTACCTACTTACATACATTGATTTAATTGAAGTCATTAATAACGTATGAAGTTTTATATTTATAAGTAACTAGCTGTTCTCGGCATGCGTTGCAATGCACCTTTTCCTACTACCTACCACCTGAGAACCTTCTCCTGACAGTAACAAACAGAACAAAAAAAGAATTAGTGAAATCGGTTCAGCTGCTCTCGAGATTTGCGCTTAGCAACAAATTTAGGGATTCTTTTTTATATTATTGATTATTGACAAAAGGAGTAAGCGACCTCGACGCGCTAACTGTTAACAGTTTGCGTTTTCCTGTCTCTTGTATCCTGCATTTTACAATATTTTACGACCTCTGTTGGTCGCTTTTAAGTATGAACACTCCGGATTTTTTCTCGACAAGAACCATTCAAAATGAGGCTTGAAATCTATACTAATATTACAAATTTGAAGAGTTTGGTTGGTTGAACGCGATAGTTTCAGGAATTACTGGTTCGAATTGAAAAAATCTTTTAGTGTTGGATAGACCATTTATCGAGGAAGTCTAGGCTAATTATAACATCACAACTACCAATACGAAAAAGAATAAGAAGAAGAATAAGAATCTTTTATTTCTAAACATAGGTAGTTACACGGTGTGTGAGATGTTACAATATACAAGTTAGATTCTCTATGTTTTGCCGTGAAGCGTACAAATATAAATGAAATAAATGTATTAATTTAAAAACAATTGCATGCCGTCATTATTTTATGAAGTTGTTATATAAGAATTGGAATTTAAGATTACGATAACATATTAAATTAAATGCAGAAATAAAATGACAATTATTTAAAAATAATATAAAAAATTTGAAATCATAATAAATTTTATCAATTAATTAGCAATCAAGATTAATGTCATGTATAAGAAAAAATATAACAATTAAACAGAGGTCAAATATAAAATATCATTAAATAATAGATGACAGTAAAAAAAAATGTCAAGATTAAATCGAATTTCGTCTTAAAAATAAACAAATATTATCAAAATACGCAACTGGATGTCAAAACAATAAATTACAATAATTAAATAATAAAGAATTAAACAGACATGTTCAATCATTAAAAAATTATAATAGTATTTTTTCCTTCAGAAACTGATTAGGAGCATCAATGAAACATGTTTTAGTAATTTTATAATAATTTCACGTGAACGAAGGTCGCGGGCAACAGATTGTAAAGTATAAAATAAAACTACCAAATATCCCGAACAACAGAAAACAAGTACGTACTTTCATTTTATTATAAAAATACTAACATTTTAATTTAATCGTAAACCTTGTTATGGATTGCTTATTCGTCAATTTTGATTTCTAACTTAATAAAAATATTTCATCAATATTATTGACAATAAAAGTGAAATAGTAACAACTTTTGAATAAAGTTTAGATTTAAAACACCGGCAAAGCGCAAACCAGCGGCCAAGGGTTCCGTAGCACCAAACAAAATAATCACTATAGTTTAACGTTAATTCATATATGTCAATTTGTACTTAGTACCAAAACTAAATTTGTTTTTCCTAGGTTAATGTAAAACAAAGTTACTCAAATACTGTTTTAAGCTTTCACGGTTTACAACTAAACTTATACCGGGAGCGGGGAATATCGGGAGCTCAAAAGAATGAACAATCACGGAAGATATCCCGTAAGTGACAGTATAAGTAGTAAGTTACTGTTGCATCATCATTGCATCACCCTTGTCTCACTTTACTTGGTGTCGGCGCAACACAATTTTTTCTTCCAATCTCCTCTGTCAAATGTCACGCTATCATTTACTCCTTTAACTTTCATATCATTCCTCACACAATCCATCCATCGTTTCTTTAGTCTTCCTCTCCCTCTCCATCCATCAACGTTTATATTCATCACTCTTTTAGTCACATGCAATTAGTCCCTATTCATGACATGTCCATACCAAGACAGTCGATTCCCTTTCAACTTTTCTGTAACTGGCGCAACTTTTAAACTTCCTCTAATATACTCGTTCCTTACCTTATCCATTCTTGTCACGCCGCACATCCGCCTCAACATTCTCATCTCCGGGACATGTAATCTTCTTTCATCCATCTTCTTCACAGCCCAGCATTCCGATCCATACAGTACGACATGTCTAATCACGGATTTGTATATTTTTCCCTTTAGCTTAAGGGACATCCGTGGGTCATAAGTTGTTCCAGTGACCTGTCGCCATTTCATCCATCCTGAGTTGCTCCGGTGCGTTACGTCTCGGTCTACATCGCCATCTCCTTGGACAAGCGACCTGAGGTACCGAAAAACGGAACGGATCGGTATGGGCGTTCCGGCAAGTGTTATGGGCACAGGACTGGAGAGACCGCTGAAATTACAAAATTCTGTTTTGGTCCTACTGACTTTCAGGCCAACATTCTCCAGTCTTTGCCACCACACCTCCAATCTGCTCTGGACTTCTAGGCCCCTCTCGTCAATCAACACAATGTCGTCGGCAAACAGCATACACCAGGGAGCCTCTTTCTGGATGTCCGACGTAAGTGCGTCTATTATCACCAGGAAGAGGTAAGGGCTTAGAGCCGACCTTTGGTGCAAGCAGACAGCCATAATGAAGCTGCCGGTAGTGCCAGCTGTAGACCGGACTTGGGTAGCTACATCGACTGTACATCGCTCGGATCAACTGCACATACTTCCCAGGCATACCTTTCTCTTTCAGAGCCCACCTCAAAACCTCACGATGTACCCGGTCGTATGCCTTTTCGAGGTCGATGAACACCATGTGCAAGTTTTTGTGCGCACTTCTGTATTTCTCGCACAGCTGGCGGATGGCAAAAATGGCATCCATCGTTCCCCGACCAGGCATAAAACCGAATTGATTTCGTGAAATTTCACTCTCTTCTCTCAGTCGCCTTTCAAAAACTTTCTCCCAAACTTTCATACTATGCGCCATTAGCTTTATTCCTCTATAGTTATTGCACTCCAGCACATCACCTTTATTTTTAAAGATGGGTACCAGTGAACTGTAGCACCACTCGTCAGGTATGGCTTCTTCCAGCAACATCATCTGCCATGCATCCTTTTCCCAACTATATTGGGGTCGGCTTCCAGTCTAACCGGATGCAGCTGAATACCAATATTTTACATGGAGTGACTAAGCGAGCGATAATACGATACTCCTTGGTAAGACTGGTTGTCAAACGTTTTGGGCTACTGACTACCTAACGACTATCAAAGATCTACAAATGGCTTAACGTGCTTTCCGAGGCACGGAGGAAACTCGGTATGTAATGGGTCACCCATCCACAGACCAACCTAGACAAGCACGGCTTAACCAAAAGATTGACCCGTGCGGCTGTTATTATTTAGCCAC
Source organism: Noctua janthina (assembly GCA_963576755.1). Taxonomy (NCBI): domain Eukaryota; kingdom Metazoa; phylum Arthropoda; class Insecta; order Lepidoptera; family Noctuidae; genus Noctua; species Noctua janthina. Next base: position 853,648 of record OY755077.1, read on the forward strand.
GAGCTCCTCCAGCAACAACTTATTGAAAAATGAAGCTAACCACGTCCAAACTTCAACTGGTATACCGTCAGGTCCTAAAGCTTTACCATTCTTCATTCCATTTACTGCTATTCTCACTTCATCCATACTAATTTTTCTTACTAACCCCTCATTCACTGGTTTATTGTCCAGCACACCGTTTCAGTCATTCTCCTCTTTCATCAGTTTTTCAAAGTACCCCTGCCACCTACCTAATTTACTCATCATCCGAAAGAACCATTCCAACTTCATCTTTTATGCATTTAATCTGACATACATCTTTCTTTCTCTCTCTAGCGCTAGCAAGCCGGTATAGTTGTTTTTGGCCTGCTGTACTATGCAAATTGTCATAAGGCTTGTTGATAACAAAGTTACTGTTGCAGTTTCTCGAAAAAGTCCCTTATGCCAAAGACTTTGACTCAGACTTCTTGTCAAACCGGAGGTTCGGCTAGGCAAACCTAGAAGAGCTTCGAAGTTTGACAACAACAAATGGATTGAAGCCAATTTTTTGTTTTAATAATTTAACATCAAATTCAGAACTCAAATTGCTGACGTAGCTCATAAAGCTGCCATACTAAAATGGGACTAGGCCATGTCTGTACTCATCTCTTTCTTCCCATTAAAAAAAAAAAGGAAATCTCTCGCCGACTGGTCGACACTTTGCGTGACCAGAGGCATGGCTCTTTCTTTGGCCAAAGAATTAGCATTGCCATTCAGCGTGGCAATGCTGCCAGTCTTCTGGGCACGTTTCCAGATGACAGCGATGCGGAGGAGTACTTTGACGCCTAAGTGTCCTATTGTCATCGTTGTTTATATGTTTATATTTGCTTACTTTTAGTCTTATTTTAAGAATGCATTGTGAAGTTTAATTTAATTGTTCATGTTCAAGTTAGTATTTCAAAATTTGATCATTTTGTTTTGTTTGAAGAAAGTATATTATTTTGTTTTATAAAGATGATGTGTGTGTATTAGTTATTGTGTCTTGTTTAAAATGTTGACACAGGATAAGTATATCTATGATGTATACTTGATGTATTTGTAATTTTCAAGCCATTGTTTTATGAGTATGACGGTAAGTGTTCTGCACTGTAGATAATGTCCCTTTTACTTCACATTTTATGCAAATAAAGATAAGTCGATTATAGTTGCGTTATTTTTAAAGTGAAACTTTTATTACATCGTCTCAAATTTTTTGGTCTGTGTATCGCATGTCGCGTGACGGTCGGCCGCGGAGTAGGGATAAAGTGAAAGGCGCTCGTCAGAGCAGCCGAGGCCAATATGGCGGCGTCTATAAGTTTCACTTTTACCGTGGTTTCATAAAACCACACAATCCTTTTTTATTTAAATGAATCCTCTTCCTATCAATGAAATGTTTGTCGGCGACGCCTATGTACATATACGTCCGGAACCTATTCTTTGTAATGGAACATTTGGAAAAAGATTCTCGTGTGATGCCATGATCATTAGAGCATGATACTCATGAACTAGATAAATTATGAAATCAGGCGCCGCTCTCATACATGGTTAAGTTACGTCGCAAATAAATCCTGGCTTAGATGCAGCACCAACTTGGCTAGACCAGGCAGGATGCGTAAAATAAGCATGATTCGTGCTCCCAAATCTATACTCGTGTTTTGCCCCTCCACGAAATAATTCGTGGAAGAATGAGGAAAATGTTGTGAGGAAAGTTTTGAGTATGAATGTGGATGGGTATATGAGTAGAGGAAGACCAAAGAAACGATGGATGGACTGTGTAAAGAATGATATGGCAAGAAAGGAGGTGTCTGGCGAGATGACGAGTAATAGAGAAGTATGGAAGAAGAAGACATGCTGCGCCGACCCCAAATGAATTGGGATAAGGGCAAGAGAATGATGACATTTACCTTATGTACTAGGCAATCGAGACACACTAAGGGCATCCCCTGCTCCTAGGACGTCTCTAGACTCTAGGACAGCAGGGACAAGCTGAATCGAATTGAACAAAGAAGAACACAACGAATCTTTTGGAGTTTTTTTTTATTTTTTTTCTTATAACGTCGTGGGAGTTACGTCACTTTATAGATTCGTCGCATTTGTATCAACTTTACTTTTTCCTTCCCCAAAAACGTCCACATCTGGTAATGTGTCAGACGTTTTGTTTTCATTGAAAAATTCATTATAATTAGCCGTTTGCCAAACGTCTGGTGCCTTAAAAAATTTAATAACTGGAATAGGTACAGGAAAAGTTAATTTTGGGGTTATATTAGCAGCTCGTGCTACAGTAGTTGCAGATCCTTTCGTAGTAGATTCTGTACCCTTCATTGAAGAACTCGTTGAGGCTATGTTGGTAGTCGGAGTTTGTGTACCTTTCGATGCATCATAGCCATTATCATTATTTAAAAAGTATTGGTCTTTTTGATCTTTCATGATCACTTTGATTTCACTATTTTTTGTAAGAGTCTCGCCATTCGGAATTCGTTTTCGGTCGTTCATATCTCTAGTTTTTACTTCAAAAGTTATGTCATCAATATATTTTTGTTTATTATCTTTCTCAATTTGATCTTTTGCTTTTGGTGTCTCTCTAATTATTGAAGTTTGGTTATCAACTTGGTATATTTGATGGTCTTTGTCAACTATATCTTCCTTGATTTTAAAATTATTTCTTTTTTCAATGAAGTACGTTTTGACATCTGCTGCCCTTGTGTTAGTTTTTTCTGTTTTGTCATTGGAATCATTGGGCATCATGTTTATAACTGATGTAAAATTAGTTTTAGACTTTTTACCATTTTCTATGTTAATTATAGAGTCTTTATACTCTGTTATGTTATCAGCTGTTTCTGTCAACTCTGTTTTTTTTGTCATATCCTTAAAATCCCTGTGAGTCATGTTTAAATCTGATCTGAATCTAATTTCGGACGTCATACCTTTGTTTAAGATATTTTCTATATCGTTGTTTGTAGAATCATTGTCTTTAATGTATTCGTTTTCAATTATATGTTCGATTATATTAACTGCAGAACCTGCCATATTTAATTTGTTTTGCGTAACCTTAAAATTATTATTTACATTGGATCTGGAACTAATTTTGAACTTTTCAGCTTTTTCTATTCTATTTTCATTGTTTTTAGAATCCTCGTCTACAACATGTTCAATTATAAAGTCTGTTTCGTTTTTTGCTGTTCCTGTCACATTAAGCCTAATCATGTTATCAATGGGGAGCATTTCAAAACCTGATTTGAACCCAGTTTCAGACTTTTTACCATTTTCTCTGTTATTTTCAACATATTTATCCTTATGGTCTTCAATGGAAAATTCTGTTTTGTTAACAACTGAGTCTTTTAAATAGCTAAAAGATGTTGTTTGAGCGTTATGTCTGTTATCGTCTGTTATTTCAATGTTTGCTGAGGTTATTTCTTCTTTAAACGATGTTGAGTATTCCGTACTTTTCCTTGAGTATCTGATATGTTTCCTGGACCACTTATTGTTGCTTTTAGAGTATGCTTTCAGTGGTAGTTGTACATCTAACCATCCTATGGAAGAATTACTTTGAGGGGAAGTCTGGTGAGTTGGTTTCGAGCGTGCTATGTCATCTAATTGTAATCTTAAAGGTCTTGAAAAGGCTACTGCTTTCCTTGCTAGATGCTTTATTGTTTCACCAGGTTCTGTTTGCATCTGAACATCCAACATCTGTAGAAACGCTTCTGTGGTAGATCTGATCGGTCGATTGTCGTGTCTGGAATTGAAATAGCAATATTACTTTAACTTTACTATTAACTAAAATATATTCTAACACATTATTCAGCGGTAAGTATGTAAAATTGTTACAATTACTTTGAAAAAGAGGAAATTCTGATGTGGGTTGTCTTGGTACATTTTGGAGATAACTAACCTCTTTTTCAATTTGAAATATTTTTTCTACAAAAAGGGCAAATTGATGAAATAAAAATATTGTACTTAATGACACTAATTTCTGAGTAAATAATTCAAAATCTTACTTCAAGTCCACTCTTAACATCCCCTTGGTTTTTGTGTGCTGCTCCTCGTCTTTGTTATTAAATAAGGAATTCGTAGACCTCACATTATGTTGACTGAACAGGTCTCTATAATTGTGTTTAACTATCAATGGCTTTCTAGGTTTTGAAGGCTGACGCTTTTTATCTTCCCCTGACTCGTACATAAATTGATTCTTTATTGCGGACGTAGTCCCATGCTTGTCAGATAATGTATTTCTCTTATATGCCTCTTCATTCTCTTGTTGATATATTTTTTCTGTTGTCTTATCTCGTATCAGTTCTAAATATCTAAGCATCTTATGATTCTGCAGATCATACATTTTTTCATGCATCTTTGCATTTTCCGGTTCATATCCTTTTCTACGCGTCTTGTCAGCTTTATTTACTTTTTTATGCCACTTTTTTTTGTCCTTATTTTTTTTATGCTTAGGACCATATTTGTTTAAATTCTTGTCCGTCAAATCAGGATTCGACCTGCTGGTCTTGTTTGCCAGTTTATCTAGTACAGCTTTTGGTAGCCTTCCCATTGAATGCTCAATCCATAATACGTTCTTTTGAGTTGTATTGTGTGTAGGTGATTTTGTCGTCACACTCAAAGTGTCCATTATATCCTGTTTCTTTGTTACATTTGTCGATTTTTGGGCGTATTTATCTGGGACTATCGCTACAAACTGCTGTGTTTTATCTTGCTGGTCTTTATGTAACTCAACAGAATTGAATGGTGCAGATAGGTTATGTACAAGTACATCTCCTGTTTGTCCCTGAAGTTTGATTTCATCATTTAGTTGAACCACAAGATCAGTATTTTGAGAGGTTTTCCTTGTTTCCTTTTCTTGGATCTCAAAAGATCTATCGATGGTTTCTTTTCTAGTATTATTTAGTTTCTTCTTATTTTTCAGACCATATTTCTTCGTTATCTCGTTTTTGTGTTGAGACTGTTTTGTATTGATCCATTTTTGATTGATTTTATTGTTGGTATTTTTTTTATATTTTCTTGAATCAGTTTCGAGATTCTCAGCTTCGTTTATGTTTTTGGAGTTTTTGGTATTATTAGGTGTTACTTTTGCGACATTGTCTCCTTTGGAAGGGTGGTTTTTTTTGTATCGTTGCCAAAAACTTTTAATTTGGTATCTCAAATGCATTCTGGTCTTCATGCTTAAGTTCGTATAATGATCGAAAATAATAGACCGGACTCCATTTTTTATAATCTTAACCAAATTGGTATTAGACTTTGATTTCGATTTGCCATAACCTTCCAGATTAGATAAGAATCTCTGAAACTTCTCATCTGTCGGTGTGTACAAAGAATTGATATAATCCACGATTTTTTTTACTTCACTGTCATAATTTTCATATTTAAGCACATCAGAAAGAGCATTGATTTTCTTTTTCTTAACATATGTTGATCTACTTTTAATCGAATCCAATTTAGCGGTAATAAGCTTCCCAATTTCATGATTCTCCGTCAATTCGGAAAATTTACAACCTCTGTAGTCATACTGTCTGATTTCGTCGTCTAGAATTTGAACGAAATCATCAAATGCAGTATCTTCGTAGGAGTTGATTATCTTAACGGCCTCCTGGATGAAACCCGTGAGAGTTTTGTCTCTGAAGTCACGTCGAAAGTTTTTTATAGTGTTGTTTTTATCAATAATTGTTCTGATTTCGTCTATAACATTTTGTACATCGTTTAATAATTTAATATCACCATGTTTGTCTTTGGGGTGGAATTTGAGTTCGGTTTTTAGTACTAGGTTGACACTTTTCGGGTTTATTTTAGATTTGTACGCGAAAGACTGTGTGTTAGCTGGAAGATAATTCAGAATGTTATTTATTGTAGAAGAATTTTTTTTCCTAAAATTGAACGAAGTTAAAATTTTTGCCATTTTCCGAAGTAATTGTAATGATTTTGGATAGTAAAGTTTTTGTATCTTTAAAAAAAGAATCGTTGCCCCACACCAGGAATTTCTCCTGTATCGTGGGTGCGTTTACAAAACATTTAAATTCACATACACAAACAGCCAGACCCGGAACAACTACCAATGTAATACACTACTACTAATGTAGTAGCCTTATTTCATATTAATACAGGTTTAATGCGTGGCCGCTATTTTGAAATTCAAATAAAATGGCGGAAGTATGGCAGGCCAAATAATTCAAAGCCAGACAAAAGTATGTTTTTAACTAAACACTAAATAACTACCGAATATCCCGAACAGCACAAAACAAGCACACACTTTCATTATAACATAGAAATACAACGTTTACAGAATTACGTAAGTTGTAAATCAAACAAATATTTTTTTTTATTTCAAATTGAATTTGTACATACAATATTACTACAATTTTATTGATATTAAACTTAAATAGTAACTGCTTTTACACAAAAATCATTGTTCATTATTGTTATTTAGCATAACGGATTTCGAATAACAGTTATTTCATCGATCACAAAATATTACAGCTTAGGAATAAATTGTGAATCAATAAGTCGATACATAGGGGGAAAATATCTAACAAAAAATTTTAAGTCGCAAAAATCTTTGAAATCAGTGCGTTTTTTTAATATTTTGTGCTGAAGCAAGAGCTAAAAAATGATGAAAATCTATTTAACATTAGTTAAAAGTTTGATATATATTAAATATGACTGTAATTATTTGAAATAATTAATGCTAAAAACGATGCTACTCATTTTTTTAACTTTATTTTCAATTTATGATTTATTTAATTGTTATGAAGAAGGACAACGTAAGTTCAGTTTTAACATTTATTATTTTTTTATAAGAGAAAGTAAAAAAAAAACGATCTTGCCGTTTTTATTTTTATTTTCTTAAGTAATAATTATAATAATTATTACTTAATCATTCAAAATAATCAAAGGTTGGATGATGCTACACTTGATCGGCTGCGCTCGGAAATGCAGATTAGCCCAGCCAGCAACCCTCTCCCATCCCAGAACGTTACACATGTGCCTGCTGTACTACTACTGCGGGCAAATCAACATGCTGAGGAAGAGGATGACAGGACTATATCTGCAGATAACCTGTGCAATGTGGAATTAAGGAGCGCTCTGGAGGGTGCGATTCGTGAGTATCGGTTCATGTCCCCTGATCTTAGACCACGATCTTTTTACCACGTTTGCCCATGAATAAAAAGAATAGAGCACTGGTGTGTGCCCTGGATGCGCTGTTACCAAATTTTATTGAAAGCAGCACAAACCTTTGTGATACACATTCAATCTTGTATTGCACGGCTGTTGCGGCATGTCGTGTAGCCAATGTCAAATCTCCAAACACTGACTGTCCTACACGACCAAAATCTGCCGTACCAGCCTGGCAATGCAGGATTGAGCGTTGTATTAATGAGGCCATGGCACTCATCGGGAAGCTCATCTGCTTCAGGGAGGGCAATACACGCCCAAGGGTGATGCGCTTTGTGAGGCGGGCATTCTCGGGAACTGATATCAGTCCCCGAGAATACACGTCACGCGTCACAGAGCGCATCGACTTCCTGAAGCAGAAAGTTTATGCATGGGCTAACCGTATCCGTCGGTATAGGCGAAGAGTGGATCGATACACTCAGAACCGCATGTTCCAGAGTGACGAAAGGTGGGTGTACAGAACATGGGAGCGGCCCGTTACCATTCAAGGAGTGACTGACGCGCATCTGCCGGATAACGACGCCATGAATGCTTTTTGGCGAAGTATTTGGTCGGTGCCCGTCGGCCACACTGAGGGTGATTGGATGCGTGTTGTTGAGCGAGCGTGTGACTCAATTCCGGAAATGGAGGCCATTTCTATTAGTCCACTGGACGTGGCCTGTACAGTCCGTCCGTTACCTAACTGGAAATCTCCAGGGCCGGACGGACTGCACAATTTTTGGATAAAATGGCTACAAAGGTCACACGCTTGCTTAGCCTCACAATTTCAGTCATCCTTAGAGTCTGGGTCGCTACCACCATTCTTTACAACAGGAGTTACCCACCTGCTCTACAAATCGGGTAGTACTGTGGAACCTAAAAACTAAAGACCAATTACGTGTTTACCGACGGTCTATAAAGTTCTAACATCCATTCTGAGAGCAAAAATTGTTCGTCATGTAGATATCAATTCAATTATGTCTGTCTCTCAGAATGGATGTAGGAATGGGTCCCGCGGTACTAAGGAGCTGCTCCTTATCGACATGGCCATAAGCCAACAGGTTCGTCGATTCCGGAGGGATCTGTCGAAGTGTTGGATAGATTATAAGAAGGCCTATGACTCGGGGCCACATACAGGGCTCATGAGGGTGCTGGAATTGTACAAAATAGATGCAACTCTTCGCACCTTCTTGATGTCGTGTATGGGGCAGTGGAGGACGGTCCTTCTTTATCCAGGATGTCGGCAGGTTCTTGGGAACGATGAACCGATCAGGATTGAGCGAGGAATATTTCAGGGTGACAGTTTGAGTCCGCTTTGGTTTTGCTTGGCCTTGAATCCTCTGAGCACACTGCTGGATTCAGGTCTAGGCTACCGGTTGAGGAGAGGTGGTCAGGTTATATCTCACCTCCTTTACATGGATGATTTGAAAATATTTGCTCCCAGCAATTTGCAACTGATGGAGCTACTAAAAGTGACTGAAACTTTTAGTAGCGCCATCAGGATGGAATTTGGCTTGGACAAATGTGCAGTCTTGCATGTAAAGCGAGGGGAGATTATGGAATCCGTGGGAACTCAACTCTCGGATTCCATATTCCTTAGATCCCTCTCATCAACCGAGACCTACAAGTATTTGGGTATGTCGGAAGCATTAGGCATCAATGCTGCCGACATGAAACAATCATTAAAGGAGCGGTTCTTTGGCCGCCTGAATAAAGTGTTAAACAGTCTTTTATCAGGCGGAAACAAGGTGCGCGCCTTTAATGGTTGGGTCATGCCGGTATTGATGTATTCTTACGGCATATTCAAATGGACTCAGACGGAACTTGACGCCCTGGATAGGAAGGTCCTCACAATACTGACCGCAAATCGGATGCATCGCCCAAGGTCATCGGTGATGAGACTGTATATCCCGCGGAAGTGCGGAGGTCGTGGATTCTTAAATGCTAAGACCTTGCACAACCGCGAGGAATGCAGTCACAGGGAATACTTTCTCGAAACCGACGTGGGGATGCACCGAGATGTGGTCTCAGTGGATAAGGGCTTCACCCCGCTCTCCTTGGCTAACCAGAACTGGCGCAAACCTGTGGTATTGGATACTAATAACCTTAAGGAGGTATGGCAGAGCAAGGAGCTACACGGACGCTTTTTCCGGGCCTTATATGGGCCTGATGTAGACTTTTTGGCGTCCGTATCCTGGCTACGATTCGGTGACCTCTTTGGGGAAACTAAAGGTTTCGTCTGTGCGATTATGGATGAAGTTATCATGACGAACAACTATCGGAAATATATTATCAAGGACGGTACGGTTGACATCTGTCGGGCATGCCACCGTCCCGGTGAATCCATCCGACATATTGTTTCTGGTTGTTCTCGTCTTGCTAACGGTGAGTACTTGCACAGACACAATCTAGTAGCTAGGATTATTCACCAGCAACTTGCCTTGCAATAAAACCTTGTGAGTTCTGAAGTACCATGCTACAAGTATGTGCCCGACCCAGTTCTCGAGAATAGTCATGCCACATTGTATTGGGATCGATCTATCATCACAGACAGGACTATTTTAGCAAATAAACCTGATATTGTGGTGATAGATCTCCGAGAGCGCCGTGCAATGATTGTTGATATCACTGTCCCTCATGACGAGAATCTCGTGAAAGCTGAGAATGATAAAAATATCAAGTATCTTGATTTAGCACACGAGGTTGTCGACATGTTGTACGTGAACTCTGCAATCATTGTACCGATAGTCGTTACGGTTAATGGACTAATAGCAGAGAGCCTCGACCAACACCTTAGGAGGCTCTCATTGCGCGGCTGGGTCAAGGGCTTGATTCAGAAAGCAGTACTCCTGGACACGGCACGCATAGTGAGGCGGTTCCTCTCTCTGGAAAACTGACCACCGGCAACCTGGACCTTGTTCCTGATGCCGATGGGCCATCTATTTTTTATATTTTTAAATGTTTTGTTTACTTTCCTTTGTAAAAATATTTAAAAATATATTAGAAAAGAGAAAGAATGAATAAAGGATATAATAATAATAATACTGGATAAGTATCGCTGATTTATTTTAAAGGTGTTTTAGGCACCTTTTGGGTGCATATAGTATGCGATGCGACTGACTTAACTAAGTAGTAAAAAAAACTCATTTTGAATTTTATTTTGTTAGACACTTACTACATTTAAAGCAGGGATGTTATGGAGCCCCGTAACCGTAACCAAAACTATCGGATATCCGAAATAAAAATATATCCGTAACCGTAACCGTATCCGTTTCACAAGTTACGGATAGTTACTTACCTATATGACTGATTATTATACCTAGATTTTTTTTTTTAATAATGCCTAGACTAGATAAAACCTATTAATAAAACCAAATTATTACATGTTATTTGTGTGTATATTTTACTTCAATCGTAACCGAAACTATCCGAAACTAACGGATAATCCGAAATAATTACATATCCGTAACCGTATCCGAAACCGATATAATTTTATTTCTATATCCGTATTCAGATCCGAAATATCATATCCATAACATCTCTAATTTAAACCACCTAAGCATACAGGCAAAGTGATTAATCTTGATATTAAGTTCAGTATAATATCTAGCTAGGTATTATGAATAATATCTACCTAACTTAGACGTGAAAGAAGAGCTAGTGACTTAATAATAACAGCCGCTCGGGTCGATTTTTAGGTTAAGCCGCTTTTGCCTAGGTTGTTCTTTGGGTGGGTGACCTCCCGTTACATACCGAGTCTCCTCCGTACCTCGGAAAGCAAGTTAAGCTGTTGGTCCCAGCTGTCATTTGTAGATCTTTGACAGTCGTTACAGTTAGTCAGTGTCTCGAAAGACTGACAACCAGTCTTATCAAGGTGTATCGTATTACCCAGTTCAAATAATCGCTCCATGTAAAGTACTGGTATTCAGCTGCATCCGGTAAGACTAGAAGCCGATCCCGACAAAAAAATGCTGACCAGATCGAACGTTTCGTATTCCCCAATTTTTCTCCTCCAAAGAGATTTAAAAGCAGCTCGTCATATTAGAATGTCTTTGTCTTCTCGATAACTGAGCCGATGCAATTATTTTTGACATTAAAATTTTAAAATATATATTTTTTTTTTTAATTCTTGGCCACAAAGTAAAACAGGTGTTATCTAATTATGTTTCTGACGTAACTTTGCCTCTAAAGCTGTCGTCCGAAAGACCACTCCAAAATATTAATAATAATGAAATTCCTGTTTCGACCGGATTGGATGAAATTCAGCGGCCGAAACCTAAGCCGTGTTGATTACCAGAGAAATTCAAAAGTTTTTGAATTTATTAATGCATGGGAGTTTAGATGTCGGCAAACTAGCGCAGGAGTTTGGTGGTGTCTATGGGAAGCCTTACAGAGATGATAGTGACGTGTCTGGCTCGCCAATTGATTGATTTAAGGTTTTTAATTTTTGTTATGTGAATGTCTTGTTATTTATTTTGAATTTCGATTATATACAACACTATTGAATTTGATAATGATTAATAATTGTGTATTTCGTTATGATTTTATTGTAACTGTATTTTAATTTTTTATTATTTTTTATTTAATTAATTATGTTATGATATGGATAATTTATAATCTGAATTAAACGTTTAATAATAATAACAATTTTGGATGGTCATATTTCCTTTACTGAAAAAAACGAAATGACAGGGACGTGTCTACAGTAGACTTTGATTTTATTTGAAAAAAAAAATGATTTTTGTTCAGGCATTATTCAGGAAGAAAAAAAAGTTAAAGAGCAGGCCCATTTTGTAATAAAAAAAGGAGAATACATTTGTATGGAGAATCGCTGACCCTGTTCCATCTTAATGTACATCATCCGGTGGACATCCTTAGGAGGAGTGACGATCTCCGCAGGGTAACTGGTAGCAGCTGGACGAGTTGCCGGGAATCATGCTGAATGGCGTGCGATTCGAGAGGCCTATGTCGAGCATTGGACTGCTGTAAGCTGATGATGAACTTATTAACCTTCTTATCATTCCAGCCAACTTCAACAACACATCGCTTACAGACCAGATACACAAATCTATTCACGAAATAGATACACTCCTCAAAAATTTCCAGCAGGAAATAAAAAATGAAAAATTAGAGCTGAGAACTGTTGACGTTGAAGATGAGAATTTCAAAGAAGACCTGGGTCTGTTGGATTACAGCCTCACACCATATTGGTGGCAGGGAATTTCTTGGAAAGACGCAGCAAGACAAAAAACCACAGATAAAACCATTCTCCCAACACCTGAAGGTTTCGGAGAATCTAACGATCCCTCGAATTTTTATAAAACTCTAGGTCTTGATAATTTTCCTCGTAATAAAATACCCTTTTATTACCCACAAGCCCCGTTTTATTCTCCAGGAGTCACTTTTGAACCTTTAACTACCATAAACTTTAAAGTATTACCTCTATATCTTCGATCGCCTGACGAAACATCACCACCTACCATCACGGCAGGTCCTTCTATGCCTTTATCCCTTATGGAGGACACTACTCTTCCATCTCTCATAGAGGACACTAGTGTGCCAATTACCTTGGTACACCCGTCCTTACTGCCAGCCTTAAGAGAATCTACAGCTAAGCCGATCAAATTTTCCAAAATTTCCACGACTTTGAGAGCTACCAAAAGGGAGGTGAGCAAAGAACGGACTAATGACACGCCGGTTCTACAAATACAGGGGAATCGAATAACACCGAAACGTGAGTATCTGTTTCATTGATTTAGAGCTAAAGGTTATTGTTGATGATATAAACACATACTGTCCACTCATTGGTGATGCGCTTGTAAAAGGTCGGGTGCGTAGTACTTCAGTACTCGCGACCGGCGGGCGTGTATGACTAAAGGATGATTTCCACCAAACGGCTCGCATCGCATTGGATCGGAACGGATTTCAAAATCTTTAAACGATATTAAACCGTGAACACAGTGTTTAAAGTCTATATTACCAAGCGGCGCACAGCAGCTTGACCATGACTGTCTTCCGTGATACGCGTTCGTAGCCGTAAGTAAGCTGCGACGTACGATAGACTCCGTTCGCCTGTAGTCGTATTCGATAAATTAGAACACGTCAACACGGTAGGAATGAAACTATTTGACTAGGCTCAGAAACGGATACGTTCGCAAGCGACGGTACGTAGCCGATCGTATGCGTCAATATCCTGACGGACGCGATCGGCTGTCGCCGCGTCCGTTCGTATCCCTTACGATCCGATGCGATGAGAGCCGTTTGGTAGAAATCATCCTTAATTGTATGAAAGAAGACAAAGCTAAGGGAGTATGTAAAGTTCGAAGCTGGTGGCGTTCTGCAGTATATCTCTGGCGTCATCTGGAGTCTTTTTCTTAGTTTTGTGTATGTCAGTGCTCTCAAAACGGAAAACATCAATAAGAACCTGCTTCCCAACACATGTGACAACCCCCCCACAGAAGTGAGGCCTATTTCCCAGGATTATATGATATTTTTGAATTGTTTTTACTATGGACACTTTTAACGTACACATCTTGCTGCATCGCTCTCACATAATGTACCATCTCAAAATGAATGATGTAACCAAGGTTTTGTTAAAGTATTCTGATTTAAAAGAGTGTCCATGGAGTTTCTTGCCCGTTCTTCTCCATAGAGATCTACGTTAGGGAATGGGCAACTACAGTACTTTCACAGTTTTTGTGCCTTGTGACTGGGACTGTAGATAATTTTTACTGTTGTCTTTGTTTCGACAATTCAAAAGTGCCTGTAACTGGCCTACTTGAAATAAATGCTTTGATTTTGATTTTGATTTTGATTAAATACTTTAGAGGACGGTCCTCCAAATAGATGGGTGTGAATACTAATTAGTAATTATCAGGTGCTTAACGCCTGACGGTTGATAGTTGGGTTTCGGTAGAAAGGGTGTAAAACACCTTTAACGGTGTTGAGAGACAGCCACTAACCACATGCTTTCCCCCACAGCCCGCACACTCACAGGTACTCTCTCCAAGGCCCAAGCTTGGGTGCGCGACAGACGATGGACGAGAAACCCCACGCCTGGCAGCAGCACGTCTGCGAGGAGCGAGGAGACACCTCTGCCGCTGCGCACTATGCCAAGGATGACCGAGAGCACGCACACAGGTCAATGAATATTTATTATATGTATACACGTCATTATGTTTACAATCTAGACGAGGTCGGTGTTAACTACCCGAATATCTGGGAAGAAATAACAGCCGAAAGACACTCAGAGGTCACTGTCGCTTTTAAAGTCCACACATTGTCTTGGCCAGATCATGCGACGAACGTGGAACAAGGTTCTTGTCTGCGATAGTCTTTTGAAGAAATAATCATACAGTCCAGTCCAGTCAGTGCAAGTGTCAGGTAACGTGTAGCTCAACTGCGTAACTTAAACTCAGAACTCAAGGAGCTCAAAGACCCGACGAACAATACTGAAGAAAGGACATTTGGCTGGATAGGCCACATAAAGTACTCGATCAGTCGGACAAACATGAAATACAGGGTGTAAACGGACCCTTCACGAAGCCGTCAACCAAGCATTCTGTACATCAAACTAAGTATCAGTATCATGCATCGTAGACTAACAAATTATTTAGAAAAGTTCCAAATTATAAAAGAAGAACAAAACGGCTTTCAAAGCGGTAAATCGACAACGTTAGCAGCATTTACTCTAATAAAAAATGTAATCGAAAAACTAGATAAACGAATTCCAGTATCTGTCATGTTCTTTGACATGAGCAAAGCTTTCGACTTTGTCAACCACGATCTGCTTCTAAAAAAATGCAATAACTACGGAATCAGAGGGATAGTTATTGACTGGATTACTAGCTACTTATTTAACCGACAACAAAGAGTAGAAATAAGCTCAATGAACCAAAATAACGAGTCCACATCATTCAGTTCTGAATATAGTCAAACTAAATCAGGTGTACCACAGGGAAGCATACTGGGCCCATTACTTTTCCTTATTTATATCAATGATTTGCCCACTGCTTTACAACAACAATGCATACTTTTTGCTGACGATATTTCTGTAATCGTTACTAATGATAATAAATCAGACTTAAATCACGAAAAAAACCTTAATACAACAGAAAATCAAGTTTTAAAATGGCTAGAAAATAATTATCTCTGTGCAAACCTTAGTAAAACCAAGTACATAAATTTTCAAAATTACAACTCAAAACCAAAAACATTCAAAGTTATTTGTCAAGGACAACAAATTAGTGAAGTTAGTGAATACAAATTTCTTGGACTCATTCTTGATCAGTATTGTAACTGGAAATTACATATAGAACAAGTGTGCAAGAAACTGAATCAATTTGTGTTTGCTCTTAAACGTTTAAGACGTACCGCTAGTGAAGCAGTCGCCCTTACCACGGGTATGTATCCTCTGTACTTAGGTATGGACTCCTATTCTGGGGGAACTCCACAAATGTAAGTGAAGCATTTATTGTTAAAAAAAAATGCCTAAGAGCAATTTGTGGTATCAGCCCATTAACATCCTGTAGACCACTGTTTAAAAAATTAAAAACTATTAACCTTAACAGGTCTTTTCATAATGCAGGCTGGTATATTTGTGAAGGAACACTCTAAATTTTTATAGCATGTGACCTGCATTCGAAATACACTCGTCGAGACCCCACAAGATGTCAAAAAAATAGTTTAATCACTGCAATATTTTTTTTTAACAACATACCAAAAGAGTCAACAGAACTCCCTTTAAAATATTTTAAATCCAAATTGCATAAATGGCTTGTTGACAATAATTGTTTATATAGTTTGAAAGAATTTCTTGATAAAAAAGTATCCGATAGATATGGCTTCTGAGTTCTTTAAGTTGATTTAATTTTTTTTTTATTAAATGAGTCTATTATTGTTATTTTTATTAACTAGACATATAAAAATATAAATATATACACTAATAATTGTTGTTGTAATAAAATTCTATGTTTAAGATGTTCAAAAATTTGTTTGCCATTTTATGGCGAAACATGTAAGTTCACAAACCTATTTATAAGACTTTAATGTACCATGTTTTTACACAAATAAATTATTCTATTCTATTCTAAGTAACTTTACGCAAAAATTAATGCTATGAAACGACTTTTGTTTTTGGGGTGTAAAATCACGTTTTACGGTAGGACTCAATATGACGCCCTTAAAACATTGTGCTGATGGATGGATTGAATAGTACGGGGGTCGTCGAGGTGTTTAAAGTAAAGTTCTTATATTAAAACATGTATTTTTTTATAAAACTTGTGAAAAAGTTGGAACTTTGACCCCCAATATCTCCGTAACTAGAAGGTTCCCAGGTATGGTCTAGAACAAAATTATCGCTTTGACGTGGAGAACAAGTGCCTTTTGGTTTCGTTAAGGGTCTTTTTACACCATATAAATACTTAACTCTAATGAAAACACTCTTTTTGACTCACATTCACAATGAAAATAAAAATAATCTAATTTATGTCACGTAGTAGGTGACGTGATTTTAAGCTTTCACGGTTTACAATTAAACTTATACTGTCACTTACGGGATATCTTCCGTGTTTGGTTATTATTTTGATCTCCCGATATTTCGACGCTGTTACAAGCACCATGATCGCGGGTTGACTGGAGAATGCGGGTGGATGGAAAATAAATTGTTAAGAGCAAACAAATATTTCTACCCTCTTTCTTTGTCGTTTGCTACGCGCACTACTGGAACTCGACAAAAGGCAAAAAACAATACAACACGGAACAATCACGGAAGATATCCCGTAAGTGACAGTATAAGTTTAATAGTTAACGTGTTTAAAATATAATTGTTTTATTTTTTATTTTTCTAAAACTATTTCTAAAAGTTCTGTTGCTAGAGGATGCATTGGAGTAGCTTACTTGGGAGTAAGCTACTACAGCCTCTTTGTGGTTAAAGTACTCTTAGTACAAACCGCGTGGCACCGTGGCACCGTGGACCCTGGCGTGACTTTAGGCCCTATCAGAATACCAGGCGCTCTAACTTTGGTCAGTGGGTCGTCTTAGGGGTGGATTTGTAGGAGTTGGAATATACGCTTAGGGGAACTATGAGCAGCAAAGAAAACAAAAGAAAAAATTTAGGCGAAAATTGAAAAAAAAATACAAAAAATAGTTCTTTGCCTATCGATTACAGGAAAACCTATAACAACAAATAATAAATCAAAAAATAAAGGGGGCTTGCCTACTACGATAGTACGGAACCCTTCATGCGTGAGTCCGACTCGCACTAGGCCCGGTTTTTTTTAAATAATTTTGTTGTACCGTTAATTTAATATTTTTTTTGTGGTTTCCCAGTGCGGACTAATACATACTTTTTCTTTCTTTCTTTCTGGCTGTCTTTCTTTCTTTCTTTCTGGCTTTCTTTCTTTCTTTCTTTCTTTCTTTCTTTTTTTCTTTTTTTCTTCTATCTTTAACATTACAGAAACATTTTTGACACTTTCTGTTTCCAACAGCGTACACTGGCAATCTGCTACACGAGGATGACAAGGGCTTCCTGTACGTGTCGGTACCCTCGAGTATGTATACTACTACCTCGACTCGGACCACTCTGGCGGGTGACGTACTCTTCGGCGGTTGGTATTAGCATCTTATAAATAGAGTTTATTTATTTTTTTCTCGTATGGTTAATCATCAAATGACGAGTGAATGAGTGGGGGGCCCACTCTGGGCGGAGCAGAAGGGAGTGTCAGACTTGTACTGACTAAAACCCATCCATGTTCCTTCTTTGCCCTTTGTGTTCCAGCGCCACGGTATCTCTTTCGAACAGTCCCGCAGCCCTGGCAGGCATCGGCCCATGCGGACCCCTACTTATTTGCTGACATCTCTTTGAGGCGCACGTGGAACACGAACGCGCCGTCGACACGGTCTGTCGCCATAAGACGGCCGGACGGCGAGCTAGCCCATAACTGGCCGTCCACAGGCCCGCGCCTACGGTGGCCGGGAGCCACCACGTGACTCCCGAATCTTGTAAATAGGGTTCGGATATTCGGATGTATATTTACCTAAAGTACGACTTTCCCTGCAAAGGGTACAAAAATATGGAAGAAGCTAATTAAAATACATTTATTATAATAATTGTGGGATTTTATAAAAAAACTAGCTGCCCCGCGCAACTTCGTCTGCGTCACATAAAAGAGAGAGAGGGTTAGAGAGAGGGTGAGTCAACCTTAAAAGATAGACATACGCTATCGTGGACTTTTTTTAGAACTTCATAAGAAGAACGATTCCGTCATACTTGATTGTTTCGTAACTTAACCGTTTACGCAGCGCACGCAACGGAAGCTCTCAAAAGGAATAAATTTTCCGTTTTTGCAACATTTTTCATGGATGCTCCGCTCCTAATGGTTGCAGCGTGATGCTATATAACCTATAGCATTCCTAGATAAATCGGCTATCCAACACTAAAAGATTTTTTCGATTCGAACCAGTAGTTCCTGAAATTAGAACGTTCAACCAACCAAACAAACAAACTCTTCAGCTTTATAATATTAGTATAGATTGTATTCGTAAAATAAGCTCGTGGCTAAATAGTAACAGCTCCTCCACGAGCTTCTGATACACCCTCTATAGTATCTTGAATCTGATTGTAATCAACAATACAGGGTGTAAACAGACCCTTCGCATAGCCGTCAACCAAGCATTCTGTACATCAAACTAAGTAACTTTATGCAAAAACTGTTGCTGGGAATCGACTTTTTTTTATGGGGTGAAAAATCACGTTTTACGGTAGGACTCGATGGAAAGCACTCAAAGCATTGTATTGCTGGATGGATTGAATAGTACGGGGGTCGTGGAGGTGTGTAAAGTTAAAACCTTATTAAAAAAATCTTGTGAAAAAGTTGGAACTTTGACCCCCAATATCTCCGTAACTAGAAGGTTCCCAGGTATGGTCTAGAACAAAAAAATGATCACAAAGACGGGAAAAAGAAGTGTCTTTCGGATATGTTAAGGGTCTATTTACACCCTTTGTGTTCCCAGCCGACATGTTCACAACGAGAGAAGTGACCAACCCCAACCAACCGTTCCACGACATTATGAATGCGGTGGACGAAGGGTACGTGATCGTGTTCATCTGCGAGCTCACCAGGCTGGTGGTGCTGAAGGAACCGCGTGATGTACAAGAAGTGGTCTCCCACGCCGAGATTATCATTAATAGGTACGAGCTTCTTATCATCATCTTCCTGCCCCTGTCCCATGTTACTGGGTGTCGGCGCAACACGATTTCTACTTCGATTCTCTCCTGTCAAACGTTACGTTATCATTGACTCCACATTCTTTCATAAGGTCGCTATCGAGCTCGGCTAGTGAGTGACTGCCTATCTGACCGCCACAACTCAATTACTATTTCTTCCCTGATTCATCAATAAGTAGTTGCTTATTAAGTACTACTACCGACACGCTCCTGAGAGGGCCGTCCACTACTAAATAGACATGATAAAATCAATCAAGGTAAAATCGCTGTACGGGTTGGCTCGTTACAATTTACCGCTCGGCTGTGCCGAGACATGCCGAATCGAACATATGTCAGCATAATTAGCCTATAGTCTACCCACAGCTGGAACTCGGGCTCATATGAGTGGAAGTGCGCTGTCCACCACGCAGATGTCTTGGATTTTTTGGTTTTTGGTCAAGCCGGTTTTCTCACGGTGTGCGGTTGCGTCGCTTCCGACATCGCCGAAAACTTTTTGAAGTGTGCATCGCGATACGATGAAACCGCACTCGGCATCGATATTGTATCACCGTGGCCGAAAAGCATTACATAATTATGTCCTCCACCAGCATAATTCTGTACCATGACGCTCTTAATGTGCACGTCTTTCTACATCGTTCTCACATATATGTATAACCTCAACATGAATGATGTAAACAAGATTTTGTAACAATATTTTGATTTAAATGAGTGTCCATGGAGTTTCTTACCCATTCTTCTCCATAGAGAGCTACGCTTTGGAATGTGCAACTACAGTACTTTCTCAAGTTATTATGCCTTGTGACTGTGACTGTAGCTTCGTTTTTTTTTTTTTTGACATTCATAAGTGCCTGTGATGGTGTAATTGAAATACATGCTTTGAATTTTGACATGTTCCAGATACATGGAAAATAATAAGCTTGGATTTGCTGGTAGACATATTCAAACGGCGATCATTTATCTAAGCAGGATGATGTCAGAGGCAAGTTTCGACCTGGGCGTTTTAAGGAGTAAGTGAACACAGCTACATTTGCCGAGATCAATGCAAAGATGGGCGACCAATCATCACGTAAAGCACGTAAAGCCCGGGCCAAGAACTTGGCCCGCGAGGAGATGCTGGAGTCTCTGAACGGAGATCCGTGGGGGCGCCCTTACAAGATGGTGCGGGACAAACTCCGCACCCGGGCCCCCCCGCTAACGCAGAGTCTCCGGCCTGAGCTCGTGGAGGACGTGGTGAGCGCTCTGTTCCCTTCGCGAGGGGAACATCCTCCCCCGCCTATAGCTCCGCCGCCGCGTGCGGTGCCGGAAGCGGACCACACCGATGACAATGACGACGTTCCGGAGGTGACTGGGGTAGACCTGAGAGTGGCGGTACGCAGGCTGAAAACCAGAAACGCCGCCCCGGGACCCGATGGCTTGCCTGGCAAAGCCTGGGTCCTGGCCTCTGAGGCTCTCGGGCCCCGACTGGAAGGGCTCCTTAGCGCATGCTTGGAGAGAGGCCAGTTTCCGCTTCGTTGGAAGACGGGGAAGCTGGTCCTCATCCGGAAACCAGGGCGCCCTGCGGACTCTCCGTCCGCATACCGGCCCATCGTGTTGCTCGACGAGGTGGGCAAGCTCTTTGAAAGAGTCATTGCCAACCGCCTCGCCGGGCACCTTGCGGGGATGGGGCCGGATCTTGCGGAACACCAGTTTGGTTTCCGCAAGGGGCGCTCCACGGTGGACGCCATCATGCGCGTGAGAGCCCTCACGACGGGGGACGCGGTGTCCCGGGGCGGGGTCGTCTTGGCGGTGTCTCTTGACATCGCCAACGCCTTCAACTCCATGCCCTGGAGCTGCATTGGGGAGGCACTCCGGTATCACCGGGTGCCAACCTACCTTCGTCGTGTAGTCGGGGACTACTTGACGGATAGGGCCGTCATCTACCCCGGTCGGAGCGGAGAATGGAACCGGCGAGAGATGTCGTGCGGTGTTCCACAGGGATCGGTTCTGGGACCGGCCCTGTGGAACATCGGTTACGACTGGGTGCTGCGCGCCGACCTCCCTACCGGCGTCAGCGTAGTTTGCTACGCTGACGACACGCTGGTACTGGCACAAGGGAGGTCGCACGAGGCGGCGGCCGAAAACATGACACGCGGGGTTGCGATAGTCGTGGAGAGGATCCGGCAATTGGGTCTCGAGGTGGCATTGCACAAGTCCGAGGCCATGTGTTTTCATGGGCCTCGGAATGCGCCACCGTCGGGATCCCTACTGACGGCAGGAGGGGTTTCCATCGGCGTCGGGTCGACGTTGAAGTACCTAGGACTCGTCCTCGACAGCCGGTGGAACTTCGTGGAGCACTTCCGACGTTTGGCTCCCAAACTGGAACGGACAGGGGCTGCCTTCAAGCGGCTCTTGCCCAACCTGAGGGGTCCAAACGCCTCCTGCCGGAGGCTATACGCGGGGGTCGTGCGGTCCATGGCCCTTTACGGGGCCCCGGTGTGGGCGCGTTCTTTGAGGCGGCAAGCTGCCCACTACTTGAACGCGCCCCAAAAGGTGATAGCCATAAGGCTAATCCGGGGGTACCGCACGATCTCCGGCGAGGCGGCTAGCCTCCTTGCCGGATTGCCGCCATGGGATCTGGAGGCGATAGTCCTCGCGCGCCTGCATGAATGGCGCGCGGAGGCACTACGTCGGGGGGAAACTCCGCTGCCGCGGCAAATTGCCGCTCAGCGGACAGACCTCCGGCGTGATCTCATGGCGACATGGAGAGAGCGACTGTTGCAACCCCGTGCAGGGCACGCTACCATAGTGGCGATAAGTCCCCTCTTTGAGGAGTGGCTAGAGAGGCGCCACGGCGCCCTCACCTACCGCCTGACGCAGATCCTCACCGGACACGGTTGTTTCGGGAGGTTCCTGCACCGAATCGGGCGGGAGGAAACGCCCGGGTGTTTCCACTGCGAGGATCGTCCGGAGGACACGGTGGAGCACACCGTAGAGGTCTGCCCCGCTTGGGCGGAGCACCGCCGTGTCCTCGTAGCGGCGATTGGCGGCGGCGATCTCTCGCGTCCGGCCCTGGTTCAAGCCATGGTCCGGAGCGAGAGGGAATGGGAAGCCGTCACCACCTTCTGTGAAGCAGTCATGCTAGTGAAGGAGGTGGCGGGACGTGAGAGGGAAAGAACCTCACGTCCCAGCCGCCGCGGGAGACGCCCTGGGCGTCGGGGGTCACGTGGTGGCTCCCGGCCACCGTAGGCGTGGGCCTGTGGACAGCGAGTTATGGGCTAGCTCGCCGTCCGGCCATCTTATGACGACAGGCCGTGTCGACGGCGCGTTCGTGTTCCACGCGCGCCTCAAAGAGATGTCAGCAACCGAGTAGGGGTCCGCATGGGCCGATGCCTGCCAGAGCTGCGGGACTGTTCGAAAGAGACACCGTGGCCCTGGAACACAAAGGGCAAAGAAGGAGCATGGATGGGTTTTAGTCAGTACAAGTCTGACACTCCCTTCCACTCCGCCCAGAGTGGGGGGGGTCATTTGATGATTTCCCATCCGGAAAAAAAAAAAAAAAGCACGTAAAGCCGTTGGTCCCAGCTGTCATTTGTAGATCATTGACAGTCGTTACAGATAGTCAGTGGCCGGAAAGTCTGACAACCTTTCTGGCCACTGACTATCTGTAACGACTGTCTTATAGCTAAGTCTCTGTACCGAGGGCATATATAGCTAATAAATGGCTTGTGATCGCCAGACAGGTAGTCACTCCATGTAAATTTCTGGTATTAGCTTCATCAGGTTAGATTGGAAGCTGGCCCCAATATAGCTAGAAAAAGGCAGGCAGATGATGAGATGTGGTGAAGATGACCTACTGCTTGGGGCCTAGCATAAACATGCGACGTAAACGCTTAACTACGAACTACACGCCTATCGACACACGTGGTGCGACAGACTGCGGAGACCAAATGAAAGAAATTGCTTAGTGCGTACTACGCATCACCGCAAGTCACATCGGCTGAAACTGTGAACGGGATCTTGTAGGAGGCCTACCCATTGCACCATCCAGTACTGGTTACCACTTAAGACCCTTGTATAAGCCATTTGTTCTGCGACCAATAAGTTTTTTTTTTCAAGAGTAAAGTGCTGGCCGAATGGTGACCACGGTTGGGACCAAAGAAACCAGGATCCGGTATCCCCAAAGTTACGGAATATGCAGCATCGAGAAATAGAGCAGAAGAAAATGGGAGACTTATACCCAGCAGTGGGTGATGCTGTGCTGGAATTATGAAGTTATTTGTTTGTTTACCTGTGCACTCTCTCTACTAAGAAAAGGTGGGCTCCTAAGGGGCTTTAGCCCCCACAGGGCTTGAGGAAGATAAAAGGGGGACGAAAAATCGCCTTGCAGTGGGACAGTAATAGGCTGGAGTTCATCATCTGCCTAGCCTTTTCCCAACTATGTTGGGTTCGGCTTTCAGTCTAACCGGATACAGCTGAATACCAATATTTTACATGAAGCGACTGCTTATCTGACCTCCACAACCCGTTTCGTACTGGGTAATGCGATACCCCTTGGTAAGACTGGTTGTCAGACTTTCGGGCCACTGACTACCAGTAACGACTGTCAGAGATCTACAAATGACAGCCGGGACCAACAGCTTAACGTGCTTTCCGAGGCACGGAGGAAACTCGGTATGCAATGGCGGTCAGGCGGGCGGAGTTATTATTATTTATTTATTTTGCACCAGTCGCACGTGACCTGAAAGTTCTGGAGTGGCGACCGCGAACTGGAAGACGTTGCGTTGGAAGGCCTCCCACTAGGTGGACCAATGACCTGGTGAAGGTTGCAGGGATCCGCTGGATGCGAGACGCACGGGACCGGTCAATGTGGCGACACTTGGGGGAGGCCTATGTCCAGCAGTGGACGTCTTTCGGCTGAAATGATGATGACGATGATGATGACACATGTAACCTAAGAGTACATGGATGGAGAGGGAATGAAATGGATTGTGTGACGAATGAAACGAAAGAAAAATGAGTAAATGATACCGTAACGGCTGGTAGAAGATAATGTAAGGACGACCTATTGCGCCGGCCCCAAGTAGTATGGGACAAGGGCTGGCAGATGATGATCTTGATTTTCCACCAGGGGATGCGTTGTATCTGCAATCATTGCTCAAAGATCGCCGGAATACTCTGTCAGACGAAGTGAACTCGCTAATAGACTACGCAGACATGTTGTTCGACGATAAAAAAGGAGAACCTCTCTTTGATGCACTCAGAGATTTCGAGGATTACCCTAACAGTAAGTAGACCAACTAGTACTAAACAAGTGACAATCGCTACCTGGCGCAGCAAACATATGAGCCGCGCAGCTAACGTGGAGAACTTCTCCGTGGACATTCTACCAAGCTATGGACTGTCGACTTTACTCCAGAGGGTTTAATATTGTGGCAGTCGCTTTCAAATCGTTTCATATACTCCAACGACTTTCCACTTCAATACCTTTACCTACTTTACCTAGCTTAATCTTATTTTACGTTTGTATTTGTTTATTGTTACCAGTGTCACTCTCTAACACAATAAAATACGTATTACTTACATTTTTTTTATTCTCAGATCTCGTAAATACACATTTCATTATTTACTCGTTATCCATTTATTTGTGTTTATATATTTATTTAAATAGGTATTATATTATATGTTTGACACTGTTGTTTCGTCACAGACCCAAAGGTTCATTGGAAGACCAGCGTCAGACAGCATCACCTGTCGGGCATGAAAGCAGAAATTGACCTTTTTGGCACAGCCGTGAGGCACACAGCACATACTATGTATTTGCTCTTTTTTAATTTTATTTAATTCGTCAGTTGTTGTGTTTTGTTTGTTTGTTTGTTGTGTTTGTTTTGTTTGTTGTTGTATTTGTTTGTTTCTTGTGTTTGTTTTTTTTGTTTTTGTATCTTTTTTTATTCTGTGTGACGTCAAATAAACTTTATTCTTTCTTTTTTGTATTGAGTTTGAGGCGAAAAGGCTCCAGGCTGCTGCTGAGAAATCCAATAACACTGCCCTACCTTGAATTCGTAGCCAGGACCTCATGCTTAGCTGCAGCGCTTGCGGCCACTAAATCAACGAGATAGTCCAGGTGGCCTACCATGACTTCATAAAGCAGGGGTAATACCAGTGTGCTAAAGAGATGGCGCTAGACGACCACCTGTATAGCTGTGTCTCTTTCCCACATTGGAATTACTCTTGCTTTTTAATACGTAATAGTAACCCCCAGGTATAGATAGATATCTGAAGAATTATTAAGAGCATCTGAACAAATTTAATAGAAGCAGGCTAAGAAACATTTTCTTTGCCTATTAAGAACACAACATATTTTTTGTACTGTTATCATTTTGATATTTATAAATACAACATTATAAGTTAGTTCGTCAAGTTAAGTCAAATTGTACAAGTTTTATGTGCCTTACTTAAGTTTGATTTGAGGAGCTCGTGGCTAAATAATAACAGCCGCTCGGGTCGATCTTTAGGTTAAGCCGTGCTTACCTAGGTTGGTCTGTGGATGGGTGACCGCCCATTAAATACGGAGTTTCCTCCGTGCCTCGGAAAGCACGTTAAGCCGTAGGTCCCGGTTGTCATCTGTAGGTCTTTGACAGTCGTTACAGGTAGTCAGTGGCCCAAAAAGTCTGACAACCAGTCTTACCAAGGGGTGTCCTATTACCCAGTACTAACTGGGTTGTGGAGGTCAGATAGGCAGTCGCTCCATGTAAAAAACTGGTATTCAGCTGCATGCGGTTAGAATGGAAGCCGACCTCAACATAGTTAGTAAAAGGCTAGACAGATGATGATGACTTAAGTTTGATTTGGGAAATCCAACTTTGTTATTATCGGACTAAGACGTGCACGACGTTGCTAGGTTTGGCATTTTCATAACTCTCTTATTCTTCTTATTCCGATAGAAATATTTATTTATTTTATTTGGCTCTTCAACAATGAGTACACTATTACATATAATAAAGTAAAACATTGCAAACTTAAGTCTAAGTGCCTCATTACTTAAAGAAGAGCACTACATGCACTATATTATGCGCCTAAATATCTAATTAAACAATGAAAAAAAAAAAGAAGAACTGATTAAAAATACAAATAAAAAAAAAAGAAAAGAAAACAACGTCAGTATCGATACTATTGTTTGTACTAATATAGTTGTTTTTGCATTAGACGCAGCACAGTTTTTTGTGTAGATTGGTTTAAAAAAACGTATTTTGCCAAAAATTTTCCTTGCTTAGTTTTGATTTTGAACAGCCGATAGGTTTCCACTATAACTTTTGTTTTTAGCTACTAAAGCCGCCTGGCAGGTTTGCTACAACCTTTTATACAACTTTATCGAACCATTTCGAGAGATCTCGTATTCGGAGCGCGGCCAGACTTTGCTCGACAACTTGAACAAGGCGCTCTACGACCGGTTCGGTGAAGAAGATCTTGGCTACAGAAGGTGGATGGAAGACCTGATGATCATGCGTGACGGAGGTATGTCTGACGCCATAATCTCATATACACCGTGTTCTTCACGTTATCCATAAACTTTGGCAAACGCTTCTAAAGGGTGTAAATAGACCCTTAACATAAACAAAAGGCACTTGTTCTCCCCGTCACTGCGATCATTTTTTTGTTCTAGACCATACCTGGAAACCTTCTTCGTCTTGGAACCTAGTTACGGAGATATTGGGGGTCAAAGATCCAGATTTTTCACAAGTTTTTTTTAAATACATGTTTTTAATGTAAAATTTTTACTTTACACACCTCCACGACCCCCGTACTATTCAATTCATTCATCAGCACAATGCTATGAGTGCTTTCCATCGAGTCCTACCGTAAAACGTAATTTTTCACCCCAAAAAAAAAGTCGATTCCCAACAATAATTTTTGCGTAAAGTTACTTAGTTTGATGTACAGAATGCTTGGTTGACGGATATGTGAAGAGTCTGTTTACACTCTGTATAATTAATCATGATTCGAAAGACACGTGGCGCCATCTATTATCATAAGAACGTTATTGTTATTTTCCTCGGTAACAATACTTTTTTTCGGAATGTAAGACCTGACAACGAATTTGCAAAATTTCACGATAATCGGTTCAGTGGTTTAGGCGTGAAAAGGTAACAAACAAACAAACTTACTTCCGTATTTATAATATTAGTTAGGAAGTGAGCATAGACTAATCACAAGCACTTTTAAATTGGCAAAAACAAAACGATGAAGCTTGGACACTGAACCCTTTGTAAACACTGTTAATATACCGTTCCGGACAATACACATAAAGAGAGACCACGGAAATAAGTATTTTTAATTATGGACACTTTTTTTTTTTGTTTGTCTCGGATTCTTCTCGTACGTGCAAATGAAATGTAAATAGCATTTGATAATTTAATTGCACTAAGCGGCAACATAGGCCAAATTAAGACCATTTATAGATCGATTAAATTTCATTAAATTAAATTACAAATATCTTTGTAACAAAGCTTTTTTAACTACTACTTTCCTTTGTAAGATTTGATTTGTAAAAGCTATACCGGGTGTAAACAGACCCTTCACGAAGCCGTCAACCAAGCATTCTGTACATCAAACTGAGTAACTTTACGCAAAAATTATTGTTGCGAAAAGACTTTTTTTTTGGGGTGAAAAATCACGTTTTACGGTAGGACTCGGTGGAACGCACTCAAAACATTGTGGTTATGGATGGATTGAATAGTACGGGGCTCGTGGAGGTGTTTAAAGTAAAAATCTCACATTAAAAAATGCTTAAAAAAAAAAAACTTGTGTAAAAGTTGGAACTTTGACCCCCAATATCTCCGTAACTAGAAGGTATGGTCTAAAACAAAAAAAAATATCGCAAAAACGGGGAGAACAAGTGCCTTTCGGCTTCGTTAAGGGTCTAATTACACCCTTTAGAATGTCTCTGCTGCACCTTCCTTTATGTGGTAAAGAGAGCCTGATATACTCCATAAGTCAAAATCAAATTATGTATTTACACTCAAGCTCTAGCGCGCATTCATATGGGTTTCAAAAAAACACAGTACTTACTAATAAATATCATCTACCCGAGAATACAACGCAGACCTCATGTAATTATGGCTACATTCATTTTACAGTCACCCCAAAATTAGAGCCCATTTCACTGAAGAAGATTATTCGCATGAAAAGACTACGAGGACTAAATCGTACGACAAATCAGAAAGTAAACGAAAATGGTCGAAGACAATACTACGAGTACCAGACTCCTTGGGTCCCGAGCCTACGATCTCTGTTGCCGATAACCCGACGTCAAAAAAGATTCAGAGTGATCACGCCAAGGCAACTGTGGAGCAACCTGGATTTAAACATTGTGAGACCAACCCTGGAGTATAGGAGAAGACGAATTAGACCGACTCACCCGCCTAATGACATGCTGCAGTTATTTCCTCAAGTACCGGTGGACAAGAAAAGAAGTACGCTGTCAACTATAGAACATTAGTTTTAGTATATGCGAAACCTGAAACACGTGTCTAGTGTTTTTGTGTAAAGAATCTATGGACAAAATTTTAAAACTGTATCATGACAAATCACAAAGTAGTGTTCTGTTACCTGGTCCGCACAAAAACGTGGTCACCACGCAGCGCGCCCGCGTGCGCGCCTTTAGCGTCGTCTTGAGCTCATTGATAATAATAATTTGGCAGTAGGTACCTAAATGATTGCGATAGGTACTTAGTGTCGCTCGGTGTCCAACTTGTAACCTTTTTTAAATATTATTGGGACAAAATATAACGTTTAAAAATTATTGGAATCGATTCAGTTACTTATTCTGAATAAACTATATTCAGGTTTCGCATATACTAAAAATAATGTTTTAGAACGACCGCTTTAACGAGTCCTCCGCCTTGCCCCATCAAAGGCACATTAACAACAACAACATCAATTTATTTCCAGGCTCCACATATACATATAATAAAATACTAATTGTATTAGTAAACAGAAACTTAAAACTATGTTAGTAACACTTGGGCACTGTGTCATCGTGCGCTCATGTGGCACTTTCCCGTGGAAGTGACGGAACACCACTCCCTGCACCCAAAGTCCTCCTCCAAGACGAGGTGCAGATAACACGTTGGTATTCGCACCACGAACGTCTTAAAGTTGACGTTGCGGCGCGACTCAAGCAGCTGCAGGTTATTTCCTTTAAAATAACCATAATCCACGTAGGTATTACGATACTAATTGAACCAATACGTGATCAACCTTCAGAATATTCCATTTAAATTGATACCTTCGCGAGGACTCATTAAAGCTGTCGGTCAGTAGCAGTGGTGGCTCAGTGGTAACGGCCGCCACTTACCAGTCTGTCTGTGGGTTCGAACCCAGGCAGGTGCATTACACTTTGTGATTAATTTCATCAGCTCTGCTATGGTAATGGTTGAAGAAAACATGGTGAGCAAAACTGGCATGTCCCAGGACCACATCTACCCAACTGAACCGTGCCCTCGTGGTGGGCTCTCTTGGAGAGGAGGCCTGTGTCTCAGCAGTGGGAATTATTAGTATACTTGTGCTTGTGGCTAAATAATAACAACCGCTCGGATCGATCGTTAGGTTAAGCCGTGCTTGCCTAGGTTGGTCTGTGGATGAGTGACCACCCAATAGGTACATACGGAGTTTCTTCCGTACCTCGGAAAGCACGTTAAGCCGTTGGTCCCGGCTGTCATTTGTAGATCTTTGACAGTTGTTACAGTGACCCGAAAGTCTGACCACCAGCCTTACCAAGGGGTATCGTATTACCTAGTACTAACTGGGTTGTGGAGGTCAGACAGGCAGTAGCTCCATGTAAAATACTGGTGTTTAGATGCATCCGGTTAGACTGGAAGCCGACCCTAACGTAGTTGGTAAAAGGCTAGGCAGATGATGATGCTTGTACTTGTCTGGATCTCGGTAGAAAAACTGACCTCTTTCCACAGCTCCTCGTTCTCCACCTCCTATCGTCGCCGCTTCAGTGGAAAACCACTCGGAACAACCACGAGGTATAATGAAAAACAGGAGGGTTACTATGACGTCATAAAGCAAGAGTAATTCCAGTGTGGGAAAGAGACAGAGCTTTACAGGTCGTTTAGCGCCATCTCTTTCCCACACTAAAATTACAACTGCTTTAAAAAAATAAAATTAATTTTTTTATTTAATATTCATCAATCATTTTTGATTTATAAGCAGATTAACTACTTTGACTAAATAGATAAAGTAATTAAATGACGTAAAAAATATATAGGGTGACTGGTAATTAGTGACCGATACTTAAACACGTGATTGTACTCATGATAACAAACAACTTTCCCAAAGAAAAAATTAAATTCACATACACAAACATCTAGACCCGGAACAACTACCTATACGCCATACAAATATTTGTTCCGTGCGGGAATCGAAGCCACGACAGGAAGCGCAGCAGTCAGTCGCTCAGCCACTGCGCCAACCGTGCCGTCAAAGAAGATTAAAGTGAATGAGTACAAAAAAAATGTTTCTTTGGGAAAGTTGTTTGTTATCATGAGTATAATCACGTGTTTAAGTATCGGTCACTAATCACACTATTGAAGATATATGTCAGATTCAATTAATTAATGTCAAAGGCATTAATTAACATTTATTCATTTTCGTGGGGTCCGAGTGCTCATAGCCTTTTTAAGGAAATTTTGAATCGCCTAGTTGACGCTTCCCGTGACCCAAGGGCTGGCTTTTACTTTGGCCAGAGGCTAAGTGTTGCCATACAACGTGGCAACGCCGCCAGTCTCTTGGGCATTACCAGCTGACAGCGTTGAGGAGGAGTTTTTTGATGCCCTCTTATAGTTTGTAGTTAGTTTATTTATTTTAGGTTATTTAATAGTTTTTAATCAATAATGTATTTAGTTAGTTAACTCCTTAAAATATACGCCTGATAGGCTATTGTTAATAAAAAAAGGCAAAATAAAATTAACATAAATAAAAATTATAAATGACAATGAAGACGTAAGACGACACCGACACGATGTTTTAAGACAGCATGGTCGGCCATCTGAACTGAACTTCAAAAAAAAATCAAATAGTGAAAAATAACTTTAGCTTCAGAAGTTGGTGACTTTTGTTTGTTTGATTCGCTTTTTAGCCGAATTCTGAAGCTATAGTTATTTTTCACTTTTTAGTGTTTTTTTTTTGAAGTCGGTTTTATTTTTTTCATAAAAGTTTTTTATTTTTACATTTTTAGCTGTAATATCCAATCCAAAATTTTCCTTAGCATTAATTTTACATTTTTAGCAATACATGTATGGTATAGCATAGTAATATTATCATCAACACGAGAAACTGGATATTTACCATGTTTACTGTGATTTGTTTGAGTTCCCGATATTCACAAACAAACAAAAACAAATCAGTAAACATGGTAAATATCCCGTTTCTAGTGTTAATGATAATGTTAGTGACCTTGATTGTTTAAAATCTTATATAGCATAGTAATAGGCTTCTCCATAATAAAATGGAACTTAAGCATAGATGGCGTCTGGGGATATCGCGTGTTCCATTGCATATCGCCAAAGATCAGCAACAGATCTTCACCAAATTTAAACGGCACCACCGCAAAATAATACTCTTCCAAACAAAAAAGGAGTCCTCAAAATCGGTCCACAATTGGTGGAGAAATATGTGAACATTCATTAAAAAAAAAGTTACAGTCGCACATAGAACCTCCTCCTATTGAAAGTCGGTTATAAACAGGTCAGAATTTTAATTAAACTCCGTTCATTTTCCTTTCACAAAGCGAATCCTCTCAAGCAGTCTATCAACCACAGAAGAAGTCAGTTGTCTAGAAGAATGAAGGCCAAGCTGTTCAGAAGATCGTCGAAGCCACAGGATCCTCAGGAAGAAAAATGAACCTGATTTGTATAAAGTTAATGTTCATATTTGTATAATACGCTTGGTGACAGTCGTTTGTATAGTAGTTATGTTTTAGCATGGCAATAGCGGTCATTGAACCACATACATTTATTGAATCGCTTCTTTTAAAAAACGTATACAAACCTGTTAGTAGCCCCTGAATTAACACTGACTGTGATCCTGAACATTAACAGAAGAAATGATAAGTACACGGTTTAAGTTAAAATAAAAGAAACGTTATTTTGACTTCTTATTTATTGTAAAAAATAAAACGTATTCAATTTTCTTTTATCGATCAAATCTGCATCCGACCTAACTACCTACCTCACTAATTGCGTAGCGTTAAAACTTTCGAGAACGAAATAGACCAATAATCGCTTTTTTTTTTTTTTTTTTTTTCCGGATGGGAAATCATCAAATGACCCCCCCCCCCACTCTGGGCGGAGCGGAGGGGAGTGTCAGACTTGTACTGACTAAAACCCATCCATGTTCCTTCTCTGCCCTTTGTGTTCCAGGGCCACGGTATCTCTTTCGAACAGTCCCGCAGCCCTGGCAGGCATCGGCCCATGCGGACCCCTACTTGATTGCTGACATCTCTTTGAGGCGCGCGTGGAACACGAACGCGCCGTCGACACAGCCTGTCGTCATAAGACGGCCGGACGGCGAGCTAGCCCATAACTCGCCGTCCACAGGCCAGCGCCTACGGTGGTCGGAAGCCACCACGTGACCCCCGACGCCCAGGGCGTCTCCCGCGGCGGCTGGGACGTGAGGTTCTTTCCCTCTCACGTCCTGCCACCTCCTTCACTAGCATGACTGCTTCGCAGAAGGAGGTGACGGCTTCCCATTCTCTCTCGCTCCGGACCATGGCTTGAACCAAGGCCGGACGCGAGAGATTGCCGCCGCCAATCGCCGCTATGAGGACACGGCGGTGCTCCGCCCAAGCGGGGCAGACCTCCACGGTGTGTTCCACCGTGTCCTCCGGACGATCCTCGCAGTGGAAACACCCGGGCGTTTCCTCCCGCCCGATTCGGTGCAGGAACCTCCCGAAACAACCGTGTCCGGTGAGGACCTGCGTCAGACGGTAGGTGAGGGCGCCGTGGCGCCTCTCTAGCCACTCCTCAAAGAGGGGACTTATCGCCACTATGGTGGCGTGCCCTGCACGGGGTTGCGACAGTCGCTCTCTCCATGTCGCCATGAGATCACGCCGGAGGTCTGTCCGCTGAGCGGTAATTTGTCGCGGCAGCGGAGTTTCCCCCCTATATAGTGCTTCCGCCATTCATGCAGGCGCGCGAGGACTATCGCCTCCAGATCCCATGGCGGCAATCCGGCAAGGAGGCTAGCCGCCTCGCCAGAGATCGTGCGGTACCCCCGGATTAGCCTTATGGCTATCACCTTTTGGGGCGCGTTCAGGTAGTGGGCGGCTTGCCGCCTCAAAGAACGCGCCCACACCGGGGCCCCGTAAAGGGCCATGGACCGCACGACCCCCGCGTAAAGCTTCCGGCAGGAGGCGTTTGGACCCCTCAGGTTGGGCAAGAGCCGCTTGAAAGCAGCCCCCGTCCGTTCCAGTTTGGGAGCCAAACGTCGGAAGTGCTCCACGAAGTTCCACCGACTGTCGAGGACGAGTCCTAGGTATTTCAACGTCGACCCGATGCCGATGGGAACCCCTCCTGCCATCAGTAGGGATCCCGACGGTGGCGCATTTCGAGGCCCATGAAAACACATGGCCTCGGACTTGTGCAATGCCACCTCGAGTCCCAATTGCCGGATCCTCCCCACAACTATCGCAACCCCGCGTGTCATGTTTTCGGCCGCCGCCTCGTGCGACCTCCCTTGCGCCAGTACCAGCGTGTCGTCAGCGTAGCAAACTACACTGACGCCGGTAGGGAGGTCGGCGCGCAGCACCCAGTCGTAACCGATGTTCCACAAGGCCGGCCCCAGAACCGAACCCTGTGGAACACCGCACGACATCTCTCGCCGGTTCCATTCTCCGCTCCGACTGGGGTAGATGACGGCTCTATCCGTCAGGTAGTCCCCGACCACGCGACGAAGGTAGGTCGGCACCCCGTGATACCGGAGTGCCTCCGCAATGCAGGTCCAGGGCATGGAGTTGAAGGCGTTGGCGATGTCAAGAGACACCGCCAAGACAACCCCGCCCCGGGAGACCAATAATCGCTTCAAAACAAACTTTATCTTAATATGAAAAGGTTGATTTCCCACCCTTTGGCTTGGTTGATATAACCGCCAAAACATAAACGCACGTGCGTGCCCTCCACGCCAAGCCACAATTTCACCTACCATTTCGTCTCATATTCATGTCGTTTAGCGTAGGTACAGGGCACACGCACATGCTTGTCACGTATATATGACTATGGTGGTCAAAAGGTTAAATGATTAGTGAATTGATTTATTATAAATTAAGTTGTTATTATAAAACAAATAAAATCATACTTTCCGATGATAAGAAAAACAGCAGTATGAGCATTTTCGTAAAAACATAATTATATTTTCAATATAATTATGTCGCGTTAGTCTACTGCGACAAAACTGAACTGACTTACTCAGTGCTAAGTTAAAAAATACTTGTAAGCTTTCTCGCCCATCTACTCGGTACGTGAGCAAGACACTAGTCGTGGCCGCCGCGGACGGGTTGGGAATGACTCGAAATAGAGCATGAAACGAGTTAAGAAAACTGACCAGAAGCTCAAGGTGACGTATTACCGCCTTGGGAGACGCCCTGGGCGTCGGGGGTCACGTGGTGGCTCCCGGCCACCGTAGGCACGGGCCTGTGGACGGCGAGTTATGAGCTAGTTCGCCGTCCGGTCGTCTTATGACGACAGGCCGTGTCGACGGCGCGCGAGTGCTCCACGCGCGCCTCAAAGAGATGTCAGCAACCGAGTAGGGATCCGCATGGGCCGATGCCTGCCAGAGTTGCGGGACTGTTCTAAAGAGATACCGTGGCCCTGGAACACAAAGGGCAAAGAAGGAACATGGATGGGTTTTAGTCAGTACAAGTCTGACACTCCCTTCCGCTCCGCCCAGAGTGGGGGTCATTTGTTGATTTCCCATCCGAAAAAAATAATAAAAAAGGTGAAGTATTAGTTAATGTGACCTAATAGGGAAAGCGAAGAAATAGCTAATGTCACGAATGGCCATCAGATCCGTGCTGTTAGCTTACAGATTTGATTTACTCGTGCACCAATATTCGCTCGCCACTGTTACCTTCGCTTGTTTCTTCGTGCTTCATGTGAGTGCAGTAGCGTTGCTCTGTAAGTCGCGTCGCGTGACTCGTGGCGTACTCTAAAAGACTTCTTTCATTTAATTTTGTTTTCTCCGCTGTTGCTGTCGCTAATCGCGTTGAGTATATAGCTCGTGGTCAAGGGGTAAGAAGGCAGGTGGCGGCCTCCTATTCATCGTTCTGTACCTTTTAGTGGTGATGGCTCTGAACCTCATGTAGTCCCTCATGTATATTTGCCTGGAAGGTGCTTCTCTCTTTCGCTTCTTGATATGATGTTTTCTCTTTCTTTTACGTAGTCGCATTTCAATAGGAATTTCTGTGAAATTAAAATGAAAATAAAAAATATGAACGCTCCGTGAATAAAATGCATAAAATTAATAAAATGCATAAAATTAATAAAATGCATAAAATTAATAAAATATTAATAAAAAGAAAAAAAAATAATAAAAAGGTCGCAGGCGTGACTACTGAGCTGAGGTCTTGGTTTCATTTCGGGTTATTGGGGTTTCTCCGTCAGAAATTTCACAGTATCAGTCACGATGTCTGAATTTGTGCACGGTTGATGGCAATAAGCTTGTCCTCCTATTATGTGGGACTTTAACATAACTGTATGTAAGTGGCGAAACTTTGTTATTGCATTCGAGGCGGAATTAACACCCGAGCTTAAGGCGAGGGTGTTATGGAGCCGAGAACTGCAGTAACAAATCTACACGCGAATGAACGACATTTTTCAATACACATTCGAATAAATAAAACATTAGAACGGAAAATATGGTGGGTTAAGGTTAAGAAATCCGGTGTACTGAATCGGAAGGTCGCTGGGTTCAAACGCTGCTCGCACTAGAATTTTTCTTTCCATGTCAAAACAGCTATAGTTCCCTACGCAGGGTATGCATATAAAAAAAAAAATATTAAGGAAAATATTTTTGTCAGGAATTATTAGGAAACTGATTTTTTTTTCTATGCTTTTTTCCGCGCTTTGCTTTCACCAGGGTGACGAAGAAGCAAAAATAAAAAAATAGAAAATTCAAATATGTTTGAATTTAGAACACAAGTAAATGTTAATTTGTTCATAAAATTAAATATTAATTTTAAATAATCATGTTCATCTATGATATTCTATTTTTAAAAACAATTTAAACACTCAAAAAATATTTACGCCGTAAAGACGCATATCTCTTTGCCGAGATTAAAAAAAAAAAACAAACATCGCCGACTGTAGTCATTGAACCCATTTGGACTTAGTATTAAATTATAGTAAAATATTAAAAATCCACGCGTGTGAAATATACTGCATATTGAACCTAATCGTAGTGCGATAAGAACCAGTTTTCGAGAAAGTGTATTGAAAAATTATGTACCTACTTAACCATAAAGGGTGTAAATAGACCCTTAACATAAACGAAAGGCACTTGTTCTCCCCGTCACTGCGATCATTTTTTTGTTCTAGACCATACCTGGGAACCTTCCAGTTACGGAGATATTGGGGGTCAAAGTTACAACTTTTTCACAAGTTTTTTTTTTAAATACATGTTATTAATGTAAGATTTTTACTTCACACACCTCCACGACCATCGTACTATTCAATCCATTCATCAGCACAATGCTATGAGTGCTTTCCATCGAGTCCTACCGTAAAACGTGATTTTTCACCCCAAAAAAAAAATTGATTCCTAGCAATCATTTTTGCGTAAAGTTACTTAGTTTGATGTACAGAATGCTTGGTTGACGGATATGTGAAGGGTCTGTTTACACCCTGTATAGTGTAGGTGTAATATTAAGTGCACCGCTGTCTTACTCTTGGGGGATTACGTGATGTAATATTATGCCAGTCTACTGGCACACGACTTACGATACCTTACGACCCATTTCGAATCAAAAAGAGGACTCTCAGACACATCGCAGGGTCGGTCGAATAACTATAATGCTTAGGAGAGGCCTATTTACAGCAGTGGACGTATTTATTCTTCACTGGTGACGACAATAGACAGACATACCTGTAAGAGTTCCTCCATGAGGTTCCTTCGAGAGTTCAGGGAACCTATCCATCAATGCCTTGTTGATGGAGTCCAGTACTGGATAATGTTGCTGGTTTTGTGCCTCGCGCAGGAACGGATGTATTAAGTTCGTTATGAGATCTTCGCAGATCTCGTAACTGGTTTTAGATGCTGGAATCACAGGTTAAATCAGCATACTCCTGCTCTTATCCCACTTTATTTGAGGTCGGAGCACTCTATTTTATATTTACTCTATTTCATTCAGTTTTGTTCGTGAAAGCGTAACTAATAAACAACCAAACAAATAAACAGACACACTTTCGTATTTATTTCTGGGCAGGATATTAATAATTATTATAAGTGAACTAACCATTGCTTAAACTCATACACCACACAACCTCACTAGTTACACTCAAACTCATACACACTCATACACTCACTCTTAACACACATACCACACGTACACGCGCGATCTGGCATTTTTCTGCCAGAAAAATGACTAAAAATCTTTTAATTTTTAGTCTTGCACGTTTACATTGTCTGCATTTCAATTGCCAAAAAAAATTATTAGGAAATCAATTCCTTGCTTAAAAGGTGACCTCCAATATAATGTATCGAAATGCCCATTGTAGTTGAAATAAACTTGTCTTTCTTTCTGTAGCCACTCTCACCTATCTACTCACTTTTCACTCATAGTCATTCTCCTCTGTCAACCGTCACACTATTATTTACTCCTTTTTCTTTCATACCATTCCTCACACAATCCATCCTTCTTTGGTCTACCTCTCCCTCTCTATCCATATAAACATTTATATTAATCAATCTTTTAGTCACAAGCGATTACTTTAACTTAACTATAGATACTGACGTTAGTCTTTAACTGGCGAAACTGCAGACATCATGGTGGCGTATGTGGACAGAATCGGTACAAAAGACTGCATTGTGGGTCTAGTAGTCACGAGTGCCACGGCTGAGCTTTGAGGTAATAATATCGAGTCCCAGCTGAGTGATGTACCAAAGGAAACGGCGCGGTGGTACTTATGTCGCAAGTCGTAGTTTCTTAGCCAGGCAGGCACAACTTTCTGTTGTCCTATTTCATCACAGCTGCTATTTAAACGATGAAGTAAGTGGCGTAAGGGAACTGGGATGTCTTAGAAACAAAAAATCGAAGAAATGTTATCCAGCAACCAGAACTGCACGCAGGTAGCCATACACGCTAGGTTATGCATGACAGTTTTAAATGCACATGCAAAACCGAGTTTCATTGAAAGGATAACAACAGTTTTACCACATACACGATAGGGTTTGCCTGTCGGTTATGCATGCAAGAATATCATGCAAACCCTGACGTGTATGGTCACCATTAAGCCCCACTACCTTTCATAGCTACTGGGCCCGCGTGGTGGATTATAGCCCATTCCCTCTCATAGAGAGGAGGCCTGCGTCCCAGCAGTGGGAACATTAATAGGCTGATTATGCTTACGCTTATGCTACCTTTCATAGATAGGAGGCCTGTGTCCCAGCCATGGAAACATTATATACCGATTTTGGTACTCACTATTAGGATAATCCTCGAAATCTTTCAAGGCATTTAGAAGGCGTTCACCATCTTGAACATTAAAAATCTTTTCTGCGTATTCTATGAGAGTGTTCACCTCAGTAGACAGCACCTTCTTCCGCTCCAGCAGCATGTTGAACATCATTGAGCATTGGGCTGGTGAAGAGACGGTTACATGTTTAAAAGTAACTGTCTAGCCCAAAGATATTTAAATAGAGGGTGGAAGGGACACCGAAGCGAAAACGGTTACCACGTATTCAGTTCATCATTCTGGCCCACTGCATTTTAATAACCAATGAAAAAAGTCTATGTGTGGGGGGGGGGGGCTGGATTAAGTACTGAATACGTGGTAACCGTTTTCACGTCGGTGTCCCTTCCAATCTGTATACTTTATAAACACGGGACCACGCGAAAGTAAACTGTCTCACTGAGACATAGAATGAAATATTTTCAAAGACTTCTCTGCTGCTGGCGTCTCTATGGCTTAGTCTTTTACCATACCTGACCATGCAATGCAACGTGCAAGTCACTGCAACGTCTTATGTATGGACAGTCGAGCCAGTCGGCTATCATCATCACACTCTTGGAGCTGCCGCGCACCTTGCGCACCGGAGATAGGCTCCGTTTACGCATCGTTGCATGAAAGCAGTCGACGCTAGAGACAGCGAACATGCCCGAGGCACTTCGAAGCAGCCTCATCAGCACTCTGAATGCGTTGTTATATTGGACGCGGAAGGCTTCGTATGCTTTTTGAATGTGATTCACCCACAGGCTGCAAGTGCACAAAGAGGAAAAATAAGCCCTGAAAAGTGTCTGCTTGACCGCCATGAAACAGCGCACGAATCTGCCTGCTGAAAGATGATGAACTTACTCTGTATCAATCTTACAGCATTTTTTTCTGGCTGCGACCTCAACAGGTTAGAAAGGACTGTCTGGAGCGGCTCCTGGATCCACGAGATTTCGCCGTTGTTCCACATCCTGTGACAATAAACGTTACTGTAACATTATCAGAATGCTCCCACTGCTGGGATACACACGGGATGTGTGTCATAGAGATGAAGGAGTCGTAGTTCCACGCGATATATTTTTGACAGTTTGCTTACACCACCAGCAGATAAAATCTGATCTCTAATATAAACCAGTGACTGAGTAACTAGCAACCAGGTAAGAGTTGATGTCAGACATACGAGCTTCGGACAAGTACCCGTAACAACTATCGAAGATCTAGGTATTTCAATCAGGACCGACGTACTTTCCGAGGGCCGGGAGGAGTCTCGGTATTAAATGGATGGTACACCTAGCAAGGGGCAGTAATGACAGGTGGACTAAGGCTGTCACCGAAGGAGTTTGTGGAGATTTTATTGGACGTCATGCGTAGCAGATCTCGCGGCGGCAGTAGGATCACGGCGGTATTTTTAGTCGGTGCAAGCCCCACATATCCAAGCCATCTCCCCGGATGGTGCGGTATGCCTAGACATTATACAAAGATCCAAAAAAAAAAAAGGACCGTGGAGATTGGCACCAGAAAATACCCATCAGTGGGTGCATTCAGGCTGTGGATGATAATGATGAAGTCCAACAACAGACAGACTTCTCCACTTTTGTCAGGGTTGTAGCTCGACCCGCTATCTACACCTTTGTCAGCCGCGATGTCGTCAGACGTTTTAACTACCACTTAAAACATAAATTAAAAGACATACTGATTATAAATTCTCTCCATATGAAGCAGAGCCCTTTGCACAACAGTCGTGTCCTTCAGAGAAATTAGCCTGCACATCTCTATGAAAAAGAACATCAGGTACCCTTCATTCAGCTGTTCCATCTCGTCGATGTAAGGTTTCTTTGGCGGTGGGGTTAAATGAACCGGGATGTCTGCAAAGGAATTTGTCAGTACTACTGGCAGTAGGATCATTATAGGCGGATCATGGCTAAGGCACGTGTCATAACCCGACCCGCACGGAGCCGAGGTGGTGCATTACAACCCGTTCACTCTCACAGTGAGGAGGCCAAAGTCCCAGTTGTAGAAAAATCATAGACTGATGACCAGCTTAGGATATCCCCACTCATACAGACAATTTTAGAAATATCATCATCATTATCATCGGGCCCTTGTCCTATATTACTTGGTGTCGGTGCAACAAGCTTTTTTCTTCTATCCTCTTCGTCAACCGTCTCCTTTATATCATTGCCCACACAATTCGTCGTTTCTTTGGTCTTCCTCTCTCTCGATCAATCAACGTAATATTCATCACTCTTTAAGTCACATGTGGTTCATCCCTCCTCATCGTATGACCATACCAAGATAGACAATTTTATTCTCATCCAACTTTTCTGTAAGTGGCGCAACTTTCAAACTTCTCCTATTAATAGCTGTTTTTGATATGGTAAGAAAAAATCGAGTGCGAGCAGGGTTTGAACCTGCGACCTTCCGATCGCAATCTGCATCTTCGCGATCTTTTCGTTCTTTCGAGAACTGTGAGCAGGGTGCGATGGTCTAATTGGTTAAGACGTCCGGTGTACAGAAATCGCAACGTCGCGGTCGCATGTTCAAACCCTGCTCGCACTCGAATTTTTCTTTCCATATCAAAAACAGCTGTAGTTTCCTACGCAGGGTTTGCGTATAGAAAAATATTTAAAATTCTCCTATTATCTTCTATTTTAGTATCAAACTCTGATTGGGTTCTATGGAATGAGACTAGACACTGGAAGTGCCTTATGTAGCTATAATTTTTATTGTGGGAGATTGTTATTTTCATCGACTACTTTGAATATGAAATAAGGGCAGTCAGATTTTAATGACTTTAAATAAAAACAAATGATACAAACTTCCATACAGCACGTCTCCGACAATAATCGTCATCGTGTTTTTTTGAGGGTCCTCCGGAGTGGTCTCCGGTAAAGTAACATAATGCAATCCATACTGATCCTCATCAACCAGCTTTGCCGTGTTGGTTTTTCCAGTTTCTTCCGCTTCGTTTCTATGGTTTCCAGCCAGGGCCATTCTGGGAGGTGCAGGCACTGTGGACCTTCCACGGCTTTGGGATGATGCCTTGTGGTAATTTGAGAGCTTCAATATTTTATGGCTGCGTGTGTAAGGAGCTATCTCTTCCTGCCAGATCTTTGCGTTCACATCCACAAATCGTGAATGAGTGGTAAATCGCGGGATCTTCGAACTTAGAATAATAGATGGAGATGACGAGATGAGATGATGATGAGATGGAGAAATAGCAGGACTAAAAGTTTTTAGTTCGTGAGGATTTGCATCATGGAATTGGACTTTAAGTGGTGGTTCTCTATAGAGAACCTGTGGTCTATTAGACGTTGTTCTGGTAAAACTTGGTGAATACGAAAAACGTGATATATAATGACTAGGACCTTTTAATCTGTTATTTAAAAGTAAGCTCCGAGGCGTCATCAGCCCAGGATAAATTGAATATCTTGGGTCTAATATAGGTCCAGGATAAGGGAGGCCTAATCTGAGCGCAGGATGTTTTAACGTGACGGGTGGAGTGGGATCCGGAGACGGAGGCCTAGCTATGACTGATGGAGGTGCAAAGGAACCTCGAAAAATAGGAGTAGGACTTAGATGACGAACATATGATCTGAGCTCAGGATGTTTTAACGTGACCGGCAGACTGGAATCCGGAGATGGAAGCTGAGCCCTGACTGATGGAGGTGCATGGGAACCTAGGTAAATAGGAGAAAGACCTAGATGAGGAACATAAGGGTTGTTTTGAAGAGAGGGAAGAAATTCAGCTGGAGGTTTTGTAGGGTCCTTTGTAATCTGTATTTGGTCATCTTTTACTGGTCTGCTCCTCAGTATATCCGTAATGTTGTCTTGGAAAACCAACTCGTAATTTTCGTAGTTGTCTACTACTAACACAGATGTTTCTTTAAATCTTTGTTCCAAGTCTCTCACTAGGGATTTCGCTTGAAGTAGATTTTGATGCTGTTTATCTATAATCAAGGCCTCGTTGAATTTTGCTGTAAGTTGAAAAGCAAAAATTTAATATTTAATTTAATTCTAGAAGGTGTAAACGGACACATGGTATAATAATATACTTCGCCTGGTATTCTCTTCCCGTGACAGCTGGGTCACGTGATTGGCCCAAGAAAAACCTCTATTTTGTTTTAGTTTAAAATGCTTTATTAACTAATTGAGTCAATGAGTTGGTAAATTACGTTCCGATCCAGCATGTCCCTTGCTGTCCACCCCCAGCGAGACGCCCCTAGACGAGGATCGTACCCCTCAGGGGGTGCCCTTAGCGTATAGTCGCTTAGTTTAACCTCTAAATGGAGGCCTTACACTCCAGGCACCCACAGGATAATTACAAATGACAACCTCCTAGGTTGACGGTGAATGGCGTTTTGACAGGTCATAAAAAGTACCTGCCAATGATATATAAACTATAATACATTGCCCGCGCTCTATATTGGTAACATGAATGCAAGGTAAATACCCGACCTCCATTTAGTCGCGTACCAACCAGTGCCGCGGCTGTACGTGACATTAAAATAACTTGTGTGAACAAATTGTTCAAAAAAAAAAAATGCCGTCTTGTATTTTTAAGAAATGTAAAAATTATACTGCAACTGTGAAAGATAAAAAAGTATAATTTCATGCGTAGGTATCAAGAAAAATGTATTTTATTATATTTTTTTCGTTGCCTTCCAATGGCGGCTGGCGCCTGAGGTAACTCACGTGCCATACGCGCTCGGCCAATGACAACTAAAGAATAATTAAAGAATTATATTTATCTCTCTCTAACAACAGGAAATCTGTACATGACATTTAATTTTCTTTCCCTTTCTTCGTGCGTCTAAGTAGCTGTCTAGCTACCGATAGTATTTACACTGTTTTCGAGTTCCGTGATGCTCATGCATGACACACGTCTATTTATATTACGTCATTGATTTTGGCAATAAATAAAAAAAAACATACCACTGTTAATTTCTTCGCCATTGAGTAAATCATAATGTAAATAAAAACTTAATAAAAATAGTAGCATCGTGTTTTGTTAATCTTCCGCCATTTTTGTCTCTCGGCATTATAGAATGGCATCCATTTTTAATCTTCTTTTAAACATGTATGAAATTATATTCCTTGCATAATCAAATCTAAATATAATATCGCAGACAACTACACAGTTACACTACAAATACTACCGTGTATTTAAAACAAGTTACAGAATGCAAAGATTTAAAAAACCGGCCAAGTGCGAGTCGTACTCACACGCCAACAGGGTTCCGTAGCACCAAACATTATAATAAAAATATTTTGAAGGCTCTTTCATTTGTTGTTATTGTTTTACACTCAAAAGCAAAATTATATTTATTATTCATAGTATGTTAATGAAAAACAAGGTTACTGCTGCAGTTTGATGAAAAAGTCCCAAAAACTAAAAATTGATTCTTATTTAAAACAATTTTCGTTGAATGTTTTTTTACGTTTTACAATCGTCCATTTTATCAGAATTTTTCTCTTACTTTAGAAATTAGAGGGACACACACACATTATTACACAATTTACCACTTTGGAAGTGTCT
Source organism: Noctua janthina (assembly GCA_963576755.1). Classification (NCBI taxonomy): domain Eukaryota; kingdom Metazoa; phylum Arthropoda; class Insecta; order Lepidoptera; family Noctuidae; genus Noctua; species Noctua janthina. Next base: position 898,247 of record OY755077.1, read on the forward strand.
ATCTTTCAAAAGATTGACTTTGAGAAAAAATGGTTTTAGTAACCTCAATGTAATTTTTAAAGACCTGTCTATAGACACCCCGCACGTATAGGTATGATGTGTTTCATTTCCATGTACGGGGAGCCCCCTAAATCTTTTATTTTTGTATAAAAATCGTAAAGAGATATACTGAACACGTCTTCCTATCAAGTTCCAACTGTGAAGTCCTAATAGTTTCGGAATAAAGTGACAGTGACATACGGACGGACAGACAGACATGAGGAATCTATAACGGTTCCGTTTTTTGCCATCGCCTACGGAACCCTACCTACATTTCAGTTTTATTATGAATATAAAACTATAAAATGTTTTATAGGATCAAAAATAAAAAATTGAGGAATGTGCAATGTATAACAAGTTTTAAGATTACAAAATTGTTAGTATTTTTAAATAATGCAAGTGTTTAGGTACAGTAGGTACCTGAGGAGCTCGTGGCTACATAATAACAGCCGCTCGAGTCGATCTTTAGGTTAAGCCGTGCTTGCCTAAATTACTCTGTGGATGGGTGACCACCCATTACATATCGAGTTTCCTCCGTGCCTCGGAAAGCACGAAAAGCTGTTGGTTCCGGGTGTCATTTGTAGATCTTTGACAGTCGTTACGGGTAGTCAGTGGCCCAAAAAGTCTGACAACCAGTCTTACCAAGGGACATCGTATTTCCAAGTACTAGCTTGGTTGTGGAGGTCAGATAGGCAGTCGCTCCATGTAAAATACTGGTATTCACCTGCATCCGGTTAGACTGGAAGCCGACCCCAACATAGTTGGGAAAAGGCAGGCAGATGATGATGTAGGTACAGTACCTACTTCTGCTGTTCAGGGTATTTGGTAGTTAGGTATTTATTTATTTTTTTGGAAAACTACACCATTTCAATATAGTCCTCCTCACCGATGTCGGTAACAGAGACCCTTTAATGCTATTTCCTTGCGTGTGCCCTTATATGACTGACCAGACCGAATTTGCTTTTAGATACCCGGTCACAACCAAAGCGGACCTAGGTCTCTCTTTCCGTATTTGGCGCTTTTCGTTCAATGTCTCGAGTCGCTGGTTTTCGAAGGTTTTTACATTTTTGTAGATAGTAGACGGCCAAGACGACCTATGCAAAGCGAGCCTCTCCCAACCAGTCTGATCAATAGATGCCTCTTGAGCACGTCCTTATAGCGGAGATGTTGACCGCCATACTTTTATTTGCCCTCTGCCATCTCAGAGTAGAAGACCACTTTGGGTAAATGGTTATGCTACATGCAAAGGACGTGCCCACACCACCTGAGTTGGCGCTGCATCAGTAGAGATTCTGTGCCATACAAATATAACAAATACAAATATACACAACAATGGAAACATTGGACCAGGACTGCACTACTCGTAGATGTAGTTTTGTCCAATGCTTAATGAAGGCACTCCATGTCAAGTCTCCCTACAATTACGGCTGCCCCGGACAGCTTCCAGCAGTTTGAGGCGCATCAGAGACGCTATTCTTTTGCGGTGTATCGCTTGAAAGTTGAAAGTCATCCAATTGAGAGTCTGCAAACAGACCTGATACGCAAAAGCGTGGCAACCCCATAAACATCCTGAACTCGTTATTGTATTGGACACACAGGGCACTGTAAGTCTTCTGCATATGCTTCACTCATAGGCTGCACGTATAAAAAGTTATTTTTACCTGTGCAGTACAGCTTGCAAACCTACTATACGGGGAAATCAGTCAGCAGTTACGATATTTGCCTCACAGCTGCGACAAATTGTGGAAGCGTCAGGGTTGCCCGCTAAATTTAAATTTTCTTACGATTTTTGCAATTTGCATTTCAGTGTCAGGCTGTATGTTGAACAAAATAAGATTTGTAGAAATACGCATGTATTTACAGAATTACAATCATCAAAATCATCAATAAAATCCTCTAAGTTTATTTAATCCCATGCAATAACTGTTTCATGAAAAAGTCAGTCAAAATTGGAATTACGCGGGCTGCCTTGGCGCTTTCTACCATCATCAGCCTAGCCTTTTTCTGACTATGTTAGGGTTGGCTTCCAGTTTAACCGGATGCAGCTGAATACCAGTATTTAACTTAGACACAACCCAGTTAGTACTGGGTAATACGATAGCTCTTGGTAAGACTGGTTGTCAACCTTTTTGGGCCACTGACTATCTATAACGACTGTCAATGATGTACAAATGACAGCCGGGACCAAAGGCTTAACGTGCTTTCCGAGGCACGGAGGAAACTCGGTATGTTACGGGTGGTCACCCATCCACAGACCAACCTAGGCAAGCACGGCTTAACCTAAAGATCGATCCTAGTGGCTGTTATTATTTAGCCACCAGTTCCTGGTGCTTTCTACCATCTCGGACATTAATCTACAAGGTCCTCATAATTGTGACTTGATCAAGATTATAATTATTGTCTGGCTGTGACTTTAAAAGAGAAACAGGCTAAGTGGATGAAAACACAACAGGTTTTTATTCTGGCCTAAACTAATTTAAAAGGCTAAAAATAATTTAATCAAAGCATAAAAAAAAGGTTTAAATAAACCATTTTCACTGAGGTAACATTATTGCAAAATTAGCAATCATGGTAGAAAATTTCTTTCCAATGCTGGCAACTATCAGTTGGAATTTTTTTGACACGCCTAGCTGGTATTCTGCAGCAATTTTTACGAAAATCTTGTGATTTCTTGTGTTATTTTCTAAAAACTAAGTGAAATATTGTGTGTTACGTACTTATTCATCTTCTTGATATTGTGTCAAGTGAATTAAAGTGAGGAATCGTTGCTAATAGCGAGGTAAAAGTAGCTATATTATGTTGTCAATGTATAAACTTACCAATTTGAATTACCTTAGTTGCCAAAGTAAATCATTATCTATTCAGCACATTTGAATTCCGTCGTCTAATACAGTTGTATTCGTAAATGTTTTTTATTCAGTTATAGCCCAAAAACATAATCATCAACGAAAATAAACAAGAATTTGACCAAAACCTTTATTGAATCTTCTGTTTGAGTCATAATTTCGTCACAAAAAGTTTTTGAATAGTAAGAAAATCCATAGTTTTGAAGTGAGTCATTCATTGTTACTTGAGATATTGAAAGTACACAAATATGTATTCTGACTGTTATCATATTATATCCGTTATTCAAGTACTATAGATACATATTCCGTGGTATATATTATCGTATTTATAGTTAAAAATTATGAATGGGCTGGCTTGACGAATTCTTTTGCAAAATCTTAAATAGTCGTTATTATTGTTTAACTTGGTGGCATTCTCTCAAGGCTATAATTGTTGTGAAACAAAAATATCACTAAAAACTTTAAAAAAGTTAAAAAGATCAAAATATGATCTACCTTACTATTTCCCTTTGTAACATCTCACACTTTCACTCGGTAATTAGACGCTTTTTGGTGTACCCATTACTGAGTGAATCATGTTAGTTGAACTAGAAATGAGTGTATATCAGTGGCGAAGGTTGCATACAACTCAATTTCTACCGGCTTCCCTTTGAAAAATGGCACAGTCAGTATTCTATAGACAAATAATATAATCACATTAAAGATATGTACTCTGGCATACCTCTTACAAAAATTGACCCTTCGCTACTGGTGTATATTATTCATGCATTAGATTTTAAACCATAAAATGTTAACCGAGGAGCTTGTGGCTAAATAATAACAGCCGCTCGGATCTATCTTTAGGTTAAGCCGTGCTTGCCTAGATTGGCCTGTGGATGGGTGACTACACATAACATACCGAGTTTCCTCTGTGTCTCGGAAACGGGTAAAGCCTTTGGTCCCGGCTGCCATTTTTAGATCAAAACAGTCATTACAGATAGTCAGTGGCTCAAAACGTTTGTCAACCAGTCTTACCAAAGATTATCGTATTACCCAGTACGAATTGGGTTGAGGAGGTCAGATAGGCAGTTGCTCCATGTAAAATACTGGTATTCAGCTGCATCCAGTTAGACAGGAAGCCGACCCCAACATAGTTGGGAAAAGGCTAGGCAGATGATGATATCTCCTTCCATACTTCTTGATAAATCATCTTCCACACAATCCATGTACAGTCCCCATTCCATCAAGTTACCATAAACTGTCAAATATCTCCAATTGATTTTAAACCATGAAATGTTTAACCGTTAAGTTCAAATTGGAATGAGAAAATTTGACAGTTTGTAGTAACTTGATGCACTGGCGACTGTACTAAGCAGCTTTGTGGCTGGTATAACAATCAAACATTAATTCCCTCTGTGTGATTCATAGTGTCAAATTCACTTTCAAAGACAGCGACTGTGGGCCAAATTTGTGCCTTTATTTTCGAAAGAAGCAGTATTTGTACTCTAGTAACCTTTGTGCAGTAATAAAAGCTAATTAGTTCTGATAAATCAAATTCTTGTAGCAGACATACGTAGTTTGGCCTATATTTGTATTAGAAATATGCATGATTAATATTTAAAACACATATATTTTGAATCTTGCTTATACTATCCCACTTCTGAGCAAATAAACATCTTATAAAGGGTGTAAAAAGACCCATAACATATCCGAAAGGCACTTGTTCTCCCCGTCTTTGCGATCAATTTTTTGTTCTAGACCATACCTTATATTTACGGAGATATTGGGGGTCAAAGTTTCAACTTTTTCACAAGTTATTTTTTTAAATACATACAGTTTTTAATGTAAGACTTTTACTTTGCACACCTCCACGACCTCCGTACTATTTATTCAATCCATCCATCAGCACAATGCTTTGAGTGTTTTCCATCGAGTCCTACCGTAAAACGTCATTTTTTACCCAAAAAAATAAATCGTTTCTCAGCAATAATTTTTGCGTAAAGTTACTTAGTTTGATGTACAGAATGCTTGGTTGACGGATATGTGAAGGGTCTGTTTACACCCTGTATATTAAAATCTCGTGTCACGGTGTTAGTGGGCGCACTCCTCCGAAACAGTTCGACGATTTTGATGAAATTTTTTGAAATGTAAATTTGGTAGGTATGAGAATAGGTTTTAAACTGTCACACCGCTAGGGTAGGTAGGGTGGGTGGGTAAGTAGGTAGGGTAGGTTAAAAAAGGTGCATTGCATCTCATGCTGGGCACAGCTAGTAATATCATAATAATAACATTGATCCAAAGTAAACTGTTATGAATTCAAACATACTTCGGTAACCCAGGTACTCTCCGTCAGATCATCAGTAGCACCAAGGCGCTGTTGGCATTTCTGGGGGAACTGGGGTGGATTGAATGATTTAGCCACCCATATCATTATATTATTATTTTAGCTAGCCATTTGCTTTGGACATGGAGTTGCAAACACCAGCCTGTTATAGAATCAAATATACAATACAAACTCAAACAATGAGTTTTTTTGCTTTGCTATCTGAGTACTTATTATGTTTTGCTATCGGTCTGGCATTGTTAATAAACAAAGATATAATTATACAACAGCTTAACATTGTGAAAGCATATTTTGACCAGTATGGCTATTATAAGAGGTAAGCCGGAGTACGAATGTTTAGTGTGATTATATTATTTATCTATAGAATACTGACTGTGCCATTTTTCAAAGGGAATCTGGTAGGAATCGAGTTGTATGGAACCTTCGCCACTGCTAATTAGTGATTCTAGTGAACTCCTTATTCTTCTGGTGCCTCTCAAATTACTGAAGGTTAACCATCTTTTGTGAGGTGAAACAGCACAGCAACAACAGCTCACAAGAGTAACAATACATTAAAATAAATTTCGTTTCTATGTTATTATAAGCTTTTATTGTGTGTTTCGCATACCAGAAATGGTTAATATGGGATCTTTAGATTAAGTGTTTATTTGCTTAGAATGTAGGTACATAAAAATAGGTCTTTCTGTTAATTATAAAAAAAATCAATAAAAAAAAAAATCCATCAGAGAGTTAGATTTGGCTGGATTTAAGAAGCAATTTAAGGAATTTTTATGTAATAAATGCTATTATAATTTGAATGACTACTTAAATGACACTGACATTGTAATTTAATTCAATTATTATTTATATTATTTCTTTTGTGACATTCCTTTTTGAATTTTAACTATAATTTTAAAAAATATGATAATTAATCACCAGTGTATATTTAACAGTTGTACGCCCATTGGTAGAATGTGATGAGACAACCTACATTAACTCAAGACCATGTAATATACATACCGACCATGTTCTGACAAATAAATAATGATTTGATTTGATTTAAAATAGGATCCATGTACATTCTGCCTTAATATAGCATGCAAATGTAGTACATAGCAACGGATAAAAAAGATATTACTAAAAATTATCATTTAAGAAATCCTGCACAGAATAATAACATTTGTCTACAAGTTATTCTGTGAAACGTTTTTAATTTTTGTAATGGTAAGTTTTTAATATGGGCAGGTATTTCATTAAAGTTTACAGGAGCCATACAAATCACATTTTTTTTTAGTAAGCTAGTTTTACTGTTATATTATGTAATGTAACAATTATGTACATCTATCTACACATAGTACGCGAATAAAATATTTGATTTGATTTGAACTCAATCTAACCTTCTCATTACAGCAACTATGGCTACAATGACTGACCAGTACGGTACCACGGGGACCCTGACCCTGAAGTGGGATCCTCGCAACCTGGAGATCCGCACCATGTCGGTGGAGAGAACTCTGGAGCCCCTCGTGCTGCAAGTCACTACGCTGGTGAACAGCAAGGATCGGGACGCTAAGAAGAAGAGACGTGAGTTTTGTACTATTCTTTTAATGTACATAATATAACATAACATCACGCTTGTAATCCCTGGATTGTTAGGCAGAGGAGTACTTAATAGTACCACCCACATTTCGCCAGTTATGTTTAAATCCCATGTAATAGGGGGCGAGCCTATTACCATCAACCGGGCACAAATCCAGACTCCCTGGCTGCTACTGAGAAATTCCTGATGGAAAAACCCAATAGCACTTTGCCCAACCCGGGAATCGAATCCAGGACCTCAGTCTTACCAAAGGGGTAACGTATTACCCAGTACTAACTGGGTTGTGGAGGTCAGATAGGCAGTCGCTTCATACAAAATATTGGTACTCAGCTGCATCCGGTTAGACTGGAAGCCGGCACCAATATAGTTTGGCAAAAGGCTAGGCGGTTGATGAATCATAGATAGTTACTACACATGGTATCTCCACTTACCCAGTTAACTTGAGTTGAAATATGTAGAACTATTTTGAGGCAAAATAGACTACGAGTCCTAACGTGAATTAAATATTTAACTAATTTAGTCTTTCCATTTAAGCGGGCAAGTCCAAGCGAGCCAGCGCCCTAGTCGCGACCGTGGAACGAGCGACGGAGATCTTCATCGAGAGAGGCCAGACCATCGCGTATGAGAACCCCGAGATCACGCAGCAGATGCTCACGGCCGTGGAGGAGGTGCGCAAGGCTGGTACGTACCTGAGATAAGATAACATCACGCCTGTAATGCCTGAAGGGCTAGGCTAGGTGTGCTTAAACTCACCCACATTTCGCCTGGTGATCGTGGCTAAATAATAACAGCCGCTCGGTTCTGTTAAGCCGCGCTTGCTTAGGTCGGCCCGTCGATGGGTGACCACCCATTACATACCCGGTATCCTCCGTGGCTCAGAAAGCATGTTCAGCCGTTGGTCCCGGCTGTCATTTGTAGATCTTTGACAGTCGTTAGGTAGTTAGTGGCCCGAAAGTCTGACAAGCAGTCTTACCAAGAGGTATCGTATTTACCCAGCACTAACTGGGTTGTGGAGGTCAAATAGGTAGTCGCTCCATGTAAAATATTGGTATTCAGCTGCAAAAGGTTAGACTGGAAGTAGTGGACATAGTTGGGAAAAGGCTAGGCAGATGATGATGTTTACGTCTCTTGGGCGGGCGAGTTCATTAAATTGCCCTAAACCAGGCCTAAATCCAGATTCCAGGCTACTGTGAAATTTTTGAAGGATAAAAACCAATATAATAAAGTTATTTTAGACAGTAAGAGTAAATTTTGAGCAATTTTTTATTTTTCGAAAGAGAGAGAGAGACTGTAATTTAAGGCAACTCGTATAGTTATTAAAAGTCAAAGAATTTGCGAGTTATGGCAATTTTAGACACTGTATTGTGACAGGTAACGAATTGAGTCGAATGGAGGCTGTATGATGCACAAATTTTATTAACGTTTAATGTCACAGTTATTACAATTATACAGTCTAGATGTAAGAACAAATCACAGTACAGGTAGAACATGGTAAAAACGTGATCAAATGCGACAGCGATGCGAGCCCGACTGGCGCGTTGGCAGCGCCGCGGCGTGGGGCTGCGAGCCGTTAGTTCCTCCCTACACTCGCCTCAAAGACATCGCGGGCGCCTCGTTGCTATGCCCTTCTACAACACCAGTTTTATTTGGGAAGAAGAATCTTCGAAGAAGTAGCTTGGTGTAATTTATCAGTATTTTATCTGTTATCTACAGGAGCAGCCATGAGCCTAGCCGCCCGCGAGTTCTCGGAGGAGCCGTGCGCCTCCCAAGTGCGCTCCAGCATGGTGCGAGCGGCCCGAGGTCTTCTCTCAGCCGTCACCCGTCTGCTCATCCTAGCCGACTGCGTGGATGTGCATCTGTTGCTTAACAAGTTGAATACTGTGAGTATCACATACATTAAAATAGACTGCCACGTTGATGTAGTGGGCAAGCGCGACTGCTGAGCATGAGGTCCTGAGTTCGATTCCCAGGTCGGGCAAAGTATCATTGGGATTTTTCCTCAGGAATTTCTCAGTAGCAGCCACGACGGAGTCTGGAATTGTGCCCGGTTGATGCCTATAGGCTCGCCCCCTATTACATGGGACTTAAACATAACTGGTGAAATCTGGATGTACTATTAGGTACACCTCTGCCTAACCCTTCGGGGATTACAGGCGTGATGTTATGTTATGTGTTAAAAATATACATAGCTTGTACAGCTATTACGTTTTGTTGACTTACGTGAACCGTGAAAATAAACGTGTGCACCACTAGTTTCGTAGCTATCAACCAAATCCAGGTTTCAAGCTGCTACTGAAAAAATGTTCTGGGTGAAACTTAATAATACCTTGACCAACCTGAAATTCAAACCTTAGACTCAATAGTCCACACACACACTTGTGACTACTACACTAACCAACAAGTCAATGAGGGCAATCGTTTTTGAGCTCACCAGATGGCGCCACTCTCGAGTAAGGTCCTGTCATTTGTTCAATTTTATACTTTAAAGTACCAATAACTTCATAAAAAGTTCATTCTATTACGTATTACAACATAGTGTAAACTTCAGATACATATCTACAATATTCTCCCTAAAATTTAGTAAGCATGAAACATTTAAAAATCATTCTTCATCCAAGTGCTAACAAATTAGATCCTAAGTTGCTACTTAAAATCTTCAAGTCATAATTAATCTTGAATGGCTCAATCTTGACCACAGTCGTGAATATTAGTAAAAATACGTGATAAAAGAGCGCACAACGCGGGAACACTATGACATCTGACATTTCTGAAGACCTTACGCTACACGAACGCCTCTAGCGGCGAATTCATGCGCGAAAGCAATCATTAGAATATTCATCTTCCACCAATAATATAATCATTTATTTAATTTTTGTAAAGTGCTAAACTTAGTCATTGTCTCTCCACAGGTCGAAAACGACTTAGACAAACTAAAATCCGCCTCCTCTCAATCCGAACTGATGGAGTCCGCGCGCCAGTTCGGGCGCTCGGCCTCAGAGCTGGCCGCTCAAGCCGCCAAGCGCCAGCGCGAGCTGAAGGAGCCGCGCATGAAGGATGAGCTGGCGGCCGCTAGAGCCGTGCTCAAGAAGCATTCCACCATGTTACTGACGGCTTCCAAGGTTAGTCCATGTAACATGTCCGTGAGAGACATCAACAATTGTGTTGGGGTCGGCTTCCAGTCTAACCGGATGCAGCTGAACACCAGTATTTTACATGGAGCGACTGCCTATCTGACCTCCACAACCCACGTATACTCCTTGGTAAGTATTGTGGGCTACTGAACAGTTGACTACCCATAACGACTGTCAAAAATTTTCGAATGCCAGACGGGACCAACTACCTAACATACCTTCCGGAGGGTCACCGACCATCCACGCATCGACCTCGGCAGGCGTAGGTTACCCCTTCGAACTAGCAGTTCAAGTTGCTAAGAGACAGTCTACTATGCTGCTGACGGCTTCCAAGGTGAGGTTTAGCGGGCCTGTGGACGGCGAGCTATGGGCTAGCTCGCCGTCCGGCCGTCTTATGGCGACAGGCCGTGTCGACGGCGCGCGAGTGTTGCACGCGCGCCTCAAAGAGTAGGCAGCAACCGAGTAGCCGCAAGGGCCCATGCCTGCCAGGGCTGCGGGACTGTTCGAAAGAGATACCGTGGCCCTGGAACACAAAGGGTGAAGAAGGAACATGGATGGGTTCATGATTGGGTATCATTTGATGAGAAAAAAACGGTGAGGTTTAGTTATGATAGCAGACGGTCTACTTAAAGGTACCATTTCCGCCAGCAACGACAAAGCCGCCCAACTATGCACCATACGACTGGTTCCCAGGTGAATCTATGATACTGGCAACAGACGGTAATGCCGCCATCTTCAGACGCTATGACCTTTTACAACTATGTTGGAGTCGGCTACCAGTCTTAACTACATGCAGCTGATTATCAATATTTTACATGAAGCGACTGCCAGTGGTGAAGGGTTCTACCGGTTTCTCTGTAAACCGCCATTAAAAATGGCACAGTCAATTAACCACAGCTTGAATTCATCCACTGACCGTATGGTCTTTTTGCCTCGGTAATCAATAGCTTTACAGAACTGTAAAATAGTCTTGGTATAGACATCTGATGAGGAGAAATTAAACACATGAGAATGTTGAGATGGACGTGTGGTGTGACAAGAATGGATAAAGTAAGGAATGAGTATATTAGAGGAAGTTTGAAAGTTGCCCCCGTTGCAGATAATATGAAAGGGAATCGACTGTCTTGGTATGGACATGTGATGAGGCGGGACGAATTGTATGTGACTGAAAGAGTGATGAATATAACCGTTGATGGATGGACAGGGAGAGGAAGACTAAAGAAAAGATGGATGGATTGTGTGAGGAATGATATGAAAGAAAAAGCAGTAAATGATGCTGTGACGCCTTGAAAAAAATAATTACTTACCTACTACTACAGTACTTTCTCAAGTTATTATGTCTTGCGACTGTGGCTGTAGCTTCGCTTCTTTTTGTTTTTGTTTGACATTCAAAAGTGCCTGTGATGGTCTAATTGAAATATTTTTTTTTTTTTTTTTTTTTTCAAAAACGTTGCCCCACACTAGGAATTGCTCCTGTATCGTGGGTGCGTTTACAAACTTTTAAACTCACATACACAAACAGCCAGACCCGGAACAACTACCTGTAGGCCATACAAATATTTGTTCCGTGCGGGAATCGAACCCGCGACACGAAGCGCAGCAGTCAATCGCTCAGCCACTGCAAATGCTTTTGACTTTGAGATTGATTATAAAAAAAAATTAAGAAAAAAAAAAGGAATGAAGGAAGAAAACGTGTTGCGCCGACCCCAAGTAACATGGGACAAGAGCAGGTAGATGATGATGACTTTTGAACGAAGGATTGTTCTCCAGGTGTACGTGCGTCACCCCGAGCTGGCGGCCGCGAAGGCCAACCGCGACTACGTACTGCGCGCCGTGTGCCAGGCCGTCGACAGCATCTCCGCCGTCGCCAAGGGACAGCCCATACCCGTCGTCGGTGAGACACGTAGCATAATCATTACCGTTCAAATATGTTCCCACTGCTGGGACACACGCCCACTCCCTGAGAACGAGGCAAATAACCTAACTACATCAGGATCTAAACAAATAAACTTATACTGTCACTTACGGGATATCTTCCGTCATTGTTCATTTGTTTGTTGTTATGTGTTTATTTATTTGTTTGTTGTGTATTATTTGTTTATTTGTTGTTTTTTATTTGTTGATTGTTTGTTTTTTGTTTGTTTTTTTTTTAAAGGTTAAAACAGTGTTTGATCTAAACAAATAACTACCTTGGGTCCTGGTGACAATAGATTTTTATGACAGACATGACTTTATCCTGCTGCCTGGACCGTCTCCTCACGAGATAACTCCTCAACGATTAATGGCACGGACATGAAACTTTATACAAGCGTTCAATTTTGTTAGATAAACTTTCTTTTTAACTGACTTCAAGACAGGAGGTTCACAATTCGTCGGAATGTTTTTTTTTTATGTTATGTTCATCGATTACACGAAGACACCTGAGTCGATTTGTAAAATTCTGTTTTTGTTGCAAAGGTTATACTTCCCACGAGGTCCCATTTAAATTTTATCGAAATCGGTCGAATAGTTTTTAAAAAATCAACAAAAATCTAATTATTGTATACATCGTGTTCTTTCGTTTAGTCCGAAACCTCGCTGTCTCATTGGAGCAGTGCGCAAATATTTGTGTGCAGTGTGGAAATATAAAAAAAAAATTGCAAAAACTTTCTGCGAAAAAAACCCGACTTCCAAAAAACACTACAAAAGTCTAAAATCACATTACTTTCGGAAGTCGGTGACTTTCGTTTTCATTGACTTTTTTTGCCACCGACTTCCAAAAGTGTGAAGTTATTTTAGACTTTTTTAGTCTTTAGCTATTTTGACATGGAAAGAAAAATTCTAGTGTAATTCTAGTAATTTCGAGAGCTGTGAGCAGGGTGCGATAGTCTAATTGCTTAAGACGTCCGGTGTACTGAATCGGAAGGTCGCATGTTCAAACCCTGCTCGCACTAGAATTTTTCTTTCCGTGTCAAAATAGCTATAGTTCCCTACGCAGGGTTTGCGTATAAAAAAATATTAAAAAAAATTTAGACTTTTTTTTGGAAGTCTGTTTTTTTTTTGTTTTTCATTATAAAACAAGCTTGTTTTTCTTTCGAATAATTTATTTATTTTTTTCCAGGTGGAAATCGTCCCATAGAAGGCCCAGGTGAATTGGCTCAAGCGCTCGATGATTTTGATGTAAGTGTAATTAATGATTTCACCCTCGTGAACATGCTCTAAATGTTAACAATTGATTTAGTAACGTGTTCCGTATGGTGTCGGACGTAAAGAATAGCACCATCCCATATCTTCCCGTGGGTGTCGTAAGAGGTGACTAAGGGACTTACCAGAGAATGGGCAGCAGCGTTCTCTGTTTTATAACAACCGTACTGCGATCGCCAACCCGCCTGCCAAGCGTGGCGATTATGGCAAAACCCCCCCAATGATGAGCGCAACACAAACCGGAAGAAGTTGCGTTGGAAGGCCTCCCACTAGGTGGACCGATGACCTGGTGAAGGTTGCGGGGATCCGCTGGATGCGAGTCGCACGGGACCGGTCAATGTGGCGACACTTGGGGGAGGCCTATGTCCAGCAGTGGACGTCTTTCGGCTGAAATGGTGATGATGATGATGATCTAGTAACGATCTAACTTTTCTCGGATTTTTTTTCCTGTCATTATAGAAAAGTTTATTTAAAAATCAACTAAACCAACATAACATCACTCTTGTAATCTCGAAGGGTTAGAGAGCAGAGGTGTACCGTGTACTTAATAGTACACCCACACTTCGCCAGTTATTTTTAAGTCTCATGTAATAGAGGGTAAGCCTATTGCCATCAACCGGGCCCAAATTCAGACTCCGTGGCTGCTACTGAGAAATTCGTGATGGAAAACCTAATAACACTTTGCCCGACTTGGGAATCGAACCCAGGACCCCATGCTCAGCAGCCGCGCTTGCGGCTTAGACTAATGAGGCAGTCCAACCAAATCAATATTATATATGTCGGATCCGGTCATTAGTATGGACATAAAATGAATCACAAGTGCGCTGGTGGTGACGTTACGCGACCTACTTACATTTTCCCCACACCACAGCGTGCTTCTACAGAGCCCTGATGTTTACAACTCGAGGCGAGGACGACAGTCAATGACTGATCGCGGAGGGTTTGAGACGTCTTGGAAGTGTACCCGAATCATTGTGCCCGTGTGTGATTCCCGTGTTATTGTGTTAAATTGTAATGTCAAGTAATTTGTTAGTTTATTATAAACAGTGTATCGCACCTAGTGTGTTTTCATATCACGAAACCCATCGACTGCCCACATGATGTACGAGCCTAACGGAATAAATCCTGACAAATCCGACATATATTATATTATATTATTGTCTTCTTACTCACAGGAGCGCATGGTGATGGAACCTCTAGCCTACTCCGAGCTCCGCACTCGACCCTCACTGGAAGAACGACTGGAGTCCATCATATCCGGAGCTGCTCTCATGGCTGATAGCTCTTGTACCAGGTAAGCATAGCATGAGCATAGTCCGCTGTTCCCACTGCTGGGATACAGGCTACCTTTCTATGACAGGGAGTGGGCTGCAATCCACCACGCTGGCCCAGTGCGGGTAAATACACCCATATCTCTCTCAAATAGCTGATTTCCAGTGGCGATGGTCCCATACAACTCGATTCCTACCGGCTTCCCTTTGAAATATGGCACAGTCAGTATCCTATAGACAAATAATATAATTACATTAAAGATTATGTACTCCGGCTTACCTCTTACAAAAATTGACCCTTCGCTACTGCTGATATCAGTAAATTCAAAACAAAACAAAATGTCAAGTGGGTGGACTAGCATCAAAACCTAGGTCCCTACACTCCTCAGTCGAGACTGTTACCATGCTGCATTTAAAGTTCAATTTTCAATGCCACAGCACAGGGTAATAGCTTGTTTTGAATTGAATATAGTATTTTAATCCAATTTTAATTGAGTCTTTTCTTGTTAGGCTTTCACGGCTCATCTTTCATTTATTAAATTATGATGTAAGAACCATCGACTCGGGAACTGTTACCATAGCGTCAGTGCATGGTTTACTAAAATCGAGTCGTGGAAAGCCCGGCTCTACAGGCTCCGGCCCAAGCTTTCCGCGCCAGCCCGTGCGGCCTGTACGGGATGTAAGGGACGCCGACGCGAAAACTGTTACCACGTATACAGTACATCATTCTGAGCCACCCCACATAGAAATTTTTCATCGATTATTATTATATTTTGACCGTGCAAGTATTGCACTTTTGTAGGAAACAGCTGTTTTTTATTTATTTATTTATTATTATTTATTTATTTATTTATGTACACACAAAATACTCAACAAGACATAACATTAAGATAGAAGAGCACAAAGGTACTGCTTATTTCATGCGAAATCTCTTCCAGCAGACCTGCGAGAGGAAAGTAGGATTAGAAATGTAGACACAGTGTGTAGAAAAGACAAAACAGGAAAATTGAAATTGGAATTTAAAACAAAGATTTAAATTTAGATTGAGTTTTTTTTTTTTTTTTTTAGTTTTTTTTTTTAATAACCGATGGAAAATTTCTATGTTAGGGATGGGCTCAGAATGATGTATTGAATACTTGGTAAACGCCTTGTCGGTGTCTTTACCAACCTGACAAAATTTCGCATTTAAAAATAGTAGTATAGTATAGTACGATCAGAAGATTACAATTGAGCTTTGCGACACGCCAATATTTACCGTAGATGTTCTGTGAGCGCTCGCCGGAGGAACTCGTGGCTAAATAATAACAGCCGCTCGGGTCGATCTTTAGGTTAAGCCGTGCTTGCCTAGGTTGGTCTGTGGATGGGTGACCGCCCATTACATACCGAGTTTCCTCCGTGCCTCGGAAAGCACGTTAAGCCTTTGGTCCCGGCTGTCATTTGTAGATCTTTGACAGTCGTTAGGCAGTCAGTGGCCCAAAAAGTCTGACAACCAGTCTTACCAAGGGGTATCGTATTATCCAGTACTAACTGTGTTGTGGAGGTCAGATAGGCAGTCGCTCCATGTAAAATACTGGTATTCAGCTGCATCCGGTTAGACTGAAAGCCGACCCCAATATAGTTGGGAAAAAGCTAGGCAGATGATGATGTTCTGTGAGCGCTCGCCCTGCCTGTACACTTATAAATATGATAATTAACCCAATATCATTACCTCCACAGAGACGAACGTCGCGAGCGCATCGTGGCAGAGTGCAACGCGGTGCGACAGGCCTTGCAGGACCTCTTGCACGAGTACATGGCTAATGTGAGGGTTTCACTGTTGTTTACTAAGCACTGATTGGTCAGGTTTGGCTGTGTTAAGAGGATGAGTGAAAGACAAGATAGATGTCAAAGCCAAACCACTGTTTTTAAATTAGGGCCTTATTTAATTAAGCAGTTAGAGCGAATGCTCCTTGATCAGTAAATGGAAAATCGAGATTCCGCTCGATTTTCGCTCTGAAGTCAATTTCTTGCATTGTTTATAACATGCGAATATTACACTGTTTAAAGTAACCCAACACGTTAAGAGGATGCCGGGGTCTTAGTTCGCGCGCTTCGTCCGCTCACTAGACCCCGCCATCCCCTTCGTACCTAACCTGTCCGAGTACCACAAGTCCCGAGCTCGCTTCGCTCGCTCTTGCTTCCTATATTCTCTTTGTCGCAATGATCGAATAAATACCCATTTGGTATAATAGTCGCCAATTAAATTTATATTCTCCCGATTAATAATTTCCCTTTATTTATTTGTACTGTTAAAATATTTTAATTGATCAATCGATTGGACGAGGTGAAAGGAGTATGCGACGATGTAATGGTCTACATACCCCCATGGGGCTGACTGGTAGCCAGATAATGTAGGAGTTAGAGTTCGCAGACTGGCGTGCCAGAACACGAGGCGGGTCTGGAGAGGGCGCTGGAGAACATGTGCCGCAAGACCAGGGATCTGAGGAGGCAGCTGCGGAAGGCTGTCGTGGATCACGTCTCTGACAGGTGAGAGTACTATATTTTGTTATTTTGATACAACGGGAACAACGTCGTGAACAAGAATTTGTGATATACTATATACTACAACTAAAAAATAAGACTACTGAAAAACCATGGTCTAATTAAATTCGGAGTTTATAAGGTAAAATTGACTCCTCCTATTGTTGAAGTCGGTTAAAATGTAGCCTATGTTACCCGGGCCATAATAACGAATCGATTGACACCTTACTCATCTAAATCGGATGAATAGTTTAGGCGCTACGGAGGAACATACAGATGTGCATTGTGGAGAATTGTGCTGGACATCGGGAATCATTGGCCGTAAACCGCTCTTAATATCTCCTGCCATAGAAACATGATTTTGTAACAATTTCTGTATATTGCAGTTTCCTGGAAACCAACGTGCCACTCCTGGTGCTGATGGAAGCAGCCCGCAACGGTAACGAGAAGGAGGTCGAGGAGTACGCCCTCGTCTTCACTGAACACGCCAACAAACTTGTTGAGGTATGTACTGGTTTATAACAGTGTTTGTGACACGTCACGAACTGTGTAATACATCTAGGGCAAGCAGAACCGGTACCAGTTCAGTAGTAACATCATCATCTGCCAGCCTTTTCCCCCACTATATTGGGGTCGGCTTCCAGTCTAACCAGATGCAGCTGAATACCAGTATTTTACATGGAGCGACTGCCTATCGGGTAATACGATACCCCTCGGTAAGACTGGTTGTCAGACTTTCGGGCGACTGACTAACTGTAACGACTGTCAAAGATCTACAAATGACACCCGGGACCAACGGCTTAGCGTGCTTTCCGAGGCACGGAGGGAACTCGGTATGTAGTGGGTGGTCATGCATCTACGGACCAACCTAGGCAAGCATGGCTTAACCTGAAGATCAACCCGAGCGGCTGTTATTATTTAGCCAAGAGCTCCTAGTAGCCCGGTTCAGTAGTAACAACCGGTTCTACATTCCCTAAATACATCCCGAAGCACCTATGTTTTGAGCTCGTCCCGAATTACTTCGGGACGAGGGTTACCCCTCGAATGACGAAGAAACCCTCAAATTCCCGAAGTAACCCTCGAATCCCGAAGTAACCTTCGAATCCCGAAGTAACCCTCGAAACCCGAAGTAACCCTCGAATCCCGAAGTAACCTTCGAATCCCGAAGTAACCCTCGAATCCCGAAGTAACCCTCGAATCCCGAAGTAACCCTCGAATCCCGAAGTAACCCTAGAATCCCGAAGTAACCCTCGAATCCCGAAGTATTTAAGGCGTCTCGCTGGGTATCCCGCGTAATTCATATTTTCATTTAGCAGGGTAGTGTCAGGCTGTATGTTGAAAAAAATATGATTCGCAATCGTAATTCGTGTGTATGTACAGAATAGTAATCATTAAAATCATCAAAAAAAACCTCTGACTTTTTCATGAAATAGTCATTCAATGTGGTTAAATGAACGTAGAGGTTGTATTGATGATTTTAATGATTATAACTCGGTGAAGCTATATTTGTTACGGACGCGAATTGTATAAGGTCTATGTTTTCATACACGAAATATTTTAAGAGCAACTTCTATAAGTCGTAAAGTCGCCATAGCAACGAAAAAAAAATATTATCTGAGTGTTTTTTTTTACGAAATTATTAAAATTCTATAATTTTTGCATAAAACCTTTACTCCCATATTCTAACAATGACAGTAGGTAAATACGACGTAGTAAACTAGCGTAATGGATGCTTAAAAATAAGGAGCCAGTATTTATTTTGTTGGTCAAGTAATTATAATTTTTTTTTTTTTTTTTAAATATACTCCGATAAAAAAAAAACCGTTGAAATGGCTTTGTTATAGCCGTTAGATGATTCCCTGAATATATTTCGTGTATGTATAGTTAGACCTTATATTTTAATTCTACATACAACCTGACACTGACCTGCTAATTGCAAAAAACGTAAAAAAACAAAAAAATCGTGGGTTACCCTGGAACTTCCCACTTAAGTATGTCCCAAAGCGGTTCTCATTTTATGGTGTCTTCAGCACGTCCCAAAGTGTTTGGTATGTCCCGAAGCACCCACGGTCCATGGTACCTTTTTATTTAATTTTTTTTATTAAAAACGTTGCCCCACACTAGGAATTTCTCCTGTATCGTGGGTGCGTTTACAAACATTTAATTTCACATACACAAACAGCCAGACCCGGAACAACTACCTGTAGGCTATACAAATAATTGTTCCGTGCGGGAATCGAACCCGCGACACGAAGCGCAGCAGTCAATCGGTCAGCCACTGCGCCAACCGTGCCGTCTCTTTAGCTCATGTCGAACTGTTTCCTATGTCCCGAATTGTTGGAAGGACGTCCCGAAGTAAATGAGTTTTTTATTTAGGTTATATGATTTAATTTTTAATTTTGTCAGGTTGCCAACCTCGTCTGCTCAATGTCCAACAACGAGGACGGCGTGAAGATGGTCCGTCATGCCGCCGAACACATCGAGTCGCTGTGCCCACAAGTAAGTTTACCATCACACAGCAGTGGCGAAGGTTCCATACAACCCGATTCCTACCAGCTTCCCTTTGACAAATGGCACAGTCAGTATTCTATAGACAAATAATATAATCACATTAAGGATATGTACTCTGGCTTACCTCTTACAAAAATGGACCCTTCGCTACGGTCACACAGTATGAGAAGACAAGTACGTGACACATTGAGCATAAGAAAAATACTATCACACAAATATAAGTGACGACGCTTTACAAGATGAACGTAACATTTATTTATAACAGCTTAGACTATATGAATTGGTAGTAAAATATTTGGTACTATTACTCGGGTCGAGTCTAAGCGGGTCGAGTGGGCACGAACCCGTCAATACAGCCACGTAGATCGTAAATCATGCAAATTAATTGGAACTGAATAATGGCCTCGGGGCTTTGGATATTTAGGTAGACGCTGTCTTACCTGACGGGGATTAATTTGACTAAAGATTATTTATTTATTCAGAAATACATTCTAAGCTAACAGTTTTTTTTTTTACCAAAACGCTTTAGAGTTAACAATAATCATATTACAATGTCAATTATTATCTTTACAATAATAATTTAAAAAGCAAAATAAAAATTAAATGTCAAGTGGTGTCATACATATCACAAATGAAATAATGTAAATAATTCCTTATATATCAAAAATAATACCTACGTGTAATGTAATGTCATGTTCATTTCCGGTTAGACTGGAAGCTGACATAAAAGGTTGGTTCAGATGATCATGAGGTCAAAATTAATAAACAATACAAATCAATTGTTTAAAAATTGTTAAAAAATGACAATACATCTTTCCATTATGAATGAAGCTTTTTCGTAAGTAACTAATGTATGTTTAAAGTTTACGTAAGCAAGCACCCTGTCAGTTCGCGGAGGAGTGTACCTTACATCCAGCTTTGTAGTGCCGTGCACGTCGCAGGTCATCAACTCAGCGCTGGTGCTGG
Source organism: Noctua janthina (assembly GCA_963576755.1). Classification (NCBI taxonomy): domain Eukaryota; kingdom Metazoa; phylum Arthropoda; class Insecta; order Lepidoptera; family Noctuidae; genus Noctua; species Noctua janthina. Next base: position 918,616 of record OY755077.1, read on the forward strand.
CGGCGCGCGCCCGCTCGCGCGTGGCGCAGGAGAACGCGGCGGCCTTCGCGCGCGCGTGGGAGAGCGCCGTCAAGCTGCTCACCGACGCCGTCGACGACATCACCACCATCGACGACTTCCTCGCCGTCAGCGGTCAGTGTGTCTCATCATCTTAACTTTTGTCACACTGTAGCGGCACTTCAAAATGTACTACAGCGCCATCTTTGCCACGAAATGAAGAACTAACATCAAAATAAAAATCAAAGCATTTATTTCAAGTAGGCCAGTTACAGGCACTTTTGAATTGTCGAAACAAAGACAACAGTAAAATATAGCTACAGTCCCAGTCACAAGGCACAAAAACTGTGAAAGTACTGTAGTTGCCCATTCCCTAACGTAGATCTCTATGGAGAAGAACGGGCAAGTAACTCCATGGACACTCTTTTAAATCAGAATACTTTCATCATATTCCTAAATCGCGCAGTTAAAGTTATCCGCGGTTTAAGAGTATACAGGGTGAACTTTTTAAGAGGGCGTGGATGCCCAAATCCGAAACTATAAGAAATAGTGAAAAATACTCAAAGGAGTCTCGAGCCCGATTTTGATGGAAACTAAAACTGCATCATTGGATTTTTGAAAAATCAATATTCCTAGCCAGAAATAGAACCGGTTGGTTTAAAAAAAACACATACTGTATTATTACACTATTTAATAGCATCGCCATTAAGAATCAAAATCTGGGAAATAATGATATACGACAAACCAAAATAAAAGAGTTTATTTTTGATGAAATACGTAACAGTATGCAAACAGTTAGTAGTATTATTCGTTGAATTAATGGCCATTCATCCACAGACTGACCTTGGTAAGCGCGGCTTAACCTTGAAAATCGATCCAAGTGCTATTACTAACTGCCAGGGCTGCGGGACTGTTCGAAAGAGATACCGTGGCCCTGGAACACAAAGGGCAAAGAAGGAACATGGATGGGTTTTAGTCAGTACAAGTCTGACACTCCCCTCCGCTCCGCCGCAGAGTGGGGGGGGGATCATTTGATGATTTCCCATCCGGAAAAAAAAAGTGCTATTACTAACCCACGAGAAATAAATACTATACTTCTATTTATTTTCCCGCATTCAATGGTAAAAAGTAGAGTACACAATTCGTGAAAAAAAAATCGTCTCGGTGCTTGTATCCCTCGCTCCGGATTCTACTCTAGAATCCTTCGCTGCTCTCGGGATCCATCTAAGTCCCTCGAATTAAATTCCCTATTTGAATTCTTTCTCTTATCGTACAGAGAACCACATCCTGGAAGACGTCAACAAATGCGTGGTGGCGCTGCAGGAGGGAGACCCCGACTCGCTGGAGAGGACCGCTGGAGCTATACGTGGGAGAGCTAACAGGTAATTATGCGTTCGTACTAGAAAACATATAACTCGTAGATTTTTCGAAAAATATCACTGACTGACTGCCTCGTTGGTTTAGAGGTCGCCAGCGCGACTGCTGAGCATGAGGTCCTGAGTTCGATTCTCGGGTCGGTAAAGTGTTATTAGGTTTTTCTACCAGAAATGTCTCAATAGCTGCCACGGAGTCTGGATTTGTGCCCTTTGGATGGCAATACGCTCGCCCCCTATTACATGGGACTTAAACATAACTACACCGAGCACAAATCCAGACTCCTGACGGAAATTTCTGGTGGAAAAACTCATTAACACTTTGCCCGACGCAGAAATCGAACCCAGGACCTCATGCTCAGAAGTCACGCTTGGGATCACTAGATATCCCCTTTTTGAAATCTATTTAAATGATTCTAACATGTGTTTATGGTCCACAGAGTATGTTCCGTGGTGACTCAAGAGATGGACAACTACGAGCCGTGCATCTACACCAAGAGGGTGCTGGAAGCTGTGACAGTGCTCAGAGATCAAGGTCAGTGCATAAGCTAATACATAATGACATCTTATTTACAGCCCAAGCAGCAAGCAAGCGCTTTTAACATCAATTAACCAGCTCATTTAGAATCCAAAGTGCTTTTACAGACGTACAAGAGAGTCTAAAGATGCTTTTACCTTTTTAAGAGGGATTCTTGAGTTGTTATCCGACTTGAGCCGTATAAAATCTGTATTAAGGGATCCGGGTATGCTTAGGGTGTAAAAACATAATATTACACTACTAAACAACAAGTATTTGTGACACTTTAAGCTAGTTTTATCGTTTAACTGTATAAAGGCTGTAATTTGCATGTGTTCACTTACTTAATACAGCTCTAAGTGTTTTTTTGGTATCACTCGATACTTTGTTGTATTCAATGGTATATGCACACTCCATTATAGAACTTATTATTATGGCGGAATTAGACACTCTTGTGAATACAGTGGTTTTATAACTTCTGTTTGTAAATGATCTTGAATTGATTTTAGACAATCCATATAATATGACACAAACAATAAAAATGTTCTTGTAGATGATTAAACGCGTGGCTGTGGACAAATTTAATTTTTAAGCTTTTTACGAAAAACGATTGCATGTAGCTGAGATGAGAATATTGAGATGGAAGTGTGGTGTGACAAGAATGGATAAAGTAAGGAATGAGTATATTAGAGGAAGGAGGAGCTTTTGGCTAAGTAATAACAGCCGCCCGGATCGATCTTTAGGTTAAGCCGCGCTTGCCTAGGTTGGTCTGTGGATGGGTGACCACCCATTACATACCGAGTTTCCTCCGTGCCTCGGAAAGCACGTTAAGCCGTTGGTCCCGGGTGTCATTTGTAGATCTTTGACAGTCGTTATAGGTAGTCAGTGGCCCAAAAAGTCTGACAACCAGTCTTACCAAGGGGTATCGTTCCATGTAAAATACTGGTATTCAGCTGCATCCGGTTAGACTGGAAGCCGACCCCAACATAGTTAGGAAAAGGCTAGGCAGATGATGAGTATATTAGAGGAAGTTTGAAAGTGGCGTCTGTTACAGAAAAATTGAAAGGAAGTTGTTTGTCTTGGTATGGACATGTAACGAGGAGCGATGAAACGCATGGGGCTACAAGAGTGATGGACATGAATGTTGATGGATGGAGAGGGAGAGGAAGGCCAAAGACAAGATGGATGGATTGTGTGAGGAAAGATATGAAAGATAAGGAGTAAATGATGCCGTGACATCTGACAGGGGAGAATGGAAGAGGAATTCTTGTTGCGCCGACCCCGAGTAGAATGGGACATGGTCAGGAAGATGATGGCACAGCTTGTTATGCTACTTGGGAGTGAATTAACCGTACTTTATGGGCTGATGTCTTCTAAAGAGTTTCAAACTCAAACTCAAAGCATTTATTTCAATTAGACCATTACAGGCACTTTTGAATGTCCAAAACAAAAACTAAAAAAAAAGCGAAACTACTGTCACAGTCCCAAGTGTAGCCACACACTAAAGTGTGGTAATCGGTTGTCGTGGTATGTGATGCTGAGGAATGAGGAAAGTGTCGTGAGGAAAGTTTTGAGTATGAATGTGGATGGGTAGAGGAAGAACAACACGCGTAGCATGACCACCGTAGACAAGGATTTTGTTGACGGAAGAATCGACAAAATGACAGATAGTTAAAAGAATTCTGTCATTGTGTCGACACAAGTTCCTATCAATCTCTTTCTCGTCTAAAAAACCTGTTTCTACGGTGGTCATGCTACGCGTGAAACGATGGATGGACTATGTGAAGGATGATATGGCTAGAAAGGAGGTGGCTGCTGAGATGACGAGTAATAGAGAAGTATGGAAGAAGAAGACATACTGCGCCGACACCGCGTTTTTCTAAATGGTGTGTTGATTATTATTATTTTGATTTTTTATACTTAACGTTGACATATATTTTTTCTCTCTCTCTCTCACTCATGGAATATTAAATGACAAATTATCTCTTGTAATAATTATAAATTTTATTTTTGACATTCCATTTTTTACTATTGTATTTTAAAATTAGATGACATACTATTACTGACATTTTTATAACAACTTGTTTTGAAATTCCATTTATATTATTATATTTTGTCTACTATTATTCACAGAAATTATATGACATATTATTCATTATTTTTAAATGAGTGTGGATTATTACCGTTTTTGAATTTGTTATTCCATCTTTGACATGTTTTTCGATTTTTATTGTTTTAATGGTATTTTTATATTTTACTAAATTTCTATACGATGTATGTTGTTCAGAAATAAATGACTTATGACACCAAATAAATTGGAATAAGGGCAAGAGACTGATGATGACGATATACATGATATACTAATATCAGACCAGAAACGAGATACCGCGGCCCTGGAACACAAAGGGCAAAGAAGGAACATGGATGGGTTTTAGTCAGTACAAGTCTGACACTCCCTTACGCTCCGCCCAGTGTGGGGGGAGGGGGGGGGTCATTTGATGATATCCCATCCGAAAAAAAGCTCCACAGGTTAATTATAAAAGAAAAACACCAATAACACTATGGAAATATTTTTATTATAAAGTTTAAGATTCTTATCACAGTAGTTTATTTTTATAAAAAATATACATGAACGAGTATTTAAATTTTCTTACAAACTAATCAAAGTTATTCTATTGAACACTTACCCCCTCTGTTCATACAAGCTAGAATGTCTTAATGGAAGCCCCAATAACACTGGCCGTTCTGTGGATAGAACCTAGGACCTCATGCTCAGCAGTCGCGCTAGCGTCCACTAGACCAACGCAGCAGTCATAACACCCGATTTCTCAAAGGATAACATAACATCACGCCGGTAATCCCCGAAGGGTTAGGCAGAGGTACACCCACATTGTGTTAAAGTCCCATGTAATAAGGGATAATCCACTCAAAAATAAGTTAACAGACTTTAAACTCTTGTTAACTGCTCTGATTGGCTGTCTTAATTAATAAAAGTGTCTGTTTGTAATTTCAAAATAACCGTTTTTTACTGAATGCTTATGAAAGCATAAAAAAAAAACAATTTTTGTCTGTCTGTTTGTTCCGGCGTATCTCCGAAACGGCTGGACCGATTTTAACGGGACTTTTAGAAAAAAGATTAGGGTTCCGTGCCAAAAAAAATAATTAAAATCCTTGAAATTGTTAACAAAATCCGATTCAAATAGGAAAGTAATATTTTTATAACTATAGGCTGCGGCGTTATGAAACATACTGTTTCCAGCTGTATCTAGTTAGACTGGAAGCCGACCCCAGCATAGTTGGGAAAAGGCTGGACAGCTTATACTTAAGGCATAAACCCACCCGGTTTATGCCTTAAGTCTAAGCTGTCAAGCTACTTAAGCTAGACATTTATGAATAAAGGGGGTGTTTTTATTAAGGATATTTCTTGTGCTTAGTTCTCCTCCTTGGGGGGATGGTCCCTGATGTACTGTAGTGCGCGGAGGATGGCTTCCGGGATCGGAGGCGGGGTGGGGATGTGAGAACCCTGGAATAAAAAGAAAATGATTGGGGTTAAGATGGAAACGCCAGGGTAGCCCGCGAAATTCAAATTTGCTTACGTTTTTTGCAATTAGCAGGTCAGTGTCAGGTTTTATGTTGATTTAAATATGATTCGCGATCGTAACAAATATGGCTTTACTATTTCATGAAATAGTCATTCAATGGGATTATATGAACTTCGAGGGTTGTATTGATAATTTTAATGATTATAATTCTGTAACTACGTAAGTGTTTCGGTCGCGAATTATATTTTGTTTTACCTGCAAATTGCAAAAAACTTGAGTAACCTCACGCAAAGATGATTGCTGATGATGGATGCATTGCATAGTAAACGGGTTATAGAGGTATTTAAACCAAAAAATTCTAGTTTTCATGATTGTAACCCATGAAAACTAGATTTTTTTTAAACTTGTGAAATGACCTCAAATATCTCCGTAACTAGAAGGTTCCCAGGTATGGTCCAAAACAAAAAAAATATCGCAATGACGAGACAACAAGTGCCTTTCGGCTTCGTTCTATATGTGTTGGTGTCATATATTATGTGGAATAAGTTTCCGCGACGTTCTCACCTGAGGCTGGTATCCATTCTCATCAGCGGTGTACTGGAACTGGATAACTTCTCCCTCTGGGGAAGTCCAGCTAGCAGAGCCTTGGGCTACATGCGCCTCGGTCTCCTATACGTGACAAAGATGTTATTGGTTAAATCGTGGCTCTTATGGCATTATCGTAAGGTTTCAAATGCAATGATTGACGCTCGGGATCCATATGAAAACCAAGGAGTCGAGTCGGACACGAAATCTTAAGAGAGAACAGGGCCTGCGTGGAATCTGAAAAATAGGTATTTGAAGGAACTGTTACCGTCGCGCTGCGTCAAGCCTGCCCTCGTAGAGTGCGATAGGGACAGCTGCAGCTCAGACCGATTATATGACAAAAAAAATTACGAGATTGACGTTTCGTATAGCTCTTTTTTCTCCTCGAAAACTGAGCCGATTCAATTATTTTTGACATTAGAAAGAATTTGTCCAGGTCCCTATCAATTTCTTTTATATTAAAAACTTTTTCGAATTTGTCTGGTAGGCCTCCAATCACGCTCGTAAAAATGGGTCATTTTTTAAAAAAATTTTAGGGTCATATTTTCTTTACTTATTAGTTGCTGAAAAAAGGGAATGAAAGGGACGTATCTACAGTAGACCTTGATTTAATGAAAAAAAAAAAAAGGTTGCTCTAGAGGCATTATTCAGGAAGAAAAAAGAAATACATTTGTATGGAGAATCGCAGCCCCTGTTCCCTCGTAAGAAGCTTGTCTTGAAGTCTCGATTGCCAGCCCACAATCCTCAAGACGGTACACTTACCGAGCCTGCGTTCTTGAGGGAGCCAGTCTCGCTGGCTGCGATACCGTTGTCGGTCTCGTAGGCCCACTGGTATGCTCCCTCCACCCCCACGTCTAGAAGAAAACGAAGATAAAGTTAAATAATTCACTAGTAAAACGTGCGCGTACGCACGACTGCCAGTCAAGCTATACAAAACCAGTTTATGCGGATCTCTCATTGTACGGGAAATCAATATAAAGCGAAGCCGTGTTATTTTAATTTTATTTTTAATAACGTTGTCCCACACTAGGAATGTCTCCTGTATCGTGAGTGCGTTTACAAACATTTAAACTCACATACACAAACAGCCAGACCCGGAACAACTACCTGTAGGCCATACATATATTTGTTCCGTGCGGGGATCGAACCCGCGACACACAGCGCAGCAGCCAATCGCTCAGCCACTGCGCCAACCGTGATACTGGAAATGTATAGCTTCATGTGGCGCCGTGTGTATTAAATCTAACTAGATCAAAATGACAGCTGCCAAAGAAGTTGAAGCTTTGGTCATGTCGAAATAAATAATTACAGATGCATATTTTTTTTATGTTAACCTGAACTGTCGCACTCCTTTGCAAAGACCTCCTATATTTATGCAGTCAGTATTTTACGTTATGTAAATATCGGTATTTATTAAGGCCAATTGAATTGAACTATAAAAACATTGTCTTAACACGTTCATTTCCAAGCCAAATTACTGAACTTACTAGATGGCCAAAATAAAAAAATCTTTAGGGAAGAAATTCCACCATTTTCCTTTGGGTCCTGGTATTCGTTGTGGCCACTAGTGGACCTCCAGAACCCAATACGCAGCGCCCGCTAATTAATGGCTCGTACATAATTGTAATGCACCATCACGCGACGTCGCGTGAACAGCCACTGCATTACAGGCCTTCACGCGACGTCACGTGATGCAATGAATGTGTTAATAAAATTATCGATTTAAGTATGACGGCTGTCTCTGTAATCAAGTTAAATTTTAACAATTATATAGATAACCATATCTTATATACAGCCTATCTATAACGTAACCATTGCTGGGACACATGCTGTAGTTTTCTTAATCTTTTGAACGCCATTGTCACATATACGTGACAAGCAAGCGCGTTGCTCTGTACGCCAAACGACAGAAATATGTGACAAAATGGTGGGTGAAATTCTGGCTTGGCGTGGAGGGCATGCGCGTGCGTTTATGCTCTGGCATTCAAACGTTAAGTATGTATCAACTTACCTAGGTCTTGTCTCACGATCTGCGCGTGAGTCTCGTCATTGCCTTGCTTAGGCAGGATGTGGGAGACGTCGGCAGCGACCATCGCCACGCATACTGATAGGATTAGGAATTTCTGTGGAAAATAAAATAAGATTCGTTAAAATGGGACTACTCTATAAAAGTTAAGCGTTACGCAAGAACGTGATAAAAAATTAACAAAAAAATCGAGAAACTTTTTTTCGTTTGTTAAAAAAAGAGGAGCATTATTTGTGTGAAAAAAATGTTATAAGACTTTTTCTTTTCTTGACGATGGTACTCTTCTCGTGGCTAAATAATAACAGTCGCACGGAGCGATCTACAAGGTTAAGCAGCGCTTACTAAGGTCGGACTGTGGATGGATGACCATCCATTACATTCTGAGTTCCCTCCGTGCCTCTGAAAGCACGTTAAGCCGTTGGTCCCGGCTGCCATTTGTAGATCTTTGAGAGTCGTTACAGGTAGGCAGTGGCCCGAAATACCAGATAGGAAGTCTCACATTGTGGTATTTGGACAAAAAATTAGTCCCGGTGAAAAAAAAAAAAAATATTTTGTTAGAATTGTTCCCGAAAGTTGGTGGCCCAGTGGTGGAGACCCCGACTTACGAGCAGTAAGTCGTGGGTTCGAACCCAGCCAGGCGCATTACTTTGTGTAAGTTATTTCATCACCACTGCTCTCAAAACGGTAAAGGAAAACATCGTGAGGAAACCGACATGTCCTAGAACCAAAAATTCGAAGACATGTGACATCTACCAACCCGCACTGGGCCCGCGTGGTGGATTATAGCCCATTCCCTCTCATAGAGAGGAGGCCTGCGTCCCAGCAGTGGGAACATTAATATACTGATTATGTTCCCGAAACACATATTTTTTTTCTCGAATAAAGTACTTCAACACATAGACGAGTATGTAGTATGTAAACCTAGTTTTTGATAAATTTATGAAGTCTGTTGTTTTTACCCGACTACGGCGAAGCCAAAAGGAAGGGTTATGATTTCAGCAGTCTGTATATGTATGTGTTTGTATTTACGTATGTTCCTCCGTAGCGCCTAAACCTTTCATCCGATTTTGATGAATAAGGTCTCAATCGATTCGTCATTATGGCGCGGGTAACATAGGCTACATTTTAACCGACTTCAACAGTAGGAAGAGTCGATTTTACCTTGTAAACCCCGAATTTAATTAGAGCGTGACTTTTCAGTAGTCGGGTTTTTTAGTTGTTGTATACCACACAAATTCTTGTTATAGTTATCAATCTTTAAATAAGCAACGCATCTTAAAATTACAAACATTCTTTATCGTGTGGTTAGTGCCTAACCTGGTGTCAGAGTTTTTATGCCACCCATGGGCCTCTGACTTGGCTTTACATGTCGGCGAGAAATATCTCTCAGGCATGCTGGTTTCCTCACGATGTTTTCTTTTACCGAAGCAAGTGATAATTATACGATATGCACATGAATCCGAAAGATCAGAGGTGCGTGTCTTGGGTTCGAACTTAAGTGCATAGCCAAATAATTACAGTTTTAAATATGTAAACGAAATGCTTTATGTGTGTAATTTATAATAACTGCAATAATCTCTGGTGGGAGCGGTTTAAACCCCCTGACAACTTCAACGATCCATCTGAAAACGTTCCGCCTGAACACGAGTTGCCGTGGCCGACTTGGAAATCCCTAAAAAGACTTCGAACCTAAGTCGGCAGGAGCAAAGACAATCTCTGCAGATGGAGGTTCATGGACGGCTCAGACCTCAAGTGCGTATGCGACGTCTCCCCACAAACAATGGCCCACCGCGCCATCTTGCCCCGCATGCCCTATCATCTGCGCTCTTGAAGATTTATTTACTGCATCAGAGAGCGGAGTTCGCGTGGCTGAGTTTTGGGCTAAACATATTCGTACTTTTTGCCATCGAAACGCTAAGAAGAAGAATAACTGCAATTTTAGATAAAATATTTTTAGAGATGAAATCATTTGAAAATTAGGTACTTACATATTTATAAAGCTCTCAAGTTCTCTGTCAAGTCTTTAGACTTATGTATCCTTCTTATGCGTACGAAGTTTCATTAAAATCGGTTCAGACATTTCGAAAAAAAAACACTTGAAAGTTTGTATAAAATGCAGTAAGACGTTAACGCTCTTAATGACGATTAATAAAGACAGTTTTGATTTTTAAATTTAAAAATAATGAGATGCAAACACATAAATGCGTATTTCGCCATTTTTACGCATTTATTATTATTTATAAACAAATAAACTATAATATGCTTACTGCTTTTAAATATTTAAAACTACGTGTACTAATTATTTTAATTAGTATTCCCACCGTTTCTATTAACATTCCAAATCAATAAAGCAGTCATAGGCTAGTGGTGTGTCCATAGGACTGGCAAGTTAGGTCTCAAGTTCGAACCCACCTCTGATTTTTCGGATTCATGTGCGTATTGTATAATTATCACTTGCTTCGGTGAAGGAAAACATCGTGAGGAAACCAGCATGCCTAAGAGATATTTCTCGACGGTATGTAAAGCCAAGTCAGAGGCCCATGGACGGCATAGAAACTCTGACACTAACCACACGATAAAGAAAGACAAAAAATACATATTTTGACACAACAATGATATCACAGCCTATAAAAAATTGCTTAGCTTAAACTATAATAAAGTTTTAAAAGCTCACCATTTTAACTTTTTAGCTGTTCACTACACAAGATCCCTCAGCCGACTGAGTTAAACTTATATGCTCTGCTGTATATAAATCATTATTACTGGCCCGCTCGCAAGGTCGCGACACTTCACGATTGCTATTTAACATAAGATGGGCAGAAGTATATAAGCCATTAAAATAGATGGATAAACTTTTAGGAAATCATTCAGACTACTAAAATAAGGACAACGGTAAAAAAAAATAAGAAAAACGCATTTGATACAAGAAAAAAAATTAACTAACGAAAATACACTAAAAATGTTGGTTACCCAATGATTTTAGGTCGAAATAAAATCATTTTAATCAGTGTTTTTTTGCTTGGATAACTTTGGTTAGACGTACTGAACGCTGTGTTAAAATTTGTCCATCTATTTTAATGGGACCTTATGTATAAGGTCTATCTTTACATACACGAAATATTTTAAGAGTAACTTCTATAAGTCGTAAAGTCGCCAGAGCAACGAAAAAAAAAAAATTATCTGAGTGTTTTTTTTTTTACAAAATTATTATAATTCTAAAATTTTTTGAGACTTTTTGCATAAAACCTTTACTCCCATATTCTAACAATGACAGTAGCTAAATACGACGTAGTAAACTAGCGTAATGGATGCTTAAAAAATAAGGAGCCGGTATTTATTTTGTGGGTCAAGTAATTTTAAATTATTTATTTTTTATAAAAAAATATACTCCGATAAAAAAAATCCCTTGAAATGGCTTTGTTATAGTCGTTAGATGATTCCCTGAAAATATTTCGTGTATGTATAGTTAGACCCTATATAGTTTTCAGTCAGTACAGTAGGTAACTTCAAATTTTTTCAAGCTTAGATCTTTAGGTTAAGCCGCGCTTGCCTAGGTTGGTCCGTGGATGGGTGACACATTACCTATCGAGCTTCCCTGCTTTGGAAAGCACGCTAAGCCGTTGGTCCCGGCTGTCATTTGTAGATCTTTTGACAGTCGTTACAGGTAGTCAGTGGACCGAAAGTCTGAAAACCAGTCTTATCAAGAGGTATCGTATTACCCAGTACTAACTGAGTTGTGGAGGTCAGATAGGCAGTCGCTCCGTGTAAAATACTGGTATTCAGCTGCATCCGGTTAGACTGGAAGCCGACCACAACATAGTTGGGAAAAGGCAGGTAGACGATGATGCATTGAAGTGTCTTCAAATATTAGAAATGGTGGACAATAGGACCAAAAATAACAAAAGGCTTAGAAATAGGCAAATTGGTTGTATTTCTCCGAAAAAACAGCTCACAAGGATCTATTAATTTGCCAAGGTAAAAAGAAAAAAATATGCATAACGTCACATAACATCACGCCTGTAATCCCCGAAGGGTTAGGCAGAGGTGTACCTAATAGTACACCCACATAAACTAAGCAAACCACCACCACATATCGCCAGTTATGTTTAAGTCCCATGTAATAGGGGGCGAGCCTATTGCCTTAAGCACAAATCCAGACTCCGTGGCTGCTACTGAGAAATTCCTGATGGAAAAACCCAATAACACTTTGACCGACCTGGGAATCCAACCCAGGACCTCATGCTCAGCAGTTGCGCTTGCGGCCACTAGACTAACAAACACATTCATAAAGAAAATATTTTCAAATTTTCACCTTCACGAAAGTAAAACTATGACATAACACCACGCCTGTTCATCTCCGAAGGGATAAACAGAGGTGTGTGTGGGTGTAAAGATGACCTAAATTAAAAAAAAAAACCATCTGGTCATTGGTCACCAATCATTATCCCAACCTTGAGCGAAGTTACTTAACCAGTAAGCTTACGTTGTCGAAACACAAGCGTGACATCATTTTTAACGCCAAGACGTTATTATTAATCATTGAGAGCTTTCTTTGTAGGGATGTCGGTTGGAAAGTAAAAGTTGCTTTTGTAAAATAATGGGTGTAAAAGTACTCTTAACGAAGCCGAAAGGTACTAGTTTTCTCCGTCATTGCGATCATTGTTTTGTTCTAGACCATACCTGGGAACCTTCTAGTTACGGAGATATTGGGGGTCAAAGTTCAAACTTATTCACAATTTTTTTGTTTTTAAACATGTTTTTAATAAGATTTTTACTTTAAGTACGTCCACGACCCCCGTACAATTCAATCCATCCATCAGCACAATGTTTTGAGTGCGTTACATCGAGTTCTACCGTAAAACGTGATTTTCCACCCCAAAAAAGTCGTTTCCCAGCAATAATTTTTGCGTCGAGTTACTTAGTTTGATGTACAGAATGCTTGGTTGACGGCTTCGTAAAACATAGTTGTGGACTGTCTTGTTGGTTCAGTGAACGCAAGCGCAACTATTGAGCATATTGTCTTGGATTCAATCTCCAGGTTGCAAAGCAATCTGGATTTACGCCTGGTTAATGACAATAATATTGTTTAATACGCTTTTTTTTTAGCTTCACCTGTTTTTATCTCTTCTTTATCGTGTGGTTAGTGATTAAACCTGGTGTGAGAGTTTTTATGCCGCCCATGGGCCTCTGACTTGGCTTTACACGCCGACAAGAAATATCTCTCAGGCACACTGGTTTCCTCACGAAGTTTTTCTTCATCAAAGCAAGAGATAATCATAAAATACTAATTACGGAACCCAGGTGGCGTTCACAATTCAAATAAACTTAATTTTTACCCAAAATAAACATTTTTGCGCAACCCTACATGTGATTGTAAGTACAATACGTTGAACTTTAGTACTCGTCTGCCGACCTACTTTCAGTAAGTCGCGATAATACATCGACTAAAGGGGCTTTCTCTTGCACGTACTGATGCTCGCCACAAGAATATTGTGCTTCGTGGACTCATCAGCATTCTCCAGCCCTTATCCCAATTTATTTTAGGTCGCCGCAGCATGTCTTCTTCTTCCATGCTTCTCTATTACTCGTCATCTCAGCAGTCACCTTCTTTCTAGCCATATCATCCTTCACACAGTCCACCCATCGTTACTTTGGTCTTCCTCTACTCTTATAGCCTTCCACATTCAAACTCAACATTTTCCCTACTACATTTTCTTCATTCCTCCGTATAATAAATGTCCATACCACGATAACCGATTGATACCCACACAGCAGTACAGTTAGTACTGGGTAATATCGATACACCTTGGCAAGGCTGGTTGTCAGAATTTCGAGCTACTGACTACCTGTAACGACTGTCAAAGATCTACGAATGACAGCCGGGAACAACGGCTATACGTGGTTTCCCAGGCACGGAGCAAACTCGGTGTGTAATGGGTGGTCACCCATCCACGGGCCAACCTAGGCAAGCGCGGCTTAACCTAAAGATCGACCCGGGCGGCTGTTATTAAATAATTAACAAAAAGACGTAACCTTTTCAAAGTGCAACCCACGCGAAAGTCATCCATAACAAAAGTGCGTATTTCTCCATAGTTACGAAATGTACCTACACAGTGGCCTGTGACAGACGGACTGACAGATTTTAACATTAATTATTACTTACAAATGTTTGCAGATGACATTTGAATATTCTAAGATTTTGTTACTTAAGATCATCCGATCTTGACAAACAAATCTTTAGAAACGTATTCTGTGAGCTTTAAGAATTTGGAGTTTGTTTATGAATAGTATTTTTTTAATGTTATATGAGGAGCTCGTGGCTAAATAATAACAGCCGATAGGGTCGATCTTTAGGTTAAGCCGCGCTTGCCTAGGTTGATCTGTGGATGGGTGACCAATCATTACATACCGAGTTTGCTCTGTTAAAATTACATACCGAGTACCCATTACATACCGAGTTTGCTCTGCTAAATGGGTTGCAGGCATCCGCTGGATGCGAATCGCACGGGACCGGTCAATGTGGCGACACTTGGGAGAGGCCTATGTCCAGCAGGGGAGGCCTATGTCCAGCAGTGGACGTCTTTCGGCTGAAATGATGATGATGATGATATGGGTTGTGGAGGTCAGACTGCCTCTTTTACATGGAGTGTAAAATACTGGTATTTAGCTGCATACGGTTAGACTGGAAGCCGACCCTAACATAGTTGAGAAAAAGCAGGCAGATGATGATTTTTTGCTGTTATATGGAACTTCAACATCATCATCTGCCTAGCCTTTTCCCAATTATGTTGGGGTCGGCTTCCAGTCTAATCGGATGCAGCTGGATACCAGTATTTAACATAGAACTGCCTATCTGTGCTGCGTAATCCAGTTACTAAGTACCACAACCCCCTTGGTAAGACTGGTGGTAAAATTTTCGGGCGGAACCCGGAACGATGGTCAGAGATCTACAAATGAAAACCGGGACCAACGGATTAACATGTTTACCGAGGCACGGAATTTTAGTATGTGGATGGATGGTCACCCATCCACGGACCGATATTGCCAAGCGTCACTTGACTTTAAAATTTGACCTGTGCGGCTGTTTTTATTTAGCCACGAGCCTCGAGAAAACCGACACAATCTTATCTACAGGGTTATTTGTAAAACACCAACAACCTCGCAGGAGTAAATTACTAACATCATAAACAACAACATTTGTTCTACGGTTTTTCCGAAAACAGACAAAAAAAAACGACTTTTCATACAAAACTCGATCAGCTGTTCGGATATGTATGGAGAGTTGAATTTTTTTTGTCTGTTTTCGGAAAAGTCGTAGAACAAATGTTGTTGTTTATGATGTTAGTTATCTACTCCTGCGAGGTTGTTGGTATTTTACAAATAACCCTGTATAAGTACTAATATCATAAAGAGGTAAAATTTGTTTGTAAGGTTGTATGTAGGGGTTAATCTCCGGAACTGTTCGTTATAGGGAACAAAGTTTAAATAATAGTCTTGAACCTTTAGAATTTACTTAGGTTTAATAGTTGTACATTTTAATTAGAGAACATATCGCAATTATATGAATTAGGCAGCACGAAATGTGCTGTGCTGTGTAGTTAGGTTGATGGTTAGTTAAGTTAAGATGGCGGGCGAGCGAGTGTCGCGGCTGCGGTAACTGGTGGTGCCAGAGTTGACGTTTGGATACACATGCGTCAACAGGAACTACACATCCGATTTCGAAAATTCTTTCTCTAACGGGAAGCTATCCTCGAGTGTCATAGACTACATTTAAAACGTCCCCGTGGGTTAATTTGGCACGAAAGGAGGTGTCTGATGAGATGACGAGTAATAGAGAAGTATGGAAGAAGAAGACATGCTGCGCCGACCACAAATGAATTCTTTCTTTTTTTTTTACGTTGCCTTGCGTTACACTAGGAATTTCTCCTGTATCGTAGGTGCATTTATAAACATTTAAACTCACATACACAAACAGCCAGACCCGGAAAAACTACCTCTAGGCCATACAAATATATGTTCCGTGCGGGGATCGAATCCACGACACGCTGCGCAGCCACTGCGCCAACCATGCCGTCAAAATCAAACCAACCGTGTCGTCAATCGAGACAAGGACAAGAGAATGATGATGATGGGTTAATTTGCGTACATAACGGGAGGAGCTCGTGGCTAAATAATAACAGCCGCTCGGGTCGATCTTTAGGTTAAGCCGTGCTTGCCTAGGTTGGTCTGTGGATGGGTGACCGCCCATTACATACCGAGTTTCCTCCGTGCCTCGGAAAGCACGTTAAGCCGTTGGTCCCGGCTGTCATTTGTAGATCTTTGACAGTCGTTAGGCAGTCAGTGGCCCAAAAAGTCTGACAACCAGTCTTACCAAGGGGTATCGTATTACCCAGTACTGACTGGGTTGTGGAGGTCAGATAGGCAGTCGCTCCATGTAAAATACTGGTATTCAGCTGCATCCGGTTAGACTGGAAGCCGACCCCAACATAGTTGGGAAAAGGCAGGCAGACGATGACATAACGGGCGCGTATCCGTGAGCAAAAGCTAGTGTATCATATACCAACAGAAGATCAAAATTATTCTGCCAATTATTAGATCATTACCTTAAGAATAATTACGTCAATAGGCTTGAACCAGCATATTAATTATTTAAATATACAAAGTTCAACGAGTTGGGATGTGCGTGTTTGTAAGCTAATTTATTTCAAAGGTTACCGGTGTGAGAGGACTTGTTTGTTTTGATTTAATTCGACCTGGCCTGTCCATACCTGTCCTCTCCTCAATGAAAGAAAGAAAGAAGAAAGAAAACACGTTTAATTGGCGCATGCCACAAATGCACACAGTATAAAAAAAAAAAACAAAAAATTAAAATACTTAAATCTAAACAAAAAAATAAAATAGTGAATAGAATAAGAATAAGAAACTGTTATTTGTAAACATAGGTAGTTACACGGTGTGTGAGATGTTACAATATACAAGTTAGATTCTCTATGTTTTGCCGTGAAGCGTACAAATATGCATGAAATAAATGTATTAATTTAAAAACAATTGCTTGCCGTCATTATCTTATGAAGTTGTTATATAAGAACTGGAATTTAAGATTACGATAACATATTCAATTAAATGCAGAAATAATATGACAATTATTTAAAAACAATATAAAAAAATTCTGTAAATACAGATGACAAAACAGTGTGACGCTGTGTGCCTGACGGCTGCGCCAGTTAAGCAAAATGCCGGACAACTAGTGCCCGACGCTGGTTTTCAACTGGACCTGAATTAGTGAGGTCGCCGTTCGTGAATGACGCCCTAAAACCAAGTCCGAACGCCACAAGGGTGCCCTGAGCGAGCGGTCATATTAATTGTATATCCTAGTTTGTAAGCCCTGGCTGCGGGCCTTAAACTCATTTGAGGTCACCACAGGATAGTCCGGTTGAGCAGTATTGCAACCTTATCGAGGGGCAAGGTGGCCGGCGTCCAAAAAAAAAAAATTGTCTTAACTGGGTATCAAAACTGTGACTCCATTCTCAGCAGTCGCGCTTCAACCACTAGACCGAAAGAGACAGTCGTTAATGTCTTTCGTAACAGCTAAGTCCGTTATTCACGTTAACTGAATGATTGATGATCGTATTAATCCTAAATTAATGAATTATTTATCATTTTATTCTTTTTAACTAACATATACAATAAATGCCTAAATGTCAATGTCGGATTCTTTGGGAAATACTGTCTACTGAGAAATTTTTGAAGTAATACATGGATGACTGAAAGTTGTGTGGTAATTTCTTGCCATGGTATGCATGTGATGCGGAGCAATGAGGAAAATGTCTCGAGTATGAATCATCATCTGCTTAGCCTTTTCCCAACTATGTTGGAGTCGGCTTCCAGTCTAACCGGTTGCAGCTCAATGCCAGTATTTTACATGGAGCGACTACTTATCTGACCTCCACAACCCAGTTAGTACTGGGTAATACGATACCCTTCGGTAAGACAGGTTGTTAGACTTTCGGGCCACTGACTCCCTGTAACGACTGTCAAATATCTACAATTGACAACCGGGACCAACGGCTTGACGTGCTTTCCGAGGCACGGCGGAAACTCGGTGTGTAATTGGTCACCCATCCTCGGAGCAACCTAGGCAAGCGTTTTGAAATTACGAATGTGGATGGCTATTAGAGTAGGATAAGACTAAAAAA
Source organism: Noctua janthina (assembly GCA_963576755.1). Classification (NCBI taxonomy): domain Eukaryota; kingdom Metazoa; phylum Arthropoda; class Insecta; order Lepidoptera; family Noctuidae; genus Noctua; species Noctua janthina. The sequence continues at coordinate 936,852 of OY755077.1, forward strand.
TCGATAGATGGAATGTGTGAAGGATGATATGGCTAGAAAGGAGGTGACTGCTGAGATGATGAGCAACACAGAAGTATGGAAAAATAAGACATGCTGCTCCAGTCCCCGTAGCATGACCACCGTAGACAAGGATGTCTTTGACGGAAGAATCTACAAAATGACAGATTGTGTCGACACAATGACAGATTTCTTTGCACTATCTGTCATTTTATTTATTTATTTATTTATTATTCCTTAACACACACATTTGTTTTTACAGGTAAGACCCAAGCTAACAAATTAGTCATAAATTGCAAAATATCCAGTCCCAAGTAACGGGTCTGGGTAGAAGCATAAGTTAGACAGTAGACAACATACTAAGTGCCACCCTCTGGAATTCCGCCAAAGAGCAAGAAAATATGTCCAATCGCCGAGAGACACTATTTAGTATTCTTAATGCACAAATTACAGACGCAAACTTTAATAAGTTCGTACGGGTTGCCGGAACTTTAAAAGGCCCCTCCATCGGTCTCAACCGTAGCGTCCTGTTGTGTCCTATTTTGTCGATTCTTCCGTCAAAGAAATCCTTGTCTACGATGGTCATGCTACGGGGGAAAGATCACATTACTCGTACAAGCTGATCTTTTTAACAATATCTATAAATACCTCATTATCTCATTACCGTTCTAAAGCTACACGATTCTGTCCACGTTTTGTCCTTCACCTTTCTATATATTCGTTTCTAAGTCGTTGTGTATCTAATTACGCAATACATCAGTTTACAAACTAGTGGTTTATGGCTCTGTGACTGACGTGTTAGCTTTTGCTAGTATTCACAAGTTCGTTACATAGACACTAAGGACTTTTTGGCACGTGTCCAAAGTCGGTACTTATTTTTTTAATACGTTTTGCAAATAATTAACAGAGCAACTATTGCAACGTTTGAGCGCCAAAATACAGGATACCCTTCACGAAGCCGTCAACCAAGCATTCTGTACATCAAACTAAGTAACTTTACGCAAAAATTATTGCTGGGAAACGACTTTTTTTTTTTTGGGGAGAAAAATCACGTTTTACGGTAGGACTCGATAGAAAGCACTCAAAGCATTGTGCTGATGGATGGATTGAATAGTACGGGGTCGTGGAGGTGTGTAAAGTTAAAATCTTACATTAAAAACATGTATTTAAAAAAAAAAATGGATCTTTGGCCCCCAATATCTCCGTAACTAGAAGGTTCCCAGGTTTGGTCTACAACAAAAAAATTATCGCAAAGACGGGGAGAATAAGTGCCTCTCGGCTTCGTTAAGGGTCTATTTACACCCTTTATACTTAAATATCACTTATGTAGGTGTACTCGAGGTCATTTAAGTAAGAGCTTGTGACTAAATAACAACCGCTCTGGACGATCTTTAGGTTAAGCCGCGCGTGCCTACGTCGGTCCGTGGATGGTCGTAAAGTATATTTCACACCGGTAATTTCACACGAACGAAGGTCGCTGGTAACAGCTCGTAAAATAATATCAATAAATGCTAATATGTTCTTTATTTTGTTTGTTTTACTTTATATTTTTGATTTATATCACTTTACTTTCTAATACCTACTGTAATGGAATGTATATTCAATAGCTTATACAAGTTGTAACTCCTGGAAGAGCGGAACTTCATAATACAAGTATACTTCTTCCCTGAAGACCAAATGTAAACGTATTCTTATTTTTTTTATTTTTATAATAACGTTGCCCCACACTAAGTTTTCTCCTGTATCGTGGGGGCGTTTACAAACATTTAAACTCACGTACACAAACAGCCAGACCCGGAACAACTGCCTGTAGATCATACAAATATTTGTTCCGTGCGGGGTTCGAACCCGCGACACGCAGCGCAGCAGCCGATCGCTCAGCCACTGCTCCAACCGTGCCGTCATTCATCATCTGCCTAGCCTTTTTCCAACTATGTTGGGGTCGGGTTCCAGTCTAACCGGATGCAGCTGAATACCAGTATTTTACATGGAGCGACTGCCTATCTGACCTCCACAACCCAGTTAGTACTGGGTAATACGATACCCCTTGGTAAGACTGGTTGTCAGACTTTTTGGGCCACTGACTACCTATAACGACTGTCAAAGATCTACAAATGACACCCGGGACCAACGGCTTAACGTGCTTTTCGAGGCACGGAGGAAACTCGGTATGTAATGGGTGGTCACCCATCCACAGACCAACCTAGCCTAGTGTGGATTAACCTAAAGATCGATCCGAGCGGCTATTATTACTTAGCCACGAGCTCCTCTCAACCGTGCCGTCATTGCCGTATTGAAATAAACATTTATTTTATTTTTTAATATGTCGAAAATCAATATATGCAATGTCATGTCGCTCTATGTTAAATACTGGTATTCAGCTGCATCCAGTTAGACTGGGAGCCGACCGAAAAGGTTAAGCAGATGATGATGTCAAAGTGAATACACTAGTGTTACACAAACATGTCAGAGGAATTAAAAATATTACAGTATTAATTCAGTCTTGATTAAAATACAATGCAAATAGACAATCTTACTAATACTAATATATTAATGTACACTAATATAATAAACAGGAAAAATTTGTGTGTTTGTAACGAATAAACTCAAAAACTACTTAACTGATTTAAAAAAATCTTTCACCAATAGAATGCTACATTATCCCTGAGTAGCATAGGCTATATTTATTTTTTTAAAAATGTCCACCCGTGCGAAGCCGGGGCGGGCCCCTAGTATCACTACATAGTATAAAGCAAAGTCGCTTCCCGCTGTCTGTCCCTATGTATACTTAGATATTTAAAACTACGCAATGGATTTTGATGCGGTTTTCAGTAATAGATCGAGTGATTCTGAGGTTTATATGTATATATTGCACTCGTGCGAAGCCGGGGCGAGTCGCTATTATAATATTATAAATGCGTAATTTTGTGAGTATGGATGTTTGTTACTCTTTCACGCAAAAACTACTAAACGGATTTGGACGAAATAGCACGCAGGTAGTTTACAACCTGGATTAACACATAGGATATTTTTAATCCTAGCAGTATGATCCCGTGGGGCAATTATCGAACTCCACGCGGGCGAAGCCGCGGGCATAAGCTAGTATAGACATATTGTTATTCTGAGCGCGTCTAACACATTTGTCTACAAGCCAGAGGTCAAGGTGCATAAATAATGAGCTTTGAGTTGACCGATGCATAATATTAGGGAGTGAGCAGACTTATCGACGCGGAATTGGCTTGAGCCGGTCTGAAGTTAATATAAAATAAGTAGTGTCTGACCGTAGCTTCGGCTTCGGCTTAACCTTCGGCTTCGACGAAAATGGTCCAAAGTTTTGGCTGAAGCCAAAGGTTTTTAGCAAGCCCTGAAATTGAACGTACTATTCGCTCGGGGCGGGGCTCACATATTTCGTAGAGTTATTATTTTTGTCAAGTTGCAAGTTCAATTAAGTTGTTAACATAAACTTTTAATTTGAAATATAAAAAAAGAAAATTATATTATTTACTTTTAGCCCATCCTGAACTAGATATCTTCGGCTTTGCGGCCGAAGATTGTTTTGACAGCCGATTACAGGCGTCGCACAGTGTGGGAATCTCACAATCTAGGGGGATTTAAATCAAAATATTAATTTTAATAATTGATAATATAGTTATAACCTATTTATACCTAAGACCCTATCTGTCACAGCTACATATTAGAAATTCTTGTAGGTAGGTTAAAAAAATAAATAAAAAATGTTGAAGTGGGTAGATAATAATCGTTGTACCCTTACTATACGAACAACAACATTCAAAGGTCATCTTCACTTGAGATTACTGATCAAATTAACGTATAGTCTTGTTTATTGGTTTATTATTGTATTGTGTATATCTCTCAAGGTAAGTTAGAGTGTATTTTATTTAAGTAATAGTTAAACATTGATCTAATAACATCATTTGAAAGCGCAGTTAAATTAAGGATTTTTTAGAGATGTTTTGAAAGACAAAAGGTGTATAATAAAATGACCTGAATATCCCGGTGTTTTATTGTTTTAATTTATAGTTTAGAGTCTTAACTTTTGAGAACAATTGATAACTTGCGATTTTGTGCGACCGTCGCATATTTTTTTTCGATTTTCAGAATAACCGCCGAAATTAAAAAACTCACTAGAAAAACGTCACGAGGAGACAAAAATATCGACCTATTTAATAGGCTACTTATGTCATCAGACCCTTTCATATCCAGATTAAGGCTTATAATGAAGAAAAAACGGTTTCCTCTAGATCCTGATGTCCTAAAATTGCTTTCTTTACCCACCGTAAATGAGCCCCAAAGCGGAATTAGTGACTAAAACGACAAAATTTTTTCATATCACATTTTTTTTAATACAACTTTTTTTTATATTTGAATACCAATCAATATTATTTGTTAACTTGTTTCTTTTTATTTAAGTCAATTTGAAATAAAGTCCTCCTAGATTGTGAAATTCCCACACTGTGCGTCGGCCAGAAATAGTCCGGTCGGACACTAAAAATAAGTTACTAATCGGGCATGCTACTCAAATAATATTCAGTTTTAATTCCAATTAAAAGTGGAAGTAAAAGTAGATTCAGGCTTCAATGCAAAATTCCATTCGCAAAAATATGCACAATGAAGAAGTTGCGATAGTTTTAATGTAATATATATATATTGCAAACATTTGCCTATAGTCGACACACTGTGACGTGTTTCACCCCTCTACGGGACATCTTCATGGAGATGGTCGACAGCGAAACTGTCTGTTCTATGTCTAGCAATGTAAATTGCGAAAGATACACATTTCTTTTTTCGAAGCAATAAATTTTTCATTGTAAAATACAATTAAAATTCGAAAAATACAAAATTTAAGGTCAGTTGAAAAAAAAGCATAGAAAATACTTGTATAATACGTTAAACACTTTTTTAGTTTACATTATTTGGCGCGAAAGATACATTAAATACATAACGTTTAAAAGATACTGTATTTTATTGAAAAATACATGTATTTTATTGAAAAATACATGTATTTTATTGAAAAATACATGTATTTTATTGAAAAATACATGTATTTTATTGAAAAATACATGTATTTTTCGTACATTTTTCATCGCTATTTATGTCCCTGCAGTATTAGCGAAAAATACGTCATGTGCCTTGTTTCTGACGATGCGCTTCGACACCGCGCGGAACTAAACGAGGAAGACCTCGCCGACTCTGCCTCGATAAGTGTGCTCACTCCTTTAGGCGACTATGTCAGGAAATACCTACATTTTTTTGTGAAGGACCTTTTCAATTCAAGTTTGGTTACTTACGGTCAATACGAGTTGAGATTTATGTGGTATTTGTTGTTTGTTTTTTTTTTTTTTGTAAAATTTGTCTAGGAAATGTCAAAGTGCTATTTTGTAGATGCATGTTGTTTTATTTTACATTTTTTGCATTCTTGATCGTTAGCAGTCTTGTTGAACGTGTGGGCGTGATGCGACGGCTAAGCGTAGGGTGCTAGGTTTGATTCTGAAGAGTGAAACGTTAAAACGACTGTAATTTTTCGTAAGAAGGTCAGGGGTCAGGAGTCTAAAACTCCGACCCCTGATTGTGTCAAAAGCCAAATGCTTTTTTGTCTGTCTGTTTTTCCGGCTAATCTCCGACACGGCTGTACCGATTTCGACGGGACTTTTACTGGATGCTGCTGTAATAGGGAGTAACTTAGGCTTACTTTTATTTTAGAAAAAGGATTAGGGTTCAATACAAAAAAAAAATAATCCAAATCAAATAGTGAAGTAATATTTTTTATAATAATTTCACGCGAACGTAGGTTGCAGGCATCAGCTAGTAGTTACTATAAATAAATTAAAAGCCAAAAAATATTCGCTGTCCGTCCGTCTGTCTGTCAGCGGGCTGTATCTCATGATCCGTAATAGGTAGGCAGTTGAAATTTTCACAAAATGTATATTCCTATTGCCGCTTTAACACTAAATAATAAAAATAAATAAAAATTACAGAGGGTTCCGTACCATCGTAGTAGGGGTACTACGATGGTACGGAACCCTTCATATGCGAGTCCGACTCGCACTAGGTCGGTTGCGGTCATCAATAATATATTATAGAATGGTCATTGAGAATATTTGATTAATTAGTGATGTCGGCCTTCTAACACGTCGTGTTTACCATGTTAATTCGCTGTTTGACAACAAAATATTACATCACGCCTGTAAACACGACGGGTTAAGCAGAGGTGAATAATTGAGAAAGGTCAGGTGTGCAGTACTGGCTTGCGTGTATGACCAGATGTATGGACGAGGTGGAAGGAGTATGTAAGAATCGTAGCAGGTGTATAAAGGGTGTAACAGGACCCTTAACGAAGCCGAAAGGCACTTGTTCTTCCCGTCATTACGATCATTTTTTTGTTCTAGACCATACCTGGGAACCTTCTAGTTACGGAGATATTGGGGGTCAAAGTTCCATCTTTTTCACAAGTTTTTTTTTTAAATACATGTTTTTAATGTAAGATTTTTAATTTAAACACCTCCACGACCCCGTACTATTCAATGCATACATCAGCACAATGTTTTGAGTGCGTTGATTCCTACCGTAAAACGTGATTTTTCACCCAAAAAAAAAAGTTTCCCAGCAATATTTTTTACGTAAAGTTACTTAGTTTGATGTACAGAATGCTTGGTTGACGGCTTCGTTAAGTGTCTTGTTACACCCTGTATGTTCTGTTCCCTCTTAACTGTTCTCAAAACATTCGTGAGCCTCATCTTGGTGAGTTATTGCCTCAGTCAACCGTGACCCTTTGGTAGGTGACGTTAGTATTCAGGGCTATCAGTTATCAGTTCCCATGGTTTTATTTATATACTTTTTGCTGTTTCCGATTAGTGTCATCCATACAAATAAATAAAATTGAAGTGTCTGTTTTTAATACCAAAATAATAGCTTTTTACTAAATGCATATGAAAGTATACACCGTGACTTTTTAGTCGTCTTACAAAGCTGGTCCACTCGATGTACTCGACATAAAATAGCTCTAGGCACGATTTTTGTTTTTTTACGTACCATAATAGGTACAAAGAAAAATAAATAATATATTAGAATAAAATTATGAAACATCCTGTTAATGATGTTTACGTGTCAAACGTGCGAACGTACCTACCTAGCGCTTGAGCCCAGTAGATCATCGCCCGCAACAGGGTGTTTTAACTACGCCATGCGTCATTAATTATTTATTTATTTATGTACACACAAAATACTCAACAAGACATAACATTAAGATAGAAGAGCACGTAGGTACTGCTTATCATAATACTGAATAATATTTTTATTGTTTAATTATTAAAATCTCATAAATACCTATTTTTTTTTTATGAATGTTTAGTAGTCATTGGATACATGAACTGGGCTGCCGTTGTAAAACGACTAAAAAGTCACGGTGCATACGGTACAACAAAGACACATATTTTTTCAAATTATGTCTGTTTGTTTGTTCCGTCTAATCTCCGAAACGGCTAGACCAATTTTGACGGGACTTTTACTGGCAGATAACTGATGTTATAAGGTCTAACATAGGTAACTTTATTTTAGAATAAGAATTAGGGGTCCGTGCATCAAAATTAAAACACTTGAAATTGGTAACAATATTCGATTCAAAAAGGGAAGTAATTTTTTTTTAATAATTTCACGCGAACTAAGGTCGCAGGTACAAGCTAGTCTTTACATATTTATACACGGAACAAGCACGATTCTATAGGGTGTCAAAGGACGCCTTACGAAGTTGTCAACCAAGCATTCTGTACATCAAACTAAATTACTTTATGCAAATATTATTGCTGGGAAACGACTTTTTTTTGGGCGTGAAACATCACGTTTTACGGTAGGACCCAATGTAACGCACTCAAAACATTATTAGTACGGGGGTCGTGGAGGTGTTTAAAGTAAAAATCTTACATTAAAAACATGTATTAAAAAAAAAATTGTGATAAAGTTGGAACTTTGACCTCCAATATCTCCGTGACTAGAAGGTTCCGAGGTATGGTCTAGAACAAAAAAAAAATATCGCAGTGACGGGGATTACAAGTGCTTTTCGGCGTCGACTTCGTTAAGGGTATATTTACACCCTTTATGTGTTACAGCTTATAAGTTAAGAGTCCTATCAGGTTTTCTGAAGCCAGATAGCAACTACGGTCACCCTGCCTGACGACGGTACCTTTGACTGTGCGTACTTGCCGGTTAATAACGCGTTCTTATAAAATACTAGGTTCTATCTGCGACCACGTCTGCTTCTAAGGAACAGTTACTGTGGTACTCGCTAATAATGTAGGTTTCCATCAGTGGAAAGGTCTATGTCCCAGGTGTGAGAACATTCATCGTTCTCTTGTCCTTATCCCAATTCATTTGGGGTCGGCGCAGCATGTCTTCTTCTACCATTCTTCTCTATAACTCGTTATCTCATCAGACACCTCCTTTCTTGCCATATCATTCTTAACACAGTCCATCCATCGTTTCTTTGGTCTTCCTCTACTCATATACCCATCCACATTCATACTCAAAACTTTCATCACGACATTTTCCTCATTCCTCCGCATCACATGCCCATACCACGACAACTGATTACCACACAACTTTTCAGTCACCGACGCCACTTTCAGACTTCGTCTTAAATACTCATTTCTTACTTTATCTAAAGGGTGTAAATAGACCCTTAACATAAACGAAAGGCACTTGTTCTCCTCGTCATTGCAATATTTTTTTTGTTCTAGACCATTCCTGGGAACCTTCTAGCTACGGAGATATTGGGGGTCAAAGTTCCAACTTTTTTTTTTTAAATACATGTTTTTATGTAATTCTTTTACTTTACACACCTCCACGACCCTCGTACTATTCAATCCATTCATCAGCACAATGCTATGAGTGCTTTCCATCGAGTCCTACCGTAAAACGTGATTTTTTAACCCAAAAAAAAAGTCGATTCCCAGCAATAATTTTTACGTAAAGTTACTTAGTTTGATGTACAGAATGCTTGGTTGACGGATATGTGAAGGGTCTGTTTACACCCGGTATTTGCGTTACACCACACATTATCTATACTTATAAAATCGTTTGTCTTCGCTGACTATCAACACGCAGCTACTATCAAGACGGATCGGGCTAAAATTTGCCAAACAGATGGCTATTAAAACTTGGCAACCGCTAAGAAAGCGTTTAGCTAAATTCAAGCGGGTGTAATAGAGGTTGAAAATTAGTAAAAAGATCCGTCACCGGATAAAGCTGGTGCGGGTTGGCTATACGGGCTGGTCACCGACGCGAAAACGGTTACCACGTATTCAGTACATCATTCTTTTAAAAAATTACATCGGTTATTAAAAAAACAGCTCGCACATCCTCTAAAAAACTGTCATAACACAAAATATGTAGGTTTTTAGATAATACCCTACTCGACTTCAATTGTCCTTGCTCTATATTTGAAAAAAAAAAAACCGCCGTAAGTACACCAAAATAAGTCGCCGAATGGCAAAAGCTAAAGTTTTTGGCGCAAAGCATAGTTAAGAACACAAAAAACTTTAAATGCGTTTATCTCAAAACTGCTATTTTTGTCTTATGACAGTTTTTTAGAGGATGTGCGAGCTGTTCCATACATTTTGACTTTTAGGTATTGCACTTTTAACCGATGAAAAATTTCTATGTGGGGGGAGCTCAGAATGATGTTCTGAATACGTGGTAACCGTTTTCGCGTCGGTGTCCCTTCCAACCTGTATGAACTTGTAACCAATAGCCCTGAGAATGTCACCTTCCGAGGGTCACGGTTGTCTTACGCAATAAGTCAATAAGACGTAGCTTGATATTGATGAATATGTGTGCTTTTTGATGAGCCGAGCCCATGTGCGCAGTTAACTTAGATTTTATGATCTCGTTCGTAAGGTGTTAATGAGCACGACAACCTTTCTGGATAGTTCTCATGCATCTTATGACGGATCCATACGAAGTATATGACAATACTACATGCTCACACAGTATGGTACACGGTACACAGTACGGTGTAAGGGAAGTCGTATCACAATGTTCGTATCATGGATTCTGCGCATAATCTAGATCCACCAGCGATGAAATTTTCGTCCGTTTTGTTAAAGATAATTAGAGCTTGACAAAGACGAAACTCTACAAGACTTAACTTTTGTTAAACTCATGTGCGATGGTTTGACGACCGCGAACCGCAAGACGTTGCGTTGGAAGGCCTCCCACTAGGTGGACTGATGACCTGGTGAAGGTTCGATCCGCTGGATGCGAGTCGTACGGGACCTCAATGTGGCGACACTTAGGGGAGGCCTATGTCCAGCAGTGGACGTCTTTCGGCTGAAATGATGATGATGACGATGTGCGATATTGACGCCTTAAGATACAATTCCAAAGGCGACTATCCAATCGCAATGACAGACAGCAGCGACACGACTAGTTCGTACCAGAAACTATGACGATCGGGCGGCACAACCTATGCTGTTGTTTGCGGTATTGATTGCCTTTCGAATTTCGGCTTAAAACTCCATACTGAACCCTCCTTTTTTTTTGTTAGCCTGTACCGTCCCACACCAGGGCAAAGCCCCCCTTCCACTTGTCTCGGCGTTGTGCCTCTTAGCGCCGATTTGTAAGGAAGCCATCCATGGCGTCCCGCCATCTTCTCGTTGGTTTGCCGCGATCCCATCTATAGACCGACCACTTTAATGAGTCCTCGCGAAGGTATCAATTTAAATGGAATATTCTGTAGGTTGATCACGTATTGGTTCAATTAGTATCGTAATACCTACGTGGATTATGGTTATTTTAATGCAAATAACCTGTGGGATATTGTTAGGACTTTGTAGATGGTTGATGTATCTTTGATGGGGCAAGGCGGAGGACTCATTAATGCGGTCCGTCCATAGCTATCTCAAGGCTCTATTCTTGCTATATACGAGCCCACATCGGTGATATCCGACAGACCCCTGCTTACCTATAAGATATTTTGATATTAATGTATTCAAAACCTTTTCTCTCTCTTTCCGCAGTAATGTCAAAATTCGGCGTACGCGTCGACGCAGCGGTCTCCGCCTTAGGAGGCGGTGCCGGCGCAGCTTTAGACGAGAACGACTTCATTGACGCTAGCAGACTAGTCTACGATGCCGTTAGGGAGATAAGACGAGCTGTTCTGATGAATAGGGTAAGTGCTATAAAGGTTTTACGAGAGAATTAATCGGTTATTTTGTAGCAAGAGAGCGGGCACGTCCGTCCGTGATGACAGTTGAGAAGTGACTGATCGGTCCGTTGTATTTTATAACTGAAAAGCAACTGATCGATATGGGCGATTGGTGAGTTTTTTTTTATAAAGTTAAAAGGTTGAATTTCATGGCTACAGCAAGTACTGGAGTCAGTGGATAAATGACCCAGATTAGTGAACGAGTGACGAGAGCTTGTTTCTAAATTTTATACAAATGCCCAAATAAAAGGACAGGTTTTTTTTGTTGATTAGCTTTTGGTCAGACGTGTTTGATTGCCCTTAGTCAACTCTGGACTTCAATATAATACTAATGAATAAATATTGGTGCTTATCATACTTCTACTTAATTAGGATGAAGAGGAACTGGACCCCGAAGACGTGGAACTCGACGAGCATTACACGCTGGAGACGCGCAGCAAATGTGAGAGCAACCCACAACTTCTGCTAAATTGGTTGCTTCTGGTTGCTCGAATGTCTTGTCCGTTTTAATGTGGTTGCTAATCTCATTGTCTCATCTAGGTTGCTGTTATGTGAATGTTATTTTTGGTTGCTGATTTCATTGCTGAGCTACGCCGAAGGCACTTGAACAGAATTTGATTTCACTCAAAGAAAAAGTGAATTAAAGTGAACTTTGTTCACTTTTATTATTCTTTCACAAATCATCATTTTAGACAATGTCTGTCTCATAATGACATAATGTTATACAGATTCTGGTTTTTGGCTACAAACTTCGGTGTAGGCCAACTTCTAATGTCATTTTAGGTATTGTCTTAATTTAATAGAAAGTTGCTTATTTGAGCAACCATACGTCCATTGGTTGTTTTTGGTTGTTGTAACTATGTGTCCATTTTCAGTGTCATTTTAATATGGTTTTTACAATGTGAATTGAAAGCAACCGCAAACAAGAAAAGCTACAAGAAGCAGGCGGTTGCTGCCTTCTTCGTTTCATGGTTGCTTTTAGTTCCTTTGTTGTGTTGTGTTTTAATGTCGTTTTGTCCCATCATTCATTTTGTGTTTAAATGTAGGAAGGATTTTGTTTAAAAATATACAAAGTGATTATTTTACGTAGCGAGATTTAAAACGTAGTTTTTTTTTCAAATATACTGTACCATTGTCAAAGCCAAGGTCAAAAGCTTTCAGTGCCATCATCCAGGTCCTCCTAAATATGCTTTTCAATCGATATTTAAATATTTGAGTAGGACTTCCAGTAGTACAAAAATTATATGTCTATTAAAGAATACTTTGTAGTTTAAAATAAGCCTGTAGAAAAGCCGGACGGCCTAATGGCACGTTAGCAACACAAACGTTGCCTTTAAAGCTTGACTGTGTAGGTTCAAATTTACTTAACAATCATGTTACCTCCCACAACCTCGCTACATAAACATCTAAAGATAGATTTATTCTAGATTTTCAATTTTTTTTTTCGATAGGCATGGATATTCTAAAATCAACTTTATCACACGATCATAAAGTTGATAATTGTTTAACTAAACAAAATCCTTCCTACCCGCATGCTACATGTGTACGTTTGTTTGCATGTTCCGTCACTAACGCAGACCAGCGAGGACTTGGATACCGATACCGAATTCGAACCCGTTGAGGACATGACTATGGAGACTAGGAGCCGATGTAAGTAACGCAAGGGTAACAAACAAACAAGAAATAGGTGGTGGGGTACTTGCTAGGGTAATATTCCGCAAATTAAGAGGCGATGTAAGAAACGCTGGGGTATGTACTAGGTCGTAGGGTAAACGTACGCAATATTTGAACAAATGTAGTTTAATGAGGGAGAGTAAGGAATAAAGTAACAACGCTAGGGTACCTAAGGTAGTATAGGGTAAAATGCGCAAATAACTTGTAATAGCGTTAGGTTAGACTTGTTTGTATGTTCCGTCACTAAAGCAGAACAGCGAGGATCTGCATACCGATACCGAGCTCGAACCGTTGAGGACATGACTATGGGTACTAGGAGCCATGTAAGTAACGCAAGAGTAATGCGGCGGTGGGGTAAAAGCGTGCAAATGAAGTAGTATTACCTCGATAGTTTACGCTAGGGTAACTAAGGTAGTGTGGATAAAAAGTGACATAACTTGTTGATGAAAGTGAGTTCGAATTTCCTGGGGATGAAGGCTTTGAGTAACGCTAGAGTAATTAAGTCTTAGGGTAAGTAAATAGGGTAACATTTCGCAAATGACGAAGTGGGGTCCGAACCCGTGTAGATATGATCACGGAAACTGGAACCCGATATAAGTAATGCAAAAAAAAGGTAAAAATGCGCAAATAATTGAGTAAGGTCATATCACTAGTTGATTGAAGGGAAGTAAGATGTAACTAATCTAGAATGTAGATGTGATTTACTAAATTATGAGTAGGTTAATGATGTAGGTGAGTAGCAGTTAATGTGGGACAACCGTCAAAATGTATAAGATTTTAGGGTAAAAAAACGCAAAATCATTTGAAATGCTACTTGTTGAACAAATGAGAATGAGAGCCAATGTAGGTCAGTTAGGTATTTGATTCAGATGGTAGGGTAAAAATGCGCAAATTGGTAAAAATATATATCGCAGGGTAATTTTTATGGTAGTAGTAGGCAAAAGAAGTTTTTTTTCAAGAGAATTACTATTAGAAGACAAATCATTCAACACATACGTGTAGCGTACAACCCACCTAGGGGGTAAAGCATGGGTAAATGGTCATCATCATCTTTACGTTGTGATTAAAGCTAGATTTAGCATGATTTTCAGCTTGCTTCTTACATGTTTATAAAAAAAAATCTTAGAACTAAATCCACGAAATAGATAGCTACAGAATATCGGCTGTATACAACGAGCGAAAACGCACGCACACAGACACGCTTCACATCGAGTGCAAGTGCACTCGCGACCGGCATTCTTTTGAGATCGCCGTAAGTACGCGTGTATACAACATTATTTTTAGTATATGCGGAACCTGAATATAGTTTGTTCAGAATAAGTAACTGAGTCGATTCTAATAATTTAAAACCATTTTATATTTTGTCCCAAAAATATTTTCAAAAGGCTACAAGTTGGATACCGAGCGATACTAAGTACCTATCGCAATCATTTAGGTACCTACTGCCAAATGATTATTATCAAAGAGCTCAAGACGACGCAGGAGATGCGCGCGCGGGCGCTCCGCGTGGTGACCACGTTTTTGTGCGGACAACTAGGTAACAGAACAAGCTTATAACTTTGTGATTTTTCATGATACTGTTTTGAAATTTTGCACATAGATTCTTCACACAAAAATACTAGACACGTGTTTCAGGTTTCGCATATACTAAAACTAATGTTGTATGTGCGTGTTTCGCATATTCTATAAAACTGACTTCCTGGCGTCATCATTTTCCTGGCTCCCAACTATGTTGTGGTCAGCTTCCAGTCTAACCGGATGCAGCTAAATACCAGTATTTCACATGAACCGACTGCCTATCTGACCTCCATAACCCAGTTAGTACTGGGTAATACGTTCCCCTTGGTAAGACTGGCTGAGTTTCTGGCGTCACCTGTAAAATACTGGTATTTAGCCTAAAAAAAGCTAGGTAGCCAGGGAGTCCAGCCGCTTTAGCAGAACCATAATATGAATAACGTTAAAATTCTTGTAATGGTCACAGACGCAGTTAATATTATGAATAGGTCACATTGTGACGATTTTACGAATTGTAACGTAATTCACATTATTATGTTATTATGATTCTGCCAAAGTGGCCTTTTTAGGCTCCAAGCTCTCTGTACCTATCTATTTTGAGGCTAGGGGGTTTCCAGCAAGGTGTTGCCAGTTATTATAATACTGTTTATATGTTTACAGCGAGCGCTCACACTGGAGAACATGGGGTTGATGAGTATCCTGATATTAGTGGCATTACTAATGCTAGGGTGAGTACTATTTTGTTCTTTACTTATTTTTAATATAAATGTCTTGGACTCTGCACAAATGGTACTGATAGCCCAGTTGTAACGGCTACAGCTTAATTGAGTTATCGGGTTCGAAATTATTATAAAAATATTACTTACCTATTTGAATCGAATTTTGTTAGCAAAAGGTTTGCACGGAACCCTAATCCTTTTTCTAAAAGGAAAGAAACCTAAGTTACTCCTTATTAAATCAGCTAAATGCCAGTAAAAGTCCCGTTAAAATCGGTCCAGTCGTTTCGGAGATTATCCGGAACAAACAGACAGAAACACTTACCGTACATACTGTCATATGCTTTCAGTAAAAAGCTGTTATTTTGAAATTAAGAAAGAAAGAAAGAAAACATATTTATTTGGCCCATGCCACAAGTGCACACAACAAGCACAAAAAAAATATTTAAAAAATTAAAAATCTTAAATTTATAAAATAAAAATGTTAAAACAAAACAACAACAAAAAAAAAGGAGATAATATTGTGTGTCTCAC
This sequence comes from Noctua janthina, assembly GCA_963576755.1. Taxonomy (NCBI): domain Eukaryota; kingdom Metazoa; phylum Arthropoda; class Insecta; order Lepidoptera; family Noctuidae; genus Noctua; species Noctua janthina. The sequence continues at coordinate 952,506 of OY755077.1, forward strand.
GGCTGCGCCAAATAGGCTCCAAATTACAAACAGTCACTCCAATTTTACTTATTTGTGTAGATGACGGTGACCTCTCATTATTAGAAAGGCAGCCTGTTTGCCATTAAAAACACTAAGCAAATATTCTTCGCTCTTGAATGTTTCAGGAAGCCATGCGAAAGATGACAGAGGAAGATAAACGCAAGATCCTCCAGCAAGTGGAACTGTTCCGTCGTGAGAAGATGACGTTCGACAACGAGGTGGCGAAGTGGGACGACGCCGGGAACGACATCATCATGCTGGCCAAGCACATGTGCATGATCATGTTGGAGATGACGGACTTTACTAGGTAATGTGTCAAGAATATACGAAAAATATTTGGTGGAATATCCGAAAATTTTCAGTTCGGATATACGAAAATATCCGCCAGCATATCCGAAAATTATTACTCAAATATGCGAAAATATTCCACCAGAATATCCAAAATTATCCGAAAAAAAAAATCTTACGTGTATCCAAAAATATTACGCACTATATCCAAGCACATCAGCTCGGATATCCGAAAATACCCGCTACTTTATCCGTAAATATCCGCGATGATATTCGAATTATACAGGATATTATCCCAAAATATCCGAATTATACGGGATATTACCCCAAAATATCCCAAAAACAACAAACCTAAGTTATTCTTAGAATATCCGAAAACATTGTGATTACATCCAAAAATTATCCGTTGTCCTGTATTATCGTAACTACCTAATCACATCGTCATTCTTCAATCACCCTTAAATATCCGACAATATCTCACAAATTTCCACTTAAATATCCGTTTGACCAGGTCAGTGCTAACTCCTAAATAACTGAGCTAACTTAGTATTACCCTCACAGAGGTCGCGGCCCGCTCAAGACCACAATGGATGTCATCAACGCCGCCAAGAAGATCTCGGAGGCTGGTACCAAGCTTGACAAGCTTACCAGGGAGATTGCGGAGCAGGTGAGAGATATATCGTCCTTGTCTTTTTTGGGAGCGTAGTTGCCCATGGAGTCGTTTGTTGAATGATTCGCCGCGACAGAGCGTTGGGTTTATAGATTCAATCTCTTTTGTATTATATAGCCGCCTAGCCCATATTGTGTGAGTACTATGTACTAGAAAGCTGTCATTCGCTGGAAACCTGCGTTTTTTCTTGACTTGAATGTGCCCTGGCGGTTAGTCGCTGATGGTGGCACGTGTGTCCGATCATTTAGTTCCCTTCAAAATGGTTGAGTTGAATGGTGCTGATACATGCGTCATGTTCGTGAACGGGCGCTGTCAGTTGTGACTGGTCATCTCTTATTTGCCACGGCTTATTTGAATTAATTATTTTATTTTTGAATTGTTTTTACTATGGACACTTTTAAAGTACACATCTTGCTGCATCGTTCTCACATAATGTACCATCTCAAAATGAATGATGTAACCAAGGTTTTCTTAAAGTATTCTGATTTAAAAGAGTGTCTATGGAGTTTCTTGCCCGTTCTTCTCCATAGAGATGTAAGTTAGGGAATGGGCAACTACAGTACTTTCACAGTTTTTGTGCCTTGTGACTGGGACTGTAGCTATATTTTACTGTTGTCTTTGTTTCGACAATTCAAAAGTGCCTGTAACTGGCCTACTTGAAATAAATGCTTTGATTTTGATTTTGGTATTTGTCATTTATCAAAGTCAGCTTGAATATATATTATGAATAAAGACGCTATGCACATGGAAGCGAAAAGATCCTCCTACAACGGCCGTAGCAGGTCGCGTTCTGTAATGTCTGCCTACCTCCATGGGGAAAGACGTTAGTTAAAGAATATAAACAAGGTGTAAACGGACCCTTCACGAAGCCGTCAACCAAGCATTCTGTACATCAAACTAAGTAACTCTACGCAAAACTTATTGCTGGGAAACTAGTTTTTTTGAGGGTGAGTCATCCCGTTTTACGATAGAACTCAATGTAACGCCCTCAAAACATTGTGCTGATGGATGGATTGAATAGTAAACGGGTCAGGGAGGTATTTAAAGTAAAGTTATAACATTAAAAACTAGTATTTAATAAAAACTTTTGAAAAAGTTGGAACTTTAACCTCCAATATCAAACTATTCGATCTTCATGCAGTACTCTAAACAATATTTTCTTCGTGTTACAGTGTCCAGAATCATCAACGAAGCAAGACTTACTGGCGTATCTACAGCGCATCGCCCTGTACTGCCACCAGATACAGATCACCAGCAAGGTGAAGGCGGACGTGCAGAACATCTCCGGCGAGCTCATCGTCAGCGGGGTGAGTAGCAAGCCGGGTATAAGACGACCACAGAGCACCCAGGAATGGGTCTAGTAGGCCACAGATATAGATGTACTTAGATAACGCAAGAGCATCTACTTCGCGTGCCTGGCTTAAGCATTTTATGCTTAAGGTGGAATCGCCGGAGTTGCTCGCGAAATTCATATTTTCTTACGTTTTTTGCAATTTGCAGGTCAGTGTCAGGTTTTATGTTGATGATAATGCTAGTAAAAGGCAAGTAATGATAGAATGAAAATCATCAATAAAACCCTTTAAGTTCATTTAACCCCATTCAATAACTATTTCATGAAAAAGTTACTCAATGGGATTAAATGAATTTATGAGGGTTGTATTAATGATTTTAGTGATTCTGTGACTTCATACGTGTTACGGCTTCGTATCATATTTTCATCAACATACAACCCGACACTGACCTGCAAATTGCAAAAAACGTAAGAAAATTTGAATTTAGCGGGCGCTACCCTGGCGCTTTCATTTACCGTGGCTACTGTTAGAACAAGCTAATTTATTTAAAACAACTACATTACAACTCAAGAACTTAATTCTAGACATTTAAAGAACAAAAACGTCTATTTTGTATAGTAACTTGTTAGTATAGTAACTAAATAGTACTTATGACGTCATAGTAGCTAGACAAAAAATGGCATCTAGGTATATCTATATATCTATATCTGTGGTTAGAAATGTGAAACGCGCGAGCTGACGAGCGCTACATCAAAGTTGGTCGCTGCCACGATGAACCAGTAAACCAGTTTGGCCCGGCATTATCTACAAGCTCATGGTATCTCCCCCCATACCTCTTATGGGTTGAAGAAGAGGGGGGTTTTTTTTCATAGGCCGCCAGTTTTCAGTTCGGTATTATTAACTCCATCTCATCATGAGTACTTAAGAGGAAGTCTGAAAGTGGCGCTGGTCACTGAAAAGTTGTGTGGTAAGCGGTTGTCGTGGTATGGGCATGTGATGCGGAGGTATGAGGAAAATGGCGTGAGGAACGTTTTGAGTGTGAATGTGGATGGGTATAAGAGTAGAGGAAGACCGAAGAAACGATGGATGGACTGTGTGAAGAATGATATGGCTAGAAAGGAGGTGTCTGCTGAGATGACGAGTAATAGAGAATTATGGAAGAAGAAGACACGCTGACCTCAAATTAATTGGGATAAGGACAAAAGAATGATTATGATTATTAATTCCATCTAGTTCTAACTCGATTGGTGTCCGAATTCTCCGGATCAAGGAACACGAACATTTTAATACAACGTTGAGTGGTATTTCCCAACAGAATAATACAGAAATGCAGTCACAGACCAGCGGAGCGATTGTTGTGTCCGGGGTGAGTTTACATGTCCGGGGTGGTTGCGGGTCCTGTACGAGTGTTGTCCGGTTTTGTCCACAGAGGCTCTTGTGATAATGTCCTACCAATGTTGCGTTTTTTAGGTCGTTTGTGCGAGTTTTTTGTATGTTACTTGAAGTCATACAGTATGCCTTCGTTCTCACGGACATTTTCAGAACTTGTTTATTTTTAGGATTTTAAACTACCACGGTCAACAACATTATCATTAACACTAGAAACGGTTATTATACACGGTTATTATACAACCGGATAAAGGATTATTTTTTATTTTTCCTTTATTTATTTTCTATACATATAATTTACATTCTTAAATATTTCTATACAAGGTAGTATAAAAAAACATTTAAAAATATAAAAAATAGATGTGTGCCACCGGCATCAGGAACAAGCTCCAGGCTGCCGGTGGTCAGGGCTGCAGAGAGAGGAACCACGTCACTATGCGTGCTGTGTCCAGGAGTACCGCTAATTATTTTTATTATTTTTATTTTATTGGTAAATATCCCGTTTCTAGTGTTAATTATATTTTTTACTTTGTTTCGCCCAAAAAAGAACTAAAAAGACTTCAAACTATACTATCGGGCAACTGCTAGATTTGTATTGCGCTCTTGTCCGCGCGTTGCCTATTACTTATTCGGCCGACTCAGTTAGCACTCTCTTCAAAAGCCGCCTACCAAATAGCAAATTGATCGAGCGCAATCGACTGATTGTTGATCTGGTTTGAGCATTTATCACTAACACGACCGTTTAGCTGACCTAGTGTGCGCTAGTGTAGGAAGCAGTGGCGAAGGTTCCATACAACCCGATTCCTACCGGCTTCCCTTTGAAAAATGGCACCGTCAGTATTCTATAGACAATAATATTCTATACAGTAAAGATATGTACTCCCGGCTTACGTTTTACAAAAATTGGCCCTTCGCTACTGGTGGGAAGGGTACACCGGGGTGGTTTTTAGTCAGTTAGAGTCTGACAGCTCCATGAGGATTTTCCACCCCGGTGATATCTCACTTATATGAAGCAAAAAGTGTGTGCTAACAGCCCAACCCGACTAAACTATCGGCCGATATAAATCTGCAGTCTGCGGCAACTTTAGCGTGATTTCAGAGTAAAGTGTGTTACAAATTTGTCAGCAAGCTTTGATTTTTTGATCCGGAATTTCTTTGAGGTGTGCAGGACGGCTTTATATGTTTAGTGACTGTCCGAGTTCGCCTAGGTCTTGAAACTTGTTCACAGTAGATTTTTTGTTGACTAGGGAGGTTACCTTCACGTCGTAACTCAGTATTGTGTAAAATGTCACACATGTGTGGGAATGAGACGGAGCTATACAGGTTGTAAACGGACCCTTCACGAAGCCGTCAACCAAGCATTATGTACATCAAACTAAGTAAAAAAATATTGCTGGGAAACGGCCTTTTTTTGGGGTGAATCACGATTTACGATAGGACTCGATGGAAAGCACTCAAAGCATTGTGCTGATGGATGGATTGAATAGTACGGGGGCCGTGGAGGTGTTTAAAGTAAAAATCTTACATTAAAAACAACTAAGAATTAAAAAAAAACTTGTGTAAAACGGTGAAGGATAACATCTACCAACCCGCACTGGGCCCGCGTGGTGGATTATAGCCCACTCCCTCTCATAGAGAGGAGGCCTGTGTCCCAGCAGTGGGAACAATATAGGCTGATTATGCTTGTGTAAAAGTTGAAACTTTGACCCCCAAAATCTCCGTAACTAGAAGGTTCCCAGGTATGGTCTAGAACAAAAAAAAAAAACGTAATGACGGGGACAACAAGTGCCTTTCGACTTCGTTAAGGGTCTTGTTACACTCTGTAGAGGACGTTTAGTGCCATCTCTTTCCCACACTGGAATAAGATTAAAATAATACTGCTTCAAGACGTTATGGTAGTAGGACACCAGTTTCTTGCTTTTTCCGTGTGTCCGCACATTTGAAGACGTGTGGCTTCAACACGCTTGGTGTCCTGCAGGGATGTGGTACTTTGCTTATGTTGTTTGTCATACAGATTTTTATGGGTTATGTCTTTCAAAGCTTTATTTAAGACTATGATTTATAAAGGGTGGTACACCCTTAGCGGAGGGGCTTGGTCTTCAATATATTTGACTGCCTCGTTGATGAAATGACGCAAGCGCGACTGCTGAAGATGAGGTCTTGGATTCGATTCCCAGGTCGGGTATAGTGTTTCGGGAATTTCTCAGTAGCAGCCACGGAGTCCCAATTTGTGCCCGGTTGATGGCAATAGGCACGTCCTCTATTACATGGGACGTCATCGTAACTGGCGAATTGTGGGAACTCTTCAGGGATTACATGTTATGTGCTTATGTGGTTCGTCCTACAGACTTGTATGGTTTGCGTCCATCAGTGCCTTTTTAAGATATGTGTTTATAATATCATGTGTATTTGTTATTTTTAAAGAAAGCTAGAAAATCAATTGGTAGAGTACAACAAAACCTGTGGAAAAAAATCTCAGAAAGCTCAGAATGATGTACTGAATACGTGGTAACCGTTTTAACGTCGGTGTCCCTTACAACCTGTATTTAAATAAAAACATTTTACTTCATAATTATTGTGATAAATAATGTGTAATTATTAATGCATACTTTGTTGAGGAGCTCGTGGCTAAATAATAACGGCCGCTCGGGTCGATCTTTAGGTTAAGCCGTGCTTGCCTAGGTTGGTCTGTGGATGGGTGACCACCCATTACATACCGAGTTTCCTCCGTGCCTCGGAAAGCACGGTAAGCCGTTGGTCCCGGCTGTCATTTGTAGATCTTTGACAGTCGTTAGGCAGTCAGTGGCCCAAAAAAGTCTGACAACCAGTCTTACCAAGGGGTATCGTATTACCCAGTACTGACTGGGTTGTGGAGGTCAGATAGGCAGTCGCCCCATGTAAAATACTGGTATTCAGCTGCATCCGGTTAGACTGTAAGCCGACCCCAATATAGTTGGGAAAAGGCAGGCAGATGATGACTTTGTTAGTCCCTCATGAACCACAAAACTTTTATGTACCTTAAAAAAATATTATTATTAAATTAAATATTTTCTTGAACGCAAACAATCTTTTCTTTCGCATTTTACGTCCACACAAAAAGTAATACAATTTCTCTGCACATTCCAGCTCGACAGCGCCACCTCTCTCATCCAAGCTGCTAAGAACCTGATGAACGCAGTAGTCCTGACTGTGAAGGCTTCTTACGTCGCCTCCACGAAGTATACAAGACAGGGGACCATTGCTGTGAGTTTTACTTTGTCATTTTATTACTAAGGGAACATGTAGAGAATTATTTTAATTAAGATTTAATTTAATATTTAACGTAAAACAATTAATTTAATAACTACTTATCTAATTAACATTAAATAAAACTAAGGCCGTGCTCTAACCAAAGCGATCATTGCGCGAAAACACTGCAGGTGATTTCCACTAACGGCTCGCATCGATTTGCTCACGATGTGATCACAACTGATCGCTTTGGTTAGACTCCGCATTTAGAGAGATCATTTTTAAATAATTAATATTAGCGTTAACTGACCAATATTTTAGCATAAGTCGACAAAAATATTCAATAAAAATCTGTCGTAGTTTTAACAATATTAAAACGTATGTTGATTTTAACCTTTTCAACGCATAAACGCACGCGCGTGCCCTCCACGCCACGCCACGCCACATTTTCACCGCAAAAGTACTTACAAAAAGAATAGGGATTCGAAAACTATTTAACTGTTTATTTCGTCTTTTATTACCGCATTTTTGTCACACATTTGTGTCATTGGCGTACAGGGCACGCGCTTGCATGTCACGTATATGTGACAATGACGTTCAAAAAGTTAATTAACGAGTCTTGAATACCTGGGTAACTTGATGAATCTCCAAGTTCTCTCTTGTATATGTCTCAAGAAATTCTTAAGTGCCAATACCAAATGGATTCAGTTCTTTTGACTGTCAAAATGAGACATTTATACATTTAAATTCATTATACAGATGAAAGCTGACACAACATCCCAGTAGCTATATGAGAAGCGCCATACTAACTATAAATATGGGATTTACGAAGCAAGTAAATAACTAAATTAATATAATACAGTAAAAATATTAGTTCAAATATACCAATATAACCAAGCATCCTGTATAACAAAGAATGCATGAGTATGTAAAAATTTAACAATATACATGCAAAAGTAAAACCCAGTAAAGCTTCTAAAACATATCTGCTTATACAACCGAGATAAAAAGCACTATAGTACGAAAGATTGGCTTGCAATTTGCAATTTTAAAAAGTTGAATTTTCTCAATTCAACTGTAATTTTTTGGGACGATATTATTTTGAACACATCCTGTATATCAGAAAAAAATATTATATCAACCTGTATATCAAAGCATGAGTATGCGAAAATAAAAATAAAGCCCTGTAGTTTAAAAATGCTTAAAAAATTGAGATTGAGAAAAATATCGCTTGGCTATTAAATGCTTACCCTGCATTTGATAGGTCGGCAAACATATACTATCTTAAGATTCGGTTAAACCGATACAGACAGCTTCCGGGCTGGTCTCTGGACACTGGACTCTGACTGATAAGGGGTCGGCCTTTAATCACGTGAGGTTCGATTATGAGGAAGGAGGTCAGAAATAAATGTGATGTGACATCATCTTCCTACCCTTGTCACATTCTACTCGGGGTCGGCGGCAACACGTTTTCTTCTCCCATTCTTCCCTGTCAGACGTCACGCCTTCATTCACTCCTTTCCTCACACAATCCATCCATCTTTTCTTTGGCCTTCCTCCCTCTCCATCCATCAACATTCATGTCCATCGTGAGACGAAAAAACAAATTGTTATATGTGAGACGTGTACAATATGTTTACCAATAAAGAAATTAAAAACACGAGCCAGCGAATTTGGAAATAATAACTAAACCTAATAACTAAACTATCTCATCTATTTATGCCTAGAGGGGTGGACGATGGGTACCCTAAAACTTTTTTTTTATTGGTTTTCTACTGCAGACATGAAGGTCCTCGCTCTTTTTTAATTTTTATTATTGTTTTCTCTTTTTATTTATTTTTTCTTACATTCGTGTATCCTAAAACCTCACGACATATCGCCAAGGGGGAGGGAGGCCAATAAACGTGGCCTAAAAAACCTCACGTGATTAAAGGAAGTCTGTCCTGTGTCCAGACCGATGTCCGCACTGTCCGTTTTCACCGAACTTGAACAGTGGCTTGGAAGAAGGTGAAAATAATTATTGTATATTATAAGTAGGTATTAAAGTGGCTTGAAAGCGCCCCGCGTAGTTAAGCTAAGCTTAAAATAAGTACCTGTACTGTTTTTCGCATAAGACGCGTCATAAGTCTCTGTCAAGCCTTAGGCTTGATCCCTACCGATTTAAGGAAAGGGAAGCGCTAGGGTTACCTGCGAACATCAATTTTTATTAGGTTTTGTGCAATTTTCAGGTCAGTTTCAGGCTATATGTGAAACAAAATATGATTTGCGACCGTAACACGTATTTACTTACAGAGACTTAATGACTTTTTCATGAAATAGTCATTCAATGGGATTATATGAACGTAAAGCGTTATATTTATGAGTTTAATGAGTATGACTTTGCAAAGCCATATTTGTTACAGTCGCGAGTTATATCTTCATACATGTTCTTAATCAACATACAACCTGACACTGACCTGTAAATTGCAAAAAAAGGTAAAAAAAAAAAAAAAAATTTGATAATAGATAACACTTCAATATTATTAGTTTTAAGTTATCTTGCTGCGACCTAACAGTGTCATCTACTCACTAGTTTTAAGCCTAGCGTGTAAAATTAATTGTGTCTATTGTGCATTAAATAAATAAATTAATGTCGTGGGCAACCCCGGCGCTCCCACCTTAAATATGATCAGAGGTCGGAATTAGGTAGAGTTATTTATGTACTTGCATCGAAATGTTGATATTAATATGGATCTTCCCGGGATTTCCCGGGATTTATAATACAATCCCGTGTGGCCAACAATATTACAAATAAATAATAATAAAAACCTCAGAGATAGATAAGACAAATAAAACAAAGATAATTAACGTACAATTTTTATTAGTATTTACATTAATTCATATTACAATTTTTTATTTGCTTTGCCCCACACTAGGATTTTTTCCTGTAACATGGAAGCGTTTACAAAAATTTAAACTTACACATACACAAATAACCACACCCGGAACAACTACTTGTAGATCATATAAATATTTGTTCCGTGCGGGAATCGATCCGCAACATTTTTTCATTAACTGCTGCGCTGCGTGCGCATGATTTCCGATGTCGGATGTCCGATGTGTAAAAGTAAATAACTTTTTTATTTAATAAATCACGGGATTTTTCTTTAAAATTAATCTCGGGATTTGAGGCATATCCACTTTATTCTTTCGCTGTATGAAATCAGTGTAAGTACACAAATAACTCTACCTAATTCCGATCTCTGAATATGACTGACTGGCTAAACGAAACGTATTCACGGGGTGATAGGAACATCGACTTACAAACGGTTACCACGTGTTCAGTACCTCATTCAGAACCTCAACTATTTGTTTGCCAATTAATAAAAAAAGCAGTTATCCTACACGGCAGTGGCGAAGGTTCCATACAACTCGATTCCTGCCAGATTCCCTTTGAAAAATGGCACAGTCAGCATTCTATAGACAATTAATATAATCATATTAAAGATATGTACTCTGGGTTACCTCTAACAAAATTTGACCCTTCGCTACTGCTACACGGTATATTTTGAAACAGCAGATTTTGTATATAAATTGCCGATGTAAAAATCTGCTATTTCATACAAAAGTGCTACACGGTCAAAATCAGAATGTATGGAACAGCTGTTTCTTTTTTTTAATTATCAAACAAAAAATTTAAAATTAAATCTGTCTTAGGACGCGTCTTGTGTGAGACTTACTATAAAATAAGTTATTAACGAATATATTGCTAATTTGTACCTACGCTGTGCTGTGGACAGAACTACGTGAGTTGTAGAGCTTTTATTATCATTTATATAGATGTTTCTTTTTTCAATAGTTATATTGTTTTTCTAGGGTTCTGTACAGACGCCAGGTGGCCTACCATGACGTCTTAACGCAGGAGTAATTCCAGTATGGGAAAGAGATGGCGCTAGACGACCTGTATAGCTAACTCTGTCTCATTCCCACATTGGAATTACTCCTGCTTTACGACGTCATGGTAAGCCCCCAGCACATCAAGCTACCTGAAACTGTCAAATTCTCCCAATCAACCTTGAACCTAATATTTTAGCGATAAAGTTGAAAATTTGACAAATTGTAGTAACTTGATTTGCTTATTCTGTACCTTAAAAGGTTATAATGAGAATCCTTATTATAAGTACTTTTGTCATATAGCTTCATAACACCTTTTTTTTTATAATTTTGTTCATGTTTTTTATTCAAATCGACATTTTAATTAATGATTGTTCACACCATTGCAAATAATATCAACACTCGTTTACCAGACTAGCATTGCTTCGCCTCAAATGTAGAAAAACGCACTTTAAGCTGTGCAGCACATAATATATTCTTCAATAGCAATATTTTTGCCTGTCGTTACATATTTTTTTAAACCATTATTTTCACACTTCATTAATAAAGGGTGTAAGGGACAGCCCTCCACAAACTGATGGGGTGAATTCAGTATATCATACTAAGATGACCGGTACAAGAAATTATTTCAGGAATGTTATGGAAATCCAATAAATTTGATTTGTTTTAATTCTTCCTACGCAATGTATCGTTACCGTGGCAAAACGCACGTAGCGAACGGCAAGCGCGACGACGAGTTCGATGAACTCTATAGCTAGGCAGGAAATGAACAGCTGATATCACGTATGTCAACATCCATTGTTGGCTTTTTTTTTTTGCCGTATTTTTTACATAAATAGAGTGCTGCGTACTGAGAATGTAATTTTACATTGAAATAAAGGAATAGTAACTGAAAAAAAGAAAAATTTCATGTGAAAAATTCCGCTGGAATATGATTCAAAATAAGGAGCTGAATGCACCGTGTCAGTTTGTGGAGGGCTGTCCCTTACAACCTGTATGATTTAAGGTCATTGTTCAATAGATTACATCGCATTTTGAAATTCTGCTGTTAAAGCATGTTTTCACCTAGACTTAAAATGCGTTGTAGCACGTCATACAGTCTGACACTGACCTGAAAATTGCACAAACATATAACAACATTTAAATGTCGCGGGCTACCCTGGCGCTGCCCCTTTAGTGTAATGTATCTATTAGACCTTCAATATCTCAGCAATATACCGATGCCTCGTTGGTCTAGCGGTGGGAAGCGCGACTGCTGAGCATGAGGTCCTGGGTTCGATTCCCAGGTCGGGAAAAGTGTTATTGGGTTTTTCCATCAGGAATTTCTCAGTAGCAGCCGCGGAGTTGATGGGAATAGGCTCGCCCCCTATTACAATGGGACTTAAACATAACTGGCGAAATATGGGTGTACTATTTAGGTACACCTCTGCCTAAGCCTACGGGGATTACAGGTGTGATGTTATGTATGTATATATACCGACTAGCTGTTGCCCGCGACCTTCGTCCGCGTGATATTTTATGACCTTCCTCGATAAATGGGCTATCCAACACTAAAAGAATTTTTCAAATCAAACCAGTAGTTCCTGAGATTAGCGCGTTCAACCAAACAAACAAACTCTTCAGCTTTATAATATTAGTATAGATAATTGACTGACTACACCAGCGTCGACACAAAAATGTTGAAACGCTTTTATTATTTTCTCCATTCTAAGTTTTGTATGTCAATTCCAGTCCCCAATAGTGGTATGGCGCATGAAGGCGCCGGAGAAGAAGCCGCTGATCCGGCCGGAGAAGCCCGAGGAGGTGCGCGCCAAGGTGCGGCGCGGGAGCCAGAAGAAGCAGCCCAGCCCCATACACGCGCTGGCAGAGTTCCAGAGCCCGGCCGAGAGCGTCTAGAGTCAGTACCATGTGTTTAAGGAAATAATCCTATCTATATGTCCTACCTTGCTTGTCCTGTTGCTTGCACATCTGGAGCTGATGGACGCTACTGAAAACGCCAAATTCGTTGCCAAATTTTGGGTTGATTCAATTTAAATTGTCTGGCTAACTAAAATTTTCGAGCTAGCCACGCTCGGTCTTGCATCCTAATTACTCTGAAATTTGAACCATTCAAATACTTCTACAAAATACAAAAAATACAAAATACAAAATGGTTTATTGCTTCAACAAGTTTACTTTTACTACATTTACTTCTTCATCTGTAATCTTAAATGAAATAAGTATAAAACTGTAAATTATGCGCTCTCATGCGTAATGGGCGGACACTTAATGTCTGTTTCGAATTTTATACTTAAAAGGCAAAATGAATCACCAGTCTGCCTTTTCCTAACTGAATCAAGATCCAATCAAGGTCCAACCAGATATAGCTGAATCGCTCCATGTATTTTACATGGAGCGACTGCCTATCTGACCTCCACAACCCAGTTAGTACTGGGTAATACTAACGTATTACCCCTTGGTAAGACCATACTGATACAGTCTTTTATTCAATAACAACAAAAAGGACGCTAGAATTATTCCGCTTCATCATCATCATCGTTTCATCATCATCATCGTTTCAGCCTACAGACGTCCACTGCTGGACATAGGACTCCCCCAAGTGTCGCCACATTGGCCGGTCCCGTGCGGTGGAGACAGTTGCTTTGATAACCACAGACGTGATGTCATAATGCAGTTTTCTTTTGGTTTCAGATCCTGTTCAAAATCACATTTATTTATTACAAACACATTATATGAAATAAGATCATTAAAAATTATATATTTATAGCGGGGAGGCATTATAAAACTAATAAGTAGTATAGACCGACCGCTTTAACGAGTCCTCGCGAAGGTATCAATTTAAATGGAATATTCTGAAGGTTGATCACGTATTGGTTCAATTAGTATCGTAATACCTACGTGGATTATGGTTATTTTAAAGCAAGTAACCTGTGGGATGTTGTTAGGACTTTGTGGACGATTAATGCGCCTTTGATGGGGCAAGGCGGAGGACTCGTTAAAGCTGTCGGTGTATAGGTACTACTGCGCTTGCTGACGGTCATGTAGTTTTCAACCATATTACTTTAGGACGTAAGGGTAAAAAGTGATCCAGGGCTGCGGGACTGTTCGAAAGAGATACCGTGGCCCTGGAACACAAAGGGCAAAGAAGGAACATGGATGGATTTTAGTCAGTACAAGTCTGACACTCCCTTCCGCTCCGCCCAGAGTGGGGTCATTTGATGATTTCCCATCCGGAAAAAAAAAAAAAAAAAGTGTAAAAAGTGATCGAACGTCAGTGAACATCGGTGGTACATTATAGAAACAAAAGTAAGTTTCAACAAAAAAATATTGGAAAGAGTTTTTGATTATTATCAATAAAATCAATTCTTTTTTTTTTTTTCAAAATATTTAAAGGTAAACCGAAACCGAAGTCAGGCCAGGCCTAGGCTCGCCCGCCATTACATAGGACTTTTGCATAACTGGCGGAATGTGGGTGTACAGTCACGAGCAGTCAACATGTCGCTCCTTGAATACAAAAGGGACACAAATCGAAATCCATAAATTTTACAGGACAGCCAAAACAAATTTTTGAAACTGTTTTTTTATAATATTTCATATATTTATTAATTAAACATAAGATGTTAATATATCATTAGATGCGTATTTATTAGCTCTATCTATCTACAATATAAACTTTGTAATAGATGTTACCTATTAAGAAAAAAAAGCATAAAAGTCCCTTTTGCATTCAAAATTTGAACCAATATAATAAAAAATATGTCAAAAATTAAACACAGTTTTACAAATAAAAATGGTTTATTGTACCTTTTTGGTAAAAAACCGTATCAAAAAGTTTAATCTTATTACTAGGTAAAAACATAAGTGAATGGACACCAGGAGAACATTGTATTAAAAAATCTAAACTAAAAAATCTTAACTTATTATTAAATAATATAATTGAGATCAACTTTGTACGTAACTATTATTTAGCAAAATTAAACATCTCTCTAAAACAATTATATTTGTAAGAATTATAGAAAAAACAAGAGATAAAACTGTAATAATCATTATCAAAATATACATAAAATAACCATATTCATTAATAAATTCTCTAAATAACTCAAAAAATAATCAAGTGACGACACTAATTTGTCTCTCTTTAACATTAATAATTTAAACAAAACAAAATACAAGATCAGTTCTAAAGGCACATAATTCAGTAGCAAAATATTATAGCTTATATGTAATAATACTATTGCACAATAACAATCTAAGTAGTCTTACAAAATCACAGTTATAAACACTTTAAGGCACTTTTTACGTAAACTATTTTAAGTTACAAATTATAATCGTTATTTATTATTGTTATGTAAATGTTTGTATGAAATTTATAAGTCTTTATTATCAAAAGGAACTTTTAAAATTAACTATTCTAAATATTATCACAATTAGGTATCTAATAATAAAATTACAAATTTTCGTAAAAGCTTTGGTAATACTTAGGAATGATATTTTTCTCAATAAGTTTAAGAATACCCTGTTTTTTAGTTTCAGTTATTTTAAGTTTTTGTTTGTACAGTTTTTTTGGCACTATAGGATTAGCAGACCTTCTTTTTGTCAGCGTGGCTACCGAGGTAAACTCTTCAGTTTCGTATGAAGTCTTGAAGAAAAATTTGTTCTCATAATCTCGATGGACTTTAATAGTTTTTATATCAGCCCATTTGACTTTTTGTCCTTCTTCTGTAGTAGTGTAATTGCCGACAGCCAGAGATTTTAAATCTAAAAAACTCTCATGCGTAAGTTCGTGAACTACGAAGGGTCTTCCTTTCTTCTTTGCAGTTTTAATAAGGGTTATGTACTGATCCGGCACATAAATGGGAGAAGATTTTAAAGCATTCGAAATGTTGCGTTGAATTAGAGAGTGAGCAGCATCTCCTTCATTTTGAGTGTGCCCTTTTATTAAAAAATTATGAGTAACACTCCTCAACTTCGATAACTCATTTATGGCGTATTGGTACGTTGCTAACATAAATTTATTTTTATGTTGGCCACAACAGTTGTCGCTGTAAAATACTACGTCAAAATAGTCAAAAGCTTTCTCATTCAAATTTTTCAAGTACGCGAGCACACACGATCCTATTTCGTTAGCACCACGAGCTCCTGCACCTTCATGCCAAACGTAGCAGGTCGTATTATTTGAACCCAGTTCAGTAACAGTAAAATTCAGCATATTCAATTTTGAAATATAGTAAAAACTAGAGACTTCGCCTTTCGGACAAGGCATCACAGCCTGTAAGTCATATACACATACTATAAAATTATCGCTTATATTTTTTTTATCATTTTCCTTTTGAGCTCTGGCTAAATTTTTTTCTTTCAAATGCAGATCATATTGTATTTGTAAAAGCGTTTTATCTTCAACATTTGCGAAAGCTGTGCAGTCTTCACACTGGTCTTTTTTCGGTTTCCAAAAAGAAATGTTGAAGTCATTCACGAAGATATTATAGTACAGTTTATAAGAAAGATAACCTTTACCTTCAGCTTTACATTTATCGACGTAATCACGGTGCAAAGTAGCAATAGATCGGCTTCCTTCAATATACTCACGCTTAGAGCGAGCGCGACAGTAGTGGCTCTCAATCCTGGGTATGGAGTTAATGTGTTCCTTTGCCCTATCCTTCAAAGCAGCATCCAATTTAAATTGATTGCCATGTTTTCCTCGGTTATCTTGCATTTGAATTCCAGTAATTGATCCAGAAAATTTCTTTACAACAGTCCGAATGCTTTTATCTGATATAGCAAGTGTATTCATAAAGAATAACTTGCATACTCGAATGCGTTGATCGATTTTCGTGAAGTAATATGCGTGGTTTAAGTTTTGGCGGGTACTACCAACACGGATGTACCGATACTTTGGCTCAATGTTTGTCATATGGTTGTATATAAATTGCCTCTGAACGTTTAAATCACCAGTGTCCCAATAGGCATTAAATAAGGCTAATCGTTCCTCAAATGAAAACACATTTTGACATTTAAATTTACACTTATCTGAACAAACAGGTCCCATATTTTTGGCAGTAATCATTTTTTTCGATTTAGACATAGTTGTGTGTGCCTTCCCGCTATTGATCAGAGTCTTGGTTTTGTTTCTTTTCCATGATTCTGGATTAGCTTTTCTTTTCCGACTAAGACGCTGAGGATCCACGCTAGCTGGTTCACTGCCAATGCTGGGTGACTGAATATTCACGCTGGGTGACTGATTATGACTGATGGATGGCTGTGTTTCTATATTAGGCGACTGAGTATCCAAATTGACTGGCAGATTATCATTGATGAGTAAGTGAGGTTCTACACGAGAAGGGCCCGGTTGGGGTGAAATACAAAATGGTTTGGCAATTAGTTTTGACTGTATATCTCCTTCGGAATCAGAAGATCTTTCATGACTAGGTAGAAAGTTGGGATCTAAAACACTGTCATCAGAAGAAAAATCTGCAATTGATGAACTGCTGGATGTTGATGATCGGCTGGAATTGGTATCAGAGTCATTATCAGAGTCGCTTGAACTGCTACTCGAGTCACTCTGTTCAACAACTATTTTTGGCCTATTTGTGTCTTTGGCATTCGTTACACAGCTTACTTCACTGTCTTCATCCTCTAATATTGATAGGTTAAGATCAGGTTGACTGTCTGCTATAGAATTTGTATCTGAAGAATCAATGGGTAACGTGACGGGTAGACTGAGTGCAGCTGGAGTATTAAAAAAAGTTTTATTTTGCACATTATTATTGTGGCCAGGTAATGCTTGAACTTTTTCCGATTCTTGAACGGAGGTTGCCATATTCAACATTTTTCGTGCTCTATTCATTTTGTCAATCTGTAAAAAAAGAAACATCTCTAACGTTTTATAACTAAAAAACATAAAATACACACAGTTCTATTCATATATTATACAGTCATTAGTACATACACACAATACATACATACATACACTAAAACATACACACAATCAAATATATAACAATCCTTAATATGACATTTTCAATACTAATTTGACAGGAATAACATCTTAATTATATTTAACAAATTTAAGCTACCACCTCATATTTAACATTCAAATTCACAGTCAAATTCACAGAAAATATGAGGCAATGCATTTTAATCACATATTTTTCAACATTTACGAATATCTACCCATATTATTATAGGTCCCTATAAACACTCACTGATATTATTTAAAAAACTTTAAATTAGTGACGAAAGCTACAGGGACAGGGCTTCAATTTAGTTTAAATTATTAATTTACAAACAAATAAATACATTTGTATGATTTTTAAGTTAAAAATCACTGAAGTAATAAGAATAGAACAAAATTAACATCAAAATGGTAATTTTTATTTTTAAAATTGTAACGAAAACTAAAATTATTATCATGCAAAACGGCCATATTTCTGGCCTTCCTATTCTAGCACGCTAAAAATAATTACTTATTTCACTATAATTTAATGCAAAAGGGACGTATTTCAAAATATGTTACTGTTGTATTATAAAATATAATTATACTTAACTAATATTGGATTACAAAAAGGACGCATTTCAAATATGGCAATTTTGTATTACAAAATATAATAACAAATACTAATGTTAGAATGCAAAACAGACGTTTTCCAAAATATGGCACTTTTGTATTATATATTATGGTTACAAATACTAATGTTAGAATGCAAAACAGACGTTTTCCAAAATATGGCACTTTTGTATTATATATTATGGTTACAAATACTAATGTTAGAATGCAAAACGGACGTTTTCCAAAATATGGCACTTTTGTATTGTAAAATATAATCACACTTACCTGAAATTTTGAATCCAACACAGACGTATTTTGGATTGTGGCACTTTTTCACGCAACCGACGTGCGTTTGCGTTGAATGTCCGGGCGCAACTAACAAAATGGCGGTTTTGCACTGACATTACCTGTCAAAGTGAGCTAATGCAAAAATGGCGGTAAGTCAGTGTAGCCATAATATAAGCAAAAATGATGGGAGTTTTTTTTTTCATTATAAAATATAGTCGGTTCAGGTGTAATTTTTGCAATAAAACGATTTTCATTTTTTTTTTAATTGTGGCCCTTTTGTATTCAAGGAGCGATGTATACCCTTTCCTAAATTTAAAAGCAATTTTAGCGAGAAATAACGATTGTAACTTGGAGATAAGAGCTTTTTCATAAAAATATGAGTTCCAGAATACTATGTTCGTAACAACATGAAATTGTAATCAGAACAGTAGGAGAAAAACATTTTTAAAACTTGTCAAGTGTTTGCATATTAGTGCTCGTGACTGTACTATTAGATACACCTTTGCCTAATCCTTCAGGGGTTACAGACGAATGTTAAGATAAGGCAAGTTTCCTATCCTCATACACTATTATCCAACAAAATATTTTTAAAAAGAAACGCATTTTCATCCAGTATCAATTACTACTCGCCCGCTATTACAGATATGAGATTTAAACATAGTTGGCGAAATGCGACCACATCCTTGCCTCCCCCTTACGCACACAGGCGTGATATTTTTCTTGGCACCTCCTCTCCGCTATAAAACTAGTGCCCATTTTCACAAACACTAAGCTATACCTAAACGAATGCCCAACAAAAGCACTCTATCAGATTTTCAGTGTTAAACTTAGGTAGTCGTTCAGGTGTTGCCTTTTGTTAGTGAAAACAAGAATGTTATATACAGCTCATCGATTTATTCCATGTAATAATAGTATTTAGAGACAATATTGTTAGTATTTCTTATCAATTATTAATAATAATCGCATTTTTACCTGCATTTTATAATAAGGCACAGTTAAAAAAAACATGTAATGTCAAAAGTGGACTGATTTTGGGCAATTTGGCTCTCTCTTGTCATACATCATGTTCACAGCCTTTTCCAAAACCATGATGGGGTGGCTTCCAGTCTAACCGGATGCCAGTATACCAGTATTTTATGGGGTAACTATCTGACCTGCACAACACAGTTAGTACTGGATACGATACCCCTGGAATCATCTTGTCATTATGCTTATTGCATTTTAGGGAGACACCATACTATCGACACGGAATGTGCTTGGACCATTTAGAGAGTGCCTGTATGTCCTTGCAATAAAAGCCAAAAGGACATCATTCGCCTCGTTTTTGTTCGGATGACGCAGCTCAACTCGACTCCGAACTAAATGAGATTAAACGTGATCGGCATAAGTCGATTCTACGTCGGAAAGTGTGGTCTCTCTCATAACAATTAATGTGGCACTTTTATAAGTAGGTCCTGGGGGTTCGATTCCTAGGTCGGGCATAGTGTTATTAGATTTTCCATCAGGAATTTTTCAGTAACAACCACGGAGTCTTGATTTGCGCCCGGTTGATGGCAATAGGCTCGCCCCCTATCACATGGGACTTAAACATAACTGGCAAAATGTGGGTGTACTATTAGGTACACCTCTGCCTAATCCTTCGGCGATTACATGCGTGATGTTATGTTATGTATGGCACTTTTACTTTACTCCCAAATACCCAAATATAATATCATACAATATTCTTACCAAAAACTGGGCATTGTCATGCAATAAGTTGCCCAAAATCAGTCCATCATCAAACTAGGTTTTAGGCAGATAGGTGATGAGCAGTTTGATGATTCAATTAATCTAGACAGCTAAATTAAAGACTGTAGCTATCTGCCTAGAAATATACCTAAACGCATATAAAAATAACAAACAATAGGAATGATTGGACAAGTATTATGATTGTTTGAGAAACTTTGAAATAAGTTGCCTAAGATAATGGCATGGTTCGATACAGTAATGCGTTGATATACTTGTCTCCTTTGAGCCTCTTGGACGCCAGAGCATAACCGCATCCGGTCCCCTCTCACGCAAAGCCACAAATTTAGCGCAAATACCTACTAAAAACAATATTCCAACATCTTATCGATAACCAATTAATAATTGCTTTTCGTCGCATATTGTTTTTTTAATAAAATATCACTCGTAACATCATTATTTTATATTTGTTTTTTTATTATTTTTTTAAAAACGTTTCCCCACACTAGGAATTTCTCCTGTATCGTGGGTGCGTTTACAAACATTTAAATTCACATACACAAACAGCCAGACCCGGAACAACTACCTGTAGGCCATACAAATATTTGTTCCGTGCGGGAATCGAACCCGCGACACGAAGCGCAGCAGTCAATCGCTCAGCCACTGCGCCAACCGTGCCGTCAAATATATGGAACTATCACGTATTTTACTATCATTAAACAGCAGTTACGAAGTTTTAAAAAAATGACGTTCACGTTCGGTGGCGTGTTTGCCACGTTTTCAGTTGTCGGCTATATCTGACCGTGGCGGTAAAAATAAAAAACGGCCATGCGGAGATTCCGGGTTTTCCGGGTTTGCGATTATTTCTGACATAAACAGATAAAGTAGAGAAGTAAGATATTTAGTTATGAGATCAATTTTTAGCATGTAATATCTGCTGCTTTCGTCACATTCTTAAATCATATAGAAAGTAGTCTTTAAATCTCGGACATGAAATATACTGTATTTTACTCCAAAACGTGGTCATCGTTCAGTGCAGCTAGTACGCTATATTTCATCATAATCCATTCAGCCATTTAAGGTGGAAACACCAGGGTGGCCCGCGAAATTCAAATTTTCTTACATTTTTTTTGTAATTTGCAGGTCAGTTAACAAATATGGCTTTACAGAGTTATAATCATTTTTAATTTTAAGTTTGCATGCTGAAGGAAGTCAGCGAAATGTGTGAAACCTTTTATTTTATAAGACCATCATGTACTATATTTCATGCAAAATAAAGAATCTCGAATCTTGAATTTAAATCTTGAATACCATGCTCTTAAGTTTTGAATGACTTTTTCATCAAATAGTCATTCAATGGAATTCAATGAACGTACAGGGTTGTATTGATGATTTTAATGATTATAATTCTGTAAATACATACGTACTACGGCTGCGAATCATATTCTGTTCAACATAGAGCCTAACACTGATTGGCAAATTGCAAAAAACGTTCGACATTTTGAATACCGCGGACGACCCTGGCGCTTCCACCTTAAAAGTAATAAAAAAACATCACAAACACAAAAAACCAAGATGGCGACTTATTTCAAAGTTTCAAGTTGAAATTATATAAGGGACTGACGCGAAAGTATGAAGATAGCCAAATTTTGTTTAGATATAACCAATTTATTGTAGGTAGTGAACTAAAATATACCGTAAGGGATTTGTATTCTTTAGTCATTAAGTTTTTAGAACAACAAATATTTCGATTATTTTCACACGGATTCATCAGCATGCCTTTTCCCAACTATTTTGGGGTCGGCGTCCAGTCTAACCGGATGCAGCTGAAGACCAGTATGTTACATGGAGCGGCTGCCTATCTGACCTCCACAACCCAGCTTCTTAAAATCAGTGTGAAAAGAATCAAAATATTTTAACAACAAAAAAAAAGTATTATTGTATTTAAATATACTACAACGTTTTTGTATAATATTATCAAGAGTTACTTCTAGGCAATCGCACACCATCCAGCACTGAGCCCTCGTGGTGGATTACAGCTCACTCCCTTTCTTAGAGAGGAGGCCTGTGTCCCAGCAGTGGGGACATTATTGGCTGATCATTGCTTACCGTCAATTGAGGTAGTGGATAAACGCGAGACTCCCATATTAAAATAAAAAATAATTTAAAGTACTTATTTGACAATAATAAATTAAAATACGGTTTAAATTATATACTTTCTTTAATTAATACAAAAATCATCAAAAGCAAATTGCCTTCAAGTGAATTACTGATGATATTATACAAAATAAAGAACTGTAATTTGAGATCAATTTCGTTCTTATCGAAAAGTAAAAAATACAGAAAAATCCTTATAACTTTCGACAAAAAAAAATTATTCGTACTTAAAAACATACGGAACAAAATTGATCCCAAATTACATCTAACAAATAGGCAGCTGTAAGATTTACATTATGTTTTTATATCACTCAATTCATCATGATTCTTTCAAATATTCAAAATATTACCTCAACAGAAAAATAAGTAAGGCTATGATATCATCTGCCTGCCTTCTCCCAACTTGGGGTCGGCTTCCAGTCTAACCGGATGCAGCTGAATACCAGTATTTTGCACGAACCAACTGCCTATCTGACCTCCACAACAGTTACTCGGTGACACGACACACGACCGTGAAATCTTATAACTGCCCATATTTGGCGCTGATTTTACTGTTCATCAACTAAAATGATAATATTGCTATATTATAAAAAGATTGTATTGTATAGCAATATACAATACAATCTTTTTATATCAGATAAAATGAAATGTCATAAGCATAGACAGAAATTTAACAGCTGTTTCTTCCGTCTCTTTTCTGTACTATCTGCGAGAAAGAGATAGCAATGGTTTTCATCTAGTTGGTGTTCAAAAGAATTAGAGCGTTTAATATTAAGTTTAATTGACTATAAATACGAGAAATACTTTAGTAATTCGAATTGAAAAACAAAAATCCTAAGAAAGATATACTTAGATAATTTGTACTTTTAGACATGACATATTGACAATTTTCTACCATTTTTTATATTAATTTATCTTAATATTATGTAAAATAAGGGTGATTAAGAACTAAGGAAGGATGTATTCAAATTCCTAAAACTTTCAAATATTTTACTTTTCGTCTAATTTATTAAAAAAAAAAATGGTCATCATCTGCCTGCTTTGTCCCAACTATGTTGAGGTCAGCTTCCAGTCTAACCGGATGCAGCTGAATACCAGTATTTTTTATACACGGGACGACTGCCTATCTGACCTCCACAATACCTACTTGGTAAAACAATGACCCTTGGTAAGACTGAAAAAAAAACGTAAAAATATTCAGATTCAAAATAGTCTTATAGTTCTTAATTATCATTATTTTACAATACCTACGATAATATTACTCATACTAAGGTATATTTAAAATGTTTGTATACTTTTTTATTTTAAGAAAATATGCTCTAAAGACTCATTTTTAACTTTGACGTAAGTGTTATAATGTTTTTTTATATTATTAAAAACAAGAATATTTGCATCCCACCGTAATATGACACTAAATTTATTTAAAAATCTCAAATCATCTGGCGTCATTTATAATACAAACTACACTGACGTATCTTCCCTTTTCAACGGAAGATGAGGATCTTTCCATCCTAACCGGATGCAGCTGAATACCAGTATGTGGCATGCAGCGACTGCCAGCCAAGTAACTGGGTATCACGGTACCCCTAAATAAATCGTCTTTAGATCATATTTTCCCATTTAAAAAATGATTTTTTTTAAATTATATTGTTTGACATTGGTAAAATTTTATTTTTATTACAAAAACGAATTGTGATTATTTATTATTAAGTTTAAGCCCTATGTAGTAGTTTTGTACGCGATTATTTTAAATTTTCTACGATTTAGTAGATTTTGTAGATTATATTATAGAACAATAAAATATATAAACACAATTTTCATCGTTTTATTTAGTTTTTTTTTCCGAATACACTTGGACATCTAAAATCGTTCCTTAGGGTCAGCGCAGACAGAGGAATAATCCCCGCGCGGTCTCGGGCATTTTCTTTACGGATCCTCGATCCGGATCTTCGAGGACGCGCGAGCATTTTTTTTGTCCGTTTCAAGCATTTATGCACTTTATTGTAATAATTATAAACTTTATTTTCAAGTGCGTTAATAAAATCATCTCCGCTGCGCTCCGTTCTGTCTGCGCTGACCCTTAGGCAGTCAAAGACGACCAAGTGAGGTAGCCTAGTACACTGACTGAGACATTGACAGAAAGACAGCACAGAGAAACCTCTTAGAGGAGACATTGCCAAAACTTTCCATATAGTATGACCACTTACAGTTCAGAGTGGCGTTGCTTGTCAAGAAAATTTGCATTAAATAAATAAATTGCTTTTTATTCAGACTAAGTCCATTTGGTTAGTGCAACACACAACTTAGAAACTATTGTTAGTACTTATATCTACCCGAAGAACTAAAACAATACAATTATTAATTATGCGCCACGGTGGCATGTAGGCGCATCCAATGCCCCAGTATTTTATTTATTTATTTTAAACTTCATGTACAATAGTGGTACCTAGGCGGACTTAATGCCACAAGGCATTCTCTACCAGTCAACCTTTGGGTTAAATAAGAAAACATTGTGATAGGGTACAAAATAAATATATAAAAAAAATAACTTCTTGTTATCGAAAATTTATATAGGCACTTATACTAATACTTATTTACAAATAAAATAAACTAATACATATTTTAACAAATACCAAAATTAAAAACGAGAAACCTAATAATAATTACCATGACTCGACTTCTAATAGAGAGAGAGCTATTTATTCTGACTTAAATAGTGGTTACGCACTTTTCTTTTAAAAGTGAATTTGCTTTCAGCTTTTTTAATGCCAAAAGGTAACGCGTTCCAGAGCTTTATAGTAGAGATAGCATAAGAATTTGACATAAAACCGGTGCGGTGTGAAGGAATTTGGAGAAGTAGATTCTTGGAAGCTCGAAGGTTACGACTGTGAGAACTGCCCAACACTTTGAAATAAGCTTAGTATAGGACTGTCCTACCTGTCAGCTATAGTCGAGCATTTCGCAAATCAGCGAGCCGACATATTGGACAGCCAACGCTCTGCGCTCACGCTCAATGTCTAAGCTGTCCTTTAGGTCCTCGGAAACCCAGTGGCCGAGTTACTTGAAAGATGTGACTTGATTTAAGGGACTTCTGCAAAGCAGCATTGACATGTCAAACTTGGTAAAAAGGGTTAGAGTACCTTTTATAAAATGAAAGATTGTATGTTTGGTCATAACTTTGATTTATTTTTGTCAAAAAAAAAGAGAGAAACTTATTCTTAAAAACTCAAACTTAACTAAACAAAATGGTTTTCTTATATACTAGGTTTCTTATGTATTCATATCATCTTATGAAATAAATAGAAGTATGTAGTGATCGCAAAAGATGGCGTTCTACAGTTTTTGCCCATCTCAAGAGAAACCGCTTGATATACAACGTGTAAATGGACCCTTTACGAAGCATTCTGTACATCAAACTACGCAAAAAATATTGCTGGGAAACGACTTCTTTTGGAGTGAAAATTCGTGGTTTGCGGTAGAACTCAGTATAACACACTCAAAACATTGTGCTGATGAATGCATTGTACAAGGGTTATGTAGATATTTTATGTAATGTTATAACATTAAAAACTTTTAAGCAAAAAAAAAAAATTCTAATAAAGTTGGAACTTAGACTCCCAATATTTCCGTAACTAGAAGGTTCCCAGGTATGGTCTAGAACAAAACAATTATGCCAATGACGTGGAGAACAAGTGCCTTTCGGCTTAAGGGTTTTGTTACACCCTTTATAATAATGGAGCTTTAATTTAATATTAGTTTTTAAGGTTATAACTTTAAATACCGCCATTACCTGTTTATAATTCAATCCATCCATCAGCACAAAGTTTTGAGTGCGTTACATTGAGTTTTACCGTAAAACGTGATTATTCACCCCAAAAAAAATAGTAGTTTCCCAGGAATAATTTTTGCGTATAGTTACTTAGTTTGATGTACAGAATGCTTGGTTGACGGCTTCGTGAAGGGTCCGTTCACACCCTGTATGGTTATAGTTCTGCTTCTTATTTCATAAGAAAATATTAACGTAAATAAGTATAGTAAAAAAATCTTAGGAATACATTTCAAATACTCATGATTTTTTTTTTAAATCTTAGGAAGAATTTAAAAAAAAGTTGGCAGTCACGGGACGCCCGGCAGATGTGAAACACCTAAGTTAATATAAGAATTCATAATTAATAAAAATCTGTAACGAAATATGGAGTAAAATACAGAAAAAACTATAATATACGCGCGCACAAGCAAGGGAGTCGAGAGCAGTGGCGTAGAGTCGGTTTAACTGCCAAGGTGCGCCTATACAACATTATTTTTAGTATATGCGAAACCCGAATATAGTTTGTTCAGAATAAGCAACTGAATCGATTCCAATTATTTTTAGCCATGTTATATTGTCCCAAAATATTTTTAAAAAGTTCACAGTTGGACACCGAGCGACACTAAATACCTATCGCAATAATTTAGGTACCTACTGCCAAATTATTATTATCAAAGAGCTCAAGACGGCGCTGGAGGCGCGCACGCGGCTGCACCGCGTGGTGACCACGTTTTTTGTGCGGACAACCAGGTAACAGAACAAGCTTATAACTTTGTGATTTTTCATGATACATTTTTGAAATTTTGTACATAGATTCTTTACATAAAAATACTAGACACGTGTTTCAGGTTTCGCATATACTAAAACTAATGTTGTAGATGTTTCACATCAAAGCCACAAAAGTTTCAAGTCCTGCTTTTAAAACGCGAGGTAAGGCACATACTGAAGAGACATATTCAATTTAATTTCAATTTTTTCGAATGAAGTTATACTCTGCGATCTATTCGCCAACACGCATCGAATTTTATTCCTTCTTCATATAAGAGCCTTTTGCCCGACAGAGGGGGCCAGTTAATGTCATCACAAAAAAGTTTAAACCCTGTATCATAATTATAATACTTGCAAAACCTGATTATTTATCATAATGGTCAACATTATTAAATATTACTTTCCAAAAGCTCATCGATCTGTCTGATTTATTTATTTGCATCAGACACAACGATCCATAATTTAGTTAATAATTACACTTAAAAATAATGTTAGTTTTAGATCAAATAATCTGAAAAAATAAATGATTTAGTCTGATCAATTTCATAAAGCAGAAATCAGATTCTTCACTTTTGCTTCATTTTGTCTTGCATTAGGGATATCTCACTTCATCATCATCATCATATCAGCCGAAAGACGTCCACTGTTGGACATAGGCCTCCCCCAAGTGTCGCCGGTCCCGTGCGTCTCGCATCCAGCGGATCCCTGCAACCTTCACCAGGTCATCGGTCCACCTAGTGGGAGGCCTTCCAACGCAACGTCTTCCAGTTCGCGGTCGCCACTCCAGAACTTTCCGGCCCCATCGGCCATCCGTTCTGCGAGCAATATGCCCTGCCCACTGCCACTTAAGTTTGGCTATTCTTCGGGCTACGTCGGTAACCTTGGTTCTCTTACGGATTTCCTCATTTCTGATTTGATCACGCAAGGAAACTCCGAGCATAGCCCTCTCCATTGCCCTTTGGGTGACTTGAAGTGAAACAACTAAACACAAAATAATGGTATAGTCTAAATTGATAAATTAAATGAGTCAAACATTACCTCCAGTGATGTTGATGGAATGAAACAAAATTAACATTCACATGAGTGTATGTTTTTCCCCTTTATTTTTGTTTAAGTACTCTGTTCTTGTACTCGTTTCCAAAGGTTAAAATAACTTTTAACCTTAACTTTTGGGGGGGCGGGCTGGTAATCTGTGTGACAGGTATTTCCTAGTGCAGATACCAGTCTCCCACAAAGGATTTACCAGATGTAGTGTCTTCGTATTTTTAAGGTGCCTTTGTGGAAGAGAAATAAAAATGTTTTTTTATTATAAAAGTGTAGAATCTGATAACAGCTTAAGTTGACATTATTTTTATCAGCACATTTAATTGAATGAGTTTCCAGAAACCAAGAGTGGTTAAGGTGTATATATTTGTACCTTTCTTTAGTTCGTATATTAGTTAATTATCTAGCTAGGCTGAAAGATAGAGCATAACTTTCTTAGTCAAAAAATATACCAGTAAAAAAAAAATATTCCATTATTGGTCATCGAACCCGATATTTTTAAAGGACACATCCCACTACACCGTATCATACCTTGGCCGTCCTATGAACGTATCTGGCTAAAAATATTTAAAACTATGAAACCGTTCCGTCACCGTCGCGTGCCATCATGTAGCCTAGCCTTTTCCCAACTATGTTGGGGTCGGCTTCCAGTCTACCGGATGCAGCTGAATACCAGTATTTTACATGGAGCGACTGCCTATCTGACCTCCACAACCCAATTACTACTGGGTAATACGATACCCCTTGGTAAGACTGGTTGTCAGACTTTTTGGGCTTTTTTTTGGCTTTTTTCACCGTCGCGAGCCATGCACGCAAAATATTCTCGCCGACAATTGTTGACGTTCCGTGCATGGCACGGGACGGTGACTGAACAGTCTAATCATAGTCTCATCCTTTTTAATAAAAAAAATATTGGGTTAAACCGCGTACGATGACCGTTCTAAACCCGTTATTTATAAACGGGTATGATAAACTGTTGATAGGTACGTTCTAGTGGGCATAGTAGTCCGTGTTGTCTCTTTCCGTGCCCTGATACGTAAACGGTATGGTACAGTGTAGTGGGCAGGCTCCTTTATCCATAAGAAACGACGCTAATATGCCAATCGCTTAATAACATATTACATTTCATTTTAGTTAATAAACAAATGTGTAGAGAATGCCCAGACACGTTACAGTCGTTGTCAAAACGTTTTGTTTGTCCATAATTCATTTTTATCGCTGATAACATTTTTAACTTTGTCTACGGCATTAAGGTCTAGTAACCTGACTTACAAATTAAGACACTCATATCACAAGATTCAATTAACCTTAACCCTTTTACTAGAGTTGTCCAGCTCCTCCTCTTCCCTAGCCCTCTTATTCTCCTTTCCCTTCGTCTTCTTACCCACGCCCTTACCCTTAATTCCTTTATTGTAATATTCCTCAATTTTATGGCTATCTTCTCCGTTTAAGGGTTCTAGAGTAATGCTTTCGTCTAATACTGAATTTTTGGGTTTTTCTGTTAAAATCTCTTCCTCGGTGTCCGAGTGAATTACATTGGATTTTTTTGGTCTTGAGCTGCCAGCTGTAAAAGAAATAAAATAAAATTATTTATTGTCTCATTATGTTTACAAACGTAGATGAAGCCCAGAACCCCACACTAGCATTCCCTGTGTTGTGGGGTCCAGTCTCATTCAATCCATATTCAGATGGTACAGTTACAAAGACAATAGTTTTAGTTAGCTAAACTATAATTAAGTTTAACAAAATTTCAGTAGTTTGGGTAGAGTGTGGTGTAGTGAATGTAGTGTGGAAAGTGTAGTGCGGTAGGTGTAGTGAGTGTAGTGTTGTAGGTGTGGGTGTGTGAGTGCATGTGAGAAGGGTAAGAGTGGTTGCAAGTGTTAGTGTGATACTTACTCGTATACCTATGCGCTTATGACATTATCTTTAACACATCCTTTGTTTTTTCATAATCCAAATTGAGTAGCCAAAGGAAGATTGCTTTAGAGCATTTTTTTTCTTAGTTTTAAAATGTGATTAACATTAATTAATTATTACATAATAGTCCAGTGGAGCCCCGACTTATGTATCATAGGTCGTGGGATCAAATCCAGGGAACCAGTTAGTTTGTGATAAATATTTATTAATTTAACACTTCTTCACTTAATATAGAAGGAGGCCTTTGCTCAGCAGTGGGACACATGAAAGTTTAAGAAAAAAAAAAATTAACACTTTAAGCACAAAGTACAGAGGCGGACTTAATGCCATAGGTATTTTCTACCAGTCAACCTTTGGGTGATGCAGAGACAAGCAGTGGTATATCATCTCCACTGCTCTCAAAATGGTAAAGGAAAACATCGTGAAAAACCACCATGTTCTAAAACCAAAAAATCGCTGTAGTAGGACGCGTCTAGCTTGAAGACAAGGTGTTAAACAGGAGGACATCAATATAGCTTGGCGGCAGGAATAGAGGGTGTAAATAGACCCTTAACATATCCGAAAGGCACTTGTTCTCCCCGTCTTTGCAATCATTTTTTTGTTCTAGACCATACCTGGCAACCTTCTAGTTACGGAGATATTGGGGGTCAAAGTTCTAACTTTTTCACGAGTTTTTTTTTAGATACATTAAAAATGTAAGATTTTTACTTTACACACCTCCACGATCCCCGTACTATTCAATCCATCCATCAGCACAATGTTTTGAGTGCTTTCCATCGAGTCCTACCGTAAAACGTGATTTTTCACCCAAAAAGAAAAGTCGATTCCCAGCAACAATATTTGCGTAGTTACTTAGTTTGATGTACAGAATGCTATTTGAAGGGTCTGTTTACACCCTGTATGAATGGTGGTAGTACTCTTACAAACTGTGTTAGAAAGAGCTCTATCACCAACTGCCCGCCTTTTACCAACCACATTATGGTCGGCATGCCGTCAGATACCAGTCTTCTACAAGGAGTGACTGCCTATCTGACCCCCACAACCCAGGTACTGAACCAACTACTCTATAGTACAACAGACCTACCCTCTTCGTTGTTGTTATCTTCTACATCCACCTCATCATCTCGTTTCGGCTCATCCTTGCTGATAAAGAAGGTGGTTATCGATCGCTGCCATTTAGGAGTCTCGCGGGGACACACTGGGTTACCACCGGAGTGGCTCTTTGATGCACTTCCAGAACTACCTGTGGATAAAAATACAAATAATTTATTTTCCTTGACCTTTTAGACAAAAATTGCCTGTGTTAGGTTACTTCGCTCTACCGAGGGTTAAAATTATTAGTGGTGTACCAACAATTTTGGATCTTATTATCTTTAGAATACTTTTCAAAGTAATTTAGAAAAAGAAAACGATATGTCAAATTTTTAATTTATGTTTTGTGGTAAATGAGATAAGTGAGTGGGGTGTTTGAGTGTGAGTAAGTGAGGAGTGTATGTGTTTTTGTGAGTAGGTGTTCGTGTGGATGACAGAGTTATGATGCATGTTGCAAGAGGGCCTCGGTGTCGTCGTATGTAAGTGGTTCAATCCATTTAGTTATTAGTTTTTTGCATTCATAATATTTTTGGTGGCACAAGCACAGTTGGTGTATTGTTTAAGCACTTCATGAAAATGTTGAGTTGTATCTTAAGGCTGTTCATTGTGAAAGCTGGCATTGTCGTGAAATTGTCAATGCTAAATGAAATCATGAAATATCATTCTGTGCTGCAATAAAATAAAATATTCAGCTATTTGCAATGACGCCAGCTTTCAAAAAGTGACCACTGATGGAAAAAATGTGCAATTATTATGTATCTAATAATTTTTTATCTAGTGCATCAACTATGTAGACGCAATACAGTCGCCTGGCAAGTTCACAATGAATACAACTTAATTTGACAGCAAAGCATTTTTTTACATTTATTAGACATTCAATCATGTTGTAATCATCATCATCGTGTAATTATTAGTGTCTGACTGCAGCTTCGGCCACTTTCACCCAAAAAAACCACCTTGGGCCAAAATGGGCCGAACCAGAAAGCCAGCAAGCACAAAAATTCTACTAACTGTTAAAAATGCGTGATGAAAAAGGCTCTGAGCAGGGTCAGGGGCCATACATTTCGAATTTTATTATTTCTTACAAGTTACAAGGTAATTTTAATCATCTTGTTAATTGACTAAAGTCAATATAAACTATTAATTTATAAGTAAAAAAAAAAACATAATTTTATTTAACTTTAGCCAATTTTTAACTAAATTTCTTAGGTTATCAAACCTTCAACTTAGGCCGAAAGTTGCAGCGATAACCGATTCAGCTCCGGCCGCAGAAGTCAACCTTCCTTGGGCCATTAGTAATTATAAAAGTCCATGCATACCAGAAATAAACATTGATTTTGGTAATTTACAATTAAATAAATGTTTCTTACCTGAATTCCCAGAACTGGTAGGAGTTGAAGCTACACTGCACCTTGCTTTACTGCTTTTGCCAGCAGCCACTGTAACATAGCAATACAATAACGAATGATTGACTGTTCCTTCTTGTTCAACCAACAGATGATAAGGGGAAGCTTCTGGTATTGCAGGGGTGGTGACCCCTGCAATACCAGAAGCTTCCCCTTATCATTCGTAGATACGTTGCTACCAGTGACTGCTAGTTGCTAAGACAATGTGTCAAGTCATAATTACACCGGTACCCGTACGATTCTAAACGGAATGCAGCAGTGTTGTTTGGCAGCAGAAATAGTTATTATTTATGATATATATTATGATCGAACTTCCCCAGCGAGCTCTTTCAGCTTAGAAATTAACCAAACACTTACTTGTTATCAACTTTTATTGAAATTGTTATTTTATAAAACTTCGTGGAGTAAACAATGAAACAAAGAATGAAGTTGTAAAACTCACCTTTCGAGCCGACAGACGCCTTTGTTCGGGCCATATTCCTATTTTTGGTTTGACGGCACTGTAAATTGATTAAAAACACATGCAATTAACACAATAATCTTTAAATTATTTCACTACAACTTCAGCAAGTCAGCACAGCTTGCTCAGAAAACGCGCGAAAATGATATTTTTATTGTCAAAATGTCAAATAAGTGTGTAAAACTTTTTTTTAAAGTTACGGTTTTCATTTTATTCATAGGCTTTTGGTATTTGTGAAGTAGGGATAATGTTGCCTGCATAAATTAAATCCAATTAGTTCTTCATTCATTGGTTTTTTGCAAAATTCTATTATCTTATCTGTGTCCAAGTTGATATTTTAGTGCTGCCAGATTCTGAGAATCTTCCTATTTATAAGGTAAAATCGATTTATCACTTTTTTTGATTTTAAACTTATTTCTTCATCATAACTAAGCTATCCGAGTTATAGTCATTATGGAACGAGCAACTTCAGCGAATTACTTAAAATTGGAGCAGAGACAAATGCCAGCAGAATAACTGAGTAACACAAGATTATGCTATTCAATTATCGAGAAATCAGTTATCGCAATTAGAGAGAGCTCAAACTGCTATATTAAAAGTAAGTTGTTTTTTCCCAATTCGCTATCCAACCTTCTATCTTTACCAACACTGCAAAGATCTAACCGTCCGGCAGTTATTCATACTCGTGACTGTATTAAAAAAACAGTCTGAACTTCCCATAGATCACGAACAATAAATCTTTTAAATTTTGTTGTACTTCTACAAAAATCTGGGTTATAGGGTCATTAATCTGGGTAAAACTAAAAATGAGTAGTGGTAACACTGACATATTCAATGAACAATTTTTTCCTGATTTCTGTCTATAAACTAAAGTTTCTAGGTTATTGAATAGATAGAATTATCACAAATAATAACAAACAATCGCGATTGTGTGTTAAATACCAGTTATTTCATATTAATATGTGATTTATTTAAAGCTGAACAACGTCTAAGGTAACCTAAGTTCCACGTAATTTTGCAGCTTTGATTATTTAATTGTACCTAACGGTTTTCGTTGCATTTCTTTATTAATAAAACAACATTGCAAATTTTTTATTCATTTGATTTGTCAATTGGATTATTTTTCAAACAATTCCTTACAGTTCAATAAAGTTTGATGCGTGTTAATTTGATTTTGTTCTTAACGTAAACGGAAGTACAATATTTCATTCAATAATTGCTGAAAAACATTGTTTACACACATAACATCACACCTGTTATCCCCGTAGGATTATTCAGAGATGAACCTGTAGTTCACCCACATTACTCAATGATATTGCACTCATTAATTTCGACAGTAGTGTATAAGTACCATGTAATAGAGGGCGAGTTGACGAATTGTAGACGTTGAATACAAAATGTTAAAACATATACTTGCTTAACTGAATGAAAATATTTGTCTTTTTGGCCTATTTGTATATGTCCTGATTTAAGAGGCATAGATGGTGTGTGAACCCAGAGGGGTGCAGTACTTGTTGTTAAATTCATATTGTTGTCAATACTATAAAGAAAAACATTGCGAGGAACCTGTTCTTATATCTTAGAACCTTCCAAGACATTTGGCACCAATCTGTGCTCTACCTGCACGTCGGATTGAGGCCCAGCTCCTCTTGTAGGAGCCCTATGTCCCAGCAATGTGGATTTATATGCTTATATTTTAGAAACCGCTGCTCTAGAACAACAAGGCCAGTTCCAGTAGTAGCCAGTTTCCTGTACTGAAGAGTCCAAAGGGTGTACATAACTAGTTTGTCAGTATCTATGGAATGTCTATGGTTTCCAGCCACCCATCCACCATGGACGATGACATAGACATCGAGGAGCATGATGTGATGGACAACCCCAGGATCAAGAGCATCTTCCCTGATTTGTCATGTGTCAAGATTGAATTACCTGATGAAGAGGATCTTCCTGAAGGTATGACTCTAATAATCCTAACTGATATAGATGTGAAAGTGAGTTTATTCGCAATGACTTCACGGCTTAACAGATCTTGATGGAATTTGGCATACTGATAGGCCTTGTTGATCATGCAAAATACGTGCTTTAGCAGCACGTTATACAATAGGCCATGATCTAAGTTAGGACATAGGATACCAGCTAATCCAGCTGTCCCACAATGTCCTATTTCAGCATAATATGTCAAACTATTGTATTGTATTTTGGGCTGGTGTCGCAACTCCACGTCCAAATGTATCCATGTAAGTCAAACTAATCCTAATCCTAAGTCCAATTGTACTATCTTTATATCCAGTATAACCAGCCGTGTATACATCCAAAATGTATGCTCAGAACAGGATTTTTTGTTTGTCTGAACTGTCCCAATCTGGGGCAGAGGTGTCCCATCATTCCTTCCACTTTTTTCGATGATGCACCTCTTCTCATCAGCAGCTATCCAAGGTGTCCCGCCATCTTCTCCTCGATCTGCCGCGTTACCTGTATAAAATCATTACAATCACTTACTTTCGGAAAATGGGAGATATATTGAAAAAGGTAGCATTGTTTATAAAATGAAGATTCAATTATTATATCCTCCCTCATAACCTCGAAATCTTTCAATCCAGGGCTAATGTGGACCATTGGTAATTTAAAAGTCTAAAAGTTTTGTCCAGCTCGTCACGCCATCTCTTGCGAGGTCTACCGCGTCGCCTTCTGGCTGTGTCAGGGTTCCACAATTTGGTTATTTTGGCCCACAGCTCATTGGGCACGCGGCAGACGTGGTCAGTCCAGCCCCACTTCAGCTTAGCGGCTTTTTGAGCAACGTCAGTAATTTGTGTTTTGGAGCGCAGTGTGGTGTTGCGCAGTGTTTATTTTTGTTATTTTTATGTCATGCTTAGATTTGTTTTTTCTTCTAATAAAAAAATCTCATTTTGTAAAAACTTAAGCCATCTTAAGGAATTTCTTTTTTATTCATTTTCAAAATGATATACTTTCCAGAACAATATGGCTTATTACAACCAACGGAGGAGCCTCAAGAAATGCTGTACCAATATGAGTACAGTTTTGAAACAACAGCAGATAATATATCAGAGCATGAAGCTCTTTCACAAGAGAATGAGGATTATGAGGAGGAAGACGATACAACATATTTTTATAATAATGAGATTATATTAGGTAAGGATTCTTTTTATCTATATCTATACAAATAAATAAAATTGAAGTGTATAAAAAAAAACATTTTTTTAATTTTTTGTTTGTCTGTCTGTTCGTTCCGGCAAATCTCTGAAACGGCTGGACCGATTTTGATGGGACTTTTACGGGCAGATAGCTGCTGAAACAAGAAGTAATTTAGGCTTACTTTTATTCTAGAACAAGAAATAGGGTTCCATGCAAAAAATATAAACCCCTTGAAATTTTAATGTTAACTAACTGTCACATTTACGTGACTAGCAAGCGCGTGTCCTTTACGCCAAACGACACAAATATGTGACAAAATGGTAGGTGAAATTGTGGCTTGGCGTGGTGGGCACGCGCGTGCTTTAATGCTCTGGCGGTCAAAACGTTAACAGTCATTTCAACAACTAATCTTTTATTTCCAGGTTCAAAACCACCATTAAACCTAGACTTATTATATGAAGAAGCTTTAAACTCTCAACCGATAGTCTACCTTGAGAATTGGGAAGAGAGACTAAAATCCAGCCCCTGCTATTGTGACACATGCCAAATTTTATTCCCTACAGTCAACGCTTTGGATGCCCACAAGATGATAAGCCATTCTTACTTAATTGCCATGGAATCACCTCCGAGGAACACTGCTAGAAAAAGCACAGTGACTTCGAAATACTGTAATCATTGTTCGAAGACATTTCCTGATGATACTTCTCTGATTAAGCATCTATATGAGCTGTTGCCTTTAAATAACTTCCCTCAAGTGAAAGAAGAGAAGAAAGAGCCAGAAACGTCCAAAGGAAAGATATATTCGCAGATGACTTGGCCGAAAAAGATAAAGAGTACTTCTCATGTGATTACAAAGTTACATCAGAAGAGGGAAACGAAAGATGTCAAAGTCAAAGTCGAGGATTTGAAAGTGAAGTTGAAAAGTGCTTTGTCGAGGGATGGGAAATTTTTCGCGGCTTCGTCCTTGGTTCCGAAGAGTACACTTTTTCAATGCAACGTCTGTCAGATATGTTTTATTTCGTGCTTTAGTGCTGCACAACATTCGAAATGCTGTAAAAAAGTATTAAGTTTTGTCAAATGTGGGATTTGTAAGAGGAAAGTTAAAACTAAGGATGTGAAAATACACGGATTGCAGCACAGTTATCATGATAAGCTGAAGATCTATACTATGAATAAAAGCATTTACGAACGAGTGCTTTGTAAGTGCCCGAAATGTGCATCATGTTTTGACGAACTTGCTTTTTGGGCACATTATCAAAATTGCAAGAAATCTGTTCGGAATTCTTCGTATTGTCCCGATTGTGATGTGAACATCGCCTTGTCGCGGTACAAGGGACACAGGCTAAAGCATTCGACAAAAAAACTCACAAAGAAGGACTTTATTATCATTGAGTTTTATGATCAAAATGCTATGGGCATCAGTAACGAGAGTCAGGCAGAAATATTGAGAGTGCAGAGAAGAGAGAGAGAGAGGTTGTGTAGAGAGAGACGGAAACAGAAGTTGCTTTTGAACGCTTCTAAAGAAAATGATGAAATTACTCTTTATTATTGTGACTACTGCGGATGCTGTCAGTATATCCTAAACTTTAAAGGACATACAGACGGGTCATGTAAGTTCCATACTGCAGCTAAAAGATACTGTGAAAAGTGTGGTTTATGCTTTACAGTCAAAAGCATTGAAACCCATTTGGTTCTACACGAAAAACGATCTTTCTCTCTAAAAGACATCAACATTATAAGTCTCATAACAGGCAAACCGATTGACCCGCCAATGTCAGAATTTTTCGAATGCCGTAAATGCTCAAAACACTTCCTCTGTCGACGTACTTTAAATCTACATAATTGTAAAACAGAAAAATATATTAGTTGCAAGATTTGCACGAAAAAATTCAACATTCAAGCATACAAAATCCACAAAATCTTCCATTCAGTTGATAAATTGATGCCGGAACTGATGAAGAAATATAACTTGATAAACAGCACCTGGAATATAATGTACATGTGTGTGTCTTGCGAGCTCGTCACTATGACTTACGACTCTGCTGTCACCCATTCACAAGGACACCTTAATTATATAATCAGTGATTTACACAAACAGTGTGTAGTTTGTGACTTAAGGATAGCGGAGAAGGAGTTCCATCTCCATGAAAAGCTGCATACAAATAATGATGCCATTGAACGGGAGTCATTCAAGATTTTGAAGTATGACTATGAGAATTTGTTCAAGAAAGAATGGTTGCAGGTGTTTAAGGAGTTGCCGAAGGTGAATAGGCAACAGATTTTGTCCAAAAGCATTTACAGGTGAGTTTTTAATTTTAATCTACTTGAAAGTTAGTCACCTTGCACATGGTGTTCATTGATCTGGAGAAAGCGTATGATAGGGTACCTCGGGATGTGGTGTGGTTGGCCTTGAAAAAGAAAGGTATACCTGGGAAGTATGTAGAGTTAATTCGTGCTATGTACAGTCAATCTTGTACCTACGTCCGGTCAGCTGCTGGCAACACCGATGAGTTCAATGTGGCTGTAGGCTTGCATCAAGGGTCGACTTTAAGTCCTTACCTCTTCCTGTTAATTATGGACGCTTTGACGTCGGACATACAGGAAGAGGCACTCTGGTGCATGCTGTTTGCCGACGACATTGTTCTTGTCGGTGAAGATGGACCTGAGGTCCAGAGCAGATTGGAGAAATGGCAACAGAAGCTGGAGAATGTTGGCTTGAAAATCAGCAGAACTAAAACGGAATACATGTTCTGCGATTTCGGCGGTCTCTCCAGTTCTGGAGCCATAGCGCTAAATGGCGCGTTTCTTCCTGTCTGCTCCGACTTTCGGTATCTCGGTTCACTCGTTCAAAGCGATGGCGAAATAGATCGTAGTGTTAATTAACCACAGAATTAACACGGGATGGATGAAATGGCGGCAGATCAGAGGGACAATCTGCGACTCCCGCTTTCCCCCTAAACTTAAGGGGAAGATTTATAAAACAATGGTTAGACCTGCTGTCTTGTATGGATCAGAATGTTTGGCCACAAAAGGGATGAACGAAAGGCACTTGCAAGTGGCGGAGATGAGAATGCTAAGGGGGATGTGTGGTGTTACGCGAATGGATAAAATAAGAAATGAGTAAATAAGAGGAAGTTTAAAAGTGGCGCCGGTGAGTGAAAAGTCAAGTCATTCTCGTGCCCTTATCCCAATTCATTTGGGGTCGGCGCAGCATGTCTTCTTCTTCCATACTTCTCTATTACTCGTCATTTCCTCAGACCTTTCTTGCCCATACCACGACAACCGATTACCACACTACTTTTCAGTCACCGGCGCACTTTCAGACTTCCTCTTATGTACTCATTTCTTATTTTATCCATTCGCGTAACACCACACATCCCCCTTAGCATTATCATCTCAGCCACATGCAAATGCCTTTCATTCATCCCTTTTGTGGCCCAACATTCTGATCCATACTAGACAGCAGTTCTAATCATTGTTTTATAAATCTTCTCATTAAGTTTAAGCGGAATGTGAGAGTCGCAGATTGTCCCCGTGATCTGCCGCCATTAGATCCATCCCACGTTAATTCCGTGCTTAATTAATACTACGATCTATTTGGCCATCACTTTGCACGAGTGAACCGAGATACCGGAGTTACATGACACCCTTTTTTTTCGGATGGGAAATCATGAAATGAACGGGGGGCCCCCCTTTATGGTTGGAGCGGAAGGGACTGTCAGACTTGTACTTTCTAAAACCCATCCATGTTCCTTCTTTGCCCTTTGTGTTCCAGGGCCGCGGTATCTCTTTCGAACAGTCCCGCAGCCCTGGCAGGTCGAACAGTCGCGCAGCCCTGGCAGGACACCCTTACTATCCAATTTAATCTATTCTTTACTTATTCCAGGTTCACAAGAAGCGTGAAAATGCAGATCGAGATAAGTGCCCCGTCAAACGACACCAAATATTTTTGTATGAACTGCAATCATTTCGTCGAAGGCCCCAATATCAGGCAACATATTCTATCAAAATGTTTAAAAAACAACAAACTAGTTTGCAACATGTGCCGCGAAATTTTCAAGACTCTAAAACAATTTCTGTCACATGACGGTAGTCATGAAACTTCACGGAAACGTCAAACTATAGTGACGTTCAACAACGAGTGTGACAAAGAATTTAATAACCATTTATGTTTGATCGAGTCTAAATCGAAAAAACGGTCGAAAGAAGTTCCTTTGTCTAAATTAAGGGATATACTAATGTCAGAGAGTACCAAAGCGACTTATAAGTTATATAAGTGTGCGAAATGCGAAACATGTGTGACTTTAAAGAGTAGTTCTCGTCGACATAGGTGCGTTACGGACAGAGATCGGTATTTCTGTGCTATCTGCGAACAATATTACTGCGTGAAGCAAAAAGCTACCCATGTAGAAGCACATAAAAAGAAACCTTCTATAAATAAATATAGTTTTCACATTACTTATTTCAATGATGACTCGGAAACTGCGAAAACGTTATCTAAAAATGCCGTAACTGCGAAAAAAACACCGAAAAGAGACACATCTGGGAAATTTTTACCGAAAAATCATCTTTCTGCGAAAATGACACCCAAAAAATACGTAACTCCGAAAGTATTACCGAAAAAAGAGGTTACAGCGAAAATTTTCCAGTGTACATGCGGCTTACACTTTACGTCAATAAAAACTGTAGAAAAGCATTTAGATCACTGTTCTCCTACGTTAGAGGTGTCCAAAGAAATGTGTAGCAAATGCAATTTAGTATTTCCTACTGAAGTTCTGGTAACACACTTAATCAATCATCATCATAAAGAAACTAAGATAGTTATAGAAAAAATTGCGAAAAACAATCTCTTGAAATGCCCCCAATGTGCGATATTTTTCACAAACATGACCAATTTTAATTCTCACATAGAAAACTGTGACTCGAAAAATGGGGCTCAGTGTAACAATTGTCGACTCACTTTCGGTAAAAATTGCTTCAAGACTCATTTGTGTAGTTCTGAAGACACTACCTATGTAAATAAAATTACAGTGCTCAGGAAAAAACAGGTAAAAGAAGGTACAGTGTATAAGTGCACTCCTTGTGATATTTGTTATTTGCGAAGAAACTCTTTGAAATATCATACTAGTGAAATCAACCATTCGATGAAAAAGATGCCAACTACATGTAAGACATGTGGTTTAAGATTCACTAACTGTTCTTTCAAAAAACATATTTATATACATAGTTTTCCTAATGAAGATTATAGGATCAAAATAATAGATCCCGATACTGGTAATTTTGAGTTTATTACTGGCAACAATAGTGTTACAAAAAAAGATGATGGCAATACTGACCCCAGAATATTGCCTAGGAAGAGAAAAGGCGACAATTCTGAAGAAAATTGTGCCTTGGTTAAAAAAGCGAAGAACAGCCCAAGGAAATTAGATATGGTGTTATCTGAACGAAGAAGTGCTAGGCAAGCTATACAAAAACCTTCTACATCCAGACATTCTAGAATGTTCGATGATACTCCAACTGAAATTATTGTTCCTGATGAAATATCCATCCATACTACCGAAAATATCAGTGACGTTGATCATGACACCTCAGAAATGACGTCACCGGACAAAATAAACGAAACGCTAGATAAAAGTGGTATCTCGAGTAAATTGAAGTCTAGAATTATTGTTAAAGGCTACAGTAATAAACTATACAAATGTATTTACTGCAGCCAGCATTATTTGAAAGAAGGTTCCTTTGATTATCATGCTAAATCTCACAAGCTACAAGATATTTCAGAAAATTATAAATGTGACATCTGTGAACTTGAATTTTCAAGGTACACACTTCCTCGACACAAATACGTACACCATGATAACATGGGATTGAAAAAAGATGATTTTGTCATTTTGACAGAAACGGTTTATAGTAAAGAAAGTGAAATTTTACAAAGAATAAAGAGCTTGAATCCCACAGAAGAAGTTTTACAAAGAATTGAAATGTTAACATCTAAAATCGAATCGAAAATTCGTAACTTTGAAGATACTATCAGTGATACTGATAACTTCAATGACATTAAAGTTGCTGATGTCAATGTCAGTGATATTTGTGACGTTACCCCAATCAGTGATAATCCACTCAGTGATACTAACCCACTCAGTGATACTAACCCACTCAGTGATACTAACCCACTCAGTGATACTAATCCACTTAGTGACACCAACCAACTCAGTGATACCTTTGAAAATGTATTCAGTGACGTCAATAATGACATTAGTGATACTAACCCACTCAGTGACGTCAAAATCAGTGAAGTTAGTGAAATAACAGACAATATCAGTGTCACTGACAAAATTTGTTACTACAAATGTTTAGACTGCAATGTTTGTTTCGTAGATCAAAAAATGTGTTTCGAACACACTTTAAAACACGAGATTTTAGACCCTAAAACGTACATTCAATGTAAACTATGTGATTTTCAGTTTTTGATTGATTCTTTGAAAGAGCATATGGTTTTGCATCATAGCTGTGACTTCAAGATTGAAAGTCTTACCATTCATGAGTATAAGTCCTTAGGGATAGGTTTAGACCCAAAAATAGATGTTTATCAGGCTGTAGATAAATTACAGTCTAGGTTGGTTAGCACTACTACTGATGTTGGGGTACTATGATTTACAATGATAGATTCTGTGTGTCATACTATGAGTTGCCTTAACTCTTTCAGGGGCACTTTCATATAAGTTACAATATACGTGTTTTTATGTTTTTTCTAGTTGTATTTAGGCTAAACATTACTGAATACATGGTTCAAATATATCTGAGTGATGGCTTTGAGGAATCACATGGTTAGCTACGGTAACCACCGCCGCTGTAGAACAAAACAACACTATGAAAAATCGTAAAATTTTTAATCATGAATAAAGAAAATCTTCGAAGCAAGACTTTCCTTTACGCAAACATAGTGGAACATTGCAAGTTTTGCATTTCCAAACCGTACGTACTGCTTTTTTCCGAGCACGTTACAAAAGCAATGTCAACGAAGTTTGTTCAAACGAACAATACAAACACAAACGATTATCGGTGCCACATACTACCTAAACTAAATTGAGCATAAGGTGTATTTCTATGATAGTTCACGAAATAATTGCTAGATGGCAAGAATTTAAAGAAAAAAAATACGAAATATGTGGTTAGCTAACCACTGACCCTGAAAGAGTTAAAGGCGAAAGCGGTCACGATAGCCCCTGAAATTTAAAGTTTCTTACGTTTTTTTGCACTTCAATAAGGCAATTTGAACTTACAAAGTTGTGTTGATGATTCTGTAAGTGTTATTGGGTGTTTCCTTCAGAAATTTCTCAGTAGTGGCCACGGTGTCTGGATATGTGCCCGCTTGATGTCAATTGGCTCGCCCCCTATTGCATGGGACTTGTAAATAGCAAAATGTGGGTGTACTGTTAGGGTACACCTCTGCCTCACCCTTCGGGGATTACAAGCGTGATGATATGTAAGTAGACATTCGTTGCTGTCATAAATCATATTTTGATCTACATACAATCTAATACAGTCCTGCAAATTGCAAAAAAAAACGTCAGAAAATTTTAATTTTGCGGGTACCTCAAAAAGGGTCTGAACTGAACACGTTGATTTTTCAATAAAATGTTTAGAATTTTTCTATGATTCCGTTTTTTAAGAATAACATTATTTAACTAGTTAAGAACACAGCTTTTGAGAAGGAATTCTCAAACGACGCTTGAAAAATGTATAGCTCATGCATAATCAGCCTTAAATGTTCCCACAGCTGGGACACAGGCCTCATGAGAGGGAGTGGGCTGTAATACACCACGCGGACACAGTGCGGGTTGGTAGATGTCACATGTCTTCGAATATTTGGTTGTAGGACATACCGGTTTCCTCACGATGTTTGTTTTGAATGTATTAAGCCATTTTACTTTAAACACAAGTGCCAATAATTTTTCTACTTATTTATTAAGCGTACCCTGAAAACTTATCTTGAATATTGTATCAATCTTCGTCATACAATTTAATATAGTTTTACTTTAAGATACTTTAACAGGTACTTTTCCATGAAATTATATTGTACTAACTGTGCTCGGTAATACGTTGCAATGCATCTTTTTTTTAACCTGTCCTACCTACCCTACCACCTATCCTACCGCCTACCCTACCTACCTACCTAAATATTTCAAGATCAAATTTAGCCAAATCGGTCTAGCCATTCTAGAGTTTTAACGAGAAAAAGAACAGCAATTCATTCATACAGCATTAGTTTTAGTATATGCGAAACCTGAAACACGTGTCTAGTATTTTTATGTAAAGAATCTCTGTTCAACATTTCAAAACTGTGTCATAAAAAATCACAAAGTTATAAGCTTGTTCTGTTATCTGGTTGTCCGCACAAAAACGGTTACCACGCGGTGCCGCCGCGCGCGCGCCTCCAGCGCCGTCTTTAGCTCAATGATACTAATAATTTGGCAGTAGGTACCTAAATTATTGCGATAGGTAGTGTCGCTCAGTGTCCACTTTTTTTTTAAAAA
Organism: Noctua janthina; assembly: GCA_963576755.1. Lineage (NCBI taxonomy): Eukaryota > Metazoa > Arthropoda > Insecta > Lepidoptera > Noctuidae > Noctua > Noctua janthina. Next base: position 997,168 of record OY755077.1, read on the forward strand.
AATGGGACACAATTAACATGGTTTAAAAATTATTGGAATCGATTCAGTTACTTATTTTGAACAAACTATATTCAGGTTTCGCATATACGAAGTTACGGCTCAGTTACACGACGAAAACTTCTAGCCTCGAATAAGCGATTAAAGAGCACTTTTGTTTACAAGTCCGGATACTGCTTAACCTTTTGAACGCAAGATCATAAACGCACGCGCGTGCCCTCCACGCTAAGCCACAATTTCACCGCAAATACCTACAAAACGAATATTGGTATTCCAAAACTATTTAATTGTTTATTTCGTGTTATAGTGAGCCGCATTTTTTGTCACATATTTGTGCCGTTAGCGTACAGTGCAAGCGCTTACTTGTCTCGCATATGTGACAGTGGCGTTCAAAAGGTTGGTCGAAAAACTCACCTTGTGTCATCATCTGCCTAGCCTTTTCCCAACTATGTTGGGGTCGGCTTCCAGTCTAACCGGATGCAGCTGAATACCAGTATTTTACATGGAGCGACTGCCTATCTGACCTCCACAACCCAGTTAGAACTGGGTAATACGATACCTCTTGGTAAGACTGATTGTCAGACTTTGGGTCGCTGACTACCTATCAACTGTCAAAGATCTACAAATGACACCCGGGACCAACGGCTTAACGTGCTTTCCGAGGCACGGACTAAACTCGGTATGTAATGGGTGGTCACCCATCCACAGACCAACCTAGGCAAGCGCGGCTTAACCTAAAGATCGATCCGAGCGGCTGTTATTATTTAGCCACGAGCTCCTCCTCTCGAAAACTCACCTTGTGTAAATGAATTATACATCGCGGTAACTGTTAACCGCTTAAAATATATGGTAGCTAGAAACAAGTAATAACTACAATTCTGTATTTGGATGCTAACGCATTTCAAATATGAGACAGAGAGAGATGACTGTGTCAAGACGCCATTGGCGTGTTTGCACCATCACTAACAAAAATCGCGGGGCGAAGTCTCTATTTTCTTTTTTGAATGTAGTGACTTGTCTGTTTCCACAGATGTTTTGTTCGAATGTTGAATAACTAGTTTTAAAGTTCACACTTCCAGGGTTCTGATTGGCCTTGACGACTGTCATATATGTATATACATATTGGTATGACTGAATAATATTATGTAACATAACATCACGCTTATATTACCCAACATGGTGGGATAGGATGCCCATATTGTCATCAAGCTATGTTTTAAAGTCCCATATTGTAATACGCATAATATTTATATTTCGACTGAAAAATCACGCTGAATGAGCTCACACCATGTTTTACGTTTTTCCTGACTTATACCCTTTTATATTGTGGCCTTTTGCCAAAAAAGAGATTATCAAACTCCGTTTGACATCTTCCATCGCAAGTTTATTTATTTTTTGATAATGAGATGTCTTTCCCACCAATATTCGTGTTTTGGTTGACAAAAAATCAATCACCGATCATAGTTTTAAAAGAATGGGGGCTATCGCGTATGTATTCGCCGCTAGAGGCGCTAGTGTAGCGCGAGGTCTCCGAAATGTCAGATGTCATAGAGAGTTTCGCGCGTAGCGTGCTTTTTTTCACGTATTTTTACTAATATTCACGATTGTGGTCTAGATCGAGCCATTCCTGATTAATTATGACTTGAAGATTTTAAGTAGCAACTTAGGATCTTATTTGTTAGTACTTGGAGATAAAATGATTTTTGAATATTTCATGCTTACAAAATTTTAGGGAGAATATTGTAAATATATATCTGAAGTTTACACTATGTTGTTAATAGTAAGAAAATAAACTTTTTATAAAGTTATTGGTACTTTAAAGTATAATAATACAGAATTATTGATAGGACCTTACACGACAGTGGCGCCATCTGGTGAGCTCAAAAATTATAGCCCTCATTGAATAAGCTTTCAGTGACCCTGTCTTGACAAATGATGTAACTATATTTGGCCGCTGTTTTTTTAGTTTATCTACCATTTGCAGTTATACTGAGCCCTTTAAACGCATTAAGAATTATTTAGAAATAAGTTTTTTGATTTATTTAATTTTAAGGATTTTTTTCATTCTTGTTGTTTGAATGTGTTAAATATTGTAAATAAATTATGTGATTTTTGTACCTAGTTATTTACTTATTTTACCTAACATCACGCCTGTTTCCCCAAAGGCTTAAGCACAGTTGTAACATAATAGAAGATTTACATTTCGCCAGTAGTTTAAGTCCTATGCAATAGGAGGTGCGCCTATTGCCATCAACCGGGCCCAAATCAAGAGCCCAGGCTGCTACTGAGAAATTCCTGATGGAAAAACCTGACACCCAATGACACTTTGCCAGACTAGAGAATTGAACCCAGGGATTCATGCTCAGCAATACTACTTACGACCGACCACTCATCACTTTAATGAATCGGCTTAAAATAAGTATTTTTTGAACGTCGTAACTCACAGGAGATCTAAGGAGGAGCTAGACAAGGAGTAATCGCTTTCGAAATGTTGCATACTTCGACAACCACCTTATTTATTTATTTTATTTTATTTATTTAACAATTTATGTACACACTAAATACAGAAAAGAAGAAAGGAACATAAAATAGTACAAAAGTGATGCTTATTTCTAAAGAAATCTCTTCCAGCATACCTGCGAAAGGAGATACTAAAAAAGAGATGTAGACATAGTGTGTAAAAGAAGAAGAGAAAATAGAATATATAAAACGTAAAGCAGAACTATTTAAACATAATAATATAAGAATATACTAAAATACTTATAAATACAAAGTAAAAACATAACAACACTGTAAATACAATAAAATAACTAATAATAAATACTTATGCAGCTATGACGAACCTTTAACAGGAATGACATGCTTTTCGATGGCTGTCTATTGTGATGGCTGACTATTCCCTCGTTTGAGCACTTAGTGGATAGTAGGTATACTTGCGCCGGGAGCAGCAAAAACTGCGTAACCGTACTTCGGGTGACAGATCTCGGCGATAAGCGTAAGTCCATCCATCCATTCATTAATAACTGCCCTGGAGTGTAAATGTGGTGCTGTTCCACAAACGATGGGGCACTTAATATCGTGTCCGGCGTGTCCTGTTGTTTGTTCACTACAGGAACTGATGGACGCTACTGAAGGCGCCAAACTAGTGGCTCAGTTCTGGGCTGAGACAGCTGTCGGCTTCCAGTCTAACCGGATGCAGCTAAATACCAGTATTTTACATGGAGCGACTGCCTATCTGACCTCCACAACCTAGTTATCTACTAGTTAACACGTATTACGACTAAGATACCCGGATACCCCTTGGTGATGTTGTCTTGTCAGACTTCTTATCATTTAATCATTGGATAAGAAGTAGGTATTACAGAGAGGATGTCCTACTTAATTACAAATGATAAAATAAGAATGAATAGACCGGTGATATCATTGATAAGACGATTATTAAGACATGTGACTGATCATAACAAGTCATTAATGTACATAGGTAATCTGGGATTTCCCAAAGAACCTACCAAAGGCGGCGAAAAACCCAAAACTGTTGTAAATAGAACTGAATACGGTGACGTCTACATCTACTGTATGTTCTTCAGTGTGTAGATGGCAATTCAAATCGATTTAGCCCAAAAGTTGGCGACTAGTTTGCCGTTATAAGATTTTAAACTGTCATGGTTCCTAACATTACTATTCACACTAGAAACGGGATATTTACTGATTGATTTGAGTTCCCGATATTTCGGAAAAAGTTCGCGGGCGGACACAGTGAGTTTCGTGTGTCAGGAACAGAATCGAGTTGCGAGTGACAGTGGTAGCGGTACTGACTGCAAAAAATGAACAAAAAAGAGGGTAGACCGATTTGTCTGCTCATAAACACCCACCCGCAATAACTTCAGTTTATCCGTGATCATGGTGCTTGCAACAGCGCCGAAATATCGGTAACTCAAATCAATCAGTAAACATGGTAAATATCCCGTTTCTAGTGTTAATGACAGTTTGTCATTGTCAGTAGCGTCCATCAGCTCCTGTAATGTGCAAACAGCAGGACAGGCAGGATACGTAACCAAGTGTCTCATCGTTTGTGGAATAACACCACATTTACGCTCCAGGGCAGAGTCGTCTATGAATCTCCACCTGAACAGATGAATTTTATGATTAAAAGAGGGGACAGGGTTGGTTTTTCCTTCAGAAATCTGTCAGTCTGGAGTATGGAAGTTGGTGGTATGATACCCTCGCAGCACGTCAATTGTAAGTATTTGGCCGCACCTAATCTCTCTCCGGTCGCGTCCGATTGCCGTGAGATCGGACCTTAAGAGTACCTAAATGAACATAGTGTGTGCGCAACTGGTCTTCAATATTAATATTAATAAACTTTTTACAAAAAAAAAAAACCGATGCTAAAAAGTGAAAAATAACTTGTGCTTCTGTAAGTCGGTGGTAAAAAAATCAATGAAACAAACAAAAGTCAATTGTAAGTTGTCTTTTTGAGAGACCGACTTCCGGAAGTTAAGTTATTTTCCACTTTTTAGTGAATTTTTTGTGAAGTCGCTTAATTTGTGCCAAAAAAAGTCTTTTAAATCAGCCTTTTGTAATTGTGGTATGATGGTATCTCACACAAATTCTTGTCGAGTATTATTTTCTATTGTTAGGTACTAAAAGTAATTAGCAGATCACACGATCATATACACGAAGACGTAGAAGAAACTAAAACTTACGAAATTTAAACAATGGTATCCCGCTTTTAAACAGCGCGCGAAATCGTTGGCCACTAGCGGTTAGCTTGGCGGGTCTCGGAGTCGTAGACGGTATTGCCAGCTCACAAAAAAGTTTTAAAGGCTTTTCGTTTTGTTTGTAAATCACAAACGTGAGAATCCGGGACAGGTCGCTAGATTGGAACAAGAAAATCCTCTTTTTAATTCTACATATTTTGTAGCTTCGTATAAGTGTATTGTAACGCACCCCTCAGAATATTCACTCTCAGCCCATCGTCCCCTGACAAGTTGGTAACTAGATGGCGTTGTACGTTCAGCTCCATTTTCTGAATCGCGGTGTTAAGATTTTCAGGCGTCAAATGACCCTCGCGGGGTACTGTAGTGAATTCATACTTACCTGGCGTAGGGGAAACCGTGATCACGAAGGCGGTCCCCCAGGGCGAGACCAATCATTGCACTGCGGTTAGGTTGACCCCTGCGATTATCCCTAATGTGGATAACTCGGACGTATAATTTTTGGAAGTGAGGGACTGCGTTCGCGCTCATCCCTCTTATAAACTTTATAGAAGAGTGAGGAGTGCTGATGGGAATATACTGCCGAGAATCGGCAAGCAAGAGTGACGGCAGAGTTCTAGGTATCCGTATCCGTATGTTAACAGTCAAATCTTTTATTACACTCTTCATTTTTTTCTTTTATGAAGTTAGCAGGGCACACCCTTTAAAGCTGCGGCACTGAAGTCTTTTCAGTTTGTTTTGGGAAAGTCGGTTCAACAGTAACAGACTACCACAAAGCAAAAAATGAAATCTATGATTTACTTATAACTTGAAATCAAGGCAAAATTAAGTACACAGAAGGTTGTGTACACCTGTAATTGGTACTTACATATGGACCCTAACTTGTATAGAATTATAAAGGGTGTAAGAAGACCCTTAACGAAGTCGAAAGGCACTTGTTCTCCCCGTCTTCGCGATCATTTTGTTGTTCTAAACCATACCTGGGAACCTTCTAGTTACGGAGATATTGGGAGTCAAATTTCCAACTTTTTCACTAGTTTTTTTTTAAATACATGTTTTTAATGTAAGATTTTTACTTTAAACACCTCCACGATCCCAATACTATTCAATCCATCCATCAGCACAATGCTTTGAATTCGTTCCATCGAATCCTACCGTAAAACGTGATTTTTCATCCCAAAAAATGTGTCGTTTTCCAGCAATAATTTTTGCGTAAAGTTACTTAGTTTGATGTACAGAATGATTGGTTGACGGCTTCGTGAAGGGTCTGTTTACATCCTGTATATCGTGAATGAGACTACACAGGAGCGCGGAGCTTCAGCGGGCGATAGATCGGGGGGTCCTGGCGATGTATGTGTGTCTCAGGTGAGCCCGGACTTCACCAAAGGAGTTTGGTGCCCGGAGGCGGGCTGTGCTGGTTGTTTCGCGAACGTCATGCGGAGCGGTTCTCGCGGCTCATCCACCAAGGCGACAGTAGGCTCACGGCAGTGTTTTTTAATGGGTCCAAGCCCACCAACCCGTCTCCCCGGACGGTGCGGTCTGCGAAGGCATTTTCACCGTCTCATTAAAAAAAGAAGGAGCGTGGACCTTGTCACAAGTATAGACTCTTATTATACCCAGCAGTGGGGCTGTGGATGATGATAATGATGAATATTCATTTGATTCATAAATCAATCTAAGGTACAACAAATAAATTACTCAAAACCAATGTTTTAGACAGACTATGACGCAATCACTAAAGAACAATAAGTTACGGCAATTAAAAATTAACATAATTATCTATGGTTTGACAATTACAATACGTTATAGGTACTTAAAATAATAATTAAGAAATGTACACACAATACTGTTAATGAAGTCTGAATCATCATCTGCCTAGCCTTTTCCCAACTATGTTGGGGTCGGCTTCCAGTCTAACCGGATGCAGCTGAATATCAAAATCAAAATCAAAATCAAAGCATTTATTTCCAGTAGGCCAGTTACAGGCACTTTTGAATTGTCGAAACAAAGACAACAGTGAAAAATAGCTACAGTCCCAGTCACAAGGCACAACAACTGTGAAAGTACTGTAGTTGCCAATTCCCTAACGTAGATCTCTATGGAGAAGAACGGGCAAGAAACTCCATGGACACTCTTTTAAATCCGAATACTTTAACAAAACCTTGGTTACATCATTCATTTTGAGATGGTACATTATGTGAGAACGATGCAGCAAGATGTGTACGTTAAAAGTATCTATAGTAAAAACAATTCAAAAATAAAATAATTAATTCAAATAAGCCGTGGCAAATAAGAGATGACCAGTCACAACTGACAGCGCCCGTTCACGAACATGACGCATGTATCAGCACCATTCAACTCAACCATTTTGAAGGGAACTAAATGTTCCGACACACGCGCCACCATCAGCGAGACATTTGAGTGAGCATAACATACTCCTAACCGCCAGGGCACATTCAAGTCAAGAAAAGACGCAGGTTTCCAGCGAATGACAGCTTTCTAGTACATAGTACTCACACAATATGGGCTAGGCGGCTATATAATACTAAAGAGATTGAATCTATACAATGCAAAGATAGTTATACAATCTTCAGCAGCTCCAACAATACTATTTAATGCTATCAATTTAGGCGCCCCTGTTCTTGTGAAGCAGGACCGGCACTGAGCCAAGCATTTTTATCAGTGATATAATCGTCCAACTTGTAATATGCTTTCTTACATAGTGTGCGTTTAATGCATGTTTTAAATTTCGTTTCATTCAGTTCAAGAATTCTTTTGGAATTTTATTATAGCATCTCAAACAGTACCCCATGAAAGATGAGTCTACTTTAGCGAGTCTGAAGCCTACCAGTATTTTACATGGAGCGACTGCCTATCTGACCTCCACAACCCAGTTACTACTGGGTAATACGATACCCCTTGGTAAGACTGGTTGTCAGACTTTTTGGGCCACTGACTACCTAACGACTGTCAAAGATTTACAAATGACACCCGGGACCAACGGCTTAACGTTCTTTCCGAGGCACGGAGGAAACTCGGTATGTAATGGGTGGTTACCCATCCACAGACCAACCTTGGCAAACACGGCTTAACCTAAAGATCGATCCGAGCGGCTGTTATTATTTAGCCACGAGCTCTTCAGTTGGTTAGGTAAAGTCCGGGAAACTAATTGTTGAGAAAATTGATTAAAATTAAACATCTATTTTAAGTAGTCACAATTACTGTCTTTCTTTGACAGGTTGTTGCTTTATCATTTATTTGAAAGACGAAACTTATTTAAATTGTTCGTCATAATATATTTCGTTTATAATATTATTATAACTTAAACAACAGTTTGATTCTTTAAGCAAACTAACAAGTAAAAACAAAAAAACCTAACTCTAATTCAGGGGAGTTTCTGAATATACTTTATTAAATGAATGAAAAACAAGGAAGCTACACACAACTCCGCGGCACGGTTGGCGCAGTGACTAAGCGATTGGCTGCTACGCTGCGTGTCGCGGGATTACCGCACGGAACAAATATTTGAATGGCCTTTAGTTAGTAGTTGTTCCGGGTCTGGATGTTTGTATGTGTGAGTTTAAATGTTTGTAAACGCACCCACGATACAGGAGATATATTCCTAGTGTGGGGCAACGTTTAAAACAAAAAAAATACCTGCGATGCCTCTAGTTCTGCAGATGTCTATATAAGGTCTATCTTTTCGTACACGAAATATTTTAAGAGTAACTTCTATAAGTCGTAAAGTCGCCATAGCAACGAAAAAAAAAATTATGATTGCTTTTATTTTTTTACAAAATTATTATAATTCTAAAATTTTTTGAGACTTTTTGCATAAAACCTTTACTCCCATATTCTAACAATGACAGTAGGTAAATACGACGTAGTAAACTAACGTAATGGATGCTTAAAAATAAGGAGCCAGTATTTATTTTGTGGGTCGAGTCATTTTAAATTATTTATTTTTTATAAAAAAATATACTCAGATAAAAAAAAAAAGCCCTTGAAATGGGTTTGTTATAGCCGTTAGATGATTCCCTGAAAATATTTCGTGTATGAATAGTTAGACCCTAATACGGGGTGGAAGGCACCGATGCGAAAACGTTTACCACGTGTTCAGTACATCATTTGGAGCCCCCCACATAGAAATTTTCATCGGTAATTAAAAAAAGAATCAGCTGTTCCATACATTTTGACCGTGTAGGTATTGCACTTTTGTAGGAAACAGCTGTTTTTTTTAAATTACAACTAAAATGTTCTATGTGGTTTAGAATGATGTATGGTAATGGTAACCGTTTTCGCGTTGGTGTCCCTTCAAAATCAAAAAAAAATAAAAATCAAAGCATTTATTTCAAGTAGGCCAGTTACAGGCACTTTTGAATTGTCGAAACAAAGACAACAGTAAAAAATAGCTACAGTCCCAGTCACAAGGCACAAAAACTGTGAAAGTACTGTAGTTGCCCATTCCCTAACGTAGATCTCTATGTAGAAGAACGGGCAAGAAACTCCATGGACACTCTTTTAAATCAGAATACTTCCACCTCGTATGGTGTAACCATTATGTCACCGTTATATGGTTGAAGCTCCAAGGTCCCGAACAAAGCGCTAGGCTATCACATTTCTCGTGCTAGCCGGTAGTCGGTGGAACTCACTGCTGGCTTCTCTGTTCCCAGATCATTATAATCTGGATCTATTCAAGATTCCAGTGAATCGGTTTCATTTAGGCAAGCGTGCTCCACCGCATCATTGTTTCACATCAGGCGAGAAGCGGTCAAGCGCAAGCCGATGTACGAGTAGTGTAAAAGGATGGTGGCGATTCCCTATTACCATCAGTTGGACCATCTACTCCATCTATCCAATACCTTATCACCAGTTTTAAAGCCAGGTTATCACATTTACGGGTAAAGAGTACCTGTAGTACCGGACTGTCTCATTGGTCGAGTCGTCACGACTGAGCATGAGGTCCTGGCTTCGATTCTCAGGTCGGGCAAAGTGTTAATGGGTTTTTCCATCAGGATTTTTCTTAGTAGCAGCCACGGAGTCTGGATTTATGCCCGGTGGATGGCAAGAGGCTCGCCCCTTATTATATGGGACTTAAACATAACTGATGAAATGTGGGTGTACTATAATTACATCTCTAAACTCTTCGGGAATTACAAGCGTGATGTTATGTTATGAGTACCTATAGTAACCAGTCGTTTATCACCACCGGTCCTTCGGGGATCTAGGACATTTGCGCGAAAGATATATGCGCGAAGGACACTTCCGCGAACCCACTTGCGCGAAAATACATATGCGCGCATGGACTTTTGGGCGATTAGACTTTTGCGCGAATGGACTTTTGCGCCCATAGGCACTTACGCGCATAGACACATGCGCGCAGAGACACTTGCGCGAATGGACACTTGCACGAATGAACTTTTGCGCAAAAGGACACTTCCGCGACTAGATTTACTCGCGACTGGCTACGGTTAATCTGTAGAGTAAACATAACATCATATTATTTCTTATTTTCAATGAGATAGTGCGAGAGAATTGGCAACACTGCCCGATTGACATGTCAAATTATTTTTCGTATCTACCATGAATAGTATTGCCAGATATAATTATTGTTTAATCGATTTACAATAACGATTTTGAACGTATGTTTCAAAATAATTTTACTCTCTGTTCAAGGTTTTGGGTTTCATTAATGTCCATTTTTAAGGTCATTCAGTTGTTTTAATGTCTATTATGACAAATGTATATTGATGTATAGAACATTCTTGTTACTTTGTACAAAAAAGATTAATCAATCGATTCCGATTTAGAAGAACCTCAGTGTTATGTTTACTCTACAGCTAACCTAACCTCATTCGCGCATAAGTCATTCCGCGCATGTGTCTTTGTGCGTAAATGTCCGTTCGTGCATAAGTCCATTCGCTCAAGTGTCTATGCGCGCAACTGTCTGTGCGCCCAAAAGTCCATTCGCGCAAAAGTCTAATCGCCCAAAAGTCCATGCGCGCGTATGTCTTTTCGCGCATGTGGATTCGCTCAAGTGTCCTGATACCGTCCTTCGGAGTATCCTATTACCCAGTGATCAGGTTGTGCAGGATTGATCGGCAGTCGAACCTTGTAAAATGATGATATTCAGCTGCATCCAGTTAGACTGGAAGCCGACCCCGAAATAGTTGGCAAAGGCAGGCAGATGATGAGTTACGAGAAATCGTTTATGAACATGAAGACGTGAATTATAATTTTATTTAGGGTATTTCAATACAAATCTATGAAATAAGTTGATGAGACAAGTGTGTAGCAATTGGTAATCTATCTATTAATATATGTATGGCAACATCTGAGTAAATATCCGTCAAGTTCTTACTAATTATGTACTCAACACATTCTGAGAATTCATGCTAATGTTTTTTCACCTGTATTTGTCTGCTATTTACTATACGTACTAATCATCATAAGTTTCTTTCTATCTGATCCAAATGTATTAGTGGTCAGCGCAGCATGTCTTCTTCTTCCATACTTCTCTATTACTCGTCATCTCAACAGTCACCTTCTTTCTTGCCATATCATCTTTCACGTAATCCATCCGTTTATTTGGATCTTCCTCTATCGTCTATCTAAAAAACTAGATGAGGCCGTTTGCTGGACCGGTGGCTGGGACAAAGTGGATGCGGAGATCTCGGGATGAGGTGTTGTGACGTAGCGCAGAAGAGACCTACGTCCAGCAGGGGACTGTGATGCACTGACTTGATTGAGAGTTGTCTGGTTTTCTTGAAGTCATCATCACCATCAGCCTACGGCAGTCCACTGCTGGACATAAGCCTCTTCAATCGCACTCCACTCAACTCGATTCTCAGCAACTCTCATCCAGTCCAGTTGCTACAAGCCACCCTGCAGAGATCGTCGCTCCACCGAGCCTGAGGGCGTCCCACCTTACGTTTGCCGATTCTCGGTGTTCTCTCAAGAACACGTCTACCCCAACGGTCATCGGTTCTACGGTTAATATGACCAGCCCATTGCCACTTCAGCTTACTTATTCTGTGAGCTATGTTGACAACTCAGGTTTTCTATTCTTTGTCTGTTTCTTAAAATAGTTAGAATGTAACATACGATAAGTTAAAAACCGTTTTAACTTAAAACTACTGTTATAAATTACGAACAGACTAACAGAAGACCCAACATTATATGTGTATATTTTTCGAAAACAATAGGGTAATTGTAATATAAAAATAATATTTATCTTTGTCAAAAATTTTGACAATACGTACGTATGTATTTATAAGTAGGTATATATTGCGTATGCTGGCTTCTATAAATGTATTAGTTTATAATTCTTTCGCGGCCATTAACTTGAAAATGAAGACTATATTTTTATTTGGGATTTTGGTAAGATTATTTTTGGTAAACTTAGGTATTGCTATCGTACAGCATGGTTCTTTTGGAGGTTGTATTAAAGTTAGAAGCGGCAAGTAGGTAAGTATTTTGACTTGACGTAAACACACACAGATTTGGTAATACTAAAAGTTTATTAGATTTACCAATAAAACTAAGTTAGAGCAGTCCCCGTAGCATGACCACCGTAGACAAGGATTTCTTTGACGGAAGAATCGACAAAATGACAGATAGTGCAAAGAAATCTGTCATTGTGTCGACACAATCTGTCATTTTGTCGATTCTTCCGTCAAAGAAATCTTTGTCTACGGTGGTCATGCTTCGGGGGTAGGTTGTATTTGACAACTAGACGCAAGGAAGAAGTGGGCGTGTTAATGACAAAAATTTACTATTTACTTTTTATTGATAGTTACTTTCTTTTTTTCACAGGTTAACAGCGCTCTCTGTGTTCCTCTCGGAGGACGTAAGTATTTATAAAAACTAATAAAATACAGTACCGGCCAAGTGCGAGTCGGACTTGCGCATGAAGGGTTGCGTACCATTTTGGTTGGTTGTTATAGCGGCTGTAGCCGTTTTTGTTGTAGTTGGGTTTTAGTTTTCAACTCTATTTTTTTCCGCAATAACCACGCCTAGATTCAGATAGCATAGTATCGGTCGTTAACTATAAATGAATTTGTTTTTCAGTGAATATGCAGAGTTTCATATTTAAATTCCGATTTTAGTTGGCATCAACCTAAGCGGCAGTGTCCTAGACAGCAGTCAAAGTGGCAGTGGCAGCGGGAGCCTAGGCAGTGACCTGGGCCTGGGGAGCATCCAAGGTGGTAGTAGCAGTGGGGGCCTTGGTGTTGACCTAGGCCTGGGCAGCAGCCAGGGTAGCAATAGCAGTGGGGGCGTAGGCGGTGACCTAGGCCTGGGCAGCAGCCAGAGTAGCAATAGCAGTGGGGGCCTAGGCGTTGACCTAGGCCTGGGCAGCAGCCAGGGTAGCAATAGCAGTGGGGGCCTAGGCGGTGACCTAGGCCTGGGCAGCAGCCAGGGTGGCAACACCAGTGGCAAGCTCGGTGACCTAGGCCTGGGCAGCAGCCAAGGTGGCAATAGCAGCGGGGGCCTAGGCGGTGGCCTAGGCCTAGGCAGCAGCCAGCGTAACAATAGCAGTGGGGGCCTAGGTGGTGACCTAGGCCTGGGCAGCAGCCAGACTAGCAATAGCAGTGGGGGCCTAGGCGGTGACCTAGGCCTGGGCAGCAGCCAGCGTAACAATAGCAGTGGGGACCTAGGCGGTGACCTAGGCCTGGGCAGCAGCCAGGGTGGCAACACCAGTGGCAAGCTCGGTGACCTAGGCCTGGGTAGCAGCCAAGGTGGCAATAGCAGCGGGGGCCTAGGCGGTGGCCTAGGCCTAGGCAGCAGCCAAGGTGGCAACACCAGTAGGGAGCTCGGTGACCTAGGCCTGGGCAGCAGCCAAGGTGGCAACACCAGTAGGGAGCTCGGTTACCTAGGCCTGGGCAGCAGCCAAGGTAGCAATAGCAGTGAAGGCCTAGGCGTTGACCTAGGCCTGGACAGCAGCCAAGGTGGCAATAGCAGCGAGGGCCTGGGCGGTGACCTAGGCCTAGGCAGCAGCCAAGGTGGCAGCACCAGCGGGGTCCCAGGCGGTGACCTAGGCATTAGTGATGGTAAGTTTTATTTATTAAAACGTATCCTGATGGAATCTCAATTGGCTGTTCCGGGTAAAAACAAATATACTAACGGACAGATGAAGGCTTACGAATATTTTTACACGTTGCCCACGTAAGCTTGTGGTAGAAATTTGATAATAATGTTATTTGAACAACATTGTTCTTGTCGGTGAAGATGGATCTGAGATCCAGAGCAGATTGGAGAAATGGCAACAGAAGCTGGAGAATGTTGGCTTGAAAATCAGCAGAACTAAAACGGAATACATGTTCTGCGATTTCGGCGGTCTCTCTAGTTCTGGAGCCATAGCGCTTAATGGCGCGTTTCTTCCTGTCTGCTCCGACTTTCGGTATCTCGGTTAACTCGTGCAAAGCGATGGCGAAATAGATCGTAGTGTAAAGCACAGAATTAACACGGGATGGATGAAATGGCGGCAGGTCACGGGAACAATCTGCGACTCCCGCATTCCCCTTAAACTTAAGGGGAAGATTTATAAAACAATGGTTAAACAATGGTTAGGCTGTCTTGTATGGATCAGAATGTTGGGCCACAAAAGGGATGAACGAAAGGCATTTGCATGTGGCGGAGATGAGAATGCTAAGGGGGATGTGTGGTGTTACGCGAATGGATAAAATAAGAAATGAGTATATAAGAGGAAGTTTGAAAGTGGCGCCGGTGACTGAAAAGTTGTGTGGTAATCGGTCGTCGTGGTATGGGCAGGTGATGCGGAGGAATGAGGAAAATGTTGTGAGGAAAGTTTTAAGTATGAATGTGGATGGGTATATGAGTAGAGGAAGACCTAAGGAACGATGGCTGGACTGTGTAAAGAATGATATGGCAAGAAAGGAGGTGTCTGGCGAGATGACGAGTAATAGAGAAGTATGGAAGAAGAAGACATGCTGCGCCGACCACAAATGAATTGGGGCAAGGGCAAGAGAATGATGATGATGATGTTATTTGAACAATATCAGACAACAAGACTATCATATGTTAGGGCTCAAATGACATAACATAACATCATGTAATTCCCAAAGGGTTACGCAGTACCTAGAAGCACACCAACATTTTGCCAGTTATGTTTAAGGGGCGAGCCTATTGCCATCAACCGAGCACAAATCCAGACTATACTCCTCCTCAAATGACATTGACAGATATTTTATCTCTAACAGCAGCAATCCAACAGCAAAAAATCACTGTAATTTTGACAGCAAAGCCAGATGTGACATAACTGTGATTTGAAAGACAAGAGGGCGGCGGTGTTCACACGCCAAAAGCTCCATGTACAGAGAAACAATTTTGTTGTAGAGTAATGAATTTTAATTTTTCTAGGTCAGGCCAGTCTAGGTGGTTCCCGAGAAGTCAATGCAACCTCTTTATCCTTAAAAGATTCTAAATCCATATCCGTAACGGGACTCTCAAATGGATCTGGGAGTGGAGACGCGTCTGCCTCACTAGAAGCGTCTGGATCTGTTCAGAAAGACGGTAACGGAACTGGCGCGATAGACGGTTTAACATCTGTATCCAAAGATGGTGAGACTGAGTCTGCATCGTTAACCGGGAAAGCATCTACATCTGGACCTAAGAGCGGATCTGAAACCGAATCAGCATCTCTCACTGCATCTAAGGAAGGTTCTGAAAATGGATCAGTTTTTCTTTCTGCATCCAAAGGTACCTCTGAAAAAGGATTAGCTTCTTCCTCTACATCCAAAGATGGTTCTGAAAACGGGCCTGCTTCAGTAGCTGGGATTCCATCTATCTCTGGACCAATAGGAGCTCTTACAGAATTGGGATCTACTGGAGAAGGAGTGGGTATTGGGTCAGGATCCTTGAATACTTCAGGTGCTTATTTTATATTATTTTTGGGTGATATTATTTTCAATGTTTTTTTTTTTGGTAAATCCTGTTCTGGCTGACATATGGCAAAAATGTAGTGTTTACGTTGGATACCATTGTAAAAAAATAAAATCTTACGTTTCTGCTGGAGAGTTATTCCGCCACTTCTTGTGCCGAGCTAAAATACTAGGAAATGGGAACGTTGAGCGTTTTGGTGGACAGTCTTAAGGATGAGGCGCCAGGGTAGCCCGCGAAATTCAAATTTTCTTAGGTTTTTTGTTTTTTTTCGACCTTAAGAAATTTTGACAGTCAAAAAGGGCTGAATCAAACTAACCTGTTCTTTTTTGTAGTTATGTAGGTGCTAGAAAATATTCATAACCTTACTTGAATAATTTTAATGACTTTGATTTTTTTCGTTTGGTGGCAATGAATAAGGCACGGTCAATGTTGATGGATCTGGTGTATCTCTACCTGGAGTTACTGGTGCTTTAGAAGACGTTGTTGGGAACGCAACGGAAACTGCATCTAAGGTTGGATCTGTGACAGGTGAGATAATTAATGTAATTCTTTTAAAAATAGTGGCCTGCAGGCAGAAATACATGCTGTGCTGTAATTAGAATACAAATAACAAAATACTTTTTCGCAAATACGACTCCAAAATAATTTCAAATATTGTGTTTGAAATACAAAATACTGTAATTTAGCCTTTTAAAATACAAATTACGAAATACATTAAGATCTTTTGATTGCAATAAATTTTAAAAATAAAATATATTATATTATATTTTATTTATTATCAAATTAAAAAAAAAAAATCAAGAAAGATGTATTTTGGAGCCATATGTACTCTATTTGAAATACTAATAACAAAATACCTCGGCATCAGGTATTTGAAATACCAATATCAAATTACATTATTTTAATTACTGCCCAGCTCTGCAGGCAGATTAGCTGCCTGTATACTAAATAGCTTCTTCAACTACAGTTAAAAAAACATTTATTCATTCAGGTAATGCAAATGGATCGGACAGATCTGAGGATAAAGACTGTGAAGGAGAGGCGAAAAGCGAATCAAGTGGCGTCGGTACGGGAAGTAAGTGTTATTTTATTAAACAGTCCCTGGAAATGTATGGCAGCAGGATGAATTACATAACATAACATCACGCTTGTAGTCCCCGAAGGTTTAGGCAGAGGTATACCTAAGAAACACCCACATTTCGCCAGTTATGTTAAGTCCCATGTAACTCGCCAAATACACAGAAACGGCATAATGTGAAGGCGCGGCGCAGGCGCAGCGCAGGCATGATGCCTCTTCAAAACGTATTCATACAAAATGTACGTAGGCGACGTGTCGTGAATTACACTCAAGCGGCGCGGTACAAGCGTCAGGCATGCCGTTCTTTCGTGTCGTTATAAATTCCACGCCTGCGTTGCGCCTGCGCCGTAACCTTGCGCCGTTTCTATATAATTCGCGCCTAATAGGGCGAACCCATCGCCAATAACCAGGCATAAAATCCAGACTCCGTGGCTGTTACTGAGAAATTCCTGATGGAAAAACTCAATAACACTTTGCCCGACCCGAGAATCGAACCCAGGACCTCATGCTCAGCAGTGGCGATTGCGACTACTAGACCAACGAGGCAGTGAGATATATTATCAAAGTGTTCCTGAAAATGTATTGTGGGAGATGTGACTGATTCTGTATCAGACTGATGATTCTCTATTCTGAAAATATTGTTAGTAGGTACCTAATTATTCATGTGGATTATTCATTGATTAGAATTGATTGATTAAACTTGCAGGGGGTGTAGTCTCAAGGGATGAATCAGGCAATTGATTAAGTTTCAATTGTAACAAAACGTTCGGGAAGTTGCGTGGTATCTTCTCGTCCAACTTACCGCAGTCTCAAGACGAAAGTCTATGACCAGTGTGTGTTGCCAGTGATTACATACGGGATCGAAACGTGGTCGCTCACAATGGGCCTCATCAGAAGACTTAAAGTCACCCAAAGGGCAATGGAGAGGGCTATGCTCGGAGTTTCCTTGCGTGATCAAATCAGAAATGAGGAAATCCGCAAGAGAACCAAGGTTACCGATGTAGCCCGAAGAATAGCCAAACTTAAGTGGCAGTGGGCAGGGCACATTGCTCGCAGAACGGATGGCCGACGGGGCCGGAAAGTTCTGGAGTGGCGACCGCGAACTGGAAGACGTTGCGTTGGAAGGCCTCCCACTAGGTGGACCGATGAAGGTTGCAGGGATCCGCTGGATGCGAGACGCACGGGACCGGTCAATGTGGCGACACTTGGGGGAGGCCTTTGTCCAGCAGTGGACGTCTGTCGGCTGAAATGATGATGATGATGTAACAAAACAAAAAGTATTTAAAAAAACCGGCTAAGTGCGTGTCGGGCCACGCACAATATAGGGTTCCGTAGTTGCCCATCAAAATATGCGGATTTGCCTCCGAACGATGATTTTTATTGTAATAATAAAAAACAAACTTACATTTGCAGTTGAAAAATCAAAAAACCTTGTACTTTTCGAGATTTTATTTTACCACTTTGTCGGGCTAACTAAAATCTGTATATTCATGCCAAATTACAGCGTTCTTGTACTAAGAGTCTTTGAGCTAAGCTGCGGACAGACAGACGGACATGACGAAACTATAAGGGTTCTTTTCCATGTTGACTACGGAATCCTAAAAATCATAGCACTGCGCTGGGGTCAATTGAATGTTAAGCGCTGTTTACCGAGGACGATCGGTGATGGAAGTCGTTGACAGAAGAGCCTTTAGTTTAAAAAAAAGTGTTTGAAAAAACTAAAAAACCCGATTGATAAAAAATTAAAAACAAACAAAGAAACACTTTTTAAATTAAACAAAAGTTGACAACAGGCGGGCCCCATTTGAACATAAAATTACGAAAATGAAACTTTTGTTTCACCAAGACGAATCCAACGACGTATAATTTATCCAAATCCGTTTACTCGTTCAGGAGTTATAAGGGAACAAAGAAACGGACATACATTCATACAGGTTAAACACATAACCCTACTTTTGGGCTTCGCCGCAGTCGGGTAAAAATCATTGTCATCATTTTTTTCCTGCCTGATTCGTATTCTAGCTTTTTATAAAAAGGTGGCGTAATATCTATTTGTAACTGTTTTCAGGCAATTCCACAGACCTAACTGGCGGTGTCAAAAATGCTCTTGACGGGAAAACAAGTTTAGGATCCGGTAATTTATAGATTATAGATTATCTGTTTACCAAATTTCATCAAAATCTGTAGTTTTTGAAAGAGTAACAATCATCCCTTCGTCCTCAACAACTATCACTTTTATAATAGTAATAAGTATTGCTGTTACCTTTTTACAACGTACAACGATTGCTCCATAGATGGCAGTACCTACTTACTTATCGGATCCGGTCATTGGTACGGACATAAAATGAATCGCAAGCGCGCCAGTGGTGACGTCACGCGACCTAATTACCAGTCTACCCACACCACAGTGTGCTTCTACAGAGTCGTGATGTTTACAGTTCGAGGCGACGACGACATTCAGTGCCATCTTCTGCCTACATGATTTACGAACCTAACGGAATAAATTCTCACATTCCGACATACTTATTATTCAATTTTGGATTGTTATTTTTGTTTCTTCTTTCTCAGAGGCTTCGGACATAACCAGCAGTGTCCACAAATCGCTTGAAAGTGGTGTAGGTGGCGAATCCGGTAATATACTAATCCGTACTGTTACAACCAACATAGCATTTATTCGCATTCGGCATTTCAATCAAAAATCCAATACAATTCTGACATTTCCATGATTATCGCTGATAGAATGAAAGGGCCTAGGCCCTAGACAAAGTGGTTTGCTTTTTTATTTGTTCTCTTATTGCCAATCTGCCTTCAGCAAGCATGGTGAGGCCTTGCCTTGCCATAAGTTAGAAATTTATTAATTTATTCAGCTTACACAACAGAATACTGACAGGTTTAACTTCGGGTCCCAAACTAGGCATATCCTGTGTCTTGGTGACCCAGACAATACACAAAGTTAAAAAACTTACAATGTTCTGTTAGTGCAAGAAAAATAACTTAGATTAATTATTATGAGCAAAATGTGACCAAGGAAAAAAAAACAAAAAAAAAAAAACGAATGATAAATTACATTGAAAATAGCTTAAATTAATAAGCAAAATGTGATTACAGAAGGAAAAATTAAAATAAGGTAATAATTTATAACATCGAAAAAAAACATGGGTAAAAAAAGAAAAAAACCATTGAAATCAGTTGGAGTAGTGTTCATCTTAGCATAACGATGGCAAAAAGTTTAAATATGTTTAGCCCAAAACTCAGACACGCGAACCCCGCTCACTGATGCAGTAAATATCACCAAGAAGGTGTACTGTAAACTGTTATTTATTTGATAACTGTTTGACAGGTTCCACGGACTTAGGAAGCAACCTTAGCGTCGAAGCTTCAGCGAGTGTAGGTGCTGAAACAGGTACGAAACAATGTTGGAGTCGGCATCCAGCCTGACTAGATGCAGCATATGCCCCATTGCTATGTTATTATAAACCAATTTAAAATATTTTGACAGGGGAAGCCGCGGGGCCAGCTGGTGGTATTGCCAGGAAAGTTGAAGAGGCTGTCGGCGCTGTTGGCGGCGTAGTCGGTACGTATACAGGTGTAGCAGAAAGTGTATCGTCATATGAAAGCATATGCTGCAGACCATCAAACTGAACAATTTTCTCCATGGGTCCAATATCCTAAATGCGAAAAAATTATTAGCTGTCCCATACAACATTTTAATACCTACTCGACCCAAATGTATGGGACAGCTAATAATTTTTTTCATCGTTTTATTTGTGCTTTTCAAAAGATTATTAAATAATTTGTTTATTTATTTACAGGTATCGGTCTTGGCCGTTGAAAAACATTGAACTGAAGGTAATTTATTAGAATTTTTTAAAAAAATTGTTGAAGAATTTTTGTTTGTTAACACTATTATTTTTATTATTTATTTTTCAAGGTCTTTATTTATATAATGTTAGAATACAGTCTGCTTACAAATGATCTTATTCTATTTGTTAGCCAGTCAGGATTTAGTTTGTTACATAGGCTAAATATATCGCCTTTTTAAACATCAATACATATTATTATTACCTTATTAGGTGTTGACTTAACATATTGATTAACATCGATTAACTAAGTATGTGCAGGTCTTAGTAATGACCCACATAATATTTAAAAACACTATTATTAACACTATTATTAAGACTAAAAACGGGATATTTACCATGTTTAGTATTTAGCCCGAACCGCTCATATCCGACGAACAAATATATTTTGGATATCAGCGGCACCACCCCACAGCAGAATACCGTAGGACATAATTCAAATTCAAATTCAAACTCAAAATCTTTATTGCTAACTATGTGTACATAAATAAAGTTCTTAACAGAGGATATCAGTTCTTAGAACATAGTGGCCCTGTTAGGGCATTGCAATTTCATCATGCATATATGCTTATAATTGTAACAGTAACAGTTGAACATGCATTATTTACATTCATTAATTAAAAAGAAAAAAGTTATAAATATAAAATTTTGTATAGGACATCGTTTTAATTACATTATATAATTTTATCATTTACATCATATTAATTATAAATACATAATACCATAATCTGTGAGTTCCCGATATTTCCCGATATTTTCGATTTGTCTGCTCATAAACACCCACCCGCAATAACTTCAGTTTATCCGTGATCATGGTGCTTGCAACAGCGCCGAAATATCGGGAACTCAAAGAAAACAATAAACATGGTAAATATCCCGTCTTCTAGTTATAATAATTTTAGTGACCATGAAAGTTTAAAATCTTTTTCTTACGTTTTTTGCAATTTGCAGGTTTTATGTTGATGGAAATATGATTCGCGTCCGTAACACGTATGTAGTTACAGAATTATAATCATTAAGATCATCAATACAACCCTCTAAGTTCATTTAACCCCATTGAATTACTTTTTCATGAAATTGTTATTAAATGGGGTTAAATGAATTATCGTCATTCTGCCTCAATTCAATAAATAAAAAAACCTGCAACTTGTAAAAACGCTACATTATTTTGTTTCAGACTCCTCATTTGGACCTAAAGCGTTATAACATTAAGTATAAGAATATCCAAGGTGCTAACGTTATTGTAATATCATTTTACAAATAAAGAGTTTGTAAAACACATTCTATTTGTCTTTATTTTTGTCCTCTAAATTCATTGTCAGCCGGAAGGCGTCCACAGCTGCACATAGGCCCAAGCGTCACCGCATCGATAGGTTCTGAGGCTCTAAACCAAGTGACATTAGCTAACGTAAACCTTACATCAATCCTGTTGACAGTCGTTAGGCGCGAATTATACAGAAAAGGCGTAAGGAGAAGGCGCGGCGCGGGCGCAAACTTCCTCTAATATACTCATTCCTTACTTTATCCATTCTTTCCATCTCTACATACTCGTCTACGCTACGTGCAAACATTTTCCATCCATCTTCTTTACAGGCCAGCATTCTGATCCATACAGTATGACAGGTCTAATCACGAACTTGTATACATCATCTGCCTAACCTTTTCCCAACTATGTTGGGGTCGGCTTCCAGTCTAACCGGATGCAGCTGAATACCAGTATTTTGCATGGAGCGACTGCCTTTCTGACCTCCACAACCCAATTAGTCTGGGTAATACGATACCCCTTAGTAAGACTGGTTGTCAGATTTTTTGGGCCACTGACTACCTAACGACTGTCAAAGATCTACAAATGACACCCGGGACCAACGGCTTATTAATGTGCTTTCCGAGGCACGGAGGAAACTCTGTATGTAATTGGTGGTCACCCAGCCACAGACCAACCAAGGTAACATAAAGATCGACCTGAGCGGCACGGACTACTATACGCATTGACCAATAGATACGTAATAAAGAAAAGTAAGTAGGTAATAAGAGAGATTAGGTAATTTTGAATGCGGGTAATTAAATAGGTATCTATTTCTACTATCTGAATGATTGTTACAAGATTATAGTGAATGGACGCAAGTTACTACTCGAAAAATAACCTAATCAAGGATACAAGATTTACCTTGTCAGTGAATCATTTTTATTAATAAACTGTACTAAAGTTTGTTATCAATTTATCAATGAACTGATCGATAATGTTTTGCCGCACTGGCCACGACATTTTTTAAAATTAATCATGTTTTGTGAATTATTTATTATTATATTTGGTATCTATCAGTTAGTCAGTGGGTCTAAATATAGTTTTTATCAGTTATTTTTGCACTAGTGCCTATTGTATTGTATAAAAAAGAAAGAAAGAAAAAATATTTATTTGTCGCAGGGACATGACGTGCATCATACAAAATGACAAAAAAGTAAACACTATACTATAAATTCAACATTACGGTACAAAAAAAGAAAAAAGTTAACAGCTTGCACGTCGTGACTGCGACAAGCAGGTTACCACTCAGCATGATGCTGTGCTATGGGGGGCGCACAGCTCAGCGCTGGTTTTCAGTGGTCACCCGTGAAAAAACGTACGGAAGCCAAGACAGCACGGGCTGGTGTCCGCAACTCCACGTCCAGGCGCGTATTTTGCGTGCGGGCGTAAGATTTATTCGATCCACCCTAACTCCCCGAAACACTAGTGCCTAATGCGTCATTAATTCCCAAGCATAAAAGAGGGCTGTGTCAAAACTTTGAAGTATCCCAAAATATTTCGGTGTTACTCTGGACAGGTCACTAAGAGCGAAGCCACACTGCTCCGTTGCGCTATGTTGCGTCGTCGCAACGTTGCAACGCTGCGTCATTTTACATATATATTTTAAAACATGCCACCAATCTCCGTTGCGTTGTCGAACGAAAATCTTGCGCTGCGACGTCGCAAGGCAACGCAACGGAGCTGTGGCTTCACTCTAAAATTCAGCGAGAACTGCAGACAACAACATCAAGCAGAGGGTGCACAACCATAATAGTCTTTTACATCGACTAGTATCATTAAAGTGGGGTGCTTCGCCAAACGTCATACGGACTACTGGGCAGGCGCTAACTCTCTCTACGGGTGAATTTGCGTGCCCCGCGTGGAGTCGCTCAGCCCATCCAAAGTTATATACAGCTCAGTAAAAATATCAGTTGCCAATGACAAAAGAAAGGTTATCTTAAAATTTAGTTTTTAAATGCAAAAAAGTTTTCTTTTTCCATTTTTAGTTGTTATTTTCTATACAAACATTTGCGAACAGCTCCAATGAGACAGCGAGGTTTCGGGGTAAACGAAAATATCATCGATCTGTACAATTTTTACATTTTTGTTGATTTTTCAAAAACCGCTCGACCGATTTCGATCAAATTTAAATTAAACCTTTTGAAACAAAAAAAGAATTTTCCAAATCGGTTCAAACGTCTTTGAGAAATCGGTGAATATACATAAAAAAAAGATGCCGACGAACTGAGACCCTCTTCTCCTTTTTTGAAGTCTGTTAAAAAACACGTAATCATTGAACAAAATCTAAAAAAACTTGAAGTATGCATTTCATCGAACAAGTCGTAAAAGCTACATACGCTCCACACAGGCTCTTCAAAACACCACCAAAGGTGAGAAGCAAACTCCGGAAGAGAAGCAGCCACCACCTCCCGATTACGTTAAACCCCAAGAACATTGGGCCTCCCGGACATGATCTCCAGTGGCCTGTTTAGAAAGCACTTAACCGATTGCGCACCCAAGTAGACCGATGTAAAAATAATCTGGGAAAATGGGGAATTAAAGGTCCTTCCGGAACACGATGAATGAAGAAAACATGAAGGAAAATATTCCGACACACGGTGTGAATGCGGTGCCTCAGACCAGACGATATCCCACTTGCTGGAGTGCCCGAAGTGTCCCAACACCTGCACTTTAGAAGACCTAAAAGACAACACAGACGCCGCGATTAACATGGCCACATACTGGGCCCAAGAAACTTGCACAAGTCCCACCATCGACACGAAAGAAGAAGATAGAACAAGGCTGCCAATGATAATGATGACTGCCTATCTGACCACCTAGTTATCGAACGTTATTGAATGAGTTGTTATTACTTATAGAATATTACAACACTATGGAAGCTTAAACAAAACAATCACGGATTAGTCAGCAAGTTCCGTCTAGTTACATATGTTTATCATTGGTTGATCGTGTAATTGGTATCTAAGATAAGTTCGCCTATATAAGCGAAAATGATTATTAATTTTAATTATTTACTAACCAGTTTCCAATAATGGAGAAGACAGTGGCTCTACTTATATTCGTGTTGGCTGCAGTAGCAGGTAATTATTTTTTTAGAATAACTTTTAGCGTTGGCCTACTCACGGTGGGGCAAGGTGGGGCACTTGCCCTACCCTGTTCTCTGAGCCGAAGACAAGAATTTTTAGGCAAAATTAATATAATGACAAAATTAAATATTAATTTGGGTACATTTTTCACATTAAAATAAAAACTTGGTTAAGTTTAACAATGACAGAAAACCGTCTTGTCGGCCTCTGTATGATGAGTGGGCATAGAACGAGGATTCTGGAAGCACAACTACATTCGAAAACGAAATTTCAGCTAGATTTAGCCAGAACCCTCGCAGGTTATTAATGAAATAAGATGTAGTGCAGTCGATAAAACGTATCAGTCAGTAAATAGAAATCATTTTTAATTTCCTACTACTTAGTTTATCGAGCTCGTGGCTAAATAATAACTGCCGCTCGGATCGATCTTTAGGTTAAGCCGTGCTTGCCTAGGTTGGTCCGTGGATGGGTGTCCACCCATTACTTACCGAGCTTCCTCCGTGCCTCGGAAAGCACGTTAAGCCGTTGGTCCCAGGTGTCATTTGTAGATCTTTGACAGTCATTAGGTAGTCAGTGGCCCAAAAAGTCTGACAACCAGTCTTACCAAGGGGTATCGTATTACCCCGTTCTAACTGGATTGTGGAGGTCAGATAGGCAGTCGCTCCGTGTAAAATACTGGTATTCAGCTGCATCCGATTAGACTGGAAAGCCGACCACAACATAGTTGGGAAAAGGCAGGCAGATGATGACTTAGTTTATTTACTTTAACCCCACCCCTTTCAATATGCTGGGTACGCCCGTGACTTTTAGTCTACTGGTGCGAAGTCTCGTAGGGGTTTTCCATCAGGACGTTCTTAGTAGCAGCAGGAACTCAAGTTTTGTGTGGCTCACTCCCTATTTTATTACATAGGACTCAAAAACATAACTCGCGAGTGGCAGCATTTGGGTGTTCTAAAAGTGCACCTCTGCCTAACATTTTGGGGATTACAGGCATCATGCTATGTGTAAAAAAACCGACCTCAACAAAATGAAAAACAAATTTAATGTGGCTATGGTTTTATACGGGGTGTTTGGGTAAACGTAGGGAATACTTTAAGGGACTAAAGTACTCATAAATATGATCAACTCTTACTATGGGGCTAACTATGAAATATGATTAAAAAAATCTGCTGTTGCCTACATTTTTTCGAGTTACGCGACCAATAATGTATGTAGCAACTGATATTTTTTCGCGATTTCATGGTTGGTCCCATAGTAAAAGTTACTTATTTTCATGAGTACTACACGCCTCTAAACTATTGCCCACGTTTAAAAAAACATCCTGTAGAATTTTTTGTCAGCGATTTCCGAAAATATAAATGCCACACCTGTTCCTATTTTGAAGTCAAAATGACTACTGTAAGTCTTTTTACTATAGTGTTACTCAAAGACTGGGTTGTGGAGGTGAGATAGGCAGTCGCTCCGTGTTAAACACTGGTTTCCAACTCCGTGCAGACGGACTTCAACGACCCCAACTTAGTTAAGAAGAAGTTAGGTCGATCAAGTATACCGAAGTCTGAAGTATAGTTTTTAAAACCTTTTCATTCCAGCCCTCCCCCATCAGACAATCATCAGGAAGCTGGACTCCGGTCCGCGTCACCAATACGCGCAGGATTCTGCCGGGCAGCTGCACCTGGTAGACCTCTGGGGAACCATCAGCGATGTGGCGGAGGCCGTCAGGTACAACCCTGATACGCAGAATGTTTACCATCTCTTTACCAGGTAAGTCACATTTGTGATGCTCTACAGTAAAGTCCGGTGTGTATTACTCGCAACCGACGTGTGTGTATGACCAGATGTATGAACGATCATAGAAGGTGGCGTTCTGCAGTTTCCGAGGAAATTTTATGTGGAACAGACTCACAACAAACTCCTACACTTAATTTATTTGCAAATAAATGTTCCAGAAAGGTGTGGTCATATAACAACAACTTGGAACCAACATCGGTTTTTTTATTAGCCTTTTCTGTCCCATTGCTGGGCAGAAGTCTCCCTCCCCCACTCTTTTCCAGCTCTCTCGGTGTATTGCCCTCTCTGGCCAATCAGACAGGAACGAGTCCAAATCGACACGCCCACGTTTCTTGGGCCTGCCTTGGTGGTGACGACTGTCTTCAGGCACCCACTGTGTGACGATTCTAACCAACATCGTAATCAGAAAAAAAATAATCAGATGTCCAATACATTTAGGTCAAAATTGAAGTTTTTATGGGACAGCTGATCATTTATTCATGATGACGATGGTGATTCTATGGAGAGAGTTGTTCAAATTGATGGTCTGCATTTTCTCCACGAATAAGTACCCTAAAATAAAACTTTGCTTACAGGAGGAACCCGCTAGTTAGCCAGGTGCTGGTCCCTCAGAACGACGCCCTCATCTGGTCCTCTAACTTCAACGCTACCCTCAAGACTGTCGTTCTCATCCACGGTTGGATAGATAACGCTACTGCCAACTTCAACAGAGTGTTGACCCCTGGTGAGAACTCTTACCTAACTTACCAAGACAACATTTATACCTGTCCTATTTTGGGGTTCCTTGGGTTCTGAGTTGAACACGTACACAATTACGGACAAATGTATGCACTGACTAGGCAGGTCCACTAAAATCAGTATGGTTCGTTCTTCAAAAAACGATCTCAGGCACTAATCTGCATCGGGCCTGTGGACGGTGGGTAATGGGCTAGTTCTCCGTCCGTCCGTCTTATGACGACAGTCCGTATCGACGGCGCGTTTGTTCCACGCACGCCTCAAAGAGATGTCAGAAAATCATATGGTGTCAATCGATTTGTTATTATGGCCCGGGTAACATAGGCTACATTTTAACCGACTTCAACAATAGGAGGAGTCGATTTTACCATGTGCACCTCGAATTTTATTAGAGCGTGATTTGTCAGTAGTCGGGTTTTTTAGGTGTACCACACAAATTCTTGTAGCTTCTAGACAGCTTTTACATTCGGTACTGGCGAGCGTAATGAGAATTGACTAATCAATTTCTTTTCCTCAGCGTTCTTGGAAGCTGAAGACGTGAACGTCATCGTGGTGGACTGGTGTGCTGGGGCTTGCACCTTCAACTTTGTCGCAGCTTTGAGGAACACTATTGCTTCAGGTAAGCATTATTGTAGTGGTCTAGGATCTCTGTGTGAGGGGCTCGTGCCTTAATAATAACAGCCGTACGGTTCGACCTTCTCTCTCTTCTGTTAAACAACTCTTGTCGAAATATTTTTTTGTGTGGGACACGTACGCCACATTAGTCCCAAAGCACTGCTCCTGAAAGCTAGAATCATCAGTGGCGACCACCAGAAAAGCGCCGAGACAATGAAACTTGACGAAGTCCCAGAGAATTTAACTGTCTTGGATCCCGCAACGAAATTAATCACAAAAGAAAAGCGGAGGAGTAGCAAACACATAATTTCCAAATCGGTTTATGAATGAGTGACCATCTATTACATACCGAGTTCCTTTAGTACCTCGGAAAGCATCTTAAGCCTTTGGTTCTAGTCAACATTATTTTGTGTCTTTGTCAGTATTTACGGGAAATCCGAAATCTCAATGTCTTACTAAGCAGTATCGCTGTATTCCTCACTAACTGGGTTGTGGAGGTCAGATAGGCAGTCGCTCCAAGTAAAATACTGGTATTCAGCTGCATACGGTTAGACTGGAAGCCGACCAAAACATATTGGGAAAAGGCTGAGCAGATGATGATGGTGGCGAAATACAGACGAATTAATGCCCATTTTGGTGTAACTGACAAAGTTTCAATTTCTGGTAACCTCTGTTATTCTATTTACATATTATACCCTATAACTGGGTAGTGGAGGCCAGCACGCGTAGTTTTGCCACCGTAGAAACGGGTTCTGTCGAAAGAAGAATCGAGAAAATGACAGATAGTGAAAATAAATTTTTCATTATGTCGATTCTTCCGTCGACAAAATTCGTTTCTGTACCTGCTTACTTTATTATCTAAACCCTAAACGTTTTCTCTATGTTCCCAGGCGAGGGTGTGGCTAGGTTCATCACTTGGCTGAACAACGCAACCGGGGCTGACCCCACTAACTATCACATCACCGGTTTCAGTCTGGGAGGTCAGCAGGCTGGCGTCGTCGGGAGGAACCTTGGCGGAGTGGTTGATTACATAAGCAGTAAGTAATTATAACTCTTTTTGCTCACTCAAATTTCAGGTCCAGCCTGTCCCTTTGCTGTCCTCCCAAGCGACCCCACAGGGCTACACCCCACAGGGGGTGCCCTTAGCGCGCAGTCGCTCAGTTCATAAGTTATTTGCCCCTGGCTGGAAGCCTTACTCTCAAGGCACCGTCAGGATAGTCCCGTCAAGCAGAAGGTAGACCTGCTAGATGCAATGTCCAAAAAGAAAGAAAAAAAAACCTCTTTTATGTAAAAACAAATAAACATCTGTCACTTTGCTAGTGGTCGCAAGCGATACTGCGGAGCATGAAAGCCTGGGATCGATTCCCAAGTTGTGCTCAAGAGTTTAAAAGTCGGTGGTGTGACACGTCCTTGCGTCGGAAATCACGTAAAGCCGTCCTGCGCGTGATTTCTCACTGGTGGTGTCGAATGTCATTCCATCGGATTATGAGAGCAAAGGAACAGAGTTTTCGCACACATTTGTGCACTATGATATGTCCCTCCTGCATATTTTGCGTATCTTCGTTGAGATTGGTTGAAATTTGGTCGAGAGAATATACATATGTCGGATTGTCAGGATTTATTCCGTTAGGTTCGTACATCATGTGGGCAGAAGATGGGTTTCGTGCAATAAAAAAACACTGGTTGCGATACACTGTTTCTATTAAACTAATAAAATACTTGAAATTACAATTTAACACAATAACACGGGGCGCAATGAATCGGGTACAGTTCCGGGACGTCTTAACTCCGCTGCGATTAGACATTCAATGTCGTCCTCGCACGCTGTGGTGTAGGTAGACTGGTAAGTAGGTTGCTTGATGTCACTACTGACGTGCTTGCGATTCATTTAATGTCCTTACCAATGACCGGATCCGACACATATATTATTACTGGTGAACATTTTCTGTCTCTAACCACCGTTCCTCCTCCAGGTCTGGACCCAGCTGGCCCCGGCTTCGTAGACAACGAACACAAGTTCAATGCGACCGACGGCAACTACACCGAGGTTATTCACACCAATGTTGGGGTCTCAGGGTACGTGGGACCGCTTGGGGATGTCGATTTCTACCCCAATGGTGGAGTTGACATGCCTGGCTGTGCCACTGTCGGCTGTGATCATGACAGGTGGGTACTTTATAATCTTGGGCTTTTTCAGCAATTTTCAATAGTTAGAAGTGTATGTACCAATAAAACAGTTAATGAGCGTTAACGTGTTACGGCATTTCATACAAACTTTGAAGTGATTTTTTTTCGAAATGACTGAACCGATTTTAATGAAACTTCGTACGCATAAGCAGGATACATAAATCTAAAAACTTGACAGAGGACATTTTCGAAAAATAGTGTTACAGCTAAATTAGACCGATTTTAGATTTTCCATAGAAACGTCCAATTAACATTTTTTTTTAAACAGACATTTCGAAAAGTTCTTTGTCAAGTTTTTAGACTTATGTATCCTACTTATGCGTACGAAGTTTCATTAACATCGATGTAGTCATTTCGAAAAAAATCACTTGACAGTTTGTATGAAATGCCTTAAGACGTTAACGCTCTTAATATCAAGTCAATTATTTATTCGTCCTTAAACGACACTGTTAACAACTGATTACACTGACTGATTTAATAAATACTTCTCTTAAATTTTTAACTTCTAAATCTATTCCCTCTTTCAACGATCGGTATCCTACCCAAATACTTCAATATGGCCGACCGCAGTAAAAAAAATAAGCTACGGACACAAACTATTATGCCACAAATAAGTGGCCAGTATTATATAAATATATTTATTTTAAACAATTAATTTAATCTTGCTAATTAAATTATTCCAAATATTTTTAGACGAAAAAATAGCAAAGAGTCGCGTACAGACATCGCGAGGCGTGCGTTGCGAATGGTTCGTCTCGCATGCCTCGGGCTGTGTGGACGTGTATGCTCACAGTGAGCATTCCCGTCAGACGATCATTGAAAACGCCTCAGTGCGAGCTCAGCTTGAGCATGTGTTGTTTGGGACGCATGCATAAATGAACCCTCGTATGCCTCAGGTAGAGGCATGCGTGACGAACCATTCACGACGCTCGCCTCGCGATGTCTGTACGCGACTTAGGACTGACTTTCTATAACCTTAAAAGGCACCCAGGATGCAAGCTCTTATGGCTTCTATTATCTTCTGCGTTGGTTCTCTACCTATTAGTTTAGCTACAAAATCGACCCGATGCAATTACTACAAATATTCGGCTTTCATTTGTCTCACTAAACTGGTAAACTGCTCTATCACTGCAGAATCACCCCCGGGTCGGCTCAACGCAATTTTAGTTATCGTGAGCGGCCTTTTTACGAACGCATATCTTCATACAGAGTGTAAACAGACCCTTCACGAAGCCATCAACCAAGCATTCTGTACATCGTAACTCTATGCAAAAAAATTGCTGGGTAAAAAGCTTTTTTTTGAGGTGAAAGATCACGGTTTACGGTAGGAGTCCAATGTAACGCACTCAAAACATTGTGCTGATGGATGGATTGAATAGTACGGGGATCATGGAGGTGTTTAAAGTAAAGTTCTTTCATTAAAAACATGTACTTAGGTATATAAACTTGTGAAAAAGTTGGAACTTTGACTCCCAATATCTCCGCTTATTTGGTCTTCCTCTACTCTTATAGCCATCCACATTCATACATTCATTTTCCTCACTTCTCCGCATCACGATAACCGATTACCACACGGTAGTCTCATATTCTTCTTTTTACAATTGACTATGCTTTTCACAGATGCTACTACTATCTCGCAGAATCTCTGCGGACTGGAGGATTCACAGGTCGCAGATGTTACGACTACCAAAGTGCTTTAATTGGAAATTGTAGTTCTTCAGTAACGTTACCTATGGGAGGCGTGGCTCCTAAATATGGGTAAGAAAATACATAGATTTTCATTGTAATCGATTTTAAATATGGAGGAGGTTCTATGTTGGGCTGTATATTTTTTTTTATGGATGCTCATTGATATTTCCTTCAATTATGGACAGACTAGCTTTTCCCCTCGGCTTCGCTCGCGCTAATTTAGAATTTGACAATCAATTCGGGTTGTACTCTGCCTGTAATAATATAATTCAATCATGATTCGAAAGACACGTGGCGCCATCTATTATCATAAGAACGTTATTGTGGTTTTCCTCGGGAACTGTACTTCTTTTCGGGATGATAAGTACCCTATGTCCGTTTAGTTTAGGCGCAGAACGCCTAATTCTCAAAATGGCAACAGAGTCGCAAAAGGACTAGTTCTCAAAACGGCAAATTCTCTGAATGGCCAATTCTCTAAAAGCCTTAATTAATACTCAATACTCAATACTTTATTGCATTCCATAATGTATACAAGGCTGGTAGGTAAATTATAGAGAAACAATTATGGACCCTGTCGGGCACAGCAAGTTAGTTTTTAGAGGAGAGGATGAAGCGCTTTTTGTTTAAAAACATAATAATATTGAAATTAAGGAGTAAATCTTATATTTAGATATTTAAGCAGATATTATTTATGAGTAGATTTATATTAATTTTGTTTATTATTAATATTTCTATATTTATTTATTTATTTATATATTTATTTATTTATTATTAATAGATATTTTCTAAATTATAAATTAGGTAATTATTTTATATATTTATTTATATATTATCTCTCTATTAGGCTTTGTTGACGCTTAATGTACCTTTGATGGGGCAAGGCGGAGGACTCATATAAAATGAACGCATTACAAAAATTTGTGTGGAATGCTTCAATTAAAAAAATTAAAAAAACTTTTTTCCAAAAACAAAAATTAACCGACTTCAAAAAAATATTAAAAAACATAAAATAATTTTACTTTCAGAAGTCGGTGGCAAAAAAAGTCAATGAGACAAAAAAGTCACCGAATTCCGAAAGTAAATTTATTTTCCGCTTTTTAGTGTTTTTTCTGTATTTCTCAAAGTGGCCAAAGGTATAAGATTTTTTTACTGTCTTTTCAGAGCACAAGGTGTCTACTACTTGACCACAGCTGCTGCTCCTCCATTCTCTATTTGGTGAGAAGATGAGGAAGAACAGTGAAGAAGATATTGTGAAATGTCTATTAGTTAAATTTTCAGGAAATTTAAAAAAAAACTTCATTAAAGAGAAATACAAAGTACTATCTTATTTTTGTCTTTTAAAAGTTTTCACACTTACGCTGCGTTTCTACCAGAGATGTGCTTGAGGATTCGTAGTGAGGGATGTGTTTGTCAAGAACCAATAGAATTACTTCATTTACCTAACCTCACTCAGCGCAGCTCTAGTGGAAACGGCTCAGCTGAGCGAGGTGGATTCGTGTGCATGAGCACACATACATATCCTGTAAAATAAATTATAAAGTTCATTTATTTTACACAAGATTTTGCCCGTGGCTTCGCTCGCGTTAATTTATAAGTAAAAATAATAATATAAATCAATTACAAATAATATCAAAAATAATTCAATCATGATTCGAAAGACACGTGGCACCATCTATTATCATAAAAACGTTATTGTTGTTTTCCTCGGGAACAGTACTGTTTTTTCGGGATGAAAGGTACCCTATGTCAGTTTCTGTATACCTGACAACGTATATGCAAAATTTCAAGATGATCGGTTCAGTGGTTTAGGCGTGAAAAGGTAACAAACAAAGAAACTTACGCTCGCATTTATAATATTAGTTAGAATAGTATTTTTATTATGTCTACTTATGTACTCTTTAAGCAGATGGTAATGAAAACATTTCCTAAAAGGATGAATAACAATAATAATGGTGGTAATTCTGTATCAGCATTTGTTCTTGAGTTCTTAACCTCTGGAGAACGGCGGAGAAGAGTTGGTTTCCAAATAGAAGATACCTGATTGTCTGAAAAAGAAGGTATCATAATTAAAATACTGCTACCGTGTACTTGCCTTAAATATACTCGTCCATTACAGTTAGTTAGTTCTTTTTTATAAATAAAATAAGAATGGACTGTGATGCGGAGGAATGAGAAAAATGTTGTGAGGAAACTTTTGAGTATGAATGTGGATGGGTATAAGAGTAGAGGAAGACCAAAGAAACGATGGATGGACTGTGTGAAAATAATAGGTCTCCGATGAGAATAGAGAAGTATGACTAGTAATAGAGAAGTATGTAAGAAGAAGACATGCTGCGCCGACCACAAATAAATTGGGATAAGATCAAGAGAATAATGAATTCTTTTCTTTGTAAATTAATTAGTTTCGCCGAATATCATCGTCGGCGCAGCTTCTTCTTCCATACTTCTCTATTACTCGTCATCTCAGCAGTCACCTCCTCTCTAGCCATGTCATCCTTCACACAGTTCATCCATCGTTTCTTTGGTCTTCTTCTACTCTTATAGCCATCTACATTCATACTCAACATCTTCCATTTTCAAAAAGGGGGGGGGAGGGGGGGGGGGTCAGAATGATTTACTAAACATGTGGTGCTCCTTTGTGCGTGGATGTCCCTTCGATCCCGTATACGTAAAACCTCAACTGCACCGTCATTTATGCAAAAGCTACTCCTCATCACAAACCCTTACCCAGTCTTAGGTACAAGTCCTCCCATACGCAGATTGCCCCACAGCTGACAGTTCCCAGTCATGGCCGTCACGTAGGATAGACAGCGCTGTCCCGTGAACCCTCCTCTGGTCAGGGACTCGCCCATGTAGTGGTAAGACCTGGAATAGAGAAGAATATTAACATAAATAGTGGGTTATGAAGCTCGTGGCTAAATAATAACAGCCGCTCGGGGTCGATCTTCAGGTTAAGCCGCGCTTGCCTAGGTTAGTCCGTGGATGGGTGTCCACCCATTGCTTTCCGAGCTTCCTCTGTGCCTCGGAAAGCACGTTAAGCCGTTGGTCCCGGCTGTCATTTGTAGATCTTTGACAGTCGTTACAGGTGACGTGGCCCAAAAAGTCTGACAACCAGTCTTACCAAGGGGTATCGTATTACCCAGTACTGCGTTGTGGAGGTCAGATAGGAAGTCGCTCCATGTAAAATACTGGTATTCAGCTGCATCCGGTTAGACTGGAAGCCGACCCCAACATAGTAGGGAAAAAGCTAGGCAATCTTTCAAAATTCCTTTCAATCTCACCTAGCATGATCGCAGTCGTTAGAGTTACACCCCGGCATGCCAATTCCCCCGTTGGGGTAGAAGTCCACATCCCCTAGCGTGGCCAAATAACCCAGGAACCCGGCATTGGTGTGAATGACTTCGGTGTAGACTCCGTCTGTTGATCTGAATTTGTCGTTGTTCTGGCCCGTCCAGCCGGGGAGGGCGGCGTCTAGAGCTGAAATGGGATATAATTATAATATTTAACGGGTGTTTTCTTCAAAGGGCTTGCTCTTCATCATCATCATCATCAGCCTATAGCAGTCCACTGCTGGACATAGGTCTCCTCAATCGCATGCCATTCAACTCGATTCTCAGCAACTCTCATCCAGTTGCTACCAGCGGAGATCGTCACTCCCGGCCTGAGGGCGTCCCACCTTACGCTTGCCGATTCGCGGTCTCCACTCAAGAACACGTCTACCCCAACGATCATCGGTTCTACGGCTAATATGACCAGCCCATTGCACTTCAGGTTACTTATTCTGTGAGCTATGTCGACAACTCCGGTTCTCTGTCGGATGACCTCGTTTCGGATGCGATCCCTCAGAGAGACTCCAAGCATAGCCCGTTCCATAACTCGCTGAGCGACCTTGAATTTATGGACCAGCCTTACCGTGAGTGTCCACGTTTCGGCTCCGTAAGTCATAACAGTTATGACTTAAGGGCTTGTTTCCAACTCATAACCTACCCAAGCCATCTGAGCCACGCGAGCTTCCTCTACCAAATAAAAAAGAATTACGTAAATCGGACCAGTAATCTCGGAGTTATGAGGTAACAAACATTAAGATCCTCTTCCTTCAGTTCTGTTTTGAATTGAGATCCGCTTCCTTTTTTGAAGTCGGTTAATAAAAGGAAGGATCTTAGCAGGTATGTTCTATAGTATGTGCCTATTGCCAAAGAAAAAATGCGATTATGTATGTAAGTTGAAGATTTTTGACTTACCAGTAATATAAGCA
Organism: Noctua janthina; assembly: GCA_963576755.1. Classification (NCBI taxonomy): domain Eukaryota; kingdom Metazoa; phylum Arthropoda; class Insecta; order Lepidoptera; family Noctuidae; genus Noctua; species Noctua janthina. Next base: position 1,033,384 of record OY755077.1, read on the forward strand.
ATGTTTCCTTCAACATTTCTGCCTGCGATACCGACCTGGTGTCCTCCAAGACTGTGTCCCACCAGGTGGTACATGCCGGGAACTGCGCCCGTGGCAGAGTTCAGCCAGTTTATGAATCTGGCTACACTTTCACCTGACAAAATAAGAATATGACAACATGAGCTTTTGATTGTTTCCGTCAAAGCTACTGCTATGGAGAAGCTGTGCGCCGTCCTCTGCTACGTCAGATAAATGATGTTTATTCTGCAAATTGGTTTTTACAAACACTTATACGTATTTTTTTTTAACTATTTTGGCCGATGTTTCGTAACTGACTACTCCGAGAAGAAACAGCCGAAACAAACTCAGAGATCACTAATTTAGTCTCTTTTAAAGTCCAGACATAATCTTGGTCAACTCACATGAGGACCATACAGATTAGTCTCTGAGATGGTCTTTTGAAGAAAAAACCACACAGATTTGAGTGGACCTGTCCAGTCAGTGCAAGCATTTGTCAGTTATCGTGTATCTCGACTTATAACTCAAGGAGCTCAACGACATGACGAACAATACCAAAGAGGATCTGCACGGATAAGTTCGCCACGTTACCTGCGCGGCTCATTTGTTTTTTGAACCGCATCCATGCGTAGCGTGGCCGTGCCATGCACTGGACGATCCCGGCTACATTTTATACACACTAGCACATGCTAGCTAGGAGGCTGCTGTGGTTCGGCGCTATTCCTTACCTTCATCAAAATTTTTCACAATGCTTTTCTACATTATGTGCACAAAAAAAGAGAATTTACTGTTTTACCTTTACCTTGTTTTTCAAGTTTTACTAAATAATGTCTTTTTCGAGTTACCAAAACTTCACTGTACTTTTATCACTCCCTATTTTTTTTTCTTCAAAATAGTTTATATTATTTCTGCAGCTTACCAGAAGGCGCAGTGTTAGCCAAGGCAGTGAAGTAGTTGATGGAGCTAGCGCCCGCGCTCCAGTCCAGCACGATCACGTTCACATCTTCAGCCGACAGGAACGCTGAGGAGAAGCAGAACAGTTTAAGCGGCAGCCACGGTATGAACTATTTTGAAAAAAATTGTGCTCTCACGAAACATTTGAGTATGAATGCAGATGGTTACAGGAGTAGAGGAAGACCAAAGAAACGATGGATGGACTATGTGAAGGATGATATGGCTAGAAAGGAGGTGACTGCTGAGATGACGAGTAATAGAGAAGTTTGGAAGAAGAGGACATGATGCATTTCTCCTTCAAGTGGATATTGTCTTTTAACCTCCTTTCAGTATTAAAGAGAGCAGCGGTGGCCCAGTGATGGAGACCCCGACTTACGAGCAGTAAGTCGTGGGTTCGAACCCAGCCAGGCGCATTACTTTGTGTAAGTTATTTCATCACCACTGCTCTCAAAACGGTGAAGGGAAACATCGTGAGGAAACCGGCATGTCCTAGAACCAAAAATTCGAAGACATGTGACATCTACCTACCCGCACTGGGCCCACGTGGTGGATTATAGCCCATTCCCTCTCATGGAGAGGAGGCCTGCGTCCCAGCAGTGGGAACATTAATAGGCTGATTATGCAGCATTAAAGACAAACATCCCAAAAGCAGAACTCACCAGGAACCAGAACAGTGTTGAAGTCAGCGGTAACAGAGTCCAACCATCCGTGGATGAGCAGGATGGTTCTCCTGTTGGGGTTGTAGTTGGTGATGCCCAGCAGACCCTCGCTGCCGATGAGGAGAGGCTGGCTCACTGTGGGGTTCTGTCTGGAAGGAGAATGGAGAAATTTATTCAGGATTATGGCTATATTGAGAAGAATCAATGAGAGAGCCGAGAGAATATCTATTTATTTTATCTGTTTGAGGGAACTAAACTAAAGAACTGCAGCGCTACGTCCTCACTTTGTTGTTATCCCTACTAATCCCCGTGCAAGCAGCAATGTGGAAAAGAACCTCCACATTTATTAAGTCCACGGCCATAATGTGGAACTCGCAGCCTAGCGTTTTCCGAAAATGGGATGGCACAAGGGTGTCGACGCAAGTTGCATCCAAAGGCTCACCCTACTTCCATGACATTAAGGTCATACTATCTGGTCTCTTCCCATCGTCGTGTGCCAAGTCATTGGGTTCTGAAGCAGCTAGCTGGCAAGAGCGCGATGGATGAGATCGTTACTGTTAGTGTGCCGCGCAATTGTCCTTTGGAAACATTACCGAAGGCTCCTGTAATCACTATGGTTCAATGGTCACATTCAATCCTTACCTAGTGAACAGATGGTAAACATTCTGCCTATCAGGGTTATATCTGGCGGCCTCAGCGACGTCGCTGACAGTTCCCCACAAGTCCACCAGGTGGACTCCATCGGGACCCTGCGCGTACTGGTAGCGGAGACCATCGTCCAGCTTCCTGATCACTGGGTCATAGGGAAGCGCTGGAAGAAGGAAATCAGTAATAAGGTCTAGGTTGTAGTACTTGTAACCTTGACCAGGGTACTCAAGGAGTATGTACGATCGTAGTAGGTGGCGTTCTGTGGTTTTGCCTATGGGTAAAAGGTGCGATCATTGGCAGCTTTGTTCCACCATCGGCTGCCTCCTCGCTTTTGGATCATGCTTCCCTGGTCTGAACAAGTCTTAACCAGTAAAATTTACTTTTTCTCGTATCATCATCTGCATAGCCTTTTGCTAACTATGTTGGGGTCGGCTTCCAGTCTAACCGGATGCAGCTGAATACCAGTATTTTACATGGAGCGACTGCCTATCTGACCTCCACAACCCAGTTAGTACTGAGTAACACGATACCACTTGGTAAGACTGGTTGTCAGACTTTTTGGGTCACTGACTGCTTAACGACTTCCTTCTTCTTACTTGTTCTCGTATGGTCAACTTAAAAGGAAGATACGAGAATTTGGTATAGGGCTTTACTACCGTGGATTAAAAAAGAGATTCCTTTGAGGAATAATCGGAAGTTAAAGGTGGTCGTAAGGCAGGGGTAAAAAAGCAAGAGGTTTTGGTAGAGTAGACTTTATAATCGTGGATTAAGGAAGATAATTCTTTGAGCAATTATGGGTAGTCTTACCAGGGGTATTATAATGGTCGAGGAGGTCAGAAGACAGTCCCCCCATGTAAAATACTAGTATTCAGCTGCATCCAGATAGTCTGGAAGCCGATCCCAACATTGGGATAAGATGCACTATGCAATTTTATAGAAATAATCTTGAACGTCTCCAGTTGAGATGATGTTGGACCCGTTCAGAAAATATCGGTACTGCAGTAAGCATATCACCAAATTGATACGTGCAAATGTATGATTACGTAAACAGGAATGACACAATAGTTTATTCTATTTTGTTAGAAACTTTATCTTGCATTCCAAGGTATCAAGATACATAATTAATTAGACATTTCAGATTTACAGGGTTGTGGATTTGCAAGTTTAAATGACAATTGATTAGATAACTTCATAATAATCTATACTTAATCTATACTAATATTATAAAGCTGAAGACTTTGTTTGTTTGGTTGAACGCGCTAATCTCAAGAACTACTGGTTCGAATTGAAAAATTCTTTTAGTGTTGGATAGCCCATTTATCGAGGAAGGCTATAGGCTATAAAACATCTCGCTAAGCGAAAAGAAAACAAGTCAGAAGCGGCGGGTAAAACCGCGGGGCACAGCTAGTAATATTATAAAGAGGAAAGATTTATTGTATATTTCTAACGAATAAACTCAAAAACTACTAGACCGATTTCAAAAATTCCTTTACCATTAGAATGCAACATTATCCCTGAGTAACATAGGGACCCGTGCGAAGCCAGGACGGGCCGCTAGTGTTTTTATATTGGATTAAATAAACACGCCATAAGATTAATCTCCTTATGTTCTCTCTTGTGTGTACAATAAATGATGAAATAAATAAATGAACCCTCGAAGAACTGGACATATAAAATGACTTTCAAAAACACCTAGAGGTCTATACAAGGACTGATGATTGTTACTGATGAGTTATAATACATCATCATCACACCTGTAATCTCCGAAGGGTTAGGCAGAGGTGTACCTAATAGTACACCCACATTTCGCCAGTTACGTTTATGTCTCATGTAATAAAGGGCGAGACTATTGCCATCAACCGGGCCCAAATTCAGACGCCGTGGCCGCGCTACTGAGAAATTTCTAACGGAAAAACCCAGTAACACTGCCTGATATGGTAATCGAACTCGGGACCTCATGCTCAGCAGTCGCGATTGCGACCACTAGATCAACGAGGTAGTCTGAAATGCCAATACTGCTTAAATATAAACCAGAGTTGGGCAACGTCAATGGGTTTGGTTAATGGAATAAACTCACAGAGTTTGTATTTGGCGGTTGTGTTACTTCTAAGTAATTATAACGTATTAAGGGGTATGAATTTGCCGACTTGTATGAACGATTTCGAAGTGACATTTCCTTAATAACTTTTTAAATTTTTCTTGGAAACGTCTGAACCGATTATGCAATTGCAATAGTTAGAGTGAAAAAAGCTGCGCTGCACTGCGTTTCTGCGTAATTTTCAAAACACAGTCTATGACAAAAATATAACTACCTGAAGTAGTGAAACTGACGGCACATTGAAACAGGTGTTTTGACACACTACCCTATGAGGTAATATGCAACTACTAGTACGGTTTAAACTCTAAAAGGTACGTCATTTAACAAATAATCCAATAAAAATGGAATTAGAAAAAATATAACTATACGCTAAAGTTACAAACAGAACAAAATGTGAGAAAAAAACGGCAATTTCATAGACCTATTACTTGGCCTGACTCATATCACAAACCTAAAACACAGTCCTGACCGAAGACCTGTCTAGTTGGTTAAGACATCCGGTGTACTTAATCGGAAGGTCGCAGGTTCAAACCCTGCTCGCACTGGATTTTTTCTTTCCATGTCAAAAACAACCTAAAACACGCTCAGCAGTCACGATTGAAACCACAGATCAACGAGAAAGCTTTTAGAAATAATAAGAAATTGAGATAATTAATGAGCATTAATACAGATATATGGACGACCACTAACATTCGCATAAGATGAATTAAGCTTACCTGAAACTACAGCTAATCCGAATAAAACCAATGCTACCACCTTGCCCATGATTGCTGATTTAATGTCGATTAATTTTAACAAATAATATTGTAAATTAATCAAGGTCCATTGAGCGAAATGTTTATCTAAAAGATATAATTTAATTAAGTATATACTTAGTGTAATAAGATTAGATTTAACTAGCTCATACTCACTGGTTCTCTTATTTATTTTTAACATAACATCACGGCCGTAATCGTAAGGGTTAGCCAGAGGTCTACCTAATAGTACAGTCAGCCCCAAAAAGATGTAAACACTGACAAGAACGGAAGAGTAAGAATAGAGAGACTTTGAGACCTTATTTTCAATTTAATACTTATTACTAACAACCTGTTTTTTAACGATTGTTGTTTACATATTTGTGAGATTTATGTAGATTACCCTGTTTTGGACATGAGTGTTTATATTATATGTATCCGGCCGATTCCGGTCTGTGTAGGAGATTTTAGTGACTTGAATTGTTTACTATGTTTTGTAGCTTTACATTGTAGACACAATTATGGAATAATGGTTGTAGACAATGAAATGGTCCGTGTTTACATTTTTTGGGGGCTGACTATACACCCACATTTCACGAGTCATGTTTAAGTTCCGTGCAAAAGGGGGCGAGCCTTTTGCCATCGACCGGGCACAAACCTAAATGCAGGCTACTACTGGGCAATGTCTAATGGATAAATCCAATAACACTGTTACCAGACTTGCCAGAACTGAGAATTGAACCCAGGAACTCATGCTCAGCAGCCGCGCTTGCGACTTACAAGATTATGTACTTAATTCAATAAGATCCTACTACTATTATAAATGCGAAAGTTTGCTAGGATGGATGGGTGGTTGGATGGATGTTTGTACCTCTTTCACGCAAACCACAGACCGGATTTAGATGAAATTTGGCACACAGATAGATACTTTTTATCCCGGTGGCACGATCCCGTGGGACAATTACTGAACTACATGCAGGCAAAACCGCAGGCAAAAGCTGGTGTTACAATAAATTGACTTGCAATGCTAACAAAAAGCATAATAGGTACATATTTTTGTGTATATAAATTTAGAGGAACCTGAAAACACTGACAAATGAGAAACTATAATCAATTAACACTCTTACTATTAAATGATAATTATTGTAAGATTATGATAACTCTCTTATCAGTTATGTTTTAGCAGGTGTGAGTTATCTCAGCTCTTGTTGTTAAGGTCTTTTAGCCACACATTCTTATAAAATATCGATATAAGACGAAAACTGGAGAAGACGGACAGCTGTGGAGGAGAAGTGGATGCCATGATGAACCTGGAGCGGGAAAGTATCGCCTTCATCTGACTTGACCTGGTTGACCGCAGCAAGGAAAACCTGCTCAGGTGGAGATTCATTAATGACTCTGCCCTGGAGTGTAAATGTGGTGCTGTTCCACAAACGATGGGGCACTTAATATCGTGTCCTGCGTGTCCTGTTGTTTATTCACTACAGGAGCTGATGGACGCTACCGAAAGCGACAAAATAGTAGCTCAGTTCTGGGCTGACACAAATTAGATTGCCATAGACACGCTAAGAAGAGATCTGACTTGATGATGAAATTGACAGCCCTATTGATGGAATAGGATGGAATAGGCTGAATCCATTAAAATATTTTGCAGCCAGTTGAAGGTCAGGCAAGATGGACAATTTTGTTTTTCTACGCCTTTCAACGTTATTGCTTCTTGGTAGCTAAGTCACATAGCTTACCATTTTTGATCGCGATTGCTTCGTTGGTGTAGTGGTCGTAAGCGCGACTGCTGAGTATGAGGTCTTGGGTTCGATTCCCGGATCGGGCAAAGTGTTATTGGGTTTTTCGATCAGTAGTAGCTGCCACGGACTCAGGATTTGTGCCCGGTTGATGGCAATAGGCTCACCCCTTACCCTTCGAGGATTATAAGGCGTGATGTTATGTTTATGCTTATCATTTTTGACTTGATAGCGATTAACTGAGCACAAATCTGAACATCGCGGGACGCTCCTGTGAATTACCAATAATACTAACGATTTGGGAATCTAACCCAGTACCTATCCCATTAGCAGGCGGCTTATACCCACTAGTTCAACAATAAAATCAAATTGAGCTAAGAGAGCACTGTTTGAACGTCAATGTCTAGGACACCCACTCTTCAGTTCCCAGTGTTTTAACTGGGGATGACGAAAATAATGCCTTCTAGCCGATTTCGGCAACAGCGACGGCATTCGATGGCTTTCTAGAGTGGTTGTTAAGAGCTGGTGATAAAACAAGTTGACAAAACAGTATAAATAAAATATCTTAGTTTTGGCATTAATTTATTTATTTTATCCTTGTGAGAACGGTGAATAAGCGTTGGTTGCCAAGTAGTAGAGTCCAGTTGAACTGAAATCAAAACAAAGGTATTATTAATTAACTTTAATTACTGATTATTAATGTTGTTACTTATTTTACTGTAGCTACTTTCAATGCCTATAAATTTACTGTGTTTTTGGCAGTAGTATAATACAGGGTGTGAGAGACAGCCCTCCACAAACTGATGGGGTGAATTCAGTATATCATACTAAGATGGTACAAGAAATTATTTCAGGAATGTTATGGGAATCAAATAAATTTGATTTGTTTTATTTCTTCATACACAATGTATCGTTACCGTGGCAAAACGCACGTAGTGAGCGCCAAGCGCGACGACGAGTTCGATAAATTCTGTAGCTAGGCAGGAAGTGAACAGCTAATTTCACGCGTCGTTCGTTGGACTATTTCAACATCCATTGTTGGATTTTTTATTTTAGCCGTATTATTTACGTAAATGGAGCGCTGCGTACAGGGAATGTAATTTTACATTGAAATAAAGGAATAGTAACTGGAAAAAAAAACAAAAAAAATCCGGAAAAAAATTCCGGTGGGCTATGATTCAAAATAAGGAGTTGAATTCACCCTGTCAGTTTGTGAAGGGCTGTCCCTTACAGCCTGTATAGTCCTCCTGACCGTATCCGGTCACTGCTGCCAATCTTAGCGGAGATTAGTCATCAACGCGTGAGATGTTATCGTACACAAGTGTGTGTGCAGACACAGAAGCACTCTGTACCTTTACTCTCATAATCCGATGGGACGGCAATCATACACGACCAGAGAGAGATCAGGCCCAGGACAAACGGCTTAACGTGTTGTTCGAGGCACAGGGGTATCATACCGCCAACTTTCTAACTCCGTGAAGTTACATCCCCAGAATACACCCTTAAGTGCCTAGTCAGTACCACATCATCATTCCTTTCTAGACTTAGTGCATTGGTCAGGTAATAGCGCCAGTTCGGGTTGAGACTGATACCGGATAGGCCACAAGTCAGAATATTGACAAAAATTCCTTTTTTAATTTTAAATACTTTTTATACGCAAACCCTGCGTAGGGAACTACAGCTGTTCTCGATATGGAAAGAAAAATTCGAGTGCGAGCAGGGTTTGAACCTTCCGATTCAGTACACCGGACGTCTTAACCAATTAGACCATCGTACCCTGCTCACAGTTCTCGAAATTTTTGTTCCATTAATAACGTCTTACGGTGACGGAAGGTGGTCCTTTTTTAATAATGTAATTGTGCCTTTCACTAAATATAATTAACTACCATTAATCGTTTCGTTGTTTTTAACTTTCATTAATCGTTTTTTTTTAAAGGGATTTCTAAAGCGTGTCCTAACAGTGCCACTACTGAGAAATTACTAATGGAAATCCTAGTACTACTTTTTTCCCGACCCGGGAAACGCCACGCTCAGCACTCGCGCTTACGATCCAGAGGCCAACCATATTAGTAGTACTTAGTAGCCGAACAGCAACTTATTTGTTTGAACGGGAATAAAATTCCCTGTGATATGGAAAATAATGAAAAATCTGAGGTTATACGAAAGCGTTATGGAGCTACAATTCTGCTTACCCAGTTTTAGACGCAGTGCCACCCATCTTCAGTGTGTCAGATGAGGTACAGTTTCCGCTCAAGGCTGATGTCAAGGATTGACATCGTGTTCCCGTGAAACCGCCCGTAGTTAGAGATTCTGCCATGTAGAATATACACCTGAAAATACAATTGTGTGCCGGTCAAGTATCAGTAAATATTATATTTTTCTTCTTAGCGTGTCGATGGCAATCTAAATTGTGTCAGCCCAGAACTGACCTACTAGTTTGGCGCCTTCAGTAGCGTCCGTCAGTTCCTGTAGTGAACAAACAGCAAGCCACGCCAGACACTATAAAGTGCCCTATCGTTTGAGGAACAGCACCACATTTACACTCCAGGGCAGAGTCATTAATGAATCTCCACCTGAGCAGGTTTTCCTTGCAGCGCCCAACCAGGGTCCGGAGTCTATTTAAAATCTTCCAGGTCAGCCATGGCAACTCATGTCCAGGTGGAAGAATTTCAGCAGGTGGAACAAATGGGTAAGGTAAGAAATCACCACATCTCCACAGCTTTAGTCTTTTCGTAGACCACTCGCCAGTGAGTGGGGTGACACACTTCAGAAAGCCGTTTTTCGAACCTTATGTTGACTGAAATGATTTTCAAGAAATCACTCGGTAATATCGGACGAAATCCGTTATGAATCAAATGGCAACGCACCTGTGATGACCGCAGTTATTATCGGGACATCCCGGCATGTCGCTGCCCCCGTTCGGATAGAAGTCCACATCGCCTACAGCAGTGATCAGCCCTGAGAATCCTAATAACAGAAAAAAAACGTTTATTTAGAAACGGGAAATTATGAATCGGGTGAATAATATTTATCCGGTCATTGCGGTATGGAGAACATAGGAAGCAAGAGCGAGCGAAGGGAGCTCGGGACTTGGGCCACCCCGACTCGCACAGGCTAGGTTTGAAGGGATTTCAAATCAACTGGACTCTACTTTTTGGAAACCAACGCGTATTCACCGTTCTCACAAGGATAAAATTAATTAATTAATTAACACCAAAACTAATATATATTATTTATACTGCCTATAATTATATGTATATTTGTAATCTCCTTTTAATTTCCTTCATTTTGATACCCTACTCCATAGGTTTGGTTGAAAAACAAATCTTAACGACTTACAATTTAGCGTCAAAAATCCGCCATTTTGTTTTTTTTTAACTTTTCTAAGGACACTTCGGTTTTTGAGAGGAATCTAATGATACCTTAATCGTCGAAAACCATCCAGCCATTTGGAACATATATAATAATAATAAACGTTTATTCACAAAAAAATACAGATAGTAAGTACTTATATAAAACAGCTGTTGCTAAATCTGTGCAAAAGAAGTTTATAACCCTGCCTCTTAACTAGGATAAACCTGTATTTTAAGAGACAGTGTTCGTCCAATTGATTCTTAAATAAATATGATTTAATACAACAAGTTAACAGTATTGAACTTATTCATAAATATCTGTTTGTATTTATTTATATGTTATATTATGTAAGTAACTATGTATGTGTATGTTAGGCATGTCAAGTGAGTGTGAGTTTATGAGGATATGAGTGCGTGTTTCTGAGTATTTGTAGTGTTTGTTTGGGTTAACGGGTGCGTAACAAGAGCGTGTGATTGTGAGCAACAATAGTGTAAGTTAAGCATGTGGTAGTAAGTGAGTAGTTGTATTGTTATTAGGAGATGAATGTGAGCAAAGACTCAGTGTAGGCATAGTCCTTTTGTAGTAGCCACTCTGTTACTATGGATTTCACTTTGTGTAAGTTTAATTTTATAATATTTAATTGTGTGTTAACTTTATGATATATGTGTGTACCTAGTATGTAAAATTGATGTGTTGCGAAAGCGGTTTTGTGTTGGGTACTTCGAAGGAGATTTACTCTCTTTTTAGGTTTTGGTGGAGGCAGACTGAGATGTGTTCTAAGGATAGATCGGAGCACAAAGGGCACAAAAAATCTGTAGGGCATTTTACAAAGGACTTTGAGTATGGCCCTTTGAGCTCTTTCCACCCTCAGAACACTGGTTTTTGTAGCGCCACCCCATGCAGTAATGCAATATCCCAGAACCGATTGGCACAGAGCAAAATACACCATCTTCAATGTGTCTAGGCTAGCTGAGTCTCTAAGGGACTTAAAGATGTGGATAAGTCGCATTGTTCCTGAAAACACACGAGGTAATAAACAAATTTCCAAAAAACAAACATACAAGATACCCTTCCTCGTCAGTCTGGTAAAAAGATAGCATAAATACCACTTATCTACCGACCTGCATCCGTATGTATCACTTCTGTGTAGACCCCGTCTGTTGCTCTGAAGGATGAGGGGTTGGTTATCCAACCGGGAAGGGCAGGGTCCAGGGCTGAGAAGAGAAATGGATGTAAGTTACTATACCACAAAAAATCACACATGTAATCCCAGAAGCATTAAGCATAGATGTACAGATAGTACTTTTTTTTTTTTCCGGATCGTAAATCATCAAATGACCCCCCCCCCCCACTCTGGGCGGAGCGGAGGGGAGTGTCAGACTTGTACTGACTAAAACCCATCCATGTTCCTTCTTTGCCCTTTGTGTTCCAGGGCCACGGTATCTCTTTCGAACAGTCCCGCAGCCCACCGATAGTACCTTGACAATAGGCCCTTGTTACAAGGCACTTGAACATAATTGGCGAAATATGGATGTACTATAGGTCCATTCTGTACTCTGCCTTACCCTTCGGGGATTACAGTCTTGATGCAATATTATTTTAAATCAGAACTGTTTTGCTAAGCGATTTAAAAGTACAAGTTACTTAGACCTGTCAATCGGTTATAACACCCTTTTATTAGCTTCGCCTGTTACTAACATAGATAGTTTGCATATAAAATATTAATAGAATAAGATATTTACATTATATACAGACTACAAATAGAACTAAACTAATGATAAAAATAAGACTAAAAGTAAGAAAATATAAACATCTAAACAACGACGACAATAGGACACTTAGGCGTCAAAGTACTCCTCCGCATCGCTGTCATCTGGAAACGTGCCCAGAAGACTGGCAGCATTGCCACGCTGAATAACAATGCTAATTCTTTGGCCAAAAAAAGAGCCAGCCCTCTGGTCACGCGAAGTGTCAACCAGTCGGCGAGAGATTTCCTTAAAAAGGAACGCGCACTCGGGCCCCATGACCCGAGCGTTTCGACCCCAAACGGCTCAAAACTGTAGTTACCAATAAGGTTACAGTATTTGCGCCGCTTGAGGATCTCAGCAGCCGCAGCAGCAGCGCCTGCACAGCCCGCCGTGCTTGAAAGGTGAGATGGCGCAAGGGTGTCGACACAGGTTGCGTCCCACACCAAAGGCCTACCCACCTTCCAAGGCACTAACGTCATGCCGTCTGGTCTCTTGCCATCGTCACGTACCAAGCCGTTTGGTTATAAAACCGCTGGTACGCCGGCGCTGGCAAGGGCTCGGCGAATAATGTCGTTAATGCTGGCGTGCCGTGCAATGCGACCTGCGCTCCTGTAGCAGGACAGGCCATGGTGTCCGAGGCTGTCAACAGCTTCACCGCAGTGACACCGATGCGGAGCAACACAAGGTGCGCCTAAGCGTAGACTCGTAGCGACCCGGAACGATGCGTCATCCATCATAGTGCCAATGGTGGATGACGGAAGTGCCTGAAGCTCTAACCCCGACTCCCATTCCCCCACGGCCAGCAGACAGAATAAGTAAATGAATTGAAATATAAAATACTTAATAGGATAGAAAATAATTCAAATTTAACAACAAGGAAAAGTTCCACTCTCTACTTATTTAAAAAAATTGCTGTGCCCGACAGGGTCCATATTTGTTTCTATTTTTTTTATTTACCACCTGTAAAAATGAATGTACACTTGTACATACATTATGGATATAGCATTAAATGTTTTAATTTTAACGATGTACAAAAATCTTAGAAGTTAAATTTGACCCACTTCCCGGTTGCCGATTGAGCTGAAATTTTGCTTACATGTTTAGTTTGGATGACAATGCACGATTTGCTAAATGACGTCATTTTAAATCCAATATGGCGGACTCCCTAAGATGGCGGACTATTTATTTTGTATGCATTCCCACGATATGGATATCAAATGAAAGGGTTTGCTGTCAATGAATGTACAAAGACCGTACCTACCCAGAATTATTAGAATGCATGGCAACAAACGGGAACTTTATCCCCTAGCTACCCTACCTTACCTACCTACCCAACCTACCTTACGTACCTACCTACCAACCCTAACTACCTACATACCCTACCCTACCTACCTACTGAATTTAAAATTACCAGGCTGTCATGTAATCAAGTTGGTATTTTAACAGTTCTGGATCTTAATCATAATTTTCCGCTGAATTTTTCAGATATTTTAATAGTTATTCTGCTATTCGGGACGGAGACGAATCCAAAAAAGCAGAGATCATTAAAATCGGTCCAGCCGTTCTTGAGTTCGAACAAACCCGACTTTGTTTTATATTTTAAAAAGATAAAGCTAAACAATATCTCGTTCGTAATTCTAGCCTCCTGTTACAAGTGACTTTTGTCCCCTTTTAAGACTAGTACGATCATCATCATCTGTCTAGCCTTTTCCCAACTATTTGGGGTCGGCTTCCAGTATATCTATTTCTTTCTATTACACGATGTTTTAATCCTTTTTCTCTTTTCTACGTGAACCATAATACATTTCTTCATGCTAAAAATACGACAATCGTCCCACAATCGTTCATTCGGATTGAAAAAATAATGTCAAAGTCACTCGTTGGTTCGCGCGCGAGACGCGGCATTTATCTGTGCTAAATTATAAAGATATTTTCGGTTGTGAGTGTATTAAACTGAATGTATGAGTGTTTTAAACCGAAACATTCCAGCGCCATATTTGTACGAATCATAGGATTGATTCTATGGCAAATATTGGCAAAAAATGCGCGGAAAAAAAATTGTTTTGTTCAAATCAGTTCCTAACGTAAGGCTAACGTACTTAGACATCAGTTCAAAGTTATTGAGATTCTGCCCGTACATTTTAGGGTTCTGTACCCGTCTAAGCTTCCGCTGTCCGTCCGTGCGTCCGTCTGTCTGTCAGCGCCTCAGCGGGCTGTATCTCATGTTCCGTAATAGGTAGACAGTTGAAATGTTCACAGAATGTGTTTTTTCCGTTGTTATAACAACAAATAATGAAAATTAAAGTTTAAGGGTATGGAGGACAGGGTGTAAAGTTCTTCATCCCCCACAGAAAAAGGAGGATCCTCCGACCAGACGGCTGTTATGTATGGTGGGCTACTCCCCGACAGTTGTAGTCGGGTTCTTCTATGATTATAGTCTTATGTCGCGGATAACTTTACTTGCGCGATGTAGGATTTACATGTATTTCGATGTTTAGTACATCGTCGGTGTCATAGATGGCGCTGTAGTACTTTTTGTTCAATGTTGCTTAGTACACTTTGTAGTGCCGCTACAAAAGGGGGCTCCCGGGCTCCCCTACTACGATGGTACTGAACCCTTCATGCGCGAGTCCGTCTCACACTTGGCCGGTTTTTTTATAACTTAATTTCAATCAATCAATATCTTTATACTTTCTTTTTTATTCTTTTTTTTTTCTTTGTAGGTACATAATACAGGTCTTAAATAGTTAAATTCTGATCAGCTTTGTCCCGCTATTGTATGCCCAATAGCTACTTCCGTGCAAGTAGCTATTGGGCAAACAATAGCTACTTGCACGGAAGTTAAATTAAATACATTAAAAATACATTATTACATTATGGTTACAAATGATTAAATGATTAATTTCAATCGACTGTTCCTAGGGTAAGCATAATAAATGAACCAACCTGAGATATAAGCGAGTTCTCCACCAAGATGTCTGCCAATAATCCCAGACTGATGCGCCCCGAGGCTGTGTCCAATGATGTGGTAGTTATCGAGACTGGCGCCGCTGGCAGAGTTTAGCCAGGAGATGAATCTGGCTACGTGTTCACCTGTAATTAGTACATAACATCACGCCTGTAATCCCCGAAGGGTTAAGCAAAGGTGTACCTAATAGTACACCCATATTTCGCCAGTTATGTTTAAGTCCCATTTAAAAGGGAGCGAGCCTATTGCTATCAACCGGGCACAAAAATCAGACTCCGTCCGTGACTGCTACGAGAAATTCCTTTGCCCGACCTGGAAATCGAACCCAGGACGTCATGCTCAGCAGTCGCGCTTGCGACCTATAGAGCAACCGTCAGTTTAATTATTACAATTTGATATTTACTCTCTCCCGAATAACATCCTAAAGACGTAATATCTCCGCTGCGTAGGATGAGTACGAATATTATAAAGCTGAAGAGTTTGTTTGTTTGGTTCTGTTCTCTTCAATATCTTTACTAATATTATAAAGCTGAAGAGTTTGTTTGGTTGAACGCGCTAATATCAGAAACTACTGGTTCAAATTGAAATATTATTTTAGTATTGGATAGTCCATTTATCGAGGAAGGCTATAGGCTATATAACATCACGCTACGACCAATAGGAGCAAAGCAAAAATAAAACAAGTCAGAAGCGGCGGGTGACACCGCGGTTCACTGCTAGTTATAAAATATACGAGTTGCGGGGTGGGGGGAGGAGGGGTAGTCTTAAACCTCAGGATGTCACCAATGGGGACGGAGGGAAATAAAAGTGCCGTTAATTTTTTAAACAAGTAAGAGTCATTTCAGTTTTATCTCGGGTATCTCTAATATGACAACCGTCAGGTGATGCCTTTTGTTTGACCTCCAATTTGATTAACAGTTCTGCCCAAACTGCACCACAACTTCGCCTCCATATCCTGTCTGACCTAAGCGCCATTCAGACGTCCCCAAATCTCCTCTAAAGGACACGTTTGCCAATAGCATAAGAAATATACAGGGTAGCGCCGACAATACGACGATAAATAAAAACTTTGGTAATACTTGTTCATAGGAATATTTTTAAACTATCAAATAAATCCTGACATCGAAGAAAGTAAAAAAAAAGTCAAACGTACTTATAGCATAAAACTTTTAACGAAATACAACACATAATTTGCACTGATTCGCACCTGGAAATAAAAAGGAAATTTTCAAAGATTTTTTTAAGTAGCGAGTTGGCAACATGTGTTTAGTGTTAATACCGATGCGGGGGTCGTTAACCTGTTGGCGCTAGCCTATTAATCTACATCATGTAGAAATAATGTTGAAAATGAAAAAATAATGTCCTGGGACTAAACTACTGGATATATTCGAATGAATTTTGGTATCTATGCAGACTGGGAACATCACAAGGTACCTATACGCAGTTTAATTTATTGTCGTCATGTCGGCGCCACCCTGTATAAGATAATATGGAAGAAAATAATGGTGCTGACCAGATCTGATGGAGTTGGTGAGCGCTACCATGTAGCTCACTCCGGCACCGATGCTCCAGTCCACCATTATGAGGTTCACGTCTTCTGCAATCAGGTAGGCTGAAAGAAAGAGAAAAAAGAATATTAAACTACTGCTCGATCGCATAAGAGAAATAGGTTGATGGCCATCATCATCATCTGACTAGGCTTGCCCGAATTATGTTGCAGTCGGTTTTCCGTTCAGAGAATACAGCTGAATACCAGTATATTAAATAGTGACTGTCTATCTGAACTCCCCAACCCAGGTGCTGTGCAATACGTTGCACTGCATTTGTGAACTACCATGGCCTTTAACGGGTGTATAAAGACGCTTAAACGAAGCCGAGAGTCAAGCTTTCCCGTCATTGTCAACGGTTAGGAAGATATTGAAGTATAATCAGCTTATAATGTTCCCACTGCTGGGACACAGGCCTCCTCTCTATGAGAGGGAATGGGCTATAATCCACCACGCGGGCCCAGTGCGGGTTGGTAATGTCACATGTCTTCGAATTTTAGGTTCTAGGACATGCCGGTTTCCTCACGATGTTTTCCTTCACCGTTTTGAGAGTAGCGGTGATGAAATAAATATCACAAAGTAATGCGCCTGCCTCGGTTCGAAGCCACGACTTACTGCTCGTTAGTCGGGGCCGCCACCGCTGCTCCAGTTATTATAGGTTACCACTTTTGAAAAAAGTTTAAAATGCTTAGAACCTTACTTAAAACCCCCCACAACACATGTAGAGTAGTATTTTGTGTGTCTTTCATCGCGCGCTATTGTAATTCTGTAAACATCGATTTTCTTTGGGTTTCCCAGAAATAAATTTTACATATTGTCACTTAGCTTTAAGTACAGAATGCGTAAATGACGGTTATGTGATCACTCATCCAAATCTATCTGACTTACCATGCACCAGGTGTACATTAAAGTAAGAAAGTGGCGTGTTCCTCCAGCCGTGGACGAGGAACACTGTCTTCTTGTTAGCATTGAAGTTGGAGCCCTTGAGGATGCTGTCATAGCCCAGGAGTAAAGGCTGGCTGGTTGAAGGGTTTGCTCTGGAACAGAATGATACTGAGTTTAATGGATGGATGTTTTTTCTAAAGATTAACTAATACCACGCCGAGGAGCTCGTGGCTAAATAATAACAGGTACTCGAGTCGATCTTTAGATTAAGCCTCTCTAGCCTAGGTTGGTCTGTGGATGGGTGACCACCCGTTACATACCGAGTTTCCTCCGTGACTCGAAAAGCACTTTAAGCCGTTGGCCCGGCTGTCAATTGTAGACTAGTCTTACCAAGGGTTATCGTAATACCCAGTACTAACTGTGCTGTGGAGGTCAGATAGGCAGCATTTTGATTACTAGTATTCTACATGGCGGTAGCAGAACTATATGTATGCTTTATGTAAGTATGGTAACCTTACCTGGTAAACAGATGATATCCATTGTTCTCATCAGGACTATATCTGGCAGCAGCGAGCACGTCGCTGGTCTTCAGCCACAGGTCCACCAGCTCAGCTCCGTGCGGCCCGCTCATGTACTGGTAGCGAGGACCAGGGTCTGGTCTGGAGAGAACATGGTCTGTTGGGAGGGCTGGAAAAGGATTTTAATGAGCTTATTCGCGATAAAACTTTGGCAGTCCTGGGAATCAAAACCGGAAAAACATGTGCAGCAGTTGCACTTGCTACACCAATCAAGAACATAACATAACATCGCCTGTAATCCCCGAAGGTTTAGGCAGAGGTGTACCTAATAGTACACCCACATTTGGTTTACTGTTTTCTGAAAGATAGCCGAATTGGTGCACGAAAACAGCGATACTAGGTCGGGGACGCGAGGATGCGGTTCAGGGGGGGTGCGTCTAGGTCTTCCTAGAGAATTGGAAAGCAGAATCATGACCGATGGAAGGTATAGAGGGAAGGCCTTTGCCCAACAGTGGGACAGCAACGGCTAAATATAACGTTACATCACGTCTGTAACCCTCTAATGGTTAGGCAGATGTGTGATGCTGTTTTGATATGGAAAGAAAAATTCGAGTGCGAGCAGGGTTTGAACCTGCGACCTTCCGATTTCTGTACACCGGACGTCTTAACCAATTAGACCATCGCACCCTGCTCACAGCTCTCGAAATTTTTCGTTCCATTAATAACGTCTTACGGTGGTTAGATGTGTGATGTAAATTAAACACATTTCTTTAGTTATGTTTATGTTCCATGTAATAGGGGTCCTAGATTCCATCTTAAAATATTCTTTCTTTATCGTGTGGTTAGTGCCTAACCCGGTGTCAGTTTTTATGCCGCCCATGGGCCTCTGACTTGGCTTTACATAAGCATATAAGCATAATCAGCCTATTAATGTTCCCACTGCTGGGACGCAGACCTCCTCTCTATGAGAGGGAATAGGCTATAATCCACCACGCGGGCCCAGTGCAGGTTGGTAGATGTCACATGTCTTCGAATTTTTGGTTTTAGGACATGCCGGTTTCCTCACGATGTTTTCCTTCACCGTTTTTGAGAGCAGTGGTGATGAAATAACTTACACAAAGTAATGCGCCTGGCTGGGTTCGAACCCACGACTTACTGCTGGTAAGTCGGGGTCTCCACGACTGGGCCACCGAGGCTTTACATGCCGTCGAGAAATATTTCACAGGCATGCTGGTCTGGTTTCCTCACGATGTTTTCCTTCACCTAAGCAAGTGTAGTAATTAAACAATAAGCATATGAATCCGAAAAATCAGAGATGCGTGTTCGCGGTTCGAACTCGAGACCTATCACAGCACTTGGTTATCACTGCTATATATTAAGATATTATCTTACCTTTTTTTTTTTTTTTTTTGTATGGGAAATCATCAAATGACCCCCCCCACTCTGGGCGGAGCGGAAGGGAGTGTCAGACTTGTACTGACTAAAACCCATCCATGTTCCTTCTTTGCCCTTTGTGTTCCAGGGCCACGGTGTCTCTTTCGAACAGTCCCGCAGCTCTGGCAGGCATCGGCCCATGCGGACCCCTACTCGGTTGCTGACATCTCTTTGAGGCGCGCGTGGAACACGAACGCGCCGTCGACACGGCCTGTCGTCATAAGACGGCCGGACGGCGAGCTAGCCCATAACTCACCGTCCACAGGCCCGCGCCTACGGTGGCCGGGAGCCACCACGTGACCCCCGACGCCCAGGGCATCTCCCGCGGCGGCTGGGACGTGAGGTTCTTTCCCTCTCACGTCCCGCCTTTCCCTCTCACGTCCCGCAGATATTATCTTACCTGACACAGTAGTCAAGATCACAAGAATTACTCCAAGCCTTCGTGCTGCCATTTTCTCAAAAATAACAAATAATTATGAACAATAACGATCAGTCGCTAAGATAATGATTTTAATCGGAGGATCAACTTGTAATCTGGCAAAAACAAAACATAGATTAGGGTTACAGGGTGTTCAAGATTGTGTTTTATTTTTAACCGACCGGAGGTTATGCATGCCATCAGCATCTTTTTTCTTTTTTTCATGAATTTGCACCATTTTCTCCGTGATTGCTGGTCCCATTTAAGTGATTCTATTTTCATTTTGTCGAAAAAGCTCGCGCGGTGGTCCCATATACGAACTTTGTTTCGGTACTTTATAAGTTAATCTCTAAAATATGCATTTTTTTCTTTTTCATCTATGTGGATGATGTGCTAATAACTTCTAGTTACAATGTAAAATTGGTACTTGACAAGGATTTGTGTGAGATACCACAACTAAAAAGGCTAAAACAATTTTGAAAGAAAAAACAACCGACTTCCAAAATCACTCAAAAATTCTAAAGAAACACAAACTACTTTGGAAAGTCGGTGGCGATAAAATCAAAACAAACACACCGACTGTAGTCCGATGAGGTTAACACATCACCTGTTAGACCCGTATAGGGGAGGAATTTAAAAAAATCTTACTTTAGTCCCTTAGCCACCTTTGTCCAACCGGTTGTCAAAACCATCGACGTGCAAGCTACTACCAGGAAGTCAGTAAATAGTTCTAGATCCTTGAGCTTACAATATTCATTTATTTCTTTAAATTACAATGTTCTTATCATTACAGATCAGCATTATTATCTCTTACAACCTATGAATAGCCGTGCCTAAATAATAACAGCCACTCGGGTCGATCTTTAGGTTTAGCCGTGCTTGCCTAGGTTGTTCCGTGGTTGAGTGACCACCCATTACATACCGAGTTTCCTCCGTGCCTCGGAAAGCACGTTAAGCCGTTGGTCCCAGTTGTCATTTATAGATCTTTGACAGTTGTTACAGGTAGTCAGTGGCCCGAAAGTGTGACAACCAGTGTTACCAAGGGGTATCGTATTACTCAGTACTAACTGTGTTATGGAGGTCAGATAGGCAGTCGCTCCATGTAAAATACCGATATTCAGCTGCAATTGGTTAATCTGGAAGCCGACTCTAACATAGTTGGGAAAAGGCTAAGCAGATGATGTGTCAGGTATGAAACACTAACTTCAGACACACCATTTATCAATAACAATTTGATTTAGACCATCCTGTATATCCTGTACGACGTAATCAATCAATTGATTTAAATCGGGGGGGAACCACGCGAATGATGTACCTATTGCTTTATTTCTGCGCTAGTTTATGCCCGCGACTTCATCCGTTTGTTCTGTATGTTTTCCTTGGGTTCGGGCAAAGTGTTTTTGGGTTTTTCCATGAGGAATTACTCAGGAGCCGCCACGGAGTCTGAATTTGTGCCCGGTTGATGGCAATAGAGGAGCTCGTGGGTAAATAATAACAGCCACTCGGTTCGATCTTTAGGTTAAGCCGTGCTTGCCCAGGTTGGTATGTGGATGGGTGACCACCCATTACATACCGAGTTTCTTCCGTGCCTCGGTAAGCACGTTAAGCCGTTGGTCCCGGGTGTTATTTGTAGATCTTTGACAGTCGTTAGGTAGTCAGTGGCCCAAAAAGTCTGACAACCAGTCTTACCAAGGGGTATCGTATTACCCAGTAGTAACTGGGTTGTGGAGGTCAGATAGGCAGTCGCTCCATGTAAAATACTGGTATTCAGCTGTATCTGGTTAAAATACGATTAGTGAATTTACTTGATGGGCTGATAGCTTTTCCTTAGATCTGTATCACCAGAAATTATAATATTATCTAACAACAATACGAAGAAGGATTTAATCAAAAATTGTCTGTCGTCGATTTGTCGTCATTTATTAAAAAAAAAAAAACCCAAGATTTTATCATAATTGTTATTTACCTGTGTTGTCAAATCTAATAAATAATTGTGACGTGTAATCGACGATCAAATATATCGTAATATATTACATAGGATAATCATGATTACAATTATTAATTAATATGATACAATGATAAATATAACTAGCTTCTGCACGCAAATTCGTCCACATAGAACTTTTGCATTTATAATATTCATCCTATCAGAACAGTACTTGGGTGACCGAGCTTGCTCGGGTGAAAATAGAGAAAACGAATATTCCCAGATATGAGACATTTTCAAACAGATTCATCGATTTTTCGCCCCCATTAACCCCTATACATAATTATATATGTCGGATATTTATTTATTTATTTATTTATTATTCCTTAACACACACATTTGTTTTAACAGGTAAGACCCAAGCTAACAAATTTGTCATAAATTGCAAAAATCCAGTCCAGATATGTCAGGATTTACTCCGTTAGGCTCCTACATCATGTGGGCGGACCATGGGTTTCGTGCTATGAAAACACACTGGGTGCGATACACTGTTTCTAACAAAACTAACGTATTACTTGAGATTACAACTTAACACAATAACACGGGGCACAATGAATCGGGTACAGTTCCAAGACGTCTCAATCAGACACTGACTGTCGCCCTCACCTCGAGCTGGACATCAGGACTCAGTAGAAACACGCTGAGTTGTGACTGGTAAGTAGGTCGCGTGATGTACCCACTGCACACAGGCGCTCTTTCCAATTCATTTAAAGTCCGTACTAACGACCGGATCCGACATAATACAACTTTCATCGAAATCGTTAAAGCCGTTTTCGAGAAAGTGATTACAAAATAGATAAAATAAAATATACAAATGTTGCTCATTTATTTTGTATAGGATAGGAAGTGGTAATTATTGTCGACGACAGCCTCGTAGTCGTAAATGCAAAGTGAACAGGCGAAAATTGTTTTTTTTTTTATAATGGGTGGTTCCATCAGTTCCTAATATCTCAGTAGGTGCTCGGAGTCTGGTTTTAAAGTCAGTTTGGTGGTAAGCAGGAAGCATTACCACTTTTATCAGCAGGCCCCCTATGTGGTCCATAACGATATTTGTTCAATCAATTAATTGTTTTCATTTAACATTTTCCTTATATAGGTAATGAGGGATTGGTTCGCGAATCATGACTAATTTTCTCAGAGCGATAATTAAATGTAATTCTTATTTAATTCCAATAGAATTGCTAAAACGATGTGGGAAGTATTTTAAAATTTCTTTAAAATTTCTTTCTTTTTGGAAAGTAAGGCTGCGATACATTGATATATTTACTAAAATAAGAGCATAATTTATAAGAGTAACCATTCTTAAGAACAATCATCATCATATTATCAGCCGAAAGGTGTCCGGTCCTGAGCCCTGGCGATCTAGACAAGTTAGGGGGCCTCCGTTAATGAAGTCAGTCAATTTTGGCAATCCCTCCAATTTGTGAGATGTCGTGAGATACGATTTGACCCTCTCATCATCTCACTAACCTTACGTGAGATTTTTTAATGTAAATATAATACATTTATCTGTGCTTGATTGCGTTGGATTTACTTAAAAAATATAATTTGCTTCATCATCATCATCTGCCTAGCCTTTTCCCAACTATATTGGGGTCGGCTTCCAGTCTAACCGGATGCAGCTGAATACCAGTATTTTACATGGAGCGACTGCCTATCTGACCTCCACAACCCAGTTAATACTGGGTAATACGATACCCCTTGGAAAGACTGGTTGTCAGATTTTTAGGACCACTGACTACTTAACGACTGCCAAAGATCTACAAATGACACCCGGGACCAACGGCTTAACGTGCTTTCCGAGGCACGGAGGAAACTCGGTAAGTAATGGGTGGTCACCCATCCACAGACCAACCTAGGTAAGCACGGCTTAACCTAAAGATCGACCCGAGCGGCTGTTATTATTTAGCCACGAGCTCCTAGCTAATTTGCTTCATATTATTCTTAAATATTATTGTGTTGGATTTACCCTTATTTTAGTGGAGTAACATGTTTACTAAATTAAACCCAGTTTTCTTTTCTCGCAATTTTACAATGAATGTCGAGGGGAAAAAACATGTGAATTTGCTGGGACCCCCCCCCTCCCTCGTGAGATTGGGTGAGATTGGCTCAACCTCCTCCTGTCCTTAAACGCCTCACATAATGAATGGACGCCCCTTAAAGTCGCTTACAAAGCGTTGAATATTTGTATAACGAATTTCATCAGGATTGACACAAGCTTTTGGGTAACCAATTCAATATTTTTACGACCTTTCAATTATCGTTATTGTTGAAAGAATCTCACTTTACGTAAGCCTCCAGGTTCTGCACCTCCTCACCTCATCGGCTCGTCGTCAATCAGGCGTTCATCTAATTTATGTAGGTAACACGTTCAGGTCAGCAGCTCCGAGGCCTCACTTTACTTACGAACGCTATCGTTACGATGCTAGTGTACATCGCAGTAGCGAGGGGTCAATTTTTATAAGAAGTAAGCCGGAGTACATATCTTTATTGTGATTATATTATTTGTCCATAGAAGACTGTGTCATTTTTCAAAGGGAATCCGGTAGAAATCGAGTTTTATGAAGCCTTCGCCACTGGTACGCAGTATGGAGTTTCATAAATTGATGTTCCTGATCTGCATAATGACATCTGCTATCTATTTGTCCCAGATAATTTACTGCCGTAGCAGAAAACACCGCTTTTTGGCTGTTGCAACTTGCCGTACTGTTGTACACTCCAAGTCTCCTATTTCTCGGACATTAGCCGCTATTAACGCTCTCCTGAACTCAAACACAGATCTTGATATGTTTGAGAATGAATAGAAGGTGATACTGTCAGAATATATGATTTTTAGTGAGAAGAATGCATGACTGTGTTAAATAAATAATATGTTTATATAGCGTAATAAGTAATATGTGCGTGAGTAGTGTGTGTGTGTAGTGGGGTGTGTTTGTGTGTAGTGTGTGAAGTATGTGTATGTGTGTAGTGTTCAGTTTAGTGTTGCTTCGGCCGTTCTATTTAAAATAAATAAAAAAGAATCGAAATTTCATAAAAAAAGAAAAAAAATTGAATTGGATTAATTTGGATTGTTAAATTGGACTGTTAAATTATTTTTTGTTTGAAATTGATTGTAATAATAACTGTTTCTATATAAGTCGTACTGACATAGTTCTTAAGTACTCACTACTAACCCATATAGACTATTGTTCGAAATAAAGTATTTGATTGATTGATAAAGGGATCTTAAAACGGAAATGCCTGATAAAACAAGGAAAATTATGTGAAAACCACGCCTTTTTCTAATTTGATATTATAAGTAGCATAAGTCGCTTAGATGACAATCTTGAGTCGTATCTCCTAATTTGATCTCGGTTTTGCCAATATAATACATTGTGTTTGATGATTATCTGCATTGTTGCTAAAATGGCTTTCCAATGTGTTGCTTTGTTTTTTACCATTGCGGCGGTAGCATCAGGTAAATGAATTTTATTTATTTCTTCCTTTTTGTTCTACGAATTAAATTAAATAGTAACCGACACCCAAATAAGTCAGTCTTAAAAAAAAAATAACTAAAAAAAATAAAAAATAAAAAAACATCTTTTTGAAATGAAAAGAAGAAAATTATGTTTATCCATCAACTTTGAAAACGGGTTATCGTTGAGGAGTTGCGTTGCGAAGACGTTGCGTTGGAAGGCCTCCCACTAGGTGGACCGATGACCTGGTGAAGGTTGCGGGGATCCGCTGGATGCGAGCCGCACGGGACCGGTCAATGTGGCGACACTTGGGGGACGCCTATGTCCAGCAGTGGACGTCTTTCGGCTGAAATGATGATGAAAAGACGAATTTTGCTAAATTGCAGCGTTGCCACTGAGGATCTATTAATTATCATCATACTTTCAATTATGTCACACCAGTTTCCTCTATTCGTCATTCATCACTCCGTACCTTTCTTTCAGCGCTACCAACAGATATCACAGACCATGTGATCTCCAAACTGGATCCAGGTCCTCGCTACCAGTACATGAGTGGACCGGACGGAGCTGAGCTAGTGGACTTATGGATGAAGACTAGTGACTTGCTCGCTGCTGCGAGGTTCAACCCTGATGTACAGAATAATTATCATCTGTTTACCAGGTAGGTGAAACTCCTTCATTATCATAAGCGTATCATTGGGTTTTACTAAGGTTTATATTTTACCAGCTTATGCCCGCGGCTTCGCTCGAATGAAGTTCGGTAACTGTCCTACGGGATCATACCACCAAGATAAAAAGTATCCTACATGTTAGTCCAGGTTATAAACTATCTATGTGCCAAATTTCATCCGTTCAGTAATTTTCGCGTGAAAGAGTAAAAAACATCAAAAAAAAAAAATATGTCAAACGCATTTATTTCAATTAGATCATCACAGGCAGTTTAGAATCTCAAAAAAACAAAAAGAAGCGAAGCTACAGTCACAGTCATAAGGCATAATAACTTGAGAAAGTACTGTAGTTGCACATTCCAAAGCGTAGTTCTCTATGGAGAAGAATGGGCAAGAAACTCCATGGATACTCTTTTAAATCAAAATATTTTTACAAAATCTTGGTTACATCATTTATGTTGAGATTATACATATATGTGAGAACGATGTAGAAAGACTTGCACTTTAAGAGCGTCCAGAGTAAAAGATTAAATCAACAATGAAAAAAAATAAAGTAATTAAAATAAACCGTGTCAGCTAAGAGGTAACCAGTCCCAACTGACAGCGCCCGTTCACGAACATGACGCATGGATCAGCGCCATTCAACTCAACCATATGGAAGGGAACTAAATGACCCGACACACCCGCCACCATCAGCGAGACACCAAGGCACATTCCAGTCAATGAAAGATAACAAAATTTAGGATGTAGCCTTACTGTACATAGTACTCACACATCTGATATGCAGTTATCCATCCATCTTCACAAACTTTCGCATTTAATTTATATTATTAGTAAGAAGTAAGATACGACGAAGACCCAGTAAATGGGCTGTGAACTGACATATGCAGTTTCCAAGAAATGCCACAATTACTGGCTTGGAGAACCGCTGCAGGGTAAAGACCTCATCCGATACAGAGTAGGAACTAGCATTGATACCATAAACTGCGTTTTGCTGATTTCGGACTTTTACCAAATCTTAATTTTCTTCTAATGTTTTCTTCATCGGTAATCATCAGTAAGATCACTTTTCTTTATTTTTTTATATACAAATTAATTATATTTTTAAATATTCCTTACAAAAAACAATATAAAAACATTTAAAAATTGTAGCCCACCGGTATCGGGATCAGGGTCCAAGCTACCCGGCGGTGGCGCGTTCGTGTTCCACGCGCGCCTCAAAGAGATGTCAGCAATCAAGTAGGGGTCCGCATGGGCCGATGCCTGCCAGGGCTGCGGGACTGTTCGAAAGAGATACCGTGGCCCTGGAACACAAAGGGCAAAGAAGGAACATGGATGGGTTTTAGTCAGTACAAGTCTGACACTCCCTTCCACTCCGCCCAGAGTGGGGAGGGGTCATATTTGATGATTTCCCATCCGGAAAAAAAAAAAAAAAAAAGCTACCCGGCGGGGAACTTCCTTACATACGAGCCGTGTCCAGGAGTACCGCTTTCTGAATCAAGCCCTTGATCCAGCTGCCTAACGAGAGCCTCCTCAGGTATTGATCGAGGCTCTTGTCAATTAAGCCATGGTCTGATACAACTATCGGCACAATGATCGCTGAGTCCACATCCCACATGTCGACAACCTCGTGAGCCAAGTCAAGATACTTGATTTGCTTAAGATATCTTATCATTAGAAGATGTGTTTTGCCGGCTGGTGTTTGTGCAGACTACTTCTTTGAGTTTCGATGGATGGCTCAAATAATACCCGAACAGTATATAGCCACCTGCACAGGTCTGTCGTTGGCTTCGTTTAAACCCTGGAAGGTGCAGGTGGCTGTGCAGGATGGGCATGAAAACAGGTGGGACAATAAACTACAGACTACTGCACCAGTCGACAAAACAAAAATCCTATTATAATTGAAAATGCGAAAGTTTGTGAGGTTGGATGGATGTTTGTTACCCTTTCCTGCAAAAACTATTGACCGGATTTGGATGAAATTTGGCGCACAGATAGTTTATAACCTAGATTAACACGTAAGATACTTTATATCCCGATTGCACGTTCCCGTGGGACATTACCGAACTCCACGCGGGCGATGTCGTGGGCATCAGCTATTATTATAAAATTCTCACAGCGGAGTCTGACTTTGTACGCAGCTAATCATCAACGACGTTCTCACCTCGTATTATTTACGAGCCCTAAATATCACTGATGAAAAGTGGGTGTACTCCACCTCTATCAATCTCTTCAAGGAAAATAGGCCTCGTAAACTATTCTCTTGTTATTTTCTGCCACCAGATCAAACCCTTCAGTCAGCCAGCCGATCCCAATGGGAGCTGACAGCATCCTGAAGGCATCGAACTTCGATCCTAACAAGAAGACAGTCTTCATCGTGCATGGATGGAAGAATGATTATCTGTCGCAATTTAATGTGAATATGGTTCATGGTACGTAGAAGAAACACCTTAAACCTGGTTTAGTAAGGTCTCTTCCATTTGTTTTCTCCACAGTCACTATCGCAAGATGCGTGTCGTTTGAGCGTGTAGCGTGGCCAAGGGGTAATAAATTGGGAATGGCAGGAGGCTGAACAAATCTTTTTCAATATTGATTTTACTTTAGTCCTCGTCATTACGATTTGTTCTAGACCATATTACCTGGGAACCTTCTAGTTACGGAGATATTGGGGGAAAGTTCCAACATTTTCACAAGTTTTTTTTTTAATACAAATTTTTAATGTTTTACTTTACTTGAAATACCTCCACGACCCCCATACTATTCAATGCATCCATCAACACAATGTTTTGAGTGTGTTACATTGAGTTTTACCGTAAAACGTGGTTTTTCACCCCAAAAAAAAAAATCGTTGTCCAGCAATAATTTTTGCGTAAAGTTACTTAGTTTGATGGACAGAACGCCTGGTTAACGGCTTCGTGATTGAATGTGGTTTAAGTAGTTAGATTGGTACTTAATATAAGGATGCTTACATATCTATCTTTCTTTTTCTTTCAGCTTACCCGATTGCTGAGGACGTCAATCTTATCATGGTGGACTGGAGTATTGGAGCCGGAGGGACTTACATCTCCTCAATCATCAATGTTATCAGATCTGGTGAGTTGTTTGTGGAGGTCAGATAGGCATTCGCTCCGTGTAACATAGTGGTAGCAGACATGGGCCCCTGATTTAGCTGAAGCTGAATCAGGGGCCCAACTCTGCTATTTTTATAAATTCGTCATTCCAACACGATCCCATTGTCATTTTGCTAAAAGTTCGTATTCTCCTAAATTCATAATAGTCGGTCATTGGTCGGTCAATGGTCTCGTAATAGAATTGTGTTATAATGACATTGTCGTATTACCATTATTATAAAACCCGTTAGTAAAAATGTTTTTCGAAAAACTACTACTAAAGAACATTTATTCATGCCAGATTTCATTTATAATATTTTTACATATTATTTATTTGATTCAGATTACCATTCTATGCCATTTCTTTCAATGGACTGTCAGTGGTAGACCATTGGAAAGTCATAATGACGCCATTATATTAGTAGATTACCAAACTTGTCAAAATCAACAAGAAATCAATGATAGACCATTCTGACACAATTGTAATAGCAGACTTGAGGCCCTGGTAAGACGGAAATCCGACCCCAACATCGTTAGCAGATGACTATAAACTCCTGAGCTCCTTCACAATGTACTTTAAGCTGCTACCAACTTCTTGAATCAAAAAAGGCAATTAAATTATTAATTTTCTTCTTTCTTTCTATCCAGGTGAACACGTAGCTAAATACATCACCTGGTTGAACTCTGCCAGCGGCGCCAGCCTGGATAACTACCACATCATTGGACACAGCCTCGGAGGACATCAAGTCGGCGTCATCGGCAGGAATCTAGGAGGAGAAGTGCCCTATATCACATGTAAGTAAACTGTGTTACTGGTATAGAATAGAGTGCTTTATTTGCAAATAATGTGGGTATTAGAAATAGGTGTTAAAATGCTTAGATACGTACATTCTGCCTTAAGGCGAAATTAATACGAAAAAACAAAAACAAAAATTAATTAAATCAAACAACTTGAAATAAATACGGGGTCGAAGGGACACCGACGCGAAAACGGTTACCACGTATCCAGTACATCATTCTTCAGGGCTGCGGGACTGTTCGAAAGAGATACCGTGGCCCTGGAACACAAAGGGCAAAGAAGGAACATGGATGGGTTTTAGTCAGTACAAGTCCGACACTCCCTTCAGCTCCGCCCAGAGTGGGGATTTGATTTTCATCAAATGACCCCCCGGGCATTTGATGAATTCCAATACGAAAAAAAAAAAAAAAACATTCATCATTCTGAGCCTCCACATAGAAATTTTTCATTGGCTCATCATCTGCCTAGCCTTTTCCCAACTATTTTGGGGTCGGCTTCCAGTCTAACCGGATGCAGCTGAATACCAGTATTTTACATGGAGCGACTGCCTATCTGACCTCCACAACCCAGTTAGCACTAGGTAATACGATATCCCTTGGTAAGACTGGTTGTCAGACTTTTTGGGCCACTGAGTACCTGTAACGACTGTCAAAGATCTACAAATGACAGCCGGGGCCAACGGCTTAACGTGCTTTCCGAGGCACGGAGGAAACTCGGTATGTAATGGGTGGTCCATCCACAGACCAACCTAGGCAAGCACGGCTAAACCTAAAGATCGACCCGAGAGCCACGAGCTCCTTAAATTTTTCATTGGCTATTTAAAAAAAAAACAGCTGTTTCCTACAAAAGTGCAATACCTACACGGTCTAAATGCACGGAACAGCTGTTTTTTTTTTTTAATTATGAGAAAAATCTGTGTGAGGGTCTCCAAATGTTGTACTGAATACGTGGTAACCGTTTTCGCGGCGGTGTCCCTTCCACCGCGTATTTTTTTACAGATAAACGAAACTATCAAATTTTCCCAATTGCTAAGTTGAAAATCTATTAAAGAAATTTGACAGAATGTAGTAGCGTGATGTACTGGCGTCTGTACGTCATACAGTCTAAAGCTACAATTTGTATAATTACTTAAGTTACATTCTAAATCTAAATTTTTATTTTTTAATTATAGACATCTGTGAAAACTACTTACTTATCTGTAGATATTCATGTTAGAAACTCGAAATGTCGAACTATAACTTTCGACGAACTATACAAACATGATAATGACATCCCTCCCGATTCGTCAGTTATGTTCGGTTTTCATATAATAAGGGGCTAATTGCCATCAAACGAGCCTGAATGCACTCTAGGCTGCTACTGAGAAATTCGTAATAGAAAAACTCTAATAACACTTTATCCCAATTACACATTTGTTCCGTCTCAACACATTCGATTCGGCAGTTTTTGTTGAACAGCAAAGCAAAACCGTAGCAATAATAATTACTCCACATATTCTGCTCGTGCCGATCGGTAAACTCGGTCCGGCCTTTGCATTTTCGGGTCGGCTCGGCACAATTCAAGCTAAGCCAAGCAACTGCCCTTTTCTCGAACGCGTACCGTAGTCGAACAACAAATTCAAATGTAGGTAACATTTGAATTTGTTGTTTGACTGTTCAAGAAATCATCATATCAACTCTAACAGTGCGTCTAATGTAAATCAAACAAATTTTTCTTCTCTTTCCAGCTCTAGACCCTGCCCTACCTGGCTGGGTGATCAACCCATCAGGTTTCCAATCGACGGACGGCGTCTACACCGAAGTAATGCATACGAATGCAGGCTTCTTTGGCAAGGTGGTGCCAATGGGTGATGTGGATTTCTACCCCAATGGCGGTACTAAGATGCCTGGCTGTTATAGAAATGATTGTAATCATCATCGGTGAGACCTGAACCTTATAATAACAGCAGTGACAGCCTAGTGGTGTGACCGTCGGACTGCCAAGCCATAGGTCTCAAGTTCGAACCCAAGGCACGCACCTCTGATTTTTCGGATTTATTTATTTATTTATTTATGTACACACAAAATACTCAACAAGACATAACATTAAGATAGAAGAGCACAAAGGTACTGCTTATTTCATGCGAAATCTCTTCCAGCAGACCTGCGAGAGGAAAGTAGGATTAGAAATGTAGACACAGTGTGTAGAAAAGACAAACAAAGTTATACCTATATAAAATAAACATACATACACATATAAAATAAATACTTGTACTGTAAATATATACCTATTTATGTGCGTATTGTATAATTATCACTTGCTTCGGTGAAGGAAAACATCGTGAGGAAACCAGCATGCCTGAGAGATATTTCTCGATGGCATGTAAAGCTAAGTCAGAGGCCCATGGGCGGCATAAAAACTCGCGACACGATAAATTAGAAGAATAATAGAAACAAAAGTTCACTATGGAAAGCATCTTCAGTTTCGTCACAGTCTTTTCTCAAACATAAAACTAGATCTTGCCGATCTGTTATTGACAACCAATGACGGCACTAACTACTGGTCTCTTCTTTCAACCTTCCCAAAGATTTTTTTTATACTCATTCTATTTTATCAGTTTTATCACAATAGCACAACATACAATTTTAAACTATCGTGGTGACTAACATTATTATAACTAGAAAACGGGATATTTACCATGTTTATTGTTTTCTTTGAGTTCCCGATATTTCACGGATAAACTGAAGTTATTGCGGGTGGGTGTTTATGAGCAGACAAATCGGTCTACCCTCTTTCTTGTTCGTTTTTTACACTCAGTACCGCTACCACTGTCACTCGCAACTCGATTCTGTTCCCGACACACGAAACTCAAAGAAAACAATAAACATGGTAAATATCCCGTTTTCTAGTTATAGAATAGAATAGAATAGAAATTTTTTATTTCTGACCGGAGTCCATAGAGTTAGTAACAATTTTACTTACTTTCTAGTGTTAGTAGGTTACAGACACATACAATTATAATTCAGCGTGGAGCTGCATCCACCTCCGCAGTATCGGGGAATCCCATCGATCAGCAAATACACTGAGAATTCTGTTGGTGCCGGTATGAAACTCGCGCGAGCGCCTTTGACCTATCAGCAGTTAGCCGCGTGACGTCATTCTGTCTCATTACTGTCGTAACGGGCAACAGTGGGTAGGCAGAGCACCCGCGGATCACAAGCCCGCTTCGTAAGTTATATTGTGATAAAAGTGAATGAGTATAAAAAAATGTTTCTTTGGGAAAGTTTTTTGTTATCATGAGTACAATCACGTGTTTAAGTATCGGTCACTAATTATTACCAGTCACTCTATATAAGGTCTAACTATTCATACACGAAATATTTTCAGGGAATCATCTAACGGCTATAGCAAAACCATTTCAAGGGTTTTTTTTTTCTGAGTATATTTTTTTATAAAAAATAAATAATTTAAAATTACTTGACCCACAAAATAAATATGGCTCTTTATTTTTAAGCATCCATTACGGTAGTTTACTACGTCGTATTTACCTACTGCCATTGTTAGAATATGGGAGTAAAGGTTTTATGCAAAAAGTCTCAAAAAATTGTAGAATTATAATAATTTCGTAAAAAAAAAATACTCAGATATTTTTTTTTTTCGTTGCTATGGCGACTTTACGACTTATAGAAGTTACTCTTAAAATATTTCGTGTATGAAAAGATAGACCTTATATAGAGCTCAAAACCCGGTTACCGTCATTGACACCGCGCAATACTCATCTACTGATTTCTGCCTACCTCTCCAGGGAACACAGGCGTAATGTTATATTAATAATTGATTTCTTTTCAGCGCTGTGTACTACATGGCTGAATCTCTAATACATGGAGGTTTCACTGGGTACCGGTGCGACTCCTTGGAGTCAACAGTGACTGGAAACTGTGACTCCACAGACACATTGAAGATGGGTGGCCTTACCCCTAAAACCGGGTAAGCAGAACGATACCATATACAGGGTGGAAACAGCTGTTTTTTTTTAATAACCGAAAAATAATTATTTTATTATTTATTTATTAAAGCTTTATGCACAAGTAAAAACTGTACAAAGGCGGTCTTAATGCCATAGGCATTTTCTACCAGTCTACCTTAGGGTGATGCAGAGACAATATACAGTAGGTGCAATAACAGAGAAAAAAGACTAGAAAATATTTATAACTAAAACATTTAAGAATAAATACTTATATTCATACATATATTAAACTTTATAAAGTTAAAAGAGATAAACAAAAACAAAAAAAAAAAACTACAACAACTTAGTTCGAGACGAATCTGCCAACTTCTTGTGAATGTGTTCCCGAGCTTTCACTTTGAAAGTGAACTGACTGGTCGCCGTCCTGATACTCTGAGGGAGCGCATTCCAGAGGAAAACCGCCTGGACAAAGAAAGAAGATTTTATAAAACCAGAGCGGTGAGAAGGACATCGGAAGAGACAATTATTAGCGGAACGAAGATTCTTGCTGTGCGCAGAGCATAAATATTGACAATTAGACGTCAGATAAGAAGGAGAAGTGGGTTTGTGAAGAAGAGAAAACAGGGTTGTCAAAGCCATCTTAAAAGCGCTCTATGCGTAGATACATGATCATACTTGCGGAGATTGAACACGAATCGAATGCAGTTATTAAGAAGTCGGTCAAGTTTATTGAGCAGATCTGCATTCAGGTCGTAGTAGCACACATCACCATAGTCGAATAATAATTATATGTGGGGTCATGATGTACTGAATACGTGGTAACCGTTTTCTCGTCGACGTCCCTTCCACCCCGTGTGTTAGTGCTACCATAAAAATCGTGGGTTCGAACTTACGGCCCTTCACAGTGTGTAATTAATTTCATCACCACTATTTACTCTCAAAATGGCCAATGAAAACATTGTCAGGATACCGCCAAACTGGACGCAGCGGTGATAACGCACTGTGTGCCACACGAACAATACAACATACGTGCGGTGTCGTAGCGCAATGAAGATGAGTTAAAATTAAAAATCGAAGGTCAGGAACACGTGTTACTTCCACTAACCAGCACTGCACCCGCGTAGTGGATATTATTACCCTCTTACAGAGGGGCCCTGTGCAGGAGAGGCCGTGCATGACAGTAGCTGAGGATCGAACTAGCAGCGACAGAACAGTTGTCCAGGAGCTGCTATGAACTGATCTCTGACATTCCATAGGCGGCGCTCATCACTTACCTTCGCGTGGAAACTTCACCTGACTGCAGCGAAGTCCAATCGAATGATATTTTTTAACCTTTAGAACGCCAGAGTATAAACGCACGCGCGTGCCCTCCACGCCAACCCACAATTTCCCCTACCATTTTGTCACATATTTGTGTCGTTGGGCGTACAGGGCATGCGCTTGCTTGTCCCGTATGTGACAATGGCGTTCAAAAAGTAAAATTGTAATTTGTTTGGTTTCAGATCAACTGGCATCTATATGCTGAGAACCAACGCACAACCCCCATTCTCTGAAGGTTAGGATATAGAAAAACGATCTTATATTTGAATATTTATTAAAACTAATTTATTAGAAGAAGTTTGTTTTATTTTTCATTTATTGTGGACTAGCGGCAGTAGCGACCCGCCCTTGCTTCGCACAGCGCCACCTAGCGGGTCTAAAACTATATCTAATGTACCTTATTTTTTAAGTTAAGCATCTAGCAGTAGAGCGGTGAAAACTGCGTTCAAATCCATGCAGTAGTTTTTGCGTGATGCGCGTACAAACATACAGACAGAAAGACAGACAGACAAACATTCTAAAAACTGTTGTTTTGGGTTCTGTTGCTGTAATAAAGACCTCCCATACATTTTTTAATTAAATATCTTCAATGTACAGACATCGGCCTGTTACAATTTTATTATGTCCTATACCTGGGTAACCATTCCTCGGGCACCTCGCTAAGCAGTTGGCCCTGGCTGTTATTTGTAGATATTTGACAGTCGTTACGTGTAGTCTCAAGTCTCAAAGTTTGACAACCAGTCTTACCAAGGGATTCACTTAGTAACTGGGCTATGAAGTTCAGATTGGCAGTCGTTCCATGTAAAACACTGGTATTCAGCTGGATCCGGTTAGACTGGAAGCTGACCCTAACATAGTTGGTAAAGGCTACGCAGATGATGACGAGGGCTTCTTGTGGAATAGTTCATTCCTTGTTATTTCATCATCACTTCTCGAAACCTAGATGGTGGGGACCATGTCCTAGAATCACAAATTCGAAGACACATGAAAACCACCAACGCACTGGGCCCGCGTGGTGGATTTCGGCTCACCTCTTCGCAAAGACAGGTGTGCCATCAGTGGACACTTTTAACCTTTTGAACGCCAGATCATAAACGCACGCGCGTGCCCTCCACGCCAAGCCACAGTTTCACCTACGATTTTGTCACATATTTGTGTCGTTTGGCGTACAGGCCAGAGCATAAACGCACGCGCGTGCCCTCAAAGCCAAGCCACAATTTCATCTACCATTTTGTCACATATTTGTGTCGTTTGGCGTACAGTGCACGTGCTTACTTGTCACGTATATGTGACTATGGCGGTCAAAAGGCTAAGCTGAGCTGGTCAGAAGGGTGATGTATAGGATAAAACAAGAAATCGTTGTAAATTGAGTTTATTAATATTGTCTTTGTATAAAAAGATCCTAAATAATTATTGCTACTACATTACGTAACTATTATGGCAAATTATTTAATACATCATATTTTAATTTCATCAGTTCTTCACACAACGATCCTGCGTTCGCATTTTAATTTCCAAATATGTATTTTTGACAAAATATCAGTATGATTAACGTTAGGTAGTCAGTGGCCCAAAAAGTCTGACAACCAGTCTTACCAAGGGGTATCGTATTACCCAGTACTAACTGGGTTGTGGAGGTCAGATAGGCAGTCGCTCCATGTAAAATACTGGTATTCAGCTGCATCCGGTTAGACTGGAAGCCGACCCCAACATAGTTGGGAAAAGGCTAGGCAGATGATGATCAGTATGATTAAAACAAAAAAAAACATTAGGCCTTGTTTTACTGAAAACAACTGAATTCCCATACTTTAAAGCTGACATTTGTTAAGAGCGTTACCGGCTTACGGCATTTCATACAAACTTACAAGTCCTTTTTTTTCGAAATGACTGGACCGATTTTAATGAAACTTCTTACGCACAAGCATGATACATAAATCTAAAAAGTTGACAGAGAACTTTTCGAAATATCTTTTAGAAAAAAAAATATAATTGACAATTTCTGTTTCTATGGAAACTCTAAAATCGGTCTAATTTAGCTGTAACACTATTTTTCGAAAATGTTCTCTGTCAACTTTTTAGATTTATGTATTTTTTCATTAAACTCGGTTTAGTCATTTTGTAGCATGAGCATCAGCCGAAATCGGTGTGATGGCTTCCTGCTACCCTGGGGAGACCGTTGATGGTCTTACGGAATACTTTAAGATCATGGTATAATAATATACTTCGCCTGGTATTCTCTTCCCACGATGGCCCAAGACCACGTCACGATAAGTGTTACCATTGATTGTCCTTTCCACTAAATTTAGGGACTCTCATTTAGCGAATGAAAATAAAATAAATTACTAACTAGTTTAACTATTTAGTAACTCGTGTTATTCATCTATTTAGTTTTAAATTAATATACATATTGAATTATTAGTTCATAATTGCTTTGTTAAGTTAAAAAATGCATTTTGCTCGGGTAATTCAATTCACACACCGTGGCAACACACCGACAGCATCGCAACTGATGACGAATTCTTGGGCCAATCACGTGACCCAGCTGTCACGGGAAGAGAATACCAGGCGAAGTATATTTTTTTTTTTTTATAAACGTTGCCCCTCACTAAGATTTTCTCCTGTATCGTGGGAGCGTTTACAAACATTTAAACTCACATACACAAACAGCCAGACCCGGAACAACTACCTGTAGATCATACAAATATTTGTTCCGTGCGGGGATCGAACTCCCGACACGCAGCGCAGCAGCCGATCGCTCAGCCACTGCGCCAACCGTGACATCATTATTATACCATGGTTAAGGTAAGGTTCACAATAGTTCTGTGGAGACAGCAGCGTAGACTGCGACCTGCACTCGTTGACCTTCCAGCTACCGTTCCTGACGTTGATGACGATGAACCTAATGGCTTAATCAAAGTTCACTCGACGTGCGCGTTGGTCGGAGGTAGGACACGAAGTCCTAGAACAATGTTCTCACGATGTAATACGTTTCGTTATGGTAAAAAAAACATTTCGAAAAAAAAAAAGGACTTGAAAGTTTGTATGGAATGTCGTAAGTCGTAAACGCTCTTAAAATGACCGTAAGACTTACGTCATTTTATAAAAGTGAATATAAGGTCTGTCTTTTCATACACGAAATATTTTAAGAGTAACTTCTATAAGTCGTAAAGTCGCCATAGTAACGAAAAAAAAAATATCTGAGTGTTTTTTGTTACAAAATTATTATAATTTTAAAATTTTTTGAGACTTTTTGCATAAAACCTTTACTCCCATATTCTAACAATGACAGTAGGTAAATACGACGTAGTAAACTAGCGTAATGGATGCTTAAAAATAAGGAGCCAGTATTTATTTTGTGGGTCAAGTAATTTTAAATTATTTATTTTTTATAAAAAAATACTCAGATAAAATAAAATCCCTTGAAATGGCTTTGTTATAGCCGTTAGATGATTCCCAGAAAATATTTAGTGTAATAATAGTTAGACCTTATATACACCGTGACTTTTTAGTCGTCTTACAAAGATCGTCCATTCAATGTACCCGACATAAAATAGCTCTGGGCGCGATTTTTTTTTTTAACTTCCATAATAGGTACAAAGAACAATAATAATAAAAAATTAGAATAAAATTATGAAACATCCTGTTAATGATGTTTACGTGTCAAACGGGAGAACATATACCTACCCAGCACTCGAGGCCAGTAGATCATCGCTCGCAACAGGGTGTTTTAACTACGTCATGCGTCATAATACTGAATAATATTTTTATTTTGAAATTATTCAAATCTCATAAATACCTATTTTTTTTATGAATGTTTAGTATTCATTGGATACATGAAGTGGGCTGCCGTTGTAAGACGACTAAAAAGTCACGGTGTATAATATTTTTATTTAATTAAGTAGAGTAAACTAATTATATACATTATTATTACATTATTTGCCATACAACGTGGCAACGCCGCCAGTCTCTTGGGCACATCATCAGCTGACAGCGTTGAGGAGGAGTTTTTTGATGCCATTTTATAGTTTATTGTTAGTTTATTTAATAGTTTTTATTTAATAATGTATATAGTTAGTTTTTATAAAAGTTGAAACTTTTTCTGTGGACGCACCTCACTATAGGTAAGAACAATTTGATATTATGAAAAGTCGGCCGAGTGTTGCGCAACTTTTACGAATATTAGACAATATTCTGAGTGATTCCTAGAGGTTGTATGTGGACTATGTTTAAGTTGCCTCCGATGTTCTGTTGGAAGTACTGCATGCGGTTCGCTAGTTCGATTCCCGGGTAGGGCTCTTCTTTCTTTACTGGTGGGACGGCGCGAGGTGACTGTGGGAAACAAAAATCCTTATTATTATAGGTAAGTGTCTGTTTGTAATATCAAAATAACAGCTTTTTACTGAATGCATATAAAAAATATTTACGGCACTTGTAAAAAACATTCTTTTAATTTTTTGTCTGTCTGTCTGTTTGTTCCGGCTAATCTCCGAAACGGCTGGACCGATTTTGACGGGACTTTAACTGACAGATAGCTGATATTATAAGGAGTAATTAAGGTTATTTTAATTTTAGAATAAGAATTAGGGTTCCGTGCAAAAATTAAAACCCTTAAAATTTGTACCAAAATTCGATTCGGAACGGATTTTGTTAATAATAATTTTACGCGAACGAAAGTCGCGGGCAACAGCTAGTTTATCATATTAATAGATCTAATGGTGAAAACCAACCACCCTTCCCCAACCATTGGTTGGTGGTGGTGGTGGTGGTGGTTGGTGGTGTTATGGTTGGTGGTTGGTTTGGTGGTGGTTGGTGGTGGTTGGTGGTGGTATGGTTGTTGGTTGGTTTGGTGGTGGTTGGTGGTGGTATGGTTGGTGGTTGGTCTGGTGGTGGTTGGTGGTGGTATGGTTGTTGGTTGGTTTGGTAGTGGTTTGGTTGGTGGTTGGTCTGGTGGCGGTTGGTGGTTGGTTTGATGGTGGTTGGTGGTGGTTGGTTGGTGGTTTGGTTTGTGTGGTGGTTGGGTTTGGTTGGTGGGTGGGTTTGGCTGGTTTAGTGGTGATATAATGGTGGTGGTGGTTATGGTATGGTGGTTATGGTTTGATATTGGTTTTTGGTTTATTATTTCATAAGTACCTTAGTCTTCTTGTTACTGTCATGCATCATCTTCATATGCTTGTATATGCTAGTCTGCCACATGAACGTGGCGGGACACAGCTTGCACTTGTACACCTTGCTGTGGGAGCGTTTGGTGTGCATCG
This sequence comes from Noctua janthina, assembly GCA_963576755.1. Taxonomy (NCBI): domain Eukaryota; kingdom Metazoa; phylum Arthropoda; class Insecta; order Lepidoptera; family Noctuidae; genus Noctua; species Noctua janthina. The sequence goes on from OY755077.1 coordinate 1,073,628, forward strand.
CCCACACGTGGCCTTTGAGGCGTTTCACTGTCTGTAAGGGAGATAAACAACATTTTATAATAATGCTTAGATGATTGCTAATAGTAATCTTTTTCTTTATCTTGTGGTTAGTGCTTACAGATTGTTGCAGATATTTTGCAAACTGTAGCGGTTATTTTACAAATTGGCCGTAGATTCTACAAATTATCTTTATTTTAATTATATATGTATCTTAAGAGCTTTAACGTCTTACGGCATTTTATAAAAACTTTCAAGGGATTTTTTTTCGAAATGACTGAACCGATTTTAATGAAACTTCGTGTACATAAGCAGAATACTGTAGACTTTATTATTATTGAGATTTTTTTTGTTGTTTATTTTTGTTTTTTTTCTTGAATATTTTCTTTTGTTTATTATTTTTTATTATTTATTTATTTGTTTAAGACAGTGGAAAACTTACCCTGTACGATTTCCCGCATATTTCACACAAATGCTCACCCTCAGCTTCTTTTTTCTTCCCCTCGTGTATATTATTGACATGAGCCACCAATATCTTAGCTGTTTTGAATGCCTGCAACAGAAACAAACATATATTTATCCACTGCTGCTTTACAAATAGGGCTGACAGCTAGTCTTACCGCAGGGTAGCGTATTACATAGTACTGACTGGGTTGTGGAGGTCAGATAGGCAGTCACTCCATGTACAATACTGGTGTTCAGCTGCATCCGGTAAGGCTGGAAGCCGAATCCAATAAAGGTTGGGAAAAGGCAGGCAGATGATCAGATGTAGGTCACACGGCTGCCAAGCTCAAATGGAACTGGGCTGGTCGGCTGCCGGAGGAGGTACTGGTCAAAGTAACCACACAGAGGGTCCCAAACAGCAGCAAGAGAACGCAGCAGGCGTAGAACGAGATGGAGGGACAAGCTCGACTGTTTTCACAAGGATTGACGAATAACAGCACTGCATAGGGGTAAGCGGAAGAAGGGAGGGGAGGTCTTTGCCCTGAAGTGGGACACAAATGGCCAATAATAAAAGTTCAAGTGTAAGGTCCATCCCAGCAAGTAGGCCATGGTCTGGTCAGGGGCACCGCATTCCTGACTGAAGGATCTTTTTTCCACCCATTTGCCAAATTGTGTGTTGCAATTTGGCTTACTTGGGTGCGCAACCTGTTGACATAATATAACATTAAGCCTGTAATCCCCGAAGGGTTACGCAGAGTTGTAGGTACCTAATATTACAACTACATATCGCCAGCTTTGTTAAAGTCCCATGTAATTGCCATCAACCGGACAAAAATCCAGACTCCGGCGCTGCTACCGAGAATCCCTGCTGAAAAAACCAAATAACACTTTGCCCGACCCGGGAATCGAACCCAGGACCTCATGCTCAGCAGTCGCGCTTGCGGCCACTCGACCAACGGGGCTGCGGTGCCAACTCGTACTAAATACGTACCTTGAAACAGAAACTGCACTGGTACTTGATTCTCTTCAAATGATCCCAGTCTATGTGGTCTGTCAGACACCATTTTGTCGCGAATTTCTTACCGCAATAGTTGCATTCGTGTCTGTAATAAATAACAGGTATGGTGGAACGAAAATTTCGAGAACTGTGAGCGGGGTGCGATGGTCTAGTTGGTTAAGACATCCGGTGTACTGAATCGGAAGGTCGCAGGTTCAAATCCTGCTCGCACTTGAATTTTTCTTTCCATGTCAAAAACAGCTATGTTCCCTACGCAGGGTTTGCGTATAAAATATTAAAAACAGGTATGGTGTTAATGGTAACATCAAGTTATAGATAGAGAATGCTATTACATCATACAGGCTGTAACAGAAAGGGTATAGTCGTATGAAAGGATATGCTGCAGACCTTCAAACTGGACAACTTTCTCCTTGGGTCCAATATCGTAAATGCGAATAAATCATCAGCTAAATCCCATACTAAATTTCAATATCTACTCGACCCAAATGTATGGGACAGCTCATAAGAGAGGCACAGGATGGCACTCTCGGTCGAAAGGCCTGGTTTAAATTCAAATTGAGCATCGTGAAGTTTTATGTGGCTATCCAGGTGTTTGTCAAGCAGACTGTCCAGCACTTTTGCTATCACATTAGCCAGCGAGATGGGTCTGTAGTTTATCAGGTCTGAGACGTCCCCGGTCTTGTTTTTTATAACCGGTACAACCACGGTATGCATAAGCTCATCCGGTAGGTAACAATGACTAATACATAGGCTAAAAAACATAGCAAGCACTCGAGACAAATGGAAACCAGCACATTTCAATTGCTCAATGCTGAGACCATCCCGACCAGGGGACCTACCTCGCACCAATTTATGAATTACGGAAGCAACTTCCTTGGCACAAAATCGAACACCAACGTCCGCTACCACGATCTCAGTATCAAGTGAAAGGTCGTTCAAGATTACAGAAGGAGTTACCCTGAAACAGGTTGGCTATTACAGGTTCAATTTATTTGTCTTTTTTCAGAATTTACCAAACTGTTTATTCGAATGATGCTGTGCAATTATATCTAACTTGATTTGGTTTTCATTGACTTGACAAAATTTTACCCGAGATTTAAAAAGTCGTCCCTGTGAGCACCGCTGACGTGCTAGTTCCACCCTGGCATATATTTATGTTTCCTGGACACCGGACCGACATAGCTGTCTGCCGCCGTCTTACTAAGTAATAGGTCTTTACCTATGTAATTGGAGATTTAATAACCAGCATTTTCAGATTTAATTATCTGTGGATTGGCGCGCAATTCGAAATTCAAATAAATTTTATTCTTTTAATTTCAAATTCAGTCATTTGTTTTTAGATATTTTATTGTTTTTGTGAAATTGTGGTAGTTTTTGGCGCCATAGATAAACTGAAAATTCGTACAATTTTCGAATATGAGTTCCTACGTGGACATACCGCTGCGCAAACAACACGAAACATTAACGACGTGTACGGGCCTAACACTGCTTTCATAAACACGGTCCATTATTAGTTCAATCGTTTTAAATCTGGAAATTTTGAGTTGAAGAATGAACCTCGCGGTCGGCCGGTAACTATTGTCGACAACGACGAATTGAAGGCGGTAGTGGAAACGGATCCAACTCGATCTACGACTGAGCTTGCTGCGGGCCTTGGAGTCAGTGTCAAAACGACATTGAAGCACTTGCGTCAAATCGGAAAGATAAAAAAGCTAGATAAGCTAAAATAAAAAAAAAATACAAAAATTTTTGTTTTAAAAATTTTCATACAAATCTCCAATTTCATAGGTAAAGACCTAATATTTGCACAACATCGCTATACACTCGTTATAAAATGCGCTTGTGATCTTCATTATGACACCAGTGGTCGGCGCAGTGTGTAAATTCTACTGGAAATTTAATATTTCTCAGTCGCGAGTGGCAACTTTCAAAAGACTTTCTGGTCTGTTCACTATTTCTTTCTCCCCAAATTACTTTATTACACTCATTATCAGTCGCAATAATTTTCGGCCTTAACAATTTTGAGTCACACTCAATTAACAAGAGACAAAGATGAGACCAGTAAGTATCATGCACAGCGGACACTACGTACAGAGCGTCTCGCTGCACTGGTCTTTTTGTTTTCCGGGCGACCGGTCTTTGAGGATTATGGGATTTTTAACTTCTTAAAACCAACCCGGTGGTCAAAATCCGTGCATGGAAAGAGACACCGTTTCCACTTACCTATTAATGAAACTAATCCACGGCCATCAACTAGCTAAGCACTGTGATTTCAGCAGGGATTGAAATAACGACCGATTCCTGTGTTATTTGAATTCGTGGCATTCTATAAGGACCCATTTACGTTCAGAAATGATCAAACACGAGCTGGCGTCGTGAAAATTCTCGTCACGTGTTTTTCTTTAGGGATTAGCCGGCTTCCAAACGGTTTTAACCTGCTCTGGTCGCCACACAGTGATCGAGCCAGCGCAGACAGCCGTGTGCCTCACTCACAAATGTATTTGTGTCTATAGGTAGCAAGTCCATATCTACGCACGACCATGAGGGCAGTCGTGGCCCTGTGGTGGCGGTCCCGACTGAAGAGCAGTAAGTCGTGGGTTCGAGCCCAGCCAGGCGCATTACTTTGTGTAAGTTATTTCATCACCACTGCTCTCAAAATGGTGAAGGAAAACATCGTGAGGAAACCGGCATGTCCTAGAACTAAAAATTCGAAGACATGTGAAATCTACCAACCCGCACTGGGCCCGCGTGGTGGATTATAGCCCATTCCCTCTCATAGAGAGGAGGCCTGTGTCCCAGCAGTGGGAATATTATAGGCTGATTATGCTTTTATGCTTATACACGATTGTTCGGTACAAAAGTTAATTAGTTCATTTGAAAATAACTCACCAGGGTGGGCATTAAAGTCCCCAAGTACAAAAACAGACTCCACATCACTATTTTCAATCAACGCATTTACTTCACCAAGACAATTAGTGTATTCAATTAAATTGTCGACACTCACGGTGGGCATGTACACTGATATGATTATAATCGAAAATATAAAGTATTCTGATTTAAAAGAGTGTCCATGGAGTTTCTTGCCCGTTCTTCTCCATAGAGATCTACGTTAGGGAATAGGCAACTACAGTACTTTCACAGTTTTTGTGCCTTGTGACTGGGACTGTAGCTATATTTTACTGTTGCCTTTGTTTCGACAATTCAAAAGTGCCTGTAACTGGCCTACTTGAAATAAATGCTTTGATTTTTATGGACCTCTCACTGTGCACTACTCCAATGTCCACGATACGCACATTTTCACACGGTATGACTGTAACGCACGGGAACGCAGCCTTCCTCCAGAGCAGGGCCACTTAATACCCCAGCAGTAGTATCCACGGCTGAGGTGCCCGTGAATGCAAACCAGTCGTAGACAGTACTAAGAAAAGGTACGTCATGCGGCAGCAACCAAGTTTCTTGAAGAGCGATTATGTCGGTTGTCCTACACAACCTCCGTATGCAATCCACCGATCTAATAACATTTTTACAATTGAAACTAGTAAGTTTGCTCGGTGTACTAACTATGAACTTGTTCCATTACTTTTTGTCTTGAAGTTCACAAAGCGTCGATACGCGACGCCGTCGGGCCAAAGATCATCATTGAGAAATGTTTCCAAGTTTTGTTTTGGTACCAGTACTTTGTACGCATCATACTGTTTTGGTAATTTCATAGTCATCTTTTCTATGTGTACAGCAACGTCAGTTTTACCCGCAAAATAACTAAGGATGTCACACGCGGGCACGTCTTTCGCAACATTATAAATATAAATAGGATTTTTTATATCCGCGGCTTTGAAGTTCACATTTGGGCTCAAAACTGCCTTCCCTCTGTTTGCAACAAAGCGATTTCTTAGACGTCACGACATCGGCCAACGGTTTCTTTTTAGCGAATACGTTACTGTTTACGTTCGGATCAGCCGAGTGTCCCGTCTCGCTGGGTATGTCGATCGCAGCTGATTGGACTCGGTCTCGTCACCGGCCGCCGTAAGGCGAATACCGCTCTCGCTACATACACCAATCTCACCGCAATTTTATCGCCTACCTTCATTTTTAGAAAGTGATTGAGCGATATCCCGATTCCAACTGAAAAATGAGCGTACCTCGCTAAGTTTCTTGCATGCTGTGTCATGTTCTGCGTCCATGTATGCAAGTCCCCTAGGACCGCTGCAGTAGTCATCGTAACCATCCAACGAAAAACCACTCCGTTTAATGTTACTGGGGGTACTTGTAAAGTTGTTCACTATAGATGCCTTTTTTAGGTTTTCAAGTTCAGACTTATCTAGGTTTTCCTTAGTGACATACAGGTCTTTGATCTGATTCATCTCCTGCTGCATACGCACTAAATCCTTTAGAATCTGAGTGACGTCAACATGATCGAAAAGTACCGGCGGCAGCTTGTGTAGATCACGGGCCACAAAAACCGGTAAGAACTCAGGGTCGGACTCCTTCAGCATGCAGATGATGTCATCTATTTCACGGAGCCTCTTCCCGTCTATCTTCCATGTTTTCTTACGCTTCTCTATAGGAAGCGATTCGCACAGAAGATTTTTAGCACTGTGAATGTCCCCGTCGGAAAAAGCACTCACACAAATGAGACTAATGCTCTCCTCGTTCATCACATCGATTTTACTACTAACAAAGGTTAGAACCTCGTTGATGACTAGTTTCTGTTACACCCTGTAATAAGAGCAAATATTTTTAAAGAATTTTTGGATACTTTTGCAGATGATGTCACATATTTGACGCGGATATTTTTTAAATAATATCGGTCTCTACGCGGATCAACACTATCGGATACATTAAACGGACATTTTTAAACCAAATTCGGATAGTTTGGAGATGATTTCACAGCAGTTTTGGATATTTTTTAAATAGTTGCTCGCCTCTCGCTAGGGACGGTTGAGCGGGTCTGGGATACGAAGCCGGCGAATATTTCTAGTCAATATTTTCGCACATCGCAGAAACATTATCATATTTTTGTTTTGACATTTTCGTATGTTTCATACTCAGCTGATTTGGTCAACATATTCTGATATCTCAGAAACATCTTCGGTTATTTATCCGAAATGTTTAGGTTTTTTTTTTTGGATATTTTTAAAAACATTATCGGATATTTTCATCACACTTACTGGTAGGTATCTTGCGACACATGCCACATCTTCGGATATTTATCCGAAATGTTTTGGATTTTTTTTTCTCATTTTTTTTTCGGATATTTTGATAAACATTATCGGATATTTTCATCACACTTACTGGTAGGTATCCTGCGACACATGCCTCTTGCTGAGCCGCATGTGGTTGTTATAACAGTCCCTGCTCGCGAACGTCTTGCTGCAAGCGCGACACTCGTGCAGGTTGCCCGCTTCCCGCTCCCGATGGTTGCGCGAGTGTCGTGCCAGGTTGCGCTTCCACTGGAACAGCTTGCCGCAGATCGGACACGGGTAGGTTAGGCCGTCATGGATGACACTGAGAAAAACAAATATGTTAAACGATTTGCTAAATAATTTAAAAAAAAAACGATGAAACATAACAGATGTGATAAGGTTATAGAACTGACGATATGGTAAGCTGTAATTTAACCTTTTTTGAGCGCCATTGTCACAAATACGTGACAAGCAAGCGCGTGCCCTGTACGACAATAAATATGTGACAAAATGGTAGGTGTAATTGTAGCTTGGCGCGGAGGGCACGCGCGTACGTTTATGATCTGGCGTTGAAAAGGTTAATAACACTAGAACATTATTTTTAAATGATTTTTTCGCCCATTCTGTGAATGTCTGCGAAGTTTTGCCAGAGAATGAAAAAAATAAAACCTGCAACATCGGATATTTCCTGCGAGCGTATACTTTACAATGTTTTCCCTGGATATATTTCGCTGATTTAATATATTTGATTGCGCACAAACCTACATAGACACTCATGAAATGTCAGAAGCTTTAAAATGGCTTTTAATTAAGTTGTCAAATATGTAATTTTTTTTTTCGGATATTTTTGTTTACAAAACCGGCCTAGTGCGAGTCGGACTCGCGTAGAGGGGTTCCGTACCATCGCAGTAGGGCTTCAAAGGGAGCTCCTCTTTAATTTTCAATTTTTTTTTTTTTGTTGTTATGGCGGCAACAGAAATACACATTCAACCGTCATAAATTTCAACCGTCTACCTATTACGGATCATGAGATACAGCCCGCTGACAGACAGACGGACGGACAGCGGAGGCTTAGTAATAGGGTCCTGTTGGTTACCCTTCAGGTACGGAACCCTATAAAGGGTTTTATTACTTTGTATCCTTATAATAAAAGTATAAGTAATGTATTTTAAAGAATACTCACACATGCGCTCTGTAGCTCTTCTTAGAGTGGAATACTTTATCGCATCCCTTGCACGGTATGTAGAGTTTCTCTTTAGGCTTGTCGTCTTTATTCTGAGGCAGGATTCTGTGGACAATGTTAATACAGTTTTCATTCAAAATGGCGTCAGCAGAAGACGTGTTTTTATCTATTAAATAAATAATTAGACTGGAACTTTTTATTTATTTATTTATTTATTTGCAAACATGTAAAACACTGGTTAGTAGGCATGCATTAAAATTTCATGACACAGTATTAAGACATGCACCCTGTAAGGGCACTGCAAATTCTATATATCATATTATTAAATTATAATATTGACTAATTATTACAACTTATTACATTATTTTATACTAAACATTAATAAAATAAAAAAATAATATCAATTTGTTCATTCATTTTAGTCAAAGGTTTATCTATTATTATTCCACATTTACGTCAAGTTAACATTAATACAAGATCGATCGATTCACAATTTGTCAGTTTGAAATTCCTCAACGGTATAGTAGCCTTTCTTTATTAACAAAGATTTCAACTGTTTAGAGAAAATTAAGTCATTTGGTAAGGACTGTGAATTTAAACTTATAAGGGCCGATTTTTCAATCCTTAGTTAAGTCATCGACTAGCTATCTATCGTGTAAACTTATTTGTCTGTTTATCAAGCGAATAAATATTTACAATTTTTCAATCGTATATTATCTAGAGAATAGCTATCAGTGGTATAAGCTAGCCAACTTCACACTATTGATGTGCAAGCGAGATGGACAGATGCAGTATTTAACGTGTTAGACAAGAAAAACAACAAAAGGTGATTTGACATTTGTCGTTGTTTGCTATACAGTTCTTAGTGTCCACGCCGTGTTATTTATTGTTAAAAATATGGGATTTGTGTTCTTTTGTGGCATAAAAATGGATCAGTGCTACAAACTTTAGAAGTTGGGAAGTACGATTATTGATGGAATTAGTGACCAAAAACCAGTAATAAAAAAAAAACGACGCTGAGACCAGCAAAAACTTTGAATAGTAATAATAGGCAAAGTTGATAGGGCGCATAATGATATACTGATATGTTGACTGTTATATTATAATGATAAAATCAAAAATAATTTTAATAATGTTTAATCTAAAATACCAAACCACCAATTATAAGATGATTAAGATCTTATTTTACTATTGTAAACAATGACAGAAATAAAAGGTATAACATTTTTTTTTAAGTAGGCTGTATGGTATCTTTTTTCAAGCGAAATCTCCAAAATTCATTTTGCTCCCATGTATTAAAATTATTAAGCCTCTCTCGTAAAAGTCGTTTTTTACTCTCATAATTTAAGATTTCACGATCTTTCTAGATTTTAAGTCATTAATTATTTCAAACACATCCATCATAACTTTTTATAACAAACCACTGAACCTATATCGTTTTACCAAAACGCACAAAACGAATGAAAATGTCCAACATAACCTAAAATGTCACACTTATCGGGAAGATAAAACCCTAACTGGCCCTCAAAGTAGCTGGTAACTATATTCCTCCGTTAGAGGCTTTATTCGACAGTTAACTACTATCTGACCAATGAAAAACCAAGAATATGGCTATTCAACGAATAAAGGCTATCTGGTTGTTTATCTGAGGATTGAAAAATCGGCCCTAAGTTTAATTAATTTAATGCTTAAATAGAAAAGTTCCTAATGATCTATGTAAGTCATATTAGATAATAATAGATACTCTGCAATATTAGTTTTAAGTCCCCTTGCTGCGCCCTAACAGGATTATGTACTTACTAGTTAAGAGCTTAGCGTGTAAAATTGATTGTGAACATTATGCGTTAAAATAAATAAATAATAATAAAAGGTTTATTGCAGAAACTTGTATTACTTTTACAGTAAACTTCACTTAAGGACCTCCTTTTAGTAAAAGATATAAACCTGTGCTAGGAGATCCCGCTCTTCAATGACAAATTTTGTAAAGTTAAAAGTGCAAAGAGAAAATACAAAAAATTACAAATAAACAAAGTTGAAGTATCTGCTTTTTTTTAAAAAAAAAAAAAACGTCTCATTCTAGGAATTTTTCCTGTATCGTGGGTGCGTTTACAAACATTTAAATTCACATACACAAACAGCCAGACCCGGAACAACTACCTGTAGGCCATACATATATTTGTTCCGTGCGGGAATCGAACCCGCGTCACGCAGCGCAGCAGTCAATCGCTCAGCCACTGCGTCAACCGTGCCGTCGATGCGGGTCGCCGCAGGTAGTGTTTGTAATTTCAAAATGATATCCACAGTGTCCACTGTATCGGTATGGTGGATACTTACTTCAGATGATACTTGAGCGTCATTTTGTTGGCGAACACTTTCCCACAGCAGTCACACTGTGGCCTTTCTTGGCGACAGACGCCGCGGTGGTACGTTAGCTTCGATTTCGTGCTGTAACAAGGGAAATACATTAAAATTTATAGACAATCATTGATATATTAAATAATTTTGACTTTGCTATTCAGCTGCATCCGGTTAGACTGGAAGCCGACCCCAACATAGTTGGGAAAAGGCTAGGCAGATGATGATGATATATTAAATATAAAAAAAAGAGTTATTAAAAAAACTAACAACCCGACTGCGGTACAAAAATTGAAAAGCAGAAAACTAGTACTTGCATTTAAAATTAAATAAAAATTGGAAGCAGGCGGCACCCATTTGAATATAAAATTATAAAAATGGAATGGGTGCCGCCGAAGCCGTGTCGCGGGTGCAGAGTGGGAGTGCGTGTGTGAGTGAGTGGCTGGGAGTGAGTGTGTGAGTGAGTGGCTGGGAGTGTGTGTGTGTGTGAGTGGCTGGGAGTGTGTGAGTGAGTGGCCGGGAGTGTGTGTGAGTGAGTGGCTGGGAGTGTGTGTCAGTGAGTGAGTGGCTGGGAGTGTGTGTGTGAGTGAGTGGCTGGGAGTGTGTGTCAGTGAGTGAGTGGCTGGGAGTGTGTGTGTGAGTGAGTGGCTGGGAGTGTATGAGTGTGCGGATGTTAGTTCTTTGGCAGAAGTGTGGTGTCTGAGTCAAAGCGGTACGTACCTAAAGCTAGTCCCACAAGTGGGACACACATGCGCGTCTCCAGTGGGCGCGTGACTGGCCACGTGCTTCAGCATGCGCCGCTTGAGGGTCGTGCTGAACCCGCACTGCCGGCACCTGTACCCCTGTTGGTGCAGCGCCTTGTGAGACGACACGTTGTCTTTCGTCAGGAAGTAGGCTTGGCATATTGAGCATTGATGGCAGTCTTCGCTTTTCTGAAAAAAAATAAAGAAGGATTTTGAAAAAATATGGCGATGTGTTGTTGAGTTGGACAGGTGCAATCAAACCGACCAGACTGGACTCCGGACACTAGGCTTACATAATGGGTGTAAAAGTACCCTTAACGAAGCCGAAAGGCACTTGTTTCCCCGTCATTGCGGTCATTTTGTTCTAGACCATACCTGGGAACCTTCTAGTTACGGAGATATTGGAGGTCAAGTTTCAGTCAGTTTTATTTTAAATACGTTTTTTTAATGTTATAACTTTACGTCGTGTAATAAAAGTGAATGAGTATTAAAAAAAAATCTTTATTTAGAAAAGTTGTTTGCTATCATGAGTACAATCACGTGTTTAAGTATCGGTCACTAATTACCAGTCACCCTGTATAATACCACCAAATATATCACCGAAATCGCCATACTGTATTTATAGTTTTTCACAATTTGAACTTAGGTAAAAAAAACCTTAACAGGCGTTGCGCAGAGGGGGCTCCGGACAGGTCTTTTAAGAGGAAACGGTGCCTCCTCTCATGTGCGGATGGTGACCACCGGTGTGGTTTTAGTGCGGTAAAAATCCCACACCCCCGGTCTTATCCCCAAAGACCGGTCGCCTTTTGAAGGTAACAAAAAAAAGGTAAAAAAACCTGGCACTTTTAAAACAAAGTGATCTCTATTAAAATTAGAATACTCACTGGTTGATGTTTTCCATTAAGATGATCATGCATCAACTTTTCAGTGTTGAAGGCAATGATGCAATTATCACACCTATGGACAATAGAAACATCAGTATTAGTAATTTATTTAGTTCATAAGTATAGGCTCAAACAGCACGTTAAGCCGTTGGTCCCTACGGCGAGTTATGGGCCAGCTCGCCGTCCAGCCGTCTTATGACGACAGGCCGTGTCGGCGGCGCGTTCGTGTTCCACGCGCGCCTCAAAGAGATGTCAGCAAATAAGTAGGAGTCCGCATGGGCCGATGCCTGCCAGGGCTGCGGGACTGTTCGAAAGAGATACCGCGGTCCTAGAACACAAAGGGCAAAGAAGGAACATGGATGGGTTTTAGTCAGTACAAGTCTGACACTCCCTTCCGCTCCGCCCAGAGTGGGGGGGGTCATTTGATGATTTCCAATCCGGAAAAAAAAAAAAAAGCCGTTGGTCCCGGCAATTGTAGATCTTTGACAGTCATTACAGGTAGTCAGTAGCCCGAAAGTCTGACAACCAGTCTTATCAAGGGGTATCATATTACCCAGTACTAACTGGGTTGTGGAGGTCAGATAGGTAGTCGCTCCATGTTAAATACTGGTATTCAGCTGCATCCGGTTAGACTGGAAGCCGACCTCAACATAGTTGAGAAAAGGCAGGCTTAACGTGCTGTCTGAGGCACTAATGAAAAAACAAAAAACTCGGTATGTAATGGGTGGTCACCCATCCAAAGACCAAACTAGGCAAGCGCGGCTTAACCTGAAGATCGACCCGAACGGCTGTTATTATTTAGCCACGTGCTCCTCTCGAATTCGACTGCTTTTATCATTAACACTACAAACGGGACATTTACCATGTTTACTGTTTTCTTTGAGTTCCCGATATTTCGGCGCTGTTGCAAGCACCATGATCACGGATAAACTGAAGTTATTGCGGGTGGGTGTTTATGAGCAGACAAATCGGTCTACCCTCTTTCTTGTTCGTTTTTTTGCACTCAGTACCGCTACCACTGTCACTCGCAACTCGATTCTGTTCCTGACACACGAAACTCACTGTGTCCGCCCGCGAACTTTTTTCGGCACTTTTTCGATTTTCGCGATCATGATGCTTGCAACTGTGCCGAAATATAGGGAACTCAAATCAATCAGTAAATATGGTAAATATCCCGTTTCTAGTAATAATAATGTTAGTGACTATGACAGTTTAAAATCTTATATCGACTGCTTTTACTCCAATATAATAATCCTGTACCTAAACTTAAGTTTCTGAAACTCCTTGCTGTTCAGATCCTCGATCCTGATCGCCCACATTTCCTCTTTGCTCATAGTATACAATTCCACTAAGTCTTCTGGAAGGTTCTTTAGCTTTCTGCTCTTCTTTTCAGGGTTTTTGTCCTTCTTTGTTTTCTGGCGTTTCGGGGATTCAATCTGAGGACAAAGGAAGTAACATAAAATGAGGGTTAGCAGAGACTGTGGAAGGCCATCTGCTACGATCCTTACATACTGTTTTGGTTGTGTCCACGTTCATATATCTGGTCATACACACACGCTAGCGAGTACTATGCGTCTGTAGGTAAAATCACGTACACGTCACGTTATATATTATCCTTGAAGTTTGTCTTAGTATTAGCATAGCATAACAGCAGTCTATAATGTTCCCACTGCTGGGACACAGGCCTCTCTATGAGAAAGATTGAGCTATAATCCACCACGCGGCCCCATGCGGGTTGGTAGATGTCACAAGTCTTCGAATTTTAGGTTCTAGGACATGCCGGTTTCCTCACGATGTTTTCCTTCACCGTTTTGAGAGCAGTGGTGATGAAATAAATTACACAAAGTAATGCGCCTGCCTGGGTTCGAACCCACGACTTACTGCTCGTAAGTCGGGACCGCCACCACTGGGCCACCGCTGCTCTCTCTTAGTCTTAGTATTAAATTAAAATTATTTTGAGATATACAGGTGTTAGTAAAAGCCCTCCACAAACTGATGTGGTGAATTCAGTATATCATACTAAGATGACCGGTAGAAGAAATTATTTCAGGAATGTTATGGGAATCCAATGATTTGTTTTATTTCCTCATACGCAATGTATCGTTACCGTGGCAAAACGCACGTAGCGAACGGCAAGCGCGACGACGAGTTCGATGAACTCTGTAGCTAGGCAGGAAGTGAACATCTGATTTCACGTGTCGTTCGTTAGTGTATTTCAACATCCATTGTTGGATTTTTGATTTTAGCCATATTATTTACATAAATGGAGTGCTCGTACAGGGAATGTAATTTTACATCGAAATAAAGGAATAATAACTGAAAAAAAAATATATCTATCTTTATCATTTACAATAAATGTTTAAGCGAGGGTTTTTCCCGGATGAATGGAAACGGGCTAACATCACGCCTGTACACAAGAATGGCTCGAAACATGATGTAGAGCAATACCGGCCTATCTCGATTCTGTCGACCTTGTCTAAACTTTTTGAGAGACTCGTACACAATGAAATCTATCCAATCTTACACAGCGTCTTCATCCCAGAGCAACATGGGTTTGTTCAGCGACGTTTAACTGTTTCAAATTTGTTATTTTTTTCCAATTATATTTTTGAAAATATGGACAGACGACTACAAGTTGACGCGGTTTATACAGATTTCAAGAAAGCTTTTGACACGGTCGACCATGTAATCCTACTGAATAAGATTGCGTTTAATGGTATACGCGGAAATTTGCTTCGCTGGTTCTCATCCTATATTAAAAAATAGAACACAAAGGATTGTCGTGAGTGGTCATCAGTCTGATGCAGTGCATATAACCTCGGGTGTTCCACAAGGTTCAATCTTGGGACCACTATTGTTTAATCTATATATTAATGACATAGACCATTTGTCTATGTCATTTAAAAATACTAAGTTTCTTGTGTACGCTGATGACCTAAAAGCTTATAGATCTATACAAACTGTAGAGGATTGTCGACTACTCCAACAAGATCTGGACAGACTCACTGACTACTGTCTAAACAGTAAACTACACCTTAGTCTCTCCAAGTGCAATTGCATCAATTGCACAAAGAATAAAACAGTTATTAACTTTAAATACTCATTGCAGGACACAGCACTCAGTAATGTATATACTGTTAAAGATCTTGGTGTATTGATTGATGATAAGTTGTCCCTAAACCAACACGTAGAAAAAATTGTAAATAAAGCATTTAAGATGTATGGTTTCGTTATGAGATCGTCCACTGAATTCAAGCGGGTTTCCACATACCTTTACCTATATAAGATCCTTGTACGATCACAATTAGAATATGCCGTCCCTATCTGGAACCCGTTTTAGCAGAAATACATAGACGAGATTGAAAAAGTCCAACGTAAGTTTCTACGAGCCATGCATTATAGATGCCATAAAACGTATTTGTCGTACTCACAATTACTGGATAAATATGGGCAGGTCAACCTGGAATCTAGACGTAAGTATCTAGA
The DNA here is from genome assembly GCA_963576755.1 of Noctua janthina. Taxonomy (NCBI): domain Eukaryota; kingdom Metazoa; phylum Arthropoda; class Insecta; order Lepidoptera; family Noctuidae; genus Noctua; species Noctua janthina. The sequence goes on from OY755077.1 coordinate 1,088,921, forward strand.
GGCTTCTGCACTGTATGGTATTGTTCATGGGGATTTTGATTGTATCGGTCTCACGAACAAGCTATGTTATGTAGTCCCACGCACCGTTATTATACGTAGTACACGTGCGAGTACCCTATTTGCTGTCAATACCTGTCGAACTAATTCTGGTTTGCGCTGCCCTATCCGTCGAATGGTTGATTCCTATAATTGTAGTTTTGTTAATATTGATATTTTTGTATGCTCAAAATCCAAATTTAAATCTAACGTTATGAAAATTCTTATTAACCAATAATGTTATTAGGAATGTAAGCTAGTCTAGATTTTATTGCCTATTATTTATTATTTATTTGCTTTTACTGCTAATTATTACTCTGTTGCCAAGCTATCAAATTAATTGGGGTTTTTATTCTATTTCTATTTTGCATGATGTAATTAATATTTCGTTTAATTAATTGTTTAATAATCGCTAATTGATATTTCTATAATTATTTGTTATTAATGTGATGTAATTATTTATTACCTATCTAGTGGCACTCATTATCATATTCTGTTTTGTTAATATGCGGATAATGTAGTGGGCTGCAATATTGTTAATATTTTGTATTGTCTTTCCTCTGTTCCAACACATATTGTAGCTGTTTATTGTCCCTGAATAAATAAAATAAAATAAAATATAAAAAAATGATAATTTTCCGGAGAAAAAATCCGGTGGAATATGATTCAAAATAAGGAGCTGAATGCACCCTGTCAGTTTTGTGGAGGGCTGTCCCTTACACCCTGTGTCCACCTACCACTGTTTGTCTCTGCATCACCCAAAGGTTAACTGGTAGAAAATACCTATCGCATTAAGTCCGCTTCTTTACTTTCTGCTTCAAGTGTTAAATAAATAAATAAATCACGTCTCTAATCTATCTTTAGCATTTAATATAGCGAGAGGTGTAGTAGCGATTGCTAAAACTAATAACTGGTTAAAATGCCGTTTTATATTGGCGCACAACAGCACTAACACAACACAAAGTAAGTAAGTAAATAAGTGCGCGTGTGAAAATTGTATTTGATTGTTTGATTTTGTAGAGATTTATAATGTTTTTTTTTTTATTGATTTTACTATTATTATTTATTTATTTAAACTTCATGTACAATAGTGATACATAGGCGGACTTAATGCCACAAGGCATTCTCTACCAGTCAACCTTTGGGTTAAATAAGAAAACATTGTGATAGGGTACAAAATAAATATACAAAAAATAACTTCTTGCTTCTTGTTTATTATTCGATTTATTTTATTATTTAAGTACTAGCTGTTGCCCGCGTTCGCGTAAAATTATTATAAAATACTACTTTCCCAAATTGCTTAAGTGGCAGTAGGCAGGGCACATTGCTCGCAGAACGGATGACCGATGAAGCCGAAAAGCTCTGGAGTGGCTACCGCGAACCGAAAGACGCTGCGTTGGAAGGCCTCCCACTAGGTGGATCGATGACCTGGTGAAGGTTGCAGGGATCCGCTGGATGCGAGTCGCACGGGACCGGTCAATGTGGCGACACTTGGGGGAGGCCTAATGACCATTTACAGACAATCGCCACACAGCATTATAACACACTTTTTTTTTTCTCTGATGGGTATTCATCAAATGACCCCCCCGCCCCCACTCTGGGCGGAGCGAAAGGGAGTATCAAACTTGTACTGACTAAAACCCATCCATATTCCTTCTTCGCCCTTTGTTTTCTTCTCTTATTTTATCTCTTTCGAACAGTCCCGCAGCCCTGGGCACTATAACACACTCACACACCCATTTGCAACTCCTCATGCACACTCCTACACGCTCACCCACGCTGTACACTTAGCAATGTATTGCATAGCTATTAAATTGTAAATCCGTAATTGGCTGTAGGACTGGTTTACGTATTTTAAAATAAAATTTCAAAGAAAAAATCCACGGCATTTTGTGATAAATAAATAAACTAACGATTATTCTTCTCCACAAAATAACAAAAAAAACTACCAAAACCAGTTGCGAGTGTTCTACCAGTGGCGAAGGTTCCATAGAACTCGATTCCTACCGGCTTCCCTTCGAAAAATGGCACAGTCTGTATTCTATAGACAAATAATATAATCACATTAAACATAGGTACTCTTTTTATCTCTCTATTTTTTTTTTTTTTTGTTTTTATTTTTTTTCAACATTTTTATTGTACAAATTTAGGATTTTTAATAATTTTTTAATAATTTTTGCTTGTTGTGTGCACTTGTGGCATGGGCCAAATAAATATGTTCTTTTTCTTTCTTTCTTTCTTTCTTACGCCAGCTTACTTCTTACAAAAACTGACCCTTCGCTACTGCAAACTACTCACCTTATCTCTTTCCTTCTCCTTCTTCCTCTCACTCTTTCGTTTCTTCTTGACTTTCTCCGTCTCTTTCTCTTTCAGTTTAGAAAGCTGTACATCTTCATCTGAAGTGACATCGTCGACTACAGCTGGTACATCTTGGAAGTATGGGTCGTCATACGTTTCTTCTTTTACTGCCACCTCTGTGGACGAAAATAGGTCTTATTTTAATAGAGTTACAGTCATATTCTCGATGCTAATGAAGGGTTACCCTTAACGAAACCGAAAGGAACTTGTTCTCCCCGTCATTGTGATATTTTTTTTTGTTTTGAACCATACCTGGGAACCTTCTACTTGCGGGAATGATGTAACCAAGGTTTTGTTAAAGTATTCTGATTTAAAAGAGTGTCCATGGAGTTTTTTGCCCGTTCTTCTCCATAGAGATCTACGTTAGGGAATGGGCAACTACAGTACTTTCACAGTTTTTGTGCCTTGTGACTGGGACTGTAGCTATTTTTTACTGTTGTCTTTGTTTCGACAATTCAAAAGTGCCTGTAACTGGCCTACTTGAAATAAATGCTTTGATTTTGATTTTGAGATATTGGAGGACAAAGTTCCAATTATTTCACAAGTTTTTTTTAAAATACCACTTTAAAAAGCTTTAACTTTAATTAACTCCTTGATCCGTTTACTATTCAAAGCATCCATCAGCATAAAGTTTTGAGTGCGTTACATTGAGTTTTATCGTAAAACGTGATTTTTCACCCCATAAAAAAAGTAGTTACCCAGCAACAATTTTTGCGTAGAGTTACTTAGTTTGATGTACAGAATGCTTGGTTGACGGCTTCGTGAAGGGTCTGTTTACACCTTGTATACTCCTGCAATTCCCGAAGGGTCAGGCAGAGGTGTACCCTACATCAGACCCACATTTCGACATTTACGTCTAACGAGTTTCCTCCGTTCCTCGTACACCACGTTATGCTCTTGTTCCTGGCTGTCATTTGTAGATCTTTGACAGTCGTTACAGGTGGCCTGAAATTCTGACAACCAAGAGGTATCGTATTGATCTCATACAGTACTAATTGTTTTGTGGAGGTCAGATAGGCAGTCTCTTCATGTAAAATACTGCGTATACAGCTACATCCGGTTAGACTTGAGACCACCCATAGTTGGGAAAAGGCAGATAATATTATACAATCACCAAAAGCATATTTCTCCTCACTGTCGTCTTCCTCTTTAACATCGATCTCTCTCTCCTCGTCCCCCACCGCGTCTGTCTCTGGCAGACACTCGTAGAACTCCACCTCGGTCCTGTCTATGTTGAGAGTGGCGTAGGGCTTGAAGTCTGTTGGAGAGTCCAGGAATGTGTGCTGGAATGATGACGGGGAATTCAAATTGTATGTAACTAAGGTTGCTTTACCATTGCAGTGGAAACGAGTGGAACGGAGATGTGGTGAAAACACCAACATTAGCGACGACGGTCGCTTCGCAAGTCGAGTCGCGCTGATTTGTTGCATGCTCTACACCATTTCTTCCATTCGCTTTCTCCGCAGTCGCTGTGGTAAGAAACATGATCGCATAGGTCGTGGTCGTGGTCTAATGGACGCTTTCACTGTAGCGGTGGCACGTAGAACGGCCACGTGGTCTTAATCTAGATCGCGCTTGTTACAGTCGAGACTTCGATCCACTTCGCTCGTCTCCGCGGCAGTGGATCGCAAAAAAAGTGACGATAAGTAAAGATAAAATTATGAACTGCGGTTGTCTATGCATTGCTAAGACAGGGTAGCGCATGGTGGCCAAGACTGGCAGGAAAGTCTAAAGGCCCGAGCCGGTAAGCGGGCAACGAAGCCACAGTCTACAAAAGTGGTGTCAGGGTCGCTCCCAATCCTTAGAAACTGAGAGCAGAAGTGGCTCAGTGGTAACGATCCCGTCTAATATCACAGAGTTACAATGGTGCGAAGACTTGCAAAATCCGGCCAATCACGAGACATGCAATGTGGATTTAAACCAATGTGATTGGTCAATTCCCTCACGTCTCCTCTCCGCTCCACTCGTGTCCGCTTTTCTGCAAACCGGTTATAAGCATGTGACGTGAGTGTGTAGCAGACAGACAGCCTGAGCTTTCTTTAAACTTACCTCCTTTGAGTATGAGATAAGAAAGTCATAAGACTTGAGTATTTGCTCCTTAAAGTTGATGGCAGATTTGACTCGCGCCAGGCATTCCCAGCACACCTGCACTTCTAGCCCATCAGGCACCTGGAATTACAGGATAATAAGATAACATTACGCCAGTGGCCTCTCTGGCACCTGGAAACGAAGTTAATAACATCATGTAGGTAGGTAGAAGTATAAGTACATGTCCGTGTAGGGTAGGGTGCGACCAAACTTATTGACGCGACGACGAAAGTGACGCCGGTGACTGAAAAGTTGTGTGGTAATCGGTTGGCTTGGTATGGGCATGTCATGCGGAGGAATGAGAGAAATGTCGTGAGGAAAGTTTTGAGAATGAATGTAGATGGATATAAGAGTAGAAGAAGAGCAAAGAAACGTTGAATGAACTGATAGGAAGGATGATATGGCAAGAAAGGAGGTGTCTGATGAGATGACAAGTAAGTATGGAAGAAGAAGACATGCTGCGCCGACCCCAAATACATTGGGATAATGGCAGGAGAATGATGTGTGCGGTGTCGAATAGCGTTCTTCGCATTTATTGCATTTGACATAAAGCTGTTGCTGAACAGCTCTAACAGATTCGTTTGGTTACACCCTAAAATGACGTCACAGCTACTAGAGATATATGGAAGACTAGGTTCTACCCACGACTTCGCACGCGTAGAAGTTTTAAAGTCTGGTGAGTACTTTCAGAGATTACCTACATCCAAGCTTACAAACTTTACGTCTTTATCGTGTGGTTAGTGCCTAACCTGGTGTCAGAGTTTTTATGCCGCCCATGCGCCTCTGACTTAACTTTACATGCCGTCGAGAAATATCTCTCAGGCATGCTGGTTTCCTCTCGATGTTTCCCTTCACCGAAGCAAGTGATAATTATACAATACGCACATGAATTCGGAAAATTCGAGGTGGGCGCCTTGGGTTCGACCTATGACTTGGCAGTCCGACGGTAACAACATTAGGCTATCATCATCATCATTATCATCATCATCATCATTTCAGCCGAAAGACGTCCACTGCTGGACATAGGCCTCCCCCAAGTGTCGCCACATTGACCGATCCCGTGCGTCTCGCATCCAGCGGATCCCCGCAACCTTTACCAGGTCATCGGTCCACCTAGTGGGAGGCCTTCCAAGGCTATCACCTCTTTATAATAGTAAATGGGTGTAGAAGACATGCTGCGCCGACCACAATTTTTTTTTTTTTTTTTGTCCCGCTTCATGAATTTCTCCTATATGTTGGGTGCGTTTACAAATATTTAAAAGTCACAGAAAGAAAGAGCCGGAACAACTACCTAATACTAATAAACTGGAATAGGGGCTGGAAGGAATATGATGATGACATCGTGGACTTATTTTCCGAAGGCAATGTACAGACGCCAGCACATCAAGTTACTACAATCTGTCAAATTTCTTTAATAGATTTTCAACTTTATCGCTAAAGCATTAGGTTCATGGTTGATTGGGAAAACTAGACAGTTTCGGGTAGCTTGATGTGCTGCCGTTTGTACAATACTCTTCCATTTCGGACGAGTATTGTATTTCAGTTAGGTATATCCACGACCTAATAAGACGCAAAAATGGGCGGGACTCCTTTGACAAAGAGTAATCCTTAGGGACTACTCTTTGAGGAGATAGAGAGAGTTGGAAGGAGGGCAAGGAGGATTTTGTCCAGCGGTGGGGCGATAAGGACTAATAATAATAAATTGGGGCGAGCCTATTGTAATTAATCAGGCACGAATCTAAATCCCAAGGCGGCTGCTGAAGAAATTAATAAAATCCAACCCGGTCCTGTATTTAGTAGTCGCGCTTACAACCATTTGATCTACAAGACACTCGTATCTTTTTGTTTTTTTTTTTTGAAGTATTTCTTTTTTCATTCTCTCTTCACTCTAAATCATATTTAAAAAAATTCTCATTCAAAACAATTATTCTCAGGAAACTAAATTGTCAACTCCAAAAATGCCAAACGGTTCACAAAAAAAAAAATATGCGTCAACAATGGCCGATCCAAGGATTTCTGTTCCATGTTTACATGACTTTTAACACGATATATGAATTAAACTACTCAATTGTTACATTTATATTTACTTTCTATTCATTTATAAGCGCATTTTGTCAAGAAATTAGTAGTAAAACCATCACTTACATCAATATTTCCGAGCAAACGAAAAATTTCTTTCACGGTAGGATGGTAAAACATACGACGATTGTAATTCAAGCAACCAACACATATTCCGTTAACGTTGTAGCCTTCTATATTTATGTTAACTTCCTTCATTTTAAATGCACTTTTTTACATGAAAATCAAAATATCTTTAGGAACAAAAGAAACTTCATCGCTTTCTTTCGGCCATTTTGGTGTTCATTCCTTTGCCAGCTTCATTTTCCGTTCCATTATGACTAAAGTATTGTCATGCAAATTAATACATGTTACTGTAATAAATATTCCTGGAAAGAAGTAAAACAGTTAAAAATTCAGGAAAAAGGCAAAATTAGTTTTATTTTTACAGGTATTTAAAAATTAACTTTATTTTTGTTGAAACTTCAAAACAAAAACCAGTACTTTTTGCGTGATTAGGAGTGTGACGACATTGTGTTCCAAATCAAAAACTGTAGATTTGCATAAATGTTGCCTCAGATGGACTATCTCTTTCACTCTTACGGTTTCGACAAATCGCTATTACACTTTAGTGTTAATTATGTAAAAAAGGTTATCCTGCAACGCTTTTGAATTATCACTCCGTAATTGAAAAAAAAAAAATCAAAACGTCAAACAACGTTTACTGCAGCAAATTGTTTATTTTATCAAAAATATTGCATTCCTCCGATTATAAAAATGTTTCGTTCTTGCCAAGATAGGTCTTTCGAAAAGAAAGAGACAGTGCAGACAGTTAACAATGGTTATTCCTGTGATATGTGCGGCGAAGGACCGTGGACCGCCGAATTGGATCTAGAAATTCACCGAAAAAACCAACACAAATGGGATTTACTAAGATCTCTGAAAGATGAAAACGTTGCGATGTGTTCTGTAAGTTATTAACTTAATTTTATTATAATACAAACGTTCTAATATGAGCTCAAAGTATCCAATTAGTAATGCCGCCAAAGTTCCTGCATGACCTCTTTATGCGACTTCTCAGTTACTTGCTAGAAATAGCCTCAACTATTTATGATACCTACTTACGTCTGGCGCACTTTTGGGCTCTCAGCCCTGCTACGTCCTTGCCAAATATAGATAGATCCTAGAGTGTATTTTAGTGTAGGCACACCAACTACCACTTACTTTACTCACTCACTAGCCACTTAGCTTTTTTACAATATAAGCTACTAGCATTATGTTACTGAACCATTCACTAATAGCGCTTACTACTACTAAAGTAGAAGTAGAAATTTATCTTGAGCCTTTTCAAATCACAGTCCATGTATAATAAAGTATTGTTCACTTTGGCTACTAAGCTAAACATTTGCCAATGTATCAATGCTGGATGTTTCTGTACATACATAGTATAAAACAGTTGTTTCCATGTCTGTCTGGTGACTGCTTAGATCAACGCTGCCCAACCCCTTGAACCTGGCCTTGAGGGATTTTTAAATGACCCGCGTGAGCATCTTTAAAGTCACAAACTTCTTCATACTATGTAGATTTTTGGAAATTGGTCCCGAAAGATGACTTTCCTGCAATTACTGACCTGGCCTTTCAATTTTTAAGTAGTTTCGGATCAATCAAAATTCAAAAAATATTTTCAAATCTAAATTTTTAATTAACAAAAAATACTGCACATCTCTAACTGAGCAACTTTTATATAGGAATATTATTTAAGCAGAAACAATTTTAAAAACGTTGCCCCACACTAGGAATTTCTCCTGGATCGTGGGTGCGTTTACAAGCATTTAAACTCTCATAGAAACAGCCAGACCCGGAACAACTACCTGTAGGCCATACAAATATTTGTTCCGTGCGGGAATTGAATCCGCGACAGGAAGAGCAGCAGTCAATCGCTCAGCCACTGCGCCAACCGTGCTGTCAAATTGTAGCAATAATTAAGATTTCGATCCTCTATATGTTAGTAGATTTTAGTCAATTTTATTTCTTTGTTTGGCAGAAGGTGCTATTTATTTTATTATTTTAACCAAATGAAAAATTTGAGAATGGTGTTTTATTGCACAATACTATAATATAAGTCAAGGCTTATTGGCCTTATTGCTATCTCTACTAAAAAATTTAAACTGTCTGTGTTCAGTGTCATAAATTTTGCCCCACTGTTAAAAAGGTTAGTTGGTCTTGGCTTAGATGTTCTAAACTACACATTCATTTCTAGACGGTAACTATGTATAATATTATAACACTAGGTGGCAATTCTACCCACCATAATTAACACTGAAAACCGGATATTTACCATGTTTATTATTTGTTTTGAGAGGAGCTTGTGGCTAAATAATAACAGCCGCTCGGGTCGATCTTTAGGTTATGCCATGCTTGCCTAGGTTGGTCTGTGGATGGGTGACCGCCCATTACATACCGAGTTTCCTCCGTGCCTCGGAAAGCACGTTAAGCCGGCTGTCATTTGTAGATCTTTGACAGTCGTTAGACAGTCAGTGGCCCGAAAAACCTGACAACCAGTCTTACCAAGGGGTATCGTATTACCCAGTACTAACTGGATTGTGGAGCTCAGATAGGCAGTCGCTCCATGTAAAATACTGGTATTCAGCTGCATCCGGTTAGACTAGGAGCCGACCCCAATTTAGTTGGGAAAAGGCTAGGCAGATGATGATGATTATTTGATATTTAGGTGCTGTTGCAAGCACCATGATCACAGATAAATTGAAACCAAATAGTAAACAAGGTAAATATCCCGTTTAGCCAGTCGGGAACTCAAATAGTGAACATTGGTACACAATGGTTACTGGTACCACACTCGATCCCCTTCTAACGAGTTCATCCGCTGCTACGTTGCCCGGGAATCGCTGCCCTTTGATCCATTGGGTGGTTATATTATTGAGGTTACCAACCTCGTTAAGGCACTGGTGACACTCATATTTTTTTTTTTTTTTTTTTTTAATCACGAGCGGTAAAATTCTATTTTATTTTTTTATTTCTATTCTATTTATATTAGCCCAGAGTTTGGCTGTTTAGTGCATGCAGTACAGGCAATTCATAATAGTTGTAAAAATACCCAAAACGAAGCCGAAAGGCACTTGTTCTCCCCGTCAGCGTCATTGCGATAATTTTTTTTTGTTGTGGACCATACCTGGGATCCTTCCAGTTACGGATATATTGGAGGTCAAAGTTCCAACTTTTTCACAAGTTTTTTAGGGTATAAATTTACTTTAAACACCTCCTTGACCTGTTTACTATTCAATTCATACATCAGCACAATGTGTTGAGTGCGTTACATTGAGTTTAACCGTAAAACGTGATTTTTCACACCAAAAAAAAGTCGTTTCCAAACAATAATTTTTACATAGAATTACTAAGTTTGATGTACAGAATGCTTAGTTGATGGCTTAGTGAAGGGTCCGTTTACACCTTGTACAGTTAACCCTATTCAATGTATTCACAAACTCTTTTTCCTTCCAGATATGTCTCCGAATACAAGAAGACAAACAAGCTCTCATCGAGCACATCCTCGTACACCACTTCTTCTGTCCCCCAAACGCGGCTATGCTTAACCGAGAAATCTATATCTGCGACCACTGCCAACGGCTCTTCTTCAACAAACAGCTTCTAATGTTTCATATATATCATTGGCATACAAAAAAAACTCTGGAGAATGCCTACATCAGATATGAATGTCCTAAATGCTGGAAGAGCATTCGAGCCAAATCGTCCTGGTTCCACTTACTGTACCATGGTGTCTTTAACGTAGGAACCTGTCCGGTGTGCCTTAAAATTTGTGAGAGCCATTTAGAAATGCTGGAGCATATGAAAACTCATTCAAACATTTTTCGATGTAACATTTGTCGATTTGAAACTACAAAAGAGTGCTATTTGAACAGTCATCTGGAGAAACATAAGAAGGATATCGAAAATAATCCTAAAGATGACGTGACGAGGTTCTTTTTGCCGGAGCAGTTGTTACCGTCGTTGAACAATCGAATGTGCCATATTTTTAAAGGGATTCCTCTAGCTAACGAAGTGAGGATCTGCATACTGTGTAGAGCATTCGTTTTTTCCTTAGAAGAAATGGAACAGCATATACTAGGGGCTCATGTGCCGGAGGAGAAGGAAAAGATCAAGACTTACCAATGTTATTGTGGAGAACAGTTCTTTAGCAGTATATTGTTGAAGCAGCATGTTTTTAAGTTGAAAGGAGATCATGGAGTTTGGGGTGAGCTTGATTTTTGTTTTATTGTTGTCAATGACTACTATATTACAATGGCAGCGGTGGCCCAGTGGTGGCGGCCTCGACTTACGAGCAGTAAATCGTGGGTTCGAACCCAGGCAGGCGCAATACTTTGTGTAATTTATTTCATCACCATTGCTCACAAAACAGTGAAGAAATACATCGTGAGGAAACCGGCTTGTCCTAGAACCAAAAATTCGAAGACTTGTGACATCTACCAACCCGCACTGGGCCCACGTGGTCCATAGTATCCCATTCCCTCTCACAGAGAGGAGGCCTGTGTCCCAGCAGTGGGGACATTATAGGATTATTATGCTTATGCTATTATGATAACGCCAATGACTTCACCATCAGCCTACAGCAGTCCATTAGACATTTTATTAGACATTTGCGTCTCCAATTGCAAGCCATTCAAGTACAAAATTATGAAATGCCCAAAGTAAAAAAACAGATCTCTGAATAAAAAAGTCTAAGAGAAAAGTCTGGGACTGCTGAGCATGGGGTCCTGGGTTTGTTTCCCAGGTCAAGCAGTGTTATTGAGTTTTTTCCTGTTAGCCGTCCAATCAGACTAAGAGAGTAAAACGAACAGCGCAGGCACAGGTGCACTCTACCTGTGTCTGCGCACACATTTGCGTACTTATTATTATACACCGTGACTTTTTAGTCGTCTTACAACGGCAGCCCACTTCATGTATCCAATGACCCCTAAACAAAAAAAAATTGGTAATTATGAGATTTTAATAATTTAAAAATAAAAATATTATTCAGTATTATGACGCATGACGTAGTTAAAACACTCTGTTGCGAGCGATGATCTACTGGACTCGAGTGCTGAGTAGGTATATGTTCTCCCGTTTGACACGTAAACATCATTAACATTATGTTAAATAATTTTATTCTAATTTTTTATTATTATTTTTCTTTATACCTATTATGGAAGATAAAAAAAAATCGCGCCTAGAGCTATTTTATGTCGGGTACACTGAGTGGACGACCTTTGTAAGACGACTAAAAAGTCACGGTGTATACAGGGTATGCTATGAGTAAAAAATCGTGGATCAAACGATACAGGGCGATAGTTGGGGTTATTTGCAGTAAAAAATATCTCTGTGGCAGAGTAACTTGATCTCCTTAAAAGTTATAACTACTTGAGTGTTTTTTAAGAAAATAAAACATCCTTTTTTTAAACATAAAATGGTGTTTAGTTGCTTCTAGGATATGTATCATCACCACAAAAGCTTTTATGACAGTGTGTACCATGATATATGAGTATTGACACACTTTTTTCAATATCTCTTAAGTCTCACGAAAAATTATTCGTAACTTCAGAAACTTACTGTAAAAAAAAATACCCTGAAAACCCCAACTATCGCCCTGTTTCGTTTGATCCACGATTTTGTACCCACCCTGTATACCTTCTGTGTCTATGGCTAGTCTCCGCTGATTGGCAGCCAAGACCGAAATTCGGTCAAAAGAAAAAAAAAGTGTTCTTGCTCAAAAAAACCGTTTTTACAGATGGAGTATCAGCTATCCCAGTCAACACAAGTTTTATTCAGCAAGAATTAGTTAACGTTTACCAAGTGTATGGAATAAGTAAGTATTTTATATTCTTCTTCTCGAAACAAATATACAGCCGCCTGCGCAACAACTTACTCAATACTTTATTGCATTCCATAATGTTAAATAAAACAGTTGGTATGTTAAAACATTGAATCAATTATGGACCCTGTCGGGCACAGCAAAGTTAAATTAATTGGTAATAGGAGAGATTATTTAAGGCGCTTTTTAAAAAGTTAAGAAATATTAAATTAAAATAGTAAAATGGCTTTTGTGGTATTTACATTATAGATCATAATTATATTTAATTGAGTACTAATAAATTTGTAAGTCTTAAATGTAATATTTGGTTTTAGTTTATTTTATTGCACCATAATATACTAAAATTATAAGTTATAATAATAATTATTATAATAGTAAATAATTATAGTATATTATAGTAATTATAATAGTAATCTAAAAGTAACTTTTTTTTTTTGTTACAATTTTTATTAAATAAATTGGATAATTGGATTGAAAGGTGCGCTATTTAGTATAGTTATTTTAAATGAACAGTATTTTCGCGTTTTAAAATAAATAAATTAATTAATTCAAAGTCAAATTTAAATTGAAATGTCGGTATTATGTCAGAAAAATGTCAGAATGGTTTTCTTTTTTTATACTTTTACTACTTACCACTAACTGTCAAATTTTCTCTTTCGATTTTAACCATCCGGGAAAAGGCTAGGCAGATAATGATGTGTAGATATTAAGTACGAATGTTTTATTTCCAGGCGATCCATTGGCAGTCGGCGTGAACGAAGTGGTAATAACAGCCATTCCGAACGCAGAGCAAGAGAACGATGACAGCAGACAGACTGAACGGGATGATATCATGGAGTATGAAATTGTGGAGAGTTAGTGCTGGGCATTTTGGTGATTATCATGTCGTTACCTGTGCATTAAAAATGTACAGGGTGTAATTGAATTTAGGGATCGTCCTTTAATCACGTGAGAAAAAAAAATAACACTTCAAATAATTGTACAAGAAACACTTATCTAAGCACTATGCAGCGTTACAACTAGGGAACAGAGTGTTTTCGATGGGTTCTGGCACCCAATGTAAGATTGAGTGAGGTTTGAGCAGGGGGTAGTGGTCAGAAAAAAATCACGATTAAGTATTTAAAAAAAAGAAACCGTTGTTTTTTATTAAATTAGTTTCTAGACGTATCTGATCTTTTCGATTATAAAAAATACACGTGATGCTGGGAGAGGGAAGGAGGAGTAGCCTAAAACCTCATGACGTATCACCAAGAGGGAGAAACCTCACGTGATTAAAGGATGGCCCCTTAGTCAACGAGACGCCGAAATTTTGCGTGTTCATACAGATAGAGTTGGAAATAATTTGAAGATTTTCGTTAATATTTCAAAAATTCGTGTTTTAATACTTAGATGTTAAATTTTGAAATGAGACATTACGAAATGTAGGACTCTTCCCAACCCTTGACTTGTCAATGTCACACTTCGTTGACCTATATCTCGTTGAAAAAAAAAGCATTATTTTGTTATACTTATTTCAATGTTATGTCATATTTTGCCACTTTTGTTGCATATTTCGAGCATTTATGTTAAGCCGCGTACAGACATCGCGAGGCGTGCGTTGCGAATGGTTCGTCTCGCATGCCTCGGGCTGTGTGGACGTGTGTGCTCACAGTGACCATTCGCGTCATACGATCGTTGCGCACGCCGCTTTAGTGCGAGCCGGCATGGTTGTTTGCGTGCTCAGCTTGAGCATGTGTCGTTCGGGACGCATGCGTAAATGTACCGTCGCGACGCGCGCCTCGCTATGTCTGTACAAGGCTTTGTATGCATGCAAATTTCGACGATTTAAAGTTGCATATAATCCGGTTCCTACGTATAAGTGTACAACATGGAGTTTCATAGAAACAATGCTTGACGGCTCGAGTTATGCGATGTTAAACCAATACAGTGCTTAAAAGTGCGCGCTGACCTTTAAAATTATTTGAATTAATATTTACACCCTGTATATGATGACTCTATGGTAAAGAATTCTTAAGAAATTGCACACTGCATGAGTAGTTGTAAGTTGGACATGAAAATTATGTTATTATATCCTATGTAATCAATAATATTTCATTATTTTTTATTTGACATCATTTTGTAAAGTAAACCTGATAATTATCGCCTATTTAAATTCGAACATTAAATTCACCCTGTATCTGGTGATTTCAATCTTTGAAAACAATTACATTTATTATTAGACCATTAAATATATGTATACACATGTTACGGTAAGTGTGATTAATTGAAAATTATTAATAATTATCCATGAGAACCTCGTGAAAGCCGAGAAAGATAAGCAAATCAAGTATATTGACTTGGCTCGCGAGGTTGTCGACATGTGGGATGTGGACTCAGCGATCATTGTGCCGATAGTTGTATCAGCCCATGGCTTAATTGCCAAGAGCCTCGACCAATACCTGAGGAGGCTCTCGTTAGGCAGCTGGATCAAGGGTTTGATTCAGAAAGCGGTACTCCTGGACACGGCTCGTATTGTCAGGAGGTTCCTCTCTCTGGAGCCCTGACCGCCGGTAGCTTGGACCCTGTTCCCGATACCGGTGGGCTACAATTTTTTATATTTTTAAATGTTTTTTATATTGTTTTTAGTTTATGAAATATTTAAAAATGTAGAAGATTTGTATAAAAATAAATAAAGGAAATAATAATCCATCATTACTAATAATTACCGAAAGACGAGGTAAAAGTACGAAGTTTATCACATTTATCGGTGATTATTAATAATGTAACCTAAGTACCGATAAATATAATAAATAAACGCTGTAAATGTAGAAGTATGCCCTTTTTTCATACTTACCGTAACATATGTACTATATACAGGGTGGCGCCGACAATACGACAATAAATGAAAATACTGGTAATATTTTTAAACTATCAAACAAATCCTAACATCGAAAATTTATTTATTTTTAAATCTAGCTAACTAAATAGCATAAAACTGTTTACGAAATATAACACCTAGCTAGTCTTTGGTATAATTTGCACTAATTCGCGTCTGAAAAGAAAAATTAAGGAACAAATTTGGCAAAGGTTTTTGAAGAAGCGAGTTGGCAACATGTGTTTAGTGTTTATACCGATGCAGGGGTCGTTAACCTGTCGATGCTAGCCTAATAATTTACATCATTTAGAAAACGCTGATTATAAAAAATAATATCCTGTGACTACTGGATATATTAGAATGATTTTTGTATGCAGACTTTGAACGTCATAAGAAAGAAATAAATAAAGAAAAATACTATTGTTAGTCGTTTCCTTTTTTTTTGTATATTTTATGAGGTATCCTCATAAAAAATACAAAAAAAAAGAAACTTAGTTTAATTTATTGTCGCATTGTCGGCGCCACCCTGTATATTACTTATGCATTATTGAGTCCATAGATAGTTTCATTTATGACTATTTTTACTTAGGTACATTAAGCTACACCAAAACTAATTTCACTTGGAATTTCATCTCTTAGTGCTGAGCCGAGGATTAAAAATTCAACAGCGCTCTTATTTAGATATTAATTAATTTAGGAGTACAAACGTTTATTAAAGCAATAAATTCATGGCCTGACTATATTAAAGTAAATTAATAATTTCCAATATTTAATCGAAATAATTTTTTAATTAAATATTTAAAGTTGTATTTTTAAACAGTAAAAATACACAATTCATTGATGCGCGTTGCATCCCCATCAACAGATAATTATTTAACTATTTTTTTTAGTAACGTGTTTTTTTGCATATTCTTACTTTTTCTCTCTTTTTTTTTCCATCGGCTGATTAACCTTTTGAACGCCAGAGCATAAACGCACGCGCGTGCCCTCCACGCCAAGCCACAATTTGACCTCCCATTTTGTCACATATTTGTGTCGTTTGGCGTACAGGGCACGCGCTTGCTTGTCACGTATATGTGACAGTGGTGGTTGAAAGGTTAAGCTCATATTATAAAAAAAACTTCTCTTTTTGAATCTGATTTTGTTAACGATTTCAAGGCTTTTAATGTTTTTGCTCGGAATCCTAATTATTTTTCTAAAATAAAAGTATCCTAAGTTAGACCTTCCGCTATCTGTCAGTGAAAATCGGTCCAGCAGTTTCGGAGATTAGCCGGAACAAACCGACAGACTGACAAAAATTGAAAAAAATGTGTTTTTGTTATAAGTGCCGTATATATTTTCATATTCATTCAGTAAAAAGCTGTTATTTTGATATTACAAACAGACACTTCAATTTTATTTATTTGTATAGATAACGCAGTAAAGCCATATTTGTAACGGTCGCGTATCATATCTTAATCAACATACAACCTGACACTGACCTGCAAATTGCAAAAAAAGTAAGATAATTTTAATTTCGCGAGCTACCCTGGCGAGTCCACTTTAATAACACACTGTATGTATTTTGTATAATTTGACTCCTTTTATATTAATAATGTTAATTGTGTAATTTTTGATTAATTAATGTTTCGTATAAATATGTAGATGATTATAATTACTATAAATATTTTTCAATATTATATTATAAGCCATTTTTTATAGCTGACTTGTGTTTTATTTTATACAAGCCGTGTGTGCTCAATGTAATTTTCTATACTTCTTCTTTTTTATCGTGTAGTTAGTGCCTAACCTGGTGTCAGTCTCTATGCCGCCCACGGGCCTCTGACTTGGCTTTAAATGCCGTCGAGAAATATCTCTCAGGCATGCTGGTTTCCTCACGATGTTTTCCTTCACCGAAGCAAGTGATAATTATACAATACGCACATGAATCCGAAAAATCAGAGGTGCGTGTCTTGGGTTCGAACTTGAGATCTATGAATAGGCAGTCCGACGGTTACACCACTAGGCTGTTACTGCTTGAATATTATACTCTGTTCATCTTTCCTGGTATTCGACAGCATTTAACGCTGCAGGTCAAAAACCCAAAGAAGATATACTGATAAGCCTCCATCAACCGACAGCTGGTCAAAGACCTGTCCCCGTGACTTCTAGTTCTTTCGATTCAGGGCTAATGGAGGACTGGTGGACAGAAGACTCGGCGATGTGAGATGTGGGACTGGTACACACGGCGACGAATCAAGCTATACATTTCCAGTATAACATGACCTCGCTATCAAGTGGCAATGGGCTGGGCACATTACTCGCAGAACGGATGGCCGATGGGGCCGGAAAGTTCTGGAGTGGTGACCGCGAACTGAAAGACGTTGCGTTGGAAGGCCTCCCACTAGGTGGACCGATGACCTGGTGAAGGTTGCAGGGATCCGCTGGATGCGAGACGCACGGGACCGGTCAATGTGGCGACACTTGGGGGTGGCCTATGTCCAGCAATGGACGTCTTTCGACTGAATTGATAATGATGATGGCCTCGCTTTCTATAGATTTCCCGTACAATAAGAGATCCTCATAAACTGGTTTCGTATTGCTTGATTTGTCGCCGTGTGTAAAAATGAGCAATTGAAATGAAACAAAATAAATGAGTAACATAATTTTATTTAAATTGACTTGGGTGGTGACTGTTGCTCCGAAGACTCTCGTCACCCGAAGAATGATGCTCCAATATTCCCTGAAATAAAATGTGACTTTTCAGAAATTATTTTGTGATGTAGTTCACATAGAGCACCATAGAGAAAATCTACGAAGTTTTTTTGAGAAATGTATTTGAAAAACAACATCGACTTCCTCGTTGGTCTAGTAGTCGCAAGCGCGACTGCTGAGCATAAGGTCCTGGGTTCGATTCCCAGGTTGGGCAAACTGTTATTTGGGTTTTCTATTTGGAATTCCTCAGTACCAGCCACGGACTGGTTGATGGCAATAGGCACGCCCCCTCTATTATAACTGACGAAATGTGGGTGTACTATTATGTAGTATGCAGCTCTGCCTAACCCTTCGGGGATAACAGACGTGATGTTAGGTATTGAAAAAACAAAATGGCGGCGTTAATTCGGAATATGACAACGCCCTTATAGAGCCTTGTACAGCTATGGTTCAAAGACAATTTTACCAGCCATTTGACGCAACTGTTAAATAATAGTGAATTTGATAACTACCTGCAAAGTTGGTCGCTTCTTGAGCGGCACCTGTAATTATAACGACAATATTAATTTAATTCATTGACAGGCACACACAGGCAGGCCTAAGAAATGCTTTTTTTTTTTCGTTTGGGAAACCGTCATGTGACCCCCTCCGCTCTGAGCGGAGCGAAAGGAAGTGTCAGACTTGTACTAAAACCTATCCATGTTTCTTCTTCGCCCTTTGTGTTCCAGGACCACGTTATCTCTTTCGAACAGTCCCGCAGCCCTGGCAGGCATCGGCCCATGCGGACCCCTACATGGTTGCTGACATCTCTTTGAAGGGCGCGTGGAACATGAACTCGCCGTCAACACGGCCTGTCGTCATAACGGCCGGACGGCGAGCTAGCCCTTAACTCACCGTCCACAGGCCCGCGCCTTTTTTTTTTTTTTTTTTTTCCGGATGGGAAATCATCAAATGACCCCCCCCACTCTGGGCGGAGCGGAAGGGAGTGTCAGACTTGTACTAACTAAAACCCATCCATGTTCCTTCTTTGCCCTTTGTGTTCCAGGGCCACGGTATCTCTTTCGAACAGTCCCGCAGCCCTGGCAGGCATCGGCCCTTGCGGACCCCTACTTATTTGCTGACATCTCTTTGAGGCGCACGTGGAACATGAACGCGCCGTCGAAACGGCCTGTCGTCATAAGACGGCCGGACGGCGAGCTAGCCCATAACTCGCCGTCCACAGGCCCGCGCCTACGGTGGCCGGGAGCCACCACGTGAACCCCGACGCCCAGGGCGTCTCCGCGGCGGCTGGGACATGAAGTTCTTTCCCTCTCACGTCCCGCCACCTCCTTCACTAGCATGACTGCTTCGCAGAAGGGCCTAAGAAACGCTGGCGTGACGATTTGGATTCGTTTCTGACTGATTGGTCAGAAAAGGCAAAACACCGGGAGAGTTGGAAAGGAATGGGGGAGGCCTTTGCCCAACAGTGGGACAGAATAGGCCAATTAAAAAAAAACGATTTGGATTATCTGTTACCTGTTACGATGCCGGTCGCTTGACCAGCAACGCCTAGAGCGGCACCTGTAAGATAATGTAAATTATGACTCTATTGATTATGAATTATGATTATAATTATGACACTTTGGTTCGAAATATGGAAATATGTGCAGCCGACCTCATAATTACTTTATCACCCAGAGGTTGAATGTGACTTATGCAGGCACTTCACTTGGCGTATTTGTCAAAATTTTTGCGATATTGGATCAAAACAAAATGTTTTTTATGCTTATTGCGATATAGTTCACTTTGTTTTAATGATAGTGCAAAGAAATCTGTCATTGTGTCGACACAATCTGTCATTTTGTCGAATCTTCCGTCAAAGAAATCCTTGTCAACGGTGGTCATGCTACGGGGGCTGATCTACCAAGTGTAGTGCCACCATTACACGTTACGAAAAATAAATATGTCACAGGTACCCCTACATACCATTGCTGGCAATGTAATTATGCGGTCAACGATTCTAAGATTTCGGTGTTAAATATGAGTGCTCAGCTAATGGCAAACGTGTCTGCGGGACTGTTCGAAAGAGACACCGTGGCCCTGGAACACAAAGGGCAAAGAAGGAACATGGATGGGTTTTAGTCAGTACAAGTCTGACACTCCCTTCCGCTCCGCCCAGAGTGGGGGGGTCATTTGATGATTTCCAATCCAAAAAAAAAAAAAAAAGGCAAACGTGTTAAAGAATATACCTAAATGGCATCGGCGTACCCAGCATTTTTTAAGGGGTGGAGCAGAAGTAAATAAACTAAGTAGTAGGAAATTAAAAATGCTTTTTATTTACCGACTGATACGTTTTATCGACTGCACTACATCTTATTTCAGTAATAACCTGCGAGGGTTCTGGCTAAATCTAGCTAAAATTTCGTTTTCTAATGTAGTTGTGCTTCCAGATCCCTCTTTCTATCAACATACAGAGGCCGACAAGACGGGTTTCTGTCATTGTTGACATTAACCAAGTTTTTATTTTAATGTGAAAAATGTTAAAGTACCCAATGAATTAATTTTGCCTAAAAATTCTTAGCTTCGGGTCAGAGAGCAGGATGTGGCAAGCGCCCCACACTGCAACACCGTGAATAGGCCCATGCTAAATGGTAAGGTAGTATTGACGAGTAGGTACCTACCTCCGATGTTCACAGCTCCTCCAGCTAAACCTTGAGCGGCACCAGCTGTGTGAGCAATCGTACTGTTAATGTCGGTTCCGAATATCTATCTATATAAGGTCTATCTTTTCATACACGAAATATTTTAAGAGTAACTTCTATAAGTCGTAAAGTCGCCATAGCAACGAAAAAAAAATATCTGTTTTTTTTTTTACTAAATTATTATAATTCTAAAAATTTTTGAGACTTTTTTTATAAAACCTTTACTCCCATATTCTAACAATGACAGTAGGTAAATACGACGTAGTAAACTAGTGTAATGAATGCTTAAAAATAAGGAGCCAGTATTTATTTTGTGGGTCAAGTAATTTTAAATTATTTATTTTTTATAACAAAAAATATACTCAGATAAAAAAATTTCCTTGAAATGGCTTTGTTATAGCCGTTAGATGATTCCCTAAAAATATTTCATGTATGAATAGTTAGACCCTATTATATAAAATGGTAAACTGACTGACTGACTGTCTGGGTGATATATCAACACACAGCCCAAATCTCTGGTCCTAGAGACATGAAACTTGGAGGTTGTATTCTTTGTGAGGAGTAAGTATCCACTAAGAAAGGATTTTTGAGAATTCCACCCCTAACGGAACGTTTGAAATGCAATGCATTTGAAAGTATATACTTGCGGTACTTATAATATTATTAATTTTTTGTATGCCCGTCTGTCTGTTTGCTCCGGCTAATCTCCAAAACGGCTGGACTGATTTTAACGGGACTTTAGTAGTAGATGGCTGATGTTTTATTTTAGAAAAAATGATTAGGGCTCCGTGCAAAAAAAAAGTTAAACTGGTTGACGGCAATAGGCTCGCCCCCTATTACATGGAACTTAAACATAACTGGCGAAATGTGGGTCTACTGTAAGGTATACCTCTGCCTAACCCTTCGGGGATTACAGTCGTAATGTTGTTATTTTTTTTATAATGGCATACCAAATGTTATCGGAGAAAATGTTGATTTATAAGTTTTATAACAGACAAGCTGACGATCGGTCTTCGTGATTGCCAGATTTGATGGAGAAGACGAAACAGAAACGACTGCAAGAACCTTCGCTGAACAGAGAGATAAAACATGATAACAGACTTGGAAAGTAGACGACGAAGACTTACCACCAATTGAAGGCAATGAACCTGTTGAACCTCCTAACCCTGAGAGTGATGGTCCTCCTCCGGAAGGACTTGGTAATCCAGCTGTGGAGAGGCAGAATGTTAAACAAATTTTATTTATTAATAGATGAGAAACCTTGTACTGCGATTTATCATCGTCATCATCATTTCAGCCGAAAGACGTCCACTGCTGGACATAGGCTTCCCCCAAGTGTCGCCACATTCACCGGTCCCGTGCGTCTCGCATCCAGCGGATCCCTGCAACCTTTACCAGGTCATCGGTCCACCTAGTGGGAGGCCTTCCAACGAAACGTCTTCCAGTGTTATTGGGTTTTTCCATCAGGAATTTCTCAGTAGCAGCCACGTAGTCTGGATTTGTGCCCGGTGGATGGCAATAGGCTCGCCCCCTGTTATATGGGACTTAAACATAACTGGCGAACTGTGAGAGTACTGCTAGGTACAGTCACGAGCATCAATATGTAAACACGTAACAACTTTAAAAAGTTTCTCCTTCTGTTCTGATTACAATTTCATGTTGTAACGGACATAGTATTCTGGAACTCATATTTTTATGAAAAAGATATATCTCTAAGTTACAATCGTTATTTCTCGCGAATCATCATCATCATTTCAGCCGAAAGACGTCCACTGCTGGACATAGGCCTCCCCCAAGTGTCGCCACATTGACCGGTCCCGTGCGACTCGCATCCAGCGGATCCCTCCAACCTTCACCAGGTCATCGGTCCACCTAGTGGGAGGCCTTCCAACGAAACGTCTTCCAGTTCGCGGTCGCCAGTCCAGAACTTTCCGGCCCTATCGGCCATTCGTTCTGCGAGCAATGTGCCCTGCCCACTGCCACTTAAGTTTGGCTATTCTTCGGGCTACGTCGGTAACCTTGGTTCTCTTGCGGATTTCCTCATTTCGGATTTGATCACGCTAGGAAACTCCGAGCATAGCCCTCTCCATTGCCCTTTGGGTGATTACATACGGGACAGAAACGGTCGCTCACAATGGGCCTCATCAGAAGGCTTAAAGTCACCCAAAGGGCTGAGATTTATGCATAAAAATAAATAGAAGTGTGTAAGTTGATGTGAACAAGTGGAAAAAGTAGAAAGAAGATAAATACAGGGTGTTTAAAAAATCGTGAATCGAACGGAACAGGGCGATAGTTGGGTTATTTGCAGTAAATTTATCTCTGTGGCAGTCTTATTTTGATCTCCTTAAAAGTTATGACTACTCGAGTGTTTTTTTGAAAAAATACCAACATTTTTACTAAATAGGTTATTAGAGTAAAATGGTCGCTTCGAGGAAATGTATCATCACTACGAAAGTGCTTTTATGACAATATGTACCATGATTTATGAGTATTGGCATTTTTATCAAGTCTCACGAAAGATTATTTGTAACTTCAGAACCTTACTGTAAAACTTATAACGCCAACTATCGCCCTGTTTCGTTTGATCCACGTTTTTTTACCCACCCTGTATAACTAGAGTCTATACAGTATGTACCTACATACCGGAATGATGATCTGTTTAAAGTTTCTTACATGGTCTCCATAGTAACACAACAAGTGTACAACAGAAAGCAACTGAGAATAACACTAATATGTAAGAATTTCGAAATCTTCTTCTTTATCGTGTGGTTAGTTCCTAACCTGGTGTCAGAGATTTTATGCCGCCCATGGGCCTCTGACTTGGCTTAACATGCCGTCAAGAAATATCTCTCAGGCATGCTGGTTTCCTCACGATGTTTTCCCTCACCGAAGCAAGTGATGATAATACAATACGCACATGAATCCGAAAAATCAGAGGTGCGTGCCTTGGGTTCGAACTCGAGACCTATGACCTTTATTTCGTAATGGAAATCCAATAACACTGTATACACCCCGGGCATCGAATCCAGGGCTCTATGCTCAGTAGTCCCGTCTTCAACTACCAAAGAAACATAAGCAGGTTATGAAAAACTTATAATTACCTGATGATACTTGCGGTGTCAATGCCGAAGCATCAGACCCAGGTAATGATGGTAGACTGCCGAGGGCTCCTGGCAATCCCGTTGAAGATGGCCAACTGTCTGATCCAGGTATCACTGGTAAAGCTGCTGACCCCAATGATGTTGGTAGACCACCTGGCTCAGAGGCTACTGGCAATCCAGATGAAGAAGGTAGACTACCTGTCCCAGGTAATGATGGTAGACTGCTAGAACCAGGCGTTCCTGGTAATCCAGGAATTGATTGAAGACCTGATACAGGCGCTGTTGGTGACGCAGGTATTGACGGTAAACTATCAGAGCTAAGGGATGTTGGGTAGCCAGGTAAAGATGTAGGGTAACCCGATGCAGGTACTGTTGGTTGGACTGCTGGCAACCCAGATGGAGAAAGTGGACTACCCAAAGCGGGTACAGTTGGTAAACTACCAGTTGTAGGTAAAGCTGGAGCGTCTGGCAATCCAGTTGCTAATGGAGCTACAGGATTTGGTATTCCGGAGCCTGTGGGATTTGGTATACTGCCAAGTGAAGAGTCTGGAGAAGTGATCAATGGTGGTAGACTGCCGCCAGATAACGGAGGTATTACACCACTTACTGATGATGGAGTAACCACTCCAGGTAGAGTTATACCAGTTGAAGGAGTGGTAATACCACCAGCCGGTGGGGTAATGCCGCTAAGTTGTGGTGTGGTTACTCCTCCCGGAAGAGTTACACTGCCAGTTGGTGGCGTGGTTATGCCTCCAGGGAGAGTAGAAACAACGGCTGATGGTGGAAGTCCTCCAGGGGGAGTTACACCACTGATTGGTGGCGTGGATATGCCGCCAGGGAGAGTAGACCCACTGGCTGATGGTGGAAGTCCTCCAGGGAGAGTTACGCCACTGATTGGTGGCGTGGTTATTCCTCCAGGGAGAGTAGAACCACTGGCTGATGGTAGGAGTCCTCCAGGGAGAGTAGAACCACTGGCTGATGGTAGTAGTCCTCCAGGGAGAGTAATACCACTGATTGGTGGCGTGGTTATGCCTCCAGGGAGAATAGAACCAGCGGCTGATGGTAGAAGTCCTCCAGGGGGAGTTATACCACTTATTGTTGGCGTAGTTATGCCGCCAGGGAGAGTATAACCACCGGCTGATGGTAGAAGTCCTCCAGGGGGAGTTACACCACTGATTGGTGGCGTGGGTATGCCTCCAGGGAGAGTAGAACCACCGGCTGATGGTAGAAGCCCTCCAGGGGGAGTAATACCACTGATTGGTGGCGTGGGTATGCCTCCAGGGAGAGTAGAACCACCGGCTGATGGTAGAAGCCCTCCAGGGGGAGTTATACCACTGATTGGTGGTGTGGATATGCCTCCAGGGAGAGTAGAACCACCGGCTGATGGTAGAAGCCCTCCAGGGGGAGTTGTACCACTGATTGGTGGCGTGGGTATGCCTCCAGGGAGAGTAGAACCACCGGCTGATGGTAGAAGCCCTCCAGGGGGAGTTATACCTCTGATTGGTGGCGTGGATATGCCTCCAGGGAGAGTAGAACCACTGGCTGATGGTGGGAGTCCTCCAGCGGGAGTTACACCACTGGCTGGTGGCGTGGTTATCGATCCTGATGGCAAACTACCGGTTGGTAAAGCTGGAGCTGATGGTGACCATGGCAATCCAGGGATTGGTGGAATACCTAATCCTGGCAATCCGGGTATTGTTGGCCAAGCACTTCCAGGTGATGGGTTGGTCGGTAACCTAGGAGATGCTGGAGTTGACAGTAATGATGAATCTGGGCATGGTGTCGTTACAGAAGGAGTTCCAACACTAGGTGTTGAACCACCAGGGGTTGTTCCAGAAATTGATGGAGGAGTCACACCGGGACCTGTACTTGGTAAACTTGGTATCAAACCAGATAAGATGGGAACACCGGGGAGTGATGGGGCCTTCCAACCAAGAGATGGGGTAGTTAATCCCCCTTTACCACCTGGTTTAGCAGTTGCACCTCCTTTAGCAGCTGCTTTAGTGGTTGCACTCCCCTGAGCAGCTGGCTTGTGATGTGCTCCGCCTTTACCGGTTGGTTTTGAATTAGGAGCTAATCCAGAAAATAAATCAAATACACCATGGCTGCCAGAGTCAGCTTTAGCAGGAGTCAATATGTTATTAGCCAGTTCCTTCACTGGAGCAACTACAGCATTTAATGCTGCTAGAGGATCGAAAAGAGGAATAATTGGTGCTGGTTTCTTTGTCACATGCGCAGTTGGTTTCTTAGTTGCACTTGCGTGATGAGGATGGGTCGTTTTCTTATGATGAGCTTGTAGTTTCGGGAATAAACTCACTGGTTCATTATTTACGAAGAGTTCTGTGAACGAAATAACTATTTTCACCTAAAGTTCAAGTTAAGATACGATTAAACGTCAAAAATGGACAGTGGGCTGCGTTTCCACCAGTGATTAGCGAGGATGAGTAGCGAGGGATGTGGAACTAACCAATCATATAGCTAGAATACCTCAAGGTGTGAAATAGAAACGATATTATTGATTAGTTTCACACACATTCCTCACTACGCATGAGATGAGCAAGGGTTCATCTCTGGTGAAAACGCAACCTTCACCTTTTGAACGCCATTGTCACATATACGTGATAAGAAGCGCGTGCCCTGTACGCCAAACAACACAAATATGTGATAAAATGGTAGGTGAAATTGTGGCTTGGCGTGGAGGGCACGTGCGTGCGTTTATGCTCTGGTGTTCTTAGGGTTAAGCAAATGTAATGATTGAATATACCCTTTAAATGTTCAGACTTTTTCCTCATAACAGTTTTAATGTAAATAAGAAAGAAAGAAATCTGCTCTTAACCGTGACGCATGCAACATAAACTCTTGAAACACAAAGATGTGGACGTGCGCCACTTTCGCGCCAAACAGTCAAGATACTTACGAACGTCAATGAAGTTCGCGTTACAGACGCATAACTGAAAAAATAAACAGAAATGATAACATCAGTCTCTGCAGATGAATGTATAGTACATTTCGCCAGCTTTGTTTGTCTCATGGACACTCCAAGCTGTTATTGAGAAAGTTAGAATGGAATGGAATAATCGAATCACAATTTGAAAAAAATATTACAAAAATCGAAAAAGTTCGGTAAAAGACCAACGACAATCGATAACTTTGAGTATAAAGCCTAGAAAAAAATATCGTTAGGACTGCGACCAAATTCGGTTATTAATCGCTGTGTATGTCGAGACTATTAAGCCAAGACCAGCACTCACTAGTCTAAGACAGAAGCAAAGTACTGTCACTATGATGGATGTATTTATTAATGAGGAAATATCAAATGACATATTTCTTCATTAATAAATATATCCAAGGACCAGCGGTGGCCCTGTGGTGGCGGCCCCGACTTACGAATAGTAAGTCGTGGGTTCGAACCCAGGCAGGCGCATTACTTTGTGTAATTTATTTCATCACCACTGCTCTCAAAACGGTGAAGGAAAACATCGTGAGGAAACCGGCATGTCTTAGAACCAAACAATCGAAGACATGTGACATCTACGAACCCGCACTGGGCCCGCGTGGTGGATTATAGCCCATTCCCTCTCATGGAGAGGAGGCCTGTGTCCCAGCAGTGGGAACATTATAGGCTGATTATGCTTATGCTTATGCTAAATATATCCAATATATTTTGGAAATTTCCATCATCGATCGTTATTGCTAGAATGAATGTCAGATTGTCTAAGCCCCACACAACTTATAAGTACTTCTTCGTCTTCTGCCCTCAGCCCAATTCATTTGTGGTCGGCGCAACATGTCTTCTTCTTCCATACTTCTCTATTACCCGTCATTTCAACAGTCACCTCGTTTCTAGCCATATCATCCTTCACACTGTCCACCCCTCGTGTCTTTGGTCTTCCTCTTATAGCCATCCACATTCTTACTTAAAACTTTCCTCACGACATTTTCCTCATTCCTCCGCATCACATCCCTATACCACGACAACCGATTACCACACAACTTTTCAGTCATCGGCGCCTCTTTCAGACTTCCTTTTATGTACTCATTTCCGATTTTATCCATTCGCGTTGCACTACACATCCCCTTTAGCATTCTCATCTGAGCCACATGCAATTGCCCTTCATTCATCCCTTTTGTGGCCTAACATTCTGATCCACACAAGACAGCAGGTCTAACCACGGTTTTATAAATCTTCCCCTTAAGTTTAAGGGGAATGCGGGAGTCGCATATTGTCCCCGTGATCTGCCGCCATTTCATCCATCCCGTGTTAATTCTTATTTCGCCATCGCTTAGCACGAGTGAACCGAGATATTGATGGTTTCTTTTATTACAGTCATATTAGTTTCAACCTGAGTATTAATTTCGGCCATCTGATTTTACCCGTCATAAACAAAATGTTGTCCACCCATCTCACCTCTATGGCCTACAGCCCCTACAGATAGTTGTTCCGGGTCTGGCTGTTTGTGTATGTGAGTTCAATTAAATGTTTGTAAAACCCACGATACAGGAGAAATTCCTAGCGTGGGGCAACCTCTTCGATAAAACATTAAAAACCTCTTCGATAAACAGTTTTTAACCATCATCTTCATCAGGCTTCCAGTCTAACCGGATGCAGCTGAATACCAGTATTTTTACATGGAGCGACTGCATATATGACCTCCACAACCCAGTTAGTACTGGGTAATACGATACCCCTTGGTAAGACTGGTTGTCAGACTTTTTGGGCCACTGACTACCTGTAACGACTGTCAAAGATCTACAAATGACACCCGGGACCAACGGCTTAACGTGCTTCCCGAGGCATGGAGGAAACTCGGTATGTAATGGGTGGTCACCCATCCACAGATCAACCTAGGCAAGCACGGCTTAACCTAATAAACGATTTCTTAACGATTACTTAAATTCAATTAAAATACTCACCAGACACATTAACACTATGAAGCTCGCCATTATCACAAATTTATCGCCTAATAACTAAAATGTTAATTTAACAAATTAATCATTACGAACACTTATATACAACCGCATGCGCAAATAACTTTGATGAATTGTATAAACTTTTAATTGCTTTAATTTAAACAGGTGTTTTAGCGAAAATAGATTAATTTTTCAATTGTGTTGTTTTGGGCCATTAAAAGAGCGGTTTTTAGTGAGCAATCCAATGATTAATGGGATTAGTTCCGATCCAGCCTGTCCCTTTGCTGTCCTCCTTCAGCGACGCCCTGAGCCGAAGATGAGGTGCCCTTAGCGTGTAGTCGCTTAGTTTCTAAGTTTTTTTTTTGCCATTACGCACATTGCGCCCACAGGGTAGTCCGGTTTAGCAGACGACAATCTACTAGGTAGACCGGCGAGAACCCATAAAAAAAAGAAGGATCAACATGATACTCCAGAACTATGCTCCATATCGACACGCCAGAATGACACTCCAAAACTACGCTCCATATTGACACGCCAGAATGACACGCCTTTATGTCACTCCATATTAACACGCTAGAATGACACTCCAGAACTACGCTCCATATTGACACGCCAGAATGACACGCCTGAATGACACTCCAGAGTGACACGCCAGAATGACACTCCAGAACTACGTTCCATATTGACGCGCCAGAATGACACTTCAGAATGACACCTTTCCATTTAAACGTGTTTTTGTTTTTCAAATGTTCCTGAAAGTTCGTCGGAAATCGCTGCTTTAACAGCCTCAAATAAAATCACACTTTAACGAATTTCATGAAAACTGCGTATTACCATTTTCACGACTTACTGACGCAGGGGATATAGCTGATAAAATATTATTATAATGTCTGATTACGTCATCAATAATTAACCATATAATATATTTATTAAGGTTTAGTAAATAACCAGACAACATGTAGTAGTGAGTATTGTGTATGTGTGTGTAGTGTGTGTGTGCGTCTGTGTGTGTCTTCCGTGTCTTCCTGTTCTGATGATAAGCAAATCATCATCTGCCTAGTCGTTTTCGTGCTATGAAGAGGTCGGCTTGCAGTCTAACTGGATTCAGCTGAATACCAGTATTGTATTTGGAGCGACTGCCTATCTGACCTCCACAACTCAGTGACTTGATTATTTAATGTCGAAGACTATAAGAGATTGAAAGGAGGTAACTCAGACTTAAGGGTGGAGCCAGCATTCGTGTCGGGGAGAGCGGGGCGGGGTCACATAGTCGAGGTCCAGTCAGGAAAGGATCAATGCGATTACAATAAAAATTAAAAAGAAATATCATTTTATTGTTTGTGGTTTTTACACCAAAAAAAAAACAAATAATTAAATCAATTTTTGTCAGAAAAGTCAGCCAGCAAGCGAAGCGAGTTCGAAAGTTAAGTAACTTGCCTCAGAAAGGTTAGGTTTCGTTTCAGTTACTTTGTCAACTTATGTATAAAGCGCAGGCCACACGGCCAGCTAGTAAGGGAGGCGGGCGAGGTTCTTTTCATACTTCGTTCGGATCTTTCAGTAGTTTGCGGTGTGAACCAAAGTATGAAAATAGGTGAAACGATACATCGTTCGGCTCCCTCGCTCGCTCGCCAGCTGGCGGTGTGGCCTGCGCTTTAAAGAGTCAAAACAATCAAGAGCGAGCGAAGCGAGCTCGAAAATACAAGCCGACCGCGCCTCGGCTAGGTTTGGTTCTTTTTGTGCATTCAGCAACAGAACTAACAAAGTCGTTTGCCATCCTGCAATGTGTTTATTTTATTTAAATCTATGAGTTCAGTAAATGAGTAGTGGTTGGCCAAGACCCAGCCTAGGGGGTCATGACCCCCGTTTAATGCTAAAGAACCCTTCCTTGAGTGATGAGCCGAGCTACACGATCACTGACAAATGCTTGCACCGACTGGTCAGATCCACTCTGTGTGGCTCTTTCATCAAAAGATCATCTCGGATACTTAATATCTGCATAGTCCTCATGTCAGTTGACCCAGACTATGTCTGGACCTTAAAAGAGACTATGACCCAGAGGTCAGTTTGTTTCGGTTGTTTCTTCTCAGAGTAGTCAGGTACGAAACACCGACCTATGTAGTTTTAAAAGAATTAGACGACGTGTTAAAGTGTTTGTAAATCGTCATCAACATCATCATTTCAGCCGAAAGACGTCCACTGCTGGAGTCCCCGAAGTGTAAGTACCTATTTGCAAAACTGTGGCGGATTTACAAGTTTTCAAGGTATAGGCTGTACAGTTTCTGCCGCCCTTGCCTCTGCAATTGTCATGTCTTACATTATTTTTACAATCCAACAATTTCGTTTAAATTAAACCAAAAAAAAAATTAATCCAAAAATTTTTGGGTATATTACCGATTACTGGTTGGGGGGCGGCGAACTAGCTGTTTTACTCTAGAATATGGAAGATTGCTACTCGGAATGTGCAATGACAAGTGAGAGAGGACGTCATCGGCAAAATTTTTTTGCAGACTTCTATCTGTAAAACATCAGAAAACCGTCATGCCAAATGTTTTTGATTTCTATGAGGTAGCAAAGAAAAAAATTCGGTCCCTAAATTTGCTGCCCCAAAAATCTGCCGCCCTAGGCTCAAGCCTACTCAGCCTGCTGGTGAACCCGCCACTGTTGCAAAATAAAAATAATTTAACAAAGTGCCTGTAACTTCTTCATTTGAAATAAATGCTTTGCGTTTGAGTTTGGTCGATTTGTCTCGGTGTATCTTTTCGTACTCGTACATGTGAAGCATATTTTAAATGCTATTGTGTTTTATGTTCGGCAAAGACAAAAATGTGTTATGTCTGTGACTCTGTGTACAGTCACCGTTAATTGTATATTTGTTTTACCCGGTAAATTATTCCGTTATGTACCCAAGTGCTGAAATGTCATTGGTTTTTATCACGATGTGTACTTGTTCTGTATTTTTGAAGAAAAGCTACAGTTGGCATGACGGAAAACACAGTATTTCAGTTTTAAAACAATATTTTTTCCTTTTCTTCAGTGACTAGTGCAAGAAGGATAAATCATATTTATTTCTGTTATTTAGTTTTAAAAACACGTTTACATGTCACATCATTTATTTTTTAAAACTAGATGGGGCCGGTGTTTCGTGCCTGACTATTCTGAGAAGAAACATCCGAAACAAACTCAGAGGTCACCGTCTCTTTTAAAGTCCAGACATTGGTCAAGTCATATGAGGACCATGCAGATTACCTAGTGTCTGAGATGGTTTTTGAAGACAGATTTAAGCAGTCAGTGCAAGCATTGCAGTGATCGTACATAATCCTCATTCACAGTTCATCATCATCTGCCTGCCTTTTCCCAACTATGTTGGGGTCGGCTTCCAGTCTAACCGGATGCAGCTGAATACCAGTATTTTACATGGAGCGACTGCCTATCTGACCTCCACAACCCAGTTAGTACTGGGTAATACGATACCCCTTGGTAAGACTGGCTGTCAGACTTTTTGGGTCACTGACTACCTAACGACTGTCAAAGATCTACAAATGACACCCGGGACCAACGGCTTAACGTGCTTTCCGTGGCACGGAGGAAACTCGGTATGTAATGGGTGGTCACCCATCCACAGACCAACCTAGGCAAGTTCGGCTTAACTTAAATATCGAGCCGAGCGGCTGTTATTACTTAGCCACGAGCTCCTCATTCACAGTTATAAATAAAAATAATACAACACTTGAAAAAGTAAATAATGTCAACTAAAACGAAAATAATAATAATGATAAGCGTTATGTTCCCATTGCTGAGACGCAGGCCTCTGTTTATACTCATAAACAGAGGCCAGTGTGCACTGTGCTGGTCAAGTGTGGGTTCCATCAACCCGCATTTGCACAAGTCTTCGAATGTTTTGTTCGTTCACCGTTTTAGCAGTCACTGTGAAATAAATTGCTGCACAGCGACAAACGCATGTGGACAAAACATCACGCCTGTAATCTCCGAAAGGTTACGCAGAGGTGTCTTTAATAGTACAAAAGTCAAAAGCATTTATTTCAATTAGACCATCACAGGCACTTTTGAATGTCAAAAAAACAAAAAAAAGCGAAGCTACAGTCACAGTCACAAGCCATAATAACTTGAGAAAGTATTGTAGTTGCACATTTCGCCAGTTATGTTTGTAAGTCCCATTTAATAAGGGGCGAGCCTATTGCTTTCGACCGGGCACAATCCAGACTCCGTGGCTACTACTGAGAAATTAGTGATGGAAAAACCCAATTATACTTTGCCCGACCTGAGAATGTAACTCAGGACCTCAGCAGTCGCGCTTGCGAACCCTACATTAATGAGACAGTCGTGTAAGGCATGTGGAATTAAAGCGTAAAACACTGGAATATCAGGCGCGCGGCAAGAATACCTGTAAGAAATTACAGCGACCACGCGCCTGAAGCAGCCATCATGCATCTGTGGCGGATCATTCCAAGGTGAGTCTTGATTGACATAATGGACTACGATGGACCTCAGTAAATTGTGATATAACACCGTGTGTAAACAGACCCTTCACATATCCGTCAACCAAGCATTCTGTACATCAAACTAAGCAACTTTACGCAAATATTATTGCTGGGAATCGACTTTTTTTTTTGGGGTGAAAAATCACGTTTTACGGTAGGACTCGGTGGAAAGCACTCATAGCATTGTACTGATGAATGGATTGAATAGTACGGGGGTCGTGGAGGTGTGTAAAGTAAAAATCTTACATTAAAACATGTATTCAAAAAAAACTTGTGAAAAATTAAGGTATGGTCTAGAACAAAAAAATGATCGCAGTGACGTGGAGAACAAGTGCCTTTCGTTTATGTTAAGGGTCTATTTACACCCTTTATAGGTCACAATGGGCCCTGATGGCTCCATGATGGGTCATAATGGTAGATCATGATGGGTCACAATTGTGGGCAATGATGGTACACAATTGAGGGCCATGATAGGTCACAGTTGTGGGCCTTCATGGGTCACAGTGTAGAGCCAGATCAGGGTATTCCTTAATAGGTCACAATCGTGGGCCATTTGTAGTCGTAATGATGGTCATGATGGCCCACTGTGTAAATGGGTGTGTGGGTGCTCAGAAATGTTCAAATAAAATACACATAAATCCTTAAATAGTTATTTTATTGTCATGATCTATCGTTAAACACTTGGGCGGCGACAAACGCATGAGGAATGACAGCGTATAACGCGGGAGTATCAGGCGCGCCGCAAGACCGCCCGTACGAAGTGACAGCGACCACGCGCCAGAGGCAGCCATCTTGAATTTGTGCCGGCCCACCGGAGTCACCCTGTGGGAAATAAATTAAATGTCCATGACACATAGAAAAAAAGAAAAAAAATGTTTATTTGCACTAAACATACCATCATCTATTTTGTTGTTATTGATGTTGGAAAATCTTTATAGATAGGTACCTTCGGACCTAATATTATATTCCGCCCCACTACTATGATGGAGGCTCCGGAGATCCTCATAAAGTACCACAAAAACGACTGGTATCAGGCCGCCATGTTTAACGGGCCTCGTCAGCTTTTTCCCAACTGTATTGGAGTGCAGTCGAAGGTTGCAGCTGCTTCCAGACCGGAACTATACCGGGTGTAAAAGTACCCTTAACGAAGTCGAAAGGTACTTTGTTCTCCCCGTCATTATGATCATTATTTTGTTCTGGACCATCCCTTGCTACCTTCTAGTTACGCAGATATTGGGGGTCAAAGTTCCAACTGAATACCAGTATTTTACATGAAGCGATTGCCAATTTGACCACCACAGCCCAATCAGTACTGAATAATACGTTACCCCTTGGTAGGAACGGTTGTCAGACTTTCGGGCCACTGACTTCCTGTAACGATTATTTATAAAGATCAACCAATGGCAGCCAGGACAAGTAAATCTGTTTGTTTGAATATAAACAGTTCTTAACCATCATCTGCCTGCCTTTTCGCAACTATGTTGGGGTCGGCTTCCAGTCCAACCGGATGCAGCTGAATACCAGTATTTTTACATGGAGCGACTGCATATATGACCTCCACAACCCAGTTAGTACTGGGTAATACGATACCCCTTGGTAAGACTGGTTGACAGACTTTTTGGGCCACTGATTACCTAACGACTGCCAAAGATCTACAAATGACACCCGGGACCAACGGCTTAACGTGCTTTCCGAGGCACGGAGGAAACTCGGTATGTAATGGGTAGTCACCCATCCACAGACCAACCTAGTCAAGCGCGGCTTATCCTTAAGAGCGACCCGAGCGGCTGTTAGTATGTAGCCACGAGCTCCTCCTCATTTATCTTGAATTTGGGACTAGTATTCATTCTTACCTGACAAGTGTCATGGCCACCACCTCTGTCCCCGGCGCACATGTGACTATCAGGGGTGACCCCATTCGGGAGCTTCAGCGAAGTGCCCCAGATGTCCTGACATTCCTGCATGTTCCATACGTTCAGGGAGACGCTACGAAGGACGTAGGAGTGATCACCACCTGGAGAAAAAGACATGAGAATATTTAATATGGCTGCATCGTTGGTCTAGTAGCGCAAGTGCTGCTGTTGAACATGAGGTCTAGGGATTCATTTTCCGGTCGAATAAAGTGTTGAGTTGAGTTTCTCCATCAGGAATTTCTCTGAAAAACCCCTGAATTCTCATTAGTAGCCACGGAGACAGGATTTGTGTCTGAATCACGGCATAATCTCGCCCCCTATTTCTCCGCGAAATGGATGTACTGTAGATACACCTCTGTCTGACCAGTCGAAGGAAAACAGGCGTGGTGATACGCAACTGTCACTTCTCATACAAATCTTAGCCCGCCAGCAAGTTTGTTTAAGACGGAAACGCCGCTCCTGCGAAATTATTATTTTTTACGTTTTTTTTAATTTGCAGCTCAGTGTCAGGCTGTATGTTAAACAAAGTATGATTTGCGATCGTAACACGTATGTATTTACAGAATTAAAATCATCGAAACAACCCTCTAAGATCTCCACCCGGAAGACGTTGCGTTGGAAAGCCTTCCACTAGGTGGACCGATGACCTTTTGAAGGTTGTGAGGATCCACTGGATGCGAGACGCACGGGACCGGTCAGTGTGGCGACACTTGAGGGAGGCCTATGTCCAGCAGTGGACGTCTTTCGGATATGATGATGATGGTGACTATTACATGAAAAAGTACAACCCGACACTGATCTAAAAATTGAAAAAACGTAAGAAAATTTGAATTTCGCGGACTACTCTGGCGCTTCCCCTTATGACTATCTTTAGGACTTGTATAATGCTCTACGAGTCCAATATAATGCTGGGGTTGCCGCGCTTCTGCAGTGCGTCGCGGGTGTTCGCGGAGGCACGCGTTCTGGATTTCGGCTGCGTCTGCGGATCGCATCACTGATGCGTCGGGGCGCGACAGCCCGAACAGCCTCGTGGCTACTGCAGCCGGCAGGGTGGATGGAATGTGTCACTGGATGGCGGCACACAGACCGTCATTCAGATATGTGATATAATAATTAGCCTATTAACTTCTGGGACACAGGCCTCCTCTCTATAAGAGGGAATGGGCTATAATCCACCACGCGGGCCCAGTGCGGGTTGGTAAATGTCACATGTCTTCGAATTTTTGGTTCTAGGACATGCCGGTTTCCTCACGATGTTTTCCTTCACCGTTTTGAGAGCAGCCTGGCTGGGTTCGAATCTACGACTTAGTGCTCGTAAGTCGGGGTCTCCACCACTAGGCCACCGCTGCTTATGTGATATAATGAGTATTTTTAACATGTTTTATTCAGTAAGTGGCAACTTGTTTACTCGTTATGGATATCTGTTCTGAAAATAAAGATTTATTTAAACTAGAAACTCACCGAACTCAGTCCTGCCCCACCCGGTGGCGATGATACTCCTCCCCACTGGTGGCGGCCTGCCCAAACACGCTGGACGAATCACTTCTGAGAACCTGGGGTTAGGAGCAATAGTCATCAAGTTAGTCTCAATTGAACTTAAAAATAATCGATGTTCTTACGAAATGTAATCTATTCTTGGTTATATGCCATCCAAGGCCGAAGCTGAAGGTTTAGCCGAAGCCGAAGCTTTGGTCGGACACTAAATAATAAATCATATTTATTTCTGTAAATTGGTTTACAAAACTCTTTTACATGTCAACATGATTATGTTTTAAAACTAGATGGGGCCGGTGTTTCGTACCTGACTACTCTGAGCAGAAACAAACTCAGAGGTCACCGTCTCTTTTAAAGTCCAGACATTGCTCAAGTCATATGAGGACCATGTAGATTAATGTCTGAGATGGTCTTTTGAAGAAATAACCACACAGATTTGAGTGGACCTGTCCAGACAGTGCAAGCATTTGTTAGTGATCGTGTAGCTCCACTCATAATCCAAGGAGCTTAACGACACGGTAACTACTAGTGTAATTATAGTCACATGATTGTATTTAAGATGTCTATCTGTTGGCGGTAACCATTAACATCAGGTAGGCCCTATGCTTGTTTATATAATATTATCTGCCTAATCTTCTAACAATTATGTTGGCTCAACTTCTAGTCTAACCAAATCCAGGTGAATACAAGTATTTCACATGGATCCACTGCAAGTTACTGAGTAACACAATCATCTGCCTGCCTTTCTCCAACTATGTGGGGGTCGGTTTCCAGTCTAACCAAATGCAGCTGAAAGCCAGTATTTTACATGGAGTGACTGCCTATCTGTCCTCCACAATCCAGTTAGTACTGGGTAATACGATACCCCTTGGTAAGACTGGTTGTCAGACTTTTTGGGCCACTGACTACCTAACGACTGTCAAAGATCTACAAATGACACCCGGGACCAACGGCTTAACGTGCTTTCCGAGGCACGGAGGAAACTCGGTATGTAATGGGTGGTCACCCATCCACAGACCAACCTAGGCAAGCACGGCTTAACCTTAAGATCGACCCGAGCGGCTGTTTTTATTTAGCCACGAGTTCCTCCTCATTCGATCTTCTGCCTATCCGTTAAAAACACTTTTACTCAAATTTTACTTACTTGACTTTGGAAACCAGCTTAATCAGCGCAATGTCATGGTAGGACCTCCTCATCTTATACTTCGGGTGACGTATGACAGATGATATCCTCACGACCAAGGCTCCACGGTCGTCGAGGTAGGACGAACCAAGTTGGACAGCTTGAGGGGGACCGCTGTAAAGATCGTTACTGATTTCAGTAAAATTGATGAATTAATATGAAGTATAATGATTGATGGGTGGGTTTTTGACAGATGAAGTTGAGATGCGTTTGGTGCGGTTCCAAAATAGCTTCTTTCAATCGCTCAAATGCGAAGTGATGCTGATAACTGTAGTTAAGACGGAACAGGGGCTACGATTCTCCATACCTGAATAATGACTCTAGAGTAATCATTCATAATATTATTAATCAGCCTATTAATGTTCCCACTGCTGGGACGCAGGCCTCCTCTCTATGAGAGGGAATGGGCTGTAATCCACCACGCGGGCCCAGTGCGGGTTGGTAGATGTCACATGTCTTCGAATTTTTGGTTCTAGGACATGTCGGTTTCTTCACAATGTTTTCCTTCACTCAGCAGTGGTGATGAAATAACTTACACAAAGTAATGCGCCTGGCTGGGTTCGAACCCACGACTTACTGCTCGTAAGTCGGGGTCTCCACCAATGCGCCACCGCTGCTCTCAATCTTCTTCATGTTTCACAAGTAGTACAGCCTGAGATTGGTAATTTTGTCTCACCTAATAGTCATGATTGTAATCATTCAGTCATGTTCTCTGACAGTATAGGTAGAGGGCTAGGTAAATTAATTAGTAATAACCTGAGTTATTGTACCCAAAACAATTGTATGCCAGGGTCAACCTACAAACAAATTATGGCATCAGTAACTAAAACTGTTTGTGATCCTAATACCACCATTACTATATTTGTTGGTAATAGTTCTAAGATTAAAAAGGAAGACATCACTGACTGTGTATCAGAGTTGTTAAAGTTAAATTGTAATAAAATCATATTGTGTGCTTTTCCATATTTTGAAAATTTATCTAATAGAAAAAACAATTTTATACACATGTTAAATAAACATGTACATTTTTTAGTAGGTCACTATAGTGACAAACTTATATATCTTGATATCAACACTTTTGTTGATAAACTTCAGTCGACTCGGGGTAAA
Organism: Noctua janthina; assembly: GCA_963576755.1. NCBI lineage: Eukaryota > Metazoa > Arthropoda > Insecta > Lepidoptera > Noctuidae > Noctua > Noctua janthina. The sequence continues at coordinate 1,127,785 of OY755077.1, forward strand.
GTGTATTCTACCTATTAGATGTAGACACAAAATAGCTCGGCTATTAGCTTTTAATATTCACTCAGACATAAGTAGTATGTCGAAGTTTAGTTATATTATTAACACTGCGACCTTAAATAAATATAGCATTAGTGCTATAAATGTTTACAAAAATTGTACTGAGGAGGATCTATGTGTCACCATGGAAAATTCTCAATTAGGCTATATTAGTAATAGGATTTTATTGTCTGGTGATGGCACGGGAGTCTCGGGGTTCACTCCAGATATTAATATTAATTTAAACTAGGAAGTGAGACAACAGAAGGTACTATTAACAATTTTGTTAAACCTACCAACATCAAGGTACCTTCTTGCACTCATTTAAATATTAAAAAAAGGGCCTCAGCAGAACACCTTAAAATTATTCCACCAAAATATCCAAGGCATTTCTTCCAAATTATTAGAAATTGAAATATTTTTAGAAAGAAGTATGTTTGATATTATTTGTTTTACTGAACATTGGCTAAAAGATTACCAAATGCTTATTAATTATGAGAACTATGCGGTAGGTAGCAGTTTTAACCGTAAATCTATGCTGCGTGGAGGTTCCCTAATATTATTGAAAAATTGTGTTAAATATAAGCAACGTAATGACATAGTAGGTCTCTCGGCGGAACATTGCGTCGAACTGTCTTGTTTTGAGCTAGATAAGCATGTAATTGTGTGTGTGTACAGACCCCCAAACTATCAAAACTTTTCCTTATTTGAATCAATAATGGAAGATGTCCTGGCAAAAGTTGCAGCCAGTGATAAACCTATAATTATTTGTGGTGATTTCAATATCAATATTTTAGAAGAAAATTCTAATAGCAGTCGATTATTAAATCTTTTAAAGTCATTTGACTTGACAAACATTTTTATTGAACCTACGAGAGTCACTTCATCTTCTGCTACTTGTATAGATAATGTTTTCTGCAATTGTGATTACTTAGATAAAGCCATAGTAATTTGTATGCCGTCTGACCATAGCGGACAAACTGTAACTTTTAGGTGTAACATACCATTGCAAGAAGTTCAGATTCAATTTAGACCTATAACTATTAATAATTTAAAGAGGTATAATATTTCCCTACAGAACAAGTTAAGTGTTATGAGCCATCATATGGACGATATTAATATAAATCAATTGTATGATAATTTCTTTTCAATAGTTCACACTGAGTTTAACAAAACTTTTGAAAAGAAGACAAAATGTACTTGCCCTAAATTTATATTTAGTGATTGGGCAACTAGAGGTATCAGAAAAAGTAGGGAAAAACTATTTGAGCTTTATGGCCTTAAGCCTTATATAAACTCGAAACTTTTAGCAAGTATGTTGCTAAGTATTCAAAAAATTTTAGAAATACATGCAAGGTTGCCAAAGCCTTGCACATTAGCAACAAGATTAAAACAGCAGAAAACCAAATTAAGGCAGTTTGGAAAGTCATAAATAACGAGACTAACAGGAAGAAAATACGTAACACTAGCTACACATTAGATACAGCATGTGGTCCTAAAAGCTCTAATCAGGACCGATATACCGTTAAAAACTACGGAGGCTCTTAATTCCTCTTCTAAAGTCTCAATTGGTTTATTAAAGGCGAATGTGTCTGACTGCCCGGCTGAATTTAAATTTAAACACATAAACCCTATGATACTCGTAGTTATAAAAGCTTTCCGGCAAATAAAAGTCAAACTGACCGAAGATCTTTGGGGAATGTCTATCAAAGTTTGTACATCCATAGTTGAGACTATAGCACCATACTTAGCTTTAATTTTTAATTTGTGTGTAGATCAAGGAGTTTTCCCGGACTTAATGAAATACAGTAAAGTCATACCTCTGTTTAAATCCGGAGATAGTAAAGATACAAATAATTATAGACCTATATCCGTGTTGCCAGTTTTTAGCAAGGTGTTTGAAAAGGTAATGCTAAATCAAATGCTCAATCATTTTAACACCAACAGAATCTTACACGATCAACAGTATGGTTTCACCAAGGGACGTTGTACAACTGACGCCGGTGTAACCTTATTGAAGCACATATTTACTGCGTGGGAAGAGTCCCAAGACGCCATTGGAATATTTTGTGACCTCTCCAAAGCATTTGATTGCGTAAATCACGACACATTACTTTTGAAACTTGAGCATTACGGACTAGGGAAACTTGCACTTAGTTTGGTAAAATCTTATTTGAGTGATAGACAACAACATGTGCAAATAAATGGTGTTAATTCACAGGGTTTAAAAGTAAAAACGGGGGTACCGCAAGGCTCAATATTGGGTCCTTTCCTCTTTCTAGTATATATAAATGATCTCCCCTATTTATTGAAAAACCAACCTCAAAATATGGTGTTATTCGCTGATGACACTTCCCTAATTTTTAAGATAAATAGACGGGCCCAAAATCTAGATGACGTGAATAATGCCCTACTTCAGGTCCATAATTGGTTCACAGCAAACAATTTAGTGTTAAATGAAAAAAAAACGAAATGCGTAAGATTTGTTAAAAGTAGCGATTGTGATATAGTATTGAATAAAGAGAAACTTGAATTTGTAGATAAAACGGTTTTCCTGGGGATTACGCTTGATTCAAGGCTACAATGGGGTTCTCATTTAACACCTCTTGCGGGGCGGCTAAGTTCAGCAGCGTATGCTATAAGAAAAATCCGTCAATATACTGATGTAGATACCGCTAGACTGGTCTATTTTATTTACTTTCATAGTATTATGTCTTATGGCATTTTAATATGGGGATGGGCTGCAGACATTGAGTCTATATTTATTCTGCAAAAAAGAGCCATCAGAGCCATATATAATCTTCGTAGGCGCGATTCTCTAAGGGAACTGTTTAAGGAAATTAACATCATGACGGTACATTGTCAATACATCTACGAAAACATAATGTATGTAAGAAAAAATCTACATCTTTTTAATAAAAGAGGTGACAGACACAATTACAGTACTAGAAATAGAGACCAATTAGTTCAGCCAGGCTTCAGACTCGCTAAAGTAGACTCATCTTTAATGGGGTACTGTTTGAGATGCTATAATAAAATTCCACAAAGTATTCTTGAACTGAATGAAACGAAATTTAAAAGATGCATTAAACGCACACTATGAAAGAAAGCATATTACAAGTTGGACGATTATATCACTGATAAAAATGCTTGGCTCAATACCGGTCCTGCTCCACAAGAACAGGGGCGCCTAAATTGATAGCATTAAATAGTATTGTTGGAGCTGCTGAAGATTGTATAACTATCTTTGCATTGTATAGATTCAATCTCTTTTGTATTATATAGCCGCCTAGCCCATATTGTGTGAGTACTATGTACTAGAAAGCTGTCATTCGCTGGAAACCTGCGTCTTTTCTTGACTTGAATGTGCCCTGGCGGTTAGGAGTATGTCATGCTCTCTCAAATGTCTCGCTGATGGTAGCACGTGTGTCGGATCATTTAGTTCCCTTCAAAATGGTTGAGTTGTATGGTGCTGATACATGCGTCATGTTCGTGAATGGGCGCTGTCAGTTGTGACTGGTCATCTCTTATTTGCCATGGCTTATTTGAATTAATTATTTTATTTTTGAATTGTTTTTACTATGGACACTTTTAACGTACACATCTTGCTGCATCGTTCTCACATAATGTACCATTAAAAAATGAATGATGTAACCAAGGTTTTGTTAAAGTATTCTGATTTAAAAGAGTGTCCATGGAATTTCTTGCCCGTTCTTCTCCAGAGAGATCTACGTTAGGGAATGGGCAACTACAGTACTTTCACAGTTTTTGTGCCTTGTGACTGGGACTGTAGCTATATTTTACTGTTGTCTTTGTTTCGACAATTCAAAAGTGCCTGTAACTGGCCTACTTGAAATAAATGCTTTGATTTTGACTTAAATTTTGATTTTGAATCATTCATTTTCATAAAATCAAAGTCAACTGTAGACACGTCTCTGTCATTTCCTTTCTTCAGCAACTAATCAGTTAAGAAAATATGACCCTCCACAAATTACAAAAAAATGCCCCATTTTACGGTCATGATTAGAGGACTACTGGTAGTCCTCTAATCACGACCGTAAAATGGGGCATTTTTCGAATTTGTCTGGACAAATTCGAAAAGTTTTTAACACAAAAGGGAATAGCTGATAAAAGGAAGCGGCTTAGTTTTTGAGGAGAAAAAGGGGAATGCGAGACAACGAAAATCTGTCTGAGTTGTAGCTGTCCCTGTCGCACGTTACGGCGGCAGGCGTGACGCAGAATGACGGCAATATATAGTTTCTTCAAATATCGAACGCGCAGGCCCTGTTCCCCCTAAGGCTAGTAAGTTAAATAAGCTGTTCATACGAATATGAACCTTAATCTTTAGCAAATAATAAAATTAAAATATTCCTGAGAGCGGATTTAATAGAGTGTCATGCTAATCTATAACGCCCATTTTATTTGGCTCTAAGCTCAAGGTGCGTTCTATGAATTTTGCCCTTGGACTTTATGGAAAATTATGAATACTTAATTCTTCTTCTCATCGTATCGATTTTTCTTCCATATTAGACAGGGTCCAGTAGGTGGCCACGTTTATTGCAGCGGCAGAAGCGCTATTCAGGTCGTCAAGAGTGCAGGTAAATGGACACCTGGAACACTAGCACGTGGGGCATAGTTCGATCCGTAATAGTTTATGAATCAATTTTATCTTTTCGCGATTTAATGATGACTTTTGGCGCCACTTTGAAAAAAATATGGTGACGGCTTTTGCTCCGATTTTAGCTACGCGCCGAAAAAAATTCTGCAACTATACAACATTATTTTTAGTATATGCGCATCCTGAATATAGTTTGTTCAGAATAAGTAACTGAATCGATTCCAATAACTTTTAAACCATGTTATATTTTGTCCCAAAAATATTTAATAAAAGTTACAAGTTGGACACAGAGCGACACTCAGTACCTATCGCAATCATTTAGATACCTACTGCGCGGCCGCGTCGTGTGGTGACCAATCAAGTTTTTGTGCGGACAATCAGGTAACAGAACAAGTTATAACTTGGTGAATTTTCATGATACAGTTTTGAAATGTTGTACATAGATTCTTTACATAAAAATACTAGACACGTGTTTCAGGTTTCGCATATACTAAAACAAATGTTGTATAATAGAATAAGAAAAAATATATCTACCTGACAACATTGGCATCCTTGTCTTGATAGGTGCAGTGTCCTGCAGTCAGGACATACCGGTCGCTGATCAGAGAGCCTCCACACTTCCAGGAGTAGCCATCGTCCTGGAAACCATAACCATAGATCATCATCATTTCATAATCATAGATCTTTAACCTAGTTAGTAAAAAGTACAAAAGCAGACCTAGGCCAGGAGCCAACCAAAGCGGAGACGACCGGAGCGAGCGGGAGACGTGCGGAAACCGACTAATGACATTGGTTGAAATGGACACAGCGTCTCTCGACTCTACTGTGATTGGTCGAGTCTTGCACATCTCTCTCTCCGCTTTGGTGGATTGCGGGCCTTAATGCCTTGGGAAGTCACTACCAGTCGATAAAAGGTAGTGGAGAGATAACATGGCATGGCAGGTGCATTATATGTGAGTGGAAAACGGCTTCAATATGGATGATTTTTAGGGTTCCGTAGTCAACAAGGAAAGGAACCCTTATAGTTTCGCCATGTCTGTCTGGCTATCCGCTTAGCTCAGACTCTTAGTATAAGAAAGCTATAATTCGGCACGAATATACAGATTAGTTACGCCGACAAAGTGGTAAAATAAAATCTCTAATTTTTGTTAGACTCAATCAAACATAATGCACAGGTTTTTCAACTGAAAATGTAAGTTTGTTTTTTATTATTACAATAAAAATCATCGTTCGCAAGCAAATCCGCATAGTTTGATGGGCAACTACGGAACCCTACATTGTGCGTGGCCCGACACGCACTCGGCCGTTATAAAAATGAGTAAGGGAAAGCGCCAGGGTAGCTCGCTAAATTCAATTTTTATTACGTTTTTTTGCAATTTGCAGGTCAGAGTCAGGTTGTATGTTGATTAAAATATGATGCGCGACCGTAACAAATATCGCTTCACCAAGTTATAATAATTAAAATCATCAATACAACCCTCTTAAGTTCAGTTAATCCCACACGGGTCAGTATTCTGTTTCCAGAGGTAACAAAAACACAAACTAATCAGCAGATAACTAGTTTACGGACAAAGCTGAGTATGAACCTTACCCGAGCTTTCATCCACCCGACAAGCGCCATGTGCGGGAACTCTCTGATAGTAGTAACTGTTCCTCCAATCACCAGAGGTATATTGATGGGCGTACAATCAGACACGTCGACTTCTACGGGGTTTGGTGATGGGATCAGTGGTAAGGCCACCACTTTCTTGACAGTCAAGGACTTGTAGTAGTCGCACACTGGAATAGAGAGATTGGAAAAAATTAAAATCAAAGCATTTATTTCAAGTAGGCTTACAGGCAGTTTTGAATTGTCGAAACAAAGACAACAATGAAATGTAGCTACAGTCCCAGTCACAAGGCACAAAAACTGTGAAAGTACTGTAGTTACCCATTCCCTAACGTAGATCTCTATGGAGAAGAACGGGCAAGAAACTCCATGGACACTCTTTTAAATCAGAATACTTTTAAAAAACCTTGGTTACATCATTCATGTTGAGATGGTACATTATGTGAGAACGATGTAGAAAGATGTGTACGTTAAAAGTGTCCATAGTAAAAACCATTCAAAAATAAAATTAATTCAAATAAGCCGTGGCAACCAAGAGATGACCAGTCACAACTGACAGCGCCCGTTCACAAACATGACGCATGTATCAGCACCATTCAACTCAACCATTTTGAAGCCATTTTGAAACGATTAGAGATATTGGAGACGATGAGAGAACATAGTGAATGAGCAAGTACCTCACGTAACATTCTCTTAATAGGTAGGCAGATATCGAGTACCCTAATCATCCTATACTTATTAAATGAGCAATATTTATATCATGGGTGTAAAAGTACCCTTAACGAAGCTGAAAGGCACTTGTTCTTCCCGTCATTGCGATCATTTTTTTGTTCTAGATCATACCTGGCAACCTTCTAGTTATGGAGATATTGGGGGTCGAAGTTCCAACTTTTACACAAGTTTTTTTTTTAATACAAGTTTTTAATGTTATAACTTTCCCATGAATACCTCCACGACTGTTCAATGCATTCATCAGCACAATGTTTTGAGTGTGTAACATTAAGTCCTATCATAAAACGTGATTTTAGCCCTAGAAAAAAGTCGTTTCTCAGCAAAAATTTTTGCGTAAAGTTAATAGTTATGGTCTGTTTACATCCTGTAGATGTATAAATTGTCATTCCTAACAAAACACACTAAAAATAGAAAAAGCATACTCACTCCTCTCAGCTTTATCCGCAAACCGTCTCTTCTGATACTCTGACATATTATCTTCATCAGGTCCAATCAAAATTTCTGGCTCAACATTTGGCTGATCAGTAAACGCCACAGAGCTAGTATCTGCAGGTCTATTAAAGTTGAAGAAGTTATTCGTACTGGTCACTGGTCTATTCGTGATGGGAGGCAGAGCAGTGTCTACGGGGGCTGGTTGGACACCTGGTCGATTGATGAGAGGGTTATCTGAAGGGAAGTAGAATCCATCATTGAAGCCTTGATTGAAATTGTTGTTGTTATTCCAGTTGGTGTTCCAATTGTTGTTTTGGTTAAAGTTGTTTGCGGGTCTATTGTTGTTACTATTAAAGCTGTCTGTATCTCTGTTATTTGCATTACTGGCTGTAGGTCTATTGTTACTATTAAAGTTAGTTGTCCCTCGATTATTATTATTAAAGTTAGAAGTTCCTTGATTATTATTATTAAAGTTAGAAGTTCCTTGATTATTATTATTAAAGTTAGAAGTTCCTTGATTATTATTAAAGTTAGAAGTTCCTCGATTATTATTAAAGTTAGAAGTTCCTCTATTATTTGATGTTCCTCTGTTATTGTAATCGGCTCCTGTGCTTGCGAAGGTCGGGTTAGGTCTGTTACTGGTCACTCCTGTGTTACTACCAAAGTTATTAAATCCTGGATTGTTGCCTGTATTTAAGAATCCATTGTTGTTTCTGTTGTTAGCTGGTAAGCTAGGAAAATTTACGTTGGAATCAGTGTTTAAAGTACCTCTGTTGTTATTTGCATTACCACTGCCCCTGTTTATGTCAGTTTGAGCCCTGTTGTTCAAATTACCAGAAAAATTGTTGTTAAAATCAATACTACCTCCATTGTTACCAAAATTAGCAGGCTTAGGTTGATTATTACCAGCAAATGTCTCTCTATGATTAACATTCTCAAACACATTCTCAGTAACGGGTCTGGCAACATTAAAATTGTTGCCAAAAACATTCTGCGTTGTACCTCTATTCGCATTGTAGTAATTGAAGTAAGATTCCGTAGTTGACGTTGTTGTTCTAACTCTATTCTTATTAACCTTAGTTGTTATTTCGTAAGGATTATAATAATTTCCTACAAGTATATTACTGTATTCGTTCTTATTGTTGAAACTCCTAGAATTATTACTATGACTAGAGACAGCTTTCGTCGTCTTTCGACTTGCTTTTTCAGTTGTCGCAAAGACATAGTCATACTGGTTGACGGGAGGAGGTTTCTTAGTCCGTCTCTCTTCAGTCTGATGTCTTTGTTCTACAGTTTTCTTCTTGCTTTCTTGTCTGTTTGATTGTTTGTGTGTTGGAGCTCTTGTGACCCCATTGTTGAAGTTTATATTGTAGTCATTGCCTTGGTATGGCTGGAATAGCTGTTGAAGTCCTTGGATGATATCTGGAAAAAGAAAGAGGTGTTTTAAGTTCATGCAGCCAAAGAGACCTCTGCTTGTGTCTGCAAAGTTTAAAATACAGTCAGACATGTGTTTGCGTCTGAATGCCTCATTGGTGTAGTGGTCGCAAGCGTGATAGTTTTACGTGGGGTCTTGGGTATGATTCTCAGGTCAAGCAAAGTGTCAATAGGATTTTCCATTTTGAATTGATTTGTAGCAGCCTGGACACTTTTTTTTTTAGTAAGCCTATCCTGTCTCACTTATTTATTTAATTACGACGGTTGTGTTTACAACCAATTACAGTAACTAAAATTATAAAAATAAAAGAGACACTTATAACATATATTGAAATACAGGGTGTAAGGGACAGCCCTCCACAAACTGACAGGGTGCATTCAACTCCTTATTTTGAATCATATTCCACTGGAATTTTTCCCCGGTTTTTTTTTTTTTTTTAATTTTTTTTCCGTTACTATTCCTTTATTTCAGCGTAAAATTACATTCCCTGTAAGCAGCACTCCATTTATGTAAATAATACGGCTAAAATCAAAAATTCAACAATGGATGTTAAAATACTCTAACAAAAGACGCGTGAAATCAGATGTGCACTTCCTGCCTAGCTACAGAGTTCAGTTTTCGGCGGCACGGCTGGCGCAGTGGCTGAGCGATTGACTGCTGCGCTTCTTGTCGCAGGTTCGATTCCCGCACGGAACAAATATTTGTATGACCTACAGGTAGTTGTTCCGGGTCTGACTGTTTGTGTATGTGAGTTTAAATGTTTGTAAACGCACCCACGTTACAGGAGAAATTCCTAGTGTGGAGCAACGTTTATATAAAAATAAAAAAATAAAAGTTTGTGGAGGGCTGTCCCTTACACCCTGTATGCTAAATAACAAAGTAAAGCAAAATTTGAAGTGAAAACAAAAGCAAAAGAAATGATGATGGGCAGGCCTCCCCCATTCCTTTCCAACTTTCCCGGTGTTTTGCCTCCTCTGGTCAATCAGTCAGGAACGAGTTCAAATCGTGACAATATTACCAGGTGAGCATTGGTGGTGTTGTGAGTACTTGAATACGGTTCCGAGTCTCCAACTTAGGTACGTGTTGGAGCTGGTGGGTCCGAACGATGGGTATAAGAGTAGAGGAAGACCAAAGAAACGGTGGATGGACTGTGTGAAGGATGATATAGCAAGAAAGGAGGTGACTGCTGAGATGACGAGTAATAGAAGAAGTATGGAAGACGAAGACATGCTGCGCCGACCATAAATAAATTGGGATAAAGGCAGGCGAATGATGCCGATGATGTCATGTATTAAAAATGGTATCAGGACACTAGCGCGAAAGATATTTGCGCGAAGGACACTTGCGCGAATCCACATGCGCGAAAAGACATATGCGCGCATGGACTTTTGGGTGATTAGACTTTTGCGCGAATAGACCTTTGGGAGCATAGACAGTTGCGCACATAGACTTAGCGAATGGACTTATGCGCGAACGGACATTTACGCACAAAGACACATGCGCGAAAGGACTTATGCGCGAATGGTTAGGTTAGGTTAGCTGTAGAGTAAACATAACACTGAGGTTCTTCTAAATCGGAATCGATTGATTAATCTTTTTTGTACAAAGTAACAAGAATGTTCTATACATCAATATACATTTGTCATAATAGACATTAAAACAACTGAATGACCTTAAAAATCGACATTAATGAAACCCAAAAGCTTGAACAGAGAGTAAAATTATTTTGTTCAAAATCGATTAAACAATAATTATATCTGGCAACACTATTCATGGTAGATACGAAAAAATAATTTGACATGTCTCTCGGGCAGTGTTGCCACTTCTCTCGCTCTATCTCATTGAAAATAAGAAATAATATGATGTTATGTTTACTCTACAGATTAACCGTAGCCAGTCGCGAGTAAATCTAGTCGCGGAAGTGTCCTTTTGCGCAAAAGTTCATTCGCGCAAAAGTCTAATCGCCCAAAAGTCCATGCGCGCATATGTCTTTTCGCGCAAGCGGGTTCGCGGAAGTGTCCTTCGCGCATATGTCTGTCGCGCAAATGTCCCAGATCCATTAAAAATATATGTATATTAAGTACATGAGATTTATTATTATATAATTGACGATTTATGATAACTTTATAAAAGGTACCTACTAGGTATATTATGAAAGGAATTTTTCCTCATATTTATTTAAGATAACAAAAACATCATGGCCTCTGATGGGTGTCTTCGCAAAAAAGACAACTCGACCATAATTTATTACCAACTAATGTCAATAAATGCTGCTCGAGTAGGTTATCAACCAGATTAGAAAAAATCTTCTAGAATAATAATAAATGCAAAGCCACAGTTTATTATTTACTAGCGACCCGCCCCGGCTGCAATTTATACATATAAACCTTCCTCTTGAATCACTCTACCTATTAAAAAAAAACCGCATCAAAATCCGTAGCGTAGTTTTAAAGATCTAAGCATACATAGGGACAGACAGCGGGAAGCGACTTTGTTTTAAACTATGTAGTGACTATCATCTGTTGCCCGCGATTTCGTTCGCGTGGAAATTTCGATGTAAATGTGGAAGAAAAAAATAAAAAGATAGCCTATGTCCTTCTCCAGGATACAATCTAACTCCTTGATCCGATTAGCCGTTTAGTTATGAAAAGGTAACAAACAAACAAACAGATTTATTTTCTTATTTATAATATTAAGTATGGATTTTTCGTTGGTCCTGTCATTTATAGATCTCTGACAGTCGTTACAGGTAGTCACCCGAAAGTCTGACAACCAGTCTTACCAAGGGGTATCGTATTACCTAGTACTAACTGGGTTGTGGAGGTCAGATAGGCAGTCGCTCCATGTAAAATACTGGTATTCAGCTGCATCTGGTAAAACTGGAAGGCGACCCTAACATAGTTGGGAAAAGGCTAGGCAGAATATGATGACGTCAATGTATTATTAGACAAAACTAGATTAAATAACCTTTTAAAAGCGATGTCAAAAGAAACATTATAGACTCGGTTTTGTTATTGAAAATAACCAGTTTTTCTTGTTCTAACACTAGTTTCGCAAAAAAGGAGATATCATAATTTATTTTTTAGGTATCTATCTACTTATTCATTGCATGATACGATGATAAACTTAATTTGAAACTGAGAAATATGGTATCATCGTCAAAAAAGGTTAGGCTAGGTTTTATTAACCATTTTCTTATTAGTTAATAGCAGCAAAAAATGAAGACGTTATGAGGAAAATGTTGAGTATGAATGTAGATGAATGTATACGAGTAGCGGAAGACCAAAGAAGCCATGGATGGACTGTATATATGGCTAGAAAGGAGGTGACTGCTGAGATGACGAATAATAGAGAAGTATGGAAGAAGAAGACATGCTGCGCCGACCGCTAATGAATTGGGACAAGGGCAGGAGAGGAGATGTCAACAGAAGGCGAGCCTATTGCTATCAACCAGGCAAAAATTGTCTCTGGAGCCTTTGGTCAGCAACTGGAAAATTTCTAGTCTACATGTTTGTAGAGGCAGGTACCACAAAAAATACTAAAACAACAGTACAAATAGTACTACAGCGCCATCTATGACACATGATGAAGAACTAACATCAAATTCATAAAGAGCGCAGTTAAAGTTATCCGCTACTTAAGAATATATAGACGAACCCGATAACATCTGTCGGGTAGCAGCGAGTAGAGGCAGACCAAAGAAATGATGGATGGACTGTGTGAAGGATGCTATGGCTACAAAGGAGGGACTGCTAAGATATTTGGGGATATGGAGAACAGGGTGTAAAGTTCTTCATCCCCCATAGAAAATGGAGGATCCTCCGACCAGACGGTTGTTATGTCTGGTGGGCTACTGCTCGACAGTTGTTGTCGGGTTCTTCTACATAGTCTTAAGTCGCGGATAACTTTACTTGCACGATGTAGGATTTCGATGTTTAGTTCATCATCTGCATCATAGATGGCGCTGTAGCACTTTTTGTTCTATGTTGCTGTAGTACTTTTTGTGGTGCCGTAAATAATTACCTAAGTACTGTGTCTGTCCCCCGGAGACTGTGATCACGGTGAGCACCAGCAGGGCGGTGAGAGCGCAGCTAGCCCCCATAATCGCATTATTGTCTGAAACAAATAAAACAGGTTATTAAATACAAGGACGTTACTAATAAAAACAATAGTTAAAACAAACAATATACTCTTCAATCTATATACAATTAATAAAATTAAAGAGTCTGTTTGTAATTTCAAAATAACAGCTTATTACTGAACGCACAATGAAAGTATTTGCGGTACCTATAACATAAAACCATTTTTGTCTGTCTGTTTCGGCTACATTATAAAAAATTACTTAAAATTGAGTACTCAACGATTATTACGAACCCTTCATTCAATGATTTATTTATTTACCACTAAATATAGCAAGTAGCAACATAACAGACCAAGTCCAACACAATATTTTTTTGCTTTTTTTTATATTTTTATGTCTCCGAAACATCATGAACATCAGATGGCCGGACCGTATTAGAAATACGAACGTCTTAATGCAAGCCAAGGTCTTTGGTATAGAGGCCTACTTGATGAGACGTCAACTAAGATAGTGTGGGCATCTCTCTAGAATGCACGAAGAGAGACTGGCGAAGCGCATCTTCTATTCTGAACTCCAGGAAGGAAAACGGAAACGTGGTGGTCAGTTTTACGTTACAAGGATGTTTAGAATAGACACTTCAAAAGACGCGAAATTGACCCCTTAATGTGGGAAAAGCAGGCACAAAATCGGCCCGAGTGGAGACGTCGTGTGCATCGGCAAGTCAACGCTTTCGAAGAGAGAAGAAGGTCGCAGCTAGACTTAAAGCGCGATAACCTTAAAACTAGGCCTCCTGCAGCTACACCCTACAATGTCGTCAATGGTGTTCTGACATGTCTGTTTTGTGCTCGGAGTTTTTCGGCCAAAGTTGAGACACACCAAAGCTCTCGACAACCTCCCTAGAAAGCCATCGAATGCAGTCGCTGTGGCCGAAATCGGCTAGATAGCATCATCATCATCATTTGTGCCCTTTTGAACAAATAACCATAGACAATCAAACATCGAAGTAAACAATTTTTTTTTCTATATTTTATATCTATAAATAAACGTATTCGGACTCAGTGGCGTCTTAGAATTTTTTATTTATCTATAATGGTTTATTAGGTAGGTATTACTTAATATAACTTTAATCCACTAATAAATGCGTGTTTTTAATAACATTGAGCAACACACGAGTGCCTAAGTAGAAGCAGGTCGATGAATTTTCACTACTCAGTCCAGCGCTGTGAGTTGAAAATCCGACAACAAGCTTTTATTTAGACATTCGTTTAGGTGCCGCTTACTGTTGTTAATGATAGGTTGAGTTAATTTATTGATCTCTGCCGACTAATGACGACTATCAGGCGTGGCTACCGGATTGGTTATTGATTTTATAAAAAGAGCATGGTATTTATGATATTACAAGGCATCATTCAATGATATTATATCTACACAAGAGACGTTTATATACACCGTGAATTTTTAGTCGTCTTACAAAGGTCGTCCACTCAATGTATGCGATATAAAATAGCTTTAGGTGCGATTTTTTTATCTTCCGTAATACTCGTAGGTACAAAGAAAAATAATAATAAAAAATTAGAATAAAATTATGAAACATCCTGTTAATGATGTTTACGTGTCAAACGGTAGAACACTACCTACCCAGCACTCGAGTCCAGTAGATAATCACTCGCAACAGGGTGTTTTAACTACGTCATGCGTCATAATACTGAATAATATTTTTATTTATAAATTATACAAATCTCATAAATACCTATTTTTTTTATGAATGTTTAGTATTCATTGGATACATGAAGTGGGCTGCCGTTGTAAGACGACTAAAAAGTCACGGTGTATAGTTACTGACGTTTAAAATCTGGCGATGAAAGGTTGCAATTTTTATTACAGAGCACAAATAGCTCTGTAATAAAAACACGGTCTAATGCACTAAAATTTCAGTCAAAACCCCAGACATTCATTGCACTGATCTCATCATCTGCCTGCCTTTTCCCAACTATGTTGGGGTTGGCTTCCAGTCTAACCGGATGCAGCTGAATACCAGTATTTTACATGGAGCGACTGCCTATCTGATTTCCACAACCCAGTTAGTACAGGGTAATACGATACCCCTTGGTAAGACTGGTTGTCAGACTTTTTGGGCCACTTACTACCTGTAACGACTGTCAAAGATCTACAAATGACAGCCGGGACCAACGGCTTAACGTGCTTTTCGAGGCACGGAGGAAATTCGGCATGTAATGGGTGGTCACTCATCCACAGACCAACTTAGGCAAGCACGGCTTTACCTGAAGATGGACTGATCGTTTGTGAATGTGTGAACATTGTAGGCTTTGTAGATTCCCAGCTGCTTGTTAACTTTAGTTACCTTTTTATTTTGTTCTACATTTTTTGTGTAGTAATCAACAGCTTATTGTCGGGCCTACGCTGTCCCCCCATACTCAAGTACAAATGCTGTATCCATGATAATATTGTAATACCAAATGATTTGAAAAGAGTAACCATGGAGTTTCTTGCCGGTTCTTCTCCATGGGAAACGACCAACCCGAACCGTGCACCTTTTTGTTGACGTTTTATAAGTGCCCATCTAGGCCTATGTGAAATAAAAATATTTTGATTTTGGTTTTGATTTTTATCTACTTATTATTAAATCTTTTATTTCAGACAACATGGCCCATAGTGTTAGTACATACAATTGCTTAAAACTATGTTATTAAACAAGATTATAACTGCAATATTAAGTATCTTTGGTAAGTTTATCAAGCCCTATGCATGACATGTAGCTTGACAAACCTACCAATTGTCGGCCCATCCAGCCTTTCCGCAAGTAACTTTTTTTTCGGATGGGAAATCATCAAATGACCCCGCCCACTCTGGGTGGAGCGGAAGGGAGTGTCAGACTTGTACTGACTAAAACCCATCCATGTTCCTTCTTTGTGTTCCAGGGCCACCGTGTTCCGCAAGTACCTTCAGAATGCCATTCTGCGTATTATTGAGGCTATTATTTCGTTTATTTATTTCCATACAAAATCAAATACATTTTTTAAATATTCCTTAAAATAAAAACAATATAAAAAATATAAAAAATTGTAGCCCACCAGTATCGGGTACAGGATCCAAGCTACCGGCGGGCTCCAGAGAGAGGAACCTCCTAACAATACGAGCCGTGTCCAGGAGTACCGATTTCTGAATCAAGCCCTTGATCCAGCTGCCTAACGAGAGCCTCCTCAGGTATTGGTCGAGGCTCTTGGCAATTAAGCCATGGGCTGATACAACTATCGGCACAATGATCGCTGAGTCCACATCCCACATGTCGACAACCTCGAGAGCCAAGTCAAGATACTTGATTTGCTTACCTTTTTTATTTTATTATTTTTTTTATTTTTTTGAAGCTATTATTATTACTTGTTATTATTGAAAAACCAATAAATCTACTTTCACAAGTCCCAAATACCAGTACATCATTGTATTATTCTTCTTATTGTGTCGTCACCATCAGACGGTATTGATCTTATTATATTGTCAGAAAATTGGACATAAGTGGACCGTGATACCGTTCGCGTCCGAGACGGTTGTTATTACCGTTTTTTATATGTAACTGTGAATCGAATAAAGAAATACTTTATATTATCTGTATTGTGATTGCATGTATTTTTCTCTTGTCGGGTTAAATTAAATCAAAAGGTACTCGTAGTTTTGCACTTTATCAAAATACCTATAACGGGTGTAAACATATCCATAACGAAGCCGAAAGGCACTTGTTATCCCCGTCATTGCGATTATTTTTTTGTTCTAGACCGTACCTGGGAAATTTCTAGTTACGGAGATATTGGGGGTCAAAGTTACAACTTTTTCACAAGTTCATCCATTAGCGCAGTGTTTTCAATGCAGCATTGAGTAAAACGTGATTTACTCAATGTTGTGTAAAACGTGATTTTTCACCCTAAAAAAAGTCGTTTCCCAGCAATATTTATTGCATAAAGTTACTTAGTTTGATGTACAGAATGCTTGGTTGACGGCTTCGTGAAGGGTCCGTGTACACCTTGTATAAGTGTGGCATATAAAAAATATGACCCTACATCAAGGAGCACGGCATCGTCTAGAGACGGCAATAGGTACCTATATAAAAAGATGGACGGCGAAAACGCGCTGAGTACTCAACTGCGATCCGCCTTCAGAGTCGTCAGATTCCTTTGTTGCCCAAGCTACTACCAATCTTACTACCAGTAGTAATACCGTTAATTTTGATTACCATTCTTACTACTTCAGTATTAGGTTGTTAAAATGGAAAAAATGAATAGCAAATTTTATTTGTAGGAAAATTTGTAATTTTCGTTTTAATATGTAAAGTAAACATGAAACTTCATGGACAAATCTTCTTTGATTCTGTATAACGTTAGAGATAAGACGTTATTGCGCTTTCTTAATGCTATAAATGATGACAGCCTTGTCAAAATTATTGTAAACGACGACAATATCCGACATATTCAGATGCAGTTGTTAAATGAAGAAATCTCAGTAGTATACGCCCTCGAGAAATTGCGCTGATGTTCCTTTTTTTTATTTTAGAAGTTAATTTTTTAGTGTTCAAGTTATACAGAAAAAATAAATTAGTTTAGAAATAAAATTTGTTTTTTTTTTTGTTTAAGTACTTACGGTATTAACACGGGCTTTTTATTTTTTCCTTTTTAGTACTGTAGTTGCTCATTCCAAAGCGTAGATCTCCATGATGAAGAACCGACAAGAAACTCCAAAAAATGCCGCCTCTAGGCATGGTCGAGGCACCCAGTATTATTGGCCGTGGGTTGGCTGCATAATTATGACCTTTAGTAAGGACAAAAGAAACCAGTTGGCACGCTTCCGATAAATTACTGAGAATTTCATATAAACAGTGATTTAAACGTATGTTGTACTTATTTACATAAAATCTATACTTATAATATTATAAAGCTTAAGAGTTTGTTTTGTTTGTTGAACGCGCTAATCGCAGGAACTACTGGTTCGAATTGAAAAATTGTTATACACCGTGACTTTTTAGTCGTCTTACAAAGGTCGTCCACTCAATGTACCCGACATAAAAAAGCTCTAGGCGCGATTTTTTTTTATCTTCCATAATAGGTACAAAGAAAAATAATAATAAAAAATTTGAATAAAGTGTCAAACGGGAGAACATTACCTACCCAGCACTCGAGTCCAATAGATCATCGCTCGCAACAGGGTGTTTTAACTACGTCATGCGTCGTAATCCTGAATAATATTTTTATTTCAAAAACCTATTTTTTTTTTATGAATGTTTAGTATTCATTGGATACATGAGGCTGCCGTTGTAAGACGACTAAAAAGTCACGGGGTATAACAATTTTTCATTTGAAAAATCTCGTTTTACGGTAAAACTCAATGTAACGCACTCAAAACATTGTGTTGGTGGATGCATTAAGTAGTAAACGGGTCGTGGAGGTACTTAAAGTAAAGTTATAACATTAAAAACAAGTATTTAAAAAAAAATGTGGTAAACTTTAAACTTTGTCTTCCAATATCTCCGTAACTAAAAGGTTCCCAGATGAATGATCACAGATACCTTTCGGTTTCGTTAAGGGTCTATTTACACCCTTTGTTAATAGAGATACGATGAGAATAGGATGAAAAAGAATATGTACTCATTAGAAACATCACTGAATAGATAACTTTCGAGACTGTGAATCATCAAATGGGTTGTGTATTAATTTCTTTAAGTTGTGTAGTTTTCCGTTAACTGTAAATCGACGTCATTGTTTCGTACAACAAAAAAACAATATTTCTACTTTCAGTAGGTACCTACTTGGTTCCAGATTTGTTCAAACTAATTTATACAAATAAATAAAGTTGAAATGTCTGTTTTTAATTTCAAAATAACAGCTTTTACCAAATGTGTGTGTTAGTGTATATACGGTACTTATTACAAAACAAAAACACATTTTTGGTCTGTCGGTCTGTTTGTCTGCTTGTTCCGTCTAATCTCATCTCTGAAACGGCTGGACTGATTTTGACGGGACGGGATAGCTGATGTTATAAGGAGTAACTTAGGATACTTTCATTAACCGACTTCCAAAAAGAGGAGGTTATCAAGTCGACTGTTTTTTTTTTTTTTTTGTGTATGTTCAGCGATATTTTCGCCAATTGTTGTGAACCGATTTTGATGATTCTTTTTTTGTATTTTTAGAAAACGGATTAAGGTTCCGTGCAAAAAAAATAACGACATTGTTGCACATGGGCTAGGTCGTTGACGAGGGTCACACTGGAGCGTGGAGATTTTTTTTATATCAGCCTGCTCTGTACCACTGCTGGGCAAAGGCCTCCCCCATGGCTTTCCAATCATGTTTACAAATTGCCCTCTCCGACCAATCCGTTAAGAATGAGTCCAAATCGTGACGCCAGCGTTTCTTGGGCCTGCCTCGGTTACGAAGGCCGTCTTTAGGTACCCACTGTTTGACAATTAATAGAAAGATGCAGCAGTCGAATTCGGGCTGTGGCTGTCAATGATCTCTTCTTAATCGTGTGGTTAGTGCTTAACCTGGTGTCAGAGTTTTTATCCCACCCATCGGCATCTGACTTGACTTTACATGCCGTCGAGAAACATCTCTCAGGCATGCTGGTTTCCTCACGATGTTTTCCATCACCAACGCAAGTGATAATTAAACAATACGCACATGAATCCGAAAAATCAGAGGTGAGTGTCTTGGGTTCGAACTCGAGACCTATGACTTGGCAGTCCGACGGTAACACCACTAGGATATCACTGCTATAAAGGGTGTAACAATACCCTTAACGAAGCCGAAAGGCACTTGTTCTTCCCGTCTTTGCGATATTTTTTTTTGTTCTAGACCATACCTGGGAACCTTCTAGTTACGGAGATACTGGTGGTCAAAGTTCCAACTCTTTCACAACTTTTTTTTTTAAATACATGTTTTTAATGCAAGATTTTTACTTTACACAGCTCCACGACCCCCGTACTATTCAATCCATTCATCAGCACAATCCTTTGAGTGCGTTCCATCGAATCCTACCGTAAAACGTGAATTTCACACCAAAAAAAAAGTCGTTTCCCAGCAATAATTTTTGCGTAAAGTTACTTAGTTTGATGTACAGAATGCTTGGTTGACGGCTTCGTCAAGGGTCTGTTTACACCCTGTATATGATGATGATCATGAATAGGGTTCGACCCTAATGCCAACTCAATGAATCACTTTTAAAGCCACCTGTATACGATTACTTCTATATTTATCTTTCCACGATCAGAATATAAATTACAAAATTATATTATTGTTAAAACCACAAGAAAAATACACTATTTTTAGCACATATATACAAGAAAAACCGCAGAGTTAATTGCTGAGGAATTATGTAACGTATACTGTTTATTTTTAGGTTCAAAGTCCAATATTGGTGTTGCTATTCGTTACTTTTGACCCCGATTTACTCGTTTTTTTACGGATCGGTGAGGCTGTATAAAAATATTTGAAGTTTCACCTTCTACTCTGGCAAAGTTCATCATCATCTGCCTAGCCTTTTCCCAACTATGTTGGGGTCGGCTTCCAGTCTAACCGGATGCAGCTAAATACCAGTATTTTACATGGAGCGACTGCCTATCTGACCTCCACAACCCAGTTAGTACTGGGTAATACGATACCCCTTGGTAAGACTGGTTGTCAGACTTTTTGTGCCACTGACTACCTAACGACTATCAAAGATCTACAAATGACACCCGGGACCAACGGCTTAACGTGCTTTCCGAGGCACGGAGGAAACTCGGTATGTAATGGGTGGTCACCCATCCACAGACCAACCTACGCAAGCACGGCTTAACCTAAAGATCGATCCGAGCGGCTGTTATTATTTAGCCACGAGCTCCTCAGAAGGTTATAAGTTTATATTCTTTTTTATTTTACATGAATAGTAACAATACATGTGTTCTATGTATTGTTAACAGTAGAAATCTATTTAATTCATTAATTTAGTTGCTACGACAATGCGTAATTGAAATTGGCTACATTTGTTAGTTCCGCGGATTTGCACTATCCCCGACGTAAGCACTTTATATACTGTTACTACCGATAGTACCCTTCCGGAAGAATTATTTCCTGCACGCAAAAACAACTTTACAATCATAAAGCTGCGCCTACGCAGGAGACCCAAGAACGAGCCGAGCAGAAATTCATGTAGCATAAACGGACTTTAAGCCCAGTGGAGTGCCTAAGACTCATTTTTACGGTATGGACAAGCAGATACAAACATAACAAGTTCAGGAACTTTTATAAAAGGTGTAAACGGACCCTTCACGAAGCCGTCAACCAAGCATTCTGTACATCAAACTAAGTAACTTACGCAAAAATTGTTGGTGGAAAACGATTTTTTTTTGGCGTGATAAATCACGTTTTTCGGTAGGACTCGATGTAACGCACTCAAAACACTGTGCTGATGGATGCATTGAATAGTATGGAATTATTTAAAGTAAAGTTTTTAGATTAAAAATTAGTATTTTAAAAAAAAACTTGTGAAAAATTTCAACTTTGACCCCCAATATATCCGTAACTAGAAGTTTCCCAGGTATGGTCTAGAACAAAAAAAATGATCACAATGACGGGGAGAACAAGTGCCTTTCGGCTTCGTTCAGGGTGTATTTACACCCTTATATGTATAGAAGTGAAAGGTAGATTACAAGGACAAAAAAGAAAAATAAAAATACCGGCAAAGGAGCCCCGACCAAGCACCCTTGCTAAGGAAATTCGCTCCTCTCTTATGCTCTGCTCGCCTAGCGTAGACGCAGCCTAACATCGTAGCATTCTCAACTATAAAGTAATATGCCTTATTAATTACATTGGCATGTGCATGAGGATTTAGTAACTCGACACGCAAGGGGAAAAACCTTTAAGATATAGGTATGTTAGTATTCAAAGTATAATATTACTTACTTACTTTGTGGCTAAGAACTAAGTAATATAACCACTCGGCTAATTTATGTATGAGGGACTAAGCCCCGCCCCTGCGTCGCACAGTTTTTGCGATTCGACAAAACGTTGAGATTTATTTTCATGATTCATCTGTAGATTATAATCGTTGTTGGTATTTTAGTCTCGTAAACGCTAATGCTTAGCATGCGGTATTAGGTTTGATTCCTGGGTCTGGCAATGTTTATTTATTTATAAAAAACTAGCGACCCGCCCCGGCTTCGCACGGGTGCAATATACATATAAACCTTCCTCTTGAATCACTCTATCTATTACTGAAAACCGCATCAAAATCCGTTACGTAGTTTTGAAGATCTAAGCATACATAGGGACAGACAGCGGGAAGCGACTTTGTTTTATACTATGTAGTGATACATTAGTGTACAGGTGTATTTACGCACGTCGCGTCGTCGCCGTGTCGGCCCCGTCGTCGTGTGTGCGTGTGTGTGTGTTTCCGCGACGGTGTCTCTTCCACCCCGTATTTGGTGGTCAGCGGGTGACCACTGAAAACCAGCGCTGTGCTGTGGGTCTTCCATACGTAGCATCATGCTGAGTGGTAACCTGCTTGTCGCAGTCACGGCGTGTAATCTGCTACTTTTTGTTTCTGTCCTGTTGTATTTATAATATTTGTAATGCGTTGTAGGTTTATTGTTAATTCCCTGCGACAAATAAATAAATGTCAGATCCGGTCATTAGTATGGACATAAAATGAATCGCAAGTGCGCAAGTGACATCACGCGACCTACTTAAAAGTCTACCCACACCACTGCGTGCTTCTACAGAGCCCTGATGTTCAGCTCGAGGCAAGGGGGAGAGTCAATGTCTGATCGCGACGGAGTTGAGACGTCTTGGAACTGTACCCGATTCATTGTGCCCCGTGTTATTGTGTTAAGTTGTAATTTCAAGTAATTTGTTAGTATAATTGAAACAGTGTATAGCACCCAGTGTATTTTCATAGCACGAAACCCATCGTCTGCCCACATGATGTACGATCCTAACGGAATAAATCCTGACATATCCGATATATATTTTCTTTCTTTCTTCAACATTTTTTTTTTAGTACAACCGGTCTTTTGGCAATCAAATAATGCATACTTGTTCTAATCATTCCAATAAATAATTAGTTAAACTACATATTAGTAATTCTTATTATCTAAAATTAATGAAGGGTTAATGACCGCTTAATAGGTTTATTTACGGAAATAAACTGATAGACAGTTATTGTGATTACGTCAAACCATTTAGTATGAAATCAGGTGTTGATTTGTCCATATTAATTAGGTATCGTGCGATCACGGCTTAGTTTCCGAATCTACGTATAAACAAATATGGTTTTTTTCTTGATTTGTATAACAACAGATGATAATTTTAGTTGTACAACATTAGTTTTACTATATGCGAAACCTGAAACACGGGTTTTTTTTTAATAATTTGGCAGTAGCTACCTAAATGATTGCGATAGGTACTTAGTGTCGCTCGGTGTCCAACTTTTAAACATTTAAAATATTTTTAGGACAAAAAATATAACATGGTTTAAAAATTATTGGAATCGATTCAGTTACTTATTCTGAACAAACTATATTCAGGTTTCGCATATACTAAAACTAATGTTGTACACGTTATCATTCTCGTACAACCTCATTCCTCAATTTATCATTCAGATTTACACCACACATACTTCGCAAAGAACTCATTTCCACAGCATTTTCTACTTTCAAGCCTCGTTTGGTCATAACCGATGAAAAATTTCTATGTAGGGAGGCTCCGAATGATGTACTGAATACGTGGTAACCGTTTTCGCGTCGGTGTCCCTTCCACCCCGTTTGAGGCAGTCCTCTACCTCCTCTCCCTTCACCGGGAGAACCAGATAACCTGTGTTATCTGTGGTCTGTGGTGCCGCTACATGTTCTCTCCAGCAACACCTCTGTCTGTTACCTAAAATATACCTCTAGCTCTGCTTTACTCCTTCGGTAGACACAGCCGTGATGTGTTAACTTAGGTACGTACTGTATTTTAGGTTTTTTTCTGAGGCAAAAAATACAGCCTGAATTCTTTTTTTAATTTATAGATGCGGGCTCGTAATTGTTAACATTAATGCAAATATTTCACTAAAGAGATAAATATTAATGACATTACTAGAACACTCAAGCGAAAAAGGAATTTTCAGACACGACCGTAAAATGCGACCCATTTTCTGTCTTATTTATCTGAGAATTTTTCTCTGGTATTGGTAGTATGTAAAGTCTATTCAAAGCCTTGTTTCCAGTTGCGGCTTTTTCTACTTAAACGAATATCTACTTTGCCATCGTGATAATTAGGTTGACTACAGAATGAAGAGCAAAATGTTTAAAATTACAATGCATACTGAACTTTATGGGTGAGTTTTGAAGTGGTTTTTCATTCTTGTTAATATGTTTTGAAACTAATTCGGAAACGTAGGATCCTTGGTTGCACTAGGCACAGCACAGACCTTCGTGGTGAGTTTTGTCAACCAACCAACGTTTTAAATACTGATTTCTATAGCTCAGTTTCACTAACGCTTTAATTTACCTTCGTATAACATAACATAACATAAAATAATCAGCCTATTAATGTTCCCACTGCCGGGACGCAGGCCTCCTATCTATGAGAGGGACCCGCGCCAAATTGTATAACACCTACCCGCGTCGCACATCGGGATCGGTCTCAAAGACCGATACTTGCCTAATAAGACCATAATTTTATTATGTCCTAAGATACCTTTTCGTTCTGAAATGATCGTAGCAAGCATGCTGCTAACAGGAAGCGCAAAATCCTACCATAGATAGTAAAAAAAAAACCGACCACGTGCGAGTTGGACTCGCGCATCGAGGGTTCCGTATAAACTTGTAGGTATTTTGTTATTTAACTACATATTTATTACGGTTTAAGGTTTATCTTTTGATCGCGTTGACTTATTCACTGCTCCAAGGGGTAGCAGATCAGGAAAGAGCACGTGAGAGTGTGCATCGGTCTCACAGACCAACGCACGGGTATAGTGTAGAAAGGTTAAGGCAATTTAGTTGTGGCCTAGTGTTGGTGAAAACATAGCACGAACATAGTTTTTTTTACAGAGGTGTTGCTTAATTCTAAACTCGCCAAACTTTTACGATTGATGGCGAGACACTGACGAGATCAAACTGCCGTTGCTTTCAAATAAGCATTAATAAAAATAAAGTGTTATTAGCATGCCTACTAATTGCAACGTTTTGGCTAAACTCAAGAAAAAAATTTAAACTTTCCTTCAATCAATAATAAGTAATAAAATTCAAGAAATTATTTATTATACCTAGAAACAGAAACCGCAATGTCCTCAATTAATTCTAGCTCGAACGAAGTTTATTTTAAAATTAAAAATACTCGTTTCACATGTAATATTTGTTTAAATTGTAAGATATGTAATGGGTGTAACAATACCCTTAACGAAACCGAAAGGCACTTGTTCTCCCCGTCATTGCGACCATTTTTTTGTTCTAGACCATACCTGGAAACCTTCTAGTTACGGAGATATTGGGGGTCAAAGTTCCAACTTTTTCACAATTTTTTTTTTACATACGAGTTATTTATTAATGTTATAACTTTACTTTAAATACCTCTACGAACCCCGTACTACTCAATGCATCCATCAGCACAATGTTTTGAGTCATACTTAAAACGTAATTTTTAACCCCAAAAAAAATGTTTCCCAGCAATATTTTTTGCGTAGAGTTACCTACTTAGTTTGATATACAGAATGCTTGGTTGACGGCTTCGTGAAGGGTCCATTTACACCTTGTATGTCATGTATCATACTGATTGTGCTTGTTGCAAACAATTAAACTAAAATGCTACAGGATAATTTGTATTTTCGATTAAAAAATCGACATATTTACAATACGTTGAGGTACACTGCTTGTGCTAGGCTTTAGGTGATTCATTAAGTGTTAGGTATAAATGAGCGAACGGTTTTTTATTTCATTTGCGTAAATAACTTAATAACACACAAAGAGAAGGAAGGAAAAATAGCATCATTTTTGTTATCGATGGGATCACCTTAATTTTGGATGTTGGTTTGACGTCAACGGACCGCATGACACACTTCTTTTAGATCGGGTAGGTCATTACCCCGGATTTCTTCACGAATGACATTAGTACCTACGCAGTATGGCTAGAAAGGGGATAACGTATCGTATAATTATCGCTTGTGAAGGAAAACATCATGAGGAAACCAGCATGCGTCAGAGATATTTCTCGACGGTATGTAAAGCCAAGTCAGAGGCCCATGGGCGGCATAAAAACTCTGACATGAGGTTAGGTACTAACCACACGATGGAGAAGAAAGAACGGGTTGACTACTGAGATGACAAATGCAAAAATAATCACTAATCAGACCAGCAATCAGGGAGAAATCGGTGAATATACATGCAAAAAAAAAAGATGCTGGTGGGATACTATGCCTCCTCCATTTTAGAAGTCGTTTATAAAGACATGCTGCGCTATCCACTGATGCATTGGGATCAGGGCGTGAGAATGATGTTCCAACGTCTAAACGAGATGAAGAGTCATTCATAAGAATGCTCACGTATCTTACAAAAACCTTGACTGGCTACAAATTTAAGAAAACAAGACAGGCAGGATCACTAAGGAAGAAAAAAAACTAAACAATAATAAGCATCACCTTTGTAAATACTTTTTGCTGTTACTTTCTTCTTTTCTGTATTTAATGTGTACGTAAATTTGTTAAATAAATAAATAAAAAGCAAATGAAAGATATTTATAGTTTATTTGTCTCTTTGTATGGAAGTTCGTGTAGTTGGTAGTTCGTGGTCGTTTGGAGGAGCTCGTGGCTAAATAATAACAGCCGCTCGGGTCGATGTTTAGGTTAAGCCGTGCTTGCCTAAGTTGGTCTGTGGATGGGTGACCGCCCATTACATACCGAGTTTCTTCCGTGCCTCGGAAAGCACGTTAAGCCGTTGGTCCCGGTTGTCATTTTTAGATCTTTGACAGTCGTTAGGCAGTCAGTGGCCCAAAAAGTCTGACAACCAGTCTTACCAAGGGGTATCGTATTACCCAGTACTAACTAGGTTGTGGAGGTCAGATAGGCAGTTGCTCCATGTAAAATACTGGTATTCAGCTACATCCGGTTAGACTGGAAGCCGACCCCAATATAGTTGGGAAAAGGCTAGGCAGATGATGATGTATGGAAGTTCGTATTTTTTGCCAATGCGAAACTCTTTTCTTTTGGGCATATTATAATTATTACCTACTTGTATAACTACCTAAAAATGTCTAAGCACTAAGCCCAGGCTCTTCAAATTTTGTAAAGTAACATAACATAACATCACGCCTGTAATCCCCGAAGGATTAGGCAGAGCTATACCTAATAGTACACCCACATTTCGTCAGTTATGTTTATGTCCCATGTAACAGGGGGCGATCCTATTGCCATCAACCGGGCGCTAATCCAAACTCCGTGGCTGCTACTGAGAAATTCTTGATGGAATTAAGTAATATTACCAAAAACTTGGAAAAATAGATACGATTTTGCGGCTCAGTGTGTAAGGTCATTCACTGTTATCATTAACATACAGGATGTCCGATACAGATTAATATAGAAGAAAAATAATAATGTCATGGGCATTTTATGTGTAATTAATTGTTCAGTTTGGTTGCTAATAAAATTCTCGGCAAAAATAACTAGCACCGGTGTCTGTTTAGTTTTAAATGCAGTAACTTGTAACAGAACAAATTACAAAACTAGTAAAAAATAAAAACATCGGGGGCCCAAAATGGGCCATTTTAGGCCCCCAGTCTGTAACTGACCCACTGTAGCACAAAAGGCCTTTTTTCATGCAGAAAGAAACGAACTTTTCAAAACACTTAATAAAAAACTGGTTCATAACGCACTACTGTTAGGTTCAGCATGCAGTGGATTTTACACTCTTGTTTTTTTATTCATTTATTTCTACTAGTGTTTTAAGTCCACAGATAACTAAGTATAAACTAAGTCCAACGTGGTTCGATCCCTGTGGTCGGCGGTGATTGTTTTTTTTTTTTAATTTCAGCAAAGAGGTGTATTGCCTTTAAAGCTTTAATATTTTATTAATATTTCAATTGTGTTTATAAATAGAATATCATAAATAAACATTATTATTTATAAAATGATTTGCTTACAATCCGTGTTTTAAATTCAAAAATATTTGAAATTTTCTATTTTTAAATTAAATCTATATCGGCTATAATGACAAAGTTTCCCCACTTGTATCAAAATGTTCTATTTCAATCACCACACTCAATGTGTTGAAAATCTCCAAATTACAAAAGTGTTCTCTCAACTTTAATTTATCAATGATTCACAAATCACAGTACAAAAAAACCTAGCCTTTTCCCAACTATATTGGGGTCGGCTTCCAGTCTAACCGGATGCAGCTGAATACCAGTATTTTACATGGAGCGACTGCCTATCTGACCTCCACAACCCAGTTAGTACTAGGTATTTTCCTTTGGTAAGGCTGATTGTTATACTTTCCATCTTCTGACTACCAGTAACGACTGTCAAAGATCTACCCTACGTTCAGTGTCAAATTGTAATATATTAAAACTGTTTTGAAATGCCGTAAGAGACATGCGTGAGCTAGGGGATTTGAAACGTTCCGCTCAGCACCGAAAGCTGATAATCCAACACGCTCAATGTCCTCTACGTTATTTCATATTCTCACTATTGGTATGTAGTTAAACAATGTATAATTGGGCGGTCGAAACAAAAAGAAATGCATTGAAAGTCGTTTCAAATGTGAAGGTCGAAAGGCTATAAGGAAGGGCAAAGTCCAAATGAAAAGCACTGGTATGCCAAAGTACATGTGAAATATCTCGGGTGTAAACAGATCCTTTACGAAGCCGTCAGCCAAGCATTCTGTACGTCAATCTAAGTAACTTTACGCAAAAATTATTTCTGGGAAACGACTTTGTTTTTTGGGGTCAAAAAACACGTTTTACGGTAGGACTCAATGTAACGCACTCAAAACATTGTGCTGATGGATGGATTGAATAGTACGGGGGTCGTGGAGGTGTTTAAATTGACAACGTTACATTAAAAAAATGTATTTAAATAAATCTTGTCAAAAAGTTGCAACTTTGAGCCCCAATATCTCCGTAACTAGAAGGTTCCTAGGTATGGTCTAGAACAAAAAAATTATCGCAATGACGGGGAGAACAAGTGCCTTTCGATACACTTAATGTTTGTTTGTTTAGTTAGTTTATTCTGTAAAACAACTGGACCGCATTGCAACGGAGAGAAAAACAAGAATAAACAGAATCATTTCAAGACTTGCTCAAATCCACTAGTAAGAGAGGGAATCAAGGGGGAACTGCTATACTTTAGTGGTATAGTGCTATGAGGATCTTTTGCCGTTCGACTGACGTCGACAGTGCGCAGTGGGGCGAAAATTGGAGAAATTGACTTGAAAAAACAAAATTCGGACTTACGCTACGCGCCAGCATGTCGCTTGTACAGGTATATTTTTTTCCGTCCGTCCGTCCGTGTGTCTGTTAGTGGGCTGTATCTCATAATCTGTAGTAGTTAGACAGTTGAAATTTCACAGAATGTGAATTTCTAATGCCGCTATAACAACAAATAAGAAAAATAAATTAAAGGGGACTGTACTGCGATGGTACGGAACCCTTCATGAACGAGTCCGACTCGCACTTGGCCTGTTTTTCATCATAAAACAAAACATGACAAACCTTTTCTATATCTTCAGGTTCAAATTCGACCATTAGGTACAAAAGTAGAAAACATTCTATGCTAAAAAATTCATAATTATTTCCTACACCGCACTTTATTGCAATAAAACCAGATTTGGTCCAGCCGTTTCTGATATATGCGACGACAAACATACAAACTCGTTTTGTTTGTAACTGGTTTATTTTTAATTAATGATTGCGACCTGTTTGATACTTTTTTGTCCTTTAGTCATTTGATTTCATCGAGCTCTAAATTTATAGCATATTTTTTTAGTTTGTATGTTTTCCTGTATCACATGATCTTTGCAAAAGAATTTGAGGAAAAAAAATATATACTTGTTGGCAACATTTTGTTTCAATTTGTCGTATGCCGGAGGAGCTCTGGGCTAAAGTAACCACAAAATGGGTCCCTAACAGCAGCAAACGGCATCGCGGCAGGCCAGAAGATGGCGGGACGAACTCGACTCTTTTCAAAAAGATTGGCAAACAACAGCACTGGATAGGGATAAGTGGAAGGAGCCATGCAGTGGGACACAAATGGCTGATAATAATAATAATATATATAAATGCTCTCGTTAGGCAGCTGGATCAAGGGCTTGATTCAGAAAGTGGTACTCCTGGACACGGCTCGTATTGTTAGGAGGTTCCTCTCTCAAGAGCCCTGACCGAGCTTGAACCCTGTTCCCGATTCCGATGGGCTTTTTATATTTTTAAATGTTTTTTTTTTTTTTTTTCTAAGGATTTTTTTAAATTGTAAATGGTTAGTAAAGATTATTTAAAGAAAATACTATAATAATGTTTTGAGTGCGTTACCCGCCAAAAAAAAGTCGTGTACCAGCAATATTTTTTACATTAGAGTTTCTTAGTTTGATATATAGAATACTTTGTTGAAGGCTTCGTGAAGGGTCCGTTTACAGCTTGACAAAATATTTGACAATAATCTAGACTCAGAGTTGCTTCTGATGGAATACGAACGTTCTTAAAAGTTATTGTTAAAATACGAATTGCTCTTCAAATATATTTAATCTGTGGAATTAAAATGGACGTCTGTTTGTTTTTAAGGAAAAACTCCAAAAAAATGCAAAGTGATCTCGCATAAATTTCGCCAGCCAGGAGATTGTTATCTTTTACTAACACGTCAGTCTGATGAAGTGGATTCTTAGGTTATTATGTATAACGGAATAAACAGGTAGAAAGAAACGTTGCTTTTATAATAATTATATGTATGTGAGAGGACGAGGAAAATGCAATGAGCCATTTCAATTTTTTGCCTTAGATTGGCAACGCATCAGCGTTTAGCATAGCCGGTCTCGATAGTCGCGCTTGCCTAGGTTGGTCCGTGGATGGGTGACCACCCATTACATACCGAGTTGACTCCGTGTCTCGGAAAACATGTTAAGCCGTTAATCCCGCCTGTCCTCTGTAGATCTTTGATAGTAGTTACAGAAAGTCTGACAACCAGTCTTACTATGAGGTATCATATTACCCAATACTAAATGGGTTAAGGAGGTCAGATAGGCAGTCCCTCCATGTAAAATACTGGTATTCAGCTGCATCCGGTTAGACTGGAAGCCGACCCCAACATAGTGGGGAAAAGGCTAGGTAGATGATGCCCCTGCTGAGATTGGCGGCCATCCCCGATATTCGACCGGAAGCTCCAAGGTACTTATTATAGATACATACGATCGAAACTGTTTTCTAATTGAGAGGAAGTTTTACAAAACCTTGCGTGAGTAAAACATATTGAAATTAATGATACAAAACCACAGAAAGTCGTGGTGTGGTAAAGATGCTATGAGCAATGGATTCCTCAACAACACAGCAATGGTTTGAGGTCAAATTAACACTGAATGTTTTGCTTGATTTAATTCAATAAGATGATTCATTGGGATTCCGATTTCCTACTTCCTTTAGTGTAGCATAATCAGTCATATTATGATTATATTTAAAGTTTTAAGTGGTCTTCGCGTACGGATATAAAGGGTGTAAATAGACCCTTAACATATCCGAAAGGCCAAGGGTTATGTCTTGTTGAGTATTTTGTGTGTACATAAATAAATAAATAATAATAATAATAATAAATAAAGGCACGTGTTCTCCCCGTCTTTGCGATCATTTTTTTGTTCTAGACCATACCAGGGATCCTTCTAGTTACGGAGCTATTGGGAGTATAATATTGGATATTTTTTTAAATACATTTTTTTAATGTAAGATTTTTACTTTACACACCTCCACGACCCCCGTACTATTTAATCAATCCATAAGCACAATGCTTTGAGTGATTAACATCGAGTCCTACCGTTAAACGTGATTTTTAACCCCATAAAAAAGTCGATTCCCAGCAATAATTTTTGCGTAAAATTACTTAGTTTGATGTACAAAATGTTTGGTTAACGGCTATGTGAAGGGTTTGTGTACACCCGAATCTCAAGCGGCGGCGCACCGCGAGGAGATGTATGGCTGACGGGTTCCTATGGAAAATCAGTTGCTAGTGCGAACCACTGCCGGGCCTGGCTATGGCTTATCTGGGCACAGGGGGCACTGCCCAGATGGACTTTTTATTTCCCCCATACTCGTGGGAACAGTATGGAAAATGACAATACCCAAAATACGGCCGATAACGGCGAAGGAAGGAAGGAGAGGGATGCGGGGTCGGAGTCCGGCGCCGCATCCAGCGACGTGAGCGCGGGAGGCTCAGAGAGCTCCCGGCGCGGGAGGCCCGGGGCTGCTGCGGGGAACAGGGAGTTCCTGCGCAAGCGATCCAGGCCGGTAGGCGACCGAGAGTCGTCGTCAGAGGGGGAGCTGGCTTCGGCTCGCAAGATCCCCACCAGCAAGCGTGGCGGGATCCGCGGCAAGGGGAGAGGCCTCTCTGTCACCGAGAGGTCGGCGCGGCTTGCCGAGGAGGGGCGCCACCCGGGGGTGGCCGGTCACGGGGTGGATCGTTCGGGCTCCTCTGGTGACGAGGCGGTCGCAGACGGCGGCTCAGATGCGGAGCGTAAGGCCGAGTTTGCGAAGGAGGTGGAGGTGGCGCTGAGGGCTCTGTCTTACAAGCAGAAGCCCTCTACTAGACAAAGGGCCATACCTGCAGCGGCCGCCTCCATCATAGCGGCAGCGAAGGCCAGATA
The DNA here is from genome assembly GCA_963576755.1 of Noctua janthina. Classification (NCBI taxonomy): domain Eukaryota; kingdom Metazoa; phylum Arthropoda; class Insecta; order Lepidoptera; family Noctuidae; genus Noctua; species Noctua janthina. The sequence goes on from OY755077.1 coordinate 1,160,571, forward strand.
TGCGGGGCCTCCACCAGACGAAGTTGCCAAACTGCGGGCGGAGGTCGCTCGCCTGACGGCTGCTACGGAGCTTCTCCAAGAGGAGAACAGGAAGCTCCGAGCAGACCTGGCCGGTCTGCGCGAGTCCGGCTCTCGCAAGGCGCCCCAAAATGGGGGCCAGCAGCGACCAAGTCAGCCCGTGCCGGTGGAGAACCAGGTTCTGAACCTGGTTCGGCAGGAGCTGGCTGCCTTTCAGGCGCGGTTCTCCGTTCTGGAGGGCATTGTCCTGCGCCCCCCCCTGGCGGCAAACAAGGCGGCCACATATGCGGCTGCTGCGGCCTCCGCACCGGGGCCGTCCAGCCAGCGATCCGGCAGGGTTACGTCTGCCCCCGAAAAGCCGGCTCTGGCGAAACCAGCTCCAGTCGGGAGGGCGGCGGCCCTGAGGCAGAGCAAGGCGGTGGCCCAAAAAAAGGGCAAGGCGGCGTATGTACCGGCGCCAGCCGCGAGACAGCCGCCATCGCCACCTCCCCCGCCCACTAAGCCTTCTGTGGCCGAGCCCGGTTGGCAGGTGGCCGGAGAAAGAGCAATGGAGCGAAGGGCGGCAAAAAAGGCCAGGAAGCGGGAGCGGAAGCGCCGGCAAAAGGAGCGGAGCGTCGCGGCTGGGCTCAGCGCCCCGAAAACCGCAGCTGTAGTGATAACGCTACAGCCGGATGCGGAAAAGAGGGGCGTCACCTACCGCGACGTGCTCGCTAAAGCGAAGGCGACGGTGGATCTCAGAGAGCTCGGGATCGCCGGGGGCCTCCGGCTTAGAGTGACCGCAACAGGGGCTCGAGTGCTAGAGATCCCTGGCGAAACCCGTGGCTCGTCCGCTGACGCTCTGGCCGAAAAGCTCAGAGCGTCCCTAAATGCGGACGAGGCCCGAGTGTCCAGGCCCGTCAAATGCGTAGACCTGCGCATCCTGGGTCTGGACGACTCGGTGACCGAGGAGGAGGTGGTGGCCGCCGTCACCAGGACCGGTGGGTGTCCTGCCGAGCAGGTCAAGGCAGGCACCTTACGTCCGGATCTGTCGGGCATGCGAACCGTAATGGTAAGCTGCCCTGTGACGGCGGCGAAAGCCATAGTGGAGGGCCGAAGGCTCTTGGTGGGCTGGGTGTCAGCGCAGGTGAAGCTGCTGGAGCCCAGACCTCTGAGGTGCTTCCGCTGTCATGTAGGGCACCACGTGTCGGTCCGGTGTACCTCGGAGGTGGACCGCAGTGGCCTGTGCTTCCGCTGCGGCCAGCCCGGTCACATGGCCGCGGCCTGCTCTGCCGCACCGCACTGCGCCGCATGTGCGGCAGCTGGCAAGCCAGCCGATCACCGGGCAGGGAGCAAGGCCTGCGGTACACCCGCCAAGGCCAGCAGCAAGGGAAGGCCCTCCGCCACCACCGCCAAAACCCCCACCGTCGCCACCACCGCAGCCGCCGCCACTGTTACCGCCGCTGCCGTTACTGCTGCAATTTCCGCAGCGGGGCCCTTGCAGAGGGCCCGGGAGGGGACTGAAATGGAGTGCCAGTAACGGCCCCATTGCGCCTTCTCCAGGCGAACATCAACCACTGCGCCTGTGCTCAGGATCTGTTGCTCCAGAGCATGGCGCAGTGGTCGATTAACATCGCCGTGGTCGCTGAGCCGTACTTTGTCCCGCCCAGGGATGACTGGGTGGAGGACCATAACGGTTCGGTGACCATAATTGCGTCGGCCGCCGCCGGTACCCCGACCCTTGAGAGTGTCAGGAAGGGTCAGGGGTGCGTAGCAGCACGGTTCGGGGAGATCGTTGTAGTGGGAGTCTACTTCTCCCCGAGCCGAACTCTCGCCGAGTTCCACAACTCCCTCACGGAGTTGAGTGTCGTCATCGGAAGCCATTCCCTCCCCGTGCTTGTACTCGGGGACTTCAATGCCAAGAACTTGGCTTGGGGTTCTCGTTACACGGACGTGCGGGGTAGGATGGTGGAGGACTGGGCTCTGGAGACAGGTCTAGTCGTCCTAAATCGGGGTTCTGTCCCCACGTGCGTGCGGATGCGGGGCGAGTCGGTGGTGGACATCTCGTTCGCTAGCCCCGCTCTGTCACCGCGTGTCGTCGACTGGCGCGTCATGGAGGGGGTGGAGACCTATTCCGACCACCGGTACATCCGGTTCGACGTCTCCACTCAGACCTCAAGCGCACCGGTCCTACAGGCCCCGAGTGGTCCGCGATGGGCGCTGAAGCAGCTGGACCGGGAGCTCCTCCTGGAAGCCTCAATCGTGCAGGCCTGGGTGTCATCACCGGTCAGGCCTGCCGACATCAACAACGAGGCGGGTTGGTTCCAGGAGGCCATGTCCGAGATTTGCGACGTGGCAATGCCCCGAGTTCGGCCAGGAAGCGCCCGGCGTCAGGTGTACTGGTGGTCGCAAGAGCTGACGTCTCTGCGCAAGGCGTGCGTTGCCGCGCGGCACCTGTACGCCAGGCATCGCAGGCTCCGCATCCGCCCTCCGGATGCGGCAGCCATTGAGGCGGAGCTGTACGAGGGGTACAGAGCGGCAAAGACCGCCCTCCAAGAGGCTGTCCGGCGGGCCAAGCATTTGGCCCGCGAGGAGATGCTGGAGTCTCTGAACGGAGATCCGTGGGGGCGCCCTTACAAGATGGTGCGGGACAAACTCCGCACCCGGGCCCCCCCGCTAACGCAGAGTCTCCGGCCTGAGCTCGTGGAGGACGTGGTGAGCGTTCTGTTCCCTTCGCGAGGGGAGCATCCTCCCCCGCCTATGGCTCCGTCACCGCATGCGGTGCCGGAAGCGGACCACACCGATGACGACGATGACGTTCCGGAGGTGACTGGGGTAGACCTGAGAGTGGCGGTACGCAGGCTGAAAGCCAGAAATACCGCCCCGGGACCCGATGGCTTGCCTGGCAAAGCCTGGGTCCTGGCCTCTGAGGCTCTCGGGCCCCGACTGGAAGGGCTCCTAAGCGCATGCTTGGAGAGAGGCCAGTTCCCACTTCGTTGGAAGACAGGGAAGCTGGTCCTCATCCGGAAGCTAGGGCGCCCTGCGGACTCTCCGTCCGCATACCGGCCCATTGTGTTGCTCGACGAGGTGGGCAAGCTCTTTGAAAGAGTCATTGCCAACCGCCTCGCCGGGCACCTTGCAGGGATGGGGCCGGATCTTGCGGAACACCAATTTGGTTTCCGCAAGGGGCGCTCGACGGTGGACGCCATCATGCGCGTGAGAGCCCTCACGACGGGGGACGCGGTGTCCCGGGGCGGGGTTGTCTTGGCGGTGTCTCTTGACATCGCCAACGCCTTCAACTCCATGCCCTGGAGCTGCATTGGGGAGGCACTCCGGTATCACGGGGTGCCGACCTACCTTCGTCGTGTGGTCGGGGACTACCTGACGGATAGGGCCGTCATCTACCCCAGTCGGAGCGGAGAATGGAACCGGCGAGAGATGTCGTGCGGTGTTCCACAGGGTTCGGTTCTGGGGCCGGCCTTGTGGAACATCGGTTACGACTGGGTGCTGCGCGCCGACCTCCCTACCGGCGTCAGTGTAGTTTGCTACGCTGACGATACGCTGGTACTGGCACAAGGGAGGTCGCACGAGGCGGCGGCCGAAAACATGACACGCGGGGTTGCGATAGTTGTGGAGAGGATCCGGCAATTGGGTCTCGAGGTGGCATTGCACAAGTCCGAGGCCATGTGTTTTCATGGGCCTCGGAATGCGCCACCGTCGGGATCCCTACTGATGGCAGGAGGGGTTTCCATCGGCGTCGGGTCGACGTTGAAGTACCTAGGACTCGTCCTCGACAGCCGGTGGAACTTCGTGGAGCACTTCCGACGTTTGGCTCCCAAACTGGAACGGACAGGGGCTGCCTTCAAGCGGCTCTTGCCCAACCTGAGGGGTCCAAACGCCTCCTGCCGGAAGCTTTACGCGGGGGTCGTGCGGTCCATGGCCCTTTACGGGGCCCCGGTGTGGGCGCGTTCTTTGAGGCGGCAAGCCGCCCACTACCTGAACGCGCCCCAAAAGGTGATAGCCATAAGGCTAATCCGGGGGTACCGCACGATCTCCGGCGAGGCGGCTAGCCTCCTTGCCGGATTGCCGCCATGGGATCTGGAGGCGATAGTCCTCGCGCGCCTGCATGAATGGCGCGCGGAAGCACTATGTCGGGGAGAAACTCCGCTGCCGCGACAAATTGCCGCTCAGCGGACAGACCTCCGGCGTGATCTCATGGCGACATGGAGAGAGCGACTGTCGCAACCCCGTGCAGGGCACGCCACCATAGTGGCGATAAGTCCCCTCTTTGAGGAGTGGCTAGAGAGGCGCCACGGCGCCCTCACCTACCGCCTGACGCAGGTCCTCACCGGACACGGTTGTTTCGGGAGGTTCCTGCATCGAATCGGGCGGGAGGAAACGCCCGGGTGTTTCCACTGCGAGGATCGTCCGGAGGACACGGTGGAACACACCGTGGAGGTCTGCCCCACTTGGGCGGAGCACCGCCGTGTCCTCACAGCGGCGATTGGCGGCGGCGATCTCTCGCGTCCGGCCTTGGTTCAAGCCATGGTCCGGAGCGAGAGGGAATGGGAAGCCGTCACCTCCTTCTGCGAAGCAGTCATGCTAGTGAAGGAGGTGGCAGGACGTGAGAGGGAAAGAACCTCACGTCCCAGCCGCCGCGGGAGACGCCCTGGGCGTCGGGGGTCACGTGGTGGCTTCCGACCACCGTAGGCGCTGGCCTGTGGACGGCGAGTTATGGGCTAGCTCGCCGTCCGGCCGTCTTATGACGACGGGCCGTGTCGACGGCGCGTTCGTGTTCCACGCGCGCCTCAAAGAGATGTCAGCAATCAAGTAGGGGTCCGCATGGGCCAACGCCTGCCGGGGCTGCGGGACTGTTCGAAAGAGATACCGTGGCCCTGGAACATAACGGGCAAAGAAGGAACATGGATGGGTTTTAGTCAGTACAAGTCTGACACTCCCCTCCGCTCCGCCCAGAGTGGGGGGGGTCATTTGATGATTTCCCATCCGGAAAAAAAAAAAAAAAAAAAAAAAAAAAAAAAGGGTTTGTGTACATTCTGTATATATACACCAATGGCGAAAGTTCCATACAACTCGATTCCTACCGGATTCCCGCCGCTAAAACGACTCACTGACCCTTATCCCATTCATTTGGGGTCGGCGCAGCATGTCTTCTACTTCCATACTTCTCTATTACTCGTCATCTCAGCAGTCACCTCCTTTCTAGCCATATCATCCTTCACACAGTCCATGCATCGTTTCTTTGGTCTTCCTCTACTCTTATACCCATTCACACTGAAAACTTTCCTCACGACATTTTCCTCATTCCTCCGCATGACATGCCCATACCACGACAACCTATTACCACGCAACTTTTAATGGAATGTTTTTGCTAAATTAATCAGCTGCTTGGACAGATTTGGTACTGTGATCGATATCCCGTTTCTGACACGACAACATGTAAACGGGTTTTGATAATCACTTCATAGTATAAAACAAAGTCGCTTCCCGCTGTCTGTCTATCCCTATGTATGCTTAGATCTTTAAAACTACGCAACGGATTTTGATGCGGTTTTTTTTTTAATAGATACAGTGATTCAAGAGGAAGGTTTATATGTATACACCGTGACTTTTTAGTCGTCTTACAAAGGTCGTCCACTCAATGTACCCGACATAAAATAGCTGTAGGCGCGTTTTTTTTTTATCTTCCATAATAGGTACAAAGAAAAATAATAATAAAAAATTAGAATAAAATTATGAAACATCCTGTTAATGACGTTTAAGTGTCAAACGGGAGAACATATACCTACCCAGCACTCGAGTCCAGTAGATCATCGCTCGCAACAGGGTGTTTTAACTACGTCATGCGTCATAATACTGAATAATATTTTTATTTTCAAATTATTAAAATCTCATAAATACCTATTTTTTTTATGAATGTTTAGTATTCATTGGATACATGAAGTGGGCTGCCGTTGTAAGACGACAAAAAAGTCATGGTGTATATTGCACCTGTGCGAAGCCGATCCGAGCCGGATCCCTAGTTAGGTATATTTCTGTTAAGATTAGTATTCACATCACAGACTATAAAATTTATGACTGTGTTTAAAGTCGGCAGCGGCAAATGGAGTCAGGATAATGTTGAGTATGAATGTAGATAGCTATAAGAGTAGAGGAAGGCCAAAGAAACGATGGATGGACTGTGTGAAGAATGATATGGCACGAAAGGAGGTGTCTGATGAGATGACGAGTAATAGAGAAGTATGGAAGAAGAAGACATGCTGCGCCGACCCCTAATAAATTGGTATAAGGACAGTAGAATCATGGTGATGATGGAGTACGCATCGATATGGTTATACCTTTTTGCATAAGACTGAATTTAAACCCAACGACTAAGGCGGGTTTTGGAATCAGATAGGTGCGAACAATTTATTAATCTGCATAATCTTTCGCTTGAGGATAAAGACAAGATTAATTATTAATCGATAGGCATCCATAAATGATTGTTCCTAGCAGGAGCCCGGCCGTAGTATATATTTTTAATGTGATTATACAGCGTGTAAACCGTCCCTTCACATATCCGTCAACCAAGCATTCTGTACATCAAACTAAGTAACTTTACGCAAAAATTATTGCTGGGAAACGACTTTTTTTTTTGAGAAGGAAAATCACGTTTTACGTTAGGACTCGATGGAACGCACTCAAAGCATTGTGCTGAAGGATGGATTGAATAGTAGGGGGGTCGTGGAGGTGTTTAAAGTAAAAACCTTACATTAAACAAAGGTATTTAAAAAAAAAACTTGTAAATTGTTGGAACTTTGACCCCTAATATCTCCGTAACAAGAAGGTTCTCAGGTATGGTCTAGAACAAAAGAATGATCGTAATGATGGGGAAAACAAGTGCCTTTCGGCTTCGTTAAGGATCTTTTTACACCCTTTAGAATACTGACTGTGCCATTTTACAAAAGGAATCCGGTAGGAATCGAGTTGTATGGAACCTTCGCCACTGGTACCTAGTTCCGTTACAATCCTACTTCCTACTAATATTATAAATGCGAAAATTTGTTTTGAGGATGGAAAGATGGATGTTTATTACTCTTTGACGCAAAAAGTACTGACCGGATTTGGATGAAATTTGGCACACAGATAGTTTATAACCTGAATTAATATATAGGATACTTTTTATCCCGGTAGTACGTTACCGTGGGACAGTTACCGAACTTCCCGTGGGCGAAGCTTAGCTAGTCTTCTATTAATTCAGAAAAAAAACGTACTTAAGAGCGTTAACGTCTTACGGCATTTCATACAAACTGTCAAGTGTTTTTTTTTTCAAAATGACTGAACCGGTTTTAATGAAACTTCGTACGTATAAGCAGGATACATAAGTCTAAAAACTTGACAGAGAACTTTTCAAAATGTCTTTTTAAAAAAAAGATAATTGGAAATTTCTGTTTCCATGGAAAATCTAAAATCGGTCTAATTTAGCTGTAACACTATTTTCCGAAAATGTTCTCTGTCAAGTTTTTATGTATTCTGCTTATGCGTACGAAGTTTTATTAAATTTGTATGAAATACCGTAAGACGTTAACGCTCTTAAAACAAAATCGACATCCAATGTGGTATTCAGTAAAACTTGTCTCTTCTACAAGTACCAACCAAAACAAATTAGATTTTAAATTAATCAGTTTGCCTCAAGAATAAAGATTATTCCGTTCCGATCTATGTAAATAAACAAAGCTAGACCAACTTCAAACGACACGTGAAATATCTAAGCTAAAGTTATTATTTTATTTAAACACTAGCTGTGGGACTATCCGCGCCTACGCTCACGTAAGCGCGTATTCTTTTGGTATTATCAGGGAACATTACATGGGAACGTGAAGTACTAGTATATTCCTCACATCCTCTACGAAATATTATATTAATAAACTGACTTACTGTTAATTTAAACTAAAATTTGTTAGTACATATTTGTTTTAAGTATTACAGGATCTAGTAATCAATTTCTGGGAGGAATCAATTTAGATTGCCATCGACACGCCGATTATAACGACGGCAAATTGATGCAATTCATGATCTTTTATTTAAAAATTAAGGTAGATTCCGAAAACGAAACAATCTGGTCAGTGTTACACGATAACAAAATATCTTCACAAATAAAATCACAAACATACTTTTGAAACAAGCAATTATAACTAAAAAAAGACAAGTAAAATTCCCACGATTACCTACCTTACGGCACGCAAACTGATTTAATGATAGACAATTAAATGTCTATCAGGTCCATAATCACTTATCACTAAAAACGATATCTTTTTTCGTCCATAAAGTTCGACCAGTAACAAACAACTGGTTATTAAAAAAAAAAAACAAATGAACACCACTTTTTGAGAATTTCAGAAAAAAAGAACACTTCAAAATATCAAATTCAAAAATTCGAGTTCGATTTTGATTTTGACAACACTTTTATTTTTTTGTTGATACGATTTTCCAAAATGTTTTTGTTATTAGTTTGTAAATTCTTGTTTTAATGTTTTTCCTTGATACACAAGATGTTGGTTTGAATGTTAAACTACGTCTGAGCTAAACTCGTATTGTAACCCACACGGTAAGTTGGCGCTAGGGTTGGTGAGTAAGATATTTGTATACCTATTTTAATTAGTTTTGCTTTGAAAATACATATATCATTGATTAATTGGAGGAACTCGTGTGATTTTCGAGGTTAAGCAATACTTGCCGAGGTCAGTCTGGATGGGCCTCGTGAAGCACGTTGAGCCATGGATGATGATGAATTCATATTTTTTTTCTTTTTTCTCAGGCAGCTGGTAACTGTTAAGAGTCTGCAGAAGGCAGTCCTCCTCCGCCACCATTCTGACCTACTGAAGACGATACCATGTGAGGAGGTTCGTCACTCTGGACTGGACCCCTTAGTCCTTACCAAAGGTTGCTTGTACCATATTCTGTCGGATAAAAATAGGTAGGTTTTTATGTATCAGCGGTGACTGAAAAGTTGTGTGGTAATCGGTTGCCATGTTGCATGTGATGCAGAGGAATGAGGTAAATAGATAAACTTACGCCTTCTTCCGATGGGGGTAAGCAGATACTACATGCCACCTGCTACGGTCCACGTTCATACATCAGGTCATACACACGTCGGTTGCGAGTACTACACAGCTGACCTTTCTGAAGAACCTCATCAATAAGATCAGAGCATGTCCTTCTAGATCGTTGCTTCCCTGCCTACCTGGATCTATATAGGCACACTTGCGTCACCACAAATAGTCTTATTCTTCCATGCTCCCCTGTCAGACGTCACGGCATCATTTACTCCTTTCTCTTTCATATTCCTCACACAATCCATCTATCTTTTCATTGGCCTTCCTCTCCCTCTCCATTCATCTACATTCATGTCAATCACTCTTTTAGTCACATGCGTTTCATCCTTCCTCATTACATGTCCATACCAAGACAAACGATTTCCTTTCAATTTTTCTGTAACCGGCGCCACTTTCAAACTTCCTCTAATATACTCATTCCTTACTTTATCCATTCTTGTCACACCACACATCCATCTCAATATTCTCATTTCCGCTACATGCTATCGTTCCTCAGTCATCATCATAAAGAGTGTAACAAGACCCCCTAACGAAGCAGAAACGCACTTGTTCTCCCCGTCATTGCGATATTTTTTTTTGTTCTAGACCATACCTGGGAACCTTTTAGTTACGGAGAATTGGGGGTCAAAGTTTCAACTTTTTCACAAGTTTTTTTTTTAAATACATGTTTTTAAGATTTTTACTTTATACATCTCCACGAACCCCGTACTATTCAATCCATCCATCAGCACGATGTTTTGAGTGCGTTACCTTGAGTCCTACCGTAAAACGTGATTATTCACCCCAAAAAAAAGTTGTTTCCCAGCAATATTTTTTGCGTAACGTTACTTAGTTTGATGTACAGAATGCTTGGTTGACGGCTTCATGAAGGGTCCGTTAACATCTTGTATAGGCCGAATTTCAGCCGTAAAAAATTAATAAAGTTTGGTACGTAATAACTTAGACACGCCAACCCTAGAAAACTGGGTGTCGTTAATGACAAGTTTGTGGCGACCGGCATGCGCTGCTCAGAGACGTCAGAGATTTGGCGATGGTCCGGGTTGTGAGATGTAGCGGTTAGACTGCAAGCTTATGGGCTAACGGTTGAGGAGCAGACTTATGAGAGAACGGTCCGCGAGTTCGAAAACTACCGGTTGCATTAACATATAACGTAACATCACGCTTGTAATCCTTGAATGGTAAGGCAGAGTTATATAGACGCCTGCATATCAAGCTACTGTACCTTGTTAGGTAATACATAACGAAATGTGGCTGTAGTATTGTACACCCACATTTCGCTATATGTTTTAGTCCCATGTAATAGGGGGTGAGCCTATTGCTACCAACTGGGCACAATTCCAGACTGCTACTGAGAAATTCCTGATTGAGAACATCCAGATTGAAAAACTCAAAAACACTTTGCCCGATCCGGCAATCGAACCCAGGCATTAAATGCATAATTATTTAAAAATTAAAACATTACAAAATTGAATTAGTAATCGTATCATAACATGACTTATGATCAGTTATCAGTTCATTAATATTTTACAATAACAAAAAAATATTAAAAAAAAGCAACTATTCAATTCATTAAAACAGGTACAGAGCATTAAAATAAGGAACGACATGTAATTCATTAAAAAAAAAAAAAACTTTGACTAAAACTAAAATGATGAACGTTGATACACAAAACTAAAATTAAAATACAATAGATATAGAATCGAGTCATGACTCGACTTCCCTGTAACCAATATTGCCGCGTCATCTTCATAAAACCCAGGGGAATCCGTTATTTCCCAGTTTCTTAGAAGAATAGATAAAACTTTAAACAAAACGCATGACCAGTTCTTATTGAGCTCAAGTCGAATGAACGCCAAATCACCGTGTTATCTATACTATTCTATTAATAACATACTAGCATTGTGCCCACGACTTTGTCCTCAAAAATTGTGACAGCTCGGCTAATATGTATGATATAAAAATATAGGTAAACAGTAGTTCTTGAGATTAGCGCGTTCCGCCAAACAAACAAACTCTTCAGCTTTCTAATATTAGTAGTATAGATTTATAGCCAATGAAATTATAAATAAAAAGAGGTAGAAATGGCACTAGCGCGCAAATTGTTGCAGACAAATTCAGACAATTGTCGTAATTTAAGTACTTCAAGTGCAATAGCTATTTCTTTCTGTATCATACGTTCCGTATTATCTATCGCACTCGTAACAACGCAACGATATTTGAACGTAGCGTATCTTTCTTTATATTAACATTGTTTATAGCCTATAGCACTCACGAATAATGTAGCTTTCTGCCAATGAAAGAATTTTTAGAATTGGATCATTAGTTCAGGAGATTTAAGAAAGAAAGAAAGAAAACATACTTATTTGGCCCATGCCACAAGTGCACACAACAAGCACAAAAAAAATATTAAAAAATTAAAAATCTTAAATTTATACAATGTTAAAACAAAACAAAAAAATAAAAAGGAGATAATATTGTGTGTCTTACGGCTGCGACAAATAGGCGTAATATAATAATATTATTATTATCATAATATTACTCGCTACATACAAACTTACAAACAAATTTTACATACTTATAATATTAGTATAGACATATCTAACTACATAGTACATATTACCGCTATTAAATCTGTAGACTCCAGCTAAAATAACTTTTTAAAAGTAATTGTGGGGTCGTTGGTTCCGATTCCTAGATTCGCCAGTATTATGGGGTATTTCCGATTGGTAAGAATTTCTTGGTAGTCGGGATTCGTGCTCAGTTGATGGCAAAAGGCTCGCTCTTGTACATAAATTGCTAGCGAAATGCGACTGTGGAATACGCCTCTGTCTGACCCTTCCGGAAATACAAACTTCATGAAATCTGTAAAACATTATATAAAAAAAAAAAAAAAATTAACGGCTTCCAAAAAATTCGGCTGTATTTTTTATGTTTGTTGTGATTTCTGGTCCGACTTAAATGCAAGATACTTTTTCATATTTTTTTTCATTTTAATTCATTTATTTCAGATATAGTCGATACTTACCTACATTATATAAAAATTGAAAAAAAAAATAACGTATGTATATCGGATAATATTTAAAAAATATATTTTCCTGTATGAGACCACCGCGCGAGCTTCCTCATGTCACATAGGTAAATTGGAGTAGTAATCATGGAGTTATGAGGTATTAGACACTTTCAATTCCGACCTGGGGGGTCGTCCATTAATCACGTGAGGTTTATTAGCAGATTTTTAACCCTCCCCTTCCCAATGGTGATACGTGGTGAGGTTTTAAACTACCCTCCCCCCAATCCAAAATCACGTGTACTTTTTGAAAAATTATCTTTAAAAAAATCAGAATATTCCCAACTAGCATTAATGTGTCCTGTAAACGTCATCTCAATAATTTATATGACGGTCATATAACGTTAAGTCGAGTAAACGTTTCAGTCAGAAAATAGTGATGAGTCGCCATGTTTTGTAAATTATATAACCTTTATATATATATAACCTTTTATTCAACACTTAAAAGTGTTAATAATTAATAAAATTATGGTTTTATAATTAATTAAATAATTAACTATAAAACCGTTATATAACAGTTTGTTATTTATAACAAACTGTTATATAACGATTTTATAGTTAACTATTATAGAATCGTCATAATAGGTCATATATACCACCTTTAAGTAACTTTTAGGTTAAAACGTTATTCTAATATAACACATACGAAAACATGTATAAGACCAATAGTTATATAGATGTCTAAATGCAGTCGCCCAATGTCTATTGGCAATATGGCGGAAATTATTGATGACAATTATGTATTTTATTTTTATAAATAATATTGAAACACCAATATTATGGAGGCCCATTAAAATATTAACGAAGATAATCATACATATCATCGAAAATTTTTTAATTCCCAACTACAAGTCACCGCTCGTCATCTTCCACCACAATAAGCTTTCTTTACATTAAATTAATAAATAAAACATTTGACTTATACTTTTTTTTTAAGTTTTATAACAACACAATAGATTGTCACACAAATTGTCGAGCTTGTACCACAGACCGACCACCAGCATAAGAAAACGTCAATACGATGATATAGTTACATAAGAGTATTACTAGAAACTATTATAAACCTTACTAGTTAAACTTACAATGTCTACGTGATTTTTACTCAACGTTATTGTTGCTGACGCGACTGCAAAACGACCCCTACACGATTAAAATGTTGTATAATTTGCGCCCAAACCCCCGTTATATTTACGTATAAAAAACTATTATAAAACCATTTTAATATTTATTTATTTATTTAAACTTCATGTACAATAGTGATACATAGGCGGACTTAATGCCACAAGGCATTCTCTACCAGTCAACCTTTGGGTTAAATAAGAAAACATTGTGATAGGGTACAAAATAAATATATAAAAATAACTTCTTGCTATCGAGAATTTATATAGGCACTTATAATGATACTAATACTTATATACAAATAAAATAAACTAATACATATTTTAACAAATACCAAAATTAAAAACGAGAAACCTAATAAGGCTGAAAGTTTAGTAAAAAACGTTATTGTACCATTTATATGACATGATTTTGCTACTTGGGTTATCTTTAAATACAGGTAAACAGGTATACGTAATCTAATTTAATTCCAGAAAATTAAGCACAGTGATAAAAATGCCAAGGTCACGCATCGCTTTTCGGTTAAGAAACCGCACGTTCAAGGAAAAAATAAAATCACTTGATATATACTGCACCCCTTCCTCCCACCTAGTGATATTTCGTGATTTTTTCCGAACCCCCTCCACCCCTATTGAGCCTCACGTGATTAATGGATGACCCACTGACGAGCGAATCTGTGAGCACGAATTGTAGTTTCAATTTTTTGACCAGCAAATAAAAAGTCAGGAAGCCCATAATTTGCACCACACACGCTCGTTACATGTACGTAGAACCACAATGTTAATGTTATAGATATAAATAGTATAATATCACAGTTCAGTCGCCGGAATTTTATAAAAAAGCTAAATAAGTACAAAGAAACGGTGGAATGTGTGTTAATTAGCTATTGTTTCGTCATCATTGAGAAAAGTCCTCCATTAGGTACTTGTTAGTCTTATGCGCCGCTGTCTAACCCTTCTGGGATACAGGCGTGATATCCTAATTAGAATGAACGGAAGCCAGCACATCAATCTACCCGAAACTGTCAAATTTTCCTAATCAACCTTGAATTGGAACACAGCATTCTGGGTGTCAAAAGACAAGACAGGGTTCGAAACTCCACGCTGCGTTCCAAAACGGGCATAGTGGACGTTGGCAAGAAGGTTGCTAGGCTAAAATGGGATTGGGTGGGTCACGTCAGCCGCATGCACGATGACCGCTGGGCAAAAGTCTCCACACGATGGTTGCCGGAAGATCACCATCGGAAGATTTGGACGCATACCGCGAGGGCTGGCCCGAAGAGGCACGGGAAAAGAGCAAATGGACGGAAATTGGGTGAGGCCTTTAAGCAGCAGTGGGCCGGTACAGGCTAATAAAAAAAACCTTGAACATAATGCTTTAGCGTTAAAATTGAAAATGTTTTAAATAAATTTGACAAATTGTAGTAGCTTGATATGCTGGTGTCTGTACCTACACCTGTAATATATTGTATACCTACCTACCCGATTGCTGCAAAACGTTGCCGTCTTCCAGTTCCAGGAGTACGTATGACTGCTACATCATCATCCCTGTCGCTGCGCACTCCATCATCACCATGATTCTCCTGCCCTTATCCCGATTCATTTGGGGTCGGCGCAGCAAGTCTTCCATACTTCTCTATTACTCGTCATCTTATCAGACACCTCCTTTCTTGCCATATCATCCTTCACAAAGTCCTTATTTGGTACCCATCCACATTCATACTCAAAACTTTTCCCACAACAATTTCTTCATTCCTCCGCATCACATCCCATACTACGACAACCGATTACCACACAACTTTTCAGTCACCGGCACCACTTTTGAACTTCAGTCCATTACTAGGAATAAGTCTCTAATTCTGCAATCATTCGCCTTAGTTCGTTTCTCATTCAGCTACTACCTACCAGCATCCCTACACAAAGGCGTCGCCAATTGTGGGCCAGAGGCTCGGGATTTTTTAAAGTTCTGGTCTCACAGAATTAGTAAGTACGAAATTAATTGTAGCGTATAGTAGAATCACTGTCAAACTACAGGGTGATCGTTGACGGTGCATCTAAATGCAGTCATACGAACTTATTTCAGCTTTATCTCTAAGACGGCAAGTCATCTGCGCTGCCGCTGGTGTTGCAGATGTCCATATTACCGTAAGGTGGAGCGTCGTCTTTTTTGCCAGCTATATTTCTGAGAGGCCTTTAACTTACCTCACAACTTTTTTATCTACACGTATTATTTTATGTAAATACATAATGATGGTTCACTTATAAGGTTATTGTATCTTATATAAGATCAGTCATCTAATTGCGTCGATAAATTGCGTATTATAATTATAGTAGCTTGCGGGCATTATTATTGCAAAGTTAAATGTGTTTTATTCTTGATAACAGCGCCATCTATGAAACAGTGTTAAGTTAATCAGATTTGTTATATTGGTTGATAATAGATGGCGCTTATAACACTACATAATAATATTTTATTTATTTATATAATAGTACGCACATTACGAATATTTTTTGCTGTCGAAGTGTGTGAAGTAATATTTATGGCGCCATAATTATCGCCACAACAGTGCCAGCTGATGTTGTTGTTACACTATTTTTTTTGTAATTTTTAAATATTTGTCACTATTGTTAGTTAGCTCCTTATATTTATTGATTAAAGATAATTGGCTAGCCTAGAACTAAAGTGGTCTATGTAACATTTATGGCAAAATCTATCTATGAGCATTTTTGTACTTAAAAACAATAAATGAATCCGAGCTCACTAAAATTACATATGGAACCAAGTTATGCATTTAACTATCGTATAAATGTTTAACAGAAACTTAACATACATTCATAAGTACATAGTGATTTCAAACGTGTTTCGTTTGATAACAGAAAATGTTTATTTTGTATCATATACCACTTTAGTTCCAGGTTAGCCAATTATTCTATATGTAATTGTTAATACTTTACAATGTTGTAGCTTAGTTACTGTTTACAGATCTAACTATTTACACAAAATAACTCTAGCTTGAGCATATTTCTCTTTAAGCAGTAGTTAAGTTTTATTGGTTATAGGAAGTTGTCAATTTTTATTATTTTATGATTTGTTTTTGAACTGTTCTTGGCTCCTAAGACAACTTATAATTTTGTTTAGATTTTGATAAGTAGGTCTTTTTACACTTAAAGACTGATTTCGTTTCGTGTCGGGTGGTTTCAGAAACACATTTTGTCCGATTGAAATTACTATAAAAAAAACTATTAGTTTCCTTTTTTAATCGGATTTTGTTACCAATTTAACATTTTATTTTTTTTGCTCGCAACCCTAATTCTTTTTCTGAAATAAAAGTAACCTATGTTAGACCTTATAACATTAGCTATCTGCCAGTAAAAGTCCCGTCAAAATCGGTCTGATCTGAACAATCCTAGCGCACTTTTTTGATGTCACTAAATAAAGGAATTCTACGCAGACAAAGCGTCTCCTCGCGCGTGCTCAAGGATGCGCGAGCGCTCAATTATGCGCAAGCATGCGCTGTCATTCAAGTCACAAAGGCAGCATTCGAGGACAATTGGGAATTCTCCTGGATGGTGCGCGCGTTTACTAACTTTTAATCTTACTGCTTGTGTATCAAGCAGCCAGACCCGGAACAGTTGGACAAATATTAGTTCTCGGAATTAACCCGCGACACAGCGCAGCAACCAATCGCTCAACCACTGCGCCAACCTTGCCGCCTTTTCATCCAGTCTATAGGCAGCTCTAGCTATCTATTTTGTCTAAGGTGCTTGACACCAATCAATGAGCCTCACGAAATTGTGAAACTGAAAAAGTAGACACTTATATGCCAGTGCGAATGGAAGAAAACATTTGAGGCTTATTTTTTTTTTAGTTTAATTTTTTTTATTTAATTTTATGAGTAAAATCTAAAACATTACTTTTATACTATTAAACATACATTTTCTACAATAGTTATAGTTGTTAAAAACACTAATAAATAACTTTTAATAATAGACGTATTAGTACACAGCTGCAGCGCAAATAGAAAAATAATCTAACCATAACAATCATTATGCGACGAACTCAACTCGCTTACAAAATAATATTATTAAATTACCTACATGATACCTACGTATAGGTATGGTATGGTTAGAATGCGGCGCGGCGGCGCTTCCATACCATACGGTCTGCGCGTGAGAGAGACGAAGTAACAACAACATATCGGACCTTCTCGCACGATTCGCAGCGTTCAACTTCTAATAGTTCAAAGTCCAAACAGTCCAGCTTGATGAGCGGCCGTGTGTATGCGTGGTATTATATTATCTGTGGTAATAGTATGTGAATATAATATATAGTAAATACTATAGTAAAAAAAAGGAATGTCTAAATAAAATTTATAATTATTACAAGAGATAATTTGTCATTTAATAATCCATGAGTAAATACAATAAAAATAAATAAAATAAAAAAATATATGTCAATGTTAAGTATAAAAATTCAAAATAATAATAATCAACACACCATTTAAAGTAATTCCAATGTGGAACAATAATATGACGGCTGTCGCTTATCGTCAAGGTACTCATCGACACTGTAGTAGCCGTTCCTCAATAAATATGTCTTCAATTTGTTTTTAAATATGTTTGTGTTACGGGAAGCTTGTTGTTTAGAAATAAAATACATGTGTAAATAAAACTCTATATTAATATAATATAATAATTGTGTCGGTATAATCTGTGCTTGCACGCTCCCGTAATGTCGTCTCCCTCGCTCACGGCTTCAGGCGCTTGTAGTTGGCGAGGTGGCTGTTCAGATGCTGCGCCAGTTGATCGGCTCGAGCGAATGATGCCTGGAAATAGAAATAGTCTAAGTTCAAATTCTTACGTCGCCATCCTCACGTCGAATGTACACTGCGCAGTTTGCGCATGTAGAATTTGATAGTCCCTATATACAATTTAGAGTATCGATGCGGGATGTGGGGAGAGGGTAGATAGTGTTCGAGGCAATAAGAATCTGAACCATACTGCCCGCCCCGTTTTGTGGTCAATATCTAAAAGTGAACGTGATTTTTTGTTGTAGGAAATACATGTGTACGCAAAAACTGACCACAGGTTTTCAAAGGTGTATTCGACGCACGTAGACTACGCACTTGCACAAGTAAGTTGAGCACTTGTGCATGTGAATTGCCCAAGTGCGCATGTAAAATGTACTGGGTATTAACACTGCTCATGAAATGAAGATCGTTTAACATTTAGGAAAGAGAGCATGTGACCCGTGTTTATGTTTCGTAAATTGTGAGGTAGTGTAATATAGTGTCGTGCTACTGTCATTTCAGTTTATTGTGATACTCACCTTATACACGACGCAGCGGTACAACTGCTTAGCGAGGGCGTGGATGTGCATGTGCCGCGTGATCTATCCCGTGCGCGTGCGAGAAGCGCCTGCCGCAATGCGCGCAGGCGTGCGGCAGGCTCACTCGATAGTGTAGTGTGACACTCACCTTACACACGACGCAGCGGTAAAGCTGCTTAGCGTGGTTGTGCATGTGCCGCGTAAGGGAGTGCGCGTGCGAGAAGCGCTTGCCGCATTGCGCGCAGGCGTGCGGCAGGCGCGCGGAGCCGGCCGGTGGCGCGGCGCCGTGCGCACATGCGGCGTGACGCCGCAGCTGGTCGTAGCGCGGGAACGTGAGCCCGCACTGGGGACACCGCCCTGCGGAGAACACGGACATCAGACTCACGTAGTATGGTGCTACACAAAGCAGACTTTATGACAGAGCATTATGTCCCAGTCGCTGACCGCTTTGTTTACTGGCATGTCAGAAATGTAAAACGATCAAATAACTGCACGAAAAGAACTTCCCGTCCAGTCCTGCCCCTGATAAACGTTTTATACATGTTCTCCACATCGTATAATCGCAGGATTTGCAGAACGATGCATCCATTCATCGCATGCATTAGATAACTCGACCAAATCGACAAATGAACCTTTCACGTAAAAGTAGTTTTTGCGTTAATTCAGAGAATATCGCGTCATGAGAAATAATTGACGAAACAAGAGTGTGTTTGCAAAAGACAGACTAAACTTCACAGGTTGAGTTTCAGTTTGAACCACATTGTGCAAGTCGTGGTTTATTTTTACCTGACTACGGAAATACTAAAAGAGGGTTCTGATTTTAATGTTTACATGCGCAACATCTATTACCACATGCTCAAGAGTTCCTTTTCTCTAGAAATTTCTCCTGCATCTTATGTATGCAGACCGGTTGTTTCGGATCTGACCGATTGCGCATGTATTGTGGCATGATAAGTTCACATGCGCAAACACTCAAACGTCAAAAATCCGTACATAATGACAATCGCGTTAATTTCGACTACATAACAAAACCATCAGTTATGAAAAAGGCTTTAAATTTTTTATAGTTTTAACAAAGGACACTAAAAAAAATACATAATCCTCCATTTTTTTTTTTTTTTTTTACCCACACGAGAGTTACATTACAGTTATCTTCTGCTAAGGAAAACTTGTTGAACAAATGCAAAATAATTTACTGAGTGTGGTAATGCTGAAAATGAAGCCAAAATCGATATATAGGATTCAAAACCCAACAATTATTGAATTTTAAGTCGTGGGTGTATTTTTTATGACTTTTAATGCTACTTTCTAAAATAAAATATAAAAATTCAAGATGGCTGCCAAAAGAAAAAATATTTTCTCTGTGCAAAGAGACGCTTCTATTCGTTCTAATGACGACAGCAAGGACAACGGTCAAGAGTCCAAGATAGCTTCTACAAGAATTTGAAATAAGCTCATAGAAGTAAAAAATAAACTTCATTCTTACCAGCTCGTTCATCCGCGGTGTGAGTACGATCATGCGCAGCTAGCTCCGCGTCGTCTTCGAAGCATTTGCGGCAAACTTCGCACCGAACTGTCATGGCGCCGCGGTGCGCTTCCGCTCTGGGGATGAAATAGCGATTTGAGAAAAAGAATTAAGTTTTGCCAGTCAATTAACTTTTTAGAAACACGTCCAATGTTGGCTTTGGCCGGTAATCACGCCACGATTTTGCTTGGCAAAACTGATTCCTAGATCTATCGGGCTTGAAGTCAGACTCATAAGTAACAGTAGTTGACAGTCAAATGCCAATTTAAAGAAAAGACTACGATCTTATTCCACAAAAGAACACGGTCTATTCAGTAGACCATCACAGTTCCTACTCACTTGTGTTCTGTTCGCGTTGGTTTTTGAACGATCGTCAATCTATTGACTAAACCAATTTAAATTCGCATAGATTTTCGCGTGTGTAGACCGTGATCTTATTCCTCAAAAGACTGTAGTCTAAGACCATTACAAATACTTATTCAAGTATGTTCGTACAGTTTCCTACTTAGGTAGACCGTACTGCCGTCGCGGTCCTGACAGTTAATGAGTAGACCTCCGTCTTTTACTGAGTAGACCCAGGTCTGGGGAGAGTATGCTCATTCTTATTCATAAAAATTTGCAATAATATAGCTTATGTACAATGGCGAGCTTAACCCAGAAATAGGTTTTCTTACAGCAAACCTAATTTCGATTGCGAGATTTGAAAGAAAAAGATACTCGGTAGTCTTTCTGAGTACAGTCTTGCGTGACAGTTCCCTCTAAGAAGTCTACGGTCTTCCGATAAGTAGACCATAGTCTACTCAGTAGTCTATCGTTATTCATATTACTTGTGTTTCCGTACTTTATCCCGTCGGTTAAATGTTTCACTGCAATTGTCAATCTCGTATCTGTCGGAGGAACGAGCGCGCGACCACGAAATGCCGCCACCCTGGCTCAGTAGACCTCGGTATGTTCCTGAGTATACCTAGGTCTTCTCTTAAGAAGACCACTGTCTTCTCCTAAGTAGACCATCCTAATTCATTCTCTCACTTACATTCTCATACTGTTCTCGCGTGAGTAAACGAAAGAATTTAGAGGAAAAGACCGCGGTCTACTCACTTG
This sequence comes from Noctua janthina, assembly GCA_963576755.1. Lineage (NCBI taxonomy): Eukaryota > Metazoa > Arthropoda > Insecta > Lepidoptera > Noctuidae > Noctua > Noctua janthina. The sequence goes on from OY755077.1 coordinate 1,181,818, forward strand.
TGTTCCCATAGTTTCTCCCGCCGGTTGAACGTTTCGCTGCAACAGTCGCACTCATATCGGTCGGAAGACCGCGCGCGCGACCGCGAGTTGCCGCCGCCGCGGTTCTGATGCACGCGGCGATGGATTCTGCGGAAAGAAGAGGAAGGTAAGTAGAGAGTTCCAAGATCAAACATTGATAAGGGTTAAGACGTTGTGTATTTGCGACGATTTTTTTAAGGTGCAGTAGCTAAATTCAATATGTTGTATATGTAATAATTTAATATGTTCATTTTCTTATTTACGCCAGTAGTTACATACTATCAATGGGAAAAGATTTCTGATAAATGGGCTCATTAATCAGAAATTAATCGTTTTGGAACATTAAAAAGACATTCATCGTTTCCGTTTCCAAATAAGGTAGAAAAATTTACTCTTTTGGTCGATGGAAACATCCTTTATTTGCTTCTTAAAACACCGTGGTCTACTCCTAAAATGACCACAATTTATACTAAATTATCATCTTCAAAACTACCTTAATCGATGACTGGAAATACCTTAGTATACTAAAAGAGACCATGGTGGTCTACTAATGAAAACATCGTGGTCTGCTTTTAAAAAGATATACTTCTGAAAAGAACACGGTCTACTTCTGATAAGACCATGGTCTACTTATGAAAAGACCCTGTTCTATTACTGAAAAGACTACGGTCTACGACTGAAAAGACCTCAAAATTTACTCACTTGAGTGTCACCCTCGTAGAATACCACTTAGAACAGATGTGACATTGGAAGCTTTTGTCAGCGGACTCATTCTCCGACTCGCTGATCTCGTCGTGCGACACCGGCGCTCCAGGGTCCGCAGCCCGTTCAGGATCCGAGTCGTCGCTGTCGGAAGCCGGGCCACTGTACGACCATGCGCCGAACGACCTGTGGATGTGAAGACCATCAGTTTTGACGGGTTAAGTTGTTGGTTGTAAAGGATGACGGATTTCTAACCTTTTGAACGCCAGGGCATAAAACGCACGCAGTGCCCCACATATTTGTGTCGTGCTTGCTTGTCACGTATGTATATGTGAGAATGGCGTTTAAAAGGTTAATATGATAGAAGTTCTGGATCCAATATAATAATATTTATTTATTTATTTAAACTTCATGTACAATAGTGGTACATAGGCGGACTTAATGCCACAAGGCATTCTCTACCAGTCAACCTTTGGGTTAAATAAGAAAACATTGTGAAAGGGTACAAAATAAATATATAAAAAAAAATATATATATAGGCAGTTATAACGATACTAATACTTATATACAAATAAAATAAACTAATACATATTTTAACAAATACCAAAATTAAAAACGAGAAACCTAATAATAATTACCATGGCTCGACTTCTAATAGAGAGAGAGAGAGAGCTATTTATTTTGACTTAAATAGTGGTTACGCACTTTTCTTTAATAATAATCACTTTGCCGAGTCATTGAGTGACAGGGAGGCACTCTACAAAAGAGTTTCATTTTTCTGTTATAAATCTCGACGTGTCCCGAGGCAGTCTTTCTGCCCGGGTGTTTCCACTGCGAGGATCGTCCGGAGGACACGGTGGAACACACCGTGGAGGTCTGCCCCGCTTGGGCGGAGCACCGCCGTGTCCTCATAGCGGCGATTGGCGGCGGCGATCTCTCGCGTCCGGCCTTGGTTCAAGCCATGGTCCGGAGCGAGAGAGAATGGGAAGCCGTCACCTCCTTCTGCGAAGCAGTCATGCTAGTGAAGGAGGTGGCAGGACGTGAGAGGGAAAGAACCTCACGTCCCAGCCGCCGCGGGAGACGCCCTGGGCGTCGGGGGTCACGTGGTGGCTTCCGACCACCGTAGGCGCTGGCCTGTGGACGGCGAGTTATGGGCTAGCTCGCCGTCCGGCCGTCTTATGACGACAGGCTGTGTCGACGGCGCGTTCGTGTTCCACGCGCGCCTCAAAGAGATGTCAGCAATCAAGTAGGGGTCCGCATGGGCCGACGCCTGCCAGGGCTGCGGGACTGTTCGAAAGAGATACCGTGGCCCTGGAACACGAAGGGCAAGGAAGGAACATGGATGGGTTTTAGTCAGTACAAGTCTGACACTCCCCTCCGCTCCGCCCAGAGTGGGGGGGGTCATTTGATGATTTCCCATCCGGAAAAAAAAAAAAAAAAAAAAAAGGCAGTCTTTCTGGGTTATTTTAGCAACATTAAAAAAAATATTTTCTGTCCCGGCCAATAAAAAAATACATCAACTTATCGGATTTATTCTAAACTGAGACTTTATAGAAATACACCTCAATTTACAAAATTCGTGTGAAAGTACACAAGTGGCGTGATTGCAGCATTTGGCAAAAAAGTCGAGTGGGCACTGAGAGTAAGGTAGTACGACCTCACCTATCATCCTCATTAGTATTATGGTTGACCGCGGGCGCCGGGTTTTCAGTCTTGGGTATCTCGTCGCCAGATTCTGACTCAGAGTCAGAACTGTCTGATGAACTCGAGGAATCGGAGCTCGATGATGTGCTTGATCCTGAGCTGGAACTGCCTGGGGGGAGAAAATGATGGTCAGGTGAGGAGTTGGAGAAGTAAACTGCAGGTTTATGATTTTTTTAACAAGCTAGCTTGATTGAAAAAAAAACACAATGGTGGTTAAAGTTATCTTGGAGGTAGTGAAGCCATTAGTTTTCGCACTTTATTTTAATTTTTCTAGCGACGTCTTGAGCCCTGAAACTTTTTCCTTGTAGTTGCTATAGACCGACCGCTTTAATGAGTCCTTGCGAAGGTATCAATTTAAATGGAATATTCTGAAGGTTGATCACGTATTGGTTCAATTAGTATCGTAATACCTACGTGGATTATGGTTATTTTAAAGCAAATAACCTGTGGGATATTGTTAGGACTTTGTGGACGCTTAATGTGCCTTTGATAGGGCAAGGCGGAGGACTCATTAAAGCGGTCTGTCTATAGTTATTTTATCATGCGCTCAAGGCAGTGCTCTCTAAAAGTTGGCAACATTGCAAATAGCTCGTCTAATTTGCCAACTTTAAGAAATATGGAATGTCATAGTTTAACAATCGGTGTAAAAAGACCGTTAACGAAGACGAAAGGCACTTGTTGTCCCCGTCATTAAAATATTTTTTTTGTTCTAGACCATACCTGGGAAACTTCTAGTTACGGAGATATTGGGGATCAAAGTTCCAACTTTTTTTTAAATACACGTTTTTAATATTATACCTTTACTTTAAATATCTCCATAACCCTTGTAATATTCAATGAATTCATCAGCACAATGTTTTGATTTAGTTCTACCGCAAACCTTGATTTTTCACCCCAAAAAAAGTCGTTTCCCAGCAACAATTTTTGCGTAGAGTTACTTAGTTTGATGTACAGAATGCTTGGTTGACGGCTTCGTTAAGGGTCTGTTTACACCTTGTATAGTGCGTCATGTTCCTTTTTTTTGTGAAATTTGTTTCGTAAAGACAAGCTTGTTGCGTGAGTTTCGAACCATGACGCACTGTAGTCAGGTTACACTTAAAAATCAACTTACTGCTGCGAGTGTTCCGGGACGCGGAAGTGCCTTGAGAGGGTGCCGCACGACGCTCTGTTGACGAGGGTAACTATTTGTGAACATTGAACATACAGGACATCACGCAAGCTCCCCTAGGGGGAAACAGTGAACTACTTATACGTCTACATGCGCCTCGTGGTCGTGGCCGCGTAGCTCGCGAAACCCACGAGTTGGTCATTATAAAACTTGTCTCTACCTCTAAGATTCTGAAATTTAATTTTTCTAAAATTGAAAAGGACAGAATGCTTCTCATAACAGTTTAATGTCTGTTACACACCGAACATCAAACTAACTACAGAAAATAAAGGAAGACTAATAACCTGGTATTTGAAAAGCTAAGCCATCACTTAATTTATTGATAATTCATGTCTATGTAATTATGGCCGTGCCTCAGAAAGCACGTTAAGCCGTTGGTCCCGGCTGTCATTTATAAATCATTGACAGTCGTTACAGGTACTCAGTGACCCGAAAGTCTGACAACCAGTTTTACCGAAGCTATCGTAATACCCAGTGCTAACTGGGTTGTGGAGGTCAGATAGGCAGTCGCTTCATGTAAAATACTTTTATTCTGCCGACCCCAAGATTGTTGGAAAAAGGCTAGGCAGATGATTATTATGCTTTCAAAAACCAGGTTAAAAAAAGCCAAAATGAGCATCGCAGTGCAAACATAGTTTTATTAAACAACGAAACCATGGCTCACCAGATCCAGAGCTACTGCTGTCGGAGTCAGAATTGGAACTGTCCTCCAACTTCTCCACCCTCGTCTCCATCTCTTTGACCGAAGCACATCCTGCAACAATATTCATTATGAAGAGAGGAAAACAAAATGTATTTGTTTTTTTTTCATTGTGTTCTGGGGAAAAGCTGAAATAAAATACAGAGTGGAAGGAACACCGACGCTAAAACGCTTACCACGTGTTCAGTACACCATTCTGAGCGCTCACTAGGAAATTTTTCGGCGGTAACTAAAAAAGAACAGCTGTTTCCTACAAACCAGCGCATTGTTGCATGTTTGTCCGTCTTTTACAGACTGTACTTCGATGAGTGTGTCCAAGAGCTCCACGAGCTCATTCCACTCTCTCCCTCTTCCATCACGAGCCCAGACAGCATGAATAACACTTTGTCCCAACACCAATTTGTCTCGTCTGTTCGACCACCGTATGTCACTACGGGGATCCAACAGAATATCAGCATCAGGTATCCCTAACACATGCTGAGCTGGACACCTTTGGTGCAACTTTAAGACGCACACCGCACCTTGTATACTCGTTATTTTTTTTGAGTATGTCATGTGGTTTTACTATATTTTTTTAACTACATACATACCTTGTTTTTTATTTGTTTATATTCTTGTGATTTGTTATCATTTAATTGTGCGTCGGTGTGTTGTGATGTCTTTTGAGTTCACTGAGTAAGTGTTTTATCTATCTATCTACAAGTTACCACCCATACCTTGTCTAAGTCAGTAGCGAAGGGTCAATTTTTTTAAGAGGTAAGCCGGAATTCTTTTCTTTAATTTGATTTAATAATTTATCTTTGGAATACTGATTATGCCCGTTTTCAAAGGGAATCCGGTAGGAATCGAGTTGTATGGAACCTTCGCCACTGGTCTTAGTTCCACATATTCGCACGAAGCGCTTTGCTACATCATTTATTATGCGCACAGCCAAGGAGTGGAATTCCCTGCCTGCGTCGGTGTTCCCAAGTTCATATGACTTCAATCTATTCAAGTCGCGAGTGAATAGGTTTATTTTGGGTTCGCTCGTTCCATCGTCGACCTCATCTACAGAGATGAGGTCGACGATGACCAACAACAGAGTCAACTTGAGTCAACTTTTGACCTCAGTCTTATTTTATGTATGATTTTTACAATTTGACATTTTAATTTGTTATGAATAATTAATTTTTTTTTGTTTTGAATTTTATGTGTATAATTTGACATGTTCCTATCTTAATTTCTTATGTTTGACTTTATCTTTTTATCTTTTGAGTGTTAAATGTAATTTTATTTTCTACATAATTTGAATTTGACATTTCTCTAAATTTGTGCCCTTTTGGTTTTTTTATTTTTTATTTATTGTGCTAGAGGGAAAATAATAATAATTAGGTAGTAATAATGTTAATTCTATCGAACAGTAAATTTCTGTGTGATTATTGTATGCCCTACGGGCGGGACATAGCTGATCAAAATTTTCAACTATTTAAGAACTTGTACCTACCTATGATCCACAATCAAATATTATGAATATGAATATGAATATTATCCTAAGGACAGCCTCAGGATAATATTAAAAAAAACTACACGGTCAAAATGTATGGAACAGCTGTTTTTTTTTAAATTACCTATGTAAAATTTCTATGTTGGGGGCTCAGAATGATGTACTGAATACATGGTAACCGTTTTAGCTTCCGTGTCCCTTCCACCGCTTTCAAAAAAGTAAAATGACGAGGTTTTAGTACGACTATCGCACTCTGGGTGGTCAGCCCCATTACCAACCTGACTCGCTAATCTTTATACTACACGATTATTCCGAGGGTCTACCGGAGTCCTATCTTCTTGATTCTTCTTTTTCTGATAGCTAAAGGCTCCTAACACATCCTTCTGAACATCGGCTCCGCTCTTCTTTTGACAAAAGTATAAAAAAAATCCCATTTTATTCTAATTTTTTTTTTAGCAATGACGCCAATGTCTATCAAATGTTTAACTGATTTAAACTGAAACTTGATTACATTGGACATGTCATTGATATGACCAGAATTTGTCGAAAAAAAAAAAACTATGAAAAACAAAGTTATTTCTGCGAATATAATCTAATAAAATTTCTCAAAAACTCATCGTTTATTTAGCCTTCTGTCAAATATGTTGGGTTCGGCTTCCAGTCTAACCGGATGCAGCTGCATACCAGTATTTTACATGAAGCGACTGCCTATCTGACCTCCACAACCCAGTTAGTACTGGGTAATACGATAGCCCTTGGTAAGACTGATAGGCAGTCGGTCCATGTAAAATACTGGTATTCAGCTGCATCCGGTTAGACTGGAAGCCGACTCCAACATAATTGGGAAAAGGCTAGGCAGATGATGAATGATTTGAAAATCCGAGCAAGCTTATTTGTGTCTAAAAAATATTTTTTATTAAAACAGATTCTAAAACTACCTAAAATATTCAATAATAAAAATAAACGTGATTCTGGGTGGGGGGAAGATGGGTTACCTATAACCTCACGACGTGTCACGAACGGGAAGGCGGGGTTTTAAAAGTGAAGAAAGACCCTAAGACTCAGAAACAATTTAACCAATGTTGTCAACAACCCAGTTTTCCTTCGAACGCTGTTTAAACGTGCAGTTTTTTACGTGTAAGTTAGTCGACAAAACTCCTAATTCAAATACTCGCACATACGGAAAAAAAGAATCTCTAAAGATCCCCATCGTTCATGGTCGGCTCAGCCCTCATGTGCGTATGCGCCGTCCCCCCACAGACAATGGCCCACTGCACCATCTAGCATCACCTGAGCTCTTGATGATCTGTGAGCGGGGTTCGCGTGGCTAAGTTTTGTGCTAAACATTTTTGCCATCGATACGCTAAGAATACTTGTACATACATAAAAATTGAATGAGACATAAACTGACCTTCGGAGCTCCTGACGGACAAGACCTCGTCATCGTCACCTCTTCGCTGCGAGTCGTGCGGCTTTTTGAAGTTAGCGGCCAGCAAGTGAGTGTCGTATAGATCGTCCTGGGGACAATTGTAGATTTAGGCACGCTTGTACCACCACACCGATTACTAAATATATTTTGGGCAAAATCGCAAATTATGTGAAGGAAAACATCGTGAGGAAATCGGCATGTCGTAGAACCAAAAATTCGAAGACATGTGACATCTACCAACCCGCACTGGGCCCGCGTGGTGGATTATAGCCCTTTCCCTCTCATAGAGAGGAGGCCTGCGTCCCAGCAGTGGGAACATTAATAGACTGATTATGCTATGCATCATCATCTGCCTAGCCTTTTCCCAACTATATTGGGGTCGGCTTCCAGTCTAACCGGATGCAGCTGAATACCAGTATTTTACATGGAGCGACTGCCTATCTGACCTCCACAACCCAGTCAGTACTGGGTAATACGATACCCCTTGGTAAGACTGGTTGTCAGACTTTTTTGGCCACTGACTGCCTAACGACTGTCAAAGATCTACAAATGACAGCCGGGACCAACGGCTTAACGTGCTTTCCGAGGCACGGAGGAAACTCGGTATGTAATGGGCGGTCACCCATCCACAGACTAACCTAGGCAAGCACGGCTTAACCTAAAGATCGACCCGAGCGGCTGTTATTATTTAGCCACGAGCTCCTCTATGCTATGCATGCTATGAAAATATTTTATTTCACAGGCAGTGCCCATCTAGGGGCACTTATAAAACGTCGCCAAAAAGGTGCACGGTTCGGGTTGGTCGTTTCCCATGGAGAAGAACCGGCAAGAAACTCCATGGTTACTCTTTTCAAATCATTCGGCATTACAATATTATCATTATTACAGCATTTGTACTTAAGTATGGGGGGACAGCGTAGGCCCGACAATTTACAAGTCGTTGCTTACTACACAAAAGATGTAAAACAAAATAAAAAGTTAACAAGCAGCTGGGAATCTACAAAGCCTACAATTGTGCAGCTACTGAACCTAGGAAATGATCTAGATTTATCCAAAATACTAACCTTATCAATATTAGCGTACTTCTCGTGAATGTGTCTCAGCGCTCGCAGGTTCTCGTCCAAACTCAGCGAGTCTGATGCTTGACTTGGTGAGCCTAGGACAAAATAATTAATTATTAACTATACATTTCTACGGCGCGTTCGTGTTCCACGCGCGCCTCAAAGAGATGTCAGCAACTATGTAGGGGTCCGCATGGGCCGATGCCTGCCAGGGCTGCGGGAATGTTCGAAAGAGATACCGTGGCCCTGGAACACAAAGGGCAGAGAAGGAACATGGATGGGTTTTAGTCAGTACAAGTCTGACACTCCCTTCCGCTCCGCCCAGAGTGGTGGGGGGGGTCATTTGTTGACAACCCATACATAAGCTATACATTTCTCGTGTAAACTGACCTAGAATTGTCTAGCTTTCTGTATAGTCGAGGAAGAAAAACGTTAAGCATCTAAAAAGCAGTTTTTAGGGTTCCGTTGCCTAATGGCAAAAGCGGAAAACTTATAGATTCGTCATGTCTGTCTGTCTGTATGTCACAGCCACTTAATTCCGAAACGATTAGGACTACACAGTTGAAACTTGGTAGGTAGGTGTATTCTGTGAACCTATACTGTGAATTTTAATACAAAAATTAAAAAAACATGTAACTGAAATTAAAAAAAAAAATCATCAAACCTATACGTGCGGGGTGTCTACAGATAGGTCTTTAAAAATTACATTGAGTTGGGCTATAAAATCAGACAATTTGCCAAATTAATTCCCCCGCCCTAACATGAGGATGGTGATGGTGGTGGTAAGACTTACCCAGATCCGGCTCATCATCGCTATCCAATGTGATCGGTTCAGAGTTGACTGGCATCAGATTATTTCTTACGCGAATCTCTGGAAATGGACCAAATAATATTAAATAAAGTTTTTATAACGTACCTTTAACGAAGCCAAAAGGCACTTTTTCGTCCCGTCATATTTTTTTATTTGGGCCATACCTGGGAACCTTTTAGTTACAAAGATATTGTTTGTTTACTATAAATACCTCCATAATCCATGTACTATTAAATGCATCCATTGATACATCAGGTCAATGTTTTGAGTTGATTGGGCCCTTCACATAGCCGTCAACCAAGCATTCTGTACATCAAACTAAGTAACTTTACGCAAAAATTATTGCTGGGAAACGACTTTTATTGGTGTAAAAATTACGTTTTACGGTAGGACTCGATGTAACGCACTCAAAACATTGTGCTGATGGATGCATTGAATAGTACGGGGGCCGTGGAGGTGTTTAAAGTAAAGTTATATCATTAAAAACTTGTATTAAAAAAACATATGAAAAAGTTGTAACTTTGACCCCCAATATCTCCGTAACTAGAAGGTTCCCAGGTATGGTCTAGAACAAAAAAATGATCGCAAAGACGGGGAGAACAAGTGCCTTTCGGCTTCGTTAAGGGTATTTTTACAGCTTGTATTAGTGTTTGTTGTTAAAATAATAAAACTCACTAGGTTGTTGTTGCTGCTTGCTAGCTGCGAGCTGGTCCACCTTCCGTGGTCTACCTCGCTTGCCCTTCACGCGCTCCGTCGAAGGGGCCTGGACAAGAATAACTTGATTTTAATACAGTTTTATCCACCTTTTGGGAACATAACATACAATCGCGCCTGTAATCCCCGAAGGATTAAGCTTTGGGGGTGTGAAGATCAGGGTGTAAAGTTCTTCATCCCTCATAGAAAAGGGAGGATCCTTCGACCAGACGGGTGTTGTGTCTGGTAACATACTGCCCAACAGCTCGAGGTTTCTTCTACAGGGTTATTTGTAAAACACCAACAACCTCGCATGAGTAGATAACTAACATCATAAACAACAACATTTGTTCTACGACTTTTCCGAAAACAGACAAAAAAAATTCAACTCTCCATACATATGTCCGAACAGCTGATCGAGTTTTGTATGAAAAGTCGTTTTTTTTTTTTGTCTGTTTTCGGAAAAGCCGTAGAACAAATGTTGTTGTTTATGATGTTAGTAATCTACTCCTGCGAGGTTGTTGGTGTTTAATAAATAACCCTGTATAGTCTTAAGTCGCGGATAACTTTACTTGCGCGATGTAGGATTTACATGTATTTAGTTCATCGTCTTTGTCATAGATGGCGCTGTAGTAATTTTTTTTCTATGTTGCTGTAGTACTCTTAGTAGTGCCGCTACAAGGCAGAGGTGTGCCTAATAGTACAACCACATATCGCCAGTTAAGTTTAATACCTGCGCACCTGTGCACGGTCAACAATACGGAACAGCAGTTTTTTTTTTTAAATTACTAATGAAATTTTCTTGCCCTGTATAGTGTCAAGTGTAGACGCACACACAGCTGACCTGCCTCTTTCCTCACTCTTAAAGTCATTTCTGAGGCACAGGGTGTCAGATCACCAAAACCTAGACCGGTCTGCTGCTAGAAAAATCCAATATCGTTTTATCCGAGCTGGGATTCGAACTCAGGACTCCAAGTTCACATAGATTCTAAAACAATGATATTACTCACCGCGTCTTTCTTAGCGCTCGGCGTCCTCTTAGTATATTTTCTCTTGGTCCGCGGTGTTGTCTCCCCGGCAGATGACGAGGCAGCAGAATCTGTAATGTAAGTTCAACTGTGTAGTCTGCGTAAAGATAAAATTCTCAAGAGGCTCTGGAAGAGTAGACACGATAATCTAGCAAGAAGGTTGTCATGCATCTGATTTAGCCTCATTTCAGTAATCGGCTCGGATCTTAAGTGCTGACCCGCGCAGTAGTGAATTATTGGGTCTCCTTGGTGATTAGCCACAAGTTCACAAAGTGATCCCCACTCAGTCGCCGAGCCCTCAAGAACCGTGTCGATATCTGCACAGGCGTACGTTAACGCGTAAATTGCGCCGCTCAAAATAAGACAAACGAATTTTCGTCACGTGTTAAATAGGCGTAGTAAACTATTTTAAAACTGCTACTATATTTCGTGCGGTCGACCAATATTTCGTTAGGTCAGATAGTAGAATAATAATAAAAGTATTTCTGACCGAATTTCAGTCGTGGCGTCAATCTCAGCGGATAAGCCATTGAAGCGTGAGATATATGAGCAACTATCGATCGGAGTCGACAAATCCCTTCTACCATCAATCGATAGTATCGATCGACGATTGATCGATTGGTGTGGTAACACCCTTACGTTTCGTAGCAATCAATAAATATCGAGAGATCGAAGACGATTCATCGCAATCTAATTGCACCTTAGTTTCAGTTCCTGTTGTTTGTTGTAAGCGGCGTAAATTACGCTATTCTAGCCCAGTGTGGCAGACAACTGCTCCCAAAAGCAAAGCAACACATGACTTGTCTAAATACGCTCAGATGAAGATGACATGCAACATAAAACACTATAAAAAACACTGGTCAAGAATAGACGTATTAAATCGTGTACCACTAAAGGCAATAGAATTTAAGGTGACAAAATATTCTAAAGTGTCACGTTTCCGAGATATGAACTATCTTAGTTAAAGTTCCATTCACTGATGACATCTTCAGCACAACTTTGATTTGATCAGCCACGCATAAAACTGTCACGTATAACATCTATATCAAACGATAACTGCCATCAATATATACAAGTTATGTGTGAAACAAAATGTTCTAAAGTGTCACGTTTCCGAGATATAAGCTGTCAAAGTTGTGCTCAATATGCCATCAGTGAATTCAACTTTGATAGCTCATAACTCGGAAACGTGACACTTTAGAACATTTTGCCTCAAACAAAACTTGTTGGTATTGGTACAAACTATCGATTAATATAGATGTTATGCGTCTTCGAAAAAAAAGATGGCGGAAGTTAGGCCGGTCAGGCTTCATACAAAAACCTTCCAAGCCCTTTGTTTAGCGTTAAACATAGTTTGTGATTTGTGGAAGTGGCCTTTGAATCAGAAAGCAGAACCTTTATTAAATTTGTTTTGTTGATGGCAATAGGCCCGCCCCTAACCTATTACATGGGACTTAAACATAACTGGCGGAATGAGCGTAACCCTTCGGAGATTACAAGGCGTGATGTTATATTATTGATATCGGTACCTACCTGATTTCTGTCAGTCCTTAAAAAGATTTATAAAAAAATATGTAGATTACGAAAATATTAAAAAAAAACAGGTCGCAAAACTAACTACTACCATGCATTTTGAAATAATTACTACCTACCTACCTATTAAATATTTTATACAATAATATAATTATGAATACACAAGTTTTTTTTAATAAATACAAAAGTACACGTTTCGTAGACACAAAAACAACATTTATTCAAAAATAGATAAGCCTCAATCTACCATTTCATGCGGAATTTATTTCAACCTGCTCGCAATAAGAATAAATAACGATATACATCAAAATATTTATTAAAATTTTGATAAGTCAAAACCTAAATACACCGTCATATGAAATGTACCGCCAGCGACACTAGTAGTTCGTTCCCGTAATTTACTATCTCAAAGCAGCCGAGCCCGCGGGCAAGAGGCTAGTTTGAAAATAAATTAGGTATCTAGAGTATATTCTAAATTAGAGTCCCGAGTGAGCGCAAGGACGGATTCAAAGTACGTCACTCGAACTGATACGGCGGGTTGACTGAACCCGCGATCATGGCGCTTGCAACAGCGCCGAAATATCGGGAGCTCAAAATAATGAACAATCACGGAAGATATCCCGTAAGTGACAGTATAAGTTTAGTTGTAAACCGTGAAAGCTTAAAACAGTGTTACGTCACTCGAGCTTAAAATAGTGTTGCTCCCAAGGTGGACCCTCACTTATTTTCTCGAAGTGCAACTAATGAATAAGAATAGTTCGTTTATTTATTTCCATATAATAAGGAACAATTAGACACAACATGGCGATAAAAATGCTATTAAATAAACTTCAAAAACAATAAATATATTTTGCTGACGGTACCAAAACGGCATAAAGACGCTGAGCTAGTTTGTTCTACCCACACAAGCCTAACTACTTCCATGCATCCATTATTAACTTGTGTACGAAGTAGCCATCTTGGATTTTTGACATCTATTGTTAAGATTCTAAAGCTTCGTTTACCAATTCGGCTAAGCCCTAAATAATTTATCTGTCAAATTATTTCATACAGATTCTTGTTCTAAATGTTTTAATTTACTTGTTAGATATTCCATAGGAAATAGAGTTTTTTTTATTAAGATAACATTATCTACACAAGAAATTATTACTATTTATATGCTCTAAGAATATCAGGAATGATACTAAATTCTGTATCGTGTCGGTTCAACCATAGAAAAAATTAAGGAACAAATTATTTTATTGAAAAGTCCAGATTGCATTTATTATTATAAACTGACATAGTTACTAACACTATTTATCAATTTATTATTAGCACCATGATCACCGTTTCTCGGTGAACGGTGCTTGCAACAGTGCCGAAAAGGGATGTTGCCTGAGTAAAAAAAAAATTATTCTATTTGGTCCGTCAGTTAGATTATCGAAAAATATTCGATACGTATTTTTTGTTTTATCAAATCGATAAAAATTGACGAAGATAAAACGCATCAAAGATGTGGGGGCTTGTGACTTCACTTTCCGGCAAAAAGTGTACCGAAATGTGACGTCACACGAATTTTCGACGCACTGTATCGTCTTCATAATTATTTTGTTTACGTGAAAAAAGAGAAAATACGTGTCCAATATTTTTTGAAAATCAATCTGACGGACGAATTGGATTTTTTTGGTAATCTACCCTAATATCGGGAACTCAAAATGAAAAGTAAACATGGTAAACATCCAGTTTTTAGTGTTATTGACAGTATTTATTCTAAATTGTAGCTGTCATGTTTGAAAAAAAAATGAACTGACGTTTTTTTTTTTTTATTTTCGATCTGTAATATTTTGGCGCTTGAAAAACAGGGAGTGTTGTTGCTGAACATTAGCGACACTGTTTTTGCAAGTTATTTTTCCGTTCCGTTTTACTTTTAGCAAATTTATTTCGATTAAAATTGCTTCTTCGCTTTATTACGCTAGATTGTAATATAATGAACAAATATTAAAAAAAGAGTTATTTTTCCCTAACAATAGACGTCAAAGTCCCCACTTTACACACAAGCTAAAAGAACCTAAATCACAAAATTTACCTTTTCTCCTAATTAACTTTCGGTTTTCAGCTCGCCTCACTAAAACCTTCCTATCGCCAACCTTTCGGACAGTGTTGCCAATTTTCGCCGGTAATTTCCTCATGGCAACACCCATTTTTTTATTGTTAGCTGGCAACTGTCGTTTTTTGACCCGCGATGACATTTGCAAGGCTGTCTTTGAGATGGGTTTGGCTAGAGACGAATGGGGGTGTTAGTAAGCTGGATGATGCTGTGGCGGAATTGCAAGACTATATCAGCTGAATATATTTGAATTTTTTGTCTTAGAGGCTTTATTAATAAACGCTGGTCAATGTTGGAAGACGTTACAACAAATTATGATTATACCGACAATAATCTAATTAACCGCCGGTGCCCTCGGTCTGGTGTTCGCAACCGCGACTGCTGAGCATGAGGTCCTGGGTTCGATTCCCGGGTCGGGCTTAGTGTTATTGGGTTTTCCTTTTGGATTGGATGGCAACAGGCTCGTCCCTATTACATGGGACTTCAACATAACTGGCGAAATGTACACCTCTGCCTAGCCCTTCGGGGATTACAGGCGTATTGTTATGTTGACTTTAATCAGCGTTTATGAATAAACCCCTGAATGATTCTATAGTGTTGCTCTGCAAGACGACTGCAACCGCGAACCGGAGCGACAGAGCCACCTAATAGCAATGTCATACCGTAGCTTCACAGCTGGTTATTATCTAACCTTATGAAAACGGTGACAGACAGTAATGTCGCAATCTAAGTGTTTTCAAAGAGTTTCGAACCAGATGTGTCGCTGCGGACTGTCATAGGATTAGACTGCCGTTGCTGCAGTGGTATGCGGCAGCGGTCGCATTCGAAAGTGCACATTCACTGCCACCAAGACTCAATTATCAACTTTAAAAATATGTGGTTTAAGTCGATTTTCTTGAGCAGAAAACTCTGATAAAAAGGACCCAGATACACCACGGCAAGATTTAAAATACGGGTCCAAAAGGTTTAGATTTTTAGTGTCTTGCAACTCCGCTTATTTGTTTAGTGACTGCAAAGAAAACAAATATACAAGACTGAGGCAAGAATTCTACAGAAAATAATTTCTTTCAACTTTGAAAGAAATTATATATATATTCTGTAGATCAAAATTAAGTATCCACCTCCTTGAGAAATTCTTGCATATTATTCTTGTTTCAATCTAGCATAGTAATGCAAAAAAATGATCAGTGTTTAGTACATGATTAGTGAAACACTCCAAAATAATAGGTGTAAAAGTTCCCTTAACGAAGCCGAAAGGCACTTGTTCTCCCCGTCACTGCGATCATTTTTTTGTTCTAGACCATACCTGGGAACCTTCTAGTTACGGAGATATTGGGGGTCAAAGTTACAACTTTTTCACAAGTTAACTTTTTAACATTGTAACTTTACTTTAAATACTTCCACGACCCCCGTAAACAATGCATTCATAGCACAATGTTTTAAGTGCGTTACATTGAGTTCTATTGTAAAACGTCACTTTCAACCCAAAAAAACATCGTTTCCCAGCAATATTTTTTGCGTAGAGTTACTTAGTTTGATGTACAGAATGCTTGGTTGACGGCTTCGTGAAGGGTCCGTTTACACCTTGTTATACATTTTTGAGATATTACACACAAGTATAGCCCCCAACATGTTGATCTACAGGATGAGTTTTTAAGATAGAATATTCGATAACATTCCTCCATTACCACCCAGCACAGAATTTTCGATCATGAGATATTATATCACAGTGCACAAGTGTGTGTGCGGACACGGATGCATATAAAACCGAAGTTCAGAGCGATAACCACACACTATAATAAATAAAAATTGGTGAAAAGAGCTATGTGTTCGATTGATTTTCGAGATAATTGAAAATGCATATTGGTTTTTCATTTTCAAAGCTCTAGTTTATTCCAGAATCTAGTTTATCTATTTATTATACTCGGCGAAAGCGTGGCTACTCTCAAATCTTGCTAAGGAATATTATATTATGTCTCATCTCATTTAAACTTATTAAACCCCTCTTTTTTGTCGGGAGTTCAAAAGAAACGCATTGTTTTCGCTACCAAAATTTGCTCTATAGCAAAAGTTATTTATATTCAAAAGAACTTTCACCACCTTGTAGTTTAAAACTATTTTATTTACACCCTATAAACTGTGTCAATGTAAACGATAACTGTCAAATTAGTTCCATGTAGAGGGCGCTGAGTGTTTGACACTTCGAATCAACTGTCATGGAGTTCTTTGCAGAAAACTTTGCCGCCAGATGGCGCTGTGTGCTTTTTCGTGTCACTGATTGGCTTTTCTCACATGTCAAACGCTCAACACCCTCTCGCGGCGAAGCCTCCAGTTAAAAACATAATTTTTATTTAAAACTTACCGCCAGTAGCCCGACGTTTATAATCTCTCTTAGCTTTTCTCTCCAGTGCCTCTGTTAACAAAATAAATGAAGAATGTTAGTATGGAGTAAAAGTGATTAATATTCCTTGGATATTTTTTACAGTTAACGACAAAAATAAATGGTATATCAGTACAGTCGGTGAAAGAAAAGGTTTTTTTTTTAAATAATAGAACACTACACTTGCAGAATGAAAACATGAATGTGATTGCCAGACACTTTGTTCGGTATAGTCATCGTATCGCAAAACACACGAACACTCAGACCCAAAACACAACAACAATTCGTCAAGTCATACAAACATCAACACCGTACGGGAATCGAACCCGAAACTTGTAGGATATGCAGGGCAAGCCCAATTTCATAAAACTGCTATTTTTGCAACGAGAACAGGGGTCATACTCTTATAATATAGTAGAATGGTTTCAAGCTGGCAAAAGAATTGAATGTGAACTAACAAGTTCTCTGTGTTATGATACACGTGCGATATGATATTTAGCGACAACTACACTCGTATCTATAGTCAAGTTAAAGTCATCATCATCTGCCTAGCGTTTTCCCAACTATATCGGGGTCGGCTTCCAGTCTAACCGGATGCAGCTGAATACCAATATTTTACATGGACCGACTGCCTATCTGACCTCCACAGCCCAGTTACTACTGTATACGATACCCCTTGGTACGACTGGTTGTCAGACTTTTTGGGCCACTGACTACCTAACGACTGTCAAAGATCTACAAATGACACCCGGAACCAACGGCTTAACGCGCTTTCCGAGGCACGGAGCAAACTCGGTATGTAATGGGTGGTCACCCTTCCACAGACCAACCTAGGCAAGCACGGCTTAACCTAAAGATCGATCCGAGCGGCTGTTATTATTTAGCCACGAGCTCCTTAAGTTAAAGTAATAACTCGAGTTTAAGTAATTACTCATGCAAACATTTTTATGCAACAGACAAGATTTTTTACGAAGTAAGAACCGTCAAAGAAATCAAAGCTAAGAATTCCATCTTTGAACAGTTCTAACTTCAAGCAATTACTAAACTATTACTATTTTTTTAAAAATTGTATCTTAAATAATGACTATTACTCAAGTAATCACTTTGAATTGGTTTTAGATACGGGTCTAAGTATGGATAGCCATCGTTTACAATTGCGAGTTTATGGTACAATTTCACATTCAATTGTTTCGCTTAGATCAAGCGATTTGACTATAGCAATATCATATTAATGTCACTTCAGTGTGAAAAAGAGACAGAGCTATACAGGACGTCTACCTCCATCTCTTTTTACACTGAAGTAAGATTCAGAAACAGGGCTATTCGTTGCCGAGAACCACAGGGCACCATAGCATTATTCACAATTTACATATTTACAACAACAAATAAAAAAAAAATATAAAAGCAACCAACACCATACAAACCGTGTTATTATTGTAAATGCGAAAGTCCATTTTTGTAACCAAAGACACAAAACTGCTGAACGAATTTAGATGGAATTTTCGACACAGGTTGAGCATAAACGAGAAAAAGCTGTGAATTATTAACATTTTGTTTTGCACGGTTATGAAGTACTTAAGCGATACTTTTTTTTTTGCAAATTATTGCTTTTTAGTTTATTTATATTATGTTGATCAAATACACTTTCCACGTATTTTTTTTTAAGAGATTTTGAGGCAAATGTCAGTATTACGTGACACATTTCTGGATTTTGTGTTGTTTTTCTGGATTTGACATCGCGATTCTGGATTACTTGTCACGAAGTTTGTGGTAGCCTAACCTAAACTACACTGATATTCAATTGGTTAAGCCCAAACCTACGCTATGTTTTTTGACCCAGTGTCTTAAATTAAGAATACTGAAGTTTCTGTCTTAACAGTTCGTCGGTATCGTGTTTGTGACAAGATTTAATTTCGTGTTTTTGTGTTTCATGCGGAAGGTTTAAGTCGTATTTCAGGATTTCGTGTCCGTATTGTGTCGTATCAAAATTCTGGATTTTGTGTCGAAATTCTGGATTGTGTTAAAATTCTGGATTTTGTGTCAAAATTCTGGATTTTGTGTCAAAATTCTGGATTTTGAGTCAAAATTCTGGATTTTGAGTCAAAATTCTGGATTTTTTGCAAAATTCTGTATTTTGAATCGAAATTGTGTCTCTAAAACCACGCTAGCTTACCTAAACGTTATCAATTATCAAGCACAAGCTAAAGTTAGTGTACAATAAAAAAAACCACCCCCATGTTAGTCCAATACCATGTAGTATGAATGTATGTTTGTTACCTAACTCTCGAGCCCTCTTTCTAGCCAGATACTCTGGGCTAGTTTTGTCCACACGTGGTCTGCCGCGCTTACGTTTTTCCCCACTTTCAGGGGTCCTGTTATTCATCATAGCCGCTGAAAAAAAAAGAATAAAATAATGAAAAAAAAAGAAACTTGACTGGCCTTGATTGTGGTTCCGAGCAATGTATAGGCCGCACTTCAAAGTATATTTTATGTTAGTATTCCCTTTTTAAATAATACAGGGTGGAAGGGATACCGACGCGAAAACGGTTAACACGTATTCAGTACATCATTCTGACCCACACAAAAAAATCCGCTGTTCCATCCATTTTGACCGTGTAGGTTGCACTTTTGAAGGAACCAGCTGATTTCTTTTTGTTATAACCGATAAAAAGTTTCTATGTGGCTCAGAATGATGTACTGAATACGTGGTACCCGTTTTCGCGTCGGTGTCTCTTCCACCCCGTATACTTTTTAGCCGATGTCAAGTCCATTTTTTACGGCTTGAAGGAGTCTGCCCACTACACCGTACCATACCATGACCGTGCTAAGAACGTAACAGCCACGGAAAAATCATGACACGGGCTATGTTCACTAGAACGTATCAAAAACGTATCATACCCGTTTATAACGGGTTTAGAACGGTCTTTATACGAGATTAAATCCTATATTTTTTATATTAAAACGTATGAGACTATGCCCACTAGATCGTGACGTCACACGGTGGGTCAAAAATCAGATTTCACAGACATTAGGAATTTCAATTTACAAGTGCCGGATTTTTTGCCGGATATCGCTTCTATTAGTTATTACTATATACAAAAATGACAACAGAGTTAATTATGCACAAAAACGAAAGACTTACCTTTTTTTTAAGAAAAAATTGTATGAAGCCTAGTATGAAAAATCTAATTTTCTCTTAAACGGAAAGGAAAACCATAATATCCTTACAAGTGGTTATAGTACTAATTATTTATGATGTTTTGTCGTACTCCACATAAAATTTACAGAAGCAAATTTTTTTTTTAAATTCGCAAAGTATTTTTATTTATTTTTACATATAAAACGGTTCCTTTTAGTGTTTAAGTTGAGGAACACATTTTTAACAACACGTAACATAAAATAGCATCACCCCTAGATCCCCGAAGTAGTAGGCAGAGGATTATATTACACACACACTTTGGCAACTTGTTTGAACTAGATATTTATCAACACAAAATGAGTTTTAAAACTTTGCATACAACCAAAATACCAAATAACAAACTGTTTAGGCTATGCGGGACACAACTACACTAAAAAATATTTCATGATTAAATGAAGCACTCTCACTTTTCATAAGAACAAACAAATCTAAATTGGTGATCAAACTTTCCACTCTAAGATTTTATAGTCACAGAGCAAATATTTACCTTGTTTTAACAGTTACAGTTACACCGTTCTGATCAAACTAAATTATAAATCAAAATTTTTGCCTTTTTATTGCAAAACGTCGATAATTACAATTAGTTAACTCATTAGTCAATCGAGTTTTAAAAGATGTGGTAATGAAAATTTATAATCGTCAAAAACATTAAACTCGTCAACAAATGAGCATAATTATCAGAAAAGGTGAATGTAGTCATAGTTGGAATTGTTGCGCGATATTAAAAATCATTTAAATACCTATTCAGACTTAGAAGACATTTGTTACTCGGTATTTTGGATGTAGGCAAAATTTTAAAACTCTTTTTGTGTTGATAAATATCTAGCTCAAACATAGTTGCCCAAGTGTAGCTGTACTAAGCGTCTACCTCAGAAAAAGCCCACATACTTACTAATAAGTAAATACTCCCGTACCCCGCTGCCCCATATCAAATCAAATCAAATCATTTATTTCTTTGCAAACATGAGTAATTGGTACCTACATAGATGTTTTCTTATATAATAGATTCCTCCAAATTCTACCATCGCATGGGCATGCAAATAATATTCAATTCTAAAATCAAAAAATTGTATTGATAAAAATGAATTTAGATGTCAAATCATTAGAATTACAAAAAAAATTAAAAAAAATCAGACCAACAGTAGCAAAAATTTTACAATATTGTCAAACGAAATGATAAGTATGTCAATCAGAAGGAAAAAAATGTCAGAACAGAAACATATATGTCAATCATTATAATAGTTTGTCAATCAGTACAGCAATTTATCATTAAGGCAGTCGTCTATAGACCTCTGCCTACTACTTCAGGGATAAAGGGGTGATGCTATTTTATGTTAAGTGTTGTTAAAAGTCTGTGTTTTTCAACTTAAACACTAAAAGTAACCGTTTCATATGTAAAAATAAATAAAAATATTTTGATGATTTAAAAAAAAACGGCTTCGATAAATTTTATGTGGAGTTTGACAAATAATTATAAATAATTATTACTATACACACCTGTTAGGATATTACGGTGTTCCTTCCAGTTTAAGAGAAAATTTGATTTTTCATACAAACTTCACAAAAAAAAATCTTATAAAAATTATAATGCCTTCGTTTTTGTGCCAAATTAACTCGGGTGTCATATTTGTTTATAATAATAACTAATAGAAGCGATATCCGGCAAAAAAATCCGGCACTTGCAAATTGAAATCCCTAAGCCAATGAAAGCCGACTTTCAGCCGACCGTGCGTCACCGTCGCGTGCCATGCACGGAGCGTCAACAATTGCCAGCGTGAATAAATTGCCGATATGCTACATGCAAACACACTACGGTGTCGGTAAAGTAAAGTAAAATTTTATTTGTTTAAAGTTGTTCTACATGTTACATTGCATGCAAGATATCTCTCTCTATCAATCTTTAATGATTCATAATGATGATTATATAAGTATCTACATTATTATACCATCATTATTCATTAAATATTAGGTATCATTACAAATCAGCAAGGATACGCGGTCAGTGACAAAACGGTCTAGTGGGCCGTAGTCTTACTTTTATTGAAAAGTAAGACTACGCCCACTAGACCGTTTAAGAAAGAAAGAAAGAAAATTAAAGAAAGAAAGATCGAAAGAATATTTTCTTTGTATTGACAAAGAAAATATTTTTAATATTTTTTATACGCAAACCCAGCGTAGGGAACTATTGCTGTTTTTGACATAGAAAGAAAAATTAACCGTAAGACGTTATTAATGGAACGAAAATTTCGAGAGCTGTGAGCAGGGTGCGATGGTCTAATTGGTTAAGACATCCGGTGTACTGAATCGGAAGGTCGCAGGTTCAAACCCTGCTCGCACTAGAATTTTTCTTTCCATGTCAAAAACAGCAAAGAAAATATTCTTTCATGATACGCTCATAGCACTGTCATGGTATGGTACGGTATAGTAGGCTGGATCCTTTAGCTGCATCGAAAGCAAAACGGTAGATATCGAGCTTTGGATAGAGACTGTCATAAGATATGGCCGGCAGAGAACTTTTCTAAAACGCCTAATACAGTGGAAGGGTTTTCGACGAGTAGGTAGGTAATTCAAATTATCTCCGTTTAGCTTTCGCTGTGATGTATCTCTTTTAGCTAAGTGAACAAACACAAAACGTACACAGACACCCAGACCCGGAACAACTATCTATAAAACAAAACAAACAATAAAACAGATATTTGTTCCGTGCGGGAATCCAACCCGCGACACTGAAGCAGCGCTGAAGCTTTTTCTGCCACTGCGCCAACCGTGCCGTCATTATTGTAAATTGCAAAGACCCGTCAGTAACGTTTTGGAATGGGCAAATCTCTTTACTCTTATTTAAAAAACCGTTTAGAGTAAAGGTACAAATTTCTCTCTCACTCTCTTTTAACTTTGACTTTTACATTTGTTTTTGGCTTCGAATTTGACTTTAACTTCGGATTTTGAATTCCGCCTTGGGAATTTTGCTTTAGTCCAATGATTTGTAATTCATAATAATGTAAAACAAATTTGCATGCCCTAAACAGGCAATATGTATGGTTTGTGCACAATTTTTATATCTGGTAACACCTGTATTTTATGCAAATAAATGATTCTTATGCTTTAACATTACTGTGACTTTATAATTTCAATTTTTACTTTAACTTCTGGCTTGAATTGATGACTATGCTTTTTGACTTTGAATTTGACTTTGACTATTACTAACCCATCTCCTTGGCCTGTTTCCTAGCCGCCAAGTTGGCCAGATACTCGGGACTAGTCTTATCCACTCTGGGCCGGCCTCGCTTCCGCTTTACTGGAGTCGGCGGGTCGCTGGTCTCAGCTGTGGAAGAACGGAAATTGGTTATTTATGAGTAAGGGGTCAAACAAACTTCGGCAAGTTTGTTTGTTTTCTGTATGAGAGGCTGCAGCGGAAGCTGAGGGTGACAAAATAAAGGGTGTAAGCAGACCCTTAACGAAGCCGAAAGGCACTTGTCCACCCCGTCATTTTTTTTGTTTTGGACCATACCTGGGAAACTTCTAGTTACGGAGATATTCGAGGTCAAGTTCCAACTTTTCCACAAGATTTTTTTTTTAAATACTAGTTTTTAAGGTCATAACTTTCTTTAAATACTTTTATGACCCGTTTAGTATTCAAAGCATCCATCAGCGCAATGTTTTGAGTGCGTTACTTTGACGTCATTTTTCATCCCAAAAAAAAAACGTCGTTTCCCAGCAATATTTTTTGCGTAGAGTTACTTAGTTTGATGTACAGAATGCTTGGTTGACGGCTTCGTGAAGGGTTCGTTTACACCTTAAATAAAATAAAGTTGTTACCAGTAGTGATAGGTTCCTGTTGTTTCTGCCTCGCTGCGTACAGCTCCGGGGGAACGAAGTGTGAGACGGGAGAGCGGTAGTCCACAGAGAGTGGCAGGCCGCCAGGCACTAGAACAAAGAATTAACTGTTTTCTAAAGGAAGTACTTTAGGTGGAAACGCCGGGGTAGCCTGCGAAATTCAAAATTTCTTACGTTTTTTCCAACTTGCAGGTCAGTATCACGCTGTATGTTAAAAAAAAAAATGACTCGCGACCTTGATTTGTATGTATTTACGGAATCATAATCATTAAATTCATCAATACAACCCTCTAAGTTCATTTAAGCCTATTGAATGACCAGTGGGATTAAATAAGAAAATTTCGAGGGCTATCCTGGTGCTGCGCCCTTAATGGGACACCTCCTTTCATCCACTCTTCTTATAGTGTCGATGAAAATATAAATTGAGTCAGCCCAAAACGTGGTGACGAGTTTGGCACTATCTGTAGCGTCCATCATGTGATGTGCAAACAACAGGACAGGCAGGACACGATATCAAGTGTACCATCGTTTGTGGAAACCACATCGACAGCTTCTTTGGTCTAGTGGTCGCAAGCGCGACTGCTAAAGTTGAGGTCTTGGCTTCGATTCCCGGGTCGGTCAAATCTGTATTGGGTTTTTACATCAAGCATTTCTGAATGACAGCCACGGAGTTTGGATTTGTGCCCGGTTGATGGCTTTAGGTTCCGTATTACATATTGGGACTTAAATATAACTGGCGAAATGTGGGTGTACTGTTAAGCACACCTCTGTGCATGCAGCTGAGTAGCGATATTTAACATGGAGCGACTGCCTATCTGACCTCCACAACACAGTTATCTATACAAATATTATAAATAGGTATTTTTTTTTTGAAAGTTTGTATATCTGAGGAGCTCGTGGCTAAATAATAACAGCCGCTCGGGTCGATCTTTAGCTTAAGCCGTGCTTGCCTAGGTTGATATGTGAATGTGTGACCACCCATTACATACCGAGTTTCATCCGTGCTTCGGAAAGCACGTTAAGCCGTTGGCCCCGGGTCTCATTTCTAGATCTTTGACAGTCGTTAGGTGGTCAGTGGCCCAAAAAGTCTGACAACGTCTTATCAAGGGGTATCGTATTACCCAGTACTAACTGGGTTGTGGAGCTCAGATAGGCAGTCGCTCCATGTAAAATACTGGTATTCAGCTGCATCCGGTTAAACTGGAAGCCGACCACATACAACATAGTTGGGAAAAGGCTAGGCAGATGATGATGATGATGTATACATGTAGGGGGTAATCTCCGGAACTAATGAACCAATTCCAAAAAATCTTTCACAGGCAGGCATTATTCGTGGGTGTTATAGGCTATAAATTATATTTATATAATGCATATTAGCCGAGGTATCACAATTTTTGCAGGCGAAGTGCTAGTTGTGTTATAAACACTAACCTTGATTCAGTCCATAGATCTCGCCATTATGTTCGATCTTAGGCTTCTTCTCCGGAGTTTGTTGACTGCCCTCACTGCTGGGAGACTCGTCACGTTTCAGCTGCGGCAAGGCGGAATCCAGCTGGCTTTCACACAGTGCCATGATTGTCGATATTTATTATTAGGCTGGAAATATAATTTGCTGATATTAATACCACGTAGTAGACATTTTATTATATTTAGTGGGGTCCTATCGTAGTTTTGTTTTTCTTTCTACGTTGTGCTCATATACGGCGTGTAAGGGACACCGACGCGAAAACGGTTACCACGTATTCAGTACATCATTCTGAGCCCCCCACATAGAAATTTTCATCGGTTATTAAAAAATCAGCTGTATCCTACTAAAGTGCAATACCTGCACGGTCAAAATGTATGGAACAGCTGTGATCGATGCTGTGCAGCTGCTCGATGTGGGGGGAGGGGGGGTTAGAATGATGTACTGAGTGTGTGGTAACCGTTTTCACGTCGGTGTAACTTCCACCCTGTATGGAACCATTAATAAAGTACCCAGTACTAAGTAATATCTGACGGTGTGACGGCACGGCTGGCGCAGTGGCTAAGCGATTGGCTGCTGCGCTGCGTGTCGCGGGTTCGATTCCCGCATGGAACAAATATTTTTATAGACCGACCGCTTTAATGAGTCCGCACGAACGTATCAATTTAAAAGGAATATTCTGAAGGGTGATCACGTATTGGTTCAATTAGTATCGTAATACCTACGTGGTTATTTAAAATAATATGCCCAAAGTTCTAAATATACTTGTGAAATATTTAGAACTTTGGGCACGCTTAATGTGCCTTTGATTGGGCAAGGCGGAGGACTCGTTAAAGCGGTCGGTCCAAAGTGGTTCCGGGTAAGGCTGTTTGCAAATGACAGTTTTCATTTTCATTAAATAACAATTATAAACCAGCTGTGACGTTGCGGTCTGCGAGTCTTGCTGTGTTTTACTTACCTTTGTGTTACTAATGACATCAAAAACTGGTTCAATTAACATTTTTAGGTGGAAACGGCAGGGTTACCCGCGAAACATCGCTCTCACATAATGTACTATCTCAACATGAAAGATGTAATCAAGGTTTTGTAAAAGTATTCTGATTTAAAAGAGTGTCCATGGAGTTTCTTGCCCGTTTTCTCCATAGAGATCTACGTTAGGGAATGGGCAACTACAGTACTTTCACAGTTTTTGTGCCTTGTGACTGGGACTGTAGCTATATTTCATTGTTGTCTTTGTTTCGACAGTTCAAAAGTGCCTGTAACTGGCCTACTTGAAATAAATGCTTTGATTTTGATTCAAATTTTCTTACGTTTGTTATTTGCAGGTCAGTGTCAGGTTGTATTAATGTTGATTGGAATTTCACGGGCTACCCTTGCGCTTTCATCTTAAATACACGTTAATTATCTGAGTAGTCAAGCCATATTCTTTTTACAAAGAAGATAGCAGCTTCCTAGTTCAAACATAATATTTTCATTTTTAGTGCAAAATATATGATAGATGAAGGTATGAAATCCTAGCGTATTCAAATTATGAGCAATTCAATGATGATATCTAACTATATATAACTGTTAGCTGTTTAGCTGGAAGTGCCAGCGTAGCCCGCGAAATTCAAATTTTCTTACGTTTTTTGCAATTTGCAGGTCAGTGTCAGGTTGTATATTGATAAAAATGAGTCGCGCAAGTGACACGTCTGTAGTTACAGAATTATGATCATTAAAATCATCAAGCCCTCTAAGCTTATGTAACCCCATTGAATGACTTTTTCATGAAATAAATATTGAATGAGATTAAATGAACTTTTTTTTTTTTTTCGGATGGGAAATCATCAAATGACCCCCCCCCCCCCCCCCCGCTCTGGGCGGAGCGGAAGGGAGTGTCAGACTTGTACTGACTAAAACCCATCCATGTTCCTTCTTTGCCCTTTGTGTTCCAGGGCCACAATATCTCTTTCGAACAGTCCCGCAGCCCTGGCAGGCATCGGCCCATGCGGACCCCTACGTGGTTGCTGACATCTCTTTGAGGCGCGCGTGGAACACGAACGCGCCGTCGACACGGCCTGTCGTCATAAGACGGCCGGACGGCGAGCTAGCCCATAACTCGCCGACCACAGGCCCGCGCCTACGGTGGCCGGGAGCCACCACGTGACCCCCGACGCCCAGGGCGTCTCCCGCGGCGGCTGGGACGTGAGGTTCTTTCCCTCTCACGTCCCGCCACCTCCTGCACTAGCATGACTGCTTCGCAGAAGGAGGTAGATTAAATGAACTTAGAGGGTTGTATTGATAATTTTAATTATTATAATTCTGTAACTACATACGTGTTACTTGCGCGACTCATTTTTCAACAACATAAAACCTGACACTGACCTGCAAATTGCAAAAAACTTAAGAAAATTAGAATTTCGCGGTCTACTCTGGCGAATCCACCTTAATATCATCCATCATCTGCCTGCATTTTTCTAAAACATGTTGGAGCCAGCGTGAAAACGTGTTACGCCGACCCCAAATAGAAAGGGACAAGGGCCGGAACATGATGATTTTGGAGTCAGCATCCAGCCTAACTGAATACCTATATTTTTCAAGGAGTGTCTACCTTACTGACATTTTAATAGAGCAGCTGAAGTAGCAGAGAGCAGCTGGGTGCAGCTGAATACCAGTATTTTAGGCTTTTTAATAAATGATGCACCTGAACAGATGATGCAGCTGAATACCAGTATTTTACCTTGAGCAATTGCCTGACTTGTTAAATAGAGACTAAACTACTTAGCTTAGAATATAGCTTAAACTTTAAAAGCAAATAATCTGCTATATTTACCATTGGTCGCAGATCAAAGCAGCAAAAAAAGATGAAAGATGTTAGCGTATCTTTATTTACATTTTTACAAGTAAATTTTGTGTGATTTTAGATGTCATAGCTGAGTAAGAAAGAGACGGAGCGGGTCAGAATAGTCGAGTGAGTGAGTGAGTTGCAAAATTAGCAAAGAAACTGTCTATATGCACGGCGACCAATCGAGCTCTACAAAACTAGTTTATGCGGATCTCTCATTTTACAGGAAATCTATACAAAGCAAGGCCATGTTATACTGGAAATGTACAGCTTGATGTGTCGCTGTGCGTACAAGGATATTTTGGCGCTTGAATGACATTGACAGCGGCTTTGTTGGTAAACATTTGTGAAAAGCTTGATGTTGGAGTTAGTTCCGATTTAGGCCACATCCGAGAGCAGCGGTGGCCCAGTGGTGGCGGCCTCGACTTACAAACAGTAAGTCGTGGGTTCGAACCCAGGCAGGCGCATTACTTTGTGTAATTTATTTCATCACCACTGCTCTCAAAACGGTGAAGGAAAACATCGTGAGGAAACCGGCATGTCGTAGAACCAAAAATTCGAAGACAAGTGACATCTACCAACCCGCACTGGGCCCGCGTGGTGGATTATAGCCCATTCCCTCTAATAGAGAGGCCTGTGTCCCAGCAGTGGGAACATTATAGGCTGATTATGATTTATGCAACTCCTCAATTTCCACAGATCAAAAATCTTTTTTTTGTCAATCTCTGCTGTCAATGGTTGTCATCAGTAATACATTTTTTTTTCGTCGACTGTCGCATCCCCAACCAGTCAATTTAAGAGATAATGTGTTTATCTAAATGAAAGTCTAAAACCGCGTTGACAAGCTCAGAGTATGCTCGGACTGAGTGGACTCGGATACCTACTCGGACACAACTCGCATTTTGGCAACCCATAATCCGAGTGCACTCGGATGGGTTGGTATGGGTTGCCACCAGTAGCGAAGGTTCCATACAACTCGATTCCTACCGGATTCCCTTTGAAAAACGGCACAGTCAATATTCTATAGACAAATAATATAATGACACTAAACATGTGTACCGGCTTTCCTCTTGCTAAAATTGACCCTTCGCTACTGGTTGCCACAATACGAGTTGCGTCCGAGTAAGTATCGGAGTAACGTCGAAATCCGGAGACGTACGAAGGTCTTCGATATTGGAAACTGCGTTATGGAACTAAAATGGAGTTGGGCAGGACACCTAGCAAGGCGCGGTGATAGCAGGTGGAGTAAAGCTGTGCCAGAGTGGCGTCCAAGGAATGGAAAGAGAAGTATTGGTCATCCAGCGTCGAGATGGGCAGACGACATTATTGCTATCGCGGGAATATCCTGGATGAGGCTGGCACAAGACCGTGGAGCTCGGCACATGCAAAGAGAGGCCTATAGCCAACAGTCGGTGAACTCAGGCTGTGGATGATGATGGTGTCCACTCGGTCCGGGCATACTCTGATCGTGTCAACGCGGCTTAAAGCAAAAAAAATACTGCTGGTGTCTACAAAAGTGTCCTGTCAAAATATACCAGCAATTTTTTTTTAAATTATATCTTGCGATTAAAGATTATATCTTGGGGGACTCAATGATGTACTCCAGTAGCGAAGGGTCAATTTTTATAAGATGTAAGCTGGAGTGAAATGTGATTTTATTATTAATTTGTCTATGGTATACTGATTGTGCCCGTTTTCAAAGGGAAGCCGGTAGGAATCGAGTTATATGGAACCTTCGCCACTGGTACTCTGAGTAAGTGACAACCGTTTGCGCGTCGATGTCCCTTCCACTCTGTTTAGGTACTTTATCTAATTAAGCAAGCACATATTGATTAGAGCTTCCCTGATTTATTTTGAATTAGCTGATGTTGACTTAATAATTAGCAATAAATCAATATTCATTAATGATTAAACAAAATCTAGATATGGTGATACATCCTATCAGTTTGTCATCAAGAGCAAAATACAAAAAAAAAAACATATCTTTGTGTACGTACCAGTGGCGAAGGGTCAATTTTTGTAAGAGGTAAGCCGGAGTACATATTTAACGTGATTACATTATTTGTCTTTAGAATACTGACTGTGCCATTTTTCAAAGGAAAGCCGGTAGGAATCGAGTTGTATGGAAGCTTCGCCACTGGTACCTTCACACAAACACAATTTTTTTGAGTTGAACAACTCCTCTTCAATAGAACAGTTTAGAACAGTTTTTATTTGTATATAAGTATTAGTATCATTATAAGTGCCTAAACAGGGTTATTTGTAAAACACCAACAACCTCGCAGGAGTAGATTACTAACATCATAAACAACAACATTTGTTCTAGGGCTTTACCGAAACCAGACAAAAAAAAAACGACTTTTCATACAAAACTCGATCAGCTGTTCGGACATATGTATGGAGAGTTGATTTTTTTTTGTCTGTTTTCGGAAAAGTCGTAGAACAAATGTTGTTGTTTATGATGTTAGTAATTTACTCCTGCGAGGTTGTTGGTGTTTTACAAATAACCCTGTATAACTTTTCGATAGGAAGAAGTTATTTTTTATATATTTATTTTGTACCCTATCACAATGTTTTCTTATTTAACCCAAAGGTTGACTGGTAGAGAATGCCTTGTGGCATTAAGTCCGCCTATGTACCACTATTGTACATGAAGTTTAAATAAATAAATAACAGTTTAAGCATTCTTCGAAAATAAGCTCCAAAGTACCATAGACAACCTGTTACACTTGACAAGCAAGTTCGAACACAATATGCAATGTATTTAGAATAGGGCGCACCCTCCCATCAAACATATGTCTTCAACAATAGACACCTGTTATTGAGCCCTTAAATATCAGGTTAATTGAAAAAAAAAATGAAACATACAGGATGTAAACAGACCCTCCACGAAGCCGTCAACCAAGCATTCTGTACGTCAAACTAAGTAACTTTACGCAAAAATTATTGATGGGAAACGACTTTTTTTTTTTGGGGTGAAAAATCACGTTTTACGGTAGGACTCGATGGTAAGCACTCAAAGCATTGTGTTGATGGATGGATTGAATAGTACGGGGGTCGTGGGGGTGTTTAAAGTAAAAAAACATGAATTTAAAAAAAAAACTTGTGGAAAAGTTGGTACTTTGACCCCCAATATCTCCGTAACTAGAAGGTTCCCAGGTATGGTCTAGAACAAAAAAATGATAGCAAAGACGGGGAGAACGGCCTTTCGGCGTCGTTAACAGCCTTTATGGTAAAACTGTATGGAAAAGGTTTTATTAAAAGTTCTTTGTAGGTCACAAGTAGGGATTGTATATTCAGATGCATATTTACCTTAAGTTTGAGTGTTGACTAGTATGGAGCGTGCGTCAGTACAGAAAAGACCCGGTTTATTTAATAAATAGTTTTCTTTTTTGTTTTATTTCAAATGAATTGTCATAATTTACCATTTTGCCCTATTGGATATTCAGCAGAGAATTTTTTAAGTGTTATTTTCAACAAATTTATTTTCTGGTTTTAAATAAATTTTAAATATTCATTATGCTCGTGGCTAATAATAACAGTCGCTCGGATTGCTCAGTCTCGAAGAGATAGAGGTCCCAGCGGTGGGAACATCATAATATGCTGATTATGCTACAGGTTTTTGTCAAGTCAGTCAGTCACTGCTGAGCCCACCTTACAGTAAGTAAGTTGCTGCCAATGGACAAAGTATACCTGAGATAATCTTGTAGTCAATGCTGACATGACCCGTGTATGACTGCATTCACTGATGGTCAACCACTTTTCAACCTTAGTACTCAGAGCATAAGGGTAAAAAGTAGTGGGTGTGTATGCAGGGTCTCCCCACAGACAATGTCCCACCTTCCATCTAGCACCCTGCATCAGTGAGCAGGGTTCACGTGGCTGAGTTTTGGGCTAAACAAATTTGAACTTTATGCCATCGAAATGCTATGAAGAAGAGGGTGAAAGGTAGTTGACCATCAGTGAGCTCAGTAGTACATACAGGGTGTCGATTTAGTCAGCTGCATCCATCAAGGAGGTCCTATCATTGTCATACTGAACAATGCTCACTATGAAGCTCATATCCGTTTTGCGAAAAAAAGAATCAGATTCCTATACAACAGTAGATGGACTATTTCAATGCATGTCTCAAAAGTTTTATTTTTATAAATTGGATGCTGGTGACTAGCTCGTGGCTAAATAATAACAGCCGCTCGGATCGATCTTTAGGTTAAGAAAATTACATACCGAGTTACCTCCGTGCCTCAGAAAGCATGTTAAGCTATTGGTCCCGGCTGCCATTTGTAGATCTTTGTCAGATGTTACAGGTAGTGGCTCAAAAAGTCTGACAACCAGTCTTACCAAGGGGTATTGTATTACCTAGTACTAACTACAATACGGGCATTCAGCTGCATCCGGTTAGACTGGAAGCTGACCCTAACATAGTTGGGAAAAGGCTAGGCAGATTATGATGGATGCTGGTGACTAAATTGTCACTCTGTTTAATTACAAAATTGAAAAACCTGGGTTTTACAGTATAAAAGGAACAGCACGCAGTGAGTAATCCCAGTTATCAACTATTCTTTCTCTTTATGAGAAGAAGGCTTTGCAGTTTGGATAATTACTTTATTGTTATTCTTATTTGGATGATTTAAATGTCAAAGTAATAGGAAGAAAAACCTTTAAAAGTTATTACGTACACTCATACACTTTGCAGTCGTCTAAGTGTAAAACCGTTATTCCTTTGGGTGCTTACATAAACAAACAGGTTTCCGGTACGGGCGGGTCGGTACCAATCGGTACAGGTATTAATTTATTTTTGAGCTCACTTATAAAGAAACAGATTTAAACTTGTTGGTGCAGACTACCTGGAACGAGTCATACAGGTTCAAGTCATATGGTCAATACGGACAAATTTACCTATTTCTATATGCAAGTTAACCCTGCACCGATCGGTACCGACCTGCACAGATTTGTCTGTACCGGTAACCTGTTTCTTTATGTAAGCACCCTTCAGTAATAAGGGTACAAAGTGATCAACCGCCAACTTTGTTGAGTGTACTAAAACAGATGATACATAATAAAAGTATTAGTGTTCAAGTAATAGTTACTAAGCCTGATCAGGAGGACATCATCATCTGCCTCGCATTTTCCTCGCATTTTCCCAACGATGTTGTGGTTTACTTCCAGTCTAACTAGATGCAGCTGGATACCAGTATTTTATATGGAGCGAATGCCTTAAAATTAGTAATATCAAATTCAGACTATGATGTTCCCACTGCCGCCACCATGGTCTTCATTATAGCATGGTCTTTATCATGCGCAAGTAATAATTTGGGTTGGTTAACGTCACATGTCAGCTAACTTTAATATCTAGGATACAATGTTTTCTTTCACTGTTTTGGGTTGGAGTGTACGTAACGGGGCATTGAGGAAAAAAGATAGAATTTCTTAACCAGTAAAGTGTTAGATGCAAGAGCAAGCGTAGTGAGTTTGGAATTAGGGGCACTCCGACGTTAGGTTAGGTTAGGTTACTTTAAACCCTGCAGAGAAATAGGACTACTTCAACTTTTTCATAGTGCCTCGTTTCGTATCCACTGACCCTGTTTAGAGAACAGTGGTGATGTAATAAAAATAAATTACCCAAAGCCTGTGAGTTTACCTAGGACGGTTCAGACTAGATCTCCGAGAATAGTCACACAGTGGGTGCCTAAAGACAAGAGTTTTAACCAAGCCAGGGTCAAGAAACACTTGCCTGTCAACTGATTGGCAAGAGAAGGTTAAGCATAAGGAAAATTGGAATGGTATGGGTAGGCCTTTGCCCAATAGCTTTGTTAAGAAAGAAAAAAAAAAGTCTGGTGTTAAATCTATATATCCATACTTCATATTATGATTGGTTGAACAATTACAACAAATATACAAAAAAGTTGACAACACATTTAATTGAATAGATTTTCTGAAACTCCAGGTCAATAGAAGCCCTATTGTGATGTGAACCTTTTTTTTAACAAGCATAGACAAAAATGTAAACATTCACAGGTTGTTACACCTTCTTCCATACCACCTGTTAGGAGGAAACAGGTTTCTATCGGCTCAGGAATTTTAGAGAATTGCTCATGATACATACAAACTGACATTTTGCTAGTTTATTTTCGGTATTTGTGATTTTGTTCTATGATTTTAAAATTGAGTTTTATAGTGCAAGTAAGATGTGGTATTATGTGATGGGTATGTATGATACATTGCTTGTACAGTAATTTAATTTTAGATGATGAGTAAATGCAAATTAAGTTTAGTAATGTGCATTTATCACGCTGGACACCATGGAAACGGTAATTAACCGCTCATCAATACTTCCTAACTATAAAAAGCTAAATGATTCTTACCTTTTAAATCAAACTCCATCAGAAAACAGAGAAACACATAAATAACACACTCTTTTACACTTAAAACTTACGATAAAACAATATTAATTAGATTTCCACACAATACAAACTTAATATTTCAACAATAAACGCAAAAAATCTAAAATAAAGTTCCATTAAGTAAAATAAGTACAATCAATTTTCCTTTGCTCAACTACTCATGTTGAAGCGAACTGTAATAAGCGACAAAACAACGTTTTCCACTGTTACTTTTTAACGTTACTACATCTTCGTTGAATAGGAATGCTTTTGAAAGTGATTTCAAAAGTTTTTAGCGTAGATTATCGAAGATATAAACAAATTACACGGCGTATTTTAAGGACACTAGACGTCCATTTCTGTACCGTACGCTACGCTACTGCCTACAGAAAAATTGAGATAGCGAATGTATTTTTTTTATGGCAACATTCTGGGTTACTTTGCGAAGTCCCGTTGAACGCGTTGAACACTCACGGCTTGGTCCGATTCGTACAGTCAACTTCAAGAAATATTTAACACAAAAGTTGAATAAGTGTTTCATCGATGAATGAGTCTTAAATTTTTAGCTTGTTGTTCAAATTCTTATTAATTATGTGCAATTTAAATCAATAAAAACTTAACTTATTAAGTTAATCGAATTTAATATTTTAGACAAACAAAATAGTTATTAAAATTCCATTGTGGACTTCTTACAAAATACAAAGTAAAAGTATAGTATGTTCATTGTCTTGTATTTAGCGTTATCAATGTTTTATGAACTGTTTTTAATGAATTTTAATTCAAAGTTTCGCTCTAATGGAGACTCTAACAACGTACTTCGGAACAAAGTTGACAAGCTCTCTCTCAAACGCCATGACTTCACAATCTCTTCAATTTATCCGTATAACAGATAAAACTATCTAAATCTAAACGAAAACCTTAAAAATCAAGATAAAAACACGAAAAATCTTGTTATTTTTTTTAGAATAAATTAAAAATAGTTACAAAAAAGTTTGTTAACAAAAATTTTGTTGAATTTGTAAGATAACGAGCAACATTTATGGGTGTGGGGCAAGAAGAGAGACAGTACGAAATAGAGATAGTTATAGGTAGGTCGAGCGTCGAGTTGGCATTGTAATAAACTACTTGACGTGTTTATCGTCGGCCGCGTTATCGCAAGCCCCTTTGTGCGGTTTCACCTTGTTACGATCACAGCAACTAGTTATAACAAACTCTGACGTAAAACATCGTTTAATTTCTTATTTTATAAACCTCACTTAATTTATCATTTTAAAATATGATTTGATTTTTTTTTTGTAAAATAAACCAGCCGTGATTTTTTGATTTGTGTTTTTCAAGTTTGTATTTTAAAAGTATTTTTTTATTGCTTAGGTTAAATATGGTATTTGATTAGTTTTGTATTAAAATCACATGATTGCTGTGTGTCCTAAGTTATTTAGAGGCAGTAATTTTGTGAGGCATTCTAAATATAACGAAAAACCACCGATAGAGTCATTCATTTCATGGAGTAGGTATTATCGCTATCTTATTATTACTTTTTTCTAATCTTTCTTGTATGGAAATGAACTGCGTAGTAACAACCTCATATTCTAGAATATATTTTATTTATCTCTTAGTAGGTTCATGGATACATAATTTTCTATAGAAAAAGAGTTGTTTAAAGCGTTTTCATGCACTTTAGCGTTTTGGCGTCGTTCTCTGTTTACCCATAATGTTATCAAACAAAAGATTACTCAAACTCAGTAGGTACATATTATCGATTTGTTTGCATGACACTGTTTGAACGAAAATCAATAGTTTTGCCAACAAAGTCGGGGCGGGGTGAAGCATTATTAGAAAGAGACAACGAGTGCTCTACATTTGAAAATTACAATGATTATAATGGATTAGATGGATTATGGGTATTGGGGATATAATAAAAAGTGAGCGTAATCCTATGTCAATAGATGTCATTACTTAATTGATTTTCGCCTAAATGCGGTTAATATTGTCATTAGCTAATGTTAACTAACTTCTAGTTAGTTTCGCCAGACAGTTGTTAGGGAAGAATCATTAGCGTAATAAAGCTTCTATTACGAAAGCTCATTAAAGTACCGGATTCCCTGGAACTTTAACTCGAGAAGTAAGGTTTTTAATTTTAAGAACTCAATATAATTAAATGGAGCATTAGGTACTTGAAAGTTATTAAGTAAGGACTTGATAACAATAATTAGGCTTATTAAGGAACTTTTATCTCAAAATAAAATTGTGAGTCATAAAACTAAAAACATTTGCATTCAAATCAATCTTGTCTGCATGTAAGTAGTACATTAATAAATTTAAACTTAATGTACATTGTTTATTCATAAAATAATAAAAAAAAACATAAAAGACCTGAAAAAAACATTTAAAAATTCCTCCTCTATCATGTCAGTAAGAACTTTTTTAAGTAAGATTAAAATCAATATCTATCTATATGGCAATATTTTTGTAACTCCCCGACTCCCGTGACGTAACATCATAATGAATAATAGCTGTTCACAAAGTTCATTGGATATGTCAAAAGTTCAATCAACTTGTGCATAGATAAGAACTGTTTTGTTTTATTTGTAAACTGTTACTCTAGGTACGGCTTTCTTTATTTTTATTGCAAAGTTATTTTTGTGTCACACCTTATTATAATTATTAGGATTTTATGATTTACATTCTATAAACGGTATACACACTTGGTAAACGTTAAAATATGTTCGTCAGGATGTTTTATGGAGGGTAGCGTGGCATTTTTCTTGATTGATTATACTAAGTAGGTATCACTATTGTTTACCGACTAGTACCTACAGTCCCTTCGTAGTTATTTTACCTCTGACAGCTGCAGTTTAAGAGTAACCTAATTGCTATGAAGATAAAGTTCAATAAAATTTTGACAGCCGTCTCAATGATATCAACCTAACAACACCCTGATGGCTGACAATTTAGTTATTTGTGTCTCGTTCGGTCTATTGCATCACAAGCGCGACTGCTCAGTATGAGATCTTGGGTTCGATTCCCGGGTCGGCTAAAGTGTTACTGGGTTTTTCCATCAGGAATTTCTCAGTAGCAGCCACAGAGTCTGGATTCGTGGCCAGTTGATGGCTATAGGCTCGCCCGCTATTACATGGGACTTAAACATAACTGGCGAAAGGTGGGTGTACTATTATGTACACCTGTGCCTAACAGGGATAACAGGCGTGATGTTATGTTATATTTATTAAATTATAGTCTTGTTGTCAAGTAACCTACTAAAATTACCTCATTGTTATCTAAGAGCTATGCAAGGGTGGATGTATAAAAAAATAATACCCTTTTTTTTGGGCAGTCGTGCGATAACTGTCAGAGTACTGTATACAGCCTCTTAATCAGCTGGTACTTATCCGCTCTTAGGCTAGCCCAGCTGATAAGTGGGTAGATAACACACCCTAGCATGAGGGCCATGAAGTTATCTGAAAAATATTTTTTGGTAACATCAAAGTAATGATAGAATAGGGGCTTGTGCCTTCGTACGGGGCACGCAAATTCACCCACAGAGAAAAGTACTCTATTACTTCTTTTTTTTTTAAACGTCGCCCCACACTAGGAATTTCTCCTGTATCGTAGGTGCATTTACAAACATTTGAACTCACATACACAAACAGCCAGACCCGGAACAACTATCTGTAGGTCATACAAATATTTGTTCCGTGCGGGGTTCGTACCCGCGACACGCAGCGCAGCAGTCAATCGCTCAGCCACTGCGCCAACCGCGCCGTTCAAAATTTGATTTTATTTATTGACATCAGTAAACTAAAATAATGTTTAAATTTAGTTTTGTTGCCAACAGAATCGGGACCATTGACGAGTAATAGAAAAGTATGGAAGAAAAAGAAAGCATCTTGCATCAGCCTTGTACCCGCTGCAGACACAGGCCTCCCCTCTATCTGAGGGAATGGGCTGTAATCCACCAAAGACAAAGACCGTCTTCGATTTTTTGGTTCTAAGAGATGCCGGTGTCCTCAGCATCCTTCACCTGTATTGAGAACAGTGGTGATGAATTAAATTACACATAGAAATGCGCCTGGTTCACACTCACGACCTCCATCATCTGCTTAGCCTTTTCCCAACTATGTTAGGGTCAGCTTCCAGTCTAACCGGGTGCAGCTGAATACCAGTATCTACATCGAGATTGCCTATCTGACCTCTCCACAACCCAGTTAGTACTAGGTAATACGAAACCCCTTTTTTTAATGGGTAATCATCAAATGACCCCCCCCACTCTGGGCGGAGCGGAACGGAGTGTCAGACTTGTACTGACTAAAACCCATATATGTTCCTTCTTGGCCCTTTGTGTTCTAGGGCCGCGGTATTTCTTTCGAACAGTCCCGCAGTAATACTATACCCCTTGGTAACACTACAACACACCCACGACCTATAACTTGGAAGTCGGAGAAGACGTGCTGCGCAGACCTATGCGGTAATTGACAATGAAGTAACCAGCACTCGTAGCATGACCACCGTAGAAAAGGGTTTTGTCGACGGAGGAATCGACAAAATGACAGATTTCTTTTGTTGATCTGTCATTTTGTCGATTCTTGAGTGCAGGAAAGTATTCTAGTTCTATGGAAAGCAAATATAGATACCTACCAGTGCCGAAGGTTCCATCAACTCGATTTCTACCGGATTCCCTTTGAAAACTGGCACAGTCAGTATTCTATAGACCATAATATAATCACATTAAAGATAATGTACTCCGGCTTACCTCTTATAAAAATTGACCCTTCACTACTTTTACCTACCTACTGATGTGGCTAGATTGATGGCGGTTTGTAGGCTGTTGGTATTTTGTATTTAACCTTTTGAACGCCATTGTCACATATACGTGACAAGCAAGCTCGTGCCCTGTACGTCAAACGACAAATAATGTGACAAAATGGTGAGTAATTAACGTGGAGAGAGTAAAAAAAAAAACAGTAGTGACCACCTCGTTGGCCTAGTGAGTGCAGAGTGTGGTGTCCTGGGTTCGATCCTTAGGTCGGTGAAGTACGATTGGCCTTTTCCTTTATTAGTAAGTATTTTGACTGCCTCGATGGTCGGGTGGTCGAAAGCGTGACTCCTGAATGAGGTCCTGGATTCGATTCCAAGGTCGGGTAAAGTGTTGTTGGGTTTTGCATCAGGAATTTGTCAATAGCTGCCCGGAGTCTGTATTTTCGCCCGGTTGGTGGTGAAGGGGTCACCCTTATGAGACTTAAACATAACTAGTGAAATAAGGGTGTATTATCTCAAGTACACCTCTGCCTAATGCTTCGGGTTTTACGGGACCCATATCACAATCGAACAGCCTTTTCCTAAATATCTTGTTGTCAGCCGAAAACGCAGCATAACTACCAGTAGTTAACCCCCATGCATGGAACAGTAACTGGGCAACAATAGTTATTATTGGCTCATGCTGCTGGACTACTGGGCAGGCGCTATCGTTCTCTGCGGTTGAATTTGCGTGCACCGTGTAGAGTCGCTCAACCCACGCAAAGTTTGGGGAGGCAGCTCTGAATGAAACGTGCCGGATCATCACTGGTTGCCCCAAACCGACCCCTGTACAGATGCTGTATCCACAGGCCCGGCGTAGTGCCACCAGAAGTTCACAGAGCGGTGGCAAACTCTAGTGAAAGAGCGGAGAGCCAAAATGGTTTCCAATTTCCGACAATACACAATAACATGTTCGTTTCTTTCGTGCCGCAAAGGCTGAAAAGCCATAACAGTTTTTTTAAAGTGTATGTCCCCCACACTGGCGAACACTCTACTAAGGAAAGACTGAAGGTGTGGCGAGAAAGTATTTCCCTACCCAACCCATTTGTGCCACTTGCTAAATCTCCCACGTGGACACGAGTTGCCATGACTGACCTGAAAGACTTTAAACAAACTCCGGACACAGGTTGCCCGAAACAAAAAAAACCTGTCCAGAAAACTTGGTTGAGATTCATAGATGTCACTGCCCTGGAGTGTAAATGTGGTGTTGCCCCACAAACGATGGGACACTTGATATCGTGTCCTGCCTGTCCGGTTTGCACATCACAGGAAATGATGGACGCTACTGAAAGTGCCAAACTCGTCGCAAAATTTTAGGCCAACTCAATTTAAATTGTCATCGACGCGAAGAAGAAGATTGATTCATACCGCATCACATAATGGGATCCGGTAGATATAGTAATGCGGTGGGATGGGTCTGATGGTGTGTGGGTTGTTGATATGGAAGATTGGAAGTGGCGATTGGTAATTTCTATCTGATAAGTTTGTCGTCGGTGTCGTATCGAACACATCCGTCTGTTTGTTTGTCAACCTCTCACATAGGAATGGATCGATCAGCAAGTAGTACCTATGTACCTAGTTCTTTCGCCATCCATTATCTTGGAAAATATATTATCTTAGTTTTGAATTCCTCGTCATAGATGGCGCAGGTGGATGCGACGAACCAGTTTACACAAACATGATTAGTTTCACACAGTGCTTTTATTAATACACTTACCTAATTCTCTATTTTCAGCGTTAAAATTATTATTTTGGTGTAGTATTTAATATGAGATTCATTTCAGATGGTGCTTACTAGCGAATACAATTCCTTCTGCATTACTTAACCAACATTGTCAGTCGCACCATAGTTTTACGAAATCTTGATAATTCCACCATTCAACCATTTTATCACTGTTGTTGTATTCCGGTGCAGGGCATTCGATAATGTTTTCTAATCAATTTTCTCTCAACAGTTCTTAGCAATAATTTTTTTTTTGAATTTCTAAACGAGTTTCTAAACGTTAATGATTAAAACGGAACGTCAAACTTGACATACATAAAAAAACGTCAAAAATATTTACCAAAGCTCATTGTGAAAACGAAACAAGCGCTTTGTTTAAAATAA
The DNA here is from genome assembly GCA_963576755.1 of Noctua janthina. Taxonomy (NCBI): domain Eukaryota; kingdom Metazoa; phylum Arthropoda; class Insecta; order Lepidoptera; family Noctuidae; genus Noctua; species Noctua janthina. The sequence continues at coordinate 1,223,220 of OY755077.1, forward strand.
TTTTGTTACAATTAATCTCAATAATTGCAAAAACGAATGTTATTAGAATAAAACAAAATACCTAAGTATACTGTCTTGTCTCGAAAATCTAAGATTAAATTCTGAGTCACATTAGCGATTAGGATTTTCCCGAAATTCCTTCGTCTAGTGGAAAACACAGGTCATAAATTAAGAAAAATAAATCAGCGCGTGATATCCCTTTTGAATAAAAATGAGTAGATGTGACTTTAAAATTGTGTTATTGGGCAGTGAACATGTGGGGAAAACCAGTTTAGTTCTGCGGTTCGTGAATTGCAGATTCAATGCTGATATTCCTTATCAAAATGTGAGTATTAAATATAATATATTTGTAAACACGCCAACGCCATAACTACGCCTGTTATTTTTTTAAGTCTAAGGCAGAAATGCACAGTCATTCATTCGTCCATAATTGTCTAATGTCAGAATCTACTTGTTAATTAATTAATTCTATGGACTAAACATTCAGCAGTTTTTAAATAAATTTCATCATTAATAAATCAAACTAATTACATACTTTATTGGCCTTGAAAGTTTATTACCTAGGTACACTGCTATTTGTAAGTAATGCATGTTATCAACACATGTCATATGATCACAATAACAATACCTTGTATATTTTAGTAATCACAATGGGTATCAGCCAGAATTACTTAATTATACATGGTGTACGTCATGATATAAACTTTTTCCCACCATATTCTAGACTTATTACGATGTTAGTTAAAAACAATTTTCGATTTTTTTTCGACACAGGAAATTGTGTAATAAAATACTAAATTTGAAACATTTTGAAATTTTCAATGCCAATGCCAATGACCAATGCCCTTCGTACAAGTTTGTGCTCGTAACATTGTCCTTTTTTGTTCATCTTAGGGCGTGAATGGCAAAAAAGAAAGAAATTTATTAAGCACAAAATTCTGCTATGGAAACCTTGCTTACTGATGCAGTCGGTCATGCAGTGCGTAGAGCACCTTGTCCCTTACACTGTATTTTTATTTAATAATACATAAAAAATATTTTTTATTTTAAATTATCTACTATTTGACCTGATAAATAGTAGATGATTTATAAACTGTCCAAATTCAAATACCCCTATAGACCAACTGCTTTAATGAGTCCTCCGCCTTGCCCCATCAAAGGCGCATTAAGCGTCCACAAAGTCCTAACAATATCCCACAGGTTATTTGCATTAAAATAACCATAATCCACATAGGTATTACAATACTAATTGAACCAATATGTAATCAACCATCAGAATATTCCATTTAAAATGATACCTTCATGAGGACCCATTAAATCGGTTGGTCTTTAGTTCTTATTACAACTAAGCCACTCAGTTTATCCCAAATTATACAATTTTCTGGATAAGTTTTCCAATTTTTCTTTTGCTTAGGACATTACTTGAACAATTACCTACAGCCTACAGGTAGTTGTTCCGGGTCTGGCTGTTTGTGTATGTGAGCTTAAATGTTTGTAAACACACCCACGATACAGGAGAAATTCCTAGTGTGGGGAAAAATATTTTTTTTTAAATTATCGTTGCCCTACAGGCAATTTAAAAAAAAATATATATATTACATATAAATAAAAAATACTAAGCCTGTGCAGTCATTGTCAAGTAATGCACTTAGGAATTACTTTATTATACATTTAATTTTTATTTAATATTATTATCAAAATTGAGCGAGAATTCAAACATTGAGATAAAAGGTATCTGTGTCCTTCACAGTTTGTGATAAATATTGTATTCTCTTGTTTAAAATACAACATTGTTTTTATCAATAATTTATGGGCTAGATATTATAATATTATTGAAGAGAACTGACAAGTTATTGCGAGGAATGCATTTAATCAAAAGTATGTGTACTGTCGTTCAGGCAGATGATGAACTGTGGTGTCTATTTTCATGAACCTAAATTGTTTGCCATATGTAGATAATGCTATATTCTCGACAAGTAGTACATTGTTTTAAATAATTGAACTTATTGTTTCTTATTTTCAACCAAAATTTACTTAGTTACTGTTGCAGTTTCACGAAAATGACCCATAATATCTCAAAAGCAAACTAATTTTGGTTAAAAGTACTTTTTAAAAACTCACATTTTTTCAAAGTGTTCCTGCTTTTACTTTAAAAATTTGAAGGAATAAAAAGGAACGAATATCTGAACAACCGCGGATTTCTGAAAAAAAAGTAATTTAGGAACCTCAATACCGCAGTCAGAGGTTAATCATCGAATCCGACTCGGCTGGGCAGCGTTCGGGAAGTTGCGTGGTATCTTCTCGTTCAACTTACCGCGGCGGTGTCTCAAGACGAAAGTCTATGACCAGTGTGTGTTGCCAGTGATTACATACGGGACCGAAACGTGGTCGCTCACAATGGGCCTCATCAGAAGGCTTAAAGTCACCCAAAGGGCAATGGAGAGGGCTATGCTCGGAGTTTCCTTGCGTGATCAAATCAGAAATGAGGAAATCCGCAAGAGAACCAAGGTAACCGACGTAGCCCGAAGAATAGCCAAACTTAAGTGGCAGTGGGCAGGGCACATTGCTCGCAGAACGGATGGCCGATGGGGCCGGAAAGTTCTGGAGTGGCGACCGCGAACTGGAAGACGTTGCGTTGGAAGGCCTCCCACTAGGTGGACCGATGACCTGGTAAAGGTTGCGGGGATCCGCTGGATGCGAGACGCACGGGACCGGTCAATGTGGCGACACTTGGGGGAGGCCTATGTCCAGCAGTGGACGTCTTTCGGCTGAAATGATGAATACCGCAGTCTTCTTCTGGGCCTGGACCAATGGTTTATATATGTATAAACATTTTCATTTATTTTCGGCCATTTTCTTAATAAGATGTATTATCCTATTCAATATTATAAATGCGAAAGTTTGTGAGGACGAATGGATGGATGTTTATGATTTGGATGAAATTTGGCACACAGATATTTTATAACCTGTATTAACACATATCATATCATATCTATATTAAAAAAAAACATTATTTCGCGGATATTGGTGTGGGTTACACGTTTATTTAGTTTTAAAATTATTCTGTCATACTTTTTGTAATGTGTAACTGTTTAATGTCCCAATAAAAAAAAAAAAATAAAAAAAAAAAATAATATCGGGATACTTTTTATCCCGATAGTACGATCCCGTGGGAAAATTACTGAACTCCACGCGGGCAAACCCGCGGGTATCAGAAAGTATCGCTGTTTCATGTATTAATGGAACAGCGTATTTATTTCCTATTTTTAATCAATAACCGATTCAGTATTTTATTGTTCTAAGGTTGATTCACATAAAACACATGTAGGTAGGTACTGTACATGTATTGTACTAGATTATCTCTTAGTCACTTCATATTACTCACAGTGTTGTGATTTTTTTGTTATCTTGGATTTAAGTAGCATTACTGTTGATTTGAACTAAAGCCACGCAGACGTGTTTAATACCATGTCTCACTTACGCTTCTCGAACATGGCCGCTATCAACAAAACAGACTGACAAGGTGAAAGTCTAAGGGAAAGAACCTCACGTCCCAGCCGCCGCGGGAGCCGCCCTGGGCGTCGGGGGTCACGTGGTGGCTCCCGGCCACCGTAGGCGCGGGCCTGTGGACGGCGAGTTATGGGCTAGCTCGCCGTCCGGCCGTCTTATGACGACAGGCCGTGTCGACGGCGCGTTCGTGTTCCACGCGCGCCTCAAAGAGATGTCAGCAACCGAGTAGGGGTCCGCATGGGCCGATGCCTGCCAGAGCTGCGGGACTGTTCGAAAGAGACACCGTGGCCCTGGAACACAAAGGGCAAAGAAGGAACATGGATGGGTTTTAGTCAGTACAAGTCTGACACTCCCTTCCGCTCCGCCCAGAGTGGGGGGGGTCATTTGATGATTTCCCATCCAAAAAAAAAAAAAAAAAAAAGGTGAAAGTCTACCAAAATAGCATGGAAAGGAGTCTCTTGGGCCTAAAACTAAGAGATAAAGTCAGAATTAAAGACACCAGGAAATTACCAAGATAAGGAAGGACATAGGAAAAACCATAATGATCCAAAAATGGAAAAGGGCTGGTCATGTCCAAAGATCAGTAGGGAAAAAATGGTCTAAAATTGTCACGAATTGGTAACCTATACACAAGAACAGGAGAAAAGGTTAGGCCATTCAAAAGATGGAGCGATACATAGTTGCCACAGCTGGAACTAGCTGGAACAGACTGGCAAGAGAGCGAAATGGAGAGAAATGATGATGGACGGGGCTTTTACCGCCAGAGCGGTCCTTACAGAACACACAATAACCAAATAAGATATAATACTAACAAACTAGACTAAGCATAAATACTAACATAACAAATGTACAGAAATTTAAAACATGTGTAAGGAATAAATAAAGCTATTATAGTGTTGATTTTTGCAAAACTACGAGTATTAATAAATATTCCGCGGATTCACCGCGTGTGGGTCGCTAACCATACCACAGACCGTACTTACATACCCAGGTCATAGTCTGCTCGTTCTGTGAGACCGTGATGGTCCAAAAGGAGGCTGCCGAGCGGGATCGTGAGAGAGCCGATCCCAGTAGGAGCAGAAGTCGTCGGTGAGACAACCGCCTCGACGCTTAACACGCCGAAACCCCGCCTGCATTACCTAAAGCAGGTGGGACATTGGGGTCACGGGCGTCCAGAGTGGGGACTCTGTGCGCTCACCGAGTGACCTCGGAGATGACCGGCAGCACAGTGGTCACGTGCTGCCGTGCACACTTGCACAGCGAGGCTCAGGGAACACCTCTGTATAGTCGCCCCAGGGATGTGCCTTAACAGGCGTTGCACAGAGGGGGCTCCGGACAGGTCTTTTAAGAGGAAACGGTGCCTCCTCTCATGTGCGGATGGTGACCACCGGGGTGGTGCGGTAAAAATCTCACACTCCCCAGTCTTATCCTCAAACACCGATCGCCTTTTGAAGGTTTCCCCCAGAAAACAATAAAAAGGGCATAGTCTGCTCAATTGCATCGACATCTGTTCAGCCGTTATTGCGTTAAACCGTAACAGACTGACACCGACAGACTGACGGTTCCTTTTGCATTTATACTATGCGTAGAATGCGTAGAATTACGGGTAGAAATTCCATTGACTTGCAAACGACTAATGACCTATAACCAGCTAGTAGCATAATCAGCTTTTATTTGCGCACTTCTGGGACACAGACCTCTCTATGATAGGGAGTGGACTGTAATCCACCACGCGGGCTCAGTGCGGGATGGTGCGCTTTAGCCGACATGCGATGGTAAAACACGTTCTTTGCCAAGCCAAAATGCTGAACTTGGCATAGATGGCCAAAATAAAAAAAATGTTGAATGTCTTCCCTAGTGGCCTAAACAAATACCAGAATCCAATATGTTGCGCCCGCTGTTTTATGGGTCGTACATAATTGTAAGGCACCATCATCACGGCCGTATGCATGACAAGGCGCTTCACGTGACGTTGCGTGATGTGGCAATTATTAACATGTTAAATTAAATGAAAACAAGCCTTAAGAGCGTTTGTACAGAAAGTGGGCAACGTCGCAAATAGCTGTCAAATATTTAATTATTTTCCTGTTTTGATTAATTTGGCAATATTACTGTATGGAAATAAGAAATATGGCTAACTAGTGAACTAGAATATTAATAATTAATTGCAATTAAAACACTGAATTTGATGTTGTAACAGTTTTAGGTGTAATGAAGCATTTGGAATGTTTCCAAATACTTTTTTTACATCTAAAACCCTTTCAGTGTTACGGTATTAGTTTAAGCATGATCAGCCTATTAATGTTCCCACTGCTGGGACGCAAGCCTCCTCTCTATGAGAGGGACGATATTAATTATTGCATTTGATAATCCATATTTTTGTTCACTAGTTAGCTATAAGCTATAATTTGAAGAGCTCGTGGCTAAATAATAACAGCCGCTCGGATCGATCTTTAGGTTAAACCGTGCTTGCCTAGGTTGGTCTGTGGATGGGTGACCACCCATTACATGCCGAGTTTCCTCCGTACCTCGGAAAGCACGTTAAGCCGTTGGTCCCGGGTGTCTTTTGTAGATCTTTGACAGTCGTTAGGTAGTCAGTGGCCCAAAAAGTCTGACAACCAGTCTTACCAAGGGGTATCGTATTACCCAGTACTAACTGGGTTGTGGAGGTCAGATAGGCGGTCGCTCCATGTAAAATACTGGTATTCAGCTGCATCCGGTTAGACTGGAAGCCGACCCCAACATAGTTGGGAAAAGGCTAGGCAGATGATGGAGTTAGCTATAATTCTTGTTTCCATACAGCCAAATGCCAAATTAATCAAAACAGCGAAATATTTGACAGTTTTTTGCGACATCGCCCACTTTCTGTATGAACGCTCTTAAGAGGAAATGCGGGTGGTCTTTTCTCCATACAAACGCTCTCGCCTGTTTTCTTTCTGGGTTATGACTTTAAAGCAATGGTCTTTTTCTGTAAAATAAATATCAACTTCTTCAACGTCCCTTTGTTTTCCTTTTTGATGATACATAATCTTTATAAGCACTAGAACCTTTACAAAATGCTCAAAAATGTATATTTAGACCGCTATCAACAGAGGCCTAGTGTACAAATTTGACAACTTTTTTTTATTAGCCTGTACTGTCCCACTGCTGGGCAAAGGCCTCCCCCAATTCCTTCCATGTGCTCTTTTCCCGTGCCTCCTCGAACCAGCCTTCGCGGTACGCGTCCAGATCGTCTCGCCACCTCTTTCTGGGCCGGCCTCGGCGGCGCCGTCCGTCTTCCGGCAACCATCGTGTGGAGACTTTCGCCCAGCGGTCACCGTGCATACGGCTGACGTGACCCGCTCAATCCCATTTTAGCCTAGCAGCCTTCTTGCCAACGTCCATTATTCCCGTTTTGGCACGCAGCGTGGTGTTACGAACCCTGTCTTGTCTTTTGACACCCAGAATGCTGCGTTCCATTGCCCTTTGGCAAACTCCAAGGCGGAACTTCTGGGTCTCGGTGAGTGACCAGGTCTGAGCACCGTAGGTTTTAGTTTGCGCTTCAGGGAGATCGGAAGATCACCCTTCATTAGCGTCTTCATGGACCAGTAGCGTGTTTTCCAAGCGTTCTCGACTCGGCGATCGATTTCTCTTTCTTGCCTGTTTTCGAAAGATACTAACTGGCCCAAGTAGATATACTCATCGACATAATGTATTTCCTGCCCATCTACCTCGACCCTACACTTAGTGCTGTTGGTCATAAGCTGGGTTTTCGACCGATTCACCGTAAGTCCCACCCTAAAGCTGGCGGTGCTATTAATGAAAAAATATAAAAATAGGGACACAGGATGTACCATTCTTATTCAGCTTATGAAATATATATAAATTGGTCGAGTATTGGAGGAGGAAACAGTCGAGAGCCAAACCTCGAATTATGACTTTTTACTTAGGCTATTTAGTCGGATCTGCAGTTGTCCTTATCGCACCAATGTCGAAATCGCGCTCGCAGTGCGACAGCAATAGTATCTTCAAATACCTAATTTTCAAAAGTTTCTCCGACCGCATTTCCTCTTAAGGCGGTACCCTGACCAAATAACCTTGAGCATTCGTTCCCTGATTACCAAGCCCAAGAGATAAAAAGCGAGTACAACAGATTTTAGAATTAAATCTTTATCAAGTATCATGACTCATTATTTGGCACAAAAAATGTCAATAACAACACAAACATACAATCAAATTAAACTTATTCATTAATAACAAATTGTTGGACATAATAAAAAAATAAATAAATAAAATAAACACACAATAATTACAATTTTCTAACCGGCACTGGAACAGCAACATGCCAGCCACAACAATGCCGGATATAAGGGCAGTCCGTTAGCTCAGTCAGTTAGCTATCATTGCCAGAATACAGTTAAAAAAAAAAAAACAAAAGTTTTGATCCTTTGAAAAAAAAAAAAATGTAGCATAATGTTCATTATTAAATTGCTTATCCATTAGTGTAAGTGGCTCATCAAAATAATGGTTATTTAACGAGGAGGTGCTTATTGTCTTTAATTATTTCGCATTTCTGTGGTTTTGTTGTGAGGAGATCAATTAAACATCATAATACTTTTAAAAAAAAACTAGCTTTTTGGAGTCAAGGATTATGTAGAAATTTCATTTATTTTTTATTAGTTGGTATTTCTTTTCGCTAAAGAGTAGATAGCTCCAAAAACTGCACAAACAAGATACATTTAGTAAAAACTATCAAAAAACCCGACTACAAATTGTATTATGTATCTATATATATGTATTTGTAATCTCCTTTTAATTTCCTTCATTTTGATACTCTACTCGATAGGTTTGATTGAAAAAAAAATTATTAATGACTTACAATTTAGCGCCAAAAATCCGCCATTTTGTTATTTCTTTTAAACACTTATCTAAGGACACTTGAGTTTTTGAGACGAATCTAATGATACCTTAACCTTTTCAACGCCAGACCATAAACGCACGCGCGTGCCCTCCACGCCAAGTCACAATTTCACCTACCATTTTGTTACATATTTGTGTCGTTTGGCGTACAGGGCATGCTTTTGCTTGTCACGTATTTTGTGTCAATGGCGTTCAAAAGATTAATTGTCGAAATCCATCCAGCCATTTGGAACATACGAGGTAATAAAGAAATATTCAAGATACGCGCGAAAAACATAACTCTTCCTTGGCAGTCGGGTAAAACCGGCTACCGCTGCGGTTTACACGGGGATGCGCCTCAAGATTATATTTTTGTTCCAGACTGTCGGCGCAGCGTTCTGTGCGAAAGCAATGCAATCAAATGGAAAGAACTTTAATATTGGCATCTGGGATACGGCGGGGAGCGAACGGTATTGTACATCTTTATGTCCTACTAGCTTTTGCCCGTGGTCTTCGGGGATAGAATTATCAAAAACGCTGAGACACGTTTAAATTAATTTTCAATCGTCAGCCTAATCACAAAATTTGAAGATCCTAACTTTAAAACTGATGGACTTTCATATAAACTTCCATCCCCTATTTTACCCTTTAGGGGTGAAATTCACAAAAATGCTTTCTTAGTGGATACTTACTCTTCACAAAGAACACACCCTCCGAGTTTCATGTCTCTAGGACCAGCGGTTTGGGCTGTGTGTTGATATATCATCCAGTCAGTCAGTCAGTCAGTTTACCTTTTTATATAGATTATGCATCTCGTCAACATCATCTGCTTAGCCTTTTCCCAACTATGTTGGGATCGGCTTCCAGTCTAACCGTTTGCAGCTGAATATCAGTATTTTACATGGAGCGACTGCCTATCTGACCTCCACAACCCAGTTAGTACTGGATAATATGATATCCCTTGATAAGACCGGTTGTCAGACTTTCGGGCCACTGGCGCTGATCCATGCGTCATGTTCGTGAACGGGCGCTGTCAGTTGGGTCATCTCTTAGCTGCCACGGTTTATTTTAATCACTTTATTTTTTCATTGTTGATTTAATCTTTTACTCTGGACGCTCTTAATGCGCACGTCTTTCTACATCGTTCTCACAAATAATGTATAATCTCAACATGAATGATGTAACCAAGATTTTATAACAATATTTTGATTTAAAAGAGTGTCCATGGAGTTTCTTGCCCATTCTTCTCCATAGAGATCTACGCTTTGGAATGTGCAACTACAGTACTTTCTCAAGTTATTATGTCTTGTGACTGTGACTGTAGCTTCGCTTCTTTTTGTTTTTTTGACATTCAAAAGCGTCTGTGATGTTCTAATTGAAATAAATGCTTTAAGTTTGAGTTTGACTGACTACCTGTAACGACTGTCAAAGATCTAGAAATGGCAATTATTAATAAGATAGGTATTATATTTGCCTATTGTTAACATGATAATTTCTATTTACATACGATTTCATTGTTAGACTGCTAACATCAAGGTAAAGGCCTTATTACCACACATAGACAAAGGAGGATCGAGCATTGATCGCCTTGCTCGCTGTATTTATATTTTACTAGCTTTTGCCCGCGGCTTAGCCCGTGTTAATTTAGAATTTGACAATCAATTCGGGTTGTACTCTGCTTGTAACAATATAATTCAATCATAATTCAAAAGACACTGTACTTTTTTTTGGGATGAAAGGTACCCTATGTCCGTTTCTGTACACCTGAAAACGTATATGCAAAATTTCAGGATGATCGGTTCAGTGGTTTAGGCGTGTAAAGGTAACAAACAAACTTACTTTCGTATTTATAATATTAGTATGGATACGGTTAGTATGGATTAGTATGGGTACTAGCTGTTGTCCTGCGACCTTACGAACGGAGATATCGAAGGTCAATGTTACTTTTTCACTAGTATTTTTTTAGGTATAAGTTTTTAGTGGTTCTTATAACTTTACTTTCAATATGTCCACGACCCGTTTACTATTCAATGCATCCATCAGCACAATGTTTTGAGTGCGTTGCATTGAGTCCTACCGTAAACCGCGATTTTTAACCCCATGGACAAAATCCTCGGTTGACGGCTTCGTGAAGGGTTCGTTTACACCTTGTATAGTTATTTTTTAACCCTCAAAGAAGTAAAGTCTTGTTTATAAGTCATCATCATTGGTCTCTATTAACCAATTATCTCCCAAAACTGTTTGATGGACATAAAGGAAATAATAATCAGATTTACACCTACCACTGCTTGTCTCTGCATCACCCAAAGGTTGACTGGTAGAAAATGCCTATGGCATTAAGTCCGCCTCTGTACTTCTGTGCTTGAAGTGTTAAATAAATAAATAATCGTTTATTTATAAAAAGGGGCGCATTTACAATAAATATCTTAACAAATAAAATAGAGCACAGTTGCTTATTGCCAGAACTAGGTTGAACCTGTGTTTCAGGGTACAAGGTGCAGAAATACCTACTTAAAATAAATAAATTAACATTAAATGTAAACTAAAGTACTGACATTAAAACTTACTTATAATAAACAAACACAAAAAAACGTGTCAGCAGTTTACTTGCAGACAACAAGTAAGTCTTCTGTCTGTGCATAAGATATTGGTTGTAGAAGAGTAATTATAGACTTTTTACAGTTAAAATAATTTAACTTATATATACTTAGTTTTCTATTTAATCTATTGGACAGAAATGGGCCTAAAAATGAAAAGAATCTTTCCACAAAGACATGTTTGGAGGTTGCATTAGAAATGCATATTATATCATTCCGTCTCTTGTTAGTATTGTCAGCATTGTACGTGAGCATAGAGTGTTGTTTAATAATAAGTGCATAATGAATAAACATAGCTCATTACCTGACGAAATAATTTCAACTCAATGTCTTCCCTTTCCAGATACGAAGCCATGACAAAAATATACTATAGAGGAGCACACGCCGCCATCATTTGCTATGAACCGTCTTCCGTCGCATCCTGGGCGCGTTTGAGACATTGGTTACAAGAGTTGAGGGGTGTTGAGGAGGTCAGTAGCCATATCTACATAGATACATAACCTCACAGGTTTTTTCTCATAGGTGTTAGGCAGAAACGACAGAACGCCACCTGCTAGGATCCTAAAAAAAATTCTCCTGCATTAGTAGATGTCTCCCGTATCGTAATCAGCCTATTAATGTTCCCACTGCTGGGACGCAGGCCTCCTCTCTATGAGAGGGAATGGGCTATAATCCACCACGCGGGCCCAGTGCGGGTTGGTAGATGTCATATGTCTTCGAATTTTTGGTTCTAGGACATGTCGGTTTCCTCACGATGTTTTCCTTCACCGTTTTGAGAGCAGTGGTGATGAAATAACTTACACAAAGTAATGCGCCTGGCTGGGTTCGAACTCGCGACTTACTGCTCGTAAGTCGGGGTCCCCACCACTGGGCCACAGCTGCTCTCCTGGGCCACCGATGTCTCCCAGATGAATGATTTAAAACAATCGCTCCTCTATCTATTAGATGTCGAACCTTTCAGGTTCCATCTATACGAATAATAAAATTGTAACAGGCTTATGTCTGTACATTGAAGATATTGTTTAAAAAATTATATGTGGAGTCTCAACAGTTTTTAGTTTTTTTTTCGGTCTGTCTTTCTGTCTGTATGTTTGTACGCGCATCACGCAAAAACTACTGCATGGATTTGAACGCAGTTTTCACCGCTCTACTGCTAGATTCTTATCTTAAAATATAGGCTACATTAGAAATAGTTTTGGACCCGATAGGTGGCGCTGTGCGAAGCAAGGACAGGTCGCTAGTTATTAGTAGTTGTTATATTGATTGATTTTATTTTTATGTTTTAGAATTGCAAAGTCTACCTCTGCGGCACTAAAAAAGATCTCCTAGACGGAGGGTACGTCACTCGAGAGGTCCCAGAGGATACCATAGATAGCTACACTCAAGGGCTCTGCGGACACTACTTCACTTCTAGTAAAACCGGCGAGAATGTGGGTAAGTAGAGGAAAAACTACTTTATCAGCTAATACTTAAGAGTTTTTGTCCAAAAAGTAGGCAACGTCGCAAATAGCTGTCAAATATTTACTTGTTTTAATTAATTTGGCAATATTACTGTATGGGAATAAGAAATGTGGCTAACTAGTGAACTAGAATATTAATAATGAATAGGGAATATGCATGAATTTTTTTCTTCACTTAAATGAATAAAATCTAGTACTATCAACCCAAGAAAATAATTAAAAGTTATGTTCAACTAAGCTACTACTAGCTACTAGGCTTAAAGTCACCCAAAGGGCAATGGAGAGGGCTATGCTCGGAGTTTCCTTGCGTGATCAAATCAGAAATGAGCAAATCCGCAAGAGAACCAAGGTAACCGACGTAGCCCGAAGAATAGCCAAACGTAAGTGGCAGTGGGCAGGGCACATTGCTCGCAGAACGGATGGCCGATGGGGCCGGAAAGTTCTGGAGTGGCGACCGCGAACTGGAAGACGTTGCGGTGGAAGGCCTCCCACTAGGTGGACCGATGACCTGGTGAAGGTTGCAGGGATCCGCTGGATGCGAGACGCACGGGACCGGTCAATGTGGCGACACTTGGGGGAGGGCTATGTCCAGCAGTGGACGTCTGTAGGCTGAAATGATGATGATGATGATGTTCATGTTCAACAACTGCTTGTCGCTTTAAAAAAAAGATTAACTCCTACAATTTTCTACGACAGTTCAAACGTCTGAGACTGTCGCGGCCATTCATGTCATGTTATGTGACGTCACTTACCTCTATCAATAAAATATTAAATTGTGAAATAAGTCATCATCTGCCTAGCCTTTTCCCAACTATGTTGGGGTCGGCTTCCAGTCTAACCGGATGCAGCTGAGTACCAGTATTTTACATGGAGCGACTGCCTATCTGACCTCCACAACCCAGTTAGTACTGGGTAATACGATACCCCTTGGTAAGACTGGTTGTCAGACTTTTTGGGCCACTGACTGCCTATAACGACTGTCAAAGATCTGCAAATGACACCCGGGACCAACGGCTTAACGTGCTTTCCGAGGCACGGAGGAAACTCTGTATGTATGCAACCTAGGCAAGCGCGGCTTAACCTAAAGATCGATCCGAGTGGCTGTTATTACTTAGCCACGAGCTCTAATATACAATATATATAGATAAACATACATATTAAATACTATATACATACTATTATCACGTTGACAGGAAATGTTCAACGTTGTTTGTCATGTTGTGTTGTTGGTGTTGTTTCCAATCCTTCGGGGATTACAGGCGTGATGTTATGTTATGTAAAACTAGTTTTTCTTTAATTCCAGATGAACTATTTCAAAAGATAGTGGACGATTGCGCAGCAGACGTACAGTTGATGAAGGATGTAGAGGATCTGAGGGTCCAGCTCCAGAAAGAAGAAGTAGCCTACAGAGCGAAGAGTAAAGACTATTGTTTCTGTTGAAGAGACAGAAGACCGAGAAGAACACAAAACAGTATATAAAAATAACAATAATACTTGAAAAATTGCGAATTGAACAGCTAAAAGACAACGGTGTAATTTTGATACAATAAAGTCGCGATTCTATTAGGTTACTTCTATGGAAGCTGCAAATTGCATACAACTTGCATACAAGCTACATCTTGTATGAGGTAGTTTGACCTTGTATATTTTTTATTCAAGTGACGCGCAAACGTTAGTTGCACGTTTCGAATGTCGAACGAGTGACGTGTCCTACTCAATTGTTGAACATCTCCACTTGTATACAAGTAAATACTGCATGCAATTTGATCTTGAAAACATGTTTCCAATACAAGCAACTTGTATGCAATTGACGTCTTACTTGCATGCAAGACTTGCCCAATGGAATCGCGCCTTAAGAGCAAAAGACAAGTAGACTGAAAAGAACGAAAAGACTTGAAACACGAAAATGGCCGAAAGACCAATCTTGGGTAGTTCGAAAGTATTTTTTCTTAAAAATACCTTTAAATAGGTCAAAAGAGGTGGTTATTGGGGGGGGGGGGGGGGGGGGGCGAAAGTTTGATTTTTAGTATATGCGAAACCAGAATATAGTTTGTTTAGAATAAGAATCTGAATCGATTCCAATAATTTTTAAACCATGTTATATTTTGTCCCAAAAATATTTAACAAACGTTACAAGTTGGATACCGAGCGACACTAAGTACCAATGGCAATCATTTAGGTACCTACTGCCAAATTATTATTATCAATGAGCTCAAGACGACGCTGGAGGCGCGCGCGCGGCTGCACCACGTGGTGACCACGTTTTTGTGCGGACAATCAGGTAACAGAACAAGCTTATAACTTTGTGATTTTTCATGAGACAGTTTTGAAATTTTGTACATAGTTTCTTTACATAAAAATACTAGACACGTGTTTCAGGTTTCGCATATACTAAAACTAATGCTGTATATAGTCTCTCTGTCATTATAATAGGTCTTTAACTATGAAATTGCCGTTTTTTTCTCACATTTTGTTCTGTTTGTAACTTTGACGTATAGTTATATTTTTTCGTAAGGGGTCGTCCATTAATCACGTGATGTTTTTTAGCAAATTTTTAACCCCCACCTCCCCCATGGTGATTCGTGGTGAAGTTTTAGACTACCCCTCCCTCCTCCCACCCAAAATCACGTGTATTTTTATTGGTATAAAGTATCTTAAAAAAAATCAGAATATTATCTTTAAATACAGGTTAACAGGTATAATCTAATTTAATTCTGGAAAAATAAGCACCGTGATAAAAATGTCAAGGTCACGCACCGCTTTTCGGTTTAGAAATCGCGCGTTCAAAGAAAAAATAAATACACGTGATATCTCACTACACCTGCCCCTCCCCCTAGTGATATTTCGTGATTTTTTCTGAACCCCCCTCCCCCCTTTCCAGCCTCACGTGATTAATGGACGACCCCTAATTCCATTTTTATTGAATTAATTGGTAAATGACATACCTTTTAGAGTTTAAAAACCGTACTAGTAGTTGCATATTACCTCATAGGGTAGTGTGTCAAAACACCCGTTTCAATGTGCCGTCGGTTTAACTACTTCAAGTAGGTATATTTTTGTCATAGACTGTGTTTTGAGAATTTGAGATACGCAGTACAGCGCAGCTTTTTTTACTCTATAGTTTGCAATTGCATCATACATGATTGGTTCGGACGTTTCCAAGAAAAATATGGAAATATCACTTTTCACAAAATCGTCCATACAAATCGGGAATTTCACACTTCAACCCCTAATATCTTCGATAACTGAAAGCTCCTATTTCATGAGGCTAGATAACTGACGAAATACGGGTGTACGATACACCTCTGCCTAACCATTTGGAGATTACAGGCGTGATGTTATGGTAAACGTTTGTTAGATATTTACCAATAACGGTTTCATACAAAAAGTTTTGGGGGCCTACCATGACGACTTAAACCAGTAAAGCAGGAGTAATTCCAGTTATATCCGGCTCGAAGGACCAATGCTCGGGGTTGGGTGGAGATTGAAATAAACTAAGATTAAAGATTATAAAGATAACTATATTTCGGTAATACAAATGGGATAACGATTAAAACTAATGAGGTGAACGAGATGAGATCGAGTCGCGCCTGATATGCTGTCCGAGACGTCATCATCATCATCTGCCTAACCTTTTCCCAACTATGTTGGGGTCGGCTTCCAGTCTAACCGGATGCAGCTGAATACCAGTACCAGCGACTGCCTATCTGACCTCCACAACCCAGTTAGTACTGGGTAATACGATACCCCTTGTTAAGACTGGTTGTCAGTCTTTTTGGACCACTGACTACCTAACAACTGTCAAAGATCTACAAATGACACCCGGGACCAACGGCTTAACGTGGTTTCCGAGGCACGGAGGCAACTCGGTGTGGAATGGATGGTCACCCATCCACAGACCAACCTAGGCAAGCACGGCTTAACCTAAAGATCGATCCGAGCGGCTGTTATTATTTAGCCACGAGCTCCTCGATATGCTGTCCGAGACGTACTGACTGTTTTACTTAGGTAATACATAAAATATTTAAGTCATAGAGCGCGGTACGTAATTATGCTGACATGTTTATTATTGCTCGCTGATTGACCCAAACAGTGAGACAGAGATGGCGCTAGACGACCTGTATAGCTCTGTCTCTTTCCCACACTGGAATTGCTCCTGCTCTAAGACGTCATAGTAACCCTGCAGATGTCTGGTCTGTCCGGGTCGGGCAAAGTGTTATTGGGTTTTTCCATCAGGAATTTCTCAGTAGCAACCACGTAGTCTGGATTTGGATTTGTGACCGGTAGATGGCAATAGGCTCACCTCTTATTACATGGGACTTAAACATAACTGGCAAACTGTGAGAGTACTGCTAGGTACAGTCACGAGCATCAATATGTAAACACGTAACAACTTTAAAAAGTTTCTCCTTCTGTTCTGATTACAATTTCATGTTGTAACGGACATAGTATTCTGGAACTCATATTTTTATGAAAAAGATATATCTCTAAGTTACAATCGTTATTTCTCGCGAATCATCATCATCATCATTTCAGCCGAAAGACGTCCACTGCTGGACATAGGCCTCCCCCAAGTGTCGCCACATTGACCGATCCCGTGCGTCTCGCATCCAGCAGATCCCTGCAACCTTCACCAGGTCATCGGTCCACCTAGTGGGAGGCCTTCCAACACAACGTCTTCCAGTTCGCGGTCGCCACTCCAGAACTTTCCGGCCCCATCGGCCATCCGTTCTGCGAGCAATGTAACCTTTAATACCTTCTCGCGAATATTGGTTTTAAATTTTAGGAAGTGTATACATATTAGTGCTCGGGGATTACAAGGTGTGATGTTATGTTGTGTTCTGACGGCGCCATTTTTATAGCATGTAAATGAAAGCGAGGCGTGATGTTTTGATCTAGGAATGGCTAGTATTAGAAACTTGATTTAATAAGTTAGTGTCTATATTATAATTAGCATGTGATAAAAAAAAAAACTTGAAATTATTCTAAAGATAAAAAGACTCTGTCTCTTTCTAATGTACCATGTCAGTAAGAGATAGCTATATTTTTTTAACTGTTGTTTAGAATTCATCATCATCATCACTCTCTTGCCCTTATCCCAATTCATTCGGGGTCAGCGCAGCATGTCTTCATCTTCCATACGTCTCTATTACTCGTCATCTCATGAATTTAGAAAATGTTTCAGAATTTTCGCCAAAAGTAAGTTTAAATTTCCAAAGATTATTATTGTGTAAGGTTTCCGTAAATTATAATTAGCTACAGCTATTTATATTGAATTTTTTAAACAAGCTTTTATTCAAAAGCACTGCTAAAGTAAAAACATATTTATCTTTCAAAATTGAACGCGTATACAAAGTTTTGTGTCCGTGCTATTAACCGTTGAGGAATTCTCTCGTGAGGAGGCGTTCCAGGCTGCAAGATCAGGTCATGTCTGACACAAAAATGTATTGTCACCAGAATCAAAGGTGTGTGCAAAATTTCAGCTCAATCGGTTGGGGGGAACTGGTTTAAAATTCAGTTGCAAGATTTGTCCCGTGACAAGGAATGTTAAATAAAAGCTTGTAATAATATTTTTTCTGTCTGTCTTGCTTTGTCACAAAACGACGACGTCTTTTTATCTTAAGGGTGTAAATATACCCCCTAACGAAGCCGAAAGGCACTTGTTCTCCCCGTCTGTATAAAGGGCGAATTATACAGAAACTGCATAAAATGAAGGAGCGGTGCAGGCGCAGTGCAGGCGTGGAATTTATAACAAAACAAAAGAACGGCGTGCCTAAGCCGCGCTGCTTGAGTGTAATTTACGACACGTCGGTCGCCTACGTACATTGTGTATGAAAACGTTTTGAAGTGGCATCATGCCTGTGCTGTGCCAGCGCCGCGCCTTCACCTTACGCCGTTTCTGTAAAATTCGCGCCTAAGGGAAATTGTGTACGTTTTTTTCGTTGACAATGGAATTTAAATAGTGTTGTCTCGTTCACTCATATTGAAAAGCGTATCTACCGTTTCATGCGAGATTGTGTGAGCTCATTCTTCTCAGTATGCAAACTTTTCGCAGGACTTATGCAGCTAAGTATGTTGAGGGTAAATCTATCGATTTAATTGTTAGGGTTCCGTACCCGAAGGGTAACCAACGGGACCCTATTACTAAGCCTCCGCTGTCCGTCCGTCTGTCTGTCAGCGGGCTGTATCTCATGATCCGTAATAGGAAGACCGTTGAAATTTTCACAGAATTTGTATTTCTGTTGCAGCTATAACAACAAATAATCAAAATAAAAATAAATTAAAAATTAAACGGGGTTCCTTACAACGATGGTACGGAACCCTTCATGCGTTAGTCTCACACTTGGCCGGTTGTTTTTGTTTAAAACCTGTAACTACATTACGAGCTCGACTATGCTTATAAAAATATAGATTGAAAAATGTATGCCATAATCTTAATTTTAGTAAATTATTTATTTAATTAAAGTGTTGCAAGCTACGTTTAAGTGTCTATGTATGAATTTTAGCTCAACAGCTTTATTTATGTATCGGAGCTTGCCATTGGCTTCTAAAATTAGTTATATTAACCTTTTGGACGCCATTGTCCCGTATACGTGATAAGCAAGCGCGTGCCCTGTACGCCAAACGACACAAATATGTGACGAAATGGTAGGTGAAATTGTGGCTTTGCGAGGAGGGCACGCGCGTGCGTTTTCGCTCTGGCGGACAAAAGGTTAAAGTAGAATTCTGAAGAGTGACAAGCCGAAGATTGGTTTCTATGTCATCATCATCATCTGCCTAGCCTTTTCCCAACTACGTTGGGGTTGGCTTCCAGTCTAACCGGATGCAGCTGAATACCAGTATTTTACATGGAGCGACTGCCTATCTGACCTCCACAATAAAGCTACTCAGAGCCAGAATGGTGGTCTAGTTTCTGCAATGTCAATTGTGTCGCGCATTGTCGCGATTCGGTCGCACTCCTCTTCTCGAATACTCGGGGAGTCCTTGAGGATACCCGGAGACATACTCGATTAACCCGTTTATAACTGGGGTAATCCCAGTCGTAAACGTCCTTTGGAGGTATGGGTCGTACTTTTGAGACCCACTCTCCTAAATAAAACTCGTGGATACAGGAACTACAGTTTAATCTACACTATCACTGGTGTTGGTAATAATGATGTATAGAGCGACACACTGAGTCGAGTCGTGAGATCAAATGTCTTACAATATGGCGGCAGTACATATTCCTTCTACCGGAAACATTAAGTGTTGCCAATTAAAATATAAAATAGTGTTGTGACACAATACGCCACAGTCCCTTTATGCTCTCTCTCTTGTTTGGTTTTCTGTCTCCAGGTGATATGGAGGGGAATGGAAATTATGTTGTACCTACTTTATTACTTTGTGATTGATTCGTTGCGGGATCCAAGACAGTTAATTATGATAATATCCATTAATGTTGGATTGTGGTTAACATAGCTTAGAACTAGGTGGTCCTCTCTCCACGGAGGATAAAACAATTATACGGGAGAATGGAAATGAGATGAAGAGTCAGATTCGGCTGGTTGATGCCGTTGTCTGAGGAAATTGCAGTTTTTGTCGAACCCATTGGTCATCCTTGATCGTGATGTTTCCTAGTGTCTTCCTAAGAGCCTCTATTTTGTCATTACGCTCTTTGATTCGATTGAAGTCCCAGTCAAATGAAGAGTGAGTGGTGAGTCTTGCCAATATGAGGGTCAAATCCTGGTTCAATAAAGGGTGTAAATAGACCCTTAACATATCCGAAAGGTATTTGTTCTCCCCGTCTTTGTGATCATTTTTTTGTTCTAGACCATACCTGGGAACCTAGTTACGGAGATATTGGGGGTCAAAGTTCCAACTTTTTCAGAAGTTTTTTTTAAAATACATATTTTTAATGAAGATTTTTACTTTACACACCTCCACGACCCCCGTACTATTCAATCCATCCATCAGCACAATGCTTTCAGTGCTTTCCATCGAGTCGGAACTCAATTTCGAAATTTCAATTAGACGAAACGTGATTTTTAACCCCAAAAAAATAGTCGATTCCCAGCAATATTTTTTGCGTAAAGTTACTTAGTTTGATGTACAGAATGCTTGGTTGACGGCTATGTGAAGGGTCTGTTTACACCCTGTCTATTCAGCAGGGCCTTTGAAGACAACTGAAAGATTCCAAGATCTACTGACGGTTTTCCCTTAGCGGAGTTTGGCTTGATGTTAATATCACCACATTGAAACTCACTATCAGGTGTTGAGACTTAAATGTGGCTGGAGGACCAATTTGATTTTGTCTGGGAAGTCGGTTTGTGGTAAGCTTATGAAGTCTGCAGTTGGAGGGGTTATGGAAACTTGTACTTTTGTGTTTCGGGGTCTCGACAATTGAGTCAAGTTTTTCCGACAGTTCGACCACACTACGGGTAAAGGAATTCATTTGGTTGGTAAACCCTTCCTGAAACTCGATCCATCTCGGTTTGTTTTTTGGCTTGGTTGGAGTTGACCTTAAATTGATCAACTATTTGACCAAGCAAGATAATTGTTTTGATATGGAAAGAAAAATTCGAGTGCTTGCAGGGTTTGAACCTGCGACCTTACGATTCAGTACACCGGACGTCTTTACCAATTAGACCATCGCAGCCTGCTCACAGCTCTCGAAATTTTCGTTCCAATAATAACGTCTTACGGTGACGTTGCTAATGGAACGGTGTACTGAATCGGAAGGTCGCAGGTTCAAACCCTGCTCGCATTCGAATTTATCTTTCCATATTAAAACAGCTGTAGTTCCCAACGCAGGGTTTGCGTATAAAAATATTAAAAACAAACAAGATAATGTTGTTACTGAAGGCTTTTGTATGTTGTAATTGATACACTTGGGTCATGCCCTTTAATGCGATGAGTAAGGTGTTGTAGCTCATCCTACAGGCCTCTACTAAGGTCCCTTGCACTAGAGACCAATCCAACATTGCGGCTCGGGTGAATAGTTCCCTTCGTCCACTTTGGTAACTAAAGTTACCTAACCAGTTATAAGAGAAGATTTTTCTTTCGCTGTTTGTGAGACAATTATATTTCTAGATTTTTTTTTCTTGGACGAAGAGTGTTTTTCCGAGGATCTATCCATACTGCTTTTTATATACAATTGCAAACACTTAAAACCCCATTTTTGCTAAGATAAACGTTTCTTTCATCGGGTGACACCCCAACTTGTCACACGTGGACTGGGGGTGTGTCTGGATCGTACCCACCAGGGTATTTCTCGTCAACCGTCTTTTGCCAATTCACCCCTGTAGTTCTGGGGTTGAGTGTCCTTAACTGAGATAAGACCTGGCCAGCATCTTGGCCCTCACAGTCAGGGGCTCTCTGTTGACCAGACATTATCGGAGTGATACCTGCAAGATCAGGCATATTGATGAACAGATCTTCCTCTTACTCTTCGTACTGGTTATTGGTGTATGTTGAGACTCCCGACATGATGAGACACCCCGATACCAAGGAAACAAAATTCCAGGGGGATATAATGTTCTAGAGTGAGTTGGCAGAGCAACTGTAGTGGATTGGGTGGAGAGAGATGTGTCAAGAGATAGTTAAATTGTTTCTCTGGGACTTCGTCAAGCTTCATTGACTCGGTGCATTTCTGGTGGTCGCCACTGTTGATCCTGGTGTTCAGGAGTTGCAGTGGGCAGGGAATAGTGGGGCGGGCTTGTCCCAAAGTGTGTTTCGTGTAGATTAGTAGTAGTTGACCCGCGTGTCCTTCTCTCGATGTCACACTGTCTCGAAGACTGTTTCTGTTCTTGTAGAGAATTACGCTCGAGCTTGCGCGTCCCTTAATGTTGTCATATAAACCTGTCGTGTCGCTACGGTATGTCGTAGCGATCGTGCGGCTTTGTCGCTGCGGTCGGCTTCCGAATTGTACCTTAAAGCTTGTTATGAGCCAAAGTTTTGAACTAAACCTATGTTTTTAATACATAAAGTTGTTAAAACATGTAAATAATTATACGTAATTATAGTTTTGTAAGAAGTCAAATAAAAAGCTTTATATTTTATTTGTATTTTTTATTCTTTTCAAATAATCAGCCTATAATGTTCCCACTGCTGGGACACAGGCCTCCTCTCTATGGAGTGAGCTATTATCCACCACGCGGGCTCAGTGCGGGTTGGTAGATGTCACATGTCTTCGAATTTTTGGTTCTAGGACATGCCGGTCTCCTCACGTTGTTTTTCTTCACCGTTTTGAGAGTAGTGGTGATGAAATAAATTACACAAAGTGTTTAAGTGCGAACAACCTCAGACACGTAAGTAGGGGCCACATCCATTCTGCTATAGGCTATAGACCGACCGCTTTAATGAGGCCTTCGACTTGCCTCATCAAAGGCACATTAAGCGTCCACAAAGTTCTAACAATATCCCACAGGTTATTTGCTTTAAAATAACTATAATCCACGTAGGTATTACGATACTAATTGAACCTATACGTGATCAACCTTCAGAATATTCCATTTAAATTGATAATTCGTGAGGACACATATAAAGCAGTCAGTCTATAGTAATAGCATTACATTGAGCTTAACATTAGATATTAACCTACCTACCCAAATGTCCTTTGGTACTATTCTTCGTGTCGTTGAGCTCCTTGGTTTATGAGCCGAGCTACACGATCACTGACAAATGCTTGCACTGACTGGACAGGTACACTCAAATCTGTGTGATTCTTTCTTCAAAAGACAATCTCAGACACTAATCTGCATAGTCCTCATGTGAGTTGACCAAGATTATGTCTTTGTCTGGACCTTAAAAGAGACTATGACCTCTAAGTTTGTTTTGGCTGTTTCTTTTCAGAGAATATGAGGTCGTCGGTTTATTGCCTGGGTTGGGCAAAATGTTATTGGGTTCTTCAACCAGGAATTTCTCATTAGTAGCCTGGAGTCTTAATTCGTGGCTGGTGATGATAATAGGCCCTTATCCCAATTTATTAAAGGCCGGCGCAGCATGTCTTCTTCCACCATACTTCTCTAATACTCGTTATCTTTAGCAATCACCTCCTTTCTAGCCATATCATCCTCCACGAAGTCCATCCATCGTTTCTTTGGAATTCCTCTACTCTTATGGCCATCCACATTCATATTCAAAACTTTCCTCACGATATTTTTCCTCATTATCATCACAGTATATTTACCTCTAAAATAAACCTTATGTTAACGAGATAAAGGGTAGTCAGTGGCCCAAAAAGTCTGACAACCAGTCTTACCAAGGTGTTTCGTATTACCCAGTACTAACTGGGTTGTGGAGGTCAGATAGGCAGTCGCTCCATGTAAAATACTGGTATTCAGCTGCATCCGGTTAGACTGGAAGCCGACCCCAACATAGTTGAGAAAAGGCTAAGCAGATGATGATGTTAACGAGATAAAGGGTCAGTTTACTGCAGAACCACATAAAATATTACAATTAAATGACAGTACCTACTAAAAAATACAGGGTATAAAATAGTGGATAAAAAAATAAAACACGAATATTTTTATGTTATTGTTATTTAATATATCCCGCATCATATATTACTTTAATCCTAGGTCATATGTAGTTTGCTAAAATACACAGGTATAGGTACAGAGTATATTTCACCTTATTTTTAATATACAATATCAACTTTTTTTCAATACAATGAAAATTAACATTTTTTTTTCATTATCATATTTTGTTGAAATACTTTTTTTTTGTGTTCCGTACCTAAAAAGTGCCAACGGGAACCTATTACTAAGGCTGTCACTCTGTCCGTCTGTCACAGGACATCTTTTGAATCGTAATAGCTTGGACACTTGATTGTTTCAGAGTGTGGCTATGGCCACTAGAACAACAAATAACGTGGTTTTTTTTGCTCTGGGAACCCTTCGTGTGTATTCGCACTTGACCGTTTCTTTTGTAACTGTCAAATGGCCAAGTAAGTTATATTGTTACGTACTGCCCAGTGATACTGGGATGACTAGTCGCTCATCCAGTTAGACTGGAGGTCGACCCAACATAGTTGAAAGTAGCCAGACAATTTCTCCGCAGAACGAATGAACGTTGGAGTAAACGTGTTTTAAGTGGAGTGCGCGACTGACAGATATATATAAGGAAGGACGCACTCAGGCTGGGAGGAGCTACGATACGAACAGGGTTGCTAGTGCCAGCTGGCTTAGAGTAGCTGAGGATTACATGAATTGATTTGCAAGATGAGACCTTGTCCAGCAGTGGGCTGCTATAGTGACCGTACGGAATTTCCAAGAAGCCTGCCAATTTTAAAACTCGATAGACATTATGAAATCTATTTTAACCATTAATACAGAGCTTATTTAGCAGTCCGGCCACGTAAAGTACTGGGGGTCTAACGTGGTCGCTTTTGGTAGAACCATTATAGGATGAATTAAAATGAATCATATTAAAATGGTCATAGACGCAGTTAATATTATAAATTGTCACTTTGTGATCATTACGAATTGAAACGTAATTTATATTATTATCCTATTAAATTTCTGCTAAAGCGGATATTTTAGACCCCTTGGTAGTCGGCAGCTTCCGTTTATAGGTCCTGAAATGTGACTGGAATAACGCTGGCATACCAAAATTGTCTTTTAAAAACCAACGGTTAACAACGATGGCCGTAGACCGTCTGGTTGCGGAGGGCAAGGCCTAGGACCAGCATGGGACTGTGATAGGCTTGCGTTTAGATCGAATTGATGTAGTTCTAATTTTTAGAACTACATCAATTCGATCTAAACGCAGCCTCTTAGCCTCTCTACTGCCTCTTTGATAGCGTGAGATCCTGAGTCGACTTCCATGTGGGGAAGTGTTTTCCAGTGCATCCGTCAGCAATTTCACAGAAGCAGCGGTTGATGGCGGTAAGGTCGCCCCCTAACTTGAGGTTTAATCATGCGGATACTGGAGGCAGAAAGCGGAATACATGATGATACACGGATATTGCGGCACAGCTTGAGAGGGCCTTTGTCTAGGTGGACCGATTGGCTAAGTTGATCGAAATTGATATTTTCTGAAAAGTATTTCAACAAAATACTTTGAAATAACGTCAATAGTTCAACAAAAAGACAGATTAAACTTAATTTCAGTTGAAACGTAACAAGCATTACATTAGTTCTTAATATTATACTTAATTTCTACTTATTTTCTACCAATATCTCACCTAATTTTATATTTACGCGAAATTATTTAAATTATATCGGGGGGGTATAAAAAATAACTAATTTATGGACGCTTGGCTTTTTTTTAATCGAAAGCGTGTTCTGTTTTTTTTTTACGTTTATGGTATGGTAAATATTTTTTTTAGTTTTTTTTTGTTGATGAGTAAAACCTTTTTGGTTATTCTAAAGTTTATTTATGATTGACTTTTTGGGTTATTCTGACATTTTTGAAGTTGCAACATTTTTGTTTTTAGTTGAACGGCTTTCGATTAAAAGGCAACTCATTAGGGTCCGTTACAGTATGGTTATATATAGTAAGATCTTAACATCACAATAATGATATAAATATTAAAAAGATGAAGATGTAGGGAAGATTAAAATCACTAACTCGTTCCTGGTCGTTTTAAGTTCGAAACATCACATTTTTTTAGAAAAAAACTAAAACAAAAGCTCAATCTCTTGTCACTACCGAAAGTTCAAAACTGTGCGTTTGAATTTTTTTTGTCGTTGAAAAAAAATCTTTGAGCTCTGAAAAAAAAAAACCTATTTCTACGACAACACCCATGGACGGTAGAAATAAGGGGGTTAAACAAGAAAAATGTGCTTTAACGTTTTTTAAGACTTTTTTTTTAAATTTTAGTTTATATCCAACAGAACTTCGAAGAGATATAGAAATTATAGTTTTTAAGAAGTTGTTACTAGCGGTACGAAAAATAAAAAATCTACTTTCAACACCTATTGCGTCATTATTGCTGTGTTTTTTAATTATTTTAATTATTTTGTTGGTAAAAATCGAAGTGTTTTTTTTCTACTTATTCACCGTACTACTTTTTACAAACTGTTAAAATTACAGCAACAGCCGACAGTATTCTCTTATATTAAGTATTTAAAATTAAGAAAAAAAAGAATAAAAAAAATCTTCAGCAAAAAAATCCGTACATTTATAAAATGTACGTTTTTACCGAGTGACAAAAATCTTACACAAAAAGATACAAAAAAAAATGTCGAGTAAAAATTCTCATAGAACTTTTTACCAACAATCCAAGTATTTTCTTCGATTTTTACCACAAAAACCTTTATTATAAGATATTGCTAATCAGGAATTTTAAAACGAAATATCTACGACATCAAACACGAGTACACACACCAAATTCTACAAAAAATGGTTCGAGCCAGCAAAAGTCTTTTAATAATAAACCTTAACTCAGAACCTTAGATCTTAAATTCCATTGCCCCTTACTTAACTACCTACTTTATACCTTAAACTCCATATCTTAGATCGGAACGTCCATTGCCACTTACTCAACTATTTAAGTAAGCTTTATGTATTCAAATTGACTTTTAAGTGAGTTCCAGTTGTGATAAAAGGTCTTCAATTAATCATAGTTGTAATAGAATTTCAACTTTGTCTTGTACAAAATTGAGTATGTTATTTCAAACCTTAGATTCTGAATTCAAGTTGATTTGCTTTCGTGCTATTGGGCTGTTAAATTCACTCAAACGATCGCATACGATATGAAACCTAACTCACACATCAACATCGTTCGAATTTCGAAGCGATATTCAGAGAATAACCCCCTACAATTTGAACTTTTTCCCGGTCAAAATGCTAGTTGTCTTAATAGCTCACAATCTTCTTAAGATATTCTTCGTTTAACTTTTTCATTTGAGCATTTTTGTCAATTTCCACATGAAGTCAGTGAGCAAACAGCTAGCTATGCTGCCGAGTTTAACTTTGCCTATCTGAGGCCTGCAAGTTTTTTTTTGTCAGTTGGTATAACTGTGCAAATCAGTTGGCAGATTGACAGCTGTCACAGATTTTTTTTTCTTAATTTTTTTAGTGTTGATTCTTTTTTATGCAACGAGAAATCGTAATTCGACGTTAGTTTAATTACTTTTTGCTGGCTCAACCCGAAAGACAAATAAAGGGACAGTTCATAGATTTTTATTTATTTATACATTTCAAAAAATATGTATATCATTATATTTTCATGTCGTTCGTAGCTTTGTGTTAAAACACAAACTTCCATCTCTGGGACATTCAACTATAAAACATCAAAAATCTAGCTCTTCTATGAAATTAAAATAAAACCACTACTTGCATGCGTTCAGACGTTGCAAAAATTACGAAAAATTTGTCTTTACAAGTTGATAGTTTGTTTTCTCGTCCCCTTTTACGTGGGTTTTAAACAGGTAACTGGCAAAAGGTGGGTGTACTATTAAGTACACCTCTGCCTTCGGGGATTACAGGCGTGATGTTATGTTAACATAATTACTTTTACTCGATTTTCGCAAGCTACTTTTGATAACATTGCCTATGTGCCATTCAACTCCAAATTGTTTTACGTCTATGTCAAACTTTTCTTTAAGTCTTGGGTAAACTGGTTGTTAAAATGATATTTTATCGTTGCCTAGGATTCAGGGAGTGGAGTGTTCGTACAAGCTTTTTATTAACTAGCATCGTTTGTATGTATTTCAGTTATCAATTTTTCAAGCACTTCTTAACATTCGACTATGCTGTAACTTGCCATATTTATTTCGCTGTTTTTTCAATTATTTTTCTTCGCCATTTTCGTTGGTTCGACTATAAAGCGTTCTTTCGTTTTTATGTTGGTAGCATTAAAATTTACGACACACCAGCGCCTCTAGCGGTCCAGAATTGTACTAACGAAAGGTAGATTTTCAAATGATTTAAAATATTGACTTAATTCTAAATACAACGCGATTTTCTCACTTCAATAGGTTTTTTAAACATAGATTTGAAAAATCTACCCTCTGTTATTTTGGTTGTAAATAGTTCTTGATGTTTTTTTTTTGTAATTTTTTTGCAATCATTTGGACGCATGACAAAGGACATAATAACATAAAAACACTGAGTAACACCTAATCATGTCTATTCTATAATTTTTCTTACAGTTTTATATGTATTCTCATTTTATACACAAATATTTTAGGGAAAATTGTATTGCGTATCAGATACTTTGTATCTCTTTATCATTATTGATACGAAAAAAAACACTATATATATTTCACAAAAAAACGAAAATATGTGAATCTAACATCAAGTTACTTTCTCATAGCTAATTTATTCGTAGATATGTATATTTTATTATCCCAGAAAGAAAATATTTGTAATATAAAATTTCAAATACACATGAAAATTTTAAGAAAAACGTATTTTTAGAAACGTCCTTATAGGATTACATTTTAGTCTGAATTTTTGGTGTTATATTTTTTTTATCTGAGATAGACGGATGTCAAAATGCGAAAAGAGGAAAAAAAAAAACAGAAAATAGTGTTTAAATATTTTTTGGCACGCGCCTCGTTGAGATTGGTGTGTCTATTCATGAAGAAAAAAAAAAAACTTTTTAATTTTATTCTAATTTTTAAAACAGCTGGTAACAAAACTGCAGAATAAATCGAATATTATTACTCAGTTATAAAATAAAGTAATTAATACAAACAATATTTGTATTAATTAGAAAAATTAAAATACTTCTTAAATTACAAATAAACACACCAACCTCAATTAATTGTGACATAATAAATAAAAAAACAAAAACAAGTAAGGCATCCTAGTTAGATATAAGTCCGAAATACTATATATTTTACATACATATATATCCAATTCTACTTTATATATTAAGGATTACAATATTTGGTGTTCTTGGGAGTTCTTACTATACTTAGACAAGGAAAATATAAAACAAAAATATAAAAAATAAAAATAACCAAAAAATAATTGAATACCCTATCTAACTTATTTTTGTTTTTATTCATTAATATTATATATTTTGCATTTTTCACCTATCTAAATACCTTAAGTAGAGCAAAGCCTTATATACTAAGTTTATTATTATATATGATTAATATATGAAGGAAGTAGGTTTCGAAAAGGCAGCAACCTTTCGCGGTCGGCATTTTTATATATTGGTTATATATGTCTACAAGCACTTAGGCATAAACGATTTTTCTAGCATTATATATATAATGTTATCTATATTCTAAATTTGACTAGCTAACTTTATATTTTGTGATATTCGAGGTCGAACCTCCGGGGGCGTGTGGTGGGTATATAAAAACGGATCATTGAATAAAAAACGGATCGATGTATACAAAAACGGATAAATGTATACACAAACGGATAAATGTATACACAAACGGATAAATGTATTTATGTAAGATGGAGGATTAATAATTTTTGCCACAACGCCATCTGTTAGCCGAAAGTGGAAACACTAAAGGAATGATCACTTTTTAAAACAAATTTCAAGACAGTGGGTATCTAAACATGTAGCGGTTTATAGTTTCGATATATGGCTTAAGTATGTTTGAAAAAAATACTGTGTGACATTAAAATATGTAGTTACACCTTCACAACACGGAGTTTTTTTTTTAAAAAAACACTCCCACAAATTAATTTTCACCATTTAGATATTTTAGACTGTAGAAATATCAATGGAGAAGTATCTTTTGCTAAAAAAACACTATTTCAGAGGATTTAAAAACTTAAAATGTTGTTGTCTGTGTGTACATATTTTAAATACTTGACAGAGACAATATATCTTTCTTGTTCGGTCTTCTATACTCTGTGCAAGTTTGAGCGGCATAGATACAGTTTCCATAAGCAATTTACGTCAATAAATAAGTCCAGTCCAGTCCTACTCCAGTCTGGAGCAAGACACAGACGCGAAAAATTTGACTTATCTCCACACTGGAGATATCAACAATAGAACGGATAGACAAATACAATAAATTGTTTTTATATACCCTTCACAGGCTCCCGCCTTCCTTGATTGACTGAATGCCCAAATTGACGCACAACACTCTCCTCCCAAAGATTTTTCACACTTACCTTTATTCTAAACTAAATATGTTTGGTGACTGCACTACTGTCCCACCTTAACCTAACTGGGTATATAATATAATATTATATAATATGCAATGTACGAATATTCTTGTATCTCTACAATATAAACTAATATTTTGGTAAGATTTTTTTTCTGTCAAACCATGCGATGTGTGAATATTTTTGCATGTCTATTAACTAATACGCCATCTGTTTTTTTTCTGTCAAAACATTACTCTGCGTGTTAAAATATACTATTTCTGTTTACTCTTTCCCCAAGCTTTTTTTTTTTCTAAAAGAAATAATGTGTATAGATAGAAAACCTGCCATTTTCTTTACAAAATAGATATTATGCAGGTTGTTTATTACGAGGGATTGTCAATATAGTTTGCAAAAATCAAAAATTACTTCCTTTTATTTGCAAACTGCGGCAATATATTGATTGAAATTCATTTCGCGGCAATTCTGGTAAAATAATAACTAAATTATGACCATTTTAAACATCAATCTAGCTCTCGAAACTGTATTTATTGCAAAATATGCCTCGATTAATATCATGGCATAATTTGTAGTTAATTAAGTGTCGATTTCCAGACAAAATATTTTCTTGCATATTATTAACTTGCACGAAAGTATGCAAGTAGCTTGCATCTTTCAGAAGTTTTATTGGTGGAACGACATGCATACTTTTTTGCAAGATATTGTACTTACTCCTGTCATAAGGTTTCATACCCAACTATATGACAAAAATCATCGTTTACTACCTCTTAAAAGAATGCTTTATGTCATCTAAAACTAATCTTTACTCAGAATTTATATACTAACATATTCGGATATATATATCCCATAATATACTTTGGAAATCAAGTAAGTGCTGAGTCAAGATAGTATTTAACTTTAGTTCTTATTACTACACACACAAGGTCTTATTTTAAGGGACATTTTTATTTATTTGGTGTTGAGTTATACATATTACATGTATATTATAGGACAATTATAGCCTTTTGAGAGGCTTAAGAAAATAAGAAGAGCATTGCTCAGTTTTCGTT
The DNA here is from genome assembly GCA_963576755.1 of Noctua janthina. NCBI lineage: Eukaryota > Metazoa > Arthropoda > Insecta > Lepidoptera > Noctuidae > Noctua > Noctua janthina. Next base: position 1,254,726 of record OY755077.1, read on the forward strand.
GAAGGAAAGCTTTGAAAAACACAAAAAAGATATAAACAGTTACACCACAAAAAGTATACGCTTCGGTAACCTTCGTGTTTCCTGAACAAGCACGAACTTGTGCCACAGAGTAAACCCAACAGAGTTTTTACTTTTGTCCGGCTACGCTTTGTAGTAGTGCATTGAAATTGCACATTTTTATGAAGTATTCTTATACTCTTTGTCAGGTTGCCTACTTCGGTCGTGACTTATTTTTTTTTGAAATGGCGTTACGTTGTTAACTTAAAATGTTGTAATGATGGTCATGCAAAATAGGCAATGACTTAAATGGTTGAACAGCTCTCTAATAGATGTTATCATCGAGCGCATTACCGAAGATACACGATGATTTCCGAAGCGCATACTTTCCCTTGCAGATCTGTTATTAAATATATACGTACATAATATAAGAATATATAAGAATATATATAAAACATATGACAGTTCGATAGGTAGAGAATAAGTGTGAAAAGTCTTCAAGTTATGAAATAAACTATATATGTAGAATAGTTTTAGTATATAGTAATATATTATCTTATTTATAAGATTCTAGCGATATGTCTGCCAAATTTTTACTACGCTGAAGATAAAAATAAAAAACAGCTAAATTTTTAAAATAAAAAATCTAACAGTCGAACCTAAATGTTTGGAGGTATTTTGTTACTTTTTATTTTAGTTACACAATTTTTTACTTTAGTATATTTTCTCCCTTGTGCTTATTACACATCTTAGTATATTGTGTATCACTGTTCTCTTACCAATATAGGCTTAATAATTCTTTCTCTTTAGTTCTTTGCGTCAAAAGTCAGTAAAACAAGTTTTTTTCTGGAAAAGGTATCATGAATATTTTTTTTTTCCTTCCTTAGCTGATCAAAGTCAATTTAAGCCTTTATAAGCTATTTTCATAAGAATCCAAAGAGAATCACCATATTTTTATTTGCGAAATTTTTTCGCCCCCTTTTAATCATTTTTCGCCCCTTGCAAAAACTTTTATCGCCCCAACTCCCAACTAAGCGAAAAGTAGCAAAAAACGTCCAAACAAATATAATATAGTTTTTAATTTAATAATTAATGTATAAAATACGATTTTTTATACAAAGACATGTCAGGCGGTACAAGCGTACCGCCGACCAAAATGTTTCAAAAAAGACGTTTTCCCAACTACAGCGTTTTAGTTTTTTTTTACAAACACTAGCCTCCGACGAGGGAAATATGAAAAGGAAATAGAGAAAAAACTCTCTTAGAAAAAAAAACGAACAAAAAAATCCATAAAAAAAAGAAGTAGCCGAAATCACGCTTTGTCAGCGTCGTCCAAACTTTTTTTCTGAGAGAAAAAAACTTTTTTCTTGTTATAATTTCCTCTAACTACAGTAAACGGGTATTATACTTAATATCTAGGCAATAAATATTTTTTTCTTTTCACTTATAAGTTTATTAGTTTAATATTAATAAATAAATCTAATTTTTTTTTCTCTACTTTTTCCTCGGATCAGTATTAGTGTATCTTTTATCTAGACACAACCTTTTTATAACAGTATTTTTTTAATTTTACGGATTTCTGAATTTGGCAATGGCTTTCCAGAAAGAAAAAAAAATCGTGACTAAAATTAGAGATGGGCGACTTTGAAAGTCGACTTTAAATCATTCAAAAGTCGTTTCACCGACTTGTAAACTTTCCGTCACTAAACTAATTGGAAACTCTGAAAGTGTGCGCATAAGAGAAAGAACAGATTTCTCGATGTTTTTTTTTTAAATATAAGTAAATTGCCGACTTTTAACCTCGTATAAAGACGTTTATAAGTCGTATCGAACGACTTTTCGAACTTCGACTTTCACAACATCGGAGTTGAAGTCAAGAAACCGACATACAACTCATCAAACTCTACTCGTAGATAATAAGTCGATTTTTCGACTTTCATAAGCCTTGGCATTCGACTTCATAAAACTTCCATTGTTAAAATGGTTTCCGACTTCAAATCGGAGAAGTCGTAAAGCCGACTTCTTTCCTAGCCCATCTCAAAATTGTTTTACTTTACCTACTCGTAGCCTACCATTCCTAGCTTCATCGGCATATACATATAAAAGTTTTTTTTCTTTATAAAATTTTTCTCACTCGGGTGTTCCAATCTATTTTTACTACTAAACATATCTCCAAAAATCTAATATTTTTTTTACTCAAATATTTTTTTCTTATTTTTACAACTTGTGCTGTCAGATGGTTCATACCGTAAAAAAAAGTTATTTTTTTTCTTCAGTAATTTTTTTCTCGCAACCCCGATTTGGCCCGCGTGTTGATACCTCCTTATATACTAACTTATACATTAAACTTATATTTATTCTCTATATATTTTCTAAAAGTATGTTTTATACGCATTACCTTGCACTCATAAGAAGCAATAGAAGTAATCTTTCGATATTTCTGACTCACATTTTTGACTCAATTTTTTTATATATTTCTTCCCATTTTGGGTGATGCTCTGAACCGTTTTACCGCGAGAACGAATTCCTGTTGTATATTTCTTCGTTTTCCCAAAGCAGAGAAAATCATTTTAAAATTAATTAAAAATTAACAAAAAAAATTATTGAAAAAAGTTTTTAGTTAAAATTAAAATAGTTCAACTAAAAAGTCATTAATTGACTAGATTTGATTGAGAATCTTTGGTTTATCTTTTAAAAACAAAGAGATTAACACCATAACCGTGAGTTAAATATTTCTTAAAAAGAGACTTATAATTTATTTTAAGACAGCCAAATGTCTTTTCTTAAAGAATACCAAAAATGTTAAACTTATCTGTCATACTTTTTTCAATAATTAACAAATAACATTTTTTATTTTAGCTTTAACTAAATACAACGAAAATCTTTGACTTTTGACTAAAAATATGACTAGATTCTGGCAACATCATTTTATATTTCTTAGAGAAACACTTTGTAATTCCAAAACGCTTTTTAAACTTTTATAATTAACAAAAAATCACATGTTTTTTTTTTAAATGTCAACTCCAAAATGTTTTAACGAAAAGCATTTGTGTTTAAATAACGAAACAATAAAAACGAGATTTTTAAACGAAATTGCTTATTATACACACAACTTAGAGTATAATCAATTAATTTGTCTTTTAAAAGTATCACACAGAATTTTAAGATACTTGATAATATTTATGAAGAATCACAATAAAAATCGTTTTCAATTAAATCAATATTATCGGTAAGCCTTGTAACAATAACTCTTTAACATAAAATAAAGATTTTTTTACTGTATCACATTCGAAAGTAATTAAAAAAAAACACAATTTCTTACACTTAACTCTGAAAAATAATCGAACCGCATTTAAAACGAATAAAAGACCTCAGACTTAAAAAAAAAGATCCAACACAGAATCTGAAACGTAATCCAAACCATCATTTAAAAATCAAGACTTTCGAAATAAAATTCGAAAGAAAAACGACCGCACAAAAAAAGACTTCAGAAAAAAATCTTGGAGCAGATATAAACCAAGGCTAACAAGTTAAAACCAGTCTTTATGCATGCAACAACAGGAAACAGGCGGTTGATGTCTACATCCTCACACCAGGAGGCTGGGGGCAAGCCATTCATCTTCACCAATCTGGAAAGTGGAGATAATTATTATTAATTACCTGTTTCCCGCGAACTTCGTCCACGTGAAATTATTATTAAAACAATATTAGGTCTTTACTTATGAAATTGGAGATATGTACGAAAATTTAAAAAAAACAAAAATTTTGGTAGTTTTTTTAATTTTAGCTAATCAAAGTACTGGCCCAAATTATCTATACAATTTTGCTATTTTGACGGCAGTTTGTTTATTCCTTTACTGTAGAAGTCTGCCGGAGGGGGGGCGATGAAGTCAGCGAAAGCGTTTTGTACTGCCTCTTGGCTGTTGAACTTTTTCCCACTTAAAAAACTATGCCGAAAATTGTACGAATTTTCTGTTTATCCATGGCACTAAAAACTACCACAATTTCACAAAAACAAAACACTATCTAAAAACAAATGACTGAATTTGAAATTAAAAGAACACGGCTTTCGAATAAAATTTATTTGAATTTTGAATTGCGCGCACATTCACAGATAATTAAATCTGAAAATGCTGGTTATGAAATCTCCAATTACATAGGTAAAGACCTATTATTAATTCTATTTGAATCGGATTTTGTTAACAATTTCAAGGGTTTTAATGTATTTTGCGCGGAACCCTAATTCTTTTTTGAAAATAACGTAGCTTAATTATTAATTCCTTATAACATCAGCTATCTGCAAGTAAAAGTCTCATTAAAACGACAGATAAATACAAAAAATAAAATGTTTTTATTTGTTAAAAGTACGAAACAAGCAGTTTTTGCATTTAGTAAAAAGCAGTTATTTTGTAATTACAAACAGACAGTTCAACTTTATTAATTTGTATAGATTAAAAAAAATACGAGGAAAACTTGTGTAATAACTGGCAATACGGTATTGCATGGCGCTTATAAGGAATACTTTTATTTTTATTTTGAAAATAGAAAACATATTTTCAAGACCTAGTTATCTATAGCACTTTAAGGGCCTGTTTCACTATTGCGAATAGCCACTACTCATCGAATAAATTCAGAAATGGAACAGAATTTGCAAAAATAAACTGCCAAGTACAATAGGCACTTAATCGTAGATGGTGAAACAGACCGCCTACAGTTAAGAAGATTCTTTGACTAACGAAACTAGCAATAATCTACCAGACTATTCTTTCTTACGTTCGTTGGAGTAAAAGACCTCTTTCATTTTTCTGTAGAACTGTTACATACAAAGAATAACGCAAATTAAAGACTTCCAGTTCAGTCGATCTAGAGCCTCCACATTGTGTCAGAGCTACACAGCTCATGAGCAGACAGCAGACGTGGCCAAGCTGGTCCTACTTCAGCCTAGTGGCTTTTGAGCAACGAAAGTTGCCAATTTTTGAGAGCAGTGTGTGGTGTCAACAAAAGTTATAAGCTTGAAAAGTGTCATACGGTTTTTAGACAGACCACTCTTTCTGCCTCGTTGATCGAGTGATCAAGCGCGACTGCTGAGCATGAGATCTTCGGTTCGATTCTCAGGTCGGGCAAAGTGTTTTTCCATCAGGAATTTCTCAGTAGCAGCCACGCAGTCTGAATTTGCGCCCGGTTGATGGCAGGCTCGCCCACTATTACATGGGACTTAAACATAACTGGCGAAATCTGGGTGTACCACAGGGGTGTACTATTAGGTACACGTCTGCCTAACTCTTCGGGGATTACAGGCGTGATGTTATGTTATCATACTCACCGGCTGCACTTGGAAATGTTGCACCGGATAGTGAAGCACCTGCGGCGGCTGCGACATGGCAGCTACACCCCCAACCGACCCCACTCCCCCTACTCCGGCCCCCAGCGCCCAGGGGAGCTGCACCCCACCCATGCTGGAGCAGGCGGTCGTGTTGGCCCACTGGTTGTAATCCTTGCTGCTAAGAGTGAGAAAACGGGTTCAAATAAGATGAGCATAAAGATATTGAGTATACGGCAGACAGACACTTTAAACTAAGTTCATCATCATCTGCCTAGCCTTTTCCCAACTAAGTTGGGGTCGGCTTCCAGTCTAACCGGATGCAGCTGAATACCAGTATTTTACATGAAGCGACTTCCTATCTGACCTCCACAACCCAGTTAGTACTAGGTTAGTAGTGCAGTCATTTTCGATATTCGGGATAGCATAAGCGTAATCAGCCTATAATGTTCTCACTGCTGGGACACAGGCCTCCTCTCCATGAGAGGGAGTGGGCTATAATCCACCACGCGGGGCCAATGCGGGTTGGTAGATGTCACATGTCTACGAATTTTTGGTTCTAGGACATGCCGGTTGCCTCACGATGTTTTCCTTCACCGTTTTGAGAGCAGTGGTGATGAAATAAATTACACAAAGTAATGCGCCTGCCTGGGTTCGAACCTACGACTTACTACTCGTAAATCGGGTCCAGCACTACTGGGCCACCTCTGCTAACTTTTACCGAGGGCCTAACCAAATATAAAAAAGTCCTTAAGATAGACATTGGACATTTAGCAGTGCTCGTAGTTGTTCCACATCCGTGACCTCTCTAATCCAGGTCCAGTTGAATACCAGCGTCAGGTACTGTTCGTAAGTCGGGGCCGCCACTATTGGGCCACCGCTGCTCTCAATTCATATTCGGGATAGTCGTTATGATTAATGAACTAGAAGCAGGAGCCTCGACCAACACCTTAGGAGGCTTTCATTGCGAGGCTTGGTCAAGGTCTTGATTCAGAAAGCAGCACCTATTCCTGGACACGGCATGCATAGTGAGGAGGATCCTCTCTCTGGAGCCCTGACCACCGGCAGCCTGGCACGCTTTCCACTACGGTATCGAGAATAAAATAATAATTTATTGTTGTTGTAGGTGGGAATGTGTTGTGGAGGTCAGATAGGCAGACGCTCCATGGAAAATATTGGTATTCAGCTGCGTCCGGTTAGACTGGAAGCCGACGCTTACATAGTTGGGAAAAGGCAGGCAGATGATGGAGGTGGGAATGTGTGTTATAAATTGTTAACGTAATTGTAAACGCCTGTTGCCGTTGTTATAGGGTTACTCGCCATGTTTTCCATCACCATTTTGGGAGCAGTGGTGATGTTTGCAAGGGACTTGGAGCCGGCATTCCTACGTCTCCATCTATGTCATTCATATAAACCTTCCCTTTGCTTCCATTATTCTTTAAACCATTATTAACTTACCCCATATACTGCTGCTGATAACCAGCGAACGCCTGTCCCGCATAAGTGTACCCTTGCACACCCTGCACTCCTTGGAGGAAGCCTCCCAGTTGCTGGGGGTATGTGTTGTACCAGTAAGAAGTGGGAGGAACACCCCCAGTGTAGGTTGCGCCGAAGGGACTGTAGGCTGTTGGGATCTGGTGACAAAGAAAAGGAATTAGAGGATCTTCTTCTTCTTTTTCATGTAGTTCGTGATACTGGTGTCAGAGTTTTTATGTCGCCCATGAGCCTCTGAGTTGGCTGTACATGCCGTCGAGAAATATCTCTCAGGTATAGTTTTGGTTTTCTCACGATGTTTTCCTTCACCGAAGCAAGTGATACACTAAGCAAGTGAATCCGACAAATCAGGGGAGTGTGTCTTGGGTTCGAACTTGAGACCTATGACTTGGCAGTCCGACGGTCACGTCACTAGGCTATCACTGCTCTACGAGCGGTCACTGAGATATTTCTGATTAAAATACCAATGATATTTACTATAGTTGGCTTGGCAAGCGAACCCGAATAGTCGAATAGCGTGTCAGTCGCAACTAAAGCGCCAGATCACCAAAGGCAGTCTCTGTCCGTTTCAGTAAATTATTGCAAAAAAATAGAAGATTTGGGAATATAATTATAATTTTATGATTACTAAGTAGACATTTGCATATCTATTTATTTGTCAAAAATTCTTATGCTAATTGACTACCTATCTTTTGAATGTAACTTAAGGGAAAAATTTTTTTTCTGTAATTAAAGAGAAATTTATAATATTAAATTAAAAAGAGAAATTTTTAAAATTGTTAAGGTAGAAAACATTCTTTCTATGATGTTTAAATAATTACTAATTCTACTTAAGATGTTTCTTTTTAAGATTTTAATGATATTAGTGTGAGTATCTTGAGAGTGGTGTTACCTCGCTCCCACGGGCAAGTGCCACATGAACGCACAGTGACATAGTGCACAAGTGAAGTGTTACTAACATAGTTTTAAGGTTTTGTTTACTAACACAATTTGTATTTTATTATATATACAGCATTATTTTTAGTATATGCGAAACCTGAAAATAATTTGTTCAGAATAAGTAACTGAACTGATTCCCATAATTGTTAAACCATGTTATATTTTGTTCCAAAAATATTTAAAAAAGGTTACAAGTTGGACTCCGAGCGACACTAAGTACCTATCGCAATTATTTAGGTACCTACTGCCAAATTATTATCAATGAGCTCAAGACGACGCTGGTGGCGCGCGCGCGGCCGCACCGCGTGTTGACCACGTTTTTGTGCGGACAACCAGTTAACAGGACAAGCTTATAACTTTGTAATTTTTCATGATACAGTTTTGAAATATTATACATAGATTCTTTACATAAAAATACTAGACACGTGTCTCAGGTTTCGCATATACTAAAACTAATGTTGTATATTAGGCTATGGGCCAACGTTGCCTAAGAATAAATGATAGTATTACTTATTGTGGTAGTATTTCCTCGGATGAGCTACTTTATATTACCTCTCTGCTTACCTGTCCCTGCGCCTGAGCATTGTTGGGATCCCCAGACTCCTTCCCCCAGGAGCACTTGACGGGTTGCCCGTTCACGTCCGTGTTGTGGACCGCCACTATGGCGTGTGTCGCGCTCTCCTTCGTGGAGAATCTGTGAATGGTGGAGAAGATCGGTTAGTATTGATTTGGAAATAGGAAAAACATCAGGATAACGTGGTATCTACATCAGCAAATTACAAATGGCGGCTATGGTAGATTATGTTTCGGAAGGCCCCAAATCAAAATTTGTCTGTTAAAAGGCATATTCCTTACCAAATCTGTTAATTTTTTTAAAAGTTTTGAAAGCAATGGTCACTTATGACCCTCAGGAGTGTTGTCACTGGAGGAGCTCGTGGCTAAATAATAGCAGCCGCTTGGGTCGATCTTCAGGTTAAGCCGCGCTTTCCTAGGTTGGTCCATGGATGGGTGACCACCCATTTCATACCGACTTTCCTCTGTGCCTGGGAAAGCACGTTAACCCGTTGGTTGATCTGTGACAGTCGTTACAGGTAGTCAGTGGCCCAAAAGTCTGCCAACCAGTCCTACCAAGGGGTATCGTATTACCCAGTACTAACTGGGTTGTAGAGGTCAGATAGGCAGTCGCTCCATATATAATACTGGTATTCAGCTGCATCCGGTTAGACTGGAAGCCGACCCCAACATTGTTGGGAAAGGGCTAGGCAGATGATGACAGGAGTGTTGTCACTGGCAGACAGAGCAACAAGACACATACAGTCCTTTCGCTGTTTTTTTTCCTCACGCGATTAAGTTGTCTAACTTGAGATTTAATGATAATATTTATCCGTGGTGCCATGCAAATGGGCTTATCCCAGTTGTAAACGTCTCTTTGTGTCTATTGGCCTTGTTTTGTTCTGTCTCCCGCTGACATGGAGGGAAGTGGAAATTATGACTTTCCTACTCCTCCGCTATTCTTTTCTGATTCATTTCGATGCGGGATCCAAGACAGTTAAATTGTTTCTCTGGGACTTAGTCGAGCTTAATTGTCTCGGCGCTTTTCTTTTGATTCTGGCTTTCTGGAGTTTTAGGTGTTTGGGAATAGTGTGGTGGTCCTGTTCCAAATGTAACTTGAGATTTAAATGATTCCCCTGTACGACATATGTTTTTGCTACCTCAGAAACGTCACTGCCGTCAAACTTGTGACGCCGCATTTGCAATAAAATATCAAAACGAGATTGACGCTTGCAGTTACTGTTAACCGCAACGCCGCCGATGTTTGTGGTTCCCCGACGTCTTCAGAAGTGTATTTTTACACAACTCCCGGATTGATTGGGTGTAAGGGACAGCCCTCCGCATACTGATGGGGTGAATTCTCAATACTCCAAAGTAGTTCTCTTACCTAATAAAAGCATAGCCCTTATCCTTGAAGACGCGGATCTCCTGGATGGTGCCGAAGGGCTGGAAGGTCTTCTGCATCAGCTCCTCAGTGAGGCCGGTGGTGAGGCCGCCGCAGTAGACCGTGCAGTTGGTCGGGGAGCTCTGGTTGTAGACCTCGTCAAAGGTAAGGGGTTTGGAGTTCACTGTAAGAGAGAAAAACAGGTTTGTTTAGTAGAATTATGATAACGCTTCTCCTGGGGGAAAATGTTCCTTGAGTTTGAAAAAAAACTGTCTCATTCATAGCTGATGCCTTGGTATCAAACATAATATTATCAGGTTCACTGTCCAGGCTCCGGAGTGGGAATGGTCCATAAGTCCAGTTAAGTTTTTATCCTTATGATGTGTCCTGCCAAGTCCGCATTAAATATGAGACTTTCTTCTTACGTCCACAATATCAGATGGCTTAGAAATTGTACGGGCGAACATACCACATACGGTCTGAGGACTGATGTGGAAGTCTCTCTACAGACCGTATGTGGTCTGTGGACAGTGAACCTGTTAAGTATTCAACTTGTACTGTCTGATGATGATGATATCATCTGTAGACCAATAACGCTTTAATGAGTCCTCGTGAAGGTATCAATTTAAATGGAATATTCTGAAGGTTGACGTGGTCACGTATTGGTTCAGTGTCGTAATACCTTCGTGGAATATGGTTATTTTAAAGCAAATAACCTTTGCGATATTGTTAGGTTAGGTTAGATTGATTGGGCAAGGCGGAGGACTCATTATAGAGGTCAGTCTTAAGCCGATTTCGGCTACAGCGACTGCTTTCGATGGCTTTCTAGGGAGGTTGTCGAGAGCTTTGCTGTGCTGCTCTATCATGTGCTTTCAAGTGGCTAGCATACCCAACTTTGGCCGAAAAGCTCCGAGCACAAAGCGGACATGTCGGAACACCATTGACGACATTGTAAGACATGTGCTGCCTACTGTTTCACTTGTCGTTCACACCTTCAAATTGTATGAGAACTTGTATAAAAAATATCAAAATAATTGATATTACGTGTCTGAAGCACCGTCAATATATGAATTAAATTCTTGGAAAAAAAACTTATCATATCTTGTAGTTTAACAAAATATCGGAATGACGGTGAGAACAAGTACCTTTCGGCTTCGTTAAGAGTATTCTTACATCCATTACAGGTCATGGGGAGAGGCCTTAGCCCAGCAGTGGGATAACGCAGGCTAACAGTATCAGTAAATATAGGTATTTTTATTTACCAATAAAAAAAACCCTAAAATTAACACTAAAAAACAGAAAATCAATACGAGTTCCCAGTAATCATCACTGAGTAATATAAGGTAACACAGCGGATGTGACGTCACAGCGCTCGGAAGGTATTACCGCGCACCGGATATTAGCATTCACAAACGATGGCTATAGAGCTCGGAATACGAAATGGTGGAGTTAATTTTTTATGGGGAATGGGGTCACCCAGAAATCGATATAGAGTCAGTTTAGACATTTTTGACAGTTGTTACGGGTACATAGTCAGTAGCCTGAAAGTCAACACAACACCCAGCCACACACAGCCAGACACACACACAAACCCAGACACACACACACACAGCCAGTCACAGCCCCACACACACACACACAGCCAGCGCCGCAGCACAGCACGCAGCACGCACGCAGCGTGCAACGCTGGTGGACAGCCAGTCTTATCAAGGAGTATCGTATTACTCAGTACTAACTGGGTTGTGGAGGTCAGATAGGCAGTCACTTCATGTAAAATACTGGTATTCAGCTGCATCCGGTTAGACTGGAAGCCGACCCCAATATAGTTGGAGAAAGGCTAGGCAGATGATGACATACATAGTAGATAAATGCACAAATTTATAATTTACCAAACTCAACTTTCCCCAATTTGAAACAGAATATTAAATTAACAAACAAACAAAAAAATAATCTGAAGGGGGTATTAACATCTCTACAACGTGCCGCCTTTGAGCAAAATTAACGGCAACATCAAAGAGATGCGAACAGTTAAAATTTAAACATTTGTTTCGTATTCTCTTTGTGAGTTTACTGAATCAAGATGGAGTAAGACGAAATGGTTGGAGGTTGATCGCTTCTTGAAGTATGTATTATAAAAGACAGATGTGGAAGGATGGAAGGGAGGCGTTTGCCCTACAGTGGGACAATAAAGGGTGTAAATAGACCCTTAACATAAATGAAAGGCACTTGTTCTCCCCGTCACTGCGATCATTTTTTTGTTCTAGACCATACCTGGGAACCTAGTTACGGAGATATTGGGGGGTCAAAGTTCCAACTTTTTCACAAGTTTTTTTTTAAGTACATGTTTTTAATGTAAGATTTTAACTTTACACACCTCCACGACCCCGTACTATTCAATCCATCCATCAGCACAATGCTTTGAGTGCTTTCCATCGAGTCCTACCGTAAAACGTGATTTTTCACCCCAAAAAAAAAAGTCGTTTCCCAGCAATAATTTTTGCGTAAAGTTACTTAGTTTGATGAACAGAATGCTTGGTTGACGGCTTCGTGAAGGGTCTGTTTACACCCTGTATAGGCTAATACTATAATATAATATAAAAGGCAGATTAGCTGAAAAAGGAAAGACGAAGACAGACGAAAGCTACACAGGTATACCAACCAAGGTTAAGCTTAGCTTGCCAAGGTCAGTCTGTAGATGGGTGACCATCCATGGGTTACTAGATCTAAGGTTTAGCTTCGCTTGCCAAGGTCGGTCTGTAGATGGGTAATAATAAATTGCATTTTTCACATTACTTCAAGACAAGTTCCCGTTTTATTTTATTAATACTTGAACGGAACAAAATAATGACGACGTGATGACGTGACCATCCATGGGTTACTAGATCTCTTGCCAAGTTCGGTTTGTAGATGGGTGTCCATTCATAAAATACATATCGAGCTCCCTTCGTGCCTCTGACGTTGGTCCCGGCATTCATTCGTAGATCTTTGACAGTCGTTAAGGATAGTCGGGCATAACATCACGCCTGTAATCCCCGAAGGGTTAGGCAGAGGTGTACCTAATCTGCCAGGGCTGCGGGACTGTTCGAAAGAGATACCGTGGCCCTGGAACACAAAGGGCAAAGAAGGAACATGAATGGGTTTTAGTCCGTACAAGTCTGACACTCCCTTCCGCTCCGCCCAGAGTGGGGGGGGGGTCATTTGATGATGATCCATCCGAAAAAAAAAAAAAAAAGGTGTACCTAATAATACACCCACATTTCACCAGTTATGTTTAAGTCCCATGTAATAGCGGGCGAGCCTATTGCCACCAACTGCTACTGAGAAATTTCTGAGGGAAAACCCAATGACACTTTCCCCGGACCCGGGAATCTAACCCAGGGCCCTATGTTCAGCAGTCGCTCTTGCGGCCCCTAGACCAACATATAAATAAAATTGAAGTGTCTGTTTGTAATTTCAAAATAACAGCTTTTTACTGAATGCCTAAGAAACTATAAACGGTAATAAATTATAACAAAAATACATTTTTTTTAATTTTTTTTTTCTTTCTGTGTCTGTTCGGCTAATCACCGGGACGGCTGAACTGGACTTTTACTTACAGATAGCTGATGTTACAAGGAGGAAAATAGGCTTCTTTTATTTTAGAAAAAGGTTTAGGATACCGTGCAAAAAAAAAAAATAAAAAAAATTGTTAACAAAATCCGATTCAAATATGGAAGTACCTAATATTTTTATACTAATTTCACGAAGAAAGTCACGGAGCACAGCCATTGTTAAATAAATTCAAAGGCTTTCAGTTTCTTTAGACAATAATCTAACAGGCTTCTAAAGACGAACGTTTTGTTTAAAAGTAATCCGTATTAGCTGACAACTTAAGATTGCTCAGTTTTTTACAGACAGCTAATCTTTAACGGGTATTAACAGAAATTCTGGTCTGTTTAAGAAAATGTTAATTCATTTTCGGTTTTCTTGAGATATTTTAACATTACATAACGCCTGTATCCTAGTAACGGGTAGGTTAGAGGTGTATCATATGACCAGAAAGAAAGAAAGAATGAAAGAAACAAAGGAAGAAAGAAAAAAACATACATTTATTTGTCACATTCCACAAGTGCACACAATATAAAACAAAAATAATACAAGTAAAAAAAAAACTTAAAACTAAACAAAAAATGTAGGTAACACTGTGTGCCTCATGGCTGCGCCAAATAGGATCAGTTCAGCGAAATGCCGGGCAACTAGTACCTGACGCTGGTATTCAACTGGACCTGGATTAGAGAGGTCACGGATGTGGAACAACTACGAGCACTGCTAAATGTCCAATGTCTATCTTAAGGACTTTTTTATATTTGGTTAGGCCCTCGGTAAAAGTTAGCAGAGGTGGCCCAGTAGTGCCGGCCCCGATTTACGAGTAGTAAGTCGTGGGTTCGAACCCAGGCAGGCGCATTACTTTGTGTAATTTATTTCATCACCACTGCTCTCAAAACGGTGAAGGAAAACATCGTGAGGCAACCGGCATGTCCTAGAACCAAAAATTCGTAGACATGTGACATCTACCAACCCGCGGGCCCAATGCCCGCGTGGTGGATTATAGCCCACTCCCTCTCATGGAGAGCAGGCCTGTGTCAAAGCAGTGGGAACATTGTAGGGTGATTATGCTATGGTTATATTTATGCCTCGGTAAAACAGAGAATTCGTCAATATAAAGCCAATAACACGATTTTATAGTAATGTATTTCTCAGTAGCAGCCACGAAGTCTGAATTTGTGCCCGGTTGATGGCATTAAGCTCACCCATATTACATGGGACTTAAATATAACTGGCAAAATGTGGGTTTACTATTAGGTAGCTACCCCTTGTATGACTTGTTATGTAAGTATGTATGTAGGATGTTAATTCGGAATGCATCATAATTTAAAAAAAGTAATTGAGCATGAATGCAGCGATGAGTGAATGAGAGAGTATCAGTAGCGAACGGCGAAATTTTGTAAGAGGTAAGCCGGAGTACATATCTTTAATGTGATTATATTATTTGTCTATAGAATACTGACTGTACCATTTTGAAAGGGAAGCCGGTAGGAATCGAGTTGTATGAAATCTTCGCCACTGGAGAGTTTGTATGGCGAGCGTACTAAGACGATTCCAACGGGTTTTTAAGGGAGAACAGGGTGTAAAGTTTTGAGGAGCTCGTGGCTAAATAATAACAGCCGCTCGGATCGATATTTAGGTTAAGCCGTGCTTGCCTAGGTTGGTCTGTGGATGGGTGACCACCCATTACATACCGAGTTTCCTCCGTGCCTCGGAAAGCACGATAAGCCGTTGGTCCCGGCTGTCATTTGTAGATCTTTGACAGTCGTTACAGGTAGTCAGTGGCCCAAAAAGTCTGACAACCAGTCTTACCAAGGGGTATCGTATTACCCAGTACTGGGTTGTGGAGGTCAGATAGGCAGTCGCTCCATGTAAAATACTGGTATTCAGCTGCATCCGGTAAGACTGGAAGCCGACCCCAACACAGTTGGGAAAAGGCTAGGCAGATGAGGGTGTAAAGTTCTTCATCCCCCATAGAAAAGGGAGGATCCTCCTACCAGACGGTTGTTATGTCTGGTGGGCTACTGCCTGACAGTTGTTGTCGGGTTCTGCTATATAGTCTTAAGTCGCGGATAACTTTACTTGCGCGATGTAGGATTTACATGTATTTAGTTCATCGTATGTGTCATAGATGGCGCTGTAATACTTTTTGTTCTATGTTGCTGTAGTACTTTTTGTGGTGCCGCTACAAAATATTATTAGAACTTTTCAAGTCGTGTAGATTATTTATTTCGGTCATCCACACCACCCTACATGTATTTGGGGTAAGTACCTATAATAACGTGTTACTTACATTCATTCTTGGGCGCCGGCGGCTTCCTGGTCGCCCAGTTGGTTCGGATCGATCTGGAACCTAGCCATTGTCCGTTCATGGACGTTATGGCGGATTCAGCCTCCTGAAACAAATATAAAGAAAATCATTTAGAAATATGTCATTACACAGAATAAAAGGTTAGGTAAAACAACTGTCATAAAGAATTGACGACGTTGCTGTGGAGTTACTATCTTTGCGGGCTTGTAGCAGCTGGATGTAATTAGCGGAGAATCGAGTTTAATAGTATGCGATCTGAGGGGGTATTCCTCAAAGCGCAACTATTTTTAAGCGCAACCAACTAAGCGCAACTAAATTATTCCTTGAAGCGCAACAATGATTGAAAAAAAAAAAGAATCCATCATACCCCTCTCTATTTTTCATCATGGTTGCGCTTTGAGGAATAAACATTTAATATTTTTAATTTGAATTTGTGAGCGCAACTAACGGTTGCGCTTCGAGGAATAATTTAGTTGCGCCTAAAAATAGTTGCGCTTTGAGGGATACCCTGATCTGAGGGCCCTATCCCAGGAGCGGACTGCTATATAGTAATCCTTTCTTTCGTATTGTTTGTTAAGTTGTTGAGCTCGACTTGATTTTTTTATGATGTGTATTCATGGTTTACGGTACCACTAAATTTAACGCACTTAAAACTTTGTGCTGATGGATGCAATTAAATAGTAGGTACAGGAATTATACAGGTATTTATAAAGTAAAGTAATTCAAAAATAAAAACAAAGTTGGAACTTTGACCTTCAATGTCGCCGTAACCAGATGATTCGGTCAATATAAAAAAAAATATCTCAATGACGGGAAGAACAGGGTATAAACAGACCTTTGACATAACCGTCAACCAAGCGTTCTGTACATCAAACTAAGTAACTTTACGCAAAAATTATTGCTGGGAATCGAGTTTTTTTTTTGTGAAAAATCACGTTTTACGGTAGGACTCGATCGGAAGCACTCAAATCATTGTGCTGATGGATGGATTGAATAGTACGGGGGTCGTGGAGGTGTGTAAAGTAAAAATCTTACATTAAAAACATGTATAAAAAAAACTTGTGAAAAAGTTGGAACTTTGACCCCCAATATCTCCGTAACTAGAAGGTTCCCAGGTATGGTCTAGAACAAAAAAAATATCGCAACGACGGGGAGAACGAGTTACAGCTCGCGGTTTGCGTGAAAAAAATCTCGTAGTGCTAGCAATAACTGGACAAAGTTTTATTGCAATCGGATGAGCGGTAAGGTAACGCATAAAATACAAACAAACATTATTTTTGACAGCCTCGTTGGTCAAGTAGTCGCAAGCGCGACTGATGAGCATGAGGTCCTGGGTTCAATTCCCGGGTCGGGCAAAGTGTTATTAGGTTTTTCCATCAGGAATTTCTTAGTAGCAGCCACGGAGTCTGGATTTGTGCCCGATTGATGGCAACAGGCTCGCTCTCTATTACATGGGGCTTAAACATAACTGGCGCAATGTGGGTGTCCTATTAGTACACCTCTGCCTAACCCTTCGGGGATTACAGGCATGATGTTATGTTATTATTTTTTACGTGAAAGGAAGATTAATTCGAGTTCCCTCCTGGCAGTATCGTATCAAGTAGACACATAACGTGTTGAAATAAATAATTGCCTTTCTACTCGACTTTTTTCCACATTGTTTCACGGAAAACGTCACATAAAATACTAGACAGTTCCTTGAAACACGGCACGTTGGTATTCAATCAATACTTTCAATTTATTATTAATGATAACTGCAGTTTTTCCCACGAGTACCCTCGTATTAACAATAACGCGAATAGGTGAAAATTTACTACAGAAATGACATATAGAATTGATGTAGTAACTACAGCTTGACAAGCCGACAGGCCGTGTTGACGGCGCATTCGTGTTCCACGCGCGCCTTAGAGAGATGTCAGCAAATAAGTAGGGGTCCGCATGGGCCGATGCCTGCCAGGGCTGCGGGACTGTTCGAAAGAGATACCGTGGCCCTGGAACACAAAGGAAAAGAAGGAACATGGATTGGTTTTAGTCAGTACAAGTCTGACATTCCCTCACTGCTCTGCCCAGAGTGGAGGAGGTGGGGGTCATTTGATGATTACCCAAAACAAAAAACAAAAAATTGTGTCTACAGATGTATACTTGTTCAACATACCCAGCGCCGCCGTGGCGATTTGTACTCGTTCCTGACTGTTTGGCCAGAGAAAAAAACTGGGAGAGTTAGAAAGTAATGGGGCAGGCCAGCAGTGGGAAAGAATAGGCTAAAAAAATTAAAAAAAAAACTGGATATTTGCGCCGGCAGAATTTTTTCCCGGGGTCTCCAGTGGCCTTCAGTTCCAAGAAAACAGCTCCAAATTGTTTTCACTCCACCTCGGATATGTTAGATTTTCATTTGTCAATTACAAGTAATAAATAAATAAAATAATAATAATAACGGCCGCTCGGGTCAATCTTTGGTTAAGCCGTGCTTACCTAGGTCGGTCTGTGGATGGGTGACCACCATTACATACCGAGTTTCTTCCGTGCCTCGGAAAGCACGTTAAGCCGTTGGTCCCGGCTGTCATTTGAAGATCTTTGACCAGTAGTCGTTGTAGTCAGTGGCCCAAAAAGTCTGACAGCCAGTCTTACCAAGGGGTATCGTATTACCAAGTACTAACTGGGTTGTGGAGGTCAGATAGGCAGTCGCTCCATGTAAAATACTGGTATTCAGCTGCATCCGGTTAGACTGGAAGCCGACCACAACATAGTTGGGAAAAGGCTAGGCAGATGATGATGATGATGATTTACAAGGAGTAAAGAAAAGCCTATTAATCGAAAAAAAAATAGGATTCTAGAGCGAGCGTAGCACCCACGCCGAACTTAAGGTTAGGTTTTCTTTTATCATTTAATAGCTTTAGCCCGCGACTTCGCCCGCGTGGATGTCGAAAAATATCTGATTACTTACCTTCATCCCCTTTTTTAACCCTTTAGGGGTAGAATTATCAAAAACGCTGAGACACGTATAAATTAATTTTCAATCGTCAGCCTAAACACAGACTTTGAAGATCCTAACTTCAAAAGTGATGGATTTTTATAGAAAATTCCATCCCCTATTTTACCCCTTTAGGGGTGGAATTCCCAAAAATCCTTTCTTAGTGAATACTTACTCTTCACAAAGAACACACTCTCCAAGTTTCATGTCTCTAGGACCAGCGGTTTGGGCTGTGTGTTGATATATCACCCAGTCAGTCAGTTTACTATTTTATATATATAGATTACAGAAATAGGGTTAATTCTGTATATTTGTAAAGAAAAACTTCTGAACTCAAAGGACATAAGTTATAGAGCGAGCGAAGCGAGCTCAAATAATTTAGAATATTGTCGTTTAAATTAGTTTATTTTTATTTATACAAACAGAATCGAAAATAGGAGTGTGACCGAGCTCGAAAATTTTTGCTTTTACCTCACATAGATTGGTTTCGACATTATTAAGATTTACAATTTATTAAGTTTTCTTAGCGTAGGTATTAGCCAATATTGCCATACTAACGTACTACTTTTCTTACCTTAATCCCTATTTTAATTGTAAACCATAGTTTTTACTTGAAGGTGTAAATAAACTATTTTATGTTATTTCTATACTTACCGATTTTTTCAAAAACGATACGAATCCGTATCCTTTAGACTTCAGAGTTTGAGGATCACGTACCACCCGGCAGTCACTGAGAACAAAGACAAACAATTACTTTAAAAAACCGGCCAAAAGCGAGTCGGACTCGAGCATGAAGGGTTCCGTACCATCTTATTAGTGGAGCCTATTTAATTTTTAATTTATTTTTATTATTTGTTGTTATAGCGGCAACGGAAATACACATTCTGTGTTAATTGCAACTGTCTACCTATCACGGATCGTGAGATACAGCCTATTGACAGACACAGACGGACAACGGAGGCTTAGCAATAGGATCCCGTTGTTTATCCTTCGGGTCATCATCTGCCTAGCCTTTTGTAAACAATATTGGGGTTGGCTTCCAGTCTAACCGGATGCAACTGAATACCAGTATTTTACATGGAGCGACTGCCTATCTGACCTCCACAACCCAGTTAGTACTGGGTAATATGATACCCCTTGGTAAGACTGTTTGTCAGACTTTCGGGCCACTGACTACCTTACGACTGTCAAAGATCTACAAATGACAGCCGGGACCAACGGTTTAACGTGCTTTCCGAGGCACGGAGGAAACTCGGTATGTAATGGGCGGTCACCCATCCACAGACCAACCTAGGCAAGCACGGCTTAACCTAAAGATCGACCCGAGCGGCTGTTATTATTTAGCCACGAGCTCCTCTTTATCCTTCGGGTACGGAACCCTAAAAACGTATAAAAGAACAGTCAGTTGCTCCATGTATCATACTGGTATTCAGCTGCTTACAGTTAGACCGGAAGCTGACAGCAAAATAGTTGGGAAAAGGCAAGTCATTCATAGATTGGCAGTCGTTACGTGTAGTGTTGTCAGAGGCTCAATAGTCTGGCAATCGGTCTTGCCAAGCGTTGCAAAGCGGTTTTTTTTTTAAACCTCGCCTCACACTAGGAATTTCTCCCGTTTTTTCTGTAACCGGGTTGTGGGGGTCAGATAGGCAGTCGCTCCATGTCATCATCTACCTAGCCTTTTTCTAATTATGTTGGCAGTCGCTTAAGTTACTCCTTATAATACCAGCTGTCTGCCAATGACAATCCCTTCAAAGTCGTCCAGTCATTTAGGAGATTAGCCGAAACAAACAGACAGACAGACAAAACTAACATTTTTTTTTTTTGTTTTGTGTACTGTACATACTTCATTATGCATTCTGTAAAAAGCTCTTTTTTTAAATTACAAACATACAATTCAATTTTATTTAATTATTTGTGCAGTTTTCACCCCTGTGTACAAAATATTGATATCAAGTCACACAGATCGAAAGATACCTACTAACAAAAATAGATAAAAGGTAAAATATTTGCCGGAGTCTCAAGATGAGCATAAACCAGCATTTTTGGCTTATTGACAAATATGAACTATGTCACTGGGGTAGGGGTGTGGTGCGACTGACAGCGGGCTTATAAGAGGCGCGAGTAACTGAAGAGGCACGTTTTCTGAAGGTAAGTGAGCTAGAAAATAATGGTAACATTCTTATGAAGGTTTTTTGTAAAATATAGATGCCCTTGCTCTTTTATAAGGTTGCAATAAATAACAAACAATTATTCTGCAACGTCAAAATTGAAACTTATGTATACAAGGTGTAAACGGACCCTTCACGAAGCCGTCAACCAAGCATTCTGTACATCAAACTAAGTAACTCTAAGCAAAAAATATTGCTGGGAATCGACTTTTTTTTAGGGCGAAAAATCATGTTTTACGGTAGGATTCAATGTAACTTATTCAAAACATTGAGCTGATGGATGCATTGAATAGTACGGGGTCGTGGAGATATTTAGAGTAAAGTAATGAAATAAAAACTTAATTTGAGAAAACGTGCTTTTAAATATTTTGTCTTAGACCAATTTACTGATATTAGCAGGACTTGCTTAATTAAAAAGTGCCTGCAACTGGTTTACTTTCAAATAAATGTTTTGAATTTGACCAAAACGCTCCCTAACGAACACAAGCGACAAACATTCCCCGCCAACAGTACAACCCGACCTTCTTGGCGGTAATCCAAGGCCTGTCCGCGTCGACATGTCTTGCCGTACTCCGAGCACTCCACAAGAGATGAGAGTGGACTTACTGTCGATTTACTAATGTAGAATATTAGCTCTCAAATATTCTTATGAACATACAAATCATTTATTTCTTGTGGGCCAGTTACAGGTGCTTTTGAATTGTCGAAACAAAGACAACAATAAAATGTAGCTGTGTTTTGTGTGTTGCTGTGTGTGCTGTGTGTTTGTGTGTACCGTGAGCAGGGTGCGATGGTCTAATTGGTTAGGACGTCCGGTGTACAGAATCGGAAGGTCGCAAGTTGAAACCCTGCTCGCACTCGAATTTTTCTTTCCATATCAAAAACAGCCGAATGTAGCTACAGTCCCAGTCACATGGCAAATACCTGTGAAAGTACTGTAGTTGTCCATTCCCTAACGTAGATCTCTATGGAGAAGAACGGGCAAGAAACTCCATGGACACTCTTTTAAATTAGAATATTGTTACAAAAACCTTGGTTACATCATTCTTGTCGAGATGGTACATTATGTGAGAACGATGTAGTAAGATGTCCACTTTAAAAGTGTCCATAGTTAAAACAAAAAGATAATTTTAATAATAATATATATATTTTTTTTTATTAATTTTTGTATATATGTGTATTAGTGTGTACCTATTTATGTATATCAATCTATGTTAACAAAATGGTATTTTTCTTATTTATTTTTTTGTGCTCTATCACAGTGCTGTCCTATTTGACCCAAAGGTTGACTGGTAAAGAATGCCTTGTGGCATTAAGTCCACCTATGTACCACTCTTGTGCATGAAATTTAAATAAATAAAATAATAAAAAAAAAGTAATAGAAATAAGCCGTGGCAACTTTTCACATATCTGAACACTGAAGTTTGGTAACCAGTCCTGTGAAATACTGGTGTTCAGCTCCATCTGGTTAGACTGGAAGCTGACAGCAATAGAGTCGGGGAGAAGCTAGACAGATGATGGTGAGTTAGTTATTGGGGGTCGGATTTGTCATCGACAATCTGAGTCATGATTTAACGTTTCTGGTTTCAGTAAATCATTATAATAAAAACTAGCCAAGTGCCAGTCGGACTCGTGGATGAAGGGTTCCATACCGTCATAATAGGGAAGCCACCTTTAATTTTCAATTTATTATTTTTGTAGCGGTAACAGAAATACAAATTCTGAGAAAATTTCAACTGTCTACCGATTACGGATTATGAGATACAGCCCGCTGACAGACAGAGAGACAGCGGAGGCTTAGTAACAGGGTTAACAGGCTTTTTAGGGTTCCCTAAAAAGTGTAACAGAAGAGGAATACTTACGAAATCTCTCCAAAAGGCGCGAAGGCGTCTCTCAAGCTCTGGGTCTCGATCTCAGGACTCAGGTCTCCGACGAAGATGTGGTAGTGCTCTGAAACAACAAAATTTAACATGAGTTTTACTTCATACACACATACAATTGAGTCAAATCAATAATTTAATGGAATTGAAATAATTTGTAATTTAAAATTTGTATTTAATCAAACGAAATTAAGATAAGTTTAATTGAATTAGGTGAGACTAGATTAGCATAAACATAGCATAATCAGCCTATTAATGTTCCCACTGCTGGGACACAGGGCTCCTCTCTATGAGAGGGAATGGGCTATAATCCACCACGCGGGCCCAGTGCGGGTTGGTAGATGTCACATGTCTTCGAATTTTTAGTTCTAGGACATGCCGGTTTCCTTCACCGTTTTGAGAGCAGTTGTGATGGGATAAATTACACAAAGTTATGCGCCTGGGTTCGAACCCACGACTTACTGCTCGTAAGTCGGGACCGCCATCACTGCGCCACCGCTGCTCTCGAGACTAGATTAATTTAATTGATTTGTAATACATCTAATACAGCTGTCAGAAAACACTCTGTATTCTGTAGCACTCTTTACTCTGTTATTCTTTTGGTCAGACGTGGATGTTGGTGTGGGTTACATGTTTGTGATCTTTAGCTTTTAAGTATTTTTTGTATTTTCCGCAGCATGTAACTGTTTTCAAAGTTCAAAGTTTCAAATTTATTTATTGATGTGATTTTTGGTACATTTTACATGAGATCTTAATAATAAATAATTAGTTCCTTAAAAATCTACCTTAACTCTTTCAGGGTCAGTGGTTAGCTACGCTAACCACATATTTCGTATTTTTTTTCTTTAAATTCTTGCCAACTCGCAATTATTTCTTGAACTATCATAGAAATACACCTTATGCTCGATTTCGTTTAGGCAGTAAGTGGCGCCGATAATCGTTTGTGTTTGTATTGTTCGTTTGAACAAAATTCGTTGACATTGTTTTTGTAACGTGCTCGGAAAAAAGCAGTACGTACGGTTTGGAAATGCAAAACTTGCAATATTCCACTATGTTTGCGTAAAGGAAAGTCCTGCTTCGAAGATTTTCTTTATTCATGATTAAAAATTTTACGATTTTTCATAGTGTTGTTTTGTTCTACAGCGGCGGTGGTTACCGTAGCTAACCATGTGATTCCTCAAAGCCTTCACTCAGATATATTTTAGAACCATGTTTTCAGTAATGTTTAGCCTAAATACAACTAGAAAAAACATAAAAACACGTATATTGTAACTTATATGAAAGTGCCCCTGAAACAGTTAAAGGTGTACACTATTTCACATAATTAGTCATTATTATAAAAAAGAAGAATAATCGACATTTTAAAATAAAATAATTGCAACAAGACACAACGTAACTTAAAACAGAAAAAAGCAAGCAAAACATTAACAATTGAGTATACTTATAAAGGGGTGCGTTGTCAGAATTCCTCCTCGTGTGCTTGATGGCTGCCGGTCCCTCTCGATACGTCTGGAGGGAATAGCAGCTGCTGGGCCGGTGCACCCTGGGCGTGGGCAGTATCCTTCCCCGAGGAATGGGAAAAGATTCTTATTCCTCGGGGAATGTTACTGTCCATGGCTAATATTCTGACATGGGAGGGGTCCATCTTGGACTTAGGGGGCGTTGCTCCGTGTGACCCTCTGAAAAGCAGAGGGCACAGCGGAGGAGCTAGGGCGGGCTCGGTGTGCACTTACCCTGCCTCCGAGCAGACAGTGAAGGATGCAGTCCTTCACTGTCCCCGTCGATATCGTAATCCCACCGTCGAAGTGTCGTGGAACACGTCTCGCGGCTTCGATTGGGACCGAGGGTCTTGGCTTAACCGCCCGGACCACGAGGTAGAAAACCTCTATAAAAAGTTACCCCGAATCTCAAGCGGCGGCGCACCGCGAGGAGATGTATGGCTGACGGGTTCCTTTGGAAAATCAGTCGCTAGTGCGAACCACTGCCGGGCCTGGCTATGGCTTATCTGGGTACAGGGGGCACTGCCCAGATGGACTTTTTATTTCCCCCATACTCGTGGGAACAAAATGGAACATATTTTAACCCAGAAAACGGCCGATAACGGCGAAGGAAGGGAGGAGAGGGATGCGGGGTCGGAGTCCGGCGCCGCATCCAACGATGTGAGCGCGGGAGGCTCAGAGAGCTCCCGGCGCGGAAGGCCCGGGGCAGCTGCGGGGAACAGGGAGTTCCTTCGCAAGCGGTCCAGGCCGGTAGGCGACCGAGAGTCGTCGTCAGAGGGGGAGCTGGCTTCGGCTCGCAAGATCCCCACCAGCAAGCGTGGCGGGATCCGCGGCAAGGGGAGAGGCCTCTCTGCCACCGAGAGGTCGGCACGGCTTGCCGCGGAGGCGCGCCACCCGGGGGTGGCTGCTGGTCACGGAGTGGCCCGTTCGGGCTCTTCTGGTAACGAGGCGGGTGCAGACGGCGGCTCCGAAGCGGAGCGTAAGGCCGGGCTTGCGAAGGAGGTGGAGGCGGCGCTGAGGGCTGTCTCCTACAAGCAAAAGCCCTCCACCAGGCAAAGGGCTATACCCTCAGCGGTCGCCTCTATCATGGCGGCAGCGGAAGCCAGATATGCGGCGCCCCCGCCAGAAGGCATGGTCAAACTGCGGGCGGAGGTCGCTCGACTGACGGCCGCCACGGAGCTTCTCCAAGAGGAGAACAGGAGGCTCCGAGCAGACTTGGCCAGTCTGCGTGAGTCCGGCTCTCGCGAGGCGCCCCAAAATGGCCAGCAGCGACCACGCCAGGCCGTGCCGGTGGAGAACCAGGTCCTGAACCTGGTTCGGCAGGAGCTGGCTGCCTTCCAGGCTCGGTTCTCCGTCCTGGAGGGCATTGTTCTGCGCCCCCCCTTGGCGGCAAACAAGGCGCAGTCGGGCCCGAGGGCGGCCACATATGCGGCTGCTGCAGCTTCCGCACCGGGGCCGTCCAGCCAGCCCTCCGGCAGGGTTACGTCGGCTCCTGGAAAGCTGGCTCCGGCTAAATCGGCCCCGGTTGGGGGGGCGGCGGCCTTGAGGCAGGGCAAGGCGGCGGCCCACAAGAAGGGCAAGGCGGCGAATGTGCCAGCGCTAGTCGCGAGACAGCCGCCACTGCCGCCCCCCCCGCCCTCTAAGCCATCCGTGGCCGAGACCGGGTGGCAGGTGGCCGGAGAGAGAGCGAGGGAGCGAAGGGCGGCCAAAAAGGCCAGGAAGCGGGAGCGGAAGCGCCAAAAAAAGAAGCGGAATGGCGCTGCTAGGCTCAGCGCCCCGAAGACCGCAGCTGTAGTGATAACACTACAGCCGGAGGCGGAAAAGAGGGGCGTGACCTATCGCGACGTGCTCGCTAAGGCGAAGACGATGGTGGATCTCGGGGAGCTCGGGATCGCCGGGGGCCTCCGGCTTAGAGTCACCGCAACAGGGGCTCGAGTGCTGGAAATCCCCGGCGAAACCCGTGGCTCGTCCGCTGACGCTCTGGCTGAAAAGCTTAGAGCGTCCCTAAATGCGGACGAGGCCCGAGTGTCCAGGCCCGTCAAATGCGCAGACCTGCGCATCCTGGGTCTGGACGACTCGGTGACCGAGGAGGAGGTGGTGGCCGCCGTCACCAGGACCGGTGGGTGCCCTGCCGAGCAGGTCAAGGCAGGCACCTTACGTCCGGACCTGTCGGGCATGCGAACCGTAACGGTAAGCTGCCCTGTGACGGCGGCGAAAGTCATTGTGGAGGGCCGAAGGCTCTTGGTGGGCTGGGTTTCGGCGCAGGTAAAGCTGCTGGAACCCAGACCTCTGAGGTGCTTCCGCTGCCATGTGGGGCACCACGTGTCGGTCCGGTGCACCTCGGAGGTGGACCGCAGCGGCCTGTGCTTCCGCTGCGGCCAGCCTGGTCACATGGCCGCGGCTTGCTCCGCCGCGCCGCGCTGCGCCGCATGTGCGGCAGCTGGCAAGCCGGCTGATCACCGGGCAGGGAGCAAGTCCTGCGGTACTCCCGCCAAGGCCAGGGGCAAGGGAAGGCCCTCCGCCACCACCGCCAAAACCCCCACCGTCGCCACCACCGCAGCCGCCGCCACTGTCGCCGCCGCTGCCGCTACTGCTGCAACTTCCGCAGCGGAGCCCTCGCAGGGGGCCCGGGAGGGGGCTGAAATGGAGTGCCAGTAACGGCCTCATTACGCCTTCTCCAAGCGAACATTAACCACTGCGCCTGCGCTCAGGATCTGTTGCTCCAGAGCATGGCGCAGTGGTCGATTAACATCGCCGTGGTCGCTGAGCCGTACTTTGTCCCGCCCAGGGATGACTGGGTGGAGGACCTTAGCGGCTCAGTGACCTTAATTGCGTCGGTCGCCGCCGGTACCCCGACCCTTGAGAGTGTCAGGAAGGGTCAGGGGTGCGTAGCAGCACGGTTCGGGGAGATCGTTGTAGTGGGAGTCTACTTCTCCCCGAGCCGAACTCTCGCCGAGTTCCACAACTCCCTCACGGAGTTGAGTGTCGTCATCGGAAGTCATTCCCTCCCCGTGCTTGTGCTCGGGGACTTCAATGCCAAGAACTTGGCTTGGGGTTCTCGTTACACGGACGTGCGGGGTAGAATGGTGGAGGACTGGGCTCTGGAGACAGGCCTGGTCGTCCTAAATCGGGGTTCTGTCCCCACGTGCGTGCGGATGCGGGGCGAGTCGGTGGTGGACATCTCGTTCGCCAGCCCCGCTCTGTCGCCGCGTGTCGTTGACTGGCGCGTCATGGAGGGGGTGGAGACCTATTCCGACCACCGGTATATCCGGTTCGACGTCTCCACCCAGTCCTCAAGCGTGCCGGTCCTACAGGCCCCGAGTGGTCCGTGATGGGCGCTGAAGCAGCTGGACCGGGAGCTCCTCCTGGAAGCCTCGATCGTGCAGGCCTGGGTGTCATCACCAGTCAGGCCTGCTGACATCAACAACGAGGCGGGTTGGTTCCAGGAGACCATGTCCGAGATTTGCGACGTGGCAATGCCCCGAGTTCGGCCAGGAAGCGCCCGGCGTCAGGTGTACTGGTGGTCGCGAGAGCTGACGTCTCTGCGCAAGGCGTGCGTTGCCGCGCGGCGCCTGTACGCCAGGCATCGCAGGCTCCGCATCCGCCCTCCGGATGCGGCAGCCATTGAGGCGGAGCTGTACGAGGGGTACAGAGCGGCGAAGACCGCCCTCCAAGAGGCTGTCCGGCGGGCCAAGAATTTGGCCCGCGAGGAGATGCTGGAGTCTCTGAACGGAGATCCGTGGGGGCGCCCTTACAAGATGGTGCGGGACAAACTCCGCACCCGGGCCCCCCCGCTAACGCAGAGTCTCCGGCCTGAGCTCGTGGAGGACGTGGTGAGCGCTCTGTTCCCTTCGCGAGGGGAGCATCCTCCCCCGCCTATGGCTCCGCCGCCGCGTGCGGTGCCGGAAGCGGACCACACCGATGACGATGACGACGTTCCGGAGGTGACTGGGGTAGACCTGAGAGTGGCGGTACGCAGGCTGAAAGCCAGAAACACCGCCCCGGGACCCGATGGCTTGCCTGGCAAAGCCTGGGTCCTGGCCTCTGAGGCTCTCGGGCCCCGACTGGAAGGGCTCCTAAGCGCATGCTTGGAGAGAGGCCAGTTTCCGCTTCGTTGGAAGACGGGGAAGCTGGTCCTCATCCGGAAACCAGGGCGCCCTGCGGACTCTCCGTCCGCATACCGGCCCATCGTGTTGCTCGACGAGGTGGGCAAGCTCTTCGAAAGAGTCATTGCCAACCGCCTCGCCGGGCACCTTGCGGGGATGGGGCCGGATCTTGCGGAACACCAGTTTGGTTTCCGCAAGGGGCGCTCCACGGTGGACGCCATCATGCGCGTGAGAGCCCTCACGACGGGGGACGCGGTGTCCCGGGGCGGGGTCGTCTTGGCGGTGTCTCTTGACATCGCCAACGCCTTCAACTCCATGCCCTGGAGCTGCATTGGGGAGGCACTCCGGTATCACCGGGTGCCAACCTACCTTCGTCGTGTGGTCGGGGACTACTTGACGGATAGGGCCGTGATCTACCCTGGTCAGAGCGGAGAATGGAACCGGCGAGAGATGTCGTGCGGTGTTCCACAGGGATCGGTTCTAGGACCGGCCCTGTGGAACATCGGTTACGACTGGGTGCTGCGCGCCGACCTCCCTACCGGCGTCAGCGTAGTTTGCTACGCTGACGACACGCTGGTACTGGCACAAGGGAGGTCGCACGAGGCGGCGGCCGAAAACATGACACGCGGGGTTGCGATAGTCGTGGATAGGATCCGGCAATTGGGTCTCGAGGTGGCATTGCACAAGTCCGAGGCCATGTGTTTTCATGGGCCTCGGAATGCGCCACCGTCGGGATCCCTACTGACGGCGGGAGGGGTTTCCATCGGCGTCGAGTCGACGTTGAAGTACCTAGGACTCGTCCTCGACAGCCGGTGGAACTTCGTGGAGCACTTCCGACGTTTGGCTCCCAAACTGGAACGGACAGGGGCTGCCTTCAAGCGGCTCTTGCCCAACCTGAGGGTTCCAAACGCCTCCTGCCGGAGGCTATACGCGGGGGTCGTGCGGTCCATGGCTCTTTACGGGGCCCCGGTGTGGGCGCGTTCTTTAAGGCGGCAAGCCGCCCACTACCTGAACGCGCCCCAAAAGGTGATAGCCATAAGGCTAATCCGGGGGTACCGCACGATCTCCGGCGAGGCGGCTAGCCTCCTTGCCGGATTGCCGCCATGGGATCTGGAGGCGATAGTCCTCGCGCGCCTGCATGAATGGCGCGCGGAGGCACTACGTCGGGGGGAAACTCCGCTGCCGCGGCAAATTGCCGCTCAGCGGACAGACCTCCGGCGTGATATCATGGCGACATGGAGAGAGCGACTGTTGCAACCCCGTGCAGGGCACGCTACCATAGTGGCGATAAGTCCCCTCTTTGAGGAGTGGCTAGAGAGGCGCCACGGCGCCCTCACCTACCGCCTGACGCAGATCCTCACCGGACACGGTTGTTTCGGGAGGTTCTTGCACCGAATCGGGCGGGAGGAAACGCCCGGGTGTTTCCACTGCGAGGATCGCCCGGAGGACACGGTGGAGCACACCGTGGAGGTCTGCCCCGCTTGGGCGGAGCACCGCCGTGTCCTCGTAGCGGCGATTGGCGGCGGCGATCTCTCGCGTCCGGCCTTGGTTCAAGCCATGGTCCGGAGCGAGAGGGAATGGGAAGCCGTCACCTCCTTCTGCGAAGCAGTCATGCTAGTGAAGGAGGTGGCGGGACGTGAGAGGGAAAGAACCTCACGTCCCAGCCGCCGCGGGAGACGCCCTGGGCGTCGGGGGTCACGTGGTGGCTCCCGGCCACCGTAGGCGCGGGCCTGTGGACGGCGAGTTATGGGCTAGCTCGCCGTCCGGCCGTCTTATGACGACAGGCCGTGTCGACGGCGCGTTCGTGTTCCACGCGCGCCTCAAAGAGATGTCAGCAACCGAGTAGGGGTCCGCATGGGCCGATGCCTGCCAGAGCTGCGGGATTGTTCGAAAGAGACACCGTGGCCCTGGAACACAAAGGGCAAAGAAGGAACATGGATGGGTTTTAGTCAGTACAAGTCTGACACTCCCTTCCGCTCCGCCCAGAGTGGGGGGGGCCATTTGATGATTTCCCATCCAAAAAAAAAAAAAAAAAAAAAAAAAAGTATACTTATAAATAATGAACGGAATAAAGATAATAGTACAATGTCAAAATTTAATAAATATCAATGTCAATTCATTACAATTTATCTGTTTTATGTCACAAATAAATAAAATAAAATAAAACATAACCTCACGCCTTTCTTCCATGGAGGCAGTAACCACAGAACGCCACCTGCTACGATCCTCAAATACTCCTTTAGCCTCGTCCACGTTCATACGGTCATACACGCACGCCGGTTGCGAGTACTACGTACCTGACCTTTTTGAAGAACCTCACCAATAAGGTCAGTGTACGTCAAAAAAAGTCAAAAGTCAAAAGCATTTATTTCAATTAGACCATCACAGGCACTTTTGAATGTCAAAAAAACAAAAAGAAGCGAAGCTACAGTCACAAGACATAATAACTTGAGAAAGTACTGTAGTTGCACATTCCAAAGCGTAGATCTCTATGGAGAAGAATGGGTAAAAAACTCCATGGACACTCTTTTAAATCAAAATATTTTAAGAAAATCTTGGTTACATCATCATATGTCCTTCTAGGGCGTCCCCTCCAGGCGTTCCCACTCACATCTGCCTTGTAAATACCTTTTGTTAGTCGCCTTTCACTACTCCTCTCCACATGATCAAACCATCTAAGCAAACTCTTTTAAATTTTTGTCACTATATCTTCTTTTAAACCGTAACGGTCTCGTATAAACTCATTTCTCATTTTACCATGAGTTTTACTAATAAAAGGATAAGACTAAAGAGTCAAAAGCATTCCTATTGGGGAAATGTCTGTATTCGATAGACGATGACATATTCACTTTTTTAATTTTTAATTGTATTGATTTCTTAATTTGTAATGTTATTGAATTTTATTTTATTTATTTATTTATGTACACACAAAATATTCAACAAGACATATTATTATCATTTATTTTATTTTCTATATTTTTTTGTGTTAATTTTTGTGTTTTTTTGTATGTTTTTGATTTTTGAATTTTCTGTGTTGATTGTACCATGAATGTGTTAGTTTTATAATTTTTATGAATGTGATGTTATTATTATTTTATTATTTATAGTATTCAGATTTCAAACACAATGTGAATTAAACTTATACTGTCACTTACGGGATGTCTCCCGTGATTGTTCATTATTTTGAGCTCCCGATATTGAACAATCACGGAAGATATCCCGTAAGTGACAGTATAAGTTTAGTTGTAAACCGTGAAAGCTTAAAACAGTGTTACAATGTGAATTGTTCCTGAATAAATTGAATGAAGTCATAAATCAGTCTTTCATGTTTGTCTCTCATTGCTGGGAGCGCTGGTCTCCTCTATCTGAAAGGGCCCGTAATCTAACACAATCCGTTTATAAAATAATTTAAGATCTTTTGATCTTAAATTTTATGGCTAGGCAGATGACGAGTCTGACTCGTCATCTGCCTAGCCTTTTCCCAACAACGTTGGGGTTGGCTTCCAGTCAAACCGGACGCATACCAGTGTTTTACATGGAGCGACTGCCTATCTGACCTTCACAACCCAATTAGTACTGGGTAATACGATACCCTTTGGTAAGACTGGTTGTCTAACTTTCGGGTCATTGACTACTTGTAACGACTGTCAAAGATCTACAAATGACACCCGGGACTAACGGCTTAACGTGCTTTCCGAGGCACGGAGGAAACTCGGTATGTAATGGGTAGTCACCCATCCACAGATTAACCTTGTCAAACACTGCTTAATCTGAAGATTGACCCGACCGGCTGTTGTTATTTAGCCACGAGCTCCTCAACTTTCGACTACCGCTTAAAGACGATAGCTAAATTAAAGGAGTAAAATACCCTAGATCAATATTTTTCACTGTTGTACTACGGCGTATATCAAGTTGTGCTACGGCGTAGATCGCGTGTGCTACGGCGTAGATCGAATTGTGCTACGGCGTAGTTTCAGTGCCACAATCTCGTAATTTTATTAAAAGCTTTATAATTACTTGTTACAAACACTGGAAACGGGATATTTACCATGTTTACTATTTGTCGTGATCCATGACACGTGATCATAGTGCTTACAACAGCGCCGAAATATCGGGAACTCACAACAAATAGTAAACATGATAAATATCTCGTTTTTTTTTTTAGTTAAACTTAATAAATAAATTTATTTATTTCAGGTAAATAACACCCATTGCCACATATAAATTGATAAAATTACAAGACATAAACAATAGGATGAGATAAAATTAAATAGAATCAAATAAAATAAAATACAATAAAATTATACTAAATCAAATTGAATCAATTAAAACTAAATCAAAACAAATTAAATAATAATAATATTTTTTTTTTTTTATAAACGTTTCCCCACACTAGGAATATCTCCTGTATCGTGGGCGCGTTTACAAACATTTAAACTCACATACACAAACACCCAAACCCGGAACAACTACCTGTAGGCCATACAAATATTTGTTCCGTGCGGGAATCGAACCCGCAACACGAAGCGCAGCAGTCAATCGCTCAGCCACTACGCCAACCGTGCCTTCAAATCAAAATCAAAATAAATCGAATACAGCAAGCTCAACAAGCAAGCTTAATTTTAAGGACTTATAATATTACGTTACATCACTCGTGCAGTTATTTTAATGTACCATATCTATCCATTTTACACCCTAGTGGTATTAAAGATATCTATCTCCTCGTATTTCAGCAAAGCAAACTGTCTGAAAGCAGTATCCTCATATATGTATGTATGTGTGTCCCGGTTCCAATCTACGCTCCGGTCTGATCAAGCAATGCTTGTATTATGAATACCTTTCTCGACGTAGGGTTGGCGCAGTCATGTGAAGTGGGTTGGCAGATATTTTTCTTAGATTTAGACCCATTTTTTTTTTTTTTTTTCGTATGGGAAATCATCAAATGACCCCCCCCACTCTGGGCGGAGCGGAAGGGAGTGTCAGATTTGTACTGACTAAAACCCATCCATGTTCCTTCTTTGCCCTTTGTGTTCCAGGGCCACTGTATCTCTTTCGAACAGTCCCGCAGCTCTGGCAGTCATCGGCCCATGCGGACCCCTACTTGATTGCTGACATCTCTTTGAGGCGCACGTGGAACACGAACGCTCCGTCGACACGGCCTGTCGTCATAAGACGGCCGGACGGCGAGCTAGCCCATAACTCGCCGTCCACAGGCCCGCGCCTACGGTGGCCGGGAGCCACCACGTGACCCCCGACGCCCAGGGCGTCTCCCGCGGCGGCTGGGACGTGAGGTTCTTTCCCTCTCACGTCCCGCCACCTCCTTCACTAGCATGACTAGATTTAGACCCTTTAGAATGAGGAAAACGTTGTGAGGAAAGTTTTGAGTTTGAATGTGGATGTGTATAGGAGTTAAACAGAGACAGAATCACCAGCGGTTTTAGACCCAACTGAGGATCTTATCACGTGGCATCTATTTGGGCTCTATCAGAATACCAGCGCTGTGACTTTTTTTTTTTAAATGTTGCACCATCATGCTGAGATAGGGATCTTTCGGCCTCGTACAGCACCAATTTAATTTGTTTTATATTTTTCTTATGTTTACTTTTTTATATAATTTTTGTATTATTGTAATCTAATCCATTTTTTTTTGTTCTGTCCTGTGTGAGTCTAATTAATACTTTTTCTTTTTTTTCTTTCTTTCTATCAAGTTGCTGCATAGGCGAATTCATCAACCAGGAGTACCGTTCAGCGATGGGGAACCATTCCAGGTTGGTATAACAGGTGTAGAAGCTATACTTAACATCAGCTCTCATTTAACGGACATTCAAATGAGGAGCAAAAAGACTATGAGCGCTTTGACTTATAAAGACAAGCAAGTAAATAAACAGGATAATTAATTAGAGGAAGGTTAAAGAAACGATGGATGGAACTGTGTGAAGGATGTTATGGCTAGAAAGGAGGTGACTGCTGAGATGATGAGTAATAGAGAAGTATGGAAGAAGAAGACATGCTGCGCCGACCACAAATAAATTAGGATAAGGGTAAGAAAATTATTAGTTTTGAACCCTTTACTTTCGCATATAGTGATGGAGAGATCATACTGTAAGAAGGCATGATGTTATATTAGGTCTTTATCTATGAAATTGGAAATTTGTATGAAAATAAAAAAACAAAAATTTTTGTATTTTATTTTTTTATTTTAGCTTATGTAGCTTTTTTATCTTTCCGATTTGACGCAAGTGCTTCAATGTCGTTTTGAAACTAACTCCAAGGCCCGCAGCAAGCTCAGCCGTAGATTGAGTTGGATCCGTTTCCTCTACCGCCTTCAATTCGTCGTTGTCGAAAATGGTTACCGGCCTACCGCGAGGCTCATTCTTCAACTCAAAATTTCCAGATTTAAAACGATTGAATTAATAATGGACCGTGTTTATGCAAGCAGTGTTAGGCGCGTACACGTCGCTAATGTTTCGTGTTGTTTGCGCAGCGGTATGTCCACGTAGGAACTCATATTCGAAAATTGTACGAATTTTCAGTTTATCCATGGCGCCAAAACTACCACAATTTCACAAAAACAAAAAACTGCCTAAAAACAAATGACTGACATTGAAATTAAAAGAACACGGCTTTCGAATAAAATTTATTTGAATTTCGAATTGCGCGCCAATCCACAGATAATTGAATCTGAAAATGCTGATTATTAAATCTCCAATTACATAGGTAAAGACCTATTATAATGTTATGTTAATTACCAAAAAAATAAAAATTATATTTTAATTCATTTTATCTCAGGTACCAGCCCTGTGTAAGCTCTGAAGCGAGCTTTTAGGAGCTGAATTAAATTCAATCGGCGCTACTCGGATTATATCATAAAATGTTACTCCACTATGAGAGCATTGCATACTAAAGCTGGTTATGTTGGGAAGGTAGGCAGTACCCCAGGTTAAATCGATAATATGCTGCAGGAGATTTGGCAGACGACTTTTTTAAAGAGTAAATATGTACTGTTTTAAGCTGTCACGGTTTACAACTAAACTTATACTGTCACTTACGGGATATCTTACGTGATTGTTCATTATTTCGAGCTCCCGATACAACAACACAAACCCGATGAACAATCACGGAAGATATCCCGTAAGTGACAATATAAGTTTAGTAAATATGTAATTAATATAATAATAAGCCCCGTGTGAAGCAGAGGTGGGTCGCTAGTCTTATTTATAAATTCATCCACTGATAGGTAACGCATAACATGCTAACATGATTGACTGCAGATTCAGGCATAGTTCTAAAGAGGTCAAGCGCTCTATATAAGGTCTATCTTTTCATACACGAAATATTTTAAGAGCAACTTCTTTAAGTCGTAAAGTCCCCAAAGCAACGAAAAAAAAAATATCTGAGTGTTTTTTTTTTTACAAAATTATTATAATTCTAAATTTTTTTTAGACTTTTTGCATAAAACCTTTACTCCCAAATTCTAACAATGACAGTAGGTAAATACGACGTAGTAAACTACCTTAATGGATGCTTAAAAATAACGAGCCAGTATTTATTTTATGGGTCAAGTAATTTTAAATTAATAATTTTTGTAAAAAAATATACTCAGATAAAAAAAAAATCCTTGAAATGTCAAGTAATTTTTTTTTTTATCTAAGTATTTTTTTTTTATAAAAATTATTAATTTAATTTTTTTTTTTTTTTTTTTTTAATTTTTTACGGCTATAACAAGACCATTGCCTTGTTATGTTGCTTTGACGATTTCCCATCCGAAAAAAAAAAAAACCCTTCGAATTTACAGGCGTGATGTTTTGTTAAGTAGTTCAAGACAGAAGCTTTTTTTTTATTTCTTGACAAAACCGTGTCTTTTCACAGTCATCATAATACCATTCTAATGTGATTGTGCAAATTCTATTGTGACTTCAACTTATTACTTGTATAATACAATAGATAATGACTATGATATTCTCTAATAGATTACATTTGTTATAAAAGGTGTTAAAGGAAAGTTAAGGCGTCGATAAATTCAAATTCATTCATGTTAATTTTAATTAGAAATTGTTGGAGTGTAATGAGGTCAAATCTTGTGGTTATAACATTGAGTATTGTATTTTTTTTCCGTGTAAAGGTTGTAAAATTCCCCTTAACGAAGAGGCACGTGTTCTCCCCGTCATTGCGA
Source organism: Noctua janthina (assembly GCA_963576755.1). Lineage (NCBI taxonomy): Eukaryota > Metazoa > Arthropoda > Insecta > Lepidoptera > Noctuidae > Noctua > Noctua janthina. The sequence goes on from OY755077.1 coordinate 1,291,105, forward strand.
TTTTTTTTTGTACTTGGTCATACCTGGGAACCTTCTAGTTACGGAGATATTGAAGGTCAAAGTTCCAACTTTTTTATACATAGCTTTTAAATGTTATAACTTAACTTTAAATACCATCGCAATCCTTGTACTATTTAATTGACCCATTAACACAATCACATGGTTTGAGTGTGTTACAGTTTTATCGTAAAACGTGATTTTTCACCCCAAAACAAAAAGTTGTCTCCCAGCAATCACTTTTGCGTAGAGTTACTTAGTTTGATGTACAGAATGCATGGTTGACGGCTTCGTGAAGGATCCGTTTATACCTTTTATTTAAAACATTCCCTAAGATAATTTCCGCGACCAAAACCGCGGTTAAGAGCTAGTACCCAGCAACTAAAATAACTGGCGAAATGAGTGTTCTATACAGCTCTGCCTATCTTTTTCAGAAAAACAGTCGCAATTATATTATGTTATGTTAAGAGCAACCAATTTATCCAACAACTGATTATTTCGTCGGTAATGTAAACAGGACGTAATCATTGAATCGTCCGGTAATATCGGCCATTTGTATTCATAGGATAACGGATCGTTCACGAATCAATTTACATTCCAATTGTTCATTTAGTGCTTCAGGCTAAATAATAATGTACGTTAGAACACTGCCCATCGATCGTGGTTAACCAATGTGGGTCCTTAGATGACCATCATCATTTGTGTAGCCTTTTACCGGTTAAGTCATTCTGAGGTTGGGTTGCCTTTGAGGATAAAAGCCTCTGAAAAAATATAACATAAAAAAAAACTTTTTTGTTGTGGCTTCCAATTGTTGGCAACACAATATTTAGTCTATGATTATTTTATAAGTCACCTAAGTCACTAGCGACAAACGTCACTGTACCAAGGAGGATATTAACACGAAGCACAGGTTTTTGAATCTATCTGTTTTTTTCATTTAAAATAATAATTTACCTATTCAGACCACCCAACACCAGTCTTACCGGATGCAACTGAATACCAGTATTTTACATGAAGCTGCCTATCTGGCCTCCACAATCCAGTTAGTACTGTGTAACACGATACCCCTTGGTAAGACTGCTTGTCAGACTTTCGGGCCACTGACTACCTGTAACGACTGTCAACGATCTTTAAATGACACCCGGGACCAACGGCTTTACGTGCTTTCCGAGGCATGGAGAAAACTTGGTATGGAATGTATGGTCACCCATCCACGGACCAATCTTGGCGTCAGGGATATTTTGTCACACTATAACAGTGTGACAAAATATCCCTTGGTAAGACTGGTTGCGTGTCTTTCGTGTTTCTGACCACCCATCTATCTACTATACCTCTTTGACTACTTAGTGTGAGAAAAGCAGCCCGAGTGGAAACGTCATGTGCATCAACAGGTCAACGCCTTTGAAGAGAAAAGAAGGTCGCAGTTAAAGATGAATGGCAACGCCTTACGCAATCTGGGGACCACACTTAGAGCTCGCTTACATTCGTAAAAATACTCCCAAAAGATAGATCTTGGTCAAATTAAGATAAAAGGCCGATCTTCTTTAAAGCTAGAACACCTGTAGCTATACCCTACAACGTCGTCAATGGTGTTCTGACATGTCTGTTTTATACTCGAAGTTTTGACGTGAATACGTCTTTAAAATTGCTTCCGTAGTGGGAGGCAAATAAAAAAAAACGAATGATAACAAAATCGGGGGATACGGTTTGGTGTTGCAGCTTCATATTTAACATCTCCAACCTAAATTCAATTACACCATTGGATAGCTTAAGGATCAAAGAATTCATTACGCCAAGACAAGTGAGGACTGTGACGCATCGCGTGGAGTGGAGGCGGAAGTGCCGCCATTTTTCGGCCAAAGTTGGATATGCTAACCACTTGAGAACACTTGACAGAACAGACACACCAAAGCTCTTGACAACCAGCCTAGAAAGCCATCGGATTCATTGCTGTGGCCGAAATCTGCTAGATGCCATCATCATCTTCACAACACCTCTGTTAACTCTTCAAAGAAATAAGGAGGCGATGTTAAGTATTAAAAGCAAATGGCAAGACAGAAGACGTGTTAACTACGTTCAAATTCGTCAGAAATCTGCTACAGCCCGTCTCGTGAGGTCGTAACACATCAGTATGTATTGGGGTCACCTGCAGACGCATGTCAGCTCATAATTAAGCATATATTTGCATTTCAAGGCAGTACAGGTATGTTGATGTTATATGGCGTTGGAAAGTGTTATTTTTTATTTTGTATCTTGTTGCTGAGGACGTTTTTTGAGATGGGAGTGCAGGGGTAAAATGTATTAGATTTTTTTTTCGACTCGGATACTCATTTTTAAGTTGTACTTAAAGTGTCAGGGAGCTCGTTGCTAAATAATAACCGCCGCTCGGGTCGATCTTCAGGATAAGCCAAGCTTGCCTAGGTTGGCCCGTGGATGGGTGATCACCCATTACATACCGAATTACCGAGTTTCCTCCGTGCCTCGGAAAGCACGTTAAGCCGTTTGTCCCCGCTGTCAATTGTAGATCTTTGACAATCTTTACATGTAGTCAGTGGCCCGAAAGTCTGACAACCAGTCTTGTCAAGGGCTATCGTATTACCTAGTACTGGGTTGTGGAGGTCAGATAGGCAGTCATTCCATGTAAAATACTGGTATCCAGCTGCATCCAGTTAGACTGGAAGCCGACCCCATCATAGTTATGAAAAAGGCTAAGAAAATGATGACTGTTTCTGTTTCTTTAACCTTTTGACCGCCATAGTCACATATACGTGACAAGCGATATGTGACAAAATGGTAGGTGAAATTGTGGCTTAGCGTGGAGGGCACGCGCGTGCGTATATGCTCTAGCGTTCAAAATGTTAAAGCTTATTGTCGACTACGTTACTCAAAAGTAGCGTGTGCCAAAATCAAAGGATCCCAGCATTACAATTGTTATCCTTACTTCCTTACTAATATTATAAATGCGAAAGTAAATTTGTTTGTTTGTTACCTTTTCACGCCTAAACCACTGAACCGATCATCTTGAAATTTTGCATATACGTTGTCAGGTGTACACAAACGGACATAGGGTACCTTTCACCCCGAAAAAAAGTACCGTTCCCGAGGAAAACAACAATAACGTTCTTATGATAACAGATGGCGCCACGTGTCTTTCGAATCATGATTGAATTATATTATTACAAGCAGTACAGCCCGAATTGATTGTCAAATTCTAAATTTAACGCGACCGAAGCCAAAAGCTAGTGGCATAATTCATTTAAATCCCAACGCCATTCGTTTCGACAGTTCAATAGGTAATATTATGTAATTAATATTTCAAACATGAATGGGTTTTTGTTCATGTGGCCTTTTAAATCCGTCGGATTATGATTAAATGTGTTTCGTAAGGCTGTGTTATTGAGATAAAAGTCAACGAGTAAGTATTAAATAAAATGTTTCTTTAGGAAAGTTGTTTGTTATCATGAGTATAATCACGTGTTTAAGTATCGGTCACTAATTACTGGTCACCCTGTATACATATTTTTACTGTATCTGTATTGTCTATTACAGTGACAGAATTTAACAGTTACCCAAGCTTTACAACACAGAGGTACACCGTTCGAATAAAAAGAAAACTCAAACATGAACTTTTAATTTACCCTAAGTAAATACAGTCGTCCCCACTGGTCCGAGTCGAGAAAATCTCAGGTCAAAAATAAAATATAACAAAAAACCGGGAGGTCGGAGTGGCACACGAAGAGTTCCGTATCAGCGTACAATATTTAACATGGCTTCTGCCCGCGGCCTTGATCGCGTTTTTGTCGGAAATTATTGCACGGGAAGGTTTTAGAAGTAGGCTATGATATTCGGGGATAAAATAGCTTCATTAGTAAAAGAGTTTTTAGAATCGGATTTGGGGAGCCTGATCCGAAAGAGACAGAGAGAGAGACCAAAAGAAAAAAGCTGTACAGGTCATCTAGCGCCATCTCTTTCTCACACTGGAATTACTCCTGCTGTAAGACGTCATGGTAGGCCACTAGGAGTTTCGAAGATTAATGCTTACGTCCAAACTTCACCACTTTTAAAATTAATAACTTTAGTTTAATTATATTGACTACATCTTTTTTTAAAAAGTCGTGTTAATAAAGCCACAAAGACACGTCACTTTTATGTGGCCCCTTTTTTTTAACTATATTTTATTTGTTGTTTTAACGGCCATGGTAATAACACACTTTGTGAAAATTTTAACTTTCTTCTACAAACGGACACTCATTGAATACGTAACCCTAAAGTTTTTTTTTAACAACGAATTGACAATTGGACTGTGAAATTTCCCCAGTGTGTCAGAATTACACGATTGGTCAAATTTTTTGAACCAAACTTTTTATGTCCATATTGTTTTTTTCTGAAAGCCGGTGCCTTTTGTTTGCATATCATTATATTTTGGCCAAGTTCTCTCGAGATGGATGCAGTGGGGTATAAGGGTCTGATTTGATATTGTTTTTTGATGTTTTTTAATGTGAAGTGGGTAGAGTCTTTGTTTATTTTTTATTTTAGGAAGTATTCTGTGCTGAGAGCAGCGGTGGCCCAGTGGTGGCGGTCCCGACTTACGAGCAGTAAGTCGTGGGTTCGAACCCAGGCAGGCGCATTACTTTGTGTAATTTATTTCATCACCACTGCTCTCAAAACGGTGAAGGAAAACATCGTGAGAAAACCGGCATGTCCTAGAACCTAAAAAATCGAAGACATGTGACATCTACCAACCCGCACTGGGCCCGCGTGGTGGATTATAGCCCATTCCCTCTCATAGAGAGGAGGCCTGTGTCCCAGCAGTGGGAACATTATAGGCTGCTGCTATGCTATATTCTGTGCTTAGTAAAATCGACCGGACCGGATTCTTGAATTTGATAGATACTTTAGTGCATTATAAGTCTGAAAGTGGCGCCGGTGACTGAAATGTTGTGTGGACTGAATCGGTTGTTGTGCTATGGGCGTGTGATGCAGAGGAATGAGGAAAATGTCGTGAGGAAAGTTTTGAGTATGAATATGGATGGGTAAGACCAAAGAAACGATGAATGGACTGTGTGAAGAATGGCAAGAAAGGAGGTGTCTGATGACATGACGAGTAATAGAGAAGTATGGAATAAGGAGACATGCTGCGCCAACCCCAAATGAATTGGGATAAGGGCAAGCGAATGATGATGACTTTAGTGTATTAACGTCAGGCTTGTGAAATTCTTAACTAAATTCAACATCCTGGCCGAAAATCAATATGGGTTCAGAGCGGGAAAATCAACAGAAGACGCTACCCTGGAGCTTACTAGTACAATAGTCGCACACCTTAACAATAAGCAGAAGTGTCTTGGTGTCTTCCTAGACCTCTCGAAGGCGTTCGACACCGTTTCTGTCCCCATATTGATTGATAAGCTTGAACAGTTTGGCATACGTGGCATTGCCCTCGAAGTCTTTCGTAGCTACCTTTCGGGTCGTAAACAGGTTGTGAAGGTTGGATCGTTTGTAAGTGATGAAGAATATTTGTTTTATGGGGTTCCCCAGGGTAGTGTCCTAGGACCAACCCGCTTCCTCATATATGTCAATGAGCTGTGTCGGTTATCTCTTCCAAACACAAAAATTATTACATATGCGGATGACACAGCTCATATAACTCATGGCAAGGACTGGTCTGAGACTCGTGAAAGGGCAGAATCGGCACTGAGGATGGTAATGATGTGGTTAACTTCGAATCTGCTCACGCTCAACATCTCCAAGACTAAGTTCATCTCCTTCACCCCGAGTGTCCTTAGCCAACCACCTTCGTCGTTTGAAATCAGGAGTCATGTGTGTGCTAGCCCAGTGGCCAACACCTATAGCCGTGCTCTAATAGAACGGTCCGATAGCATAAAATACCTTGGTGTTATATTGGACAATCTTTTGACATGGAAAAAACAGATTAACTCAGTTGTGATTCGAGTCAGAAGATTGATTTACATATTCAAAAGACTTCGAGCGGCTGCTGATTTTCAGTGCCTTAGAATCTTCTACTTTGCCCTTGCTCAATCAGTCCTCGGTTACTGCATAACCACATGGGACGCACAAGACATCCATGCTGCGGCTAGAGAGGGCACAGAGAGCAGTTTTGAAAGTACTCGCTAAAAAACCGATTAGGTTTCCCACTATTGAGCGATACTCAATATGCGAGGTCCTCTCAGTGAGACAGTTGTTCGTGCTGCAAACAGTTCTTAGGAAACATTTACTTCTCCCTTACGACCCTCAGTCTCTTACAAAGAACCGTCGTGCCGACAGAGTCTGTCAGCCTGAACGCTGTAGGTTAGCGTTGGTCACTCGCCACTTCACTCACAATAGCTCTAAACTCTATAATATCTTAAATAAAAGTATTAAAATATACCCTATGACTGGGAATGTACTGAAGAAAAAAGTGACCAACTGGCTTAAGTACCTGTCCTATGATGAGACTGAGCAACTTATGGTGTCATAAACGCGGTATATACTCACACACCCTATCACACACCTCATCCCCACCTCCACTCTACATATACACAACACAGTAACCACGTAAACAGTGTAAATTATTATATTTTTTGTATTATTATTATTATTTTTTTTTCATTCCCTTTATTTTGTTAATTGAGGAAACAGTTGATTTTTTAATTTAATAACCGATGAAAAATTTCTATGTGTTCCCGCTCACAACGATGTACTGAATACGTGGTAACCGTTTTCGCGTCGGTGTCCCGTACACCCTGTATAGCAGGTACAAAGCCTAGGAACCAGTAGCGAAGGGTAATTTTTTGTAAGAGGTAAGCCGGAGTAAATATCTTTAATGTGATTATATTATTTGTCTATAGAATACTGACTGTGCCATTTTTCAAAGGGAAGCCGGTAGGAATCGAGTTGTATGGAACCTTCGCCACTGGTAGGAACCAATTAAAGTTGTGTTATTTTTTAACAAGAAACTCAGTGGTTGCCATTTTTAATATTAAATATTTAATTTGTGTAATATTCCTTTTTGATAACTTGTAACTTTCTTAAAAAAATTATGCTTTCAATTTACGATTCAGTAGTACAATATTTTTTCTTTGTTTTATGGGGCATAATTTGTGGGTTCTTTCGAAACGAAATAAATTAAATATAACTTTAATTTCGAAGAATCACGTTATTATCAAGTCATAGCCATTGTAGCAAGGTGGCGTTTTGAAGTTTCTGCCTATGGGAAAAACCGGCCAAGTGCGAGTGGGATTCGTGCCTGATGGGTTTCGTACCATCGTAGTAGGCGAGCCCCCTTTAATTTTTAATATATTTTAATTTTAATTATTTGCTGTCATAGCGGCAACAGAAATACACATTCTGTGAAAATTTCAACTGTCTACCTGTTACGGATCATGAGATACAGCCCGCTGACAGACAGACGGCTGACATAAAAATAAATTAAAACTTAACCACCTTTAAGTTTTAGTTTATTTTTATTATTTGTTGTTTTAGCTTTCTTAGGTTTTCCTGTAATCTATAGGCAAATAACTATTTTTGTTGAATTTTTTTTCAAAATTTAGCATTTATTTCAATTAGACCATCACAGGCACTTTTGAATGTCAAAAAAAAAAAAAAAAAAAAGCGAAGCTACAGTCACAGTCACAAGGCATAATAACTTGAGAAAGTACTGCAGTTGCACATTCCAAAGCGTAGATCTCTATGGAGAAGAATGGGCAACAAACTCCATGGATACTCTTTTAAATCAAAATATTGTTACAAAATCTTGGTTACATCATTCATGTTGAGATTATACATACAGGCTGTAAACAAACCCTTCACGAAGCCGTCAACCAAGCATTCTGTACATCAAACTAAGCAACCCTACGCAAAACTTATTGCTGGGAAACTACTTTTTTTGTTGGGCTGAAAAATCACGTTTTACGGTAGGACTTGATGGCACTCAAAGCATTGTGCTGATGGATGGATTGTATAGTACGGAGGTCATGGAGGTGTGTAAACTAAAAATCTTACATAAAAACATGTATTTAAAAAAAAAAACTTGTAAAAAATTTGTAATTTTGACCCCCAATATCTCTGTAACTAGAAGGTTCCCAGGTATGGTCTAGAACAAAAAAAATATCGCGGAGAAGACGGGGAGAACATGTGCCTTTCAGGTATGTTACGGTCTATTTACACAATTTATATGTGAGAACGATGTACAAACATGCACATTGAGAGCGTCCAGAGTAAAAGACTAAATCAATAATTTAAAAATAAAGTAATTGAAAAACACACCAAATTTCTTTATTATCCACAACTGGTAACCAATTACCTCTCAGTCAGCCCACCCCTTTGCACCCCCCGCGTGTCTAGTTATAACAAACAGTCGGTCGCAATGACCTCAATATAATTAAAAGAAATGCTTCGTAATCACGCGACCGATATAGTGTTAATAGGCACGGAAAAATTAACGGTTTAGGGTTCCGTGGTGGAGAAACCCTGTTGAGTTATATTTTTATATCATTGGAAGGTGTAAGCGCTAGGTTTAATCTTCAGGTTGGTCAGTGGATGGGTGACCACGCATTACAAACCGAGTTTCCTCCGTGCCTCGGAAAGCACGTTAAGCCGTCGGTGCCGGGTGCCATTTGTAGATCTTTGACAGTCGTTACAGGTAGTCAGTGGCTCGAAAGACCGACAACCAGTCTTCTTATCAAGGAATATGGTATTACCCAATACTAACTGGGTTGTGGAGGTCAGATGGACAGACGAACCATGATTGTAAATCTCGCATAACTGTGGATGATACCGATTATACTTGTTGCAAATAATGTAACTAAAATGCCAAAGAATATCGACGTATTTTTATTTTATTTCGGATGGGAAATCGTCAAATGACCCCCCCCCCCACTCTGGGCGGAGCGGAAGGAAGTGTCAGACTTGTACTGACTAAAACCCATCCATATTGTTCCTTCTTTGCCCTTTGTGTTCCAGGACCACAATATCGACGTATTTACTTTACGTTTACACTGCGCGCTCGCGCTAATCCTCCTCGGAATCATCTGACTTTTGATGGTAAGTTTTTTTTAAATTTATTTATTTATGTACACACAAAATACTCAACAAGACATAACATTAAGATAGAAGAGCACAAAGGTACTGCTTTTTTATTATTTATTTAATGGAATGGTACAGAGGTGTTTTTTTAATTCCAAACTCACCAAACTTATACGTTTAATGGCGAGAAATTCACCGCCGCGTTTATGGTTTGCAATACGAGGCATAGATGCGTTGTCATCTCAGAGCGCAATGTTAAAATATGTTTAATAATTGATAATAATACACATTCTCGCTTGTCTGTAATTACACGGCATCCGTACCCGGAATACAACGGCGCTTGACGGCAGAAAAAGGTTTGGTTTTTCTGTGGACTCGGAAAGCCAACTTGACTTGAGTAATACGTTTTCAGTATTGGTTTTTACTTTTTTTCATTATGACTGTATTGCCAGCCATTGTTTTTCGATTCTTGTCCGTTCTTCTTCATAGAAGAGTACCTTTGTGAATGGGCAAAATAAACTAGAACAAATTCTATTTTCTTTCTATAAAAGTGAGCGGCGAGCGGTGTGAGGAGCTCATGGCTAAATAATAACAGCCGCTCGGGTCAATCTTTAGGTTAAGCTGCGCTTGTCTAGGTTGGTCCATGAATGGCTGACCACCCATTACATACCGAGTTTCCTCCATGCGTCGGAGCTCACGTTAAGCCGTTGGTCCCGGTTGTCATTTGTAGATTTTTAACAGTCGTTACAGATAGTCAGTGGCCCGAAAGTCTGACAACCAGTCCTACCAAGGGGTATCGTATAACCCAGTACTAACTGGGTTGTGGAGGTCGGATAGGCAGTCGCTCTATGTAAAATACTGGTATTCAGCTGCATCCGGTTAGACTGGAAGCCGACCCCAACATATTTGGGAAAAGGCTAGGCAGATGATGATGATCTATAAAAGTGCCTTTTAATGATAGATGGTTTGACTTTGAACTCGACTTCACTCGATAACTAACGCATTAAAAAAAGGTACTTATTGAAAAACATTTCACGTTAAAAACCCCTTGAATTTAAAAATAACCAAGGGATTAATAACAACTGTCGTTCAGATCATATTAAAAAACTTTACAGTGTATTTTATTCGTTGCCATGGCAACCACAGGGCCTGCCAATCCCTCGAGTGTCATAGGATACTTTAAGATATTGTATTAAGATATGGTTTTTGCTACCGCTCCGTGAAAATGAGGTTTTATGTTGGTACTGTGGTAGTATTTTGAGTTTTGTTTATGGAAACACCATTCTTATATAAGACTAGCGACCCGCCCTTGCTTCGCACAGCGCCACCTATCGGGTCCAAAACTATATCTAATGTAGCCTATATTTTAAGTTAAGCGTCTAGCAGTAGAGCAGTGAAAACTGCGTTGAAATCCATGCAGTAGTTTTTGCGTGATGCGCGTACAAACATACAGACAGAAAGACAGACAAACCTAAAAACTGTCGTTTTGGCTTCTGTTTCTGTAATGAAGACGCCCAAATATATTTTTTCCATATCTTCAATGTACGGACATAGGCCTGTTACAATTTTATTATTATATATATATTTTTTATATATTATTATATTAACAAATTTCGAACGCTAAACAAAGTGGAGACGACGTTACGACAATAAATGAAAACACTGGCTATTCTGGTTAATAGGTATATTTTAAACTGTCAAAAAAGATTCTAACGTCGAAATAAAAATGTTTTTTTTTTTCAAACTAAATGGCATTAAACTGTCAACGAATTAGAACACCATTTATCAATATTGGTTCCAAGCATAAGGTATTATTTGAACTAATTGGCATCAGGAAATAAAATTTAAGAACTAATTTTTTCGAAGGTTTTTAAAAGGGAAATTATTAATCGGGCGAATAAAAATTTAATTGGCGACGAATATACTAAATGGGCGACTATTGTACCAAGTAAGCAACTATTTATCCGGTCATTGCAGCAAGGAGAATATAGGAAGCAAGAGCGAGCGGATGCTGAGAGAGACTTGTGGCACCCCGACTCGGACAGGTTAGGTTCGAAGGGGATGGCGGGGTCTAGTGAGCGAGCGAAGTGAGCGAACTAAGACCCCGGAATCCCCTTCGTGTTAGGTTACTTTAAACTCTGCAAACAGATATAGGAGCCCCGCTCAGCGGGGGTTCGTCGACTACGCCTTATCTACAATCTAGTGATTAATAACCTTGTTTTAAGTTTTTTACAGGATTCCTTAAATTATCACATAATCGTACTGAACAACTAGTAACTCAAATTTCTATTTTCAAGTCGCTGTTTTAAACATTTGTATTCGCCCACTGTTTGTCGCTCACTTAGTATTTCAGTAGCCCATTTTCAATATTTTTGACACCTTTAATTTGAATTTATGTTCGCTCGTTTAAATACTACCCTTTTTAAAATAGCGAGTTGGCAACATTGTGTTTAATTTTTTAAATATGTTTTATACGCAAACCCTGCGTAGGGAACTACAGCTGTTTGTGTTGCTGTCCGGTGTACAGAATCGGAAGGTTGCAGGTTCAATCCCTGCTCGCACTCGAATTTTTCTTTCCATATCAAAAACGATTGTGTTTAATGTTTATACCAATGCAGGGATTGTTAACCTGTCGGTGCTAGCCTATTAACAGATACATCATGATGTACTATGCTAAAGATAAAAAAAAACCTGTGACTAAAGGATATTTTTTTTAAATGTTTTCTAATAACTTTTTAGAGCTATGTATCCTGCTAATGCGTACGAAGTTTTATTAAAATCGGTTCAGTCATTTCGAAAGAAAAAAGACTTGAAATTTTGTCGTAAGTCGTGAACGCTCTTAAACCCAATGCGAGACCGAGTCTTGTACAAGAATATTAATATATTCTATTTGAAACGTCAATTTTGTAATAGCAATAGTTCAACATATATTTTCGAATGGAATTGAATCCATCCCCGAGAGATAGCAGATATTGATTGGTACGGGCTCGTCCAGGGGCGGTATGTAATTCAATTCTGTACGAATATTCATATTATGTAAAAGATGGAGGTAATACATAGTCGGGAATATAGTCCTACTAGCTTATGCCTGCGGCTTTGCCTGCGTGGTGATCGGTAGCTGTCCCACGGGATCGTACAACCGGGATGAAATGTGTCCTATGTGTTAATCCAGGTTATAAACTATGTATTTCTGTGCAATGGAGCCCAGCATTCTAGGCGTCAAACTTATCGACCATGTACACAACACCACACTGCGCTCCAAAACACAAATTACTGACGTTGCTCAAAAAGCCGCTAAGCTGAAGTGGGACTGGACTGGCAACATCTGCCGCATGCCCAATGAGCTGTGGGCCAAAATAACCACTTTCTGGATTCCTGACACAGCCAGAAGGCGTCGCGGCAGACCTCGTAGAAGATGGCGGGACGAGCTGGTCAAAACCAACGACAAGTGGCCCACATTAGCCCTGGATCGTAGCAACTTGAAGTCATGGGGAGAGGTCTTTGCCCAGCCGTGGGATGACGCAGGCTAACAATATCAGTGCGTCAAAATCCGTTCAGTAGTTTTTGTGAGAAAAAATAACAAACATCTATCTTCAAAAATTTGGTATTTATAATAGCAAAAAGCAAAATAAGAAGATTCTGTTTAGTCTCTTTTTTTCTGTTTACGCCCCGACGACGACTTTTAAATAGGTTTTGAACAGAGCCAGGCGCATTACTTTGAGCAATTTATTTCATCACCACTGCTCTCAAAATGGTGAAAGAAAACATCGCGAGGAAACCGGCATGTCCTAGAGACAAACATTTGAATACAAATGTGACATCTACCAACCCGCACTGGGCCCGCGTGGTGGATTACAGCCCACTGCCTCTCATAGAGAGAAGGTCTGTGTCCTAGCTGTGGGAACATTAAAGGCTGAACATGTTTATGCTGGGAACTTCACTTAAAACCTCATTTAAACTCACACAATTCGAAATCAAACTCATTTGTTTTTTAAGTCATTTCAGATTAAGAGCGTTAACGTCTTACGGCATTTCATACAAACTTTCAAGTGGTTTTTTTTTGGAAATGACTGAACCGATTGTAATGAAACTTCGTACGCATAAGCAGGATAAATATGTCTAAAATCTTGACAAAGAACATTTTCAAAAAATAGTGTTACAGCTAAATTAGACCGATTTCAGATTTTCCATAGAAACAGAAATTTCCAATTATCTTTTTCTGAAAAAGACATTTTCAAGAGTTTTCTGTCAAGTTGTTAGACTTATGTATCTTGCTTAGGCGTACGAAGTTTCATTAAAATCGGTTCAGTTATTTCGAAAAAAAATCAATTGACAGTTTGTATGAAATGCCGTAAGACGTTAACGCTCTTAACAAAGAGACATCGTTCGAATTTCAAAGTAATTAAAAGAAAAAAAGAAAACTGGACCATCATCATCAAATGCCTACTAGCCTTTTTACTATGTCGGCTTCCAGTCTAATCGAATGCAGCTGAATACCAGTATTTTACATGGAGCGACTGCCTATCTGACCTCCACAACCCAGTTAGTACTGGGTACTACGATACCCTTTGACAAGACTGGTGTTGAGGCTTACAGGACAGCCCGGGGCGACCCTGTTTACTTATGTATATCGAAATAAAACAATACTGTATCAATATTAACATCCTTTATGTATTAATATACATGATTCCTGTCTTCATACATATTGTATGAGTGTTTGTTTCCAATACAAGACAATGTTGTCTTTATCTACAAGTGCAGAACCCGTGCAGAAGCAACAGTTCGCACTTGACCGATTTGTTAGAAGTTAACGGTTATAGGTACGGTCAGTAAGAGTATATTTTGATGTGTGATAATCGCTCTTGTTGCTTTGGAATAGAGGCACTAACAATATCAAATTGTTACCTTACATTACAATGCGGTTGAGTTTACTATTCGTTCTGTGTCACACCTGAGGAGCTCGTGGCTAAATAATAACAGCCGCTCGTGCCGATCTTTAGGTTAAGCCGTGCTTGCCTAGGTTGGTCTGTGGATGGGTGACCGTCCATTATATATCGAGTTTCCTCCGTGCCTCGGAAAGCACGTTAAGCCGTTGTCATTTGCAGATCCTTGACAGTCGTTATGTAGTCAGTGGCCCAAAAAGTCTGACAACCAGTCTTACCAAGGGGTTATTGTATTAGTACTAACTGGGTTGTGGAGGTCAGATAGGCAGTCGCTTCATGTAAAATACTGGTATTCAGCTGCATTCGGTTAGACTGGAAGCCGACCCCAATGGGAAAAGGCTAGACAGATGATGACTGTGTCACACCTGAGTTTGAACTTAATATTGCGACAATAATATCTATCTTTAACTGAGTTACTATAGGGCGAACGCGAGGTCCAAGGTGAGGAGCTCGTGGCCAGTTTATAACAGCCGCTCAGGTCGATCTTTAGGTTAAGCTGCTCTGTGCTAAGTTAGTCCGTGCATGGGTGACCCCCCATTTCTTTGTTTTTTTCGTTTTGGGATCATCACATGATCCCCTCGCTCTGGGCGGAGCGGAAGGGGGTGTCAGACTTGTACTGACCAAAACCCATCCATGTTCCTTCTTTGCCCTTTATTTTGCAGAGCCGCGGTAGGTATCTCTTTCGAACAGTCCCGCAGCCCTGACCACCTATTACATACAGAGTTTCCTCAGTGCCTCGGAAAGCACGTTAAGCCGTTAGTCCTGGCTGTCATTTGTAGATCTTTGACAGTCGATACAGTTACTTGACAGTTAGTAGGTACTGGGTAATACGGTACCCCTGGGTAAGACTGGTTGTCAAACATTCGGGTAACTGACTACCGGAAACGACTTTCAAAGATCTACAAATGACAGCCGGGACCAACGGCTTAACACTCTTCCAGTCCGCGGGGCTCGGTATGAAATAAAAAAGTCGTAGATAGATAGTTAGATAAAGTTTTAAAATATTTCAGAAGCTTTTAACTCAAAAGATTTATTTCTGAAGGCACGGATAATCTTTTCAACTCTTTTCAAGCGTGTTTTTTTTTAAACTTAAGACTTTCAGCTGTCGTATTAGAAATCTTAGGCCGCTAAGTGTACTTGTAATGTTTTTAACAATTAAATAAACTAAAGTAAACTAACAACAAACTATAAAAGGCATAAAAAAACTCATTCTCAACGCTGTCAGCTGGTAATGTGCCCAAGAGACTGGCGGCGTTGCCTCGTTGCATGGCAACACTTAGCCTCTGGCCAAGATAAAAGCCAGCCCTTGGGTCACAGTAAGACCGTTCTTCTCCACAGAGATCTACGCTTGGGAATGGGCAACTACAGTACTTTCACAGTTTTTGTGCCTTGTGACTGGGACTGTAGCTATATTTCATTGTTGTCTTTGTTTCGACAGTTCAAAAGTGCATGTCACTGGCCTACTTGAAATAAATGCTCAGATTTTGATTGTAAAGCGTCAACTAGGTGTTTAAAGTTTTCCTCAAAAATGCTGTGAGCACTCGGCTCCTACAGCCCTAGAGTTGTACTCTTTCTTAAGCATACGCTTTAATCAGAACTTCTCTTCACACCGTGGAAAGAATTGGAGGACGCCTATGCCCAGCAGTGGGACAGTACTGGGTAAATAAAAAAAAGTAAGGTATATTACGAACGAACAGTAAGTTGTGGGTTCGAACCCAGGCAGGCGCATTACTTTGTGTAATTTATTTCATCAGTGCTGCTCTCAAAACGGTGAGGGAAAACATCGTGAGGCAACCGGCATGTCGTAGAACCGAAAATTCGAAGACATGTGACATCTACCAACCCGCACTGGGCCCGCGTGGTGGATTATAGCCCATTCCCTCTCATAGACAGGAGGCCTGTGTCCCAGCAGTGGGAACATTATAGGCTGCGATTATTATTAAGGTATATTATATTCTTTCTTATCTTTCACACAAAAAATAAGCATTAAAAACCAAACAGCACATTTTCTACAGAAATGAACACAGTATACTAGACCTACTTTGAAGTATCAACAAAATAAGCACAATACTTTTCGCCCATTATTCCTATATCGCAATTTTTTATATCTTTTCACATAAAATCGCGCGTCAGGCGTCCGTATCTTAACACTCATCAAACAAAACTTATAACATAATCATTACTATTCCCGAAGTCTTCAAAGAAAATAATCGTACATTAAAGTCTTTTATAAAAACACATTTGTAACAATCAACCATCAAACTTGAAGGTTATAAAACGTAACTTTTAAACAGCTATAAAAAATAAACGCCCAAACTGGCAAACTTCAGTGTTTTGTTAAAACGCTAATATTTTATGCAAAAAGAAGAAATTTTCTAACAGCCCCCAAGGCCGCCATCTTGTATTCGCGATTTGTGACGTCATAAACAGCGTTGATAAACGAGACTTGAACGGCAGCGACGATAGATGGCGCTTTTATAAATTTTGATAATTCCAAGGAAATTGGGGTTCTAACTTTTTATAGGTTATGTTTATGTTTAGCATGAAAGATAAGACACACAATAATATACATAAGTTCTTCTACATAAAATACCAAAAGCATTGTAGGTACGTTTTCATTCCAGATACAAAGATGAAATGTTTTATATGATTGTAAATACACCGACGGCACCTGTAATTTTTAAACCAGAACACGGAAACCAACTTAAAATTGTACTATTTATTTTTTAAACTAAATAGCTTGCATTTGGCCACAACTCGCCGGATGTGAAACGATGTTGCAGCCTAGGGTGGAGCACGCTTGCCTAGAAGAAACCGATCTACTTGCACTTTGAACAGATCCAGATTATAATAATCAGGGAACAGAGAAGCCGGCAGTGAATTCTACCGACTGACGGTTCGCACAATAAATGTGGAAGCATGGCGCTTTTTTCGGGTACTAACGGGTTTTGTAAGTATGCTGTATTTTTTAAAACATCCACATTTTGACAGTTATATGTTAGTCTTATGCATTTATTATAGTTTTAGTACAGCCTTAGCCATAAATAAAGTTATTCCTATTACTCGTCGTCTCACAGAACTGAAAAAAATCCAACATTATCGTTTTCCGTTTATCAGAATGTAATAGGAAGCGAGCTCGTTGCCATCAACCGGGCAAAAAATCAGACTACTTACTGCTACTGAGAAAACGCTATCCTTCCTCTAATTTAATTTCAGTATTATTGCATCATTTCATTTCCCTACTTTTCTTGCTGACATTCAAAAATGTATTTAAATGATCTAATTTAAGTAAATTATTTGACTTGGCAGCGGTGTAAAAATACCTATCACCAAGCCGTCAACTAAGCATTCTATTTTTTAAACCAAGTGACCCTGAGCAAAAATTAGGGCTGGGAAACGACTTTTATTTTTGGTGTGAAAAATTACGGTTTACGGTAACGCTCAATCGCACGCACTCCAAACATTGTGTAATAGGATGCATTAAATAGCACAGGGGTCATCGGGTATTATAATTCTTCTTCTTCTTTTTGATCGATGAAGTTTTCAAATTATACAGATTGCACCTATCGGGTATTTAAAGTTAAATAACTAATACCATTTAATTCTTGTATTTGTAATAAGCTATGGAAAAATGTTCGAACTTTGATCTTCAATATCTCTGTAGTAAAAAAATTATTGCAATTACTCGACGAACAAGTGAGTGAGTGGGTAGCTTCGATAAGCGTCTTTTTTACACCACGTAATAACGAGAGAGCCTGATGCCATCAACGGGGCACAAATCCAGACCTCGTGGCTACAAATCCAACATTTTTATCTCCCAGAAAGTCTGTAACTTTTAACACCAACGAAAACCATTACGTTCTGCAGATTAGTTGCGTCAAGATAAAAAGTTTTCAACTTAATCTTTTTCTTTTAAAGGGATCTGTTATCTTTACGGCTGTCGGCACAAAGAGATCGGGTAGTCTTTCCGCAACGATCATCATCTGTCTGCCTTTTCCCCAACTGTGTTGTGGTCGGCTTTGTTTTAACCAGATGCAGCTGAATATCAGTATTTTACACAGAGCAAAATCAAAAACGAAGCATTTATTTTAAGTAGGTCAGTTAAGGATGATTTCCACCAAACGGCTCGTATCGTATCGGATCGGAAAGGATATGGACGAATGGGGCGACAACCGATCGCGTCCAGTGGGATGTCTACGCATACTATCGGCGCGTCGCAGCGTACTTTCAGCTAAGATCGCGTGTCGCGGAAGACGTCTGCGGTCAAGTTGCTGTGAGCGGCTTGGTAATATAGACTTTCAATATTGTGTACACGATTTAATATCATTTAAAGATTGTAAAATCGGTCCGATCATCCTTTACAGGCACTTTTGAACTGTCGAAACAAAGACAACAATGTAATGTAGCTACAGTCCCAGTCACAAGGCACAAAAGCTGTGAAAGTACTGCAGTTGCCCATTCCAAAGCGTAGATCTCAACGGAGAAGAACGGACAAGAAACTGCATGGACACACTTTTTAATCTAGCTATCTGCCTGTAGCAGCATTACAAAGATTACTACACTAACACAGAACAAAAAGTAATATAGCGCCATCTATGACACAAACGATGAACTAAATATCGAAATATACCCAAATCCTACATCGCGCAAGTAAAGTTATCCGCGACCTAAGAATATAGGAGAACCCGACAACAACTGTCAGGCAGTAGCCCACCAGACATAACACCCGTCTGGTCGGAGGATCCTCCCTTTTCTATGGGGGATGAAGAACTTTACACTCTGTACACACTTCATACCCCCTTACCTCCCCCTAGTAGTTAGTCTTTTCCCAAAGATGTACATAAGCAAAATCATCCTATATCCTTTCCACATATGGGCCACAGGCCTCCTCTCTATGAGACAACAACCAGCGATTTGCTCCCGTGGTGGATTACAGCCCACTCCCGCGAGCACAGTGCTGGTTGTCACATGTCTTCGTTCTTGTTTTAGAACATGTGGTTTTCTCACGATGTTTTTCTTCAACGTTTTGAGAATTTCTATGTGAAGTACCCCGCAGTTAAACGGGCACATCAAATTTAACAAAAGTTCAGGTTTATAGTGCGTCTTTTAAAGCTTGATATGTCATATTGACGTCCTGGTGGCCTACCATGATGTCTTAAAGAAGGAGTAATTCCAGTGTGGGAAAGAGATGTCGCTAGAGGAACTGTATAGCTCTGTCTCTTTCCCACACTGGAATTACGTCGTAGGAACCCCTCAGATAAATACTGAGGCTGGATTCATGTCTAATCTGATCAATTGATAAAGACATTCTTTTTTATTTTTATTACCTACATACATTGTTTAATGTTAAGTGGAAGAGTGGAGTCACCTAACACAAGCACCTATTTGCTTAAAAGGTGATCTCCAAGTCATGTGTGTTAACTTCATGTAATTGAAGTATACACTTAAATTTATTGTTCAGTGCTATTTTGTCACATTCTTGGGAACCTAACTCAAGTGAGCGCACACAATTCGAAAGCGAACTCAATCATTGTTTTTAAAGTTAATCTTCGCGGATCCACAACGAGAAACCGTTCGAATTTCGCAGGATATAGTGATCAGTCTTGGCAGAAGGGCTGATGATGATCGCATGACGTTGTTATCAACAGATAGGACGACACTACTGCCCATCCTCTTTACATAATGCGTTAGTTGCCTTTTACGACACCCAAGGGCACCTACTTGAACCGAAATTTGAAGACTCTTGACAAAAAAGGTCTGAATCGGCCGCTCGGGAGAATTCCGGACATTCTAATTTTAGGCGTCTTCCTAGAGACGTGATATTTTATAAATGTTGTATAAAAACTGCTTGTAACGTTTATTTTTAAAACACATTCCCTCTCCTTAACTCCGAAACTACAGGGCAAGACAACTGAGCAAATTTTGAAAAAGATATTCTCGCATTTTGGAGGAGGACCTCGTGGCCAAATAATAACAGTCGCTCGGGTCGATCTTTAGGTTAAGCCGCACTTGCTTGGGCTAGTTCATGGATGGGTGATCACCCATTACATACCAAGTTTCCTCCGTGCCTCGGAAAGCACGTTAAGCCGTAGGTTCGGCTGACAATTGTAGATCTTTGACAGTTGTTACAGGTAGGCAGTGGCCCGAAAGTCTAACAACCAGCCTTACTAAAGGGATATCATATTACCTATTACTAACTAGCTTGTGGAGGTCAGATAGGCAGTCGCTCCATGTAAAATACTGGTATTTAGCAGCATCCGGTAAGACTGGAAGCCGACCCCCTCATAGTTGGGAAAAGGCTAGGTAGATGATGACTTCTATGTTTGAAATTTAGAGTGGAGACCGCGTACCGGTAGATGCAGCGTTGGCAGACCACCCATAAGGTGAACCGATGAGCTGGTGAAGGATGCGGGAGTCGGCTGGATGAGAGCCGCGCAAGCCGGGTCGTTGTTGCGGTCTTTGGGGGAGGCCTAAGTCCAGCAGTGGACCTCTTTCGGCTGAAATGATGATGATCACTTTAAATTCGAACGGTCTCTAGATGTGAGTCCGAGATGATTTACTTTAAAACAAATGAATTTACTGGAGGTTCCAAATGAACGCAACAGAATCCGATTATTGATTATTTTCTACCGAGCCAAACAGAAAAGACTACGAAAAACGTCTCAAATTTGGTTCGCATTTAACAAATTATTTGAACAATATATTATTTATAAAGAGTGTAAACGGACCCTTCACGAAGCCGTCAACCAAGCATTCTGTACATCAAACTAAGCAAACAATTTTTTTTGGTGTCCAGGTACAGTACACAACTTTAAGTTTTGCACCCCAAGATGGCGCTGCTTGTCAAGAAAAACTGCATCGAAATGTCAAACTTGGTATGTTTATTTTAGTTCTATTATTTACCGCCTGCACAAATAAGTTGGTTGAAGTTGTAACTGTAGAATTATAATTAGTGTTTATTTAACAATTATGTCAACTTTGAACCCAAAGAAGTCGGACTCAATATTTTGAAAGAATTCGGGCATAAATCGTCTGGCAATTCAAATACATTTTGGTAAAATGGTTTTTCTGAATCGTCGGAAAAAAATCGGATGTGTCCGCAAAGATAAATAGTATTCGACCTTTTTTGAAATGGACTTTTTTAGCCCAAAAGGTCCGGATACAAAATATAATAACAGGTTGGGGTAAGATGAATTTAGTGAAGACTTGAGGAAGAATTTTGGCTTTAGACAGCCTTTTTCATAAATTAAAAAGTTTTGACTCGAAACATCCGGAAAAGATCCGGATAGGGGAGGACAGGGTTGTATAAATTAGTGAACTTGTTAGTACCTTGGACAGAAATCCCGTGTTGTCCCCAGCTATGTCCGGGGCGGCGCATTTCTTCCCATCCTGAGTGACAAAGAACTAAAATATTATATCAGATGAAAAAACACACTTAAGATCTGGGGAAACCGGCACGGACATGTTATTGATGCGGGTCCGGACATGGACATGGACTCTTTACGAATACTTATGAAACAGTCAAACTGGTACGGACAAATTGCGGACACCAGCCACTGACGGATATTTTACTGAAATAACTGTCAATTTCTAGTGTCCGCAACTAGTCCGTACGAGTTTCACTGATCCTTTTCAGAAGTGTCTGTCAGTGTCCGGTGTCCGCAAATTGTCCATATCGGTTTCAGCGAACCTTCACTAAAACACTTCTAAACATTGAACTAACTACAACACACTTTGGGGTTAATCATGCTTTAGGATTAGGGATCTTATAATAAACATGTAAAGTTCAGATTAGTTTGTTTTTGTTTGTTTGTTGTATTTGAAGACTTTTTTAAGTTTTTCAGGAGCCACAAAGACTTAACTCAGTTTTTGAGTTAGGAATCTTATTTCGATAGCATAAAGTTATGTTTCCATTGTAGCTGCAAATGTCTCTAAAATCTTAACCAAATATTTTCGTCACCTTGACATGTATGAAATGTATGTTTTTATGTAATATGTAGTTTTTAGAAAAAAAACTTCAACGCGTCAAGCAATAACATTTTAAATGATTTTTTAACACCTCTAAATAGATCTGTGTAAAAACAGCTCCAAAATTAAAAAGCTAAATTTGATATAAGTTTTGTAAAGCTAATCAATACTAGTTCCTTTAAATTAATAAAAATAATCAGAATATGCCGTTCACAAAAACACACAGAAAAAACACTCAGGTATGCTGGAAGATTTCTTTAGAAATAACCATCTCCTTTGTACATAATTTTATGTTTCCTTCTTATTGTCTGTTCACGTGTAACCCCGCCATCCCCTTCGAACCTAACCTGTCCGAGTCGGGGTGCCACAAGTCCCGAGCTCGCTACGCTCGCTCTTGTTTCTTATGAATAAACGATTTTGCATGTAAGTTTCTTTTAGTTATGTTATTTGTTAGCACAATAACTGTGGTATTACTTATAAATACCTACTGGACAAATAACTTTGAGTCTTATTTTATTACTTTTACCGACGAGTGTAGTGAATTATTTATAGCAACTGCTAAAAGTGATGAATTTCAATTTAATATTCACATTTACCAAATCATGAGGTAATGATTAATAATGATGGATAATTATTAACAATTTTCAATTTATCATACTTACCGTAACATATACATCATCATTTATCATTCTCTTGCCCTTATTCCAATTTATTTGTGGTCGGCGCATCATGTCTTCTTCTTCCATACTTCTCTATTATTCGTCATCTCATCAGACACCTCCTTTCTTGCCATATCATTCTTCACACAGTCCATCCATCGTTTCTTTATTCTTCCCTAACTCTTATACCCATCCACGTGTGTACATTATCATCATCATCATCATTTCAGCCGAAAGACGTCCACTGCTGGACATAGGCCTCCCCCAAGTGTCGCCACATTCACCGATCCCGTGCGTCTCGCATCCAGCGGATCCCCGCAAACTTTACCAGGTAAGCGGTCGCCACTCCAGAACTTTCCGGCCCCATCGGCCATCCGTTCTGCGAGCAATATGCCCTGCCCACTGCCACTTAAGTTTGGCTATTCTTCGGGCTACGTCAGTAACCTTGGTTCTCTTACGGATTTCCTCATTTCTGATTTGATCACGCAAGGAAACTCCAAGCATAGCCCTCTCCATTGCCCTTTGGTTGACTTCAAGCCTTCTGATGAGGCCCATTGTGAGCGACCACGTTTCGGTCCCGTGTGTAATCACTGGCAACACACACTGGTCATAGACTTTCGTCTTGAGACACTGCGGTAAGTTGGACGAGAAGATACCACGCAACATCCCGAACGCAGCCCAGCCGAGTCGGATTCGACGACTAACCTCTTTCTCGAAGTTAGACCTACCGAACTGGATCGTTTGTCCCAGATAGACATAATCGTCTACAACTTCGAGTGTAGAGTCTCCGATCTTGATAGGAGTGGGTGTTACATGGGCATTCAACATGACTTTGGTTTTGTCCATGTTCATTTTAAGACCCACTCTTTCGGAAGCTCTACTGAGGTCATCGAGCATAGTACTGAGGTCCTCCATGGTCTCAGCCATGACCACTATATCGTCGGCAAACCGAAGGTGAGTGTATATTAACTGATAAAAAAATAATGAACTACACTCCCATTTGTACGCATTTCCCTTTTTGAATACAAAATGAAGAATCATATATAACTAAACATCTTTCCAAAAATTACATTTGTCGTCCAAACAAATTATAAGTATATACTATATTGTGTACGTATTATTGTGTTACGGAGGGATTCGGTGTCCCTCCTCCTCTTAAAGATAATTTCAATTATATTGTCTTTCCTTTACCGTACCCCAGTATCTCAGTTTGGTTGGCAGTGGTGTGAGTTACAAGCGGGTAGCGACTTTGGGTACGGACATGACACGGACGGTTGGATCTTCCTATTAAAAACGATTTTTATTTAACTTGAATAAGTCCCGTTAAGGCAAACTTATTGATAATTATGTATATTTTTGAAACAGACATAACCTAGAACTAAAAATTCGAAGACATGTGTCAACCCGCAGTGATTCCGCGTGGTGGATTATGACCCATTTCCTCTCATGGAGAGGAGGCCTGTGTCCCAGCAGTGGGAACATTATAGGCTGATTATAATATTACAATGATGTATATTTGTATGTCCTTCCCATCTTAACCTAAAGTAAAGGCAGTTTCAGATATAAGCTCGTTTGGGAAGAGCATGTACGCGCGTATACTCGCGACTTTGTTTCACGCGTGACTCGTACGAATGTTGATACGCTTATAAGCTCGTTTAAGCGTGAGGTGCGCGCGCCCTCTTACCCCATGCGAACACGTTGGTAATAACGCGTGTACGAGCGTTCGATTTTTTGAAGCGCGTATTATGGCGCGCGTGTACCCATGTAAGCCGGTACGAGTTTATACACGATACTAAATACGCTGGTCTGAAACCACTCTATGGACCCAGACAAGTGACAATTGAATTCAAAGCGATTCGTATTTCTACAATTATTTTGGAAAATATTGACATAAGCTTTTTACTAGCTTATAAGCTATTCCAATACATGTTGGACTTAGAGTCGCAAAAGTTTAGCCTTGTAGTTTACTAATAGTAATGAAACGTAATAAGCTGAGTGTTCAAAGAACTGACAGAGCAATAGGCGGCGTTCCAAAACGGAGGCAATAGAGTAAAAAGCAAGTACTGGTAAAAAAGTCCATGTTCCGCTTTCTATTCGGCCCTTAGCGCTCAAATGCAGCAAAAGTGAAGCGATGAAGTTTTCGGCCCGCAAAATTTGAAACTGGGCTTGCTAGAGATGGCCCAAAAAAAGGTAACTGGGATGAATTTGGGGGAGATCTTTGCCATAGCAGTGACATAGTGTAGGTTAAAAAAAGTAGCTTAGTCTTCCAATTTTTGCAGACTTATGGTGAGTCGGATTGATTGATTCCGAGTGTACTAATTATGATGATATGGACCAGCTTATTCACAAAACGCTCTAATTCTACTGAGCATTCTTGCTCAACAGACGAAGCCTACCATTGTGCCAAAAACTTTCGATTCCTTATATTCGTCGCTTGATAGTTTTATGTTGGAATTGCGAAGAAATACACAATGTTGTGTTATAAGTAAAAATAATACATCAGAGATTACCTAACAATCATGCTCCAATGGCGCTCCACTGTAAAACCATAATGACACCTGTCAATTAGGAAATTACTCAAACTGTCAAAATCAACAATCACAGTGTCAGTTCTCAGTCAATATAGCACGAATTTATTAGCAGTCTTAGGCCAGTTTCAAAAAGATTTAAAAAACTTACGAGTATGGAGTGAAAATTGTATTGTCGTACAAAAATTTTAATCCATAATAACATTTTCGATTTCGACACACGAATGCTACTTCACAAGCGGGCGTGTGACACTAGACAGACCGATTTATTACTAAGTATTCACAAGCTTTGAATTACGATTTTCTTCATCTTGTTCCGACTATCGCTCGAAAATATTATGTCTTTGGCCAGCTCGCTCCCCGCTCATCGCTCGCACCGCTCCCAACCGGCGAAGCGTGCCAGGACGCTCGTTTTACTTCTTTTTCTAAAAAGCTTTTGTTTTTTTAATGTTTCGTTGTGAATCTTTTCTTGCTCAAAGGCATACTGGCTTATTCTGTAGAAACACACGAGCATTGAATTGACGCGGGCGCGTCAAACGAAGCGGTTTCTTTTTGTTTCGTTTTGTTTTGAATACGGAATACGAGATGACAGTTCTCTGTGCCTTTCTTTTTTTTTTTGTTGAGTTTCGTCTTATGGCTGGTTGTTGAGGTATTCTTAGCTTTTCTATGGTCCTAGCTGTCATTTGTAGATCTTTGACAGCCGCTATGGGTGGGTAAACGCTCGAAAGTCTGACAACCAGTCTTGTTTAGGGGTATCGTGTTTTACCGTAACTCGGTGAGCGAGGTCAGATAGGCAGTTGTTCCATGTAAAATACAGCTGTTCAGCTGCATCAGGTTAGACTGGAAGCCGACACCAAAGTAGTTGATAAAAGGTAGGTAGCAGTGGCGAAGGATCCATACAACTCGATTCCTACCGGCTTCCCTTTGAAAAATGGTACAGTCAGTATTCTATAGACAAATAATATAATCACATTGAAGATATGTACTCCGGCTTACCTCTTACAAAATTGACCCTTCGCTACTACCTACCAGTAGCGAAGGTGATGGTGTTTTATACTAGTAAAAAGCGTCTATATGAGAAAAGAGGAATACCAAATGTAGTTTTTCTATTTAATAGATATGGAAACACTGTCTCACAGCCACAAGTAGTCAGGTAGCTGTCACAAATGACAGCTGTCAGTCACCACGAATGGTGGGAAGTTGGAAGGTGAAGCGTACCCTGGACTGGGGGCTTGGTGGTGTGGTGAGCCTGTGATATAGTTAGTAAATTGTGTTATCAACCTATTAGCTCTGCTACAAATGAACGATGAATGGATTGTGTGAAAGACTTGAAAGGGGATGACTACGGAGAAGACGGATGATGAAGAGATGTATGAGAAAAGAATTATCGCGCTTACCACTTGCAAATAGGGATAAGGGTAGAAGGATCATAATGATGGTTTAAAGAGCTTCAAGGAGTATACTACGAGTACATTTGAGGCAGTGACTGCCTTGTAGGTCTAGCGGTCGCAAGCGCAACTGCTAAGCATGAGGTCCTCGGTCCGATTACCAGGTCGGGTAAAGTGTTATTGGGTTTTTCCATCAGAAATTTCTCAGTAGCAGCCTCGGAGTCTGGATCTGTGCACGGTTGATGGCACAGGCTCGCTCCTATTACGTGGGTCGTAAATGTAACTGGCTAAATGTGAATGAACAATTAGGTACACCTCTGCCTAACTTTTCGGAGATAACAGGCGTTCTTTCTTTCTTTATCGTGTGGTTAGTTCCTAACCTCAGAGTTTCAGTCAGAGTTTTTATGCCGCCCATGGGCCTCTGACTTGGCTTAACATGCCGTCAAGAAATATCTCTAAGGCATGCTGGTTTCCTCACGGTGTTTTCCCTCACCGAAGCAAGAGATGATAATACAATACGCACATGAATCCGAAAAATCAGAGGTGGGTTGGGTTGTGGGGGCCTTGGGTTCGAACTCGAGACATATGACTTGGCAGTCCGACGGTCACACCTCTAGGCTGTCACTGCTTGCTTTACAGGCGTGATGTTATGCTATGTTATGTTATGGACTGCCACAATTTCTGATAGTCTTTTCCAACTTCATTTTCTTGCTACCTATGTTCTCGTATCAAAAGTTTTTATGAATAGTTCAAACTTTAATAAGAATAGTGGCTAGTTTCTTTCTACCTACTTTACTAAGGTGATTAGTCTATCTTTTTAACCGACTTCTAAAACGAGGAGGTTCTAAATTCGGCTGTTTTTACGTCATAACTTTTAACGTTTTAATTCATAGATTATGTTTTCTGCCTATGTTCTTGTCATAAGAAAAACTGTGGTTAGTTGGGCACTGTTGACGCTGCTCATAATAAATGTGAGTGAAGAAGTTTTTAACGGATTTACGCATAATAAACGGCTAAACGTGAAATTCGTGCTCATGTGACGGTCAGATTCATCATCATCATCATCACGGAATCACCCCCTGCTGGGTATAGACCTCCCCTTTTTTCTGCCACACTTCCCGGTTCTGTGCGTCCCTTATCCGGGTGTTTCCCGCGACTTTGACGATATCGTCGACCCAACGAGCTTTATTTATATTTAATTCACAAGTAACAGGACTCACAAAGTTAGTAACAATAATTCCTTACAACATGTTGGTAAACTTAACCTACACACTTAACCTAACACTGTCTCACATTATAGATTTATGCGAATCCCTGCTACAAGCTTAACACCGAAGTAGAAAGCTTGCAGCAACGATTCACACACAAACAGTCCAGTCTGCTCGCTATACACTGCAGTATAATGTTGGGGCTGGCCCGCACCCGGCGCACCAGGGAAGCGCATCTTTTCCGCATCGTGGTGTAGAAACAATCGACACGCGCATCAGCAAACATCCCTGATGCGCTACAGAAGCGGAACAGCCCCATCAATACCCGGAACTTGTTATTACATTGAACGCGAAGGGCGCTGTACGATTTTTGAATGTAATCTACCCGCAGGCTGCACGTGTAAAATGAGGTTCAATATGCACGAAATAAGGTTCTGACTGGCTTTAGGACGACCCTGGTTTCTTTGGCCTAACCTTGGCCACAACTCGGTCAAAGCCTTGCTCCATCAACCATCTCAGCGTCTAGCCAGATGCCCTGCCCAGGTCCACTTGAGGTGCACCACGACGCACGACGGCGGATTTCGGTGGTACGCACTCGATCTTAGAGGGTCAGATTAGCCCACAGTAAATGAAAAGGTTTATTTTCATCCGTCGAAGTATGCGAAGTTTACATAGCAGTCTCTTATTTGGGACATAGGCTTTTAGAAAAAGTTCGGCTTTGTAGAGATTCGTCTGTTTCTAAAAAACCGGCCAACTGCGAGTCGCATTCGCGCATGAAGGGTTCCGTAACATCGTAGTAGGGGAACGCCTTTAATTTTTAATTTATTTTTATTATTTGTTATAGCGGCTACAAAAATAGAAATTCTGTGAAAATTTCAACCGTCTACCTATTACGGATCATGAGATACAGCCCACTGACAGACGGACGGACGGATGGATGGACAGTGGAGGCTTAGTAGTATGATCCCGTTGGTTACCCTTCGGATACGGAATCCTAAAAATCGATGTGCCGTTTTAACGCCAGGGTAGATAGATACCAATATGGCTGCTCTAAGATGCAATTGGTAAAGCTAGTCCATCCACAAGAAATCTATTGTTACATCCTACTTCAATTTCCTTGCTGAATAATCCGTTGCTGGTTTTAATTTGTTATTCGTTTGTTAACAAAATCTTGTAAAGGATGATTTCCACCAAACGGCTCGCATCGTATCGGATCGGAACGGATTTTACAATCTTTAACCGATATTAAATCGTGTACACAGTATCTACAGTCTATATTACCAAGCTATGCACAGCAGATTGACCGCGGGCGTCTTCCGCGACACACGATCGCAGCGGAAAGTA
This sequence comes from Noctua janthina, assembly GCA_963576755.1. Lineage (NCBI taxonomy): Eukaryota > Metazoa > Arthropoda > Insecta > Lepidoptera > Noctuidae > Noctua > Noctua janthina. The sequence continues at coordinate 1,320,161 of OY755077.1, forward strand.
TGATGCAACGCGCGATCGCCTCTGTTCGCCTGTCGTCGTATCTGACACGGTAGGAATGAAACTATTTGACTAGGTGTAGACATGGATATATCCGAAAGGGCCGGTACGGAGCCGATCGTGTGCGTCAACGTCCTGCCGCGATCGGCTGTCGCAGGAACCGTTCGTATCCTTTCCAATCCGATGCGATGCGAGCAGTTTGGTTCAAATTATCCTTTAGTCTTGCAGTGAGATTTCATCGTACTCATCTTCTAAGATAGTTGAATTCAATTCCTGAGGATTTGAGGTTCTTACAGTTCTATTGTGCTGGTCGCTTCACCAGTGTTAGTACTAGCTTTTAGGAGCTGCATTAGTAGGGAATTTTTCTGATGGAATTCGTGTCTTAAGGAAAGTTTTGAGTATGAATGTGGATGGGTATAAGAGGAGCTAGTGGCTAAATAATGCCAGCCACTCCTGTCGATCTTTAGGTTAAGCTGTGCTTGCCTAGGTTGGTCTGTGGATGGGTGACCATCCATTACATACAGAGTTTTCTTCGTGCCTCGGAAAGCACGTTAAGCCGTCGGTCCCAGGTGTCATTTGTAGATCTTTGACAGTCGTTAGGTAGTCAGTGGCCCAAAAAGTCTGACAACCAGTCTTACCAAGGGGTATCGTATTACTTAGTACTAACTGGGTTGTGGAGGTCAGATAGGCAGTCGCTCCATGTAAAATACTGGTATTCAGCTGCATCCGGTTAGACTGGAAGCCAACATAGTTGGGAAAAGGCTAGGCAGATGATGGGTATAAGAGTAGAGGAAGACCAAAGAAACGATGGATGGACTGTGTGAAGGATGATATGGCCAGAAAAGAGAGATGACGAGTATTTTTTTTTTTTTAATTTTGTTTTCTTTTGCTAATGTACAAAATTTTAATAGTATAATTGATTTTTTTTTTATTTTTGAACTGTAAACCTTATAAGCCGTGTTGTGTTCGTTTTTAATGAATTTTAGATATAATGTAAGTATTGTTTATGTAATAAATGAAATGCTTGACGCAAGTGGCATCGCCTAAGGTCATGAAGGGGGCACTATTTCAGAAATCCCGGGGAACGTAGCAAAGCCCCGGTCGCGGGCACCCCTCTAGCGATTTAAGGGTATTCGAGAGCACCTCCCTAGTCCACGGTATCGATTGAGCCCGGAATTCAATTCCGTGAGTGTGTAGGGTGGCGAAAACGAAAATAAATAAATTATTTCGTGAAGAGATTTCCTTTGAGCTGATCTTGTTTTGAATGTGAAATGCGCTTTTGAAAGTCAATAATGACATTGACAGCAAAAAAACGGACAGAAGAATTTAATGTCATGGATGCTTTTTAAAAATAAAGCTTACAAATATTATAAATGTGAAAGTTTGTAAGTATGGATAGATGTTTGTTCTTCTTTCACGCAAAAACGGTTAAACGGATTTGGGTGAAATTTAGAAAATAGATAGTTTATAACCTGGTTTAACACAAAGGATACTTTTAATCCCGGTAGTGTGATCCCGTGGGATAATTATCGAACTTGGCGCGGATGAAGCCGCGAGCATAAGCTAGTTGTGTAAAAAATCGTCATCTACCCTTGATGACCGCGTCTTTGGCTTAGTAAGTTGCAAGAGTTACTGTTAGGCATGAAGTCCTGCGTTCGATTTCCGGGTCGGGTAAATTTAAATTGAGTTTTTCTACCAGGAATTTCTCAGTAGCAGCTACGGAGTCTGGTTTTGGGGCCGGTTGATGGCAACAGGCTCGCCCCTTATTTTATAGGACTTCAACACAATTGTCTGGTGATATGTTTGTGGTGTCGAACTCAAACTCAAAGCATTTATTTCAATTAGACCATCACAGGCACTTTTAAATGTCAAATAAATGTGTCTGAAGGAAACTCTGTTTAGCTCTTTGTGGATTTCAGGCTTGAGGTTATTATATAAAATCGTGGAAAAAACGCCTGCTCCAACTGCATCGCCACCGCAAAAATACGCCTGACGAGTAATCCGCCAGTGAAATGCACTGCGGTCCGCTTCAGCCGGCCTCTAGTACTCCACAGTTCATACAAAATGTATGGGATTTTTACACTGCGGTGCGGCTCGCCCTAATCTGTGTTAGGATCAGACAAACTTGTATGGAACGACTGCGGACATCGGGTAGTGACATCATCATCTGTCTAGCCTTTTCCCAAATATGTTGGGGTCGGCTTCCAGTCTAACTGGACGCAGCTGAATACCAGTATTTAACATGGAGCGTATGCCTATCTGACCTTCACAACACAGTACTGGGAAAAAGATACCCCTTGGTAAGACTGGTTGTCAGACTTTTGGCCACTGACTATCTGTAACGACAGTCAAAGATCTATAAATGACAGCTAGGACCAACGGCTTAACGTGCTTTTCGGGGTACGGAGGAAACTCGGTATGTAGTGTGTGGTCACCCGTCCACAGACCAATCTAGGCAAGTGCGGCTTAACTAGGTACTTCTATAAGTATTTGTATGGAAGTGTCCTTGGAACCATGCCCGCAATTTACATACATAAACTCACGCCTTTTTCCCATGGTAAGCAGAAACTAGGAGGAGCTCGTGGCTAAATAATAACATCTTACTTTCTCTCACACACACAACACCACATACACGACAACTTCCACTTCCAACTTTCACACATTTTCTTACAATAGTCCTACAGGTCCTACGTTCTAAAATTGTCATAATCCCAATATTGGCGAGGGGGGCCAGCATTCCATAGCACAGGGTATCCTAGTTTGGATTCCTGACTCCTACAAACCTTTGTACCTCCAATATTTGGAACGCCTCTATTATTGTAATTGTACTCTGTGGGAGATAATCAATCTTTATTATTATTATATGAATAACAGCCGCTCGGATTGATCTTCAGAATAAACCGCGCTTGCCTAGGTTAATCCGTGGACTGGTGACCACCACCCATTACATACCGAGTTTCCTCCGTGCCTCGGAAAGCACGTTAAGCCGCTGGTCGCAACTGTCATTTCTAGATCTTTGACAGCCGTTACAGGTAGTCAGTGGTCCGAAAATCTGACAACCAGTCCTACCAACGGGTATCGTTCAGTGCGAACTGGGTTGTGGAGTTCAGATAGGCAGTCGCTCCATGTAAAATACTAGTATTCAGCTGCATCCGGTTAGACTGGAAGCCGACCCCAACATAGTTGGGAAAAGGCAGGCAGATGATGGTAGGCATAAACTACAGAACGCCACCAGCTACGATCCTCACATACTCCCTTCGTTTTATCAGCGTTCATAGCTTCATAGATCTGGTCCTAAGCGAAAGCCGGAATTATCTATACTTAATATTATAAAGAGAGCAGCGGTGGCCCAGTGGTAGCGGTCCCGACTTACGAGCAGTAAGTCGGGGGTTCGAACCCAGGCAGACACATTACTTTGTGTAATTTATTTCATCACCACTGCTCTCAAAACGGTGAAGGAAAACATCGTGAGGAAACCGGCATGTCCTAGAACCTAAAATTCGAAGACATGTGACATCTACCAACCCGCACTGGTCCGCGTGGTGGATTATAGCCCATACCCTCTCATGGAGAAGAGGCCTGTGTCCCAGCAGTGGGAACATTAAGGCTGCTGCTATGCTATGCTAATATTATAAAGCTGAAGAGTTTGTTTGTTTAGTTGAACGCGCTAATCTCAGCAACAACTGGTCCGAATTGAAAAATTCTTTTAGTGTTGGATAGTCCAACTATCGAGGAAGGGTATAGGCTATATAACATCACGCTATCGGTCACAATAGGAGCCGAGCAAAAAAAAAACAAGTCAAGTGAAACGGCTGGGCACAGCTAGTAAGAAATAAAAATGTTAATTTATTATGTTAATTAAAAAAGTCCGTTATGATGGAAACTACACAAAGAGCTCTTCTGATTACTACTTACTTAATTTCCTTGTATAATAATTATAAAATTCTAAGAACTCTGATTCCTGCATTCAGATTCTATGAAATTACTTGTTGAATCTATTAAGTTAAAGGCGCTGGCATACAGAAGCGGTTCTGCGCGCGACTTCGCGACATTCTACGTTTTTATTGAGTAGCGTGAAATTAGTATAAATAAATGAGTGCAACCAACAATAAGCCACGCTGCTAATTAAGGTAATTTGCTCTGCCTAAAGATGAGTTAGAGTCCCTATGGGTTAGAGGGTAATTGGTCCAACGGTTGGTGTCCCATTGACCCCACTTTCTTTCTTTTCTGTCTTTTCTTTCTTTTCTTTCTTTTCTTTCTTTCTTTTCTTTCTTTTCTTTCTTTCTTTTCTTTTTTTTCTTTCTTTTCTTTCTTTTCTTTCTTTTCTTTTCTTTTCTTTCTTTCTTTCTTTCACTGGCATTGCCCCACTGGTGGGGTCAACGGGAAAAATCAAAACCGTCGTCGTTTCGTTGGCCCCACTACCCTACCCCACTGGTGGGGTCGACGGGAAGTCTGCAATTTTGTTTCCGCTGGCCTCACTGCCCCGCCCCACTGGTGGGGTCAACGGGAAGGGGTCTGTCTAGCCTTTTCCCAACTATGTTCCGGTCGGTCCGATCCTGCTACCAGACGAATCTGGTGGGCTACTGGCCGATGTTGATAGTCGGGCCTGGGTTATTGGTTACTGGACTCTGAGGGTCGAAAGGTTGGAATCCCGCCTAAACATCAACTTTAAGTAATTCGTGGGATGAGTTCCAATCCAACATCTACAGACCTGCTTGAAGAGGACTTTGGCCGAAAGGTGTCCTATACCGACGTTTCCAAGGACGGTTACGCGACACCACGCAGCGAAACACGACGCCGTCAACGTGACGTATAGTTTTAAGGTTTTTAATATGTGTTAGTTTATTATTGCATAAGATTATTTTGTGTATTTGCCTCAGGCCTTAGTTGCCTGATAATAAAATGATTATTATTAGTATTCTTGCTAGCGTTCATCATCTACCTAGCTTTTTTCCCAACTATGTTAGGGTCGGCTTCCAGTCTAACCGGATGCAGCTGAATACCAGTATTTTACATGGAGCGACTGCCTATCTGACTTCCACAACCCAGTTAGTACTAGGTAATAGTCAGTCTTGTGTAAGTAAGCCCTTATGCCTTGGAGCTAATTCCATAGCTTTGCTGAGTACTAACTAATTATTCATGGTCTAATTTAGGAAATTGAAGATGTACTTATGTACAGAAATCTGTATTAATAAAGTAATTAGTATAACATGTCAGTATTTCCCGAGAATCAGTACCACTACATAGTATAAAACAAAGTCGCTTCCCGCTGTCTGTCTGTCCCTATGTATGCTTAGATCTTTAAAACTACGCAACGGATTTTGATGCGGTTTTGTTAATAGTTAGAGGGATTCAAGAGGAAGGTTTATATGTATATATTGCACCCGTACGAAGATGGGGCGGGTCGCTAGTAATCAATATGATCTTAAGACAGACTGAGGCATACATGATATGAAATAATCATATTTTATTTTAATCACAAAAATATGTGTCCCATTTTGTTGACTTCATCCTTTTAAACGCTATTGTCACATATAGGGTCTAACTATTAACTATACACGAAATATTTTCAGGGAATCATCTAACGGCTATAACAAAGCCATTTCAAGAGATTTTTTTTTATCTGAGTATATTTTTTTATAAAAAATAAATAATTTAAAATTACTTGACCCACAAAATAAATACTGGCTCCTTATTTTTAAGCATCCATTACGCTAGTTTACTACGTCGTATTTACCTACTGTCATTGTTAGAATATGGGAGTAAAGGTTTTATGCAACAAGTCGCAAAAAATTTGAGAATTATAATAATTTTGTAAAAAAAAAAAACACTCAGACATTTCTTTTTTCGTTGCTCTGGCGACTTTACGACTTATTGAAGTTACTCTTAAAATATTTCGTGTATGAAAAGATAGACCTTATATACGTGACAAGCAAGAGCGTGCCCTGTAGGCCAACGACACAAATATGTGACAAAAAATGCGGTGCAATATAACACCAAAATAAACAATTAAATAGTTTTGGAATCCCTGTTCTTTTTGTAGGTATTTGCGGTGAAATTTTGGCTTGGCGTGGAGGGCACGCGCTTGACTTTAAGCTCTGGCGTTATTTAAGGCAGAAATAGCCTAAACATAGCAAAAATTCCACGATATTATGCAAAGTTATTGCAAAATCATCAAAACTTTGCTCCAGTAACTCTCACAGAATGAGGGGTAGGCTAAAATTATATTCCATCCAAACCGGTCGAAAAGGTCTTATCTACCTATACCGAAAACTTAATCCACCGTGATAATACGTAGCTATGGTTACCAACCAGACCGCCTCCATTCAAATATACACCCTCAGGTTATTGACTTAAAGTTCAAATATCATCAGCAGGATCCACCCCTTCGAAAATTCGTTATTACACCGACATTGGAATATCAACTTTGTTGCTAGGCAATAAGGTTCAGAATTAAGTGGGGATCGATGTTGGCAAGAGATATACAGCATGAATTTTTTATGTTCCAACTTGCGGATCTTAACCGACTTGGAAAATGGAAGTCATGTTAATTTGCCTCGTTGTAGCTTATGTATGGTGTTTAAATGTTTAAGTATGGTGTTATTAGAGTAGAGTTTACATTAATTTGTTTTGTATTCGAAACTTAATTGGGTTATGGCCATTTTGATGAAGATGGATGTATATGTGTATGAGTTAAACTTGAAAAGGGCTCATAGATAAATAATAACAGTAGTACAGGCTAATATTTGAGGTTAAGCAAACCTTGTCGAGGTCGGTCAGTGGATGGGTGACCATCCATTACATACCAAAATTCCTCCGTACCTCGGAAAGCAAGTCAAGCTTTGACCACGGCTGTTGTGCTCGTAGATCACTGACAGTCGTTACGCGTCTTTCTAAGGGGTAACGCGTTCCTCAGTATCTCGGTTGTGGAGGTCAGATAAGCAGTTGCTCCATATAGTATGCTGGTATTCAGCTGCAGCCTAAAGCTGCAGACAGAACTTCGTAAGGAAGCTTAAACTTTATTTTGCTACACAATAAAGCATACCTACGAGAAGAAGGTATAAACGGACCCTTCACGAAGCCGAAAGGCACTTGTTCTCCCCGTCATTGCGATCATTTTTTTGTTCTAGACCATACCTGGGAACCTTCTAGTTACGGATATATTGGAGGCCAAAGTTCCAACATTTTCACAAGTTAAAAAAAAAACAGTTTTTAAGGTTATGAATTTACTTTAAATACCTCCATGACCTGTTTACTATTCAATGCATCCATCAGCACAATGTTTTGAGAGTTTTCACCCATAAAAAAAAGTCGTTTCCCAGCAATCATTTTTGCGTAGAGTTACTTAGTTTGATGTACAGAATGCTTGGTTGACGGCTTCGTGAAGGGTCCGTTTATACCTTCTACAACATTATTTTTAGTATATGCGAAACCTGAATATAGTTTGTTCAGAATTAGTAACTGAATCGATTCCAATAATTTTTAAACCATGTTATATTTTGTCCAAAAAATATTTAAAAATAGCTACAATTTGGACACCGAGCGGCATTAAGTACCTATCGCAATCATCTATCGGTATCTACTGCCAAATTATTATTATCAATGAGCTCAAGACAACGCTGGAGGCGCGCGCGCGGCCGCGCTGCACGGTGACCACGTTTTTGTGCGGACAACTAGGTAACAGAACAAGCTTATAACTTTGTGATTTTTCATGATACAGTTTTGAAATATTGTACAAAGATTTTTTACATATAAATACTAGACATGTGTTTCAGGTTTCGCATATACTAAAACTAATGTTGTTTATCGGTTTTAATGATTTAAATCCGGGATATATGAACAGACCAGCCGTCGTTTCACAGTACAGCAGTCCGAAGCAAATATTAAATAAAATACCTACCAACATAATATTTTAAGCCCAGCTACCGTATTACCAACTGAACTGAATTTTAAAATAATCCCGCATCAATAAGACTCACCCTGTATATATGTAAATTATAACATCAAGCGGCGCTGGTTCGTTAAGCCATCCTTTTACAACCAGCCTGTATAAGTGACGAGAGGCGGCGAGAAACACCCTGTATACTGTTAAAACCTTTTTGGTACGATATAAATGTTTATAGTTTCATGGATAATATGAACGTTATGTGAAAGTTAAGCGCCATTTGTTCAGGCCAACTTTGAGATGGGTTGTGATAGGATTATCGTGTATTTATAGTTTGAGGTTAGATATATAAAAAATACATACATACAAAAGCTCGTGGTTAAATAATAACTAGCTGCTCGGATCATACTTCAGGTTAAACCGCGCTTGCCTAGGTTGGTCTGTGGATGGGTGACCACCCAGTACATACCGAGTTACCTCCGTGCCTCAGAAAGCATGTCATTTGTAGATCTTTGGCAGTCGTTCAGTGGCTCAAAAGTCTGACAACCAGTCTTAACGAGGTGTATCGTATTACCCGGTAATAACTGGGTCGTGGAGGTCAGATAGGCAGTCGCTCCATGTAGAATACTGGTATTCAGCTGCATCCGGTTAGACTGGAAGCCGACCCTATCATATAAGATTTTAAACTTTCATGGTCACTAAAATTATTATAACTAGAAGACGGGATATACCGAATAAACATGGTAAATATCCCGTCTTCTAGTTATACCCTAACTTAGTTGGGAAAAGGCTAGGCAGATGATGACATACATATATGAACCTTTTTGCCACGGGGGTAGGCACAAATCACAGAGCACCACCTGCTACGGTCCTTGCATACTCCTTTTGCCTCGTCCATGTTCAAAAATATAAAAAAAATATTTCGCTTTAAGGTTTGTTTTTTGAAATTTACAGGTCAGTGTCAGGTTGTATGTTGATTAAGATATGATTTGCGACCGTGATAAATATGGCTTTACAGATTTATAGTCATTAAACTCATCAATACAGCCCTCTAAGTTCATATATAAACTTATACTGTCACTTACGGGATATCTTCCGTGATCGTTAATTATTTTTAGCTCCCGATATTTCGACGCTGTTGCAAACTCCATGATCGCGGGTTGACTGGAGAATGCGGGTGGATGGAAAATAAATTGTTAAGAGCAGACGAATCTAAGTTCATATAATCCCATTGAATGACTATTTCATGAAAAAGTCATTCAATTTGACTATATGCACTTAGAGGGCAATAAAAACATCATACAGATGATTTTAATGATTATAATTCTGTAACTACATACGTGTTACGGTCGCGAATCATATTTTGATTCACATAAAGCCTGAAACTGACCTGCAAATTGCAAAAAAACCTAAGAAAATTTGAATTTTCCGGGCTACCCTGACGTACAGGGTAGCCCGGAACGTACCTTAAAGTGTACAGACAGGGTGTAAAAGGACCCATCACAAAGCCGTCAACTAAGCTTTCAGTACATGAAACTAGGTAAATTACAAATGGATACTAAGCTAGTTTCTCAAACAACCAACTCTAAACAAACGACAGTGTACACACGGCGAGCAATCAAGCTATACATAACCAGTTTATGCGGATCTCTTATTGTACGGGAAATCTATACAAAGCGAGGCCGTGTTATACTGGAAGTGTATAGCCCGATATGCGGCCATGTGTAAAAGCTGCAAAAACAACTTTTTCATGAATATATCAAGGGAAATTATTAATCGGGCGAATAAAAATTTAATTGGCGACCAATATACTAAATGGGCGACTATTGTACCAAAGTAAGTAACTATTTATCTGGTCATTGCGGCAAGGAGTATTAAGGAAGCAAGAGCGAGCGAATGCTGAGAGAGACTTGTGGCACCCCGACTCGGACAGGTTAGGTTCGAAGGGGATGGCGGGGTCTAGTGAGCGAGCGAAGTGAGCGAACTAAGACCCCGCCATCCCCTTCGTGTTAGGTTACTTTAAACTCTGTAAACAGAAATAGGAGCCCCGCTCAGCGGGGGTTCGTCGACTACGCCTTATCTACAATCTAGTGATTAATAACCTTGTTTTAAGTTTTTTACAGGAGTCCTTGAATTATCACATAATCGTACTGAACAACTAGTAACTCAAATTTCTATTTTCAAGTCGCTGTTTTAAACATTAGTATTAGCCCACTGTTTGTCGCTCACTTAGTATTTCAGTAGCCCATTTTCAATATTTTTGACACCTTTAATTTGAATTTATGTTCGCTCGTTTAAATACTACCCATATATCAATATATAAGTCCCACATTCAATAGTATTTAGAGTGTAAATAAAAATCAATTGTCGGATGTATGTAGGATTTTCACTCTGAACGGGTTGACATATTATAATTACTATTTCGCTGCAATGGCTTGTAATTGCCTAGGTTTGCCATCTCATCTGCCTAACCTATTCCCAATTATCTTGGAGTCAGCTTCCACTCCAATCGGATGCAGCTGTCTGCCAGTATTTCACATGGAGCGACTGCCTATCTGACCTCCACAAGCCAGTTAGCACTGGGTAATACACTACCTCTTGGTACAAGACTGTTTGTCAGACTTTCAGGCCACTGACTACCTGTACCGACTGTAAAAGATCTACAAATGACAGCCGGGACCAACGGCTTAACGTGCTTTCCGAGGCACAGAGAAAACTCGGTATGGAATGGATGGTCACTCAAAAATGTAAAAAAAAATGTTGTATCCGTGCAAAGCCGGATGGGGACACTAGTCATCAATTTTTGATGCCATATTCAATCAGACGCACAATATTCACGTAGACCGGTTATTGTGGACACTGACATACGAATTTCTATAGATTTTTAAGCAGCTTTTCGAACGGATTGGCACTTTTTCATTTAAAATATCTATTGGGAAAATGTTGGACGAGTTAAGAGATATACCGGGGCTTTCATCTCAGCAAAGTGTGATTTCGGAAATCTCATGACACTGTAAGTGTCATATCATTCTCCTATCCTTATCCCAATTCATTTGTGGTCGGCGCAGCATGTCTTCTTCTTCCATACTTCACTATTACTCGTCATCTCAGCAGCCACCTCCTTTCTAGCCATATCATCCTTCATACAGTCCATCCATCGTCTTCTTTTGTTCATTTAGGTGTCAAAACATCAGAACTTTCCTCATGAGACATTCCTTATTTCTGCGCATCATTTCAGCTGCTTACAGGACCTTAACTTTATCAATTTTGTGGTTATCATTCAAGTCCATACAAAGATTGTGACCAACAATGTGACAATAGCTTTTAAAGTCTTACTTATCTTATATAATCCTACTAATATTATAAATGCGAAAGTTTGTGAGGATGGATGGATGGATGGATGTTTGTTACTCTTTCACGCAAAAACTAATGACTGGATTTGGATGAAATATGGCACGCAGATAGTTTATAACCTGGATTAACACATAGGATACTTTTTATCCCGGTAGTGCGATCCCGTGGGACAATAATCGAACTCCACGCGGGCAAAGCCGCGGGCATAAGCTAGTAATGTATACAGCCCTCCACAAACTGATGGGGTGAATTCAGTATATCATACTAAGGTGACCGGTACAAGAAATTATTTCAGGAATGTATGGGAATCCAATAATTTGATTTGTTTTATTTCCTCATACGCAATGTATCGTTACCGTGGCAAAACGCAAGTAGCGAACGGCAAGCGCAACGACGAGTTCGATGAACTCTGTAACTAGGGAGGAAGTGAACAACTGATTCCACGCGTCGTTCGTTAGAGTTTTTCAACATCCATTGTTGAATTTTTGATTTAAGCTGTTAGGGAATGTAATTTTACATTGAAATAAAGGAAAAGTAACTGAAAAAAAAAAATCCGGAGAAAAATTCCAGTGGAATATGATTCAAAATGCGGAGCTGAATGCACATTGTCATTTTGAGGAGGGCTGTCCCTTACACCCTGTATAGTCACGAATACAAAATAATTAAGACGTTAAAAAAAACTAACTTTCACAGGGTAATTACCGCATTTTAATCTCAGATTCAATTTGTTAATAATAATTGTAATTTTTTTCTCCGATTGTCGTTACGGTTCATGAACTAATTGCAAAGAGCCTCGACCTCCTTAGAAGGTTATCATGGCGCGGCTGTGTCAAGGCCTTGACTCAGAAAGCAGTACTCCTGGACACGGCAAGCATCGTGAGGAAGTTCCTTTTTCTGGAGCACTGACCATCGGTAGCTTGGACCTTGTTCCTGATGCCGATAGGAAACTATCCAAACTTCCTAACTAATATTATAAATGCGAAAGTAAGTTTGTTTGTTACCTTTTCACGCCTAAACCACGGAACCGATCATCCTGAAATTTTGCATATACGTTGTCAGGTGTATAGAAATAGACATAGGGTACCTTTCCCGAGGAAGACAACAATAACGTTCTTATGATAATAGATGGCGTCACATGTCTTTCGAATCATGATTGAATTAAGAGATAAGATTTTTTTTCTAAATTAATAACAACGGGTAAAAGGTAGTTTTTTTTTTTTAATATTTATAAATGTTTTATTTTATATTTAAAAATGTAAAATAATAAGTACAAAAAATAAATGAAAGAGAATTGTAATTTATCTACATTTCTGAAAAGTTTTGATGTCTCCGCCTTGAAACTTATCAGACTGCCAACCGAAAGTAAAAACCAAATAAAAATATCCACACGCTATCTACAAAAACAATAATCAGCAACACCGAGATCAAAAACGCACCTCCACTTCATTAAAACAAAACAATGGCCCAGCATGGCTCAGCGTGGGCCACTGTGTGAACGCCCGCGTATAAGTATTGATTAAAGTTGGTCTAACGTGGGGACGCGGCGAAAGCTTCGCTAACTATCTGTTGCATGATACAGAGCTTTGTATATACACGCCAGCTATGTGTAGGGGGTGTGCACGGATGCAGGTTTGAATTTTTGATAGATTTTGGGAGTATTTTTGCAGTGTACTTTGGTGTTCGGGTCTAAAAATTGGGCTTGAATGTGTAATATTGAAGGTTGGTTTTTCTTTCAGTTGGTTTAGTTACTATTTTGCTTGATTTTTCAAAAAAAATTTTTAAGTTGTTTTAAAAAAATATATGCTTTAGGGCTAAAAGTTGACAAAGCAGCGTTGCAAATTATTGTTTGATAAAATAATCAATCCCACCAAAAACATTTACATGTAAAATGAGGAGCGGTGGCCCAGCGGTGGCGGTCCCGACTTACGAGCAGTAAGTCGTGGGTTCGAACCCAGCCAGGCGCATTACTTTGTGTAATTTATTTCATCACCACTGCTCTCAAAACGGTGAAGGAAAACATCGTGAGGAAACCGGCATGTCCTAGAACCTAAAATTCGAAGACATGTGACATCTACCAACCCGCACTGGGCCCGCGTGGTGGATTACAGCCCATTCCCTCTCATAGAGAGGAGGCCTGTGTCCCAGCAGTGGGAACATTATAGGCTATGTAAAAAGTTGACAAGACGAGACCATACGACTCTCTCTGTCAGAATGTTATCAGATCTCATGTAGAGCCAAGCTTCTAGCTTTACAAGCCCAACTCTACAAGCCCTAACTTCGTAAACTCTACAACTTATTCAAAATATGTGGCTGGACTGTTTTGCTACCGTCACATGGGCGTTAGGTGAACAATTTGTTATATCTCCGTAACTAGAAGGTTCCCAGGTATGGTCTAGAACAAATGATCGCAATGACGGGGAGAACGAGTGCCTTTCGGCTTCGTTAAGGATACTTTTACACCTATTATGAACGCAATTTTTAAAAGAATAAGAATAATTTAAGAATAGCTTGAGGCTAAATAATCGCAGCCTCTCGGATCAAGCTTCAGGTTAAACCGTACTTGGTAAGGTTGGTCTATGGTTGGGAGACCACCTATTTCATACTGAGTTTCCTCCATGCCTCGCAAAGCATGTTAAGCCGTTGGTCCCGGCTGTCATTTATAGATCTTTGACAGTTGTAACAGGTAGTCAGTGGCCCGAAAGTCTGACAACCAGTCTTACCAAGGGGTATCATATAACCTAGTACTAACTGGGTTGTGGAGGTCAGATAGGCAGTCGCTTCATGTAAAATACTGGTATTCAGATGCAACCGGTTAGACTGGAAGCCGACCCCAACATAAGTTGGGAAAAGGCTAGGCAGATGATAATGAACTCTTTAATGATTTTCTTAACATAGAACACATAACATCACGACTGTTATCCCCGAAGGGTTAAGCAGAGGTGTGCTAATAGTACTCCCGCAATTCACCAGTTATATTTATGTCCCACGTACTAAGGGGTCGAGGCATACTGCCAAAGTTTTGTCAAGAATTTATTTTACGTCGTTAGAAAACTTTTGAGTATGAATGTGGATGGTTATAAGAGTAGAGGAAGACCAAAGAAACGATGGATGGACTGTGTGAAGGATGATATGGCTAGAAAGGAGGTGACTGCTGAGATGACGAGTAATAGAGAAGTATGGAAGAAGAAGACATGCTGCGCCGACCCCAAATGAATTGGGATAAGGGCAAGCGAATGATGATGATAATGAGGAGCCGGACCTATTGTCATTAACTGGTGTGCCCAGTACACATCAAGACTCCTGTCTGCTACTGACTGTTTTTTTTAATAATTTGTATGTTAATTTGCAAAACATAGCGCACAAACTAATGTTTAAGATCTTGTATGTAATTATTACCTATGTTTATAAATAAATGTTTATGAATAAATGTTTCTGATTGTGAATCTGAGAATTGTTGATGAAAAAAACCAAAATTCAAAATCTTATACAGGGTTATTTGTAAAACACCAACAACGTCGCAGGAGTAGATTACTAACATCATAAACAACAACATTTGTTCTACGACTTTTTCGAAAACAGGTAAAAAAAATCGACTTTTCATACAAAACTCGATCACCTGTTCGGACATTTATGTATGGAGACTTGAATTTTTTTTGTCTGTTTTCGGAAAAGTCGTAGAACAAATGTTGTTGTTTATGATGTTAGTAATTTACTCCTGCGCGGTTGTTGGTGTTTTACAAATAACCCTGTATAAGGTCTATCTTTTCATACACGAAATATTTTAAGAGTAACTTCTATAAGTCGTAAAGTCGCCATAGCAACGAAAATAAAAATTAATTTGAGTGTTTTTTTTTACAATTTTTTTTTTTTTTTAAAAACACCAACTTTATATTGTAAAATTTTTTGAGACTTTTTTGCATAAAACCTTTACTCCCATATTCTAACAATGACAGTAGGTAAATACGACGTAGTAAACTAGCGTAATGGATGCTTAAAAATAAGGAGCCTGTATTTATTTTGTGGGTCAAGTAGTTTAAAATTATTTATTTTTTATAAAAAAAAAAATCTCTGATAAAAAAAAAAATCCCTTGAAATGTCTTTGTTATAGCCGTTAGATGATTCCCTGAAAATATTTCGTGTATGAATAGTTAGAACCTATATTTGCATACTTAAAGCATTTTTACACTTATTTTTTTGTTTATTCTCTATGTCTACAAAATTAACATTTTCTCATACATTTGTTGATTTTTAGGGTTCCGTACCCGAAGGGTAACCAATGAGAAACTATTACTAAGCCTCCGCTGTCCGTCCGTCTGTCAGCGGGCTGTATCTCATCATCCGTAATAGGTAGACAGTTTAAATTTTCACAGAATGTGTATTTCTGTTGCTGCTATAACAACAAATAATAAATTAAAAATTAAAGTGGGCTCCCCTGCTACGACGGTACGGAACCCTTCATGCGCGACTCCGACTCGCACTTGGCTGGTTTTTTTTGCACCGTAATTTTTTCCCTACATATTCAAGTAAAATATTAAATCATATCTGTCTGAACTAAAAGTTAACACGTCGGTATCACGCAGGCACGCCCACAGTTAAGTAATTTATAATTTACAACTAATTGTGCTATTTGCTGTTTCATTGATTTTTCTTACAGTCAAAGTACAGCATGGTTCTTTAGTGTCGTAGATAGGTTGTACTCCGCCCGCGCCATCTTGATTTCTCAATCCATAGACAATTTCACTTGTGTGAAGTGTGTCAAAAGAATTGTGCCATACTGTGTGTATTTTTGAGAAGTGCTGTTCTCTATGACCAAAAACTTTTTTGAAAAACGGCACGGAACGGTTGGCGCAGTGGCTGAGCGAGTGGCTGCTGTGCTGCGTGTCGCGGGTTCGATGCCCGCACTGAACAAATATTTGTATGATCTACAGTTAGTTGTTCCGGGTCTGGCTGTTTGTGTATGTGAGTTTAAATGTTTGTAAACGCACCCACGATACAGGAGAAATTCCTAGTGTTTAAAAAAACCGACTTCCAAAAAAAACATTAAAAAGTCTAAAATAACTTTACTTTCGGAAGTCGGTGGCAAAAACAAACAATGAAACAAACAAAGTCACCGACTTCCGAAAGTAATTTTAGTATTTAGTAAGTTTTTTGTTTTGTTTTTTTTCAATTCCCAAAAAAACACAAATTCTTCTCATGAATTAATTTTTACTTTGTAACTACAAGTTGAGAGCAGCGGTGGCCCAGTGGTGGATACCCCGACTTACGAGCAGTAAGTCGTGGGTTCGAACCCAGCCAGGCGCATTACTTTGTGTAAGTTATTTCATCACCACTGCTCTCAAAATGGTGAAGGGAAACATCGTGAGGAAACCGGCATGTTCTAGAACCAAAAATTCGAAGACATGTGACATCTACCAACCCGCACTGGGCCCGCGTGGTGGATTATAGTCCATTCCCTCTCATAGAGAGGAGGCCTGTGTCCCAGCAGTGGGAACATTAATAGGCTGATTATGCTATGCTATTATGCTAACTACAAGTTATTAAGTAAATACGTATTAAACGGAGATAAGTCATAAATTACTCAAGCACTGTAATATGGGACTACCGTGCGAGCTTTCTCTACCAAATGAAAAAATAATCACGAAAATCGGACCAGAAATCACAAAGAAATCGGTGTAAATACATGAAAAAAAAAAGACTAGCCGGATACCATAACCGCCACCTTTTTAAAATTCGGTTAAAAATAAACCTGTTCTCATAATTTATCTGTTGTTTTTTAAAGATATTAAAGTCAGAAACGACCTAAAATTTTCTAAAAGTGTCAAAAACCTAGGCAGTTCACGGTTCTAACTGAATAGGTGTATTTATTTAGCACATTGTTTTTTTTATCGGTCCGCCATTTTACCAAACATAACCTACCTACCCAACCTAGCAACACATTAAATTATGTCTGCCAGAGCTAAAAGTTAACACGTCAGTATCACGCAGGCACGCCCATAGTTAAGTAATTTATAATTTTAACTAATAGGGCTATTCTCCGGTCTGAGTTGACGAAGGAAAAAATGGTGTTGATTAAAAACTTTTTTTTTTGTTTGTTTTTTAAGTAGGTCTTCGGGATTATGGTTGGCTAGCAACAATGAAAGTAGTTTAATAGAATCACAAAACCAGACAGTTAGTTAGTCAGACTGGGGTCTAAATGATTTTAAAAAAAATATCAAGTACACTCAATCCATGAAGGGTGTAAAAATACCCTTAACGTAGCCGTAATTCTTTTGTTCTTGACCATACATGAGAACCTTCTAGTTACGGAGATATTTGAGGTCAAACTTTAAATTTTTTTACAATTTATTTTTTAAATACTGGTTTTTAAGTTTTAAAATTGACTTTAATTAGGTACCTCAATCAAGCACAATTTTTTGAGTGCGCGACATTGAGTTTTACCGTAAAATGTGATTTTTCATCCCAAAAAAAAGTCGTTTCTCAGCAATAATTTTTGCGTAGAGTTACTTAGTTTGATGTACAGAATGCATGGTTGACGGCTTCGTGAAGGGTCCGTTTACACCCTGTATATAGGGTGACTGGTCATTAGTGACCGATACTTAAACACGTGATTGTACTCACTATAACAAACAACTTTCCCAAAGAAACATTTTTTTTCTTAAATTCATTCAATTTTATCACAATAATACAACAGCCGTATAAAATTCGCGTGCGCTTTTTATCCATTCATATGGATGGAAATAAAGAAATTCATGTTGACTGCCTTATAGGTCGAGTACATGTGGTCCAGGGTTCGATTACCGGGACTGGTAAAGTGTTATTAGGTTTTTCCATCAGGAATTTGTCAGTACCAGCCACGGAGTCTGGATTTGTGCCCGGTAGATGGCAATAGACTCGCCCCCTATTACATGGGACTTAAACATAACTGGCGAAATGTGGGTGTACTATTAGGTACACCTCTGCCTAACCCTTCGGGGTTTACAGGCGTGATGTTGGGCTAAAATTCATATGCAAGGATTGGGGGGCTAATTACAGTTTCATTCACATTATAAATGCATGTTATTTCGTTATAATCAGGCCCAGCCTCTGACATCCTCAAAGTCAAAGTCAAAAGCATTTATTTCAATTAGACCATCACAGGGACTTTTGAAAGTCAAATAACAAAAAGAAGCGAAGCTACAGTCACAGTCACAAGACATAATAACTTGAGAAAGTACTGTAGTTGCACATTCCAAAGCGTAGATCTCAATGGAGAAGAATGGGCAAGAAACTCCATGGACTCTCTTTTAAATCAAAATATTGTTACAAAATCTTGGTTACATCATTCATGTTGAGATTATACATATATGTGAGAATGATGTAGAAAGACTTGCACATTAAGAGCCTCTTGTTTACTCTCGGTAGGAAATTAATTCGACAAAGATAATTAATTATGCATGTATTATGATGATCTTCCTGTACTGCTTAGAAACAAGATTAATTAATCGATAGTAATCTAACTTTTTTTTTTTTGTTTATAATTATCTGGAACAAGCTTATTCCCGTGACTTAACTCGCGTGGTGTTCGTTAAATTGTCTCAGAGGACCGTACTACGGGGATAAAAAGTATCCCATGTGTTAATCACCTGGATTATAACTATCACCCACATCAAGCCGTAGAGTGAATCTCTACGGTTTTTTTTTTCCGGGTGGAAATCATCAAATGACCCCCACTCTGGGCGGAGCGGAAGGGAGTGTCAGACTTGTACTGACTAAAACCCATCCATGTTCCTTATTTGCCCTTTGTGTTCCTGGACTACGGTATCTCTTTCGAACAGTCCCGCAGCCCTGGCAGGCATCGGCCATCACCTGATATCTCTATGAGGCGCGCGTGGAACACGAACGCGCCGTCGACACGGCCTGTCGTCATAAGACGGCCGGACGGCGAGCTAGCCCATTACTCGCCGTCCACAGGCCCGCGCCTACGGTGGCCCGGAGCCACCACGTGACCCTCGATGCCCAGAGCGTCTCCCGCGGCGGAATCTCTACGGCTTGATGTGTGTGACTGCAGTATTTTCTTTTTCATCTTGTTCACACAATAAAGATAAAAAGTTCCTAAGCTATTTGATTTATCTTTTCAAATGTAAGAACAAGGAAACCATAGCTTTCCCCATCCACACCACAGTATCCAAAAAAAAAAACATAAGTAACATTTTAATAAAAACAAAACCTTGTTAAAATTAAAACTCATGAGAATGACCCACGTCGGACACGATATAGGTCGCGGTTATAATTAGTTAAATTTACGATGGTGCCCCACCCTGGCGCACGGGGGGCACGGTGGGCCGTCGGGGGTCACCCCATCCTTCTACGTAGGTTACACGTTTTAAACCCCACTTTATATTCTAGTTTTTACTGGTCTAGGACTAACATAGGCTTTACACAAACTTACTTACATACACTAACGCTTTTTTCCCATGAGGGAGACAGAAACGCAGTCTGCTACGATCCCTACGTCATACTACTTTCGCCTCGTCCACGTTCGTACATCTGGCTGTACAAGGTGTAAACGGACCCTTTTTTTTTTTTTTTTTTTTTTTTCCGGATGGTAAATCATCAAATGACCCCCCCCACTCTGGGCGGAGCAGAAGGGAGTGTCAGACTTGTACTGACTAAAACCCATCCGTGTTCCTTCTTTGCCCTTTGTGTTCCAGGGCTACGGTGTCTCTTTCGAACAGTCCCGCAGCCCTGGCAGGCATCGGCCCATGCGGACCCCTACTTATTTGCTGACATCTCTTTAAGGCGCGCGTGGAACACGAACGCGCCGTCAACACGGCCTGTCGGCTTGTCAAGCTGTAGTTACTACATCAATTCTATATGTCCTTTTATATTATATTATAGTATTAGCTTATACAGGGTGTAAACGGACCCTTCACGAAGCCGTCAACCAAGCATTATGTACATCAAACTAAGTAACTTTACGCAATAATTATTGCTGGGAAACGACTTTTTTTTTTTAGGGGGGAAATCACTTTTTACGGTAGGACTCGATGTAACGCACTCCAAATGTTGTGCTGATTAATGGATTGAATAGTACGAGGGTGGTGGAGGCGTTTAAAAAAAAAATAGTAAAAATCTTACATTCTTCGTAGCGTTTCGATGGCAAAAAGTTTAAATATTTTTAGCCCAAAACTCAGCCACGCAAACCCCGCTCATTGATGCTGGAAATAAATCATCAAGAGCGCAGGTAAAGGGCGGGGCAAGATGGAAGGTGGGTTACATTAAAAAAATACGCATTCTGTTATATTATTACTGTATATGCCTTGTTCCAACTATGTTGGGGTCGGCGTCCAGTCTAACCGGATGCAGCTGAATACCAGTATTTTACATGGAGCGACTGCCTATCTGACCTCCACAACCCAGTTAGTACTGGGTAATACGATACCCCTTGGTAAGACTGGTTGTCAGACTTTTTGGGCCACTGACTACCTAACGAGTGTCAAAGATCTACAAATGATAGCCGGGACCAACGGCTTAACGTGCTTTCCGAGGCACGGACGAAATTTGGTATGTAATGGGCGGTCACCCATCCACAGACCAACCTAGGCAAGCACGGCTTAACCTAAAGATCGACCCGAGCGGCTGTTATTATTTAGCCACGAGCTCCTCCGAATAAGCGAACAGTAAGTCGTGGGTTCGAACCCAGCCAGGCGCATTACTTTGTGTAATTTATTTCATCACCACTGCTCTCAAAACGGTGAAGGAAAACATCGTGAGAAAACCGGCATGTCCTAAAACCAAATATTCGAAGATGTCACATCATCTACCAACCCGCACTGGGCCCGCGTGGTGGATTATATAGCCCTTTCCCTCTCATAGAGAGGAGGCCTGCGTCCCAGCAGTGGGAACATTAATAGGCTGATTATGCTTATGCTGAGCTCCTCCGTACCACTTTCACCACACGATCGGCACGCACCCCACGCGACTCAGTTTGGCCAGATCCCTTATACTCGGGCAAGTAATTATAATACCAACCCACTCCGTTTTTAAACAAGACAATTAAACCAGTAATTATCTTCAAAATTATCGTAATCAAGGCATCACATACTAACAAAATAAACGGCTATTACGTATCATGAGCCGTAATTAAAATATAATGTCTATATCATTACGGGTTACGTCTAAATATGACGTAACAACGCGCTTGTTTTCGCTGAAGGGAAATGCTGAGCTGAAGATATTGTAAGACCTAGGAATAGTTTATTTTTAGAAAAACTACCAAGCTAAACTGGGCAGGGTGTGAACCTGCGACCTTCCGATTCAGTACACCGGATGACTTAACCAATTAGACCATCGCACCCTGCTCACAGCTCTCGAATTTTCCTTTCCATGTCAAAACAGCTATAGTTCCCTACGCAGGGTTTGCGTATAAAAATATTAAAAATTACTCTTTCGTAATCTAAATGTTATTAAAAATTACTGTTTTTCCCATCAATTTACATTTATAAAAATCAATGTCCGTTTGTCTGTTCGTACGACTCTTAAACTAGTCAACCGATTGGAACACAAAGGGCAAAGAAGGAACATGGATGGGTTTTAGTCAGTTGAAGTCTGACACTCCCTTCCGCTCCGCCCAGAGCGGGGACCCTCATTTGATGATATCCCATCCGAAAAAAAAGGTATGGTGTTTTCCTCACGATTATTTCCTTCATCGAAGCAAGTTATAATTAATTAATTATACAACGCTCGTGTCAGTAAACGAAATACATAGTCACACAATAAACAGACAGAAATGGTTGCTCTGATCCTGTGGAGGATTAGTAGATAAATTCATTATATAAGATTGTCCTTTACGATTGGCTCGTTTGTATTTCCTACCCCCATCCTTCTCTCGCACATGCCCATCGCAATCGTACGAGCGAGAAGGAACGTGTGACTTATAGTGTGTCTGTCGAATCAATCGGCAATGGCTACCTCTCGACCACCGCGCCAGCCACACGTGTTCTCAAGAAAATTTCGAAATCAATTGA
This sequence comes from Noctua janthina, assembly GCA_963576755.1. Lineage (NCBI taxonomy): Eukaryota > Metazoa > Arthropoda > Insecta > Lepidoptera > Noctuidae > Noctua > Noctua janthina. The sequence goes on from OY755077.1 coordinate 1,342,403, forward strand.
CAATTGGTGTGTTCCGTCGTGACGAGGAGATTCAGTTTCTGTGCCACTTCCTCTCATGCGTACTGTTGTTAATACAAGTGTTCCAAAGCTCTAGTCCTCTTCTTGTAATAGCCAATTTTCAACTTTAAATCGCAAAACAAGATAGATATGCACTGATTATAATGCAGGGTGTAAACGAACCCTTTACGAAGCCGTCAACCAAGCATTCTGTACATCAAACTAAGTAACTTTACTTTAAATTGTTGCTGAGAAACGACTTTTTTTTTGGTGTGAAAAATCACGTTTTACTGTACGCACTCAAAACATTAAACATTGAATAGTACGGGGGTCGTGGAGGTTTAAAGTAAAAATCTTACATTAAAAACATGTATTTAAAAAAAACTTGTGAAAAAGTTGGAACTTTGACCCCCAATATCTCCGTAACTAGAAGGTTCCCAGGTATGGTCTAGAACAAAAAAAAATATCGCAATGACGGGGAGAACAAGTGCCTTTCGGCTTCGTTAAGGGTCTAATTAGACCCTTTATTTGAACGCTGATTGTTCACACCGCCAGCGAGACCTCTCCCTCTACAAGTTATAACTACACACTAACCAACAACTGGACTACCTCAACACTTTGACTGCATGTTAGACCAACGGGTCTAGTGGTCGCAAGCGCGACTGCTGAGCATAAGGTCCTGAATTCGATTCCCAGGAAATTCTCAGTATGCAGCCATGGAATCCGAATTTGTGCCCTGTTGATGGCAAAAGCTCGCCCCCCTATTACATGGGACTTAACACATAACTGGCAAGATGTGGCTTACCCTTCGGGGATTACAGGCTTGATGTTATGTACTAACCAGCAACTCATTTCTAGGTACTAGCTCAACTCGCTTCTCGCTTATCGTTGTCAGTGTGACAGGTATATACCGAAGCCCTATTTAATAGGAGATGAGCCTTTTGCCGATGGTACATCGTTCAGGAAATTAACTTTCTGTAGCACCCGGAGTCTATATTTGTGCCCCGGTTAATGGCAAGCGGTTTGTGGTCTGCGGCCCGGTTAATGGAACATAGGTGAAAAAGCTTACTTGTCTACTCATTCTGTACCTGTTTTTAACACACATCTAGTGATAGGTTTTGAGAGCAGCGGTGGCCCAGTGGCGGCCTCAATTTACGAACAGGAAGTCGTGGCTTTCACGGTTTAGAACTAAACTTATTTTGTCACTTACGGGATATCTTCCGAGATTGTTCATTATTTGCTCTCGATATTTCGGCTCGGTGTGTTTTTTTAGTGCGCGTAGAAAAGAAAGAGGGTAGATAGATTTGTCTGCTCTTAACAATTTATTTGCCATCCACCCGCATTCTCCAGTCATCCCGCGATCATGGCGCTTGCAACAGCGCCGAAATATCGGGAGCTCAAAATAATGAACAATCACGGAAGATATCCCGTAAGTGACAAAATAAGTTTAGTAAGTCGTGGGTTTGAACTCAAACAAGCGTACTACTTTGTGTAATATATTTCATCACCACTGCTCTCAAAACGGTGAAGGAGGAACATCGTGAGGAAACTGGCATGTCCTAGAACCGAAAATTCGAAGACATGTGACATCTACCAACCCGCACAGGGCCCGCGTGGTGGATTATAGCTTATTCCCTCTCATAGAGAGGAGGCCTGTGTCCCAGCAGTGGGAACATTATAGGCTGATTATGCTTTTGTTAGTGATAACCTAGTGGTGTGACCGTCGGATTGACAAGTCATAGGTCTCAAGTTCGAACCCAAGACACGCACCTCTGATTTGTCGCATTCATGTGCGTATTGTATAATTATCACTTGCTTCGGTGAAGGAAAACATCGTGAGGAAACCAGCATGCCTGAGAGATATTTCTTGATGGCATGTAAAGCCAAGTTAGAGGCCTATGGGTGGCATAAAAACTCTGACACTAGGTTAGGTAGTAACCACACGATGGAGAAGAAGAAGATATACGCAACGTGCTTTCGGAGGCAGTGATAGGTCTCGCTACGTAATGGATTGTCCTCCAACTACACATCAACCTCTGCAGGCGTTGATTAACCGTGAAAATCTACGAGGACCCTCCGACAACTGTCAAAGAATGACAGTCGTAATTTTAACATAAGAACAATTTAAGTTGACAGTTAATTTGCTCAGCAACCATTTTCCCTGACTTTATATAAATATATAGGAAGAGGAAAAAGCCGAACTAATACTATACTAAAATGGCGGTCCAAAGGAAAACGTTTTCAGAATTGTAACAAAGAAGTCTCATCAAGTTCTCGTTATAGTCTTATTTCTATGTTTTTTTCTGCGTCGCCGGTCTGATGGCCGCATGCGCTACTGCCTAAGCATAACATCTTGGGTTCGATTCCAAGGTTAGGCAAAGTAATATTGGGATTTTCCACCAGGAATTTCTCAGTAGCAGGTCGGTCAGGAATTGTGCCCGGTTGATGTCAATAGGCTCGCCCCCTATTAAATGGGACTTAAACATAACTAGTGAAATGTTGGTATTCTGTTAGGCACACCTCTGCCTAACTCATAAACCTTCGAAGATTATAAGGTTTGATGTTATGTTATCTACATTATAACTATATTGTGGTCGGCTTTCAGTTTGTAGATGCTGTAATATATATGAATATTTTACATGGAGCGACGCCTACCTGTCCTCCACTACCCAGTTATACACAGTCACCACCAGAGACCATCCAGAGTCTCTTACCTCTTACCTAGAGGTAAGAGTGGTCTCGCGTCTGACTATGCGTAACGACTGTCAAAGATCTACAAATGACATCCGGGACTAACGGCCCAACTTAGCTTTGTAAGACAGGTTATTATCATCTGATTAGCCTTTTCCCAACTATATTGGGGTCGACTTCCTTCGAGATGCAGCTGAATACTAGTATTTTACATGGAGCGACTGCCTATCTGATCTCCACAACTCAGTCAGTACTGGGTAATACGATACCCCCTGACAGGACTGGTTGTCAAGCTTTCGGGCCACTGACTACCTGTAACGACTATCCAAGATCTACAAATGACAACCGGGAGCAACGGCTTAACGTGTTTTCCGAGGCACGGAGGAAATAAGACACGTTATATAGCCATAAAAATATAAGTAAATAGCCTCTCAATATAAGTAAAAAAAGCCCAAAAACCAACGAGAGAGTCAACGCTTTATTTTCACCATAAAATGTCAATACATCGCCATTTTTACGGCGTTTTTATGACCCAGGTAGTAACGTAAACCATGGTAGTTTTGCTATAAATCAAGTGGCATTACATCTCCTTCATATTATTCTGACAATATTATTGGTAAACCTGTTGAAAAGAAACAGCTCTGTAAAATAAACCACGTATGAATTTTAGGTTTCACTTTTCTGGGTCTTGAGTTGAAAGTTTCTAGATTTCAAAGTCACAAACAGAAATAATTAGAACTACAGCCATCACACCCTATTTTTTCAGATGGGAAATCATCAAATGACCCCTCCACTCTGGGCGGAGCGGAAGGGAGTGTCAGACTTGTACTGACTAAAACCCATCCATGTTCCTTCTTTGCCCTTTGTGTTCCAGGGCCACGGTATCTCTTTCGAACAGTCCCGCAGCCCTGGCAGGCATCACAGCCTTGGTTACAAAAAGTGACACTCCATGCTAACAAGTGTAACTTTACTGATAATTAGCTGTTAACCGCGACCTTCGTCAGCTAGAAATTATAATACAAATATTACTACCTTATTTCGGATTATATTTTTTAACGGATTTTGTTAACAAATACGTGCTTTTTTTTCGTGGAACCCTAATCCATTTTCTAAAATAAAAATAGTCTAAGTTACTCCTTATAACTCTTGCAGATGTGATGACATCCGCAAGAGAACCAAGGTTACCGACGTAGCCCAAAGAATTGACAATCTTAAGTGGCAGTGGGCAGGGCACATTGCTCGCAGAACGGATGGGCGATGGGGCCGGAAAGTTCTAGAGTGGCGACCGCGAACTGGAAGACGTTGCGTTGGAAAGCCTCTTACTAGATGGACCGATGACCTGGTGAAGGTTGTGGATATCCGCTGGATGCGAGTCGCACGGGACCGGTCAATATGGCGACACTTGGGGGAGGCCTATGTCCTGCAGTGGACGTCTTTCGGGTGAAATGATGATGGTGACGAAGTTACTCCTCATAACATTAACTATCTGCCAGTAAAAGTACCGTCAAAATAGGTCCAACCGTTTCAGAGATTAGCCGGAACAGACAGACACAAAAATAAAAAAAAGGTTTTTTTTTTGTTATACGTACCGTATATATTTTCATAAGCATTTAGTAAAAAGCTGTTATTTTGAAATTACAAACATATACTTTAACTTTATTTATTTGTAGAGCTGTTGACGGAAAAGTCAAGCTTTGATTGATCACTCCGAGCCACGAGCCACGAGCCTCTTAAATAAAATATATTTCACATCACACCTGTAATCCTCGAATCCTCGAAAGAATATTTCACAAGTTACGTTTTCCCAGGTGACAGGGCGCGAGCCCATTGCCATCACTCGGACACAAAATCAGACTCCGGGCGGACGTCTACACAAAAAAAACCTACTAGAATAATACTTTGATAAACCAGGGAATCAAACCCAGGAACTCTCAGAATCATCATCTGCCTAGCCTTTTCCCAACTATGTTAGGGTCGGCTTCCAGTCTAACCGGATGTAGCCGACTACCAGTATTTTACATGGAGCGATTGCCTATCTGACCTCCACAACCCAGTTAGTACTAGGTAATACGATAGCTCTTGGTAAGACTGGTTGTCAGACTTCCGGGCCACTGACTACAGGTAACCACTGTCAAAGACCTATAAATGACAGCCGGGCCCAACGGCTTAACGTGCTTTCCGATTCTCGGAGGAAACTCGTTATGTAATGGGTGGTCACCCATCCACAGACCAATCTAGTCAAGCACGACTTAACCTAAAGATCGATCCGGCTGTTATTATTTAGCCACGAGCTCCTCCGTGTCCACATTCCCTCTCAAAATGTCATCCGAAAATCCAAATAAACTTCCTGTAATAAAACAAAACACTACCTCGCCTTCTGCTTGTCCCGCAAAAATAATGAGGGTGATAATACGCACATATTACGGTTAATGTAGGGTAGGAAGATGTATACCCCACTTAGGGTTGAGACGAGGTCGATTTTAGCGGCAAATGTTTGTTTTCCGACGCCATATTAAGTCGAAAGATTCTTCAGAATTCGCAACCGGCGTGCGTGTATGAACAGCTCGCGTAGCATGACCACCGTAGAAACGGGTTTTGTCGACGGAAGAATCGACAAAATGACAGATTTATTTTGTTGCTCTGTCATTTTGTCGATTGATGATCCCTAGCCTAGTAACTCTGACCTTCTTGGATATACTAATTTCGCTTATTATACTAGCAATAAAGATTCACTCCAGCCCCATTTATCCATTGGTGAATCGCCATGGAAAAAAAAGAAAAAAGAAGTCTAGTTTTTTTTTTTTAATATTTCAGTTTTTTTTTTCATAATCTAATGGTTTTCGACTAAAGCAACAATTCCTTTCCCTGAAAAGTTTTTCATCCGAGCCACCATTTTGGAAATATCGATCGTTTTACATAGAAAAATATAAAATTGTCCGCCTATTTCTCGAAAATGGTGCGTCATACGACCATGCTTCTTGGAATCTAAATGCTTTCTATAAGGTCAACCTGATACTGCCATAAAATTAGTAAATTTCCGAAAAAAAATGTCTTCGCTCCATAGCACCCCTAACACTCAAAACATCATAAAAATGTTATCAGACTATTGAAAATCAGTCCTAAGTTTTGACGATAAAAAGTTTTTTTTTTAAGTAATATTTATTAAGCTCCTGCAAGAATACGAGACATCTGAAAATGAACGGGCTGTTGCCGAACAACGGGGAAATACAGGTAGTAAATACGACAACATTAACACAACTAAATACAACGTAATATACTTAGTCTGAATAAATAATAGTCATAAAAGTTTACAGACAGCGTAAACAACAAACATCGACCCGCGGTTCCATGAACTCAGCATATAATTCTAGAAACAAACGGTGTTTTCGTCGTATTAAAAAAACCTCGCGTTCTATTTTGCTCATGTAGGGATAATATTTTTATAAGCTTGTCGGATATGTCAGGATTTATTCCGTTAGGCTAGTAAATCATGTGGGCAGACGATGGGTTTCGTGCTATGAAAACACACTAGGTGCGATACACTGTTTCTAGCAAACTAACAAATTACTTGAGATTACAACTTAACACAATAACACACAATGAATCGGGTGCAATTCCAAGACGTCTCAACTCCGCCGCGATCAGACATTGAATGTCGCCCTCGCCTCGAGCTGGATATCAGGGCTTTGTAGAAGCGCACCGTGTGGTGGGTAGACTGGTTAGTAAGTTGCGTGAAGTCACCACTGCACACTGGCGCACTTTTCAATTCATTTTATGTCCGTACTAATGACCGGATCGGACAAGCTTATATTTTTGTTGCCCTTGCTCGTTCCTCGTGATATTATTATAAAAATATTACTTCCCTATTAGAATCGGATTTTGTTAACAATATCATGGGTTTTCTTTTTTTTTGCACGGAACCCTAATCATTTTTCTAAAATAAAAAAAAGCCTAAGTTACTCTTTATAACATCAGCTATCTGCTAGTAAAAGTCCCGTCAAAATCAGTCCGGCCGTTTTGGAGATTAATCCGAAATAAGAATCACAGACAATGTTATAAGCAGCGTTTACAGGGTGTAAACAGACCCTTCACATAGCCGTCAACCAAGCTGTACATCAAACTAAGTAATTTTTGGCAAAAATTATTGCTGGGAATCGTCTTTTTTTTGGGGTGAAAAATCATGTTTTACGGTAGAACTCAATGGAAAGCACTCAAAACATTATGCTGATGGATGGATTGAATAGTACAGGGGTCGTGGAGGTGGGTAAAGAAAAAATCTTACATTAAAAACATGTATTTAAAAAAAAAAAACTTGTAAAAAATTTGGAACTTTGACCCCCAATATCTCCGTAACTAGAAGGTTCCCAGGTATGGTCTAGAACAAAAAAATGATCCCAGAGACGGGGAGAACAAGTGCCTTTCGGATATGTTAAGAGTCTATTTACACCCTTTATACTTTCATATGCATTCAGTAAAAAGCTGTTATTTTGAAATTACAAACAGGTACTTCAATTTTATTTATTTGTAAGATGCATAAATGAAACAGTTGTGGTATTTTATAACCGACAAAAAAAACTACGCAGTACGCCGTGTTCCTAGAATTATGTATGCGTCAATGTCCAATACAGTAAAGTCTGGAATAGTCTGACAAACACATCTACTATATAAGATTTTATACTGTCATGGTCTCTAACATTATTATAACTAGAAGACCGGATATTTACCATGTTTATTGTTTTCTTTGAGTTCCCGATATTTCGGCGCTGTTGCAAGCACCATGATCACGGATAAACTGAAGTTATTGCGGGTGGGTGTTTACGACAAATCGGTCTACCCTCTTTCTTGTTCGTTTTTTTGCACTCAGTACCGCTACCAATGTCACTCACAACTCGATTCTGTTCCCGACACACGAAACTCACTGTATCTGCTCGCGAACTTTTTTCGGCACTATTCCGCTTTTTACACAGCTGGACCACTGGTTTCCAGGCTTTCGACAGTTGAAACCCATCCTCCCGATTGAAGTTCTTATATTTGGTGATCTCAATAGCTTCTCTAACGAGTCTAGGAATATAGCGTTCTGTCGAGATGACCTGAGGGTTATGTAACTCAATCCAGTGGTTCGATCCTGATTCCAGGAGATGTACATGGTAAATATCCCGTTTTTAGTTATAATAACATCTACTGTATGTTTCTGTATACTGTGCAAAGCGTTAGGGTAGCCTGCGAAATCAATTTTTCCGACGTGTTTTGCAATTTGCAGGTCAGTGTCAGGTTGTATGTTGATTAAAATATGATTCGCGACCGTAACAAATATGACTTTACAGATTTAAAATCATTAAAGTCTTTAATGTAACCCTCTAAGGTCATTTAATTCCATTAAATGACTTTTTCATGAAATAATCGTTGAATGGGATTAAATGAACTTAGAGGATTGTTTTGATGATTTTAATGATTATAATTCTGTAACCACATACGTGTTCATCATCTCATCTGCCTAGTCTTTTTCCAACTATGTTGCGGTCGGCTTCCAGTCTAACCGGATGCAGCTGAATACCAGTATTTTACATGGAGCGACTGCCTATCTGGCCTCCACAACCCAGTTAGTACTGGGTAATACGATACCCCTTGATAAGACTGGTTGTCAGACTTTTTGGGCCACTGACTACCTGTAACGTCAAAGATCTATAAATGACAGCCGGGCCCAACGATTTAACGTGCTTTCCGAGGCACGGAGGAAATTCGGTATGTAATGGGCGGTCACCCATCCACAGACCAACCTAGGTAAGCACGGCTTAACCTAAAGATCGACCCGAGCGGCTGTTGTTATTAGCCACGAGCTCCTCCTACATACGTGTTACGGTCGCGAATTATATTTTGTTCAACATACAACCTGACAATGTTCTGAAAATTGCAAAAAACGTATGATTATTTGCATTTCATGGGCTACGTTGGTGCTTCCCCTAAGATATTTTCTTTTACATAATAATACAGCAAAGTATCTTGCGTCTTGTATAACATGCATTTACATGCGAGTAACCAACATTGACATGAGCATGACCATCTTGCGTGCTAAATACTTACAGAATTAGAACGCGATTCTTTAAACGTACTTTAAATATCTCAACTTGTATGACTATTTATTACGCATAACTGTACCTACGACACTTTAAATTAAGGGCCCTAATTGGCTATGACAATTCGCAAGTAACTCTATGATCAATTATATTTTTTCAGTTTGACAGTAATGACATATGACAATCTTGTGTCAAATTCGATACCTACATTATTCAATAGGAACATGACGTTTTGCCTCAAAGAAAAAGACATTCTATCAGTGCAAAAGATGAGGAAACAGTAAAACAATGTGTTAAATTGACATAAGGCTAGGATGGCTCTCAGAGAGGGTTACTTTTAAATGTATCATAGTAAATATAAGGCCGAGGGGTTAGTATAAATGTAATTTATTATGTTACAGACGTGTTAGAAAAGAATGTCATTAAATTCTCGTACTCACTCACAATAACGAATGAAATAAACATTTTTAAAGTAATTAAACTAAGTCGAGACATTGTAATTCTTATTAGGTTTCTCGACTTTTTTATTTTGGTATTTGTTAAAATATTTATTAGTTTATTTTATTTGTATTTGTGTATTAGTATCAATATAGGTATATGTATAAATTTTCTAAAACAAGAATTATTTTTTTAGATATTATTTTGTACCCTATCACAATGTTATCCTTTTAGCCCAAAGGTTGACTGGTGGAGCATGCCTTGTGGCATTAAGTCCACCTATGTACCACTATTGTACATACAGGATAAATAAATAAACATTTTTCAGTATTTCTTGTAATTTGAAACTAACTTAATATGACCACAATTTAATCTCGTAGCCGAATTCTGAGCCGACTCAATTTAGATTGCCATCTACACGCTAAAAAAAAGATGGCGAAGTAACAAATTTTCTCGATTTTATTTAGGGCATTTATTGCGGCCATTCCAGTCTATCAGATAGATAAATTGATTGATGCGTGTTTATCTAGGCAGGTTTCGAAACGGAACGATAGTGTACCGAAATCGACCTGATAAACGAATCGCCAGTCTGCACAAATAAAGACGTTGTCACCGTTTATAGACTGTGTATTAACAATAGATAAGTCTATTTTAATGTAAAACTTGTTGAGGAGTACTAGAAACAAACATTTTGTGAGTGCAGAGACAAATTAGAATACTTTTTGACAGTTGTTTGACGTCTCATTACTTTTGACATTTGGTTGACAACTCTACAATTTTTGACAGTTGATTGACAGTGACAGCCCAATTTTTTTTTGACATTCATTCTCAAACACGTCTACCACAAAAAAGCTCTTAACCACTACTACTTACCAACTTTATTATTATTATGAGGATGCTGATGATGGTGCGGTTGCGGCTGCGGTTGCTGCTGCATCTGCGGGACCAATGCAGGGTGCGGCAGCTGCAGTAGTTTCGGTTCCAGTTTCGTCGCTGCGGCCACCGGTATCGGACCAGCATTTGTCATTGTCGTCATAGTAGCAGCAGGCATCATAAGCGTTGACATTGTTAGCATTTTGGCTTGCCCTCAATTTGCAAAAAAACTCTTACGTCCAGATATGAGTCTTTTCAAAAATCCATTTTTTTTTTTTCGATTGGCAAACGACTTTTTTTTAACACTGTTTTTTTTATGGTGGTGTTGAGTTAGATATATTTTTTGCTTTATATATATGCTTTTGGAATGTATATAACTACTGTTTTTTTAGAGATAGCTAAATCACATAGTTTTATACACTGACATTCTTTGTTATGTATTTATTTTTGTGTTTAACATCTAAACTATAGTAGATCTGTGGAAATTGAATATTCTTTTATAACTTAATTTTTTATATTTTTTTTTATTGAACTTGTTTGTAATATTCTTGCTAACCCGTTTAAATAATAAAAAAAATAACTCAAGAATACTATCTTTAAAAATTCCTTTGTCTATTAAATATTCTAAAATAATAAATAATTTTTTTGGGTTTACTCAAGGGGCAGGACAGATACTGGACTAGCTGCGGACATACAGATACTTTATTACACTGTCTGTTACACCCGTATCTATAAACAAATCAAAGTGATAACTTGAGTAAAAGTAATAAACTTTTAAATTGCTTTAAGTTAGAACTGTCAAAAGTTATAATTCTTAGATTTGGTTTCTTTGACAGTTCTTACTTCGTACAAAATTTTGTCTATTGCATAAAAATGGTTGCATAAGTAATTACTTAAACTCAAGTAATAACTTTAACTTGATTATAGATATAAGTGTAGAGTTCGGTGTTCACAGCCGGCCATCAAATACAACTTTAGTTTTAGTATATGCGAAACCTGAACACGTGTCTAGTATTTTTATGTAAAGAATCTATGTATAAAATTTCAAAACTGTATCATGAAAAATTACAAAGTTATAAGCTTGTTCTGTTAACTGGTTGTCCGCACAAAAACGTGGTCAGCATGCGGCGCCTCAAGCGTCGTCTTAAGCTCATTGATAATAATAATTTGGCAGTAGGTACCTAAATGATTGCGATAGGTACTGAATATCGCTCGGTGTCCAACTTGTAACTTTTTAAAATATTTTTGGGACAAAATACAAAATGGCTTAAAAATGATTAAAATCGATTCAGTTACTTATTATGAACAAACTATATTCAGGTTCGGCTTAGATTTATTATTTAATATCATACCGTCTAATCAAAGTCTTGCAGCGATAGAGGAAACTTGCAACTAAACAATTTGAGCTAAGTCGGCTTAGTTGTTGAATATTTAGCGTTAGTTGTGAACAGGTTAGCAGAATATTAGCGGTGGAACTAAGTACTATCTAGTGCTTGCAGGTTTGTGCGATTACTTGCAGAGTGTAGCTGGAGTGTATCAAGAATTAATTTCAACAATATCGTTTAATTATTTCTGATTAAAGACACGCCCTACTTATTTTCGATGATTCCCGATGTACATCAGTGGTGGCCAACGGAAATATTTAATAAAAGTTGTGTTGCTGTCCCCCAGTGGTGCCCAAGGTAAAAATATATAAAAGGTTGTGTCTCTGTCCACCATCTCGTAGACAGCGAGTTTTTTTTTTTAATTGTGTCGCTGTCCACCTCTGGTGGACAAGCGGTGGTGGACGTCGGTCATTATCGCTTATTTTCTACTTATTTTTACTCCCTTTTTTTTCTCTTTCCTTTTTTTTTTTTTTTTTTTTCTTTTTTTACTTATTCAATTAATTTTAGAGAGGATTGCTCCAAATGTTATGTAAATTAACTTAACGTAATCAGTACAAACTTAAACGGCGTTCAAGATTTATCGGTGCCAATTTGTCATTGCAATTACACTCTTATTCCTTCAATGCGGTGTAGATCTTATGCTGATCGCGTTCACGTCCTTTAGTGAACCTTGCCCTTAGTATGCGTCGGTTCTCATATATAAGGTCTATCTTTTCATACACGAAATATTTTAAGAGTAACTTCTATAAGTCGTAAAACGCCGTAGCAACGAAAAAAAAAAAATTATCTGAGTGTTTTTTTTTTTCGAAATTATTATAATTCTATAATTTTTTGAGACTTTTTGCATAAAACCTTTACTCCCATATTCTAACAATGACAGCAGGTAAATACGACGTAGTAAACTACCGTAATGGATGCTTAAAAATAAGGAAACAGTATTTATTTTGTGGGTCAAGTAATTTTTAAATTATTTATTTTTTATAAAAAAATATACTCAGAAAAAAAAAATCCCTTGAAATGGCTTTGTTATAACCGTTAGATGATTCTCTGAAAATATTTCGTGTATGAATAGTTAGACCTTAAATAGTCACTGCGCAACGATAGAATTAACACAAGAAGAAGCTGGCACACTTGAAATATAAGGAATTAGGAAGAATAGTGGGGTTCGTGTTCTTAGATTGAATGTTCTATAATAATACAGGTTGGAAGGTACACCGACGCTAAAACGGTTACCACGTATTCAGCACATCATTCTGAGACCCCATTTTTTTTTTTCGGATGGTAAATTGTCAAATGACCCCTCCCACTCTGGGCGGAGCGGAAGGGAGTGTCAGACTTGTACTGACTAAAACCCATCCATGTTCCTTCTTTGCCCTTTGTGTTCCAGGGCCACGGTATCTCTTTCGAACAGTCCCGCAGCCCTGGCAGGCATCGGTCCATGCGGACCCCTACTCGGTTGCTGACATCTCTCTGAACCCCCCTCACGTAGAAATTTTTCATCGTTAATTAAAAAAAAAAAAACAGCTGTACGATACATTTTGCCGGGTAGGTATTGCAGTTTTTTCAGAAACAGCTGTTTTTTTTTTAACCGACAAAAAATTTATTTGTGGATTCAGAATGGTGAACTGAACGTTGGTCCTGTACATGGTAACCGTTTTAACCTCGGTGTACGTTATACTAAAGTCTGCAAGCACCGTGATCCTGCAAGTACTAAAGACGTATTGTAATAAATTCGAATTGGTCGTTCAATTTATTGGCGTGGTATAAAAACTTTTGTTTTGAACAATTTTTATTTTTATACGCGTGTTTTCGAATGAATTGTGGCTTTTTTTCGTTAAGTAATGTTCATTTTTAATCAGGATTTATTACTAGATTTTTTCTAAGTTATGTGTTAAGAGTTAAGATACATATACACACAATGTGTCGGGTAAGTCAAAAAGATTTTCCTTTCCACCGCCAGAGCATAAACGCACGCGCGTGCCCTCCACGCCAAGCCACAATATCACCTACGATTTTGTCACATATTTGTGTCGTTTGGCGTACAGGGCACGCGCTTGCTTGACACGGATATGTGACAGTGGTGTTCAAAAGCATCTGTTAAACAGGTACCAATAATGATATTGATACTAATTAGGTGTGTGACAAGAAGGTTTGGAAAAATAACAATCGATTTCAATGCGTTTCGTCTTTCTACAATAACTTTCAACATGATTAAGAGGGAACAGAGCCTGCGAGGCAAGTAATTGCAGAAACTATTGCAGTCGCGCTACGTCAAGCCTGCCGCCGTAAAGTGCAATAGAGACAGCAACAGCACCACAAAAATTTAAACGAGATCGACGGTTCGTATTCTTCTTTTTTTTCTCATCCAAAACTGAGCCGATTCAATTATTTTTGACATTGAAATTTAAAAAAAAGAGTATGTCTAGGTTCCTATCAATTTATTTTATGTTAAAAAGTTTTTGAATTTGTCTGGTGGTCCGCTAACCACGACCGTAAAAATGGGGCATTTTTGTCATTTTTGCAGGGTCATATTTTTTTTAAATATTTTTTTATTTATTTATTTTTTTCTTCTCCATAGAGACCTACGCTTTGGAATGGGCAACTACATTCCTTTCCCAAGTTATAATGCCTTGTGACTGTGACTGTAGCTTCGCTTTGTTTTGTTTTTTTGACATTCAAAAGCGCCTGTAATGGTCGAATTGAAATAAATGATTTGAGTTTGAGTTTGAATTCGCAAGTCAAAGCTGATATCACTGAACACTATTACTATAACAGCGGTATTCTGTAAGTTTATTAAAAATAGGCGTCTACCACAAAATCCTTTTAGTACTCGCTCCCTGCTGAGGGCGCCGTAATGTTAGGTAATAAGAAAATAGTCGGCGGCTCAGAGTTAAGACTATGTCTTGGTGTATGTAGCTTTCTTGTTTCAGAAACTTTGTATAAAATACTAGCTTTTGCGGGACTTTGCTCTTGGAAATTATCCCACCAAAACCACAACTACAAGTCTTTTTCTTTTAGGATGGGATATCATCAAATGACCCCAATAAAGCATGTATGAATTTTAGGTTTTAGTTTTCTGGGTCTTGAGTTGAAAGATTCTAGATTTTAAAGTCACAAACAGAAATAGTTAGAACTACAGACATCACACCATTTTTTTTTCGGATGGGAAATCATCAAACCACTCTGGGCGGAGCGTAAGGGAGTGTCAGACTTGTACTGATTAAAACCCATCCATGTTCCTTCTTTGCCCTTTGTGTTCCAGGGCCACGGTATCTCTTTCGAACAGTCCCGCAGCCCTGGCAGGCATCGGACCTTGCGGACCCCTTTCTTTCTTGCTGACATCTTTTTTAAGCGCTTGTGGAACAAGAACGCGCCGTCGAGACGGCTACCTACTACCGTCTTAAACACAACATAACATCACGCCTGTAATCCCCGAAGGGTTAGGCAGAGGTGTACCTAATAGTACCCCCCCACATTTCGCCAGTTATGTTTAAGTCTCATATTGTAATAGAGGCGAGCTTATTGCCATCAACCGGGCGCTAATCCAGACTCCGTGGCTGTGACTGAGAAATTCCTGATGGTAAAACCCAAAAACAATTTGCCCGGCATCAGGCTGAAGCGGTCACGATCGCGAACACAACACCAACGAGGAAGTCGTCGTATACTCGTATTCGTCTCAGCAAACCGTTTCTTTAATACCCATATCATGGGAATGCATAAAAATAACTAGTCCGCCATCTTTGGGAGTCCGCCATATTGGATTTAGAATGACGTCACTTAGCTAACTATGCATAGTCATCCAAACTAAACATGTATGCAAAATTTCAGCTCAATCGGAAATTGAGAAGTGGGTCAAATTTAACTTATAAGATTTTTTTCATAGTTACAGGTGAAATAAAAATAAATCTTTTAATTCAGATTTATCCTACGATTACATCCATATTCGAGCATATGCGAGCTTACAAACTAGTGTAAGTAATAATTAATTGATTTTAAAACATACAATAAAAATAAATCATCGTAAAAACCTAAGCTAAGCTTAAGCTAATAAAAGCGTGTTAAAATGTTTGTACAAATACGCCTATAATAAGTCTATATATCATCCCACTGGTGGGACACAAGCTATCTCTCTATGAGAGTCACCACGCAGATACAGTCCAATTGGTAAATGTCACAAATCTTTGTTGTTTACCCGACTACGGCGAACCCAAAAGGAAGGGTTATGATTTCAGCAGTCTATGTATGTATGTATGTTTTTATTTACGTAAGTTCCTCAGTAGCGCCTAAACTATTCATCTGATTTTGATGAATAAGGTGTCAATCGATTCGTTATTATGGTCCGGGTAACATAGGCTACATTTTAACCGACTTCAACAATAGGAGGTTTCGATTTTACCTTGTAAACCCCGAATTTATTAGAGCGTGATTTTTCAGTATTCGGGTATTTTAGTTGTTGTATACCACACAAATTCTTGCTTGGATCTAGAGCATCTCAATTGCTTCATCATCATCATCTGCCTAGCCTTTTCCCAACTATGTTGGGGTCGGCTTCCAGTCTAACTGGATGCAGCTGAATACCAGTATTTTACATGGAGCGACTGCCTATCTGACCTCCACAACCCTAAGTGGGTTGTGGTGATCAGATAGGCAGTCGCTCCATTACTAGTACTTGGTAATACGATACCCCTTGGTATGACTGGCTGTCAGACTTTTTGGGCCACTGACTACCTAACGACTGTCAAAGATCTACAAATGACAGCAGGGACCAACGGCTTAACGTGCTTTCCGAGGCACGGAGGAAACTGCTTGGAACTTAAATTAAAAATCTCAATTGCTTCATGATACGAGAAAATGGTGATAAGGGAAACCCCTTCACCATTTTTCAGAGCAGCGTTGATAAAGCATTAAAATGTATGTGCAAATGAGTGAAGCTTGATTAAATTGTGACCCATTTTTAAAAATGATTACCCACGTATGTGGGGTATGACCTAGATTTTTAATTTAGTAACGTGTCATCGCTTCGAATAATTAAAAGCAACCCCAGAGGGTTTACATGATACTTATTGAAAGTTTGAAGTGTGGAGCTCTTGGCTAATTAATAAATGCCACACGGGTTCATCTTCAAGGTTAAGCCGCGCTTGCCAAGGTCGGTGTGAGGATGGGTGACCATAATTACACACCTAGTTTCGTCCATGCTTTGGAAAGCACTTTGAGCCGTTGGTCCTGGCTGTCATTTGCAGATCTTTGACAGTCGTTACAGGTAGTCAGTGGCCTGAAAGGCTGACAACCAGTCTTAGCAAGGGGTATCGTATTACCCAGTACTAACTGGGTTGTGGAGGTCAAAAAGACAGTCGCTCCATGTAAAATACTGGTATTCAGCTGCATCTGGTAAGACTGGAAGCCAATCATAGCATAGTTGGGAAAAGGCTAGACATATGTATCCTTGGACGCATGTATACTGGGTGTAACTTATCAGCTGTCCCATACATTTGGGTCGAGTAGGTATTGAAATTTAGTATGGGACAGATGCTAATTTTTTCGCATTTACGATATTGGACCCATGGAGGAAGTTTTTTAGTTTGATGGTCTGCAGCATATCCTTTCATATGACTATACCCTTTCTGTTACATCCTGTATGTACAATAATACAAGGTAGATATGAGTGGAAACGCCGGGAACGAACGCCCTCAAATAATATACACTGACCTTATTGGTTATATTTTTTAGAAAGGTCAGTCACGGAGTACTTGCAACCGGAGTACGTGTATGACCAGATGTATGAACATGGATGAAGCTAAAAGGGTCTATAGGGATGATAGTTTCTGTCTACCTCCATGGGAATTACGGATTTGCGGCTTCAGAATCACGTTCATCATAAAAACGAGTTGTACCCGCGCACTAAAGGGGTTCCGCACAAACTTGTAGGTATTTTGTTATTAAACTACATATTAAATGATTTCAGTTTTTTTTCCTATACATGTGCTGTAAGACATTGCTTCTTGCAAAATTTCATGATTCAACGGGAAGTACCTATAGGTTTTGATTCCTTTGTGAATGGTGTCATTATCATCTGCCTAGCCTTTTCCCAACTATGTTGAGGTTGGCTTCCATTTCCATTCGCAAAGGATGCATCTGAATACCAGCATTTTACATGGAGCGTCTGCATATTATGACCTCCACAAACCAGTTAGTACTAGGTAATACGATACCCCTTGGTAAGATTGGTTGTCAGACTTTTCGGTCTACGATCTACAAGTGACAGTCGGGGACCAACGGTTTAACGTGCTTTCCGAGGAACGGAAGAAACTCGGTATGTAAAATCGCAAAATGTGCGAAAATATGCTACATAAACGGTCATATCTTTTGATTGCGTTGAGTTACAAGTTTGGTTTTTGTACAATTAAAAGAGACCGTAAATTTAAATATTTGATGTAAATTTCAACTTGATACCTTTACGCGTTCCTGAGAAAAAGAGTTTTGACAGACAGACAGACTGATAACAAAGTGATCCTATAAGGGTTTCTTTTTTCTTCTGAGTTACGGAACCCTAAAAAGAAACTATACCTTCGTATCTTCCTCATTACTGTAATAACCACCAATTTGTCACATTTCCTTGACGCATGATTTTTGCCATGAGCTTCCGGGACACAACCGAGGGCAACCAAGGGTTGACAACTGACATACCTTCTAAAATATTTTATTTGTTTATGTACAGTCAAGCGCAAAAATATGTATGCATAACATTTATCGAATTACAGAAGTGATTTTAAACTATCTGTAAAGTAGAATGCCTCGTATGCGCAACTGCTGAGTATGAGGTCCTGGGTTCGATTCCCGGGTCGGGCAAAGTGTTATAGGAATTTTCCATCAGGAACTTTTCAATAGCATGCACAGAGTCTGGATTTGTGCCCGGTTGATGGCAATGGGCTCGCCCCCTACTACATGGGACTTAAACATAACTGGCGAAATAGGGTGTAGGTACTATCAGGTACACTTCAGCCAAATCCTTCGGGGATTACAGGCGTGATGTTATGTATGTTATACCGTTAAAAAAAGTTTAAGATCTCTGTCAACGACCACGATATACCAGGTACTTACTTAGGACATTATTTTGTCCCCGTAGTTTTTATTTTTCCGTCTTTCACGTGGACAAAGCCGCGGGTAAAAGCTAGTGAAACAATACAATTCAATTTAAAAATAAATATTGTGGTCGTCATATTTATAGATACCATTTTAACCAAAACTTTGAAAAAAATGTAGCGTTTGAATTCAGCTGAGTATTTACATATTTCTGCTCTCGACCGTACACCCCAAATAAATGTGAACAAATTAATTTAACTGACATCCCTGTCCTGGAATATGTAAGGTTGTCAAATATGAAACAACAAAATATTGCAGGGTTTTTGTGTTGTAATGCCATCTGCCAGGCCACTACTCACATGATCGACTGACACGCGTGTATTTTGTTTTTTTTTTTATGTCGACCTGAGGCTGGCTTCTACTTAACCGGACTATCCTGTAGGTGTCCTGAGTGTAAGACCTCCAGCCAGGGGCATAAAACTTATGACAGCGCGCTAAGGGCTTCCCTGTGGTGTACGAGCTTCGGCTTAGAGCGTCGCTGGGAAGGTCAGCAATGGGACAGGCTTGGATCTGAGTGAGATCATTATTTAGAGGCTGATTTAAAAGTACTGGCTCAGCATCGCGGCCTGGCTCGAGCATGGGTCGGGGAGGGGCGTGAACGGGGGCGCGATGGACCTCCAAAATTCTAAATTGCATAGTTAAAGTTATCCACGACTTAAGACTATATAGAAAACCCCAATATCATAGATTGGAAGATCCTCCTTTTTCTATGGTGGATGAAGAATTTTACACCCTGTTCTTCAAACCCAAACCTTCTTATAGTATGATTGGTAGTTCGTACATCTCTGCCTAACCTTTAAAGAATATAAGCGTTATGTTACGTTATCATTGTTCATAGTAATTTTGAGATAACGATGAGTCAATTTCATCCTTGAATCTGTCCTATTTGATCGAGCTGTCCCACTGATTGAACGATCTAGAATAGGTACTGTTCAGTAACGCCAGTGTACTGAAATAAATATCTACGTAAACCAGTAAATTGCTAGGTAGGGGAAATTCGCTATTGATTTCTAAATTCTCTGACGTTACCATGCCATTTTTAGCTAAGACTTTTTCCTTCAAATTCATCATCTTACTACCCTTGTCCCATTCTACTTGGGGTTGGCGCAACACGTTTTCTTCTTCCATTCTCCCCTGTCAGTCATCACGGCATCATTTACTCGTTTCTCTTTCATATCATTCCATTCCACAATCCATCCATCTTTTCTTTGGCCTTCCTCTCCCTCCATATCCATCAACATAAAATAAATGTTTTGTTTTTTCCTTTATAAATATTGATATATTATTCGTTGGCAATTTAAATCCAAAAACGTGAAAAATATTTTTTTGGAAAAACATCTTTAAAAAGCCATAAATAAAGATCAGTTTCCGCTACAACTTCAAATATTTTTATGACTTTTTAAACTGTCCCACTCAGTTAATTCTGAAGCCGATTTAATTTACACTACTATTAAAGTTGATAGTTGTTTAGGTGAAAACACTCATAACATCAATTTATTGGAAATTAAATTTCAATATAGAATTTTATTGCCGGTATTTAAAATAGTGATAATCAGTTAAGTAAACAATGAACTTATAAACTCTTGGCCACACAATTTTAAAACACGTGCTGCATTTTTTTTTCAAAACCTTTTGCAGGGATGAATAAACCGCTTGGGCGGAGCACCGCCGTGTCCTCGTAGCGGCGATTGGCGGCGGCGATCTCTCGCGTCCGGCCTTGGTTCAAGCCATGGTCCGGAGCGAGAGGGAATGGGAAGCTGTCACCTCCTTCTGCGAAGCAGTCATGCTAGTGAAGGAGGTGGCGGGACGTGAGAGGGAAAGAACCTCACGTCCCAGTCGCCGCGGGAGACGCCCTGGGCGTCGGGGGTCACGTGGTGGCTCCCGGCCACCGTAGGCGCGGGCCTGTGGACGGCGAGTTATGGGCCAGCTCGCCGTCCGGCCGTCTTATGACGACAGGCCGTGTCGACGGCGCGTTCGTGTTCCACGCGCGCCTCAAAGAGTTGTCAGCAAATAAGTAGGGGTCCGCAAGGGCCGATGCCTGCCAGGGCTGCGGGACTGTTCGAAAGAGATACCGTGGCCCTGGAACACAAAGGGCAAAGAAGGAACATGGATGGGTTTTAGTCAGTACAAGTCTGAAACTCCCTTCCGCTCCGCCCAGAGTGGGGGGGGTCATTTGATGATTTCCCATCCGGAAAAAAAAAAAAAAAAAAAAAAAAAAAAAGCGATGAATAAAAAGTTGAAAATACATATCTTACTACAAAAATAAATGCGAAAGTTTGTAAGGATGGATGAATGGATGTTCACCAGTCTTTCACGCTAAAAATACTGAACGGATTTGGATGAAATTTAGCACAGATACACAACCTGGATAAACACATCCAATACTTTTTATCCCGGTAGTACGATCCGGTGGGACAGTTACCGAACTACACGCGAGCGAAGTCGCTTGGAACAGTTAGTACGCTATAAGTGGATGTGATTTTCTTTGCTACAGGGTGGCATAGTCGTAAGTAAGTAAAACCTTGGAATAAAAAAAATCTGCTAAACCTTTTTATTCTTCGATTCCACGTCATTTAGAAAAAAGATCGGGGGTAAACTCTAAAAACACTGATTTACAAAAAAAGTTTGTAATATTTTAAAACTTCTTCTTCTCCAAATACAGAAGGTAGGCGATCAACTCCAAATATTAACCCTCATCCTTTAAATAATAGATCTCAATCACAGTACACTAAAAGTTTATGTGAGTTTGACAGAAAACAAAAACACTTAATGAAAACGGTAAGCCTTTTTTAATCTAAACGAAGCAATAAACCGGATTTTACGGCACGATAGCCTTTCTTACCACTTCAGGAAAAAAAGCTCCAAAATCGACGTAAAAACGCTACACAAAAGGCTTTATTGCAACATTTACTGAAATTGAGGGTAGCTAAAGAAATACACCTAAACCCTCTACGGCGTAGCATCGGCTACGGCGTAACCCTCTACGGCGTAGCATCCTGTACAGCCCCGTTAATGGAATCATGAAACTTCTAATTTGTAGATTCTATTGAATATAGACCATCAATTTTTTTTCATCTCACAAATATTCTATACTTTTATAATAATAGAATACATTTACGTTATATGCCTTTTAGGTAAATTGTAAAATTAGCGTAACGCCGAAATATAAGAGGGCTCTTAACAATTTCTTTCAATCATTACATCCGTAGTTTTTGTGCGTGTTACTTCGGTAGCTCATCGTTAAGTAGTAGATTGTAACGTCTCGGCCCAGAGTTACACTACGATGCGACTTGTGGAGCTACAGTAAACACGTAAAAAAAAAAGACGCACGCGCGTGTTGATGACGATAATTGTATCGCCCGAGGACGCGAACCAGGTTTAAGGCCCTCTACGCCGTGCCCTGACCTTTGAAGTCTCAAACCTAATTACACAGCGTGAATTTTTTAAATATTGGGACAAGTTAAATTAAAAGTCTGGCATTTTCGAGTTGCAGCCACGGAGCCTGGATTTGTGCTCGGTTGTTGGCAATGGGCTTGTCCCTTACATGAGACTTGAACACAACTAACAAAATGTGGGTGCACTACTTCTTTATCGTGTGGTTAGTGCCTAACCTGGTGTCAGAGTTTTTACGCGGCCCATGGGCCTCTGACTTGGCTTTACATGCCGTTAAGAAATATCTCTCAGGAATGCTGGTTTCCTCACGATGTTTTCCCTCACCGAAGTCTTGTAAGTGACAATTATACAATACGTACATAAATCCGAAAAATCAGAGGTGCGTGTCTTGGGTTCGAACTTGAGATGTATGACTTGACAGTCCGACGGTCACATCACTACTCTATCCCTACTGCTATACTAATAGTTACACCTCTGCCTAACTTTCGGCGATTACAGGCGTGTTGAAAAGTTAAATTAAAAGTGTTATACGGGGTGTGGTTTATAACTGTGACATACCGTGACGCGGGGTCGTGCTGTACTAGCAACCCCTTTTTATCGATCTGTTGAAGCCGACGCGTAGAGAGGCGTTTAGTTTCAGTTTTCATGCAAATATATGTAAACAAGTAGTAGGTTTTGCATGCGACTTTGTTCGTGGAGTAAACTATTGGGATGAAAAGTTAACTCATCATCTGCCTAGCCTTTTCCCTACTATGTTGGGTTCGGCTTCCAGTCTAACCGGATGCAGCTGAATACCAGTATTTTACATGGAGCGACTGCCTACCTGACCTCCACAACCCAGATAGTACTAGGTAATACGATACCCCTTGGTAAGACTGGTTGTTAGACTTTTTAGCCACTGACTAACTGTAACGATTGTCAAAGATCTACAAATGACAGCCGGGACCAACGGCTTAACGTGCTTTCCGAGGCACGGAGGAAACCCGGTATGTAATGGGTGGTCACCCATCCACAGACCAACCCAGTCGAGTACGGCTTAACCTAAAGATCGATCCGACCGGCTGTTATTATTTAGCCACGAGTTCTTGGGATCATTTATTTTTTTGGGATAACAATTTAACTATGTCCTTTAAAGCAGGTCCAGTTGAAAACCAGCGTCAGGTTCGTATGACAATCAGCGTCGGGCACTAGTTGTCCGACAATTTGCTGAAATGTGACTATTTGGCGCAGCCGTGAGGCACACAGTGTCACATTTCTTTTGTACAGTTATTTTCTTTTTAGTTTTTTTTTTTTTATTGTCGTGGCATATGCTTTATAATTGTATTTTTTTTTCTTCTTTCTTTACTCAGCTGATGGTCTACTTGCGTACCAGAAACTGTGATACATAATTTGTTTTAGTTTAGGATTTCGTCACAATAATATTGTACTTAGTCAATATTCTTTTTTAAATATTTTTAATTATTTATAAGTTGGCCTTTTTGACCTCAGTCACGCCTGATTCAATTCCTTGCTTCTTTATGATATTTTCAAATAAAGGAATTTATGTAGAATTATGTTTTTGAGCCGTTTGGGGCTGAAACAATAGGGCCATGGGGTCCGAGTGCCCAGATTGAATATGTAAACTGTGCATAATATGGTTGTATAATTAGAGATAGCAGTAAATGATGCCGTGACGTCTGACAGGGGGGAATGGAAGAAGAAAACGTGTTGCGCCGACCCCAAGTAGAATAGGACAAGTACAGAAAGATGATGATGATAATTATTGGTTATTAAAGCTGTTTTAAAGCATTTATAAATTAGAAAAGCAAGTTTTCATTGGTAAGTAAACGTGCGGTCGATCCGTGCATAAAAATATTAATAACTAGCACTTCGCCCGCGACTTAGTCCGCAAAAATTGTGATAGCTTGGCTAATATGCAAGATATAACTATAATTTATAGCCTATAACACCCACGTATAATGTATCTTTCTATCAATGAAAAAAAATTTTGAATTGGATCATTGGTTTCGGAGATTTCCCCCTACATACAAACTTACAAACAAATTTTACCTCTTTATAATATTACTATCGGCTCGTCCCAAGTTCGCACGGGTGAACATTTAAAAAAAAATGAATATAGCCTATGTTACTCGGAGATAATGTAGCATTCTAATAGTGAAAGAATTTTTGAAATCGGTCCAATAGTTTTTGAGTTTATTCGTTACAAATATACAAATCTATCCTTTTTATAATATTAGTGTAGATTATATTATGAATTACTTAGTAATGTTTCGTTAATCTAGTATTAGTTGTTGCTGTTGCTGACCGTTAGGCCCTGGGCTCTAAAAACCCAATAACACTTTGTCCCAACCAAGGAAATGAACCCAGAACCGACATACTATTTGATAGTACAACCTCTTACAATCCCTTTTTTTTTTTTTGATGGGAAATCATCAAATGACCCCCCCCACTCTGGGCGGAGCGGAAGGGAGTGTCAGACTTGTACTGACTAAAACCCATCCATGTTCCTTTTTTGCCCTTTGTGTTCCAGGGCCACGGTATCTCTTTCGAACAGTCCCGCAGCCCTGGCAGAGTCCCGCAGCCCTGGCAGGCCTCTTACAATCCCTTTTTTTTTTTTTTTTTTTTCCGGATGGGAAATCATCAAATGACCCCCCCCACTCTGGGCGGAGCGGAAGGGAGTGTCAGACTTGTACTGACTAAAACCCATCCATGTTCCTTCTTTGCCCTTTGTGTTCCAGGGCCACGGTATTTCTTTCGAACAGTCCCGCAGCCCTGGCAGGCATCGGTCCTTGCGGACCCCTACTTATTTGCTGACATCTCTTTGAGGCGCACGTGGAACACGAACGCGCCGTCGACACGGCCTGTCGTCATAAGACGGCCGGACGGCGAGCTGGCCCATAACTCGCCGTTCACAGGCCCGCGCCTACGGTGGCCGGGAGCCACCACGTGACCCCCGACGCCCAGGGCGTCTCCCGCGGCGACTGGGACGTGAGGTTCTTTCCCTCTCACGTCCCGCCACCTCCTTCACTAGCATGACTGCTTCGCAGAAGGAGGTGACGGCTTCCCATTCCCTCTCGCTCCGGACCATGGTTTGAACCAAGGCCGGACGCGAGAGATCGCCGCCGCCAATCGCCGCTACGAGGACACGGCGGTGCTCCGCCCAAGCGGGGCAGACCTCCACGGTGTGCTCCACCGTGTCCTCCGGACGATCCTCGCAGTGGAAACACCCGGGCGTTTCCTCCCGCCCGATTCGGTGCAGGAACCTCCCGAAACAACCGTGTCCGGTGAGGACCTGCGTGCCTCTTACAATCCCTTAGGTAGATATTTTAACCTACAACTTATTATTTTATTTTATTTATTTGGCTCACCAACATTTGAATACACTGCTTCAAACATATGAGATACATTCAATAGAGTCACAGACGAGTGTATCAACCTCTTACAGGTAAGCACATCATGCACTACTTATTTGTCGTTGAGTGCCTACTTAAAATCAGATGAGTACCTAACTACTCACCGCACACAACTATGGTTTTTAAATACATAATTTAAATTAAATTAAAATCAAATAAAATGAAAATGAAAATCACAATCAGTATCAGAATTAAAATCAAAATTAAAATCAAAATCAAAATTAAATTTATTGCTTAAGAAGTATCTAAAATCTTCGGGTAACCCAGCAATACCCACATTATAAATAATTAATGCTACAGATTGTAGATTTAACATATTATTATAACATAATTGAAAACAAACATGGCTCAAATCTGGCTGAGGGAGAGGCAACCCTTTTCGCAAATTGCCTGAAGGAAAATCATGTATTTATACCTAAATACATAATATATAATATGTATTATATGCTAGCTTTCGACCGTAGCTTTGTTCGTGTCGATATTGGAAATTATTCCATAGATAACACTAGAAACGGGATATTTACCATGTTTACTGATTGATTTGAGTTCCCGATATTTCGGCGCTGTTGCAAGCAACATGGTCACCGTTTTTAGTGTTAATAATAATGTTAATGACCAGGATAGTTTAAAATCTTATATTCCATAGATAATTCATCATTTTCTTGCCCTTATCTCAATTTATTTGGGGTCGGCGCAGCATGTCTTCTTCTATAGTAATATTACAAAGAGGTATTTGTTTGTAAGTTTTTATGTTGGCTGCATTGTTCTCACATAATGTACCATCGCAACATGAATGATGTAACCAAGGTTTTGTTAAAGTATTCTGATTTAAAAGAGTGTCCATGGAGTTTCTTGCCCGTTCTTCTCCATAGAGATCTACGTTAGGGAATAGGCAACTACAGTACTTTCACAGTTTTTGTGCCTTGTGACTGGGACTGTAGCTATATTTTACTGTTATCTTTGTTTCGACAATTCAAAAGTGCCTGTAACTGGCCTACTTGAAATAAATGCTTTGATTTTGATTTTGATTTTTATGTAGGGGGTAATCTCCGGAACTAATGATCCAATTCAAATTCTTGTTTCACTGCTTAAAAGCTACATCTTTTTCTTCTACAAATTTTATATTTTGTTAGCCCAGAACTTCGCCACTTCGTCGTCAGTGGCAGCGCAAAAGTCAATTGGGATACATGTTTTAGGGCTAAGAGGGCAGGATAGGAGATGGAGCATAGTTTGTGACACAGTCCCACAACCACACCCATCTGCTGTTACATTGAGATAACCCCACCGAATGAGGTTGGAGTTACATCTTCCCACTTGAGTCCGAAGACGGTTCAGGGACTTCCAGGTGGACCACGGAAGGTTAGACCCTGCAGGAAGATGCTCACTTGGTGGTAAGTAGTGAGTGGGAGGGTTGCAGCTATTTTCCCACAGCTTTCATCGGGCGTCGGCCGGGTCTCCTGATAGGGACGCTGCGGAAAGCTACATTATTCGTGAGTACTATAGGCTAAAAATTATTTTTATATCATGCATATTAGCCGAGCTATCACTCTTTTTGTGGACGAACTCACGGGTGAAGTGCTAGTCTTCCATACTTCTCTATTACTCGTCATCTCATTAGACACCTCCTTTTTAGCCATATGATTCTTCACACAGTTCTTTGGTCTTCCTCTATTCTTATAATTCCACAGATACTAATGTCACGGTAATGACTTCTACAGGGTGTAAAAGGACCCTTCACGAAGCCGTCAACCAAGCATTCTGTACATCAAACTAAGTAACTCTACGCAAAAAAATATTGCTGGGAAACGACTTTTTTTTGGTGGGTAAAATCCCGGTTTTACGGTAATGCACTCAAAACATTGTGCTTATGGATGCATTGAATAGTACAGGAGTATTTGAAAAAAAGTAATAACATTCAAACTTGTATTTTTTTTAAACATTGGAAAAAAATTCAACGTTGACCTTCAATATCTCCCTAACTAGGAGGTTCACTGATAATTATAGTCTAGTACTAAATGTACACGTGCCTCTCGGTATTTTTAAGGGTGTTTTACACCCTGTGTTCATATCATATCATATTTATTTCTGTAAATTGGTTTACAAAACTCTTTTACATGTCAACATGTTATGTTTTAAAACTAGATGGGGCCGGTGTTTCGTACCTGACTACTCTGAGAAGAAACATACGAAACAAAATCAGAGGTCACCGTCTCTTTTAAAGTCCAGGCATTGCTCAAGTCATATGAGGACCATGTAGATTAATGTCTGAGATGGTCTTTTGAAGAAATAACCACACAGATTTGAGTGGACCTGTCCAGACAGTGCAAGCATTTGTCAGTGATCGTGTAGCTCCACTCATAATCCAAGGAGCTCAACGAAACGTGTTGCCGGAATATAAGCATCTTATGTCCTTACTCAGGTCATGGTTTATCTAAGTGCTTAATTTCATCGAAATCTGCACAGCACAAATCAGTTACTAGCCTAATCTACAGAATGAATTTTTAAAGTGGGCGTGGATGACCAAATCCGAAACTATGAGGAATAGCGAAAAATACTCAAAGGAGTCTCGAGCCCGATTTTGATGAAATCTAAAACTGCATCATTAGATTTTTGAAAAATCAATATTCCTAGCCAGCAATCGAACCAGCAGTTTGCCGTATTTATTTCCCAGAATTTGATCCTTATTAACGTCATTAATAAGGATCAAATTTTAGTGAGACTTTCGGGCCACTGACTACCTAACGACTGTCAAAAATCTACAATTGACAGCCGAGACTAACGGCTTAACGTGTTTTCCGGGGCACGGAGGAAACTAGTTATGTAATGGGTGGTCACCCATTCACGGACCAAACAAGGCAAGTGCGGCTTAACCTGAAGGTCAACCCGAGCGGCTGTTATTATTTAGCTACGAGCTCGTCAGGCTGTCTCTCAATATATTGAGCTGCAGTCGGTAAGACTGGAAACCAACTCCGACACAGTTGGGAAAAAGGCAGGCAAATGATAATATTCGCCAAGGGTGAGATTCCGAGGGCAATCTTTTCAAATAAAATAAATTGTGTATGTAGAGCTAGCTTTAAATAAAGACCCGGCCAAGAGCGAGTCGGGCCTCACACAGTGAAGGGCTCCGTAGACGTGATTATTATTAACGCGTACACTATATTGATTTTATGGGTAGCAGTACTTATTATTGATTTATATTTCGTAGTATTTCTGAACGATTTTGTGGAAACCAAAGGTATCTCAGTCATTGTAACTAAAAATATCCTATATCTCGAAAATTATTGGGTGAAATAACAGTCATTTAAAAACAGCATCATCTTGCTCCACGCGTGATATACGGCGTGGAAGGTCCCCACCGACGCAAAAACTATTTGAGGGGTTCAGAATGATGTACTGAACACGTGGTAACCACCACGTGTTCAGTACATCATTCTGAACCCCTCAAATAGAAATTTTTTAAAAGAAAAATAGCTGTTTCATACATTTTGACCTTTTAAGTATTGCAGTATTTTAATACACAAACCATCCACCCGCATTCTCCAGTCATCCCGCGACCACGGCACTTGCAACAGCATCGAAATATCGGGAGCTCAAAATAATAAACAATCACGGAAGATATCCCGCAAGTATAAGTTTAGTTACGCGCGCGTTGGCGCAGTGGCTGAGCGATTGACTGCTGCGCTTCGTGTCGCGGGTTCGATTCCCGCACGGAACAAATATTTGTATGGCCTACAGGTAGTTGTTCCGGGTCTGGCTGTTTGTGTATGTGAGTTTAAATGTTTGTAAACGCACCCACGATACAGGAGAAATTCCTAGTGTGGGGCAACGTTTTTTTAAAAAAGAAAAAGAAAGAAAAGAAGCTGTAAACCGTGAAAGCTTAAAACAGTGTTTGTAATAAACAGCTGTTTTTTTTTATAACCGATGATAAACTTCTTTGTGGAGGTTCTAAATAGTGTACAGAATACGTGGTAACCGTTTTAGCGTCGGTGTCCTTCCAACTTGTATATTTTTTATTTATTTAAAGCTCTCTAATTAATTTTCTTATTATTGGCCAAAGAAATCAGGGCCGTACTAAAGCTCGTAGAAAACACCTGGATATGGGATGCACAGAACCGGGAAGTGTGGCAGAAAAAAGGGGACGCCTACACCCAGCAATAGGTGATACCGGACTGATATGATGGTGGTGATATTGATGGCGTGTGCCACAACAATTTCACATCACACAAACTACCTTTCATCCAATTTTCTTTTATCAAATCAGCTGTCTGACATCCTGACAGACGGTCATGACGAAATTATAAAACTTCCGTTTTTACCACTTTGCCACGGAACTCTAAAAACATGAAGCTTTTACTCTTTGAAACTGAAAGCCTTCTGACTATTTAGAGGCTAAATAAAGCACTATTTCTGTGACACAGACTGAAACGGAATGCCTAACTAAAGCATTTGAACATGAAACAGGTAGATTTTATAGATGTAAGCTTTTACACGAGCTTGAGTGGTGATTGTCGAGGTTTGTTTGTGAATCGGTGATCGTTTGTTATTAACTCTCGTATCTATGATCAAGTCCAAAAGTCTGACAACCAGTCTTACCAAGGGGTACCGTGGTACCCATTAGTAACTGGGTTGTGGTGGTCAGATAGGCAGTTGCTTCATGTAAAAGACTAATAATTAAGTTAGTCTGAAAGACTGACAACCAGTCTTACCAAGGGGTACCGTATTACCCAGTACTAACTGGGTTGTGGAGGTCAGATATGCAATCGCTTCATGTAAAATATTAATAATCAAGTTAGTCTGAAAGACTGACAACCAGTCTTACCAAGGGGTACCGTATTACCCAGTACTATCTGGGTTTTGGAGGTCAGATAGGCAGTTGCTCCATGTAAAATACTGGCATTCAGCAGCTGCATTCGGTTAGACTGGAAGCCGACCCCAATATAGTTGGGAGAAGGCTAGGCAGGCAGATGATGACAATAGGGCGTGAGCCTATTGCTATCCGGACCCAAATCCAAACTCCACGCTACCACCTACTGAGAAGTACACAAGTCATCATCATCTGTCTAGCCTTTTGCCAACTATGTTAGGGTCAGCTTCCATTCTAACCGGATACAGCTGAATACCAGTATTTTACATGGAACGACTGCCTATCTGATCTCCACAACCCAGTTAGTACTGGGTAATACGGTACCCCTTGTTAAGACTGAGAAGTACACAAGTACAATGAGTAATTGAAAAACAAAATGGCTGCCGCTGGTTTACTGTTCTATCAATGAATGGGCCTGCTTTTGACCTCGATTTGGACCGGTAGGGTAGTTCAACGTTTTCCACAATCACAAAAGTTTTTTTAAACTCTTAAAGCCTAGTTACGTAGCAATCGATATCGAACTTTTCCGTATTTCTTGTATACATTTTAAAAGGTTTACTAAAGGTGCCAGTGAAGGAAGCAGCTCGTGGCACCCAGTAGTGTCGATCTTTAGGTTAAGCCGCGCTTGCCTAGGTTGGTTCGTGGATGGGTGACCGCCTATTACATACCGAGTGCCCTCCGGGCTTCGGAAAGCACGTTGGTACCGGCTGTCATCAAGTACATCTTTGACAGTCGTTAGGTAGTCAGTGGCTCAAAAAGTCTGACAACCAGTCTTACCAAAGGGTATTGTATTACTCAGTACTAACTGGGTTGTGGAGGTCAGATAGGCAGTCACTCCATGTAAAATACTGGTATTTAACCTCATCTGGTTAGACTGGAAGCGTCGGCTTCCAGTCCCTACATAGTTGGGAAAAGGCTAGGTAGATAATGATAAAACGGATCCTTCACGGAGCCGTTAACCAAGCATTCTGTACATCAAACTGAGTAACTACGCAAAAATCATTGCTGGGAAACTACTTTTTTTTGAGGTAAAAAATCACGTTTTATATAAATGATGAACGTATGACTGTTGACTGTAGGACCAGATGTAGGAACGTGGACGAGGCGAAAGAAGTATACAATGTATGGATCTTAGTAGGTGACGTTCGGTAGTATATACCTACCCCCACGAGTAACAGGCGTGAGGTTATTCGAATCTTCATCATCATCATCATAAGTTTTACCACTTAATGAAGAAAGTTTTGTCTTCAAATTGTGATGACTGTGGAGTAATTGATGATGTTTTTCATATTCTGATGGAATGTGTCAGGAATGAAAATAGTAGAATTAATGTTGTTGGACGATGTAAAACATAAATAACGGGTGATTTTTTAAGAGGTATAGGATTTGATTTTCAAAAAAAAACACAAAAAATTAGAAAAATTTGATGAAATCTTTATTGGAATCGATAGAACGATCAATATAATTTAATGTTTGAAGATGATTTCATGCAAATGCTGGCCGCGGCTCCGGTTTAGATGGCCCATTCGCAAGGCCCAATTTCGGCACACTCTCTCCAACATATCAGCCGGTATATCACGAATAAATGCTTCAATATTGGCTCCCAGTGCGTCAATCGTTGCTGGTTTATCCCTGTAGACATGAACCTTAACATGGCCCCACAAGAAATAGTCCAAAGGCGTTAGATCACACGATCTAGGCGGCCAATTGACGGGCCCAAAACGTGAGATAAACTGTTCACCGAAGGCGGTTTATTTTTTTTTGCCCAAAATGGAAGAATTGGACATGCCTGACATGTGGTTTCAACAAGACGGTGCCACATGCCACACGGCACGCGAAACAATGGCCCAATTGAGAGCCGCCTTCGGTGAACAGTTTATCTCACGTTTTGGGCCCGTCAATTGGCCGCCTAGATCGTGTGATCTAACGCCTTTGGACTATTTCCTGGGGGGCCATGTTAAGGCTCATGTCTACAGGGATAAACCAGCAACGATTGACGCACTGGGAGCCAATATTGAAGCATTTATTCGTGATATACCGGCTGATATGTTGGAGAGAGTGTGCCGAAATTGGGCCTTGCGAATGGGCCATCTAAACCGGAGCCGAGGCCAGCATTTGCATGAAATCATCTTCAAACATTAAATTATATTGATCGTTCTATCGATTCCAATAAAGATTTCATCAAATTTTTCAAATTTTTTGTGTTTTTTTTTTAAATCAAATCCTATACCTCTTAAAAAATAACTCGTTATAATATTACCATTTGTAATACCATCCTTGCTTTTCCAGTGTCCGAGAAAGCAAAAGAATTGTATTGAACTAGTAATAAGTAGATCGTAAGTTATTGTGAAATAGCTCGTAAGTAATCTGTTTTCCTGCACTGGACGATGTGGTTGCTAAGCGACAAAGGCTAATCAAATTTAAAAAAAAAAATACGTTTTTCTGTCCTTATCCCAATTTATTTGGGTTCAGTGCAGTACATCTTCTATATTACGAGTCTAAAATCTAATTAGAGACATCAGTTAAAAAATCTGTAACTACGTTTTACTGTTAATCTGCATAAGTTAATAATAGGTCTTTAACTATGAAATTGCTGTTGTTTTTCTCACATTTTGTTCCGTTTGTGTGTGAGAGCCGCTCGGATAGATCTTTAGGTTCAGCCGTGCTTGCCTAGGGCGGTCTGTGGATGGGTGACCACCCAAAACATACCGAGTTTCCTCCGTGCCTCGGAAAACACGTTAAGCCGTTGGTCCCAGCTGTCATTTGTAGATCTTTGACAGTCGTTAGGTAGTCAGTGGCTCAAAAAGTCTGACAACCAGTCTTACCACGGAGTATTGTATTACCTAGTACTGGGTTGTGGAGGTCATATATCAGTCGCTCCATGTAAAATACTGGTATTTGGCTGCATCCGGTTAGACTGGAAGCCGACCCCAACATAGTTGAGAAAAGGCTAGGCAGATGATGATGATCATTTTGTTCTATTTGTAACTTTGACGTATAGTTATATTTTTTCCTAATTCCATTTTTATTGGATTAATTGTTAAATAACGTTCCTTTTAGAGTTGACAATAGTAGTTGAATATTACCTCACTTTTCACGAAATCGTTTATACAAATCGGCAATTTCATACTTTAACCCCTAATATTTTCTTACATAAGAGCAATATGTAATGTTGTTGTTGTTGTTGTTGTATGTAATGTTTATTTACATTAATTTAAATTTTGATATATATTTATAGTATTTGATATATATTTATAGTATTTTATATATCCTTGTAGTTAATCTTATTATTATTTAAAATTATTTTCAGATTTACACCTACCACTGCTTGTCTTTGCATCACCCAAAGGTTGACTGGTAGAAAATGCCTATGGCATTAAGTCCGCCTCTGTACTTATGTGCTTGAAGTGTTAAATAAATAAATAAATAAATAAATATAGCCGAACATAGCCCGATATGGCCCAACACAGCTTGTTTATTGTGCCATAGAGTTTCACTCTCAACCCGACAAAATATTCATTACTAAATTCACACTAGGGTTGCGACACTCACTTGGAAGGAAGTAAGTTATCGATAGAATTAAATTTTAATGTTTGATTATATTATAGGTATTTGTGTTCATCCGGGAAGTAGTTATCTCTGTCATTATGGCATAATATCACACCTGTTTCGCCCGAAGGGGTAGGCTGAAATGGTTTAGTACACTCATATTTTGATGGTTATGTTTAAATTCCATGTTATAAGCGCCACTAATCGGACGCAAATCCTAATGGTAAAACACAATAACACTTAACGTGAAGAGGGTTTGATCCAGGATATTGCGATTAGCAATCGAACTTGCGACCATAAGGCCTTTGAAATAGATGTTTATTTTAAAGCTGTGACATAACCTGCATGGAAATGGTTTTTTGACAAATGATTCCAATAAGGCCCGTCGCCCATACGATCAAGAGTCGAGGTGCAGGCGCGGAAGTGCCCCAGAGTGTGACGTTATTTCGTTTCGTAGCCCGTGGGTCGACTCCACTTAGATACCACGACTCGACCGTGTCGCAACTCCGCCTCGACTTACTAGTGAGCGACGCGCCTAAAAATCTGTGTTTTGTACGTACTTTTCATAATAAAATTAACTGAATATGGTGATATAAAAAAATGGTGAGTTGGGCAGGACTGGTGACTAGCAAGGAGGGGTGATGGCAGGTGGACTAAAGATGTGACCGAGTGGCGTTCTGGGACTGGTAAGAATAATGCTCGTCATCCTACAGCGAGATGAGTAGATGACATTGTTGCCATCACGGGTATATCTTGGGTACTAACTAGTACGTGGAGATTTGTACAAGCAAAGACAGGTAATTAGCAGTAGTGGGTGATGCCATGTTTCTTCTGCCAAATAATATTATTGAATCCTAGTTTACATATTTACTGGAATCTACAATTACAGTACCCGGACATAACTGCGAAAGAGAACGTCACTCAGTGACATAGAAAAAGCAGGACTTTTTTGCTAAACACAACTTGATGATTAAACACCTGGGTACTAAACCTGATGATAGGCAGTAAACTTTGCTTATTACAGCTGCAATACCTCTTCAGTCACGTCTAACTGAAACGTGCTTTATCACTTATGGCATTTCATCAGTCTGTTAGAGACGAAATTAAAAAGTCTCATATAGGCCTGTAATGACACAAGGTAGAAAAAGGTGCTTGCCTTTTATTTTAGAACTTTTTCCTGCGGCTTCGCTTCCGTTATGGTCTGAAATTATCATACGGGAACGTTTTAAATATAGCCTATGACACTCGGGAATAATGTAGCTTTCCATTTGTAAAAGATTTTTTGGAATCGGTTCAGTAGTTCTGAAGATTACCCCCTACATACAAACTTACAAACAAATTACCTCTTTATAATATTATATGTATAAAGGGTGTGAAAAGAGCCGAAGCCGAAAGGAACTTGTTCTTTCCGTTATTGCGATAATTTTCTTGTTCTAGACCATACCTGGGAACCTTTTAGTTACGGAGATATTCCCCAATATCTCCGTAACTAAAAAGTTCCCAGGTCCAACTTTTTCATAAGTTTAAAAAAAAAACATGTTTTTAATGTACTATTTTTACTTTAAACACCTCCACGACCCCCGAACTATTCAAAGCATACATCAGCTAAATGTTTTGAGTGCGTTGCATTGAGTCCTACTATAAAACGTGAGTTTTCATCCCCAAAAAAAAGTCGTTTCCTAGCAATAACCTTTGCGTAGAGTTACTTAGTTTGATGTACAGAATGTTTGTTTGACGGCTTCATGCCGAATTCGAAGTCGAATTTTTCAAACTTTTTTTAACTTTTTGTTATTTTTTTTTTTTTGTTTGAAAATTCGACTTCTCGACAACGTAAAAAACGCAATGAGTATTTTGTCAAATTGAAGAGCATAGCGGTTATGACATTTTACACAATTACTCCGCTGATTTACTTATTTTCCGGTTTGCTCTTAAACCACGTAAGTTCTAATTGGTCTAGCAGATAGTGCCTATTCAAGAACTACGAATATATACCAGAAATCGAATAGCGAGCACTGCGGGTAATATGGAGCAACATAGAAGACCGCTATATCCGCCAGTGGACTCCAATATACCGAATTGATTGAAACATAATATTGACAAAAAATATCCTACCTTTTTGCCAATATTATCTTCGATCCTTTCAACGCGACCCGTGGGAAGGTATGTTTTTTATAATTAAATGTATATTTTCTGTTAGGGAAAACATTTCGTCGTAGCAGCTGTCAATTTTGACATGAAAGATTGCTTTCAATGGGAAGTGAGTGACATTTGGTATATGGCACGTATTCAGTA
Source organism: Noctua janthina (assembly GCA_963576755.1). Classification (NCBI taxonomy): domain Eukaryota; kingdom Metazoa; phylum Arthropoda; class Insecta; order Lepidoptera; family Noctuidae; genus Noctua; species Noctua janthina. The sequence goes on from OY755077.1 coordinate 1,378,512, forward strand.
CATCATTCTGAGCCCCCCCTCATAAATTTTTCATCAGTTATTAAAAAAAAAAAAATCAGCTGTTTCCTACAAAAGTGCAATACCTACACGGTCAAAATGTATAGAACAGCTAATTTTTTTTTTTAAATAAAATGAATATGCGGTGGGGGGGGGGGGGGAGATGATGTAAATGTGTACGTGGTATCCGTTTTCGCTTCGGTGTCCCCTCCACCCCGTATACGGCACTTTTAACAATAACACATATTTTTTTAAATTTTTGTCTGTCTGTCGGTTCGTTTGTGTGTTTGTTCCGTCTAATATCTGAAACAGCTGGGCTGAGTTTGACGGGACTTTTACTGGCAGATAGCTGATGTTTTACGGTCTAACATAGGCTTCTTTTATTTTAGAAAAATAATTAGGGTTCCGTGTAAAAAAATAAAATCCTTGAAATTGGTAGGTAACAAAATCTAGATCAAATGGGGAAGCCATATTTTTATATAATAATGTTATAATTTCATGCAAACGAAAGTCGTAGGCAACGGCTAGTTACAAATAAAAAAATAAAATATGCTTTTGAACGCTAAACTTTAGAATGAAATTGTTGATTCTAGAACTCTAGTTAGCCTAGACGTAGTTTCGTATGCATTCAAATGAAAGAGACATTTCAGAGTTACTCTTTGAAAATGATATACAATATTTAGAGTACATTATAAAATAGCTCGAGGCTAAATAATAACAGCCGCTCGGATCGATCTTAAGCCGTGCTTGCCTAGGTTGGTCTGCGGATGGGTGCCGTTGGTCCCGGGTGTCATTTGTAGATATTTGACAGTCGTTAGGTAGTCAGTGGCCCAAAAAGTCTAATATCCAGTCTTAGTACTGGGTTATACGATACCCAGTACTAACTGGGTTGTGGAGGCCAGATAGGCAGTCGGTCCATGTAAAATACTGGTATTCAGCTGCATCTGGTTAGACTAGAAGCCGATCCCAATATAGTTGGGAAAAGGCTAGGCAGATGAGAGTATATTATAAAATAAACTTTTGTAATGACAACGTATAATAATATCCCACAATAAGTCCGAAGTATCAAATACACGGTGGAAGAGACACCGTCGCGAAAACGGTTACTACATTTTAAGTACATCATTCTGAGCCAAATATGAATTTTTCATCGGTTATTTAAAAAAAACTCAGCTATTCCATACATTTTGACTGTGTAGGTATCGCACTTTTGTAGGAAACAGCTGTTTTTTTTTAAAACTGATGAAAAATTTCTATGTGGCTCAGAAAGCGTGGTAACCGTTTTCGCGTCGGTGTCCCTTGCACCCCAGATAAGTCCATCAAACATATTAAAAAACCCAGACGCTTTTATAACTCCCTAAAAAATAATTAACCTAAATAAGTTAACCACTCAAACAAAAGTTAACCCATTATTATCGATATCGATGTTACCCTTGTCCCATCCCTACTTGTTCTAATTAGTGACGTGACGGGTTGGTGGTAATGAAATTTTGAACACTGGCAACCCGAGGGACATCGCCCGAAGTTTGCTCGTGAAATGTTGTGTTTATTGATGTTTATATGGTGTTTTCTTTTTGGTATTTATGATGTTATAAGGGGTGTCTGTGAAAATGGATGGGTTTATAATGACGGCTAATAAAGATGTGAGGAATAAGATGAATTATGGTGGGACGGCGCCTAATTAAAATAACATAACATCACACCTGTAATCCCCAAACGGTTAGGCAGAGGTCCACCTAATAGTATACTCTCATTTCACCAGTTATGTTAAAGTCCCATGTAATAGGGGGCGAGCCTATTGACATCAACGGGAACAAATCGAGACTCCGTGGCTGCTACTGAGATTTTCCTGATGGAAAAACCCAATAACAATTTGCCCGACCCGGGAACCTCATGCTTTGCGACGAATTTTTTTAATTGCGATAAAGAATTTATACTGCAGATTCTTCTTTCTTTATCGTATGGTTAATGCCTAACCTGGTGTCAGAGTATTTATGCCACTCATGGGCCTCTGACTTGGCTTTACATGCCGTCAAGAAATATCTCTCAGGCATGCTGGTTTCCTCACGATGTTTTCCGTCACCGAAGCAAGTGACGATTATACAATACGTACATAAATCCGAGAAATCAAAGGTCTTGGGTTCGAACTCGAGACCTATGACTTGGCAGATGATATCGATGAATTAACCTTTTGAACGCCAGAGCATAAACGCAATCGCGTGCCCTCCACGCCAAGTCACAATTTCACCGACTATTTTGCCACATATTTGTGTCGTTTGACGCGTTTTCTTGTCACGTATATGGGACACTGGCGTTCAATAGGTAATTATTCATAGACTTTGAAACACAACACCTAAAAGTAGTTTGAATAAATGTTTGGTGGAACTTAGCATAAAGTTTTTGGAGAAAATCTTGAGCTTAATGACTTAAGTTTTGTTTTAAAGCAAATCCCCGTTTAGTTATAGTTTTTAAATAAACATAAACCTTGATCCTTGTTCCCTCTCGAGACTGGGCAGCAATCTGCAACAAAAAATAAAGTAATATAGTATTTAATGTAGATAGAAAGAAAGAAAGAAAAAAATATTTATTTGTCGCAAGGACTTGACGTGCAGATACAGTCATTGGATGGAACTCGTGGCTAAATAATAAAAGCCGCTCTGATCAACCATCAGGCTTACCTAGCTTAGCCTGTGGGTGGGTGACCACCCATTACATACCGAGTTTCAAGGTCAAAAAGGTTACAAGTTGGACACCGAGCGACACTAAGTACCTATGGCAATCATTTAGGTACCTACTGCCAAATTATTATTATCAATGAGCACAAGACAACACTGGAGGCGCGCGCGGCGGTTCCGCGTGTTGGCCACGTTGTTGTGCGAACAACCAGGTAACAGAACAAGCTTATAACTTTGTGATTTTTCATGATACAGTTTTGAAATTTTGTACATAGATTCTGTACATAAAATACAAGATTTCAGGTTTCGCATATAGTAAAACTAATGTTGTATTTTGTAACAAGGTCAATCTACGTGTCCAAATCTGTTGAGCAGTAAAGGTTATAAAAGGTAACTGAAATATATTATTTGAAGTAATATATTTTGCCCGCAGCTTTTACTAGGTCTAAATTATCTATTTTGAGCATTTGGTCCAAGATCCCAGAGCCGCAAGAATTTTTCCCGTGTTTTAAAGTGTCTGGCAGAAATTTACGTCGACGGGAAGCATCTGGCAGTATTAATAATATTTTTTTAACAATCTTCATGCATTTAAAAAATCAGCCCTCAGAGACAAGTTAGTTTTATTTTTACGCAGCATTAGCACCTGATATTTTAAAATTGGCTATCGGCACAAGTTAGAAGGTATGCAAACGCTCACAGTACATACTAGTAACACTACTCGATGCCACACAATTTGTTATTAAAAAAAATTAGTAATATGGATTTGTCTGGCTTTCTGGGGACTACGGTTTCCTTTTTAGTTTCTTTTTATTAGTTTAAAGTCCTCCATGTACTAAAATAAATAAATAAATTAATAACTAGCGACCCAGGGATCTTGCTTTACTTGATTTCACTGCGTGTCGGCTACTTCATTATCAAGTCCAATTTTCCTCAAAAACAAAAAGTTTTATGGAACGAATATTATTACAGCAGTAGATTCAAGACAGCTATTAATGTAACGTCGAAGTTAAAACCGCAACAATAACATCCAACAAAACTCCTAGCTACACGAAATTTCAGGTATAAACACAAACAGGTATCCATTCGATCACAACCAACTAAATAAGGGTAGAATCTTTTTAACAAGGTATATCGGGTGTCCGAGAATAGGAGCTCCCACCCTACTTTCAGGGACCGCTCACATAAATTTCTTTAGGGTGGAGGCCCCAACTCTCGACCTCAGTTTGCAATTATGAAAGGGATTAGTTTGAAGTTTGGCTGCCGTCAAATTTTGAGGTGGACATAGTTTGATGAAAGAATGTTTTAATGTTTTTGGTGTTGTGTTTAACTTACGTAGTTCTGTTTCAAAGACTAGTTGGGGACCTTTGGTTTGTTTGCATGTGAAGTTTAAACCCCTGGTTCGGGCTAAAATTTCTTCTGATTCTGTTTTAGTCAGACACACAATCATTCAAATCAAATTATTTATTTGCTAGGATATTGTACGTAAGGGGCTACAGTAAAATTATTTCAGCATATCCTGCTATGACATGGCGTGCAAATGTATTCACAATAAGCGATGTCAATTAATCTAACTTACAAATTACAGATTCTATTGATATACAATATCTTTAATAACATAGACATAATAATATATAACATATCACAATCGCATAATATACAATGCGTCCGGTCATGAACTAGCGATATTCTAGATATTTATAAAACAACAATTTGATGATCACATTATCGTAACTTTAAGGAAAAATATATTAAACTCCCGAACAGATATTAAAAAAAAATATACAAATATATATTTGAAATTTATTTACATTATATACAGACTACAAATAGAACTAAATTAATGATAAAAATAAAACTAAAAGTAAGAAAATATAAACATCTAAACAACGACGACAATAGGACACTTAGGCGTCAAAGTACTCCTCCGCATCGCTGTCATCTGGAAGAAGACTGGCAGCATTGCCACGCTGAATGGCAATGCTAATTCTTTGGTCAAAGAAAGAGCCAGCCCTCTGGTCACGCGAAGTGTCGACCAGTCGGCGAGAGATTTCCTTAAAAAGGAGACGCGCACTCGGGCCCCATGACCCGAGCGTTTCGACCCCAAACGGCTCAAAACTGTAGTTACCGTATAAACGTTTCACATTAAAAACTTGTAAAAATTGTGAAAAAAGTTTGGAACTCGACCCCCAATATCTCCGTAACTAGAAGGTTCCCAGGTATGGGCCAAAACAAAAAAAATATCGCAATGACGGGGTGAACAAGTGCCTTTCGGCTTCGGTAAGGGTATTTTCACACCCTTTATGTATGTTGGTAAGTACTTCACCGGACGAGGTCCTTTGCAAAGAGCTCTAAGAGCTACTCTATAAACAGTTCTTCAGAATCGCTCATAGGTCGCAACCTATGAGCCATTTCGACCCCAAACTTTTTGAAACTAGGATTAATTCTCTTTCCATATAAGTTGTCCCACCTGTGGGAGTAAGTGTTATGTCTTTATTTATTTACTAGCTGTTGCCAGCGACCTTCGTCTGCGTGAAATTAGCGGTGTGAAATGTACTTTATGACCTACCCCCGTAGCATGACCACCGTAGACAAGGATTTCTTTGACGGAAGAATCGACAAAATGTCAGATTGCGTCGACACAATGATATATTTTTTTGCACTATCTGTCATTTTGTCGATTCTTCCGGCAAAGAAATCCTTGTCTACGGTGGTCATGCTACGGGGGCTGTTCTCATACCTACCAATACTGATGACAAATCGAGAACATCAAAATTAAATAAAAATTCATTTGTTTTTTTTTATGATGACGAATCGGGACTTCTTGTACGGAAAAAGATTGGTGACCAATCGGAACAGTGACGAGTTGGGCATAAGCCTAAAATATACATAAAAAAATTCATAAAAATCGGTCGAGCCGTTTCGCAGGAGTGCGATCACAAACACCGTGACACGAGATTTTTATATTTAAGATTTCGGATTCCCAACGCGTTACGTTACCTCACCATTGTCTAGTTGATTTGGTGGTCACAAACGTAACTCCTGAGCATGAGGTCCTGGGTTAGATTCCCAGGTCGGTCAAATTGTTATTGGGTTTTCCCATCAGGAATTTCTCAGTAGCAGCCACGGAGTATTGATTTATACACGGTTGATGGCAATAGGCTCACCCCTATTACAAGGGATTTAAACATAACTGGTGAAATGTAGGTGTACTATTAGGTACACCTCTGCCCAACCCTTCGGGGTTTGCAGGCGTGATGATCTATGCAACCGAAAAGTAATTGACAAAGAAACATGAAACGGTAGTCTATTTGTCTTTATAGAAATAGAAATAATATTTATTTGCGTAAAACACCATGTGTTTAAAGATATTAAAGACATTACAGAATATACATATTTTGCTTATACAACATTATTTTTAGTATATGCAAACCAGAATATAGTTTGTTCAGAATAAGTAACTGAATTGATTCCAATCATTTTTAAACCATGTTATATTTTTTCCCAAAAATATTTAAAAAAGTTAAAAGTTGAACACCGAGCGACATTAAGTACCTATCGCAATCATTTAGGTTACTGCCAAATTATTATTATCAATGAGATCAAGACGACGCTGGAGGCACGCACGCGGGCGCGCCGTTTGTCGACCACGTTTTTGTGTGGACAGCCAGGTAACAGAACAAGCTTATAACTTTGTGATTTTTCATGAGACAGTTTTGAAATTTTGTACATAGATTCTTTACATAATTGTATATCATAGCATGCAAATATTATAGGTTATGTTAAACAATGTTTCCCGTCAATAAATTCTTTTATGCTATAAAAATTATTAGCCACTGTTTTAAGCTTTCACGGTTTACAACTAAACTTATACTGTCACTTACGGGATATCTTCCGTGATTGTTCATTATTTTGAGCTCCCGATATTTCGATGCTGTTGCAAGCGCCCTGATCGCGGGTTGACTGGAGAATGCGGGTGTAATCACGAAAGATATCCCGTAAGTGACAGTATTAGTTTAAATTTATTAGTTTTTAACCATAAATGTAGTTTTGTTTTAAACAATCTCATATCTAAAGTTTTTAAATCATTTGGAATTTAATTAAACAATGTGTCCGGTCTTGGACTAGCAATACTTTAGGTATTTATACAACAACTATTCTATTACACAAATTTGTTAATTTGCAAACAATATGTTGTCAAAAAATTGTTGAAAAATGCATATTTTTTATATTTTTCTGGAGTTTAATTTCATTTTTCCTAAACTTACGATAACGTGAACCCATTAAACGATAGAAAATATCTTTTCCCCCCTATTTTTATCTCAGTAAGACCAAAACTTTAATAGACGATTTTTTTGTTTGAAAAAACAAAATGGCTGCCAAATATCAGGGAAGTGGATAGGACCCAAGTGTCCAGTGTGTAGTGTATTTGTGTTTTAAAATTGTTCTTTTATAAATACCTAGAATATCGCTAGTTCATGACCGGACACATTGTATATACGAACATACACTTTATCCTTAACACCAGGATTACGAATCATTGACCTTTCCGAAAAAGGTTCATCTCATATAATATGATTGTTATTTCACCGGCATTTTTCATACAGAAACGCTAAGAGACTAGAAATAAGTTGGTAAGTTGGTTGGTAGTTCTCCTAAATTTTTTTTCATCTCAAAAAAACTAAATATTCCCTCAAAAAAGCGTAACTTCTAATTATTAAATAATAATGTGAAATATCTAACACACCCAGCGAAATTCTCAGTTGAATTTATGACGTTCAACGTCCCTTTCTAACACGTTTGCTCTTATAGTGTTCGACCGTAATGCTGTCTCTTTCTGCTCACGCATGCGCTGTACGAATTTCTTTGTTCCTGCCGGCATGTAGATGTATATTTTGTATGTATGTGTGACTGTAATGAGTTTGCAGTGCGGGGATAATGTTTTAAAAACGTATCTTTGGTTTTTATAATTATTTCTGTTTGTAATGACAAATGTATGCACTGTGTGAAGGATGATGTGGCTAGAAAGGAGGTGACTGCTGAGATGACGAGTAATAGAGAAGTATGGAAGAAGAAGACTTGCTGCGCCGACCACAAATGAATTGAGATAAGGGCTGAAGAATGAAGATTTTGGTGATGTAATGGAAACGTTGTGTTCAATCACGGAAGATATCCCGTAAGTGGCAGTACGTTTAGTTGTAAACCGTGAAAGCTTAAAACAGTCGTTGTATTCTCTTGCTAAATTGATTTTAAGATTTTAAACTATTACGGTTATTAATATTATCATTAAATATACCGTTTCTAGTGTTAATGATAATATTAAATTGATTTTATTAATGCAATTTGGTAGGTTTTTATTCTGATGTTAAAAATTATGGTACTAGTTTTGAAATCATTACATTCTATCATACCAAGCTATCATTTGAACGAAGTAGAATGAGAGATTTAAATTTTAATGTACACAGATACATGACATATGTACATAGCCTCACATTTTGTTTCTATGGAGGTAGGCAGACACACAGAACGCTACGCGCTACGGTTCTAACATACTCGTTTAGCCTTTTGCCAACTATGTAGAGGGTCAGCTTCCAGTCTAACCGGATGCAGCTGAATACCAGTATTTTATTTAGACCTATTGTTTGGACTTTCGGGCCACTGACTACCTGTAACGACTGTCAAGGATCTACTAATAACAGCCGGGACCAACGGCTTAACGTGCTTTTCGAGGCACGGAGGAAACTCGGTATGTAATGGGTGGTCACTCATCCGCGTACCAACCTAGGCAAGCGCGGCTTAACCTGAATATTGACCCGAGAGGCTATTATTATTTAGCCATGAGCTACTCCTTTTTTTTTTTTTTTGGATGGGATATCATCAAATGACCCCCCCCCCCCACTCTGGGCGGAGCGGAAGGGAGTGTCAGACTTGTACTGACTAAAACCCATCCATGTTCCTTCTTTGCCCTTTGTTTTCCAGGGCCACGGTATCTCTTTCGAACAGTCCCGCAGCCCTGGCAGGCATCGGCCCATACGGACCCCTACGTGGTTGCTGACATCTCTTTGAGGCGCGCGTGGAACACGAACGCGCCGTCGACACGGCCTGTCGTCATAAGACGGCCGGACGGCGAGCTAGCCTATAACTCGCCGACCACAGGCCCGCGATGAGCTACTCCTTGGTGGAAAATATAATCCTACTAAAAATATCTTTACAGTATAAAACAAAGTCGCTCCCGCTGTCTGTACGATTAGATCTTTTAAACTACGCAACGGATTTTAATGCAGTTTTCAGTAATAAATAGAGTGATTCAAGAGGAAGGTTTATATGTATATAAGGCCTAACTGTTCATACACATATTTTCAGGGAATCATCTAACGGCTATAACAAAGCCATTTCAAGGGATTTTTTTTTATCTGAGTATATTTTTTTATAAAAATAAATAATTTAAAATTACTTGACCCACAAAATAAATACTGGCTCCTTAATTTAAGCATCCATTACGCTAGTTTACTACGTCGTATTTACCTACTGTCATTGTTAGAATATGGGAGTAAAGGGTTTATGCAAAAAGTCTCAAAAAATTTAGAATTATAATAAATTGTAAAAAAAAAAATTCTGATTTTTTTTTTTTTCATTGCTGTGGCGTCTTTACGACTTATAGAAGTTACTCTTAAAATATTTCGTGTATGAAATGATAGACCTTATATATTGCACTCGTGCGAAGCCGGGGCGGGTCGCTAGTATAATATTATAAATGCGAAAGTTTGTTGGGATGAATGGATGTTTGTCACTCTTTCACGCAAAAACTACTGAACAGATACCGCGGCCCTGGAACACAAAGGGCTGAGAAGGAACATAGATGGGTTTTAGAATAGAATAGAATTCTCTTTAATCGAGTATCTATGACTCAAAAACTGTTAGTAAAACTTAAGACTATGTTAGTAAACACTGAACAATACAACACAAGAAATAACGGTGGATCACTGCTGCGACAACCCATGAGTGATAGCACACCAGCGACCCACATAAACACAGTCCAGGCGACTGGCAATCATGTTTAAGATACTGTTGGTGCTGCCCCACACCCTGCGCACCAGGGAAGCGCATCTTTTACGCATTGTTGCATAAAAACAATCCACATGCGCATCCGCGAACATCCCCGATGCACTACAGAAGCGAGGCAGCCCCACCAGCATCCTAAACGCATTTTTGCGCACATCTAGCCCACAGGCTGCACGTGTATAATGAAGTACAGTACGCTCGAAAGAGCAGTCAGTACAAGTCTGACACTCCCTTCCGCTCCGCCCAGAGTGGGGGGGGGGCATTTGATGATTTCCCATCCGAAAAAAAGGGGGGCTAAAAAAAATGATGTACTGAATACGTGGTAACCGTTTTAGCGTCAGTGTACCTTCCACCTTGTATTATTATAGAACATTCAATCTAAGAACACGAACCCCTCTATTCTTCCTAATTCCTTATATTTCAAGTGTGCCAGCTTCTTCTATTGTGGTAGTTCTATCGTTGCGCAGTGACTATATAAGGAGATTGGGGGGGAGGGGGGGGCATTTGATGATTTCTAATCCGAAAAAAAAAACTACCAAACGGATTTGGATGAAATTTAGCACACAGATAGTTTATAACCTGGAATGACACATAGGATACTTTCTATCTCTCGGGACAATTATCGAGCTCCACGCGGGCGAAGTTGCGGGCGTACGCTAGTATTAATAAAAATACCACTCTGTTTAGTCTGGAAGCCGACCTCAACTTAGTTGAGAAAAGGTCCTGGGGGTCAACGGTTATAACTTGGGGTCAAGAAAATGTCTATCTTTTGACGCTGAATATATGACTATACTCACACTTTGTAAATTGATTTCATGACGGGCTCATTGCTAAATAAAAACAGCTGTTCGAGTCGATTGGGGTTAAGCAACGCTTACCGAGGTCAGTCCGTGGATGGATGACCGTCCTTTAAATGCCTGAGACCCTTCCGTGCCTGGTAAAAGTACTTACGTTAACGTTTTTGGTCTGTTATTTATTTAATGAACAATGTACACACTCATAGTTCCTCTACACTAACATAAAATTCTTAAAACTAATATTATTGCAGTCAGTCTATCTATTTATCTTTGATCACGCAGATTAGGAACTTCCACAATAAAAAAATTACTTAAAAGCAATTTATATTATAGTTAATACATTATATACAGACTACAAATAGAACTAAACTAATGTTAAAAATAAGACTAAAAGTAAGAAAATATAAACAACTAAACAACGACGACAAAAGGACAAATAAATAATAATAAATATAATGTAAATGTAATAGAAAGTAAATAAATACAGAGTTATTGTTAATACATACATAATAATATATTATTGGAAATTATATAATTGTACTAGCTTTTTTAAATTTATAAATTGACAACTTGGCGGTGGGAAATATACTTTACGACCAAAGACTATTATATTTTCTATGTTTACGACCTATTCTCATACCTACCAATAATATACATAAAAAAATGCATAAAAATTTTTCGAGCCGTTTCGTAGGAGTGCGACCACAAACACCGTGACACGAGATTTTTATATATAAGATTTGAACTCTATTTTAACTTTTTATCTTCCCTAAATTCTTGGATATTAGAATAACATTTATCCAAGAGTAATTAAGTTATTTGTAGATCTTTGACAGTCGTTACGACGTGTCAGAAGCCCGTTACGGGGTGTCCTGCGTGAGCGACGAATACGACGCGACGCGACGCCTCGAACGCGACGAACGCGATCAACTCAACGGCATACCCTATTCGCGGCATATATCGCAGTCTGCGGCGAGACGCGACGTAACGCGTACTTGTTTTGAGGGCGACCAGACGCGACACCACGAACTACGAAATGGTTGAAAAGGTTGGTTGTAAAAATATTATATTTGTTTTCTTTCTGTGTTTTTTACGATATTTTTTTATGAGTCTGTACTTTAAATATGAACTTTCACTGTACTTCTCTATGATTTAAGAAAAATTGACCAAAATCACGTAGGACATTTGTCGCGTGTAGCATCGCGTCGCATTGCATCGTGTCATGTCACGTCGCGTCGCGTCGTATTCGTCGCTCAAGCAGGACACCGTGTAAGACTGACCATTTTCTTTTTTTTTCTTTCTTTTTTTCTACCTCTCTTTTTTTTATTTCTTGATTTCGCTGCCCAGTCCTCCATTTCACGTATATAGTCTGACATAGCCACCTTTCTAAGGTATTTGGTCCGTCTAGTTCTGGGCATCCAACGCTGCGGTTTCCGATAAGCTGTCACCACAGCAGGATTCTTTGGCCTTCGAGCATGGAGTCCCGCGTTACCCATTAACTGGGTTGTGGAGGTCAGATAAGAAGTCTTTCCAAGTAGCATACTGGTCTTCTTCTTAGCGTGTCGACGACAATTTAAATAGAGTCAGCCTAACATTTGACGACGAATTTGGCACTTTCAGAAGCGTCCATCGACTGCTGTGATTTGCAAGTAACATGCAGGAACGATTTTAAAAGTGTCCCATCGTTTGTGGAGCAACCACATTTACACTACAGGGCAGAGTCATCTATGAATCTCCACCTGGACAGGATTTCCTTGCTCCGGCCATCGTGCATCCAGTTAGACTGTAGTAATAGTATGTAGCATAATCAGCCTATAATGTTCCCACTGCTGGGACACACGGCCTGCTCTCTATGAGAGGGAATGGGCTATAATCCGCCACGCGGGCCCAGTGCGGGTTGGTAGATGTCACATGTCTTTGAATTTTAGGTTCTAGGACATGTCTGTTTCCTCACGATGTTTTCCTTCACCGTTTTGAGAGTTGTGGTAATGAAATAAATTACACAAAGTAATGCGCCTGCCTGGGTTCGAACACACGACTTACTGTTCGCAAGTCGGGACCGCCAGCACTTGGCCACCACAGCTGCTGTAGTATGTAGACAGATGGTTATTTCTGTAGTTGTTACTTTAATTGATATGATTATTTTCAAGTCCTGTTTACCCCATAGTTGAGCTAGCGTGATAATCAGCTAACAGCACATTGTAACAACAGTCGGCCCTTCTAATAGAAATATATATAGTTTTTATGTGACATAACTACATCGCGTGATTTGAATGTTATAGGCTTGTGTTCCAGTGTGAATGCTATAATATTATTGTTAGGTTTGTTTGTAGGTAATATAAAACATTGTTAATTTTATAGTGATTGTTAATAGAATAGAATAGAATTTTCTTTAATCGAGTATCCATGACTCAAAAACTGTTAGTAAAACTTACGACTATGCAAAACGCAAACATAATTATGGCCAAAGATTGACTAGTAGAAAATGCCTATGGCATTAAGTCCGCCTCTGTACTTTGTTCATGAAGTGTTAAACAAATAAATAAATTATGAAAACAATAATTTACGTTGTCTTTACATTTCATAAAAAAACGCGTTAACAATTTTTCTTGACACGAGGGTCATTCAATTATTTTAGCGTAGGGTAATCAAAATAAATTACAAGAAAATTAATCAAAACTAATCCTTGTAATAAGAAAAGTAATTTAAAGCAATAAACTTGATTTTATTTGGAAATCGCCAATTGGCAATACAAAACAAAAATCGCAAAAAAAAAAATTAAATTATGTAATATTCCACTGTAGCAGGAAGTACAAAAAGTACTACAGCGCCATCTATGACACGAATGAAGAACTAACATCAAAATTCTGAATCGCGCTATTAAAGCTATTCGTGAGAGAAAAATCCGACAACTGTCGGACAGCAGCCCACTTGACACAACACCCGTCTGGTCGGAGGAGCCTCCTTTTTCTATGGGGGATGAAAAAATTTACATCCAGTTCTTCATATATCCACAAAAAACAGCATATAAGCATAAGCATAATCAGCCTATTAATGTTCCCACTTCTGGGACACAGGCCTCCTCTCTATGAGAGGGAATGGGCTGTAATCCACCACGCGGGCCCAGTGCGGGTTGGTAGATGTCACATGTCTTTGAATTTTTGGTTCTAGGACATGCCGGTTTCCTCACGATGTTTTCCTTCACCGTTTTGAGAGCAGTGGTGATGAAATAACTTACGCAAAGTAATGCGCCTGGCTGGGTTCGAACCCAGGACTTACTGCTCGTAAGTTGGGGTCTCCACCACTGGGCCACCGCTACAAAAAATAGCACAATAAAATAATAGCATAGCTTTACATTACCCAACACATCTTACTTATGACTTGCGTGAATACGTATCGTGGCTAAACAACAAACACAAATAGTTCTATTTCACAAATGGCGCCCGTTTATTGTCGGGTACGTCTCATTTCAGCGATCAATGAGGAAATTAGGTCACCCATCATTTTACAAACCTCGAACAGAGACGCTTAACTCTAGAAGTCAACTGCCTAGACTTTTCCCAACTATGTTGGGGTCGGTTTGCAGTGTAACCGGATGCAGCTGAGTACCAGAATTTTACATGGAGCGACTGCCTATCTGACCTCCGCAAGACATTTTCTTTTTTTTTTTAAACGTTGCCCCACACTAGGAATTTCTCCTGTATCGTGGGTGCGTTTACAAACATTTAAACTCACATACACAAACAGCCAGACCCGGAACTACTACCTGTAGGCCATACAAATATTTGTTCCGTGCGGGAATCGAACCCACGACACGAAGCGCAGCATTCGGTAACATGATACCACTCGGTAAGACTGGTAGTCAAAACTTGTCGCTTCTGACTATCCGTAGTAATAGCCAGGACAGAGGGATCCTGGCTGTAAAACGTGAATCTTTAGATCACTGGACTTATCGTGTTCTCCAAGACATGGAAGGGTCTCGAAATGTCACCTATCCAAAAAAAGGCGTCAGGAATCGTAGCTTAACCTTCGATAGAGCCGTACTATTGTTTTTCCCCACCCACGAGCACCTCACGGTTAACTGTAGAAGTCTGACAAGATATAAAACTTTTTTAAAGCAAAACTGACCAGACCCTACCTCCACAGCGTATGCTTGCGGCTTTTCACGAACATACACAATAAAATTTACACATGAACGAAGTCGCAAGGAACAGCTAGTACTATTAAAAATGCGAAAGTTAACACACAAAAACTAAAGAACAGATTTGGACTGGATTAACAAATAGGATATTTTTTATCCCCATAGTACGATCCTGTGGGACAATTACCTGCCGAACTGCACGTGAGTGAAGCCGCGGGCATAAGCTATACAGGGTGTAAGGGACAGCCCTCCACAAACTGATGGGGTGAATTCAGTATATCATTCTAAGATGACTGATGATGAATGTTATGGGAATCCAAAAAAAATGATTTGTTCTATTCTGTTACACGCAATGTATCGTTACCGTGGCAAAACGCACATAGCTAACGGCAAGCGCGACGACTAGTTCGATGAACTCTGTAGCTGATTTCACGCGTCTTTCATTAGAGTATTTCAAAATCAATTCTTGGATTTTTAATTTTAACCGTATTATTTAAATAAATGCAGTGCTGCGTATAGAGAATGTAACTTTACATCGAAATAAAAGAATAGAAACTGAAAAAAAAAATTAAAAAAAAAAAAATCCGGAGAAAAAATCCGGTGGAATATGAATCAAAACAAGGAGCTGAATGCACCCTGTTAGTTTGTGGAGGGCTGTCCCTTACTCACTGTGGTTACCTATATTTTTGACTGTTCCATCTACACAGCTGGTAGAATATAATTTTGATGTTCCCTCAGGTGTCCATTCCAACATAATCAGCTTACGGGAATTGACTGAAAAATCGATCAGAAAGATTCAACGGGTGTGAAAATGAATAAAACCGTTTTCAAAGAGAATTTGCCGTACTTTGCTACCAGAGTACCAGCCTGCCTCGTTGGTCTACTGAGCATGAGGTCCTGGGTTCGATTCCCAGGTCGGGCAAAGTGTTATTGGGTTTATATTATGGCGTATGCCAAGGTAGGTTTATGTCTACCTGGGACAAATGGTCCAGTTAGGTAGGTCTAACTTCGAGAAAGAGGTCAATCGTCGAATCCGACTCGGCTGGGTATCGTTCGGGAAGTTGCGTGGTATCTCCTAGTTCAACCTACCGCAGTGTCTCAAGACGAAAGTCTATGACGAGTGCGTCTTGCCAGTGATTACATACGGGACCGAAACGTGGCCGCTCACAATTGGCTTCATTAGAAGGCTTAGGGTAATGGAGAGGTCTATGCTCAGAGTTTCCTTGGTTGATCGAATTAGAAATGAAGACATCCAAGACAGACAGGCAAGAGAACCAAGGTTACCGACGTAGCCCGAAGAATTGCCAAACTTAAGTGGCAGTGGGTAGGGCACATTGCTCGCAGAACGGATGACGGATGGCCGAAAAGTTCTGGAGTGGCGACCGCGAACCGGAAGAATGCGTTTGAAGGCCTACCACTAGGTGGACCGATGACCTGGTGAAGGTTGCGGGGATCCGCTGGATGCGAGACGCACGGGGCCAGTCAATGTGGCGACACTTGGGGGAGGCCTATAGTGGACGTCTTTCGGCTGAAATGATGATGATGATGAAGGAAGGTTCTGAAAAAAAAATGAAAAGGCATTGGAACACAAGGGCACGCCGCGTTGGGGCCTAACTAGAACAACATAAAATAAAGTAACTTTTAACTTTTTTTCACTAGTCATTTGATAAAGAGTAAATTGGTTAATTGCGTGTTTTCAACACATTATTTTTGGGTTCCATACGTAATAAGTTAAACGTACCTGTTTTTCCTTAACGTTCATATTTCTCGATTTAATGTAATAATAAGGTGGCATTTACCTAAGTCAGGTTACCGCATTTTCTGTACCCAAGTTGTTTTAATGTTATTTTCACGTTGTAAGCACAACTGTTTGTTGTATAATACATACATCATCTGCATGCCTTTACCCAACTAGTTTAGTGACGGCTTCCAGTCTAACCGGATGCAGCTGATCAACATGGAGGTCAGATACCTCCACAACCCAGTTAGTACTGGGTAATAAGTACGTTACGTTTTCGGGTCATTGACTACCTAACAACTGTCAAAGATCTACAAATGACACCCGGGACCAACGGCTTAACGTTCTTTCCGAGGCACGGAGGAAACTCGGTATGTAATGGGTGGTCACCCATCCACAGACCAACCTAGGCAAGCACGGCTTTACCTAAAGATCGACCCGAGCGGCTGTTATTATTTAGCCACGAACTCCTGTATAATACATACAAAGGGTTTTAACGAAGCCGAAAGGCACTTGTTCTCCCCGTCATTGTGATATTTTTTTTGTTCCAGAACATACCTGGGAACCTTCTAGTTACGGAGATATTCGTGGTCAAAGTTTCAACTTTTTCACATACGAATTTTTAACTTAATAACTTTACTTTAAATATCTCCCGTACTATCAATGCGTTCAATTTTCCACCGTAAAATTTTTCACTCCAAATAAAAAGTCGTTTCACAGCATTTTTTTTTTGCGTAAATTTACTCAGTTTGATGTACAGAATGCTTGGTTGACGGCTTCGTGAAGGGTCCGTTTACACCTTGTATTCAAAGCGAGGCCATGTTATGCTGGAAATGTATAGGTGTGAGTATCACAAAGGGTTCTGTTATACAAACTTCAATATAGTTTCTTTGAACTTTCAGCTTTAGTTCGCTGGTCAACATACAACTTTACTTTTAGTATATGCGAAACCTGAATATAGTTTGTTCTGAATAAGTAACTGAATCGATTCCAGTAATTTTTAAACAAGTTACAAGTTGGACACCGAGCGACACTAAGTACCTATCACAATGATTTAGGTACCTACCGCCAAGTTATGTTTATCAATGAGCTCAAGACGACACTGCAGGCGCGCGTGGTGCAGCGCCGCGTGGTAACCACGTTTTTGTGCGGACAACCAGGTAACAGAACAAGCTTATAACTTTATGATTTTTCATGATGCAGTTTTGAAATTTTGTACATAGATTCTTTACATTAAAATACTAGACACGTGTTTCAGGTTTCGCATATACTAAAACTAATGTTGTATATTAAAAGCCCACTACAAAATGCATGGAAATGGAATTTCTTTAAAATGCCTTGTATTAGGAGCTCATGGCTAAATAATAACAGACGCACAGGTCGATCTTCAAGGTTAAGCCGCGCTTGCCGAGGTTGATTCGTGGATGGGTGACTATCATTAGATACCGAGTTTCCTCCGTGCCTCGGAAAGCACGTTAAGCCGTTGGTTCCGGCTGTCATTTGTAGGTCTTTGACAGTCGTTACGAGTATGCAGACGCCGAAAGTCTGACATCTAGTCTTACCAAAGGGTATCGCATTACCCAGCTCCTGCGTTGAGGAGGTCAGATAGGCAGTCGCTCCATGTAAAGTACTTTTTTCCAGCTGCATCCGGTTAGACTGGAAGCCAACCTAAACATAGTTAGAAAAAGGCTGGGCAGATGATGGGTAGGCAAAATTATAACTACACCCCCATTTCGCCATAAGTTTCAGTATTAGGTAATAAGGGGCAAGCCTAATGCCATCAAAGCGAGCCTAATGCCATCAAGGCGAGCCTAATGCCATCACCCGGGCACAACCCAAAACTCCGTGTTGTTACTGAGAAATTCCTAATGGAAAAACCTGATAACACTTTACCCGACCTAGGAATCGAATCCCCACTATGCTCCGCAGCCGCGCTTATGACTACAGGACCAAGAAGGTGGTTGAAACCCAGATCACTGCGTCAAACGATACTTAAATAATATATAACTCAGATAACTTCCAGCAAATAATATCATCTGACAGCGTACCTGTTGAGTTTAAGTAAAAAAACCTCCTATTTGACACAATGAAAAATATCCTAACTTACACCCAAATTGAGTAGACCCTTCTCACTTAACCAAACGTTCTATACGAGGGCTCAATTTAAAATGGTCCATTATATCGAGGCACGTCAAACGCTGTTAAATATCTTCTAACAGGGGTCATGAAAAATTGGTGTTGGTATTCAATTTTGGGAGACGGTCTTTGCATTCAGGAGACTTTACTAAGTGACTTTAGATCGATCATTTGTAGCGACGGAGGTCTTTGTGGTAGAGCGTCCGAGGAAGTACTAGCGGTTTAGTCTAGGAATTACTGATTTGCGAAATGACTACAGAGTCTATAATTGACCAATTCACGGAATCTACAATTCTATAAATGACTGATTCTAGAAATGACCGATTCTAAAATTGACTGATTCTATAAATGACCGATTCTACAATTGACTGATTCTACAAATGACTGATTTTTTTAAATGTATGAACAGACTATCTGTGTGCCAAATTTCATCCCAACCCGATCTGTAGTTTTTGCGTGAAAGAGTAACAAACCTCCATCAATCCATCCATCCTTTTTTTTCGGATGGGAAGTTAACAATTGACCCTTTCCGCTCTGGGTGAAGTGTATGGAATCAGTCAATTTTAGAATCGGTAATTTATAGAATCGGTAATTTGTAGAATCAGTCATTTATAGAATTGTACATACCGAGAATTAGTCAATTATAGACTCTGTAGTCATTTCGCGACTCAGTCATTCCTAGACTAAACACTTCACAGGGTGGAATTATTTCGAGATGGGGCAGTATTCGCAGATACCTGAACCATTGCAGCTACTTTTTTCTTTTTGTTTGTGTGGTTAATGTCTAAATGCCTGATGGATGTTATCGCTAATTAATTTTCACTTCTGATTTAAAAGAGTGTCCATGGAGTTTCTTGCCCATTCTTCTCCATAGAGATCTACGCTTTGAAATGGGTAATTAAAGTCCATTCACAGTTTTATGCCTTGTGACTGGGACTGTAGCTACATTTCATTGTTGTCTTTGTTTCGACAGCTCAAAAGTGCCTGTAACTGGCCTACTTGAAATAAATGCTTTGATTTTGATTTTTGACTCTGACTGGGCTTTCAGGTAGGCCATTGGCTTGTATGACAAAAAAGGCCGAACTACAGAGTTAAGTATTTACGTTACATAAAAAAAAAAAAAAATAGTTTAAAAAACCCCCCATCGCAACAAAGAAAAGCGAACAAACATTTGAAAAGTCAATAAAATGACTGAGCTGGTTTTGATAAAACATGTCTAATTGTAATATACAAAGGGAAATTATTAATCGGACGAATAAAAATTTAATTGGCGACCAATATACTGAATGGGCGACTATTGTAAAGTAAGTAACTATTTATCTGGTCATTGCGGCAAGGAGAATATAGGAAGCAAGAGCGAGTGAAGGCTGAGAGAGACTTGTGGCACCTCGACTCGGACACGTTAGGTTCGAAGGGGATGGCGGGGTCTAGTGAGCGAGCGAAGTGAGCGAACTAAGACCCCGGAATGCCCTTCGTGTTAGGTTACTTTAAACCCTGCAAACAGAAATAGGAGACCGGTGCAGCGGCACTACGTCGACTACGCCTTATCTACAATCTAGTGGTTAATAACCTTGTTTTAGGTTTTTTTCAGAGTCCTTGAATTATCACACTGATCGTATTGAACAACTAGTAACTCAAATATGTATTTTCAAGTAGCTGTTTTAAACATTTGTATTCGCCCACTGTTTGTCGCTCACTTAGTATTTCAGTAGCCCATTTTCAATATTTTTGACACCTTTAATTTGAATTTATTTTCGCTCGTTTAAATACTACCCATATACAAATCATGCTCTTTCATTTGATAACCCACTGGGTATATTTGAAAATATTTGATTTTTCATGCCCACTTTCTTCTCCTATAACTAGTAAATGGCTAATTTTGATAAAACGTTTCTAAGAACCATCGCCAAGAAACTAGCTTCCAAATAAAAAAAACTGCATCAAAATCGGTTCACTCGTTTAAGAGCTACGGTGCCAGAGACAGACACACACACACATTGCGGTCATACTTATAACACACATCTTTTCGCGTCTCTTTCTCTTTTCTCTTTTAGCATCGGAGGTTAAAAAAAAACTCATGCGAACGAAATTAAAACTGTCAAGGAGAATAGGTTTTCGCAAAATGAATACTTAATGCCTGACATACTTTAAGAGTCGTGGTGGCCCAATAGTATCAGCCCTTACTGACAAGTTGTGGGTTCGAACCCCAAGGGGCACTTCACTTTGACGAATTTATTTCATTGACTATCTTAGTGGTCTAGCGGTCGCAAACGCGTCTGCTAAGCGTGAGCTCCTGGGTTCGATTTCCAGGTCGGGCAAAATTTTATTGGGTTTTTCCATTTGGAATTTCTCACGGATTCTGGAATTGTGCCCGGTTGATGGCATTAGGCTCGCCCCTATTACATGGGACTGAAACAAGTGTTATTGGGTGTCCATCAGGAATTTCATTGTTAAGTAGCAGCCACAGAGTCTGGAGTTGTGCCCGGTTGATGTCATTAGGCTGGCCCCTATTACATGGGACTGAAACAAGTGTTATTAGGGTTTTTCATTAGGAATTTCATTGTTCAGTAGCAGCCATGAAGTCTGAATTTGTGCCCGGTTAATGGCATTAGGCTCGCCCCTATTACATGAGACTTAAACATAACTGGCGAAATATGGGTGTACTATTAAGTACACCTCTGCCTAAGCCTTGGGGATTACAGGCGTGATGTTATGATATTTGATCATGGAAATGTTTATGGAGAAAATCCCAATGAGTTTGGCTCTATTTCAATGTCATAGAATTCTCCATCTTTTTTAGTATTCGTCTTGACAGCATGCCAATAATACATAATAATATAAAAGCCAAGTTAGGTTAAAATAAAGGGTGTAAATAGAACCTTAACATAGCCGAAAGGTACTTGTTCTCCCTCTTTGGAATAATTGTTTTGTTCTAGACCATACCTGGGAACCTTCTAGTTACGGAAATATTGGGGGTCAAAGTTCCAACTTTTTCACAAGTTTTTTTTTTAAATACATGTTTTTAATGTAAGATTTTTACTTTACACACCTCCACGACCCCCGTACTATTCAATACATCCATCAGCACAATGCTTTGAATGCTTCCATCGAGTCCTACCGTAAAACGTGATTTTGCACCCCAAAAAAAAAGTCGATTCCCAGCAATATTTTTTGCGTAAAGTTACTTAGTTTGATGTACAGAATGCTTGGTTGACGGCTATGTGAAGGGTCTGTTTACACCCTGTATTTCGCCATTACTAAAACTTATTTGAAACATCAAGTAAATGACAAATTATGTTTATTTTGCAAATAGGTTTTCACAAACATTTTTACACGTTATTTAAAAAAAATTCGGTGTTTCGTACCTGACTACTCTGAGAAGAAACAGCCGAAACAAACTCAGAGGTCTCTCATCTTGGTCAACTGACGTGAGGACTATACAGAATCTTCGCAACTCACACATCAGAGCGTTGCCAACTAATTAATTCAGAAAAACAATATTTGCCTGGCTTTTAGACAACTGTTTCTATTCAGATAATGAATTTTTAAATTATAAATTTTGACATTACAATTTATCAATACTTTGTGTGTGTATTTATACCTTCTGACTTATTTGTTCTTTTTTATTTATTTTTTTTAAGCATTGGACATTTCATAATTTGTAAATTTTGACATTTCATTCAAAAATAATAAATATAAAAAAAAAATGTGCTTTTAATGTTGACATTGTATAACAAGTACCTATTTTAATCTCTACTAATTTATAATTATATTATTAGATTTTATTAAATTATTGATTGGCCTAGAACTCGGCCACTTTGATTTTTTTTGTTAATTTTAATATTTCTATACAGGCAACGGTAGTGTATGTGAAACTGTTTAATATTAGGTCTTTACCTATAAAATTGGAGAATTGTATGAAAATTTTAAAAACAAAAAATTTTGTAATTTTTTTTATTTTAGCTTATCTAGCTTTTTTATCTTTCCGATTTGACACTAACTCCAAGTCCCGCAGCAAGCTTAGCCGTATTGAGTTGGATCCGTTTCCACTACCGCCTTCAATTCCGCGTTGTCGACAATGGTTACCGGCCGACCGCGAGGCTCATTCTTCAACTCAAAATTTCCAGATTTATACGATTGAACTAATAATGGACCGTGTTTATGTAAGCAGTGTTAGACCCGTACACGTCGCTAATGTTTCGTGTTGTTTGCGCAGCGGTATGTCCACGTAGGAACTCATATTCGAAAATTGTACGAATTTTCAGTTTATCTATGACGCCAAAAACTACCACAATTTCACAAAAACAAAAAACTATCTAAAAACAAATGACTGAATTTGAAATTAAAAGAACACGGCTTTCGAATAAAATTTATTTGAATTTCGAATTGCGCGCCAATCCACAGATATTTAAATCTGTAAATGCTGGTTATTAAATCTCCAATTACATAGGTAAAGACCTATGATTAAGATCTTAATGTATTGTACCATATACTCAGAAATGAATAAATCTAATCTCACTTCATTATCTTCATAGCCTGTTCTCAACTACGTTATGATCAGCTTCCAGTCTCTGTATGCAGCTGAATATGCAGTATTTTACATGGAGCGACTGCCTATCTAACCTTCACAACCCAGTTAGTACTGGGTAATACGATACGCCTTGGTAAAACTGGTTGTCACACTTTCGGGCCATTGTCTACCTGTAACAACAGTCGAAGATCTACAAATTACTACTGGGACGAACGAATTTACGTGCTCTCCGAGTCACAGACGGATGTCGGTATGTAACGAATGGTCACCCATCCACGCAATAACCTTGGCAAGCGTTGCTTAACCTAGAAGTTCAACCCGTGCGGCGGTTAGAACTTAACCATGAGCGCCTCTGACCCATTTTTTGACCTATTTCCGCTTCATCGTAAAATATCGGTTTTCTTAAGTCTAGTCAAAGGTGTATAGTTGCTTTGACCATTCAAGTGTACACCGAATAAAAAATATTAAACGAATTTCTGTCCATCGTTACGTTTTTTGTCAGAGATCGCTTTTAGCGAAAGATTGAATCAGAATTATGTCATGTATTTTGTTTTTATCAAGTAAAAAAGAAAATTAAAAACTAAAACCGAACTACGATAAAACGGGTATTTCTCGTTTGGTAACTTTCCCGTTTCGCCAACTAAACAAAAGACGTGCAAAACAAGTAAAAAAAGGGTATCGTAACTATTTTAATCTTCATACATTGTAAAACAAAAACTAAAAAGGTATTTTAGTGGTCGTAGAATCTCACGTAACATCATAATTCTACTGCCCTTATTCCAATTCGGCGGCATGGCTGGCGCAGTGGCTGAGCGATTGACTGCTGCGCTTCGTGTCGTGGGTCCGATTCCCGCACGGAACAAATATTTGTATGGCCTACAGGTAGTTGTTCCGGGTCTGGCTGTTTGTGTATGTGAGTTTAAATGTTTGTAAACGCACCCACGATACAGGAGAAATTCCTAGTATGGGGCAACGTTTTAAAAAAAAAAAAAAATATATATTTGTGGTCGGCGCAGCATGTCTTCTTCTTCCATACTCCTCTATTACTCGTCATCTCATCAGTTACCTCCTTTCTAGCCATATCATCCTTCACACAGTCCATCCATCGTTTCTTTGGTCTTACCCATCCATATTCATATTCAAAACTTTCCTCACGACATTTTCCTCATTCCTCCGCATCACATCCCCATACCACGACAACCGATTACCACACAACTTTTCAGTCACCGGCGTCATTTTCAGACTTCCTCTTATACATATACTCATTTTATCCATTCGCGCAACACCACACATCCCCCTTAGCATTCTCATCTCAGCCACTTGCAAATGCCTTTCATTCATCCGTTTTGTGGCCCAACATTCTGATCCATACTAGATAGCAGGTCTAAACATTGATTTATAAATCTTCTCCTTAAATTTAAGGAATCACACACATTATAAAGGGTGTAAATAGACCCTTAACATAAATGAAAGGCACTTGTTCTCCCCGTCTTTGCGATAATTTTTTGTTGTAGACCATACCTGGGAACCTTCTAGTTACGGAGATATTGGGGGTCAAAGTTCCAACTTTCTCACGAGTTTTTTTTTTAAATACATGTTTTTAATGTATGATTTTTACTTTACACACCTCCACGACCCCCGTACTATTTAATTCATCCATCAGCACAATGCTTTGAGTGCTTTCCATCGAGTCCTACCTTAAAAAGTGATTTTTCACCCTAAAAAAAAAGTCGTTTCCCAGCAGTAATTTTTGCGTAAAGTTACTTAGTTTGATGTACAGAATGCTTGGTTGACGGCTTCGTGAAGGGTCTGTTTACACCCTGTATGTAAAATATCAATAAAAGTTGGTTAAATATAATAAAAAAGCTATGTCTACTTATCTAATACTCCATCACAAACACAAAGCGATTTGCATTTGCTAACAGTTCGACACAACACGGTCTGTTGCGTTTCACCCCTTTTGTCGTCATTAATAAGGGTTATCAGGCTTTTTGGATTAAAAAACGACTTAATAAAAGTAAACCAATATGAAGCGAAAAAAAATCCGCAAATATTAAAACTTGTAGGTATTTTGTTATTGAACTACATATTTACAGTTTTCAGTTTTTTTTCTTTACATGTGCTGTAAAACACTGCTTTTGGCCAGATATCATGATTCTAGGTCATCAGGAAAGTACCCTTATAGGTTTTGATTCCCTTGCTAAATCGCAAAATATGCAACATAAACGGTCATATCTTTTGATGCCGTTGACTTACAAGTTTGATTTTTTTACTGCTCTAAGTAGTAGCAGACTTGAGTATTTGATATTAATTTCAACTTGATACCTCCACACGTTCTTGAGAAAAAGGGTCTTGACAGACGGACAACAAAGTGATCTTATAAAGATTCCGTTTTTGCCGACTGAGGAACGGAATCCTAATAAATGCTGTTCCATAAATTTTGACCGTGTACTACACGATCAAGTCTAGAGTTGACTATATATTAACACTTTAAAGTAAACAGCTGTTTCTTTTTTATAGCATAATCAGCCTATAATGTTCCCACTGCTGGGACACACGGCCTCCTCTCTATGAGAGAGAGAGAGTGGGCTATAATCCACCACGCGGGCCCAGTTCGGGTTGGTAGATGTCACATGTCTTCCAATTTTAGGTTCTAGGACATGCCGGTTTCCTCACGATGTGTCCATTCACCGTTTTTGAGAGCAGTGGTGATGAAATAAATTACACAAAGTAATGCGCTTGCCTGAGTTCGAACCTGAGACTTACTGTTCGTAAGTCGTTGCCGCCCCCACTGGGACAGAAACTACCTACACAGAACGGCATTTGAACTCAAATGGCAGATAATATTACAGCAAAAAGAAAACTTGTAACACCACACGACCACTACCACCATGACAAGCGATTTGAATTCGCGAACAGTTTGGCATTGCGGTCTGTCATGTTCCACCCCTTTTGTCCTCGTTAATAAGGGATGACGGGGTGTTTAGCGATCGATAGGGGGTGAAACGTTGTAGGCTTTTCAACGGGTTGAGTTTTTATGCGGTGTTTTCTTTTTATCTTTTGTTAAGCTCGCGTTTGACCATTATAATATCAGCTGATGCAGAAATGAAATGTAGAAATTTAATAAAAATAACATTTTTTTCTGAAGCAACGTTAGGGAATGGGCAACTACAGTACTTTTACAGTTTTTGTGCCTTGTGACTGGGACTGTAGCTATATTTTACTGTTTCAACAATTCAAAAGTGCCTGTAACTGGCCTACTTGAAATAAATGCTTTGATTTTGATTTTTGCAATTCTTCTAAGTTACTTTTAAATGGCCGAGTTTTGGTCGATATTTTGATACTAAATAATACTACAGTATTATTTCCTACCTGATTGAGAAAGAATACCAAAATAAATGTCTTTCTATCAGCGGGCTGTATCTCATGATCTGTAATAGGTAGACAGTTAAAATTTTGACAGAATGTGTATTTCTATTGCCGCTATAACAAAAAATAATAAAAATAAAAGGTGGCTGGTACTACTATGGTACGGAAACCTTCAGACGCGAGTCCGACTCGCACTTGGCCGGTTTTTTTTTAATGTCCAAATATTACAGCGATGCCTATTAATTTAATATTGTGTGTGTTTAATTTTGTTATAGTTTGATTATTTAAATGTGTATTATTTTATTTTATTCTTAATTTAATTTAATTTGGTTATGTAATTGCAGTTTGTAATTTTATTTTTTATGTGATTTTAATTTTTATATGGACAATGTCTGTTTGTGTTTGTGAGTTTAAATGTTTGTAAACGCACCCACGATACAGGAGAAATTCCTAGTGTGGGGCAACGACCTTACATAAAAAAAAAAAAAATGTCTGAAATAAATGATTAATAATATTAACTCGACAATATCAGTCTAAGTAGACACTGACGGATGCTTTTCTTAGCGCCTAGACTCTAGAGCCTAGAGACAACATCTGGGCACTTGCTAGGATACACGGTCGAAACACTGAGAGGCGACTAGCGAAAGCGGTAAGCGAGCAGTGCGGCTGAATGCGAAAATTATACTACGGGGTCTAAGGGACACCTACGCACAAACGGTTACCAAGTATTCAATACATCATTCTGAGCCCCACCCCCCACATAGATATTTTGCATACGTAATTTAAAAAAAAAAAACTGTATTTCTATACATTTTGACCGTGTAGGTATTGCACTTTTGTAGGTAGGCGATTGCTAGTCACGTCAAAGCTCAGGTTCGGTCCGGCATGGAATATTGCTGTCTCCTTTGGGATGGCTCAGCCAAATGCCAACTAGCCACACTCGACTCTGTTGAGCGCAGAGCCAAGAGGCTCATTGGTGACGATAAGCTGGTTGGTACCAGGCTTCATAGCCTAGCCCACCGGCGCAAAGTTGCATGTTTGTCGGTCTTTTACAGATTGTACTTCGGTGAGTGTGCCCACGAGCTCCACGAGCTCATTCCACCATCTCCCTTCTACCATCGGGAGTCCAGACGTACTGCAGGTTATCACCCATACCTTGTCGATGTTCCACATATTCGCACGAAGCGCTTTGCTGCATCGTTTATTATGCGCACAGCCAAGGAGTGGAATTCCCTGCCTGCGTCGGTGTTCCCAAGTTCATATGACCCCAATCTATTTAAGTCGCGAGTTAATAGGCTTCTTTTGGGTTAGCTCGTTCCATCGTCGACCTCATCTCTGTCCTCTGGACTAGATTGAGGTCAAGAGTAATTATAAAAAAAAAAAAAAAAAACGTTGTTATCCGAAATACAAGAATACAAGGTGTCACGAAGCCGTCAACCAAGCATTCTGTACATCAAACTATGAATCTCTGCACAAAAAATATTGGCTGGGGATCTGGGACTCAATGTAACGCTCTGAAAACATTGTGCTGATGGATGCATTGAATAGTACGGTGGTCGTGTAGGTATTTAAAGTTGAGCATAGTATAAGCATAATCAGCCTATTAATTTTCCCACTGCTGGGACGCAGGCCTCCTCTCTATGAGAGGGAATGGGCTATAATCCACCACGCGAGCCCAGTGCGGGTTGGTAGTTGGTCACATGTCTTCGAATTTTATGGTATTTTATTTTCTTGTTATTTAAAGTTATAATATTAAAAACTTGTGAAAAAGCGGTGACTTTGACTCCCAATATCTCCGTAAATGGAACGTTCCCAGGTATGGTCAACAGCAAAAAGTATCACAATGACGTGGAGAACAAGTGCCTTTCGTCTTCGTTAGGGGTACTTTTATACTCATTATACACAGACAATATCCCGATAAAAACCGTTGGGCTGTTATGTAGCCCATCAGACACCTCACCCATCTGGTCGGAGGGTCCTCACTTTTCTAAAGAGGAAGAGTTATATATTGGGAGTCACAAGTTCCAACTTTTTATGACTTGAACGTTGAACCGCGTTGGACTTAGTTTATAGAATAAAACACTAGTAGAAATAAATGAAATAAAAAACCACTAGTGAGAAATACGCCGCATTCTGAACTTACACGCCTTCAGTACATCTTTTTGAAGTGCCAACTCCAACATAGTCGATAGAAAAATTTGATGTTTCCTACAAAAGTGCATACATACACGGTCAAAATGTATTGAAAAGCTGCTTTTCTTTTTAATTACATCCTGTTCCATAACAATATTAAATACATTAACAAATCAAAATAACCTGAATGAAGTAACTTAAGGTCGAAGATGAATTCCATTGAATAACTTTTTCATGAATTAGTCATTCAATGAAATTATTCATTAAGTGAATTTAGAGGCTTGTATTGATGACTGGACGCTCTTAATGTGCATGTCTTTCTACATCGTTCTTATATATGTATTATCTCAACATGAATGATGTAACCAAGATTCTGTAACAATATTTTGATTTAAAAGAGTGTCCATGGAGTTTCTTGCCCATTCTTCTCCATAGAGATCTACGCTTTGAAATGTGCAACTACAGTACTTTCTCAAGTTATTATGCCTTGTGACTGTAGCTTCGCTTTTTGTTGTTTTTTTGACATTCAAAAGTGCCTGTGATGGTCTAATTGAAATAAATGCTTTGAGTTTGAGTTGAGTTGAGTTGATTGTAATTATTATAATTCTGTAAATACATACGTGTTACGGCCGCGAATCATAGTTTGCTCAACATACAACCTGACACTGACCTGCAAATTGTAAAAAAACGTAAGAAAATTTTAATTTCGCGGGTTACCTTAGAGCACCTTCATTAACAATAAATTAAAAAAAAACGTCTACAGCGTCACGAGTAAATTGTTTTTACGCAACAATGCGTAAAAGATGCGCTTCCCTGGTGCGTCGGGTGTGGGGCAGCGCCAACAGTATCTTAAACATGATTGCCAGTCGCCTGGACTGTGTTTATGTGGGTCGCTGGTGTGCTATCACTCATGGGTTGTCGCAGCAGTGATCCACCGTTATTTCTTGTGTTGTTTTGTTTTTTATCAATGTTCACTAACCTAGTCGTAAGTTTTACTAACAGTTTTTGAGGCGTGGATACTCGATTAAAGAGAAATTCTATTCTATTCTATTCAAAAAACTGCTCAACGCTGGTAATATTCCCAAGAGACTGTTCCTCGTAGCATTATCAGCCTGTAATTTTCCCACTGCTGGGATGCACTGCCTAATAATATGGTAATCTACTTCATGGGCTCAACTCGTGTTGGTAGATGTCACATGTTTTCGAATTTTTTTAGGTTCTAGGACATGCCGTTTTCGTCACGATGTTTTCCTTCACCGTTTTGAGAGCAGTGGTGATGAAATAAATTACACAAAGTAATACGCTTGCTTAAGTTCGAACCCACGATTCGTAATGAATAAAAATCTTAATAAATTGAAATAAAAATATTTTGATTTTGAATAAATAAGCCCCGTAACTACTGAGCCACACTGGTTTCGACACGTTATATCTGAAATTTCTGCTTATTTATGTGGTGTACATAATAAAGAATATTTTATTACTATTCAGATTTCCAATTACACTACATTGACATTTTTCACGACCGGGAATCGAACTTAGAACCTCTTTGCATGTGCTAAGCTAATGTCTAACAGAAATGAAATATTTCTCAAATTATAGCTTATAATTCTTACGCTATCTGTACTATAAAGCTCTGGAACGCGTTACCTTTTGGCATTAAAAAAGCTGAAAGCAAATTCAGTTTTAAAAGAAAAGTGCGTAACCACTATTTAAGTCAGAATAAATAGCTCTCTCTCTCTATTAGAAGTCGAGTCATGGTAATTATTATTAGGTTTCTCGTTTTTAATTTTGGTATTTGTTAAAATATGTACTAGTTTATTTTATTTGTATATAAGTATTAGTATCATTATAAGTGCCTATATAAATTTTCGATAGCAAGAAGTTATTTTTATATATTTATTTTGTACCCTATCACAATTTTTTCTTATTTAATGCCTTGTGGCATTAAGTCCGCCTATGTATCACTATTGTACATGAAGTTTAAATAAATAAATAAATATAATTAGTTCTTAATTCAGACCATTGCAATTTTATCTCACTCTCAGATCCCACAGACGATTATCTGCCATAGTCCTTTTAAAGTAAGATTACAAAATTCTTAACGTTAAGCCAAAAACTATCGCGCTACCCGCGACCAAAGGAAGTATCAATTTTCAAACATCACTCGATTTTGCACTCCAGTACGAAATTGATGAAGGAAAGAGACGGAGCATGCTAGGCTATACACACCTCTCTTTCGTCATCGGGGTCGGCAGGATCGATAAGCGATGCGAGAACTTCAGCAGGGTTGAATGATTCTAGATAATATTTTTAGATCAGTTCGTTAAGGAATACTGTACTTTAATAAATTTTTCATTAGATAGAAAATTGCTCGTGGATAAATAATAACAGCCGCTGGGTCGATCTTAAGGTTAAACCGCGCTTTTCTGGGTTGGTTCGCGGATGGGTGACCGCCCATTACATACCGAGTTTCCTCCGTGCCTCGGAAAGCACGTTAAGCCGTTGGTCCCGGCTGTCAATTGTAGATCTTTGACAGTCGTTACAGGTACTAACCCGAAAGTCTTAACAAGTGTTATCATATTACCTAGTACTAACTGGGTTGTGGAGGTCAGATAGTCGCTCCATGTAAAATACTGGTAATCAGCTGCATCCGGTTAGACTGGAAGCCGACCCCAATATAGTTGGGAAATGGCTAGGCAGATGAGATGATTAGATACAAAATTACAAAGCATGTGTCGTGTAATTTTGAATTTTTTTGAAGAATGATGATAAACATGAACGGTGCATTTTAAAACTAGATGTATGAATGTGGACGAGGCGAGGCGTAGCAGGTGGCGTTCTGTTGTATCTGCTTACCTTCATGGGAAAACGGTGTGAGGTTATGTATAAAGGGTGTAAATAGACCCTTAACATAGCCGAAAGGCACTTGTTCTCCCCGTCTTTGTGATCGTATTTGTGTTCTAGACCATACCTGGGAACCTTCTAGTTACGGAGATATTGGGGGTAAAAGTTCCAACTTTTTCACGACTTTTTTTTAAATACATGTTTTTAATGTAAGATTTTTACTTTACACACCTCCACGACCCCCGTACTATTCAACCCATCCATCAGCACAATGCTTTGAGTGCTTTCCATCGAGTCCTACCGTAAAACGTGATTTTTCACCCCAAAAAAAAAGTCGATTCCCAGCAATAATTTTTGCGTAGAGTTACTTAGTTTAATGTACAGAATGCTTGGTTGACGGCTATGTAAAGGGTCTGTTTACACCCTGTATAAACAAAATTGCACAAATATTATAA
Organism: Noctua janthina; assembly: GCA_963576755.1. Lineage (NCBI taxonomy): Eukaryota > Metazoa > Arthropoda > Insecta > Lepidoptera > Noctuidae > Noctua > Noctua janthina. The sequence continues at coordinate 1,410,387 of OY755077.1, forward strand.
AGAAGAGTGCTTCGTTGATTAAGTGGTCGCAATCACGACTGCTGAAGATGAGGTCCTGGGTTCGATACCCGGGCCGGGCAAAATGTTATTGGGTTTTACCGTATGGATTTGTGCTAAAATCTTCAAGTCATAATTAATCAGGAATGGCTCGATCTAGACCACAATCGTGAATATTAGTAAAAATACGTGATAAAAAAACGCACAACGCGCGAACACTCTATGACATCTGACATTTTTGAAGACCTTACGCTACACGAACGCCTCTAGCGGCGAATTTATGCGCGATAGCTCCCATTACAGACACAAGAAACGATTTAATTTTACCATTGGAATAGCAACGCGTTGTCTATGATGCCAGGCTTTCCTGAATATGGCACTAGAGTTCCTGAAACGAGCACCTGTTAAAAACAGACGAACGGACAAACAAAGTTGCACCATAATTTTTTTACCATTTTGTTACAGAATTATAAAAACTTATAAATTATAAATGCAAAATGTTGTAAGAATGTATGTACCGCGGGCCTGTGGACGGCGCGGGCCTGTGGGCGGCGCGGGCCTGTGGACGGCGAGTTATGGGCCAGCTCGCCGTCCGGCCGTCTTATGACGACAGGCCGTGTCGACGGCGCGTTCGTGTTCCACGTGCGCCTCAAAGAGATGTCAGCAAATAAGTAGGGGTCCGCAAGGGCCGATGCCTGCCAGGGCTGCGGGACTGTTCGAAAGAGATACCGTGGCCCTGGAACACAAAGGGCAAAGAAGGAACATGGATGGGTTTTAGTCAGTACAAGTCTGACACTCCCTTCTGCTCCGCCCAGAGTGGGGGGGGTCATTTGATGATTTCCCATCCGGAAAAAAAAAAAAAAAAGAATGTATGTATGTATGGATGTTTGTTACTCTTTCACGCAAAAACTTCTGAACGGATTTGGATAAAATTTGGCGCGTAGATAGTTTATACTTTTAAATTTTATTTTTCCAATTTTATTACCAAATGTGTTTTGATTCTTTAATAGTATCATGACTTTATTAATTTCATTTTTCTAATTTAATTTTAGTACTAAATTTGAATGTGTTTTGATTTTAATTTTTAAATAACTTTGTTAGCTTAGTTATACATTTTATTATGCATACTGTGGTATCCTGTAAGTGAAGGAGTACACCTACGTGATACTTTTGTCGTCGATTATTTATTTCGTGTGTTAGTTAGTGTACATCCTTTGTTGGAGATCCTAAACAAATAAATAAATAAACAAATAAATAAATTATAAATACAAAAGTTTTTGAAAATGTATGTATGTTTGTTAGTCGTTCACGGAAAAACTTCTGCACGAATTAGGATAAAATTTGGCACATACATAGTTTATAACCTGGATTATCACATAGGATACTTTTTATCCAGGTAGTACGATCCCGTGGTACAATTACCGACCTCCACGCGGGCGAAGCCACGGGTGTAAGCTAGTTAGTACCTTTTAAAATATCGAACACTACAACTATTATCCGTTAAATAGTTGAAAATCCCTGACACAAGTCTTACCTAATATTTTTCATTCAACTTCGAAACAAACGAAATACTACTTGACAACTTAAGACAGAGTAACTTGAAGCTTCAAACTTCAAAAGAGCCGACAAAGCTTCAAGATCAAAGGCGATACGCCGACGGATAAGTACCTAATGTTTCAAGTTACTTATAGGTATAATATATATTTACATTTAACAGATAAATCTCTTGACGTTAACTGTTAGTAGTTAAATAAGCGTGTTTAGTTAATTACTTGATTTGATTTGTCAGAATTTTCTGTAATGATTTGTGGCGTATTTCTAAGCAAAATAAAATCGCGTTCCGGCAGAGGAAACATTATATTAAAAATGAAAAAAATAAAAAAAATAAAATTTTTAAATAAAAACAAGCAAAAAATATGAAAAATAACTTTAGCTTCTGAAGTCGGTGACTTTTGTTTGTTTGATTTTGTTTTTTGCCACCGACTTCTGAAGTCGGTTAGTAACTAGCTTATGCCAGCGGCTTCACCCGCGTGGAGTTAGGTAATTGTACCACGCACGGGATCACACTACTAAAGGGTGTAAATAGACCTTTAACGAAGCCTAAAGGCACTTGTTTCCCCGTCATTGCGATATTTTTTTTGTTCTAGACCATACCTGGGAACCTTCTAGTTACGGAGATATTGGGGGTAAAAGTCCCAATTTTATCAGAAATTTGTTTTTAAATACTAGTTTCTAAGGTCATAATTTTACTTTAAATACCTCCATCACCCGTTTACTTTTCAATGCATTCATAAGCACAATGTTTTGAGTGCATTAGGTTATTTTTTAAAAAAAAGTCGTTCCCCATCAATAGTTTTTGTGTAGGGTTACTAAGTATGATGTACAGAATGATTGGTTGATGGCTTCGTGATGGGTCCGTTTACACCCAGTATGGTTATCTAGGCTATTAACCAATAGTGTGTCAAATTTTATCTAAATCCGGTCAGTAGTTTTTGCGTGAAAAAGTAACTAACATCCATCCTCACAAACTTTCGCCTTTGTAATTGTAGTAAGACGTACACTAATGGCACACGAATTTTTGATTCTATAGACCGACCACTTTAATGAGCAATAACTTCGAAATATCGGGAACTCAAAATAAACAGTAAACATGGTAAATATCTCGTTTCTAGTGTTAACGATATTACAGGGCTATCTTCCAGTCTAACCAGATGCAGCTAAATACCAGTATTTTACATAGAGCGACTGCCTATCTGACCTCCACAACCCAATTAATTATGGGTAATACGATACCCCTTGGTAAGACTTATATTGGTTAAAGTTAATTTTTAGGTAATTATGATAAGTAATTACTCAAATTTTGTTATTAAAAACAATTTTGATCTCAAGACTATAATTACTGAAATAAGACTACTAAAATTCCGGGATAATATTATGACGAATTTGAACTGAATTTTGATTCAAAGTAAAACGCAGAACGGGGGCGCCATTTTGTGGGATATCGTTACATTATCCTCTTAAGGTGTGGTGTTTTATAAACATAACATTACGCCTGTATTTGCCCATGGTTTAGGCAGAGGTGTATTCTATGGTCAGAAAGATAGATAGAAAAGAAAGAAAAAAAGAAAATAAAGAAAGAAAGAAAAGAAAGAAAAGAAAGAAAAGAAAAAAAGAAAGAAAAGAAGGAAAAGAAGGAAAAGAAGGAAAAGAAAGAAAAGAAAAAAGAAAATAAAGAAAGAAAGAAAAGAAAGAAAAAACGAAAAGAAAGAAAAGAAATAAAGAAAAGAAAGAATAAAAAGAAAGAAAGAAAAAGTATTAATTAGACTCACACAGGACAAAACACAAAAAATTGATGAGATTACAATAATACAAATATTATTTAAAAAAAAAAAATGGTCCTGTACGAGGCCGAAAGGTCCCTATCTCAGCATGGTGCTGCAACATTTTTAGTCCACCCACATTACGCCAGTTATGTTTAAGTTCCATGTAATAGCGAGTGAGCCTGTAGCCATCAACCGGCCACAATCCAAACTCCGTGGCTACTACTGAGAAATTCCTGGTGGTAAAACCCAATAACACTTTACCCAACCCGTGTATCAAACTCAGGACTTTGCTCAATAGTTGAATTTGCGACCACTAGACTAAAGATATAATCAGCAATAGGGAATATGCAAGAAAAACAAAATATTTTTTATTTCTTTAAAATGCCTTGTATTAGGAGCTCGTGGCTAAATAATAACAGCAGCTCGCGTCGATCTTTAGGTTAGGTTAGGTTAGCCAAGGTTGGTCTGTGGATGGGTGACGACCCATTACACACCGAGTATCCTCCGTGCCTCGGAAAGCACGTCAAGCCGTTGGTTCCGGGTGTCATTTGCAGATCTTTGACAGTCATTAGGTAGTCAGTGGCCCAAAAAGTCTGACAACCAGTCTTACAAAGGGGTATCGTATTATGCAGTACTAACTGGGTTGTGGAGGTCAGATAGGCAGTCGCTCCATGTAAAATACTGGTATTCGGCTGCATCCGGTTAGACTGGAAGCCGACTCCAACATAGTTGAGAAAAGGCTAGGCAGACGATGATGCCTTGTATTGGCCCATAAAAACATTGTGGTAACTTGTTTAATTCTCTAATACAACACTTATTTTACAATTTAATATTTGATGTGAATTTAGTGTGTTTTTGGTGAAACGGAACGCAAACTCAAAACGCATCGTCCCTCGATAGCGCCGGTAGTGACTTCAAAGTCCATGTGTCAAAGAAACACTTTTATTTGAAAGTACTTTCAGTTTCTTTGCATTGTATAGATTCAATCTCTTTTGTATTATATAGCCGCCTAGCCCATATTGTGTGAGTACTATGTACTAGAAAGCTGTCATTCGCTGGAAACCTGCGTCTTTTCTTGACTTGAATGTGCCCTGGCGGTTAGGAGTACGTCATGCTCACTCAAATGTCTCGCTGATGGTGGCACGTGTGTCGGATCATTTAGTTCCCTTCAAAATGGTTGAGTTGAATGGTGCTGATACATGCGTCATGTTCGTGAACGGGCGCTGTCAGTTGTGACTGGTCATCTCTTATTTGCCACGGCTTATTTGAATTAATTATTTTATTTTTGAATTGTTTTTACTATGGACACTTTTAACGTACACATCTTGCTGCATCGTTCTCACATAATGTACCATCTCAAAATGAATGATGTAACCAAGGTTTTGTTAAAGTATTCTGATTTAAAAGAGTGTCCATGGAGTTTCTTGCCCGTTCTTCTCCATAGAGATCTACGTTAGGGAATGGGCAACTACAGTACTTTCACAGTTTTTGTGCCTTGTGACTGGGACTGTAGCTTTATTTTACTGTTGCCTTTGTTTCGACAATTCAAAAGTGCCTGTAACTGGCCTACTTGAAATAAATACTTTGATTTTGATTTTGATTTTGATTTCACTAAGATTTTATTATAATATTGTTATAGCAATTATTGCTTGAATAAAGCACATACAATTAGTAAAATTAATAAATTAAGGGTAAAAAATTAGATGTAAACAAGGCAGATAGAAGTAAATGACGTCACATAACATGACATAAATGGCCGCGACAGTCACGGACGTTTGAACTGTCGCAGAAAATTGAGGGAGTTTAATGTTTTTTTTAAGAGACAAGCAGTAGTTGAACTTAACTTTTAATTGTATTCTTGGGTTGTATATTTTATTGATTTAATTGAAGAAAAAATAACATGCATAATTATTCCCTATGACATGACTACATAGTATAAAACAAAGTCGCTTCCCGCTGTCTGTCTATCCCTATGTATGCTTAGATCTTTGAAACTATGCAACGGATTTTGATGCGGTTTTCAGTAATAGATAGAATGATTCAAGAGGAAGGTTTAGGTATGTATATATATGTGTATATTGCACCCGTGCGTAGCCGGGGCGGGTCGCTAGTTTTTTTTTTGGCAGTACTGTATCTTATTGATTTAACTGAAGAAAAAAATTACATGCATATTGTCTATTATGAGTTATGACACATACTTATTAATGTATTAAAATAACTCTGAACAAATAAAATTCTTCGCAAACAGTGTTAAAGTAATTATTCTAATTACTTACATAGAATTCCCATGTCTACTGACTATTAAAAACGTCATTTACATATGACCTCTATCGCTGGTTTTTCACGAACACTAAGTAAAACAATGACACCTAAATGAAAGCCTAAATAAATACGCACTGTTGTAGATTTACACCCACCCATTATACAGGGTGTAAACAGACCCTTCACACAGCCGTCAACCAAGCATTCTGTACATCAAACTAAGTAACTCTACGCAAAAATTATTACTGGGAAACGACTTTTTTTTGGGGTGAAAAATCACGTTTTACAGTCAAAATCAATGTAACGCACTCAAAACATTGTGCTGGTGGCTGCGTTGAATCGTAAACGGGTTATGGAGGTATTTAAAATAAAGTTATAGCCTTGAAATCTAGTATTAAAAAAAAACTTGTGAAAAAGTTGGAACTTTAACCTTAAATATCTCCGTAACTAGAAGGTTCCCAGGCATGGTCCAGAACAAAAAAAATATCGCAATGACACATGCAATGCACGAGCTTCTCTGAACGACGACGAATTTATTTAAGGTTTTATAGTTTGTAAATTGTAGATTAACTTAGATGTCGTTTGGTGTCATTGCATTATGGCCAACATACTGAGACAAATATAAAATGGCGAACATCATACTGTAGATTGTTTACGTTGCCCCCACATCGACGCTCAATACAGTTTCCACGAATTCATTGCATGATTCTAAGAGTAGACTACAAAGTATTGATACATTTAGTGGACCATCTTTGTAAGACGACTGTGCACTTTAGTAACTAATTACATTTAAGAGCCTAGTAATGGCTACCCTAAAAACCTATTTTTGGGGTATGGCAACACTTTTTTCTCTCTTCCGTTTTGCCGCCTCTCGTAGGTGTACTGAATTTCTCGTTTAATTAATAAAACCGTTGTGACGCTTCAAAATTCCCTAGAAGTCACCCATCCATAGTTCGATCTCAGCAAGTACAGCTTAACCTTTTAGATCAACCCCTGCGGCTCTAAAGCCACGAATCCCTCAAAATCCCCCTGTAATACCACCAAAACAATCTACTGGTAACTCCAGCGCTCCGTGATCCAGGACCGCGCGCTCAAACTAACTTACGTCTTGCAATAACCCAATAACCATACAAGTTACGGCTTCCAATAACCACAGACATAATAACTCTATATTTTTCATAAGGAGTGCCATAGACAATAATATTCAAATAAGGTAGGTTACCTCTTGGCTTTCTGCCAGGCACCTGTTTGGTAATAGGATTGTAGGAGTGTGTTTAGTAAATATTGGTTTTAGTTACTGTAGAGATATTGAAAAATGTGATATTTATTTTGTTATTTTAATTCCACAGTTGCTTCAGAAGGAGCTCGTGGCTAAATAATAACAGACACTCGGGTCGATCTTTAGGTTAAGAAATGCCTAGGTTGTTCCGTGGATGGGTGACCACCTATTACATACCGAGTTTCCTCCGTGCCTCGGTAAGCACGTTAAGCTGTTGGTATCGGCTGTTGTTTGTAGATCTTTGACAGTCGTTACAGGTAGTCAGTGGCCCGAAAGTCTGACAACCAGTCTTATCAAAGGGTATTGTATTACCCAGTACTAACTGGGTTGTGGAGGTCAGATAGCCAGTCGCTCCATGTAAAATACTGGTATTCAGCTGCATCCGTTTAGACTGGAAGCCGATCCCAACATAGTTGGGAAAAGGCTAGGCAGATCATGAGTCACGGAGTCTGAATTTATGCTCGGTTGATGGCAATAGGTTCGTCCCCATTTACATGCGATTTAAACATACCTGGCAGAAATGTGGGTGTACTAATAAGTACACTTCTGACTTACCCCTCAGGGATTACAGGGTGTAAAGCTCTGTTATAATATTAGAGTGTAAATTTTCATTACAAATATTGATTTATCTCTTTACACGTTTACGAACAAGGATGGACCACGAGGCGTGTTTAATATCAAAAGGTCAAATCTACAAGATGACCTTTGACCCTCGACCTTTGCGAAATGGTCCTGTTGGCGTTGGTTGTCCATAGCTCTTAATAAGCTAACATAATTGTACCAATAGGTTCACGAGGAGCTCGTGGCTTAGTAATAACAGCCGCTGGGGTCGATCTTTAGGTTAAGCTGCGCTTGCCTAGGTTGGCCTGTGGATGGGTGATCACAAATTACTTGCGAGTTTTTTCCGTGCCTCGGAAAGCACGTTAAGCTGTTGGTTTCGGCTGTAATTTATAGATCTTTGACAGTTGTCACAGGTAGTTAGTGGCCCGAAAGGCTGACAGCCAGTCTTACCAAGGGTTATGGTATTAATTGGGTTGTGGAGGTCAGATAGGCAGTCATAATCAGCCCAAAGGCGTCCACTGCTGGACACAGGCCTCCCCCAAGTGTCGCCACATTGACCAGTCCCGTGCAACTTCCATCCAGCGGATCCCCGCAATCTTCACCAGGTCATCGATCTACCTAGTGGGAGGCCTTCCAACGCAACGTCTTCCGGCTCGCGGTCGCCACTCCAGAAGTTTTCGGCCCCATCGGCCATAAGTGTTGCGTTGTGAGACAGGCAGTCGCTCCATATAAAACACTGGTATTTAGCTGCACTAGAAGTCCAGTTGGACTAGAAGCCGACCCCAACATAGTTGGGAAAAGGCTAGGCAGTTGATGAGGACAGTGGAGGGCATCTAAAAACCACTTCCTCTTAGTAGGATGTGGTCCGTATAATCTCCTAGTTTTCTTGCTCCCCCACTTTTAATATATTTGTGACTTATCAGACTTTCAGGTCACTGTCTACCTGTAACTACTATCATAGGTCTACAAAACAATGACCGCTGGGACCAATGGCTTAGGCTCCCTGTCCATTGAAGGAGGAACGGAGAAAAATTAACCAATAAGATTGCATAAAATCTCCGCTCCGCTCCAGTATGCAATCCTATTGGTTAATATTTCTCCTTTCTCCGCTCCGCAGCTACGCTCCGATTCAATGGACAGGCAGCCTTAATGTGCTTTCCGATACACGAGGCGTAACATTGAGGATCAACCCGTGGGGCTGTCATTATTTAGCCACGAGATCGAGGTACAGCTAAAATCATTATTAATTATTCAAAAAACATTTACACTACACCGAAATAGAAAACTTAACATTCACTGAATGCATTCAAAACAAGAATTAAACGAAATAATTATAGTTAAAATTAAACCGTATTCCCTTCTCTAACCATCATATAAAAACAATTAACCGACGACGTAGAAACGATTTTCTTTGAAAGCGCCGCCTCTTTGTTCTACCGGGCTTTGATCTTGCCGACAAGATGGGAATTAAGACTTGAATATTGTTATAAGTAGCAAGGATGTTGAAAATGTACTTGAGAGAAAAAATATATTTATCGGAATACAGGCTGTAAGGGACAGCCCTCCACAAACTGACAGGGTGCATTCAGCTCCTTATTTTGAATCATATTCCACTGGAATTTTTCTCCGGATTTTTTTTTTCAGTTATTATTCCTTTATTTCAATGTAAAATTACATTCCCTGTACTCAGTATTCCTTTTATGTAAATAATACAACGGCTAAAATCAAAAATTCAGTCATGGATGTTCAAATACTCTAACGAAAGACGCGTGAAATCAGCTGTTCACTTCCTGCCTAGCTACAGAGTTCATTGAACTCGTCGTCGCGCTTGCCGTTCATTACGTTCGTTTTGCCACGGTAACGTTAAACTGCGCATGAGGAAATGAAACAAATCAAATTTATTGGATTCCCATAACATTCCTGAAATAATTTCTTGTACTGGTCATCTTAGTATGACATACTGAATTCACCCCATCAGTTTGTGGAGGGATGTCCTGTATACAGATCAGGAGCTCGTGGTTAAATAATAACAGCCGCTCGGGTCGATCGGCTAAGCCGCGCTTGCCTATGTTGGTCCGTGGATGGGTGACCACCCGTGACATACCGAATTTCCTCCGTGCCTCAGAAAGCAAGTTAAGCCGTTGGTCCCGACTGTTATTTGTGATCTAAAAATGACAGCCGGGACCAATGGCTAAACCGCAGCCTTTTTCCAACTGTGTAGGGACTAGCTTCCAGTATAACGGACTGCAGCTGAATACGAGTATTTTACATGGAGCGACTGCCTATCTGACCTCCACAACCCAGTTAGTACTGGGTAATACGATGTCCCTGGGCAAGACTGGTTGACAGACTTTCGGGCCAGTACCTGTAACGACTGTCAAAGATTTGCTGACAGTCGGGACCAACAGCTTAACGTGCTCTCCGAGGCATGGAGTAAACTCGGTATGCAATAGATGTTCACCCATCTACGGTCCGACTCAGGCAAGCGCTGCTTAACCTTAAAGATCGACTCGTGCTCCAATTATTATTTCGGCACCATCATCATCTGCCTAGCCTTTTTCCATCTCTGTTGTGTTCGGCTTCCAGTCTAATCGGCCGCAGCTGACTACCAGTATTTTACATGGAGCGACTGCCTATCTGACCTCCACAACCCAGTTAGTACTGGGAAATACGAAACCCCTCCTCCACCCTCCTCGTCCTCTCTCCTTCGAGCTCCTCGCTTGTAAAATATTAATATTCAGCTGCATCCTATTAGATTGGAAGCCGACTACAACATAGTTCTGTAAAAGCTGGTCGAACGATTATTTCATAAAACATGTAGATGAATGTTCAATAAGAATTTCAATATTGCAAGCCACGTTTAATATATTGAAAATGCTGACCAATAGAAAATATTGTATTGCTGTTGGCTTGGATTATATTGGTTCAATTTATTCTAAGCTGCAACGACCGTGCCTGGCGTTTGCTGATTTAAAACCTGACGTGTATGAAATTTACATTTTGATATCTATTATTGTGTTAGGTATTATAACAGGGTGTAAGGGACAGCCCTCCACAAACTAATGGGGTGAATTAAGTATATAATATCATACTAAAATGACCGGTATAAGAAATTATTTCAGGAAATTTATGGGAATCCAAGAAATTTGATTTGTTTAATTTCCTCATACGCAATGTATCGTTACCGTGGCATAACGCACGTATCGAACGGCAAGCGCGACGACGTGTTCGAAGAACTCTGTAGCTTGGCAGGAAGTGACAACTGGTGTCACGCGTTGCTCGTTAGAGTATTTCAACATCCATTGTTGGATTTTTGATTTTAGCCGTATTATCTACTTGAATAAAGTGCTGCGTACAGGAAATGTAATTTTACATTGAAATAAAGGAATAGTAACTGAAAAAAAAAAAATCGGAGATAAATTCCAGTGGAATATAATTCAAAATAAGGAGCTGAATGCACCCTGTCAGTTTGTGGAGGGCTGTCCCTTACAACCTGTATGATTAAAAGAGTAATGGACATGAAGGTTGATGGATGGATAGGAAGAGGACGGCCAAGGAAAAGATGGATGAATTGTGTGAGGAATGATATGAAAGAGAAAAGAGTAAATGATGCCGTGACATTGATGGTGGAGTATGGAAGAAGAAAACGTGTTGCGCCGACCCCGAGTAGAATGGGACAAGGACAGGAAGATGATGATATCTATTATTCTTTTTTTACGGTGTTTTTGCTACAGTAATTAAGGCTATAGTATTCGTCCGTTAAGCTATTAGCTAGCTAGTTCCTCATAACGAGTCTGCAATGGCCGGTCTCCCAATGCCAGAACAGCTACTAGCTAACTTGGGAGTGGTTCGTATACCAACACGGGCCCAGTGTGAACCGGCGACGAGATATCGAGATCCGTCACAAGTCTTGGATTAGTTTGGTTTTAGGTCTTAGGTTTTTAGAGAAGTGGTGAGCAATAAAATCCACCCTGCTCACAGCTATCGAAATTTTCGTTCCATTAATAACGTCTTACGGTGACGTTAGCGCCATCTATTTAAGAAAGTAAGACGTTATTAATAGAACGAAAATTTCGATAGCTGTGCGATGGTCTAATTGGTTAAGACGTCCGGTGTACTGAATCGGAAAGTCGCAGGTTCAAACCCTGCTCGCACTAGAATTTTTCTTTCCATGTCAAAACAGCTGGGTTTATATTGATCAGATTTAAGTACTTTTTTGTATTTTTCTGTGCACTTTTGGCTCGTGCGAAATAGGTGTATTTTAGATGCTTTTTTATTTATTAACTGGCTTTCGCTCGAGGCTATGTTCGCATGGAGACTTGTACAATATAATTACCGGGTAAGGGGCCCCCTTAGTAAGACTGGTATTCAGGCTAACTACCTGTAACGACTGTCAAAGATCTACTAATGCAGCCGGGACCAACGGCTATTCGAGGCACAGAGGAAAATCGGTAAGTAATAGATGGTAACCCCCATCTACTGATCGACATTGGCAAGCGTTGCTTAACCGTAAAGATCGACCCGTGCGACTGTTATTAATCCTGACACACACACACAAAATAGTGAACCATCTTTTTTGCAGTCGGATAGAATCTACGGTCTAACTGAAATACGCTTATTGAAAACTACGTTCGATATGACAGATGGACTAAAGATGGCGGCTTGCCAACCAAAATGGTGGACGTTTTGGCGCCAACTTTCAGAAGTTAGTTATGCCAGTCGCTCGTAAATGGGGGTCGGTTGGAGATAGATAATAAATATAGTAAGTAGCAGCATCTCTTAGCCGTAGGACTCGGTGGTTTTGTGATTACAAATGTGACTGCTGAGCATGAGGTCCCGGGTTCGATTCCTAGGTCAGGCAAAATGTTATTGGGTTTTTCCATCAGGGATTTCTCAGTAGCAGCCCCGGAGTCTGGATTTATGGCAATAGGCTCACCCCTTATTATGTGGGACTTAAAACATAACTGGCGAAATGTGAGTATACTATAACACCTCTGCCTAAGCCTTCGGGGAATACAGGCGTGACGTTATTTTAATTGGTGCAATAAATGAATAACCGTCTTATCGTATTTATAATGTCACTGTAATATCACTAATTACAAAATTAACTTTATAATAATGAAAAGCCCACAATTACAAAAATATTCTGTAACATCTTTCAAATTAAATAAAAAACAAACTGCAAACAGCCTAATCCTTTAATCAGCTTTAGAACACCTCCTAAAACAAAAAGGGGTAACCCCATTATTTCTAGAAGCCATCTAACAGCTCCATTCACGTATTAGCCATTCGGAAGTAAAACCAAAAGACTGATTTGCACGGTTCTTGCAAGTTCGACCAAACTTTTCCCCTCAGTGAGAGGTGTATTTTGGTTCCTTCTGTAATGAATTCAAAACTTTTTTACCACAAACTTTTTGGAGTTTAGCATTCACATTTGAATAAACAAATGAATTCGAATGGGAGGGAAATTCTTTTTATTTTTGGGACAAACAGATGGATATGAAATCTTGTGAGTTATTCTTCATCATTTGCGTAGCTTAGTTTAGTTTATTTATTAATAATTATCAAAAATTACCGGTCATATTTTGAAAAAAGTAAAAACACAAATCATAATACATTAAAAAAAACAAGTCATTATACATTAAAAAGAGCATTCAACACAATTTATCATAAATTAAAAAAAATAAAATAATAATACACAATAAACAGAATAATAGAACCTTACAGTATACTAATCACATAAATTTTCTTAAAACCATTCTTTTAGGTCATATAATGCCTGGTCGGTTAGCCAACCTTTCAGTTTAGTTTTAAAAACAGTATCAGACGTCGCGCTCAAAATATTATCCGGTAGCCGGCTAGCTGTTTTCCCAATTATGTTAGTGTCTGCTTAATGATGATGACTATGATGAAGCCAGCTTAAAGATTTCGGCCACAGCGAATGCATTCGATGGGTTTTTAAGGTAGTTGTCGAAAACTTTGATGTGCTGCTCTTTCATGTGCTTTCAAGTATTGGCGGTACTTTCATTTCCATACTATACTTTACTAATATTATAAATGCGAAAGTAAGTTTGTTTGTTACCTTTTCACGCCTAAACCACTAAACTGATCATCCTGAAATTTTGCATATACGTTGTCAGGTGTACAGAAACGGACATAACGTACCTTTCATCCCGAAATAAAGTACTGTACCCGAGGAAAACCACAATAACGTTCTTATGACAATAGATGTCGCCACGTGTCTTTCGAATTATGATTGAACATCCGAATTGATTGTCAGATTCTAAATTAAAGCCGCGTTCAAAAGCTAGTAAGCCATAAAGATTGGCTTACCCTTTTATTCTACTACTCTTCATTATGTTGGAGTTCTGTTAGGATTGATGTTTCGGTTTTTAAGAGACCTATTGTCTTATGGGCTTGCCGTATTTCTTGGCCCCTAGGCACGCCACTAACTCTCAAGTAACCACATCCAACATGTCGAAAAACTCTGAGCAATAAGCAGCTGAACATTGTATCCAGTATTTTAAATGGTGTGATAGTCTATCTGACCTCCGCCAGCTAATTACAGGGTAACACGATCACGACCAGTATTTAACATGGAGCGACTGCCTATCTGACTTTCACAACCCAGTTAGTACTAGGTAATACGATACCCCTTGGTAAGACTGGTAGTCATACTTTCGGGCCACTGACTACCTGTAACAACTGTCAAAGGTCTACTGACAGTCGGGACCAACAGCTTAACGTGCTATCCGAGCTACGGAAGAAACTCTGTGTGAAACGTCATGGATGGTCACCCATCCACGATCCGACTGTGGCATGCGGTGCTTAACCTTGAAAATCGATCCGTGCGGCTGTTAATTTTTAGCCATGAGCTCCACTGTCTATGTAAAATATTTATATTCAGCTGCATCCCGATAGATTGGAAGCCGAACACATGAACAGTCACGAGCAACAATATGTAAACACTTAACAACTTTTAAAAGTGTTTTTCTCCTACTGTTCTGATTAAAATTTCATGTTGTTACGAACATAGTACTCTGGATTTTTAATATTTTTAACAAACCCTGCGTAGGGAACTACAGCTGTTTTGACATGGAAAGAAAAATTCTAGTGCGAGCAGGGTTTGAACCTGTGACCTTCCGATTCATTACACCGGATGTCTTAACCAATTAGACCATCGCACCCTGCTTGCCCTAGATTTTTTCTTTCCATGTCAAAACAGCTATAGTACTCTGGAACTCATATTTTTATGAAAAAGATCCTATCTCCAAGTTTCAATCGTTATTTCTCTCGAAAATTGCTTTTAAATATTAGGAAAGTGTATACATATTGGTGTTCGTGACTGTATGTAGTTCAGAAAAAGATCTAACACCAGACACCTTGGTAAGACTCGAGAAATAGCGTTCGTTGGGAAAAGCCGAGGCAGATGAAGATGCTGTAGCATTTAGGTGCTTATATTTTCCTACAGTATGAGTTATCTCATACAGCTTGTGTCGACATGAGATATAAAACGAAATACTTACATATTCACTCCACGTCCATAGATGTTTCAGGAAAAATATTATACCGCGTTATGAGAGGAACAGATTGCTTAAATTATTGCCCACCATAACATGTAACTTATTGTGGTATTTGATTAAAAAGATGGGAGGTCAAGGCTGGGTCGAAGAGGCTGTTTATTTCACTGTCTGAGAAAAGAGGTTTTTTTTTGTATTATTAAGTGGTAATGTTCCAATGTGGATCTAGGGATCCGACGGAGAATTAGAGTTGTCGATATAGCTCAGAATAAATAAGCTGAAGTGGCAATGTGCCGGCCATATTAGCCGTAGAACCGGTGACCGTTGGGGTAGACGTGTTCTTGAGTGGAGACCGCGATTCGGCTCACATAAGGTGGGACGCCATCAGGCTCGGTTGAGCGACGATCCTCGCAGGGTGGCTGGATGAGAGTTGCTGAGAATCGAGTTGAGTGGCGTGCGATTGAGGGGGCCTAAGTCCAGCAGTGGACTACTGTATATATGGACATCTGCAATAATAAGTGCATTGCACGTGTGCTGCCATCTCAGATGTATCAGCATTCCTATATATGCTGCCAAGCGTTGCCGTCAGCTGGTTTGAAGGTGTCAGTGTAAAGGCACGGTTTTAATAATTTAATGTACTGAATAATGTATCATCATCTGCCTTGCTTTTTCCCAACTATGCTGGGGCCGGTTTCCAGTCTAAACGGATGCAGCTGAATACGAGTATTTTTTTGGTTTAACTAGTATCACCACTTTCTATAGTCTAGAGTATTTTGAGGGTCTCCAGTGCATAGGTAAAGTGACGGTCTATCAGTAAGCATAATGCCGGAAAAGCCAAAATTATTAAGGCTTACTGCTCTCTGCGCTCCAAAACACATATTACTGATGTTGCTCAAAAGGCCGCTAAGCTAAATTGGGACTGGGCTGGCCATGTCCGCCGTATGCCGGACGAGCTGTGGACCAAAAATAAGCACGATGTGGAGCCCTGACACAGCCAGAAGGCGACACGGTAGACCTCACAGGAGATGGCGGGACCAGCTGGATAGAACCAACGACCAGTGGTCCGCATTAGGCCTGAATCCAAGGATTTGGAAGTCATGGGGAGAGACCTTTGCCCAGCAGTGGGATTACACAGGCTAACAGTAACAATCTTATTGAAAAGTCGTTTTGTTTAGTTAGATTCTCTTACGATGTATCCCGAATCGGAAATCCTGTGCACAAAAACATATTTAAATAACATCTTTTGAAAGCCTGCAGTTTTCTTTAAAAAAATTATTAAGTTCGACGTATTAGTAAACTAACAGAAGAAACAAGAATTTTGTTTTTATTATTTCTGAATGCATCATCCAAATGAAGCTCGGAACGCGCTCTATTCTAGTCAAAGTCAGAATTATTTATTTGCTGTTAATGTGGTACAAAAGATGGTAAAAACAACATGAAGTGCAATGACACATTTCGCCATAAAATAGCATGCAAATATTATTAAATACAAACATTAAATTAGGTAGCTAACTAAATAAAGTATTTATTTATTTATAACTGTAGTAACTAGTGACAATATTGATATTAAATCGGCAGGAAAATCTTAAAAACTGTCGCTGTTATTTCACAAGTTACAATGTAGACTAGTTGTACTCGTTTTATAATTTTTACTGATACTATACGAGGTATAAACGGACCCTTCACGAAGCCGTCTACCAAGCATTCTGTACATCAAACTAAGTAACTTTAAGCAAAAATTTTTTTTGGGGTGAAAAATCATATTTTACGGTAGGACTCAATGTAACGCATTTAAAACATTCTGAAGATCAACCTCTGCCTAGCCTTTTCCCAACTATATTGGGGTCGGCTTCCAGTCTAACTGGATGTAGCTGAATACATTCCAATAATTTTTAAACCATGTTATATTTTGTCCCAAAAATATTTAAAAAAAGTTACACGTTGGGCACCGAGCAGCTGAATACCAGTATTTTACATGGAGCGACTGGCTATCTGACCTCCACAACCCAGTTAGTACTGGGTAATACGATACCCCTTGGTAAGACTGGTTAACAGACTTTTTGGGCCACTGACTACCTAACTACTGTCAAAGATCTACAAATGACAGCCGGGACCAACGGCTTAACGTGCTTTCTGAGGTACGGAGGAAACTCGGTATGTAATAGGCGATCACCCATCCACAGACCAACCTAGGCAAGCACGGCTTAACCTAAAGATCGACCCAAACGGCTGTTATTATTTAGCCACGAGCTCCTCTCAAAACTCAAAACATTCTGAAAATAGATACATTGAATAGTACGGTGGTCGCCTTATCTCTGTAACTAGCTTCCCAGGTATGGTCTAGAACAAATAAAATGACCGTAATGACGGGGAGAACAAGTGCCTTTCGGCTTCGTTAAGGGTACTTTTACACCCATAAGAAAAAGAAAAATAAAGTTAACATAGTGGTTAAACGCAAAACTAAACCACTGAAAAAATGCGACTATTGAAAACCGTATTTCGTGAAAGCCAGCTTCGATATCTACCTACCCCCATTTAGCGAGCAAGCTAAACAAAGGCAACACCAAGAAGTTAATGTGCTCTGACCTAATTTTTTAATGGGCAACACCACGCTAAAACGTCGCATAGATCTGGCTTTTGGGCGAAAGCAGAGTGGGGGGAGTGAGGTAAGCTTTGTAATTATTTTTGCTTAGATTGTTTTGTCATGTTGCGATGTTTTTTATTACTATATAGGCTAACGTTTGGTCCCAACTTGCCTGATATGAAGCGATGGCCTAGGGTGGAGCACGCTTGCCTAGGAGAAACCGATTCACTTGAACGAATTTAAATTGCATAGCATAATCAGCCTATAATGTTCCCACTGCTGGGACACACGGCCTTCTCTCTATGAGAGGGAATGGCTCAGTGCGGGTTGGTAGATGTCACATGTCTTCGTAATATTTGGTTCTAGGACATGCCGGTTTCCTCACGATGTTTTCCTTCACCGTTTTGAGAGCAGTGGTGATGAAATAAATTACACAAAGTAATGCGCCTGCCTGGGTTCGAACTCACGACTTACTGTTCGTAAATCGGGACCGCCACAACTGGGCCACCACTCCTCTGAATTTTAAAATTGAGAATTGAAAAAAAATTGAATTGAGTCAGCTCACAATTTGGCGACGATATTGGCACTTGCATTAGCATCCATCAGCTTCTGTAATATGCAAGTAAAAGGACAGGCAGGACGCGATATCAAGTGTCCCATCGTGTGTGGGGCAACACCACATTTACACTCCAGGGCAGGGTCGTCTATGACTCTCCACCGGGACAGGTTTTCCTTGCTTCGGCCAACCTGTGTCCGGAGTCAATTCAAAGACCTCTTGGTGGTCTTTCTTTATAGTGTGGTTAGTTCCTAACCTGGTGTCAGAGTTTTTATGCCACCCATGGGCCTCTGACTTGGCTTAATATGCTGTCAAGAAATATCTCTCAGGCATGCTGGTTTCCTCACGATGTTTTCCTTCACCGAAGCAAGTGATGATAATACAATACGCACATGAATCCAAAAAATCAGAGGTGCGTGCCTTGGGTTCGAACTCGAGACATATGACTTGGCAGTCCGACGGTCACCCCACTAGGCTGTCACTGCTTATACTCTTGGTGGTGGGAACCGCATTAAGACTCAAATGGCTTACATGGACGTTTTTTCAATGACTATTATTACTCGTTTCGTGCGCACTGCTTCTAAATATAAAAAAAATACAATCAAATAGTAACCCAATACTTGTGAAAAATAGGACGAGAATACAAAAATAACATCAAAAGATGATATCACACCTTCTCGCCTACGACACCGCGTAGCTTCCCGCCTACGCCGTAGTAAGTGCTACGGCGTAGCACATTGCTACGCGCTAGTATTATATTTTAATATTTACGTGATCTTTTTAAATGGGGTAGTTTGGCAACTAGTGGTCGTAAGCACGACTGCAGAGCAAGAGGTCCTGGGTTAGATTCCCGGTTCGGGCAAAGAGATATTGGTCTTTTCCATCAGGAATTTCTCAGTAGTAGCCACGGTTTCTTTAATTACGCCCTGTCGATGGCAATAGGCTCGCCCAAAACACCTGTTTTTTTTCTGAAAAGATAGGTAGAGTGTATAGCACACCCACAGTCCACCAGTTATGTTTAAGTCCCATGTAATAGGGGGCGAGTCTAACCATTATAGA
The DNA here is from genome assembly GCA_963576755.1 of Noctua janthina. Lineage (NCBI taxonomy): Eukaryota > Metazoa > Arthropoda > Insecta > Lepidoptera > Noctuidae > Noctua > Noctua janthina. The sequence continues at coordinate 1,429,528 of OY755077.1, forward strand.
AATAACATTACTTAATGCTACTTAGAAAAAAAAAATACCCCAAACTGGATCGAACATAGAACCTGACGCGCAACAGTTGCTCTTTGGATCACTAGACCAATTAACTCAACTAGAGAATCAAACCAACCCCGGTGGGGCTGAAAAGTTCTGGAGTGGTGACCGCGAACGGGAAGACGTTGCGTTGGAAGGCCTCCCACTAGGTGGACCGATGACCTGGTGAAGGTTGCAAGGATCCGCTGGATGCGAGACGCACGGGACCGGTCAATGTGGCGACACTTGGGGGAGGCCTATGTCCAGCAGTGGACGCGTCTTTCGGCTGAAATGATTTTGATGATGATGATGATGAGAATCAAACTTAGGACCTCAAGTTAGACAGTCCCTCTCTTAACCAACGAGGATAAAAGTCCACAAAACACGACGTACCAAAAACCTTTTGTTAAAAAAAAAAGATAATTGAATAGCAAAAGATAATTCATCTCCCATTACCTTTTATTATCTTTTATGAAATGTTTTCATTAAAGAGGGGAGATTAAAAAATAATTGTTTGAAAATTAATTAACTTTGTTTTTTTTTGACAAAGGAAAGTAGTTACTGTATTTAACCGACTTTTTGGATAAAACGGTTCTTTTATGTTTTTTAGGTTCCTAGAAATCGGATTTTCATTAATTTTTATTCTTGGTAATAATTAGCAATATAATTATTAGCTTTTGCCTGTAGCTCGCCCACGTAGTGGTCCGAAACATATATCATCCAGTTATGTTGAAGTCCCATGTAATTTAGGGCAAGCCTATTGCCATCAGTACGGCACAAAACCAAACTCCGTGGTTGCTACTGAGAAATTCCTAATGGAATAACCCAGTAACACTGCCCGTCCCGGGTATCGAACCCAGGATCTCATGCTCTGTAGTCTCGCTTGCGACTACTCGACCGACAAGGCAGTCTCACATATGACACATCAAAATTTCCACGCGAACAAAGTCGTGAGCAACAGCTAGTACAATATAATTATTAGCTCTTGCGCGTGGCTCGCTAACGAACTGCTCCGAAACATGTGTCAGGATTTCAGTATGCTCATCATCTGCCTAGCCTTTTACCAGCTTTATTGGAATCGCCTTCCAGCCCAACCAGATGAAGCTGATTACCAGTATTTTACATGGAGCGACTGCCTATCTGACCTCCACAACCCAGTTAGCACTGGGTAATACTTTCGGGCCACTGACTACCTGTAACGACTGTCAAAGATCTATAGATGACACCCGGGACCAACGGCTTAACGTACTTTCCGAGGCACGGAGGAAACTCTGTATATAATGGGTGGTCACCCATCCACAGACCGACCTTGGCAAGCGTGGCTTAACATCGAAGATCGTCCCGTGTGTCTATTATTACTTAGTCACGAGCTCCTCAATAGGGGTCACTGGTGAAATGTAACCACCATGTGTATGTTTAGGCTGTACTATAAAGGGTGTAAATAGACCCTTAACATATCCGAAAGGCACTTGTTCTCCCCGTCACTGCGATAATTTTTTTGTTCTAGACCATACCTGGGAACCTTCTAGTTACGGAGATATTGAGGGTCAAAGTTCCAACTATTTCACAAGTTTTTAAAAAAATACTTGGTTTTAATGAAATATTTTTACTTTACACACCTCCACGACCCCCGTACTATTCAATCCATCCATCAGCACAATGCTTTGAGTGCGTTCCATCGAGTCCTACCGTAAAACGTGATTTTTCACCCCAAAAAAAAAAAGTCGATTCCCAGCAATATTTTTTGCGTAAAGTTACTTAGTTTGATGTACAGAATGCTTGGATGACGGCTATGTGAAGGGTCTGTTTACACCCTGTATACACTTCTGCCTCGCCTTTCGGAAAAAAAACAGGCGTGAATGCTACGCCAATCTTCCCCTCCCCCATCCAACCTGCCTCTTCAGTGGACCGACGACTTTAAACAGGTGGCTGGGACAGGCTGCATGCAGAATTGCGGGAAGTGGAAGACAGGGTGTTGGCGCAGTTTGGGAGAGGTCTACGTCCAAGTTATTTGCTAGATTGGGATGGTTACAGACTCTTCTTCTTAGCGTGTCGATGTCAATTGTGTCGGCGTAGAACTGAGCTACTAGTTTGGCGCTTTCGGTAGCGTCCAACAGTTCCTGTAGTCAACAAACAACAGGACACGCAGGACACGATATTAAGTGCCCCATCGTTTGTGTAACAGCACCACATTTACACTCCAGGGCAGAGTCATTAATGAATTTCCACCTGAGCAAGTTTTCCTTGCTCAGGTGGAGAGCAACCTGGGTCCGGAGTCTATTTAAAGATTTCCAGGTCAGCCATGGCAACTCTTGTCCAGGTGGGAGATTTTCAGCAGGTGGAACGAATGGGTTAGGTAAGGATGCTCTTCCTCGCCACAGCTTTAAAGACTTATTCAACTACTATGATCACAATGAGATTTTGTCGAAAATATTACATCAAGGTCCTTCAAATCGAATACTAATGATGCTTTTTTTCACAATTTTTTTCAACTTTCAGCGGTAAACATAGAGTTGAAAATACAACATAGCTATTTTCATATAGGTATTACTTTAGGTGTCGCCTAGTAACAGTGAAAAGTAACCATTACTAGACCATAACTTCACCAATTACTCATTTAAAAAATAATCATCGATTTATGCTCAGAAATGCCATCAAAAACGGCTGGAACATTAATAATAAAATTTGCATTTAAACGTAGGACTTTGAGCGAAAGTGGCTTGGAACACGAAATCGCGAACACATTCTTTTTTACATTGAATTTCTCAGAACTTCGGTTAAAAACTGAAAACTTAATTTGGGAATCAAAATTATTTTAGGTTTTTTAAAAATGTTCCTCAAGATGTCTTGTCTTGGTGACGCATGTGACTAAAAGAGTGATGGAAATGGATGTTGAACTCAGGATGAATGAAATGGTGACAGGTCACTGGAACAACTTGGGACCCTCGGATGAACCTCAAGTTAAAGGGGAAAATATACAAGTCCGCGATTAGACCTGTCGTAATGTATGGATCAGAATGCTGGGCTGTGAAGAAGGTGGATGAAAAAAGATTGCATGTAGCGGAGATGAGAATGTTGAGGTGGATGTGTGGAGTGACAAGAATGGATAAAGTAAGGAATGAGTATATTAGAGGAAGTTTGAAAGTGGTGCCTGTTACAGAAACATTGAAAGGAAGTCGTTTGTCTCGATATGGACAATTAATGAGGAGGGATGAAACGCACGTGACTAAAAGACTGATGGATATCAATGTTGATGGTTAGAGAGGGAGAGGAAGGCTAAAGAAAATATGGATGGATTGTGTAAGGAATGATATGAAAGACAAAGGAGTAAATGATGCCGTGACGTCTGACAGGGAAGAATGGAAGAAGAAAACGTGTTGCACCGACCCCGAGTAGAATGGGACAAGGGTATGAAGATTATGAAGAACAAGTTCCTGAAAGGAATTAAGGGAGGCCCAGCAGAGGGATAGTACAAGCTTAACAAAAAGAAGATGTCCGTCTCTCAATAGTGAAGAGTAACCGGCTCCAAAATGACGTTTATAGTTTAAGTAGAATACAAATGTACATTTCCATTTCTACATAACCATTAGCAGTCCATTTATGTTACGTTATGCGGTTCCTGGGACGGTCCACAAACGGAGGGTGCGCGCTGGTAGATTATTTTCGGTGGGCACTTGCAGGTCCAAGTCTGGCTTGCGTTCGAATGTTCGCAGAATGGTCGATTCCTACAAATCCTACAAAAAGACTTTTGAACACGTTGATATTTTTGCATGTGTGTAAGTTTAAAAGTCTTATACTTAGGGAGCTTTATTGAATATTCATACTCCTTTTCACACAGTTTTAATATTATTATCTTCTTTATTTATTTTTATACATATAATTTACATTTTTAAATATTTCTATACGAAGTAATATAAAAAAACATTGAAAAATTATTATTGTTTTTATTTTGGACTCATTTTTTTTGTATTTTTTACTTGTAAACTAATAAAAAATAATCAACTGGATATATATATCCAGTAGTTAATCTGTGAACAGCGTTGTGGGCTGCAATATTGTCTATTAGTTTTTTGTGAATTTCTTATTTCTATGTTTTATATTGCAGCTGTTTGTTGTTCCTTTTGAATAAAAATAAAATAAAATTTAGAGTTAGAATTTTTGATCTGTTATTGGGAATAAGGTCGCTTTTACGTGGAACTTAAAAATGTAAATAGCGAAATTTAAATGTACTGCAATTGTAATTTACATTACAGGCTAAAAGGCATGATAACGCTTGTTTGTATTTCTGAATTAGCAATGTCCTGAAGGATCGAGAGGTCGGTTTCCTAAGAACTCATCATCTGCCTAGCCTTTTCCCAACTATGTTGGGGTCGGCTTCCAGTCTAACCAGATGCAGCTGAATACCAGTATTTATTTTATTTTTTTTCATAACGTTGCGTTTTTGATTTTATATGGAGCGACTGCCTATCTGACCTCCACAACCCAGTTAGTACTAGGTAATATGATACCCCTTGGTAAGACTGGTTATCAGACTTTTTGAACCACTGACTACCTTTAACGACTGTCAAAGATCTACAAATGACAGCCGGGACCAACGGCTTAACGTGCTTTCCGAGGCACGGAGGAAACTCGGTATGTAATGGGTGGTCACCCATCCACAAAGCAACCTAGGCAAGCACGGCTTAACCTAAAGATCGATCCGAGCGGCTGTTATTATTTAGCCACGACCTCCTCGGTTTAATAAGAACTAGTTTATTTAAGTTTCTGGGTCAATAACTTGTGAAGTAGCTGTATGATGTTTCCAATTTCACATGTATGTGGGAACTCTGTAGCCAGCATCACTACATAGTATAAAACAAAGTCGTTTCCCTCTGTCTGTCCTTATGTATGCTTAGATCTTTAAAACTCCGCAACGGATTTTGATGCGGTTTTCAGTAATAGATAGAGTGATTCAACAGGAAGGTATAAATGGATATTGTACCCGTGACAAGCCAAGGCGGGTCGCTAGTCAAATATAAGAACGAACATTCTGTTCAAAATGATCGGAAAAACAAATAAAATGTAACTTTATTTCTACTAGTTAAAGTTCTTTTTAGAAAGACTGTTGTCGGGTACTGAACCTACTCATTATTTAAAATTAGTATAAAATATCATTCTCATTTGCTTTTCCTACTATGTTTGGGGTCGGCTTCCTGTATGAACAAATGCAGCTGAATACCAGTATTTTACATGGGGCGACTGCCTATCTGACCTCCACAACCCAGTTAGTACTGGATAATACAATACCCCTTAAAAAGACTGATTGTCAGACTTTCGGGCTACTGAATACTTGTAACGACTGTCAAAGAGCTACAAATGACAGTGGGGACCAACATCTTAACGTGCTTTCAGAGGCATGGAGGAAACTTGGTGTGTAATGGGTGGTCACCCATCCACAAACCAACCTAGGCAAGCACGGCTTAACCTGAAGATCGACCCGAACGGGTGTTATTATTTAGCCACGAATTAGCTCCTCTTGTACGAATATCCGAAAGAACCAATCAAGTCAGCCCACCATCTTCCATAGGTCTCTCTATATGCCTGTGGCTGGACTGTAGGTAGCGTGTTTTTGACTATTCAAAAGTGCCATTTGAAATAAAGGCTTTGAGTTGACTTTGATAAGGGTTTAATTGATGTAAAGCCCACTGATTGCTATCAGAAGCAATTATTACAAGTTTAAAAATGCTAAAATCATTATAAAATAACATATAGCTTCGCTGCAGTCGGGTAAAGAGCACCAGAATTAATTGCGAATGCTATGATGTTACTGTTACCTAGAATGGCAGAAAGTGTTTCTATGAATTAGCTATCCCTCATGCACCATCATCATCATAATTCTCCTGCTCTTATCCCAATTAATTTGTGGTCGGCGCAGCATGTCTTCTTCTTCCATACTTCTCTATTACTCGTCATCTCAGCAGTCACCTCCTTTCTAGCCGTATCATCCTTCACAAAGTCCATCCATCATTGCTATACCTCTTGCATATAAATTCATTGAAAATGGAGCGTAATTAATTAATCTACTTACAGCGATCGCTAACAGCTACTCTTTGACATAATTTGCAACATTACCCTCTAAGCGTAGCATCAATTGATGAAGGTCGTCCAAAAGCAACGCATCACAAAGTCACTTTCACCAATTTCGTGCATCCGTAAAGATTCCCTCTCTTACAGAGAAGACCTTTGTCCCAGCCGTGGGTTTATGAAAGGCCGATTAATGGGACAATAATTTGCATTGCTAGAAGAGTATAGCTTTATATTTCTATCTCTTTTTCCAACTATGTTGTGGTCGGCTTCTCACCAGAGAATCTTAGGGACCGCGCCGTATTACGCATTAAAGAAAAACTGCATAAAAATACTTTTAAAATACGGTTTTAAATGTTCCAAAATACTCTGAAACCTTTAAATATTGCAGATACATAAAAAAAAGTTGTTGCAAATATGGCATAGAAAATTATGCAGATATTTTTTTTTTTGTCAAAATAACGCAAAAATATTCTTTTAGTAAACATAAGAAATGCATTTTAGTGTTTTTTTCACACGCTTAAATCTAAAATACTCGACATTTTCAAAGATGTAAGGAAAAACTGTGAATCACATCCTGGAAAATATCCTGAAATGTTGCAGGAAACACAGGAAAACCCTGAAAAATACATGTTAAAGCAGACATCCAAGATGGCTGAAAATGAATCAACTTATTACCTTTTAGTATTGCGCTCGGTGCATTAGGAACAAAGGATATCCCCCTGCCTTGGTACTGCGTTACAAAAACCATAATGTCACTCAGTATATTTTTTCTAAAATCCACAAGGCTGTTCAAAACCTTCTACCTAAACCACGATTTTTTTTCACGCAATTTAAAAAAAAAAGCCACAATTCATCGCGGTCTTTTGTTACGCGTTCGAATTTTGAATCCTCAAAAATCAGATCCAAACGTTTACGGAGCGGGTTTTAAATATTTTTCCTTGAATTAAGATAATTGAACGCATCAATTTTTATTTTTAAAGTATTTTTTTTTGAATATTTTATTTATATTTTTTTGGAACGACCGACCGTACCGTTTACAGAGATGGTCAACGAAACACTGGCTTGCAGAGTATAAAGCCTCCGTGCATTGATTGGGCGTAACTGACAATTGTATATCTCTCTCTTTCCCTCCCACGTTTCTTCTGTCTCGCTCGCACTCAAGGGTTACCCGTGTTAAGCGAAATTTGGCTTGGCAAGGCGTGTGGTTCTCAACTTTAAGTAAATTAAATATATTACTGTTTTTCTTTTTGCATGATCGATTATATGAAGCGCGGTTGTCAAAGTGTTTAGTTTAGTTTTTGTGGTGACAGCAGGGTAGCTTGCTGATGGATGAGAATGGGTACGGTGGTCACCGTTAAATAGTACAAAATGCCTGTAATATAGCATTAAGTCCACTTCTGTACATTTTGTGTGATTGAAGTGTTTAATAAAGAAATAAATAAACTACTTAAGTAGATCTTTTGTTTCTTCTTTGTTTGAGAATTTAATATTTTTTATTCATTGACGTACTAAATCAGAAAATGTTTTTGTTAAAATGCACGGCTTTCGAGAAAACTTAGTCCATTTTTTCGTGCCCAAAGCTCTTTGTTTAGCCAGGATTGAGAATGAAACATTTTACAAAAAAAACACACCTAAAAATGCTTAAATATTATTACGTTTTGAACAATATCATTCTTAAAACCATAAATAGCGCTACTTTTTTTAAAACAATTAACGTCAAATTCAAAAAAGCTGTCAAAAACTGGTTTCGAAATCGTGCAAATAATAAATTATCCAGCCATCATTCCACGTTTTAATAACCCTTTTCCTCCCTGATAAGGTTCTACTCGTTGCGAAGTTTATCAATCTTACAATACTAAGGGTAGAAACAAAACTTCAAATGTACTTTAAAGTTGAAGGAGAATTGGTTTGTCTTACTGTAATTACTTTGCTTAAGTACCTATCTATTCTGTATACTGCAGTCGATTTATTATCCAAGTAAAGTGACTCGAAGCTTTTGAGAAGGTCTGTCAGGTTTAACTACCAGACAGCAGCGATGCTGTAAGCCATTTTAAAGGGTATGGTTACTTAAGTTATTCAAAATCAAAATCAAAGCATTTATTTCAAGTAGGCCAGTTGCAGGCACTTTTGAATTGTCGAAACAGAGACAACAATGAAATATAGCTACAGTCCCAGTCACAAGGCTGTGAAACTACTGTAGTATTAGAGAGTAATCCGCGAAACACTGGTCAGTTTCCGTCTTTCGTCAGTATTTTTAATGCGACGGTTTCGTTGATTAGTCAGTTTTACTGATTTGTCAGTTTTGTGATTCGACAGTTGCGTTAACTCGACAGTTTCCATAATTTGTCAGTTTCTTCGATTCGTCAGTTAGTAGGCAGTTAGTAATGCAAATATCTAGGTACAAAAACACACGCCATGTCTTCATTTTGTACCTTCTTCTCAGTCGTTCACTCTTGACAGAGTGGTCGTGGTCATGGGGGGTCGCCCCCAGCTGCGGTCGCTGCCTTCGCGATCCTTTTCCACCGGTCTCTATTGGCAGCGTGGCGAGCACATTCTGCTAGAGGGATCCTGGTGGCAGATTTGATGGAATCTGTCCATCGTGTTGGTGATCGCCCACGTGATCTCGTGCCTTCAACTTTGCGCTGAATCACCAAACGCTCCATGGATTCATTGTTGCGGGTAACGTGTCCAAAGAATCTGAGGATCCGTAATTGCACAAGCGACGACAGTCTTTGTTTAATATTGAGTTCTTTGAGTTAGTCGACGTTAGTCCGATGAGCGGTTCAGCTTATCCTGAGCATGCGTCTGCAACACCACATCTCAAGGGCGTCGATCTTGATATTGTACCTACATATTTATATTTATTATGTTTGGCTTGCAGTCATACTTTTATATTTTTTGACGTGTTTATTTTATTTCTTGTTTTTGATTTATTTATTATAATCCAAGTACTGGTATGTTATTTTCTTATTTATGTATTCCAAAGATTTATGCTGTCTTGGCTTCCGCACGTTTTTTCTCTGGAGGCCACTGAAAACCAGCGCTGTGGGCCCCCATAGCACAGCATCATGCTGAGTGGTGCTGCTTGTCGCAGTCACGACGTGCAAGCTGTCAACTTTATTTTTTCTTTTGGTTATATTTATTTATAGGTGGTGTTCAGATTACAATAATTGGCTAAGCCCTCTGTTGGTTTGCCGGACTATTCATTAATACATAGCCGATAAAGACATAATAAAAACGTTGCCAATGCTGGGACATACGTCTCCTTGACAAAGAGCGGGACGTAACGCAAACCCGCGTTGCTTGGCTCCTTATAATACTAGTTCTAAAAAACTTTGAGTGCCGCTGTCCCCAGTTTTATTACTGAAACGGGGGTAAGCAGGACTACTAAAGTAATCATATTAAGCTCATTGCTTTCCTCAATTCACTATGCAGTATTGCTATTCTGCAATATTCACTTTCAAACCTCACTCAAGGTTTTGTCAAACCGAGCGGACTGGAGAGCGGACAGATACTTCAGTTCATTTATTTGAGAAAAAAAGTGCACAACATTATCTGTCCGTGTCCGGAACAGTACACGAATTTAGTATGCACAGGCTTAAAAAAAAAATGTTGCAGAATGGGGACCTTTTGGCCTCGTACAGAACCAATTTAAATTATTTTATCTTTTTCTTATGTTTACTTTTTATATATTTTTTGGAGGAGCTCGTGGCTAAATAATAGCAGCCGCTCAGGTCGATGTTTAGGTTAAGCGATGCTTGCCTAGGTTGGTCTGTGGATGGATCACCATCCCTTACGTTCCGAGTTTCCTCCGTGCCTCGGAAAGCACGTTAAGCCGTTGGTTGGTGTCATTTGTAGATCTTTGACAGTCGTCAGGTAGTCTGTGGCCCAAAAAGTCTGACAAGCAGTCTTACCAAGTGGTTTCGTATTACGCAGTACTAACTGGCTTGTGGAGGTCAGATAGGCAGTCGCTCCATGTAAAATACTGGTATTCAGCTGCATCTGGAGGTGGAAGCGCCAGGGTAGTCCGCGAAATGAAAATTTTCTTACGTCTTTTGCAATTTACAGGTCAGTGTCAGGTTGTATGTTGATTAAGATATGAGTCGCGACCGTAACAAATATGGCTTTACAGATTTACAACCATTAAAATCATAATTATAACCCCTTTACATTCATTTAATCCCGTTCAATGACTATTTCATGAAAAACTCGTTCAATGGGGTTTCATTAATTGACTTAGAGGATTATACTGATAATTTTAATGATTAAAATTCTGTAAATACATGCGAATTACGGCTGCAACATATATTTTGTTCAACATACAGCCTGTCACTGACCTACTAATTGCAAAAAACGTCAGAAAATTTGATTTTTGTGAGCTCCTCTAGCGTTTCCCCCTTTTTTTTCGGATGGGAAATCATCAAATGACCGGGGGGGTCATTTGATAATTTCCCATCCGAAAAAAAACACCTGAGATGAGCCCGGTTGCCTAGCACCACGGATAAATATTATCATGAATGGGTCTTTTTTATTTTTTTTTCGGATGGGAAATCATCAAATGACCCCTCGCCCCCCCCCCGCTCTGGGCGGAGCGGAAAGGAGTGTCAGACGTGTACTGACTAAAACCCATCCATCTTTGCTCTTTGTGTTCCAGGGCCACGGTATCTCTTTCGAACAGTCCCGCAGCCCTTAAGCGATCCTTGAGCGCATACAATTCGAAAACGAAATCATTTGTTTCTAAAGTAAATCATCTTGGAATCAAAAGGGAAACTATATTTTCTATCACCAAAATTTATATTTGTCATCAAGTTGTATCACCTAATAAATAGATCTATCGCCACGAAATATTTTCGTTCTCAGATAAACAAAAATTGTTCCCAGGTATGAATTATCAAATTAATGTTAATATATGTGTAAAATAAGAGATCGATAACCAATAAAATTATATTGCATTACATGAATCAAATTTCCCAATGGGGTATCATTTAAGCTATCACCAATTTAATTAGTTTTGTGTTTCTTAAATAATAGGGTTTGTCCTCAAAATAGTAGATCTGTCACCAAAATGTAGTCACCAAACAGGTTAGGTTAGGTTAGGTTAGGTTAGGTTAGTTTATTTGGTACTAGACCTTATATCTCAGGATTTTAGGTGATTTATTGTGGAACTGATTTTGCATTGTTTGGTGACTACATTTTGGTGACAGATCTACTATTTTGAGGACAAACCCTATTATTTAAGAAACACAAAACTGATTAAATTGGTGATAGCTTAAATGATACCCAATCAAAAGGCGTCACCGTTCGAATTTAAAAATGATGTTTTGAGTATGACATTCATTTGTCGATTTTTGACAGTCGATACAGGTTTAGATTCGTTCGTAAGCGGCTGGATACCTATTATTATTATCAAATATAACAGCTCACAACTTAAGACCCATTCATGATCGGATCGGAGAATGATACCGGCGAGAGATGTCGTGCGGTGTTCCACAGGGATCGGTTCCGGGGCCGGCCTTGTGGAACATCGGTTACGACTGGGTGCTGCGCGCCGACCTCCCTACGTAGGTCAGCGTGTAGTCAGCGTAGTTTGCTGCGCTGACGACACGCTGGTACTGGCACAAGGGAGGTCTGAGGCTGCGGGACTGTTCGAAAGAGATACAGTGGCCCTGGAACACAAAGGGCAAAGAAGGAACATGGATGGGTTTTAGTCAGTACAAGTGTGACACTCCCCTCCGCTCCGCCCAGAGTAAGGCAGGGGGGGGGGGTCATTTGATGATTTCCCATCCGAAAAAAAAAACCATTCATGATAATATTTATCCGTGGTGCTAGGCAACAGGGCTTATCCAAGTTGTAAACGTCTCTTTGTGTCTATTGGCCTTGTTTTGTTCTGTCTCCCGCTGATATCGAGGGAAGTGGAAATTATGACTTTCCTACTCCTCCGCTATTCTTTTCTGATTAATTTCGTTGCGGGATCCAAGACAGTTAAATTGTTTCTCTGGGACTTCGTTGAGCTTCACGGTCTCGGGGCTTTTCTGGTGGTCGCCACTTAATTTTCTCTTTCTTTTAGACTTGATTCTGGCTTTCAGGAGTTACAGTGGTTTGGGAATAGTGTGGCCGGCTTACTCCAATAAAAAAAAGTCGATACGGGTAGTATAATCACCTATTTTGTCTCTGACAGCCACAATCTATTAGTAACCTTATAGTACTGCGAATAAAGACCAGTATAGTTTTTCAGCAATGCAATGCCAGAAGGTAAAATAACTGTGACAGAATTGTAGTCTGAATCCCGAAAGTCTTAGTCAGGGGTATCGTATTACCCAGTACTGGGTTGTGGAGGTCAGATAGGCATTCGCTCCATGTAAAATGCTGGTATACAGCTTCGTCCAGTTAGACGTCGACCCCAACGGGGGAAAAGCTTGAAACTGTAATATTATTCAGAAACTATGAAACACAAAATTATTTAGTAGTGAAAACAAATTTTTGGTCAGAGACAAAGATATGAAACTGAGAGCCCGACCAGCCAAAGACAGAGAAAAACTGGAAAAGAGCGAGTTGGACTTGCGCACCGTGGGTTCCGTATAAACTTGTAGGTATTTTGTTATTAAACTACACATTTACGGTTTTCAGATTTTTTCCTTTACTTGTGCTGTAAGATATTGCTTTTGCCAAATTTAATGATTCTAGGTCAACGGGAAGTACCCTAGTTTTGATTCCCTTGTGAAATCGCAAAATATGCGACAAAAACGGTCATATATTTTAATAACGTTGAGTAACATGATTGATTTTTTCACTGCTCCAAGGGGTAGAAAACTTGAGTGTTTGATATTAATTTCAGCTTGATACCTCCACGCATTACTGAAAAGAAAAAAGGAATTGACAGACGGACAGACAGACAACAAAGTGATCTAATATGCGCTGTGCTGTGGGCCCCCCATAGCACAGCATCATGCTGAATGGTAACCTGCTTGTCGCAGTCACGACGTGCAAGCTGTTAACTTGTTTTATTTTGTTTCTGTCCTTTTGTATTTATAATATTTGTCATGCGTTGTATGATTATTGTTAAGTTATTTTGTTTGTATGCACGTCATGTCCCTGCGTCAAATAAATATCTTTTCCGTCTTTCTTTTTTTCTCAATAAAGGTTCCTTTTTTACAGACTGAAGTACGGAACTTTAAAAATTTCGGTTAGACTTCAAGCCGAAGCTAACATAGTTGGGGCAGGTGATGCTGATGAGATATTCTTGTGTAGCTTCGGGTAACACGAGAAAAAAAGACAACTGGTCTAATTTGTATTGCTAACTTCCTCTTACATACAAAAGAATAAAAGTTTTTCTTTATATAAAAGAATTTAACGAATCGTACAAAAGAAAACTTTATCTGACACAATTATTAAGTCTAATGTTAGCTATAGACCGACCGCTTTAATGAGTCCTCGCGAAGGTATCAATTTAAATGGAATATTCTGAAGGTTGATCACGTATTGGTTCAATTAGTATCGTAATACCTACGTGGATTATGGTTATTTTAAAGCAAATAACCTGTGGGATATTGTTATGACTTTGTGGCCGTTTAATGTGCCTTTGATGGGACAAGGCGGAGGACTCATTAAAGCGGTCGGTCTATAGTAAAGAACGGTGAAGGAAAACATCGTGAGGTAACCGGCATGTCCTAGAACCAAAAATTCGAAGACATGTAACATCTACCAACCAGCACTGGGCCCGCGTAGTGGATTACAGTCCATTCCCTCTCATAGAGAGGAGGCCTGTGTCCCAGCAGTGGGCATGTAGTAGGGTGATTTTACATTAATAACATAACGTCACACCTGTAATCCTCGAAGGGTTAGGCAGAGGTGTACCTTATAGTAGGTACACCCACATTTTGCCAGTTGTGTTGTCGATCTTCAAGGTTAAGCCGTGCTTGCCTAGGTTGTTCTGTGGATGGGTGACCACCAATAACATACCGAGTTTCCTCCGTGCCTCGGAAAGCACGTTAAGCCATTGGTCCCGGCTGTCATTTGTAGATCTTTGACAGTCGTTACAGGTAGTCAGTGGCTCAAAAAGTCTGACAACCAGTCTTACTAAGGGGTACATATTACTAACTGGGTTGTGGAGGTCAAATAGGCAGTCGCTCCATGTAAAATACTGGTATTCAGCTGCATCCGGTTAGACTGGAAGCCGACTCCAACATAGATGGCTAAAGGCAGGCAGATGATGAACTAGAAGTTATTAAAGAACCATCATGTCGTCAACATCTGCCAGGGATGCGGTACTGTTCGAAAGAGATACCGTGGCCCTAGAACACAAAGGGCAAAGAAGGAACATGGAAGGGTTTTAGTCAGTACAAGTCTGACACACCCTTCCGCTCTGCCCAGAGTGGGGGGGTCATTTGATGATTTCCAATCCGAAAAAAATAAAATTAAAAAAATATCATGTCGTCAACATAGGCCAAGAAGAAAAAACACGTATTAAAGGAGCTAACACATTAACTACTAAAGCAAAGTTAATACAATTTACATGGGACGACCGCGCGGGTTTCTTCTACCAAATATAAAAAGAAACACGTAAATCGGCCCAGTAATCTCGGAGTAATTGGTGGTTGTCCAGTGGAAATTGACGCTAAAAAAGTCTAAAATCGCAAAGCAGTAGTTCTGCATTTTTGATATGTTGTATAGATCAGTTAGTGTGATGTGAATCCAAATTTGCAACTTCGAAAAACTTGTGTTCGCACCACGCGATAAACTGTGAAATACTGAATGTTATAAGTTTTTAAACTATCATCTTTGATATGGAAAGAAAAATTCGAGTGCAAGCAGGGTTTGAACCTGCGACTTTCCGATTCTGTACACCGGACGTCTTAATGAAACAAAAAAATTCGAGAGCTGTGAGCAGGGTGCGATAGTCTAATTGGTTAAGACGTCCGGTGTACAGAATCGGAAGGTCGCAGGTTCAAAGCCTGCTCACACTCGAATTTTTCTTTCCATATCAAAGCTGTAATTCCCTACGCAGGGTTTGCGTAAAAAACATATTTAAAATTTTAAACTATTGTGGCCACTAATATTATCAATAACACTAGAAACGGGATATTTGCCATGTTTACTGATTGTTTTGAGTTCCCGATATCGATATCGGGTTTTTTTTTTTTTTATCAGTTTTTACTAACATAGTCGTAAGTTTTACTCGTGAGGAGCTCGTGGCTAAATAATAACAGCCGCTCGGATCGATCTTTAGGTTAAGCCGTGCTTGCCTAGGTTGGTCTGTGGATGGGTCCACCCATTACATATCGAGTTTCCTCCGTGCCTCGGAAAGCACGTTAAGCCGTTGGTCCCGGCTGTCATTTGAAGATCTTTGACAGTCGTTAGGCAGTCAGTGGCCCAAAAAGTCTGACAACCAGTCTTACCAAGGGGTATCGTATTACCCAGTACTGACTGGGTTGTGGAGGTCAGATAGGCAGTCGCTCCATGTAAAATACTGGTATTCAGCTGCATCCGGTTAGACTGGAAGCCGACCCCAATATAGTTGGGAAAAGGATAAGCAGATGATGAGCCGTAAGTTTTACTAACAGTTTTTGAGTCATGGATACTCAATCAAAGAGAATTCTATTCTATTAAAAAAAAAGGTAAGGGTAGGTTTGGTAAATATTCCGTTTCTAGTGTTAATGATAATACTGAATGTTTTTTATAGAAAATGCATTGTTTTTTAGTTCCAAAATTAGGTTATGTACATGTAAAAAAAATGCTGGTGGAATACACAATCTCCTCCTTTTTTAGAAGTCGGTTAAAAAGAATCGAAACAACCCAAAAAAGAAACGCTACATCAAAAACACGTCATCACAAAATCTACAGTGTTTCCCCGAATTGTAATCAACCATCCTAAACTCTCTCGAATGATATTTCCAGAATGCGTTTCAGAAATTCGCAGATACAGGGTTCCATACACCGCTGTGTGAAAACCGATTTGGTATCAATTTATGGTGTGGGGTATATCTACTATAAACACACACTCGGGTTTTGCACAGAATTGCAATCAGCCTGTACTTGTTTATCTGCAAGGCGAACGTTGTTTTGCACTTTCACGATATTTATTATTTCGTAGTTTATTTAGTAATAGTTTACTGTATGTTTATTTAATTTTTTGTACACATTTATTATAAATATTCTATTTAAGTACCTTTTCACCACTACCTGCCTTTACTTTTTTACACAACACATAAAACTGTTTTACATCCGTGACCTCTCTTATCCAGGTCCAGTTGAAAACCAGCGTCAGGCACTAGTTGCCCGGCATTTTGCTGAACTGGTCCTATTTGGTGCAGCTATGAGGCACACCGTGTTACCTACTTTTTTTTTTTTTGTCTAGTTTTAAGTTTTATTTTTTTTCTTGTATTATTTTTGTTTTATATTGTGTGTACTTTTGGTATGTGCCAAATAAATGTATTTTCTTTCTTTTCTTTCTTTCAACGCCTATTTTCAACAAGAATTTGTGTGGTATACTACACTCTAAAAACTCGACTACTGAAAAATCACGCTCTAATTAAAATCGGGGTTTACAAGGTAAAATCGACTTCTTCTATTGTTGAAGGCGTTTAAACGTGTAGCCTATGTTACCCGGGCCATAATAACTAATCGATTGACACCTTATTCATCAAAATCGGATGAATAGTTTAGGCGCTACGGACGAACATACGTAAATACAAACATATATAAGGTCTATCTTTTCATACACGAAATATTTTAAGAGAAACTTCTATAAGTCGTAAAGTCGCCATAGCAACGAAAAATAAAATTATCTGTGTTTTTTTTTTACAAAATTATTATAATTCTAAATTTTTTTGAGACTTTTTGCATAAAACCTTTACTCCCATATTCTAACAATGACAGTAGGTAAATACGACGTAGTAAACTAGCGTAATGGATGCTTAAAAATAAGGAGCCAGTATTTATATTGTGGGTCAAGTAATTTTAAATTATTTATTTTATATAAAAAAATATTCTCAGATAAAAAAAAAAATTCCTTGAAATGGCTTTGATATAGCCATTAGATGATTCCCTGAAAATATTTCGTGTATGAATAGTTAGACCCTATATAGAGTGCTAAAATCATAACCCTTCCTTTTGGCTTCGAAGTAGTCGGGTAAAAGTAGAACTCAGAAGTATTGATCACCACGCTTCGTGAAGTCAGATTAGTGATTTCAGACATCAGTTTACATAACATAACATCACACCTGTAATCCTCGAAGGGTTAGGCAGAGGTGTACCTAATAGAACACCTACATTTCGCCAGTTATGTTTAAGCCCCATGTAATAGGGGGCGAGCCTATCGCCAGAATAAAAGAGATATCTCTATAAATAAACAATCGTTGTCGATAAAAAAATAGAAATATCTCTCAGGCATTCTGGTTTGGTTTCCTCACGATGTTTTCCTTCACCGAAGCAAGTGATAATTATACAATACGCACATGAATCCGAAAAATCAGAGGTGCGTGTCTTGGGTTGGAGCTTGAGACGTATGCCACTAGTAGGAGGGTGACCACAGACGTGATCTACTGTACTTTATCATTTCAGCCGATAGACGTCCACTACTGGACATAGGTCTCCCCCAAATGTCACCACATTGACAGTCCCGTGCGACTCGCATCCAGAGGATCCCCGCAACCTTCACCAGGTCACCAGTCCACCTAGTGGGAGGCCTTCCAACGTAACCTATTCCGGTTAGCGGTCGCCACTCCAGAATTTTTCGGCCCCATTTTTCCCAATTTTTCGGCCAGCAGTTCTGCGAGCAATGTGCCCTGCCCACTGCCACTTAACTTTGGAACTACTGTACTTGGCCGGACTTAAACACATAACCTCTTGTATTAGAGACGAGAACTTAACCACAGAGCCATTACGACGTAAAGAATACTTGGCGGACACCTGCATTGCAAAAAGACATTTTAAAAAACATTTTCGTTTTAAATTCCTCGATTTTTCAAGACACTTCAGCTAAGAACTGAGTTTGAAGCAACTCATGGTGAGCATACTTAAATATTTAAACTTAAAACCTGGACTTAAAATTATGAGGACTGTTTCTTTTCATATTTCTTTTATGTGTAGAGGTAAGACTGGCCAGTCGTTTAATATAAAATACTGGTATTCAGTCAGCTGAATCCAACTAGACTGGAATCCGACTGGTTGAGCGAAAATCAAAATCAATATTAAAGCACTTATTTCAAGTAGACCAGTTACTTTTGAATTGTCGAAACAAAGA
This sequence comes from Noctua janthina, assembly GCA_963576755.1. Classification (NCBI taxonomy): domain Eukaryota; kingdom Metazoa; phylum Arthropoda; class Insecta; order Lepidoptera; family Noctuidae; genus Noctua; species Noctua janthina. Next base: position 1,447,865 of record OY755077.1, read on the forward strand.
CAATAATGAAAATGAAGGTACAGTCCCAGTCACAAGGCACAAAAACTGTGAAAGTACTGTAGTTGCCCATTCCCTAACGTAGATCTCTATGGAGAAGAACGGGCAAGAAACTCCATGGACACTTTTTTAAATCAGAATATTTTCACAAAACCTTGGTTAAATCATTCATGTTGAGATGGTACATTATGAGGTTTTGTTAAAGTATTCTGATTTAAAAGAGTGTCCATGGAGTTTCTTGCCCGTTCTTCTCCATAGAGATCTGATCTACGTTAGGGAATGGGCAACTACAGTACTTTCACAGTTTTTGTGCCTTGTGACTGGGACTGTAGCTATATTTTACTGTTGCCTTTGTTTCGACAATTCAAAAGTGCCTGTAACTGGCCTACTTGAAAAAAATGCTTTGATTTTGATTTTGATTTTGATTTTGTGAGAACGTGTAAGTGTCCATATGAAAAGCATTAAAAAAAACAAAAATAAAATAATTAATTCAAATAAGCCGTGGCAACCAAGAGTCACAAAGGTAATGATAATCTGGCAAAAAGGCTGATAGTCTACGATTTCTTTATGTTACTTAATGGAAAAAAGCCAAGGGTCCATCTGATGGTAAATGGTCACAGACGTCTATGGATCAAGCTCAGTGTTTTTTTTGTCCATTAGACCATTACAGGCAGGGTCTTTTAGATATCAAAAACAAAAGGATGATGTACAGTCACGATCACAAGGCATAATCCACACACAACTACAACACAACAGCATCCTGAGCACTATAGCGGACAGGAAGGACAGTCACATACGGGGGCATTGGGTACACCTACATACCACTGTGGCGTATGATAAATTATTGTTTTGTTTTTCAGGTAATTGTAAGTACTAACACTAGTTTTTAAGTTGTGTGTTATACAACTAAATCGACTTGTGGTCTGAATTAAAAGAATTTAATTTAATATTATTTACGCCTAAGTGTCCTATTGTGTCCGGCCGTCTTATGACGACAGGCCGTGTCGACGGCGCGTTCGTGTTCCACGCGCGCCTTAAAGAGATGTCAGCAACCATGGGCCGATGCCTGCCAGGGTTGCGGGACTGTTCGAAAGAGATACCGTGGCCCTGGAACACAAAGGGCAAAGAAGGAACATGGATGGGTTTTAGTCAGTACAAGTCTGACACTCCCTTCCGCTCCGCCCAGAGTGGGGGGGGTCATTTGATGATTTCCCATCCGAAAAAAAAAAAAAAAAAAAAGTGTCCTATTGTCGTCGTTGTTTAGATGTTTATATTTTCTTCTCTTCTCTTCTTATTTTTATCTTTAGTTTAGTTCTATTTGTAGTCTGTATATAATGTAAATATATTAATAAATAGGATAATTATATGTAGTTAATTAAATTTAATAATAAATTTCATATTTATCTATACTAATATTATAAAGTTAAAGAGTTTGTTTGTTTGGTTGGTTGATCGCGCTAATTTCAGGAACTACTGGTTCGAATTGAAAAAATCTTTTAGTGTTCGATAGCCGATTTATGGAGGAACGCTATATCATCACGCTACAACCAACAGGAGCGAAGCATCATGCAAAAACAGGGAGAATTTATACCTTTTGAGAGCTTCTGTTGCGTGCGCTGTGTAAACGGTTAAAGTTACGCAACAATCATGTATGACGGAATCGTTGCAAAAATTCTAAAAAAAAGTCCGCGACAACATATGTCTATCTTTTAAGGTTGACTCACACTCTCTCTAACCCTCTCTGTCTCTTATGTGACGCAGACGAAGTTGCGCGGGTCAGCTACTTTATTATAAATTGTAAAAGTACTGTAGTTTACACCTTGTATTCTGATATAATTATCATCATCTGCCCAGCCTTCTCCCAACTATGTTGTGGTCGGCTTCCAGTCAAATCGGATGTAGTTGAATGCCAGTATTTTACATTGAGCGAATGCCTATCTGACCCCCACAACTTAGTTAGTACTGGGTAATACAATACCCGTTGGTAAGACTGTTTGTCAGACTTTTGGGCCACTGTCTACCTGTAACGACTGTCAAAGACCTACAAATGACAACCGGGACTAACGGCTTAACGTGCTTTCACTGTAGGCTATTATTATTTAGCCACAAGCTCTAATACTGATATAATATGAATATCAATGTTCGTTGCCTAACAAAAGCTCGTTAACGAACTTTTGCAAAACAATCTCGTAAAGACTACCTCATTAGTCCAGTGATCGCAAGTGCGACTGCTGAGCATGAGGGGCTGGGTTCGATTTCCGGTTTCGGGCAAAGTGTTACTATTTTCTCATCAGGAATTTCTCAGTAGCAGCCACGGAGTCTAGATGTGTGCCCGGTTGATGGCAATATGCTCACCCCCTATTACATGGGACATAAAACATAACGGTAAAAATTTGTTTTAAGCTTTCACGGTTTACAACTAAACTTACATTGTCACTTACGGGATATCTTCCGTGATTGTTCATTATTTTGAGCTCCAGTCATCGAAATATCGGGAGCTCAAAATAATGAACAATCACGGAAGATATCCCGTAGGTGACAGTATAAGTTTAGTGAAATGGGGGTGTAGGTTGGGTGTGGTTATCAGGCCTACCTCTGCCTAACCCTTCGGGGATTAAAGCCGTGATGTTATGTTATCTTGTAAAGCGAATGCTCGCAGTGCTTCGAGTCCAGTACATCATTATTCATCACGAATAAGTTCTTTCTAATTAATACAAAGTAAGGTAAGCCTGACTTCTGATTAGTTTCTGACTTCCAACTTGTTCAGACAAAGGGATCGTTGCTTATTTGATCACAGGGACACATACAGGTTATCGCGGGCGGAGGGTCAGCAAAAGCTTTTTTTTTATTGTTTGTTCGTATATCATCATCTGCCTAGCCATTTCCCAACTATATTGGGGTCGGCTTCCAGTCTAACCGGATGCAGCTGAATACCAGTATTTTACATGGAGCGACTGCCTATCTGACCTCCACAACCCAGTTAGTACTGGGTAATACAACATCCCTTGGTAAGACAGGTTGTCAGACTTTTTGGGCCACTACCTAACGACTGTCAAAGATCTACAAATAACAGCCGGGATCAACGGCTTAACGTGCTTTCCGAGGCACGGAGGAAACTTGGTAAGTAATGGGCGGTCACCCATCCATAGACCAACCTAGGCAAGCACGGCTTAACCTAAAGATTGATCCGAGCGGCTGTTATTATTTAGCCATAAACTCCTCATTGTTTGTTAGTATGTATTAATATAATTAGTTTATTAAATAAATAATTATTTATAACTAGCTTGTGCCCGCGGATCCTAAAATGGAAATGAACAGGTCACATGATGAGGACACAAACAGAAAAGTTTACCAAAAAAGTTACTGAATGGTACCCAAGGGACGGAAAATGACGCAGAGGAAGGCAGATAAAAAGATGGGAGGATAATCTACCTAAGGGATGGAGGAATATAGCGAGGGATCGACAAATGTTGAGGGAACTTGAGGAGGCCTATGTCGCAAGACAGCCTGACCTGGTAGTTGATAAATAAATGAAATATGTATAATCAAAGGTTAGTTAAGTTATAATTTAAGTTTAGATGTAGAAAACAATTAAGTGGAGTTATATCTATTTTTCAAAACTATTATATTGTGTATACGAAGGTCAGAGTAAATTAAGGCTATTTTTATTTTTTTATTTTATTTTTGTGCCCGCGGCTCGGCCCGTTAGGAGTTCGGTAATATCCCACAGGCTCGTACCACGGGTATAAAAAGTATCCTATGTAATAATACAGGTTATAATCTATACCGGGTGTAAACAGACCCTTCACATATCCGTCAGTCAAGCATTCTGTACATCAAACTATGTAACTTTACGCAAAAATTTTTGCTGGGAATCGACTTTTTTTTTTGGGGTGAAAAATTAGTTTTACGGTAGGACTCGATGGAAAGCACTCATAGCATTGTGCTGATGAATGGATTGAATAGTACGGGGGTCGTGGAGGTGTGTAAAATAAAAATCATTAAAAAGATGTATTTAAAAAAAGACTTGTGAAAAAGTTGGAACTTTGACCCCCAATATCTCCGTAACTAGAAGGTTCCCAGGTATGGTCTAGAACAAAAAAATGATCGCAGTGACGGGGAAAACAAGTGCCTTTCGTTCATGTTACGGGTACACTCTGGGTACACCAGTATGTGTGCCAAGTTTCATTTTCAAGAAATCAGCACCAGTGGCATCAGACCTCGCCAATCGAGAGACAAATCAGAAATGTCTCATGAGGTCGTAACTTTTCAATTTTCGATGAAATTGGACACACAGGTGAACCACGATTTGGGTTACGAAAAAGGATATTTTTTATCCCCGTATTACGTTCCCATGGGACAATTTCCGGCCTCAATGAGGACAAAGCCGCGAGCAAAAACTAGTAAAATATATTTCCAGTATTTCGTTCTTTGCTAACGCTACCGAAGTATTGGATTTTATTATTTGGTTCATTTACGAATACAGGGTCAAGAGCCGTGAGTATGTTTTTATATACTCACATTCCATGGCTTATGTGGATGTTGCAGGCATGGTGAAATAGTCGGTCTTATTTCGAAAATACTAATTATTAAGTTAAGTATGGAGTTGGTTGTTTTTTTTACTTTTTAAGGCTTTTTAAGCCTTATAGGATCACTTTGTTGTCCATCCGTCTGTCTGTCCGTCTGTCAAGACCCTTTTTCTCAGCAACACACGGCGGTATCAAACTGAAATTATTATCAATACTCAGATCTGCTACTACTTGGAGCAGTGAAAAAATTAAACTTGTACAAGTCAACGTGATCAAAAGTTATTGACCGTTTATATCACCAATTTTGTGATTTCACAAGGGAATCAAAACCTATTGGGTACTTCCTGTTGACCTAGAATCAAGAAATTTGGCAAGAAGCAATGTCTTACAGCACATGTAAAGGAAAAAATTTGAAAACCATAAATATGTTATTTAATAATAAAATATCTACAAGTTTATACGGAACCATTTTTTTTTTTTTTTTCGGAAGGGAAATCATCAAATGACCCCCCCACTCTGGGCAGAGCGGAAGGGAGTGTCAGACTTGTACTGACTAAAACCCATCCATGTTCCTTCTTTGCCCTTTGTGTTCCAGGGCCACGGTGTCTCTTTCGAACAGTCCCGCAGCTCTGGCAGGCATCGGCCCATGCGGACCCCTACTCGGTTGCTGACATCTCTTTGAGGCGCGCGTGGAACACGAACGCGCCGTCGACACGGCTTATACGGAACCATTGGTGCGCAATTCCAACATAATTTATCTATGGGCTAAAGTTACCTGAAAATAAATAAACGACATATTATATTAAAACGGCAACCGATACACAGCAAATATGCTAGTACATGGTAGTATTTGTAATGTGCGTCTGTTTTTGCAAAATAAACGGTTTTTAACTTAGTCCGACCTGGGAATCATAAATCATAAATCATATTTATTTCTGTAAATTGGTTTACAAAACTCTTTTACATGTCAACATGTTATGTTTTAAAACTAGATGGGGCCGGTGTTTCGTACCTGACTACTCTGAGGAGAAACATCCGAAACAAACTCAGAGGTCACTGTCTCTTTTAAAGTCCAGACATTGCTCAAGTCATATGAGGACCATGTAGATTAATGTCAATCGTAATCGAACTTGGAACCTCATCCTCAGCAGTAGCACTTGCGTCCAATAGAACAAAGATTTAGTCAATAGCTAGACATTTCCAAAAAACACTTAGTGTTTCAAATTAGCTGCGACAAACACACTAATTGTCAGGAAATTCTCTGAATACCGGTAGTCGGACAGATATGGTATTATTGAAAGAAAAAATATTTGATTCATTTGCAATAGGATCTTTTGAAATATAATACAACATTATTTTTAGTATATGCGAAACCTGAATATAGTTTATTCAGAATAAGTAACTGAATCGATTCCAATAACTTTTAAACCATGTTATGTTTTGTCCCAAAAATATTTAAAAAAAGTTACAAGTTGGACACCGACACTTTAACTACCTATCGCAATAATTTAGGTACCTACTGCCAAATTATTATTATCAATGAGTTCAAGACGACACTGGAGGATTGCTCGTGGGCGCGCTGCGTGGTGACTACGTTTTTGTGCGGACAACCAGGTAACAGAACAAGCTTATAACTTTCTGAATTTTCATGATACAGTTTTGAAATTTTGCACATAGATTCTTTACATAAAAATACTAGACACGTGTTTCACGTTTCGCATATACTAAAATAAATGTTGTATATGATCAATCGAGCTTCAAAGTGAACTCCGATCGTCGTTCGTTAAATACACTTTTAACCTTCTACATAATGAGTATTGTAGACGTCCGTTCGTTGGTGCGCACGAAAAAGGAATGTCGGTTACAACTGACCGACACAGCGAGGAAGGGTACTAACAGTGTTCATCATCTGCCTAGCCTTTTCCCAATTATGTTGGGGTCGGCTTCCAGTCTAACCGGATGCAGCTGAATACCAGTATTATACATGGGGCGACTGCCTATCTGACCTCCACAATCCAGTACTGGGTAATACGATACCCCTAGGTAAGACTGGTTGTCAGACGTTTTGAGCCACTGACTACCTGTAACGACTGTCAAAGATCTACAAATGACAGCCGGGACCAACGGCTTAACCTGCTTTCCGAGGCACGGAAGAAACTCGGTATGTAATGGGTGGTCACCCATCCACAGATCAGCCTAGGCAAGCGCGGCTTAACCTGAAGATTGATCCGAGCGGCTGTTATTGTTTAGCCACGAGCATTCACACGTTCACGTCACGTCAGGTCACGTTTCACGGGTTTAAGTATCGGTCACTAATTACCAGTCACCCTATATAACCCAGTACTAACTGGGTTGTGAAGGTCAGATAGGCAGTCGCTCCATGTAAAATACTGATATTCAGTTGCATCCGGTTAGACTGGAAGCCGACCACAATATAATTTGGAAAACGCTAAGCAGTTGATTCATCATTCGCTTGCCCTTATCCCAATTCATTTGTGGTCGGCGCACCATGTCTTCTTCTTCCATACTTCTCTATTACTCGTCATCTCAGCAGTCACCTCCTTTCTAGCCATATCATCCTTCACACAGTCCATCCATCGTTTCTTTGGTCTGCCTCCACTCTTATAGCCATCTACATTCATACTCAACATTTTCTTTACGACATTTGCCACATGTCCATATGTCTGTTAGCCTGTGTCATCCCACTATTGGGCAAAGGCCTTCGAAAATCTTCGATCCAGACCCAATGTGGACCACTGGTCGTTACTTTTGTCCAGCTCGTCCCGCCATCTCCTGCGAGGCCTACTGCGTCGCCTTCTGGCTGTCAGGGCTCCACATCGTGGTTATTTTGGCCCTTAGCTCGTCAGGCATGCGGCAGACATGGCCAGCCCAGCCGCACTTTAGCTTAGCGGCTATTTGAGCAACGTCAGTAATTTATGTTTTGGAGCACAGTGTGGTGTTGTGAACATGGTCGGTAAGTGTGACGCCTAGGATACTGCTTTCCGTTGCACGTTGGCAAACCTTGAGCTTGGACTTTTGAATGTTTGTCAAAGACCAATCCTCTGGGATCCATATAATTATGATTTTAAAAGATCGACAATAAAATAAACGTATGTAGGTGTTTTAAATAACTTTTAAATTACAAAATTTCAATACAAAAATATTAATAAATAGGTCTACATAACAAACATATGGTCACAAAACAAAAACAAAAAATAATTTAATATTCAGACAAAAAAAAACTCATTTTTGAAATCACAAAGTTTAACCAACATCAAAGCGAAAGTATTACATTTGTTAAGTTATATAAATTAACAAAAAACCTAACATGCCGCCGGGGATGAAATAAATACCCGTTTTTAATACCCCTGATGTTGACAAGGGGTGTATGGGGGTGTTTTTTAACCGGTTACATTGGTACATGTATTTTGTAAACGAAATTCTGGAACGCATATAGGAAGGGTGAATCGCTTTCATTGTTAAGAAGCTCATCTGAGGAAGTATTATAAAAAAACATGACGCCTTTAATGCCCGAATGGTGAGTCAGAGGTGTACCCACAGACATATAAATACCTAGATAACGCAAGAGCACTAACTTCACGTGCCCGGCTTAAGCATTTTATGCTTAACGTAGCTACTGTCGCAGTAAGCTAATTTTTTTATGAAATTTCGAGAACGTGAGCAGGGTTCGATGGTCTAATTGGTTAAGACGTCCGGTGTACTGAATCGGAAGGTCGTAGGTTTAAACCCTGTACGCACTCGAATTTTTCTTTCCATATCAAAAACAGCTGTAGTTCCCAACGCAGGGTTTGCGTATAGAAAATATTTAAAAACTAGAACTTTATGCTAGACATTTAAAGAATAAAAACCTAGTCTTTTTTTCAAAATCAAAATCAAAATCAAAGCATTTATTTCAAGTAGGCCAGTTATATGCACTTTTGAATTGTCGAAACAAAGACAACAGTGAAATATAGCTACAGTTCCAGTCACAAGGCACAAAAACTGTGAAAGTACTGTAGTTGCCCATTCCCTAACGTAGATCTCTATGGAGAAGAACGGGCAAGAAACTCCATGGACACTCTTTTAAATCAGAATACTTTTTGTATAGTAACTTGTTTTTATCATCATATTTTTTTTTTAAACGTTGCCCCACACTAGGAATTTCTCCTGTATCGTGGGCGCGTTTACAAACATTTAAGCTCACATACACAAACAGTCAATCGCTCAGCCACTACGCCAACCATGCCGTCAATTCTCCTGCTCTTATCCCAATCTATTTGTGGTATGCGCAGCATTTCTTCTTCTTCCATACTTCTCTATTACTCGTCATCTCATCAGACACCTCCTTTCGTGCCATATCATTCTACAATTTAGTTACTTGTTTTTATAGCAACTGAATAGTGCTTATGACGTCATAGAAGGTAGTCAAAAATGGCACGCTTGGTTTTCATACGAATCGTGATACTTGCGTTATCTAGGTATATCTATGTCTGTGGGTGTACCTAAGACTGCCATCAGACATGACAGACATGCTCCATTAGACCGTTGCGTCGTCGCGCGCGGCGTTTCAGCGGATCGAAGGACAAGAGACGAAGCAGAAGGGAGGGTGATCCGCTGCGTTGTTGGAGCGCTACTGTGATGAAGGACAGTGATCCACTGCTAGAGGAGGAAGCGTTGCATTGTCGCAGCGTTAACGCAACACACGTGTGGCATACAATGCGTTGTTATGTTGCGACGACGTAACGCAACGCAGCGCAATGCACTAATAGGGCCTCGCTCTAATAGTACACCCATATTTATGCAGCTATCTTTAAGTTAATAGATAAAAGTCCAGACTCCATGGATGCTACTAACAAATAACTGATGAAAAGTCCCAATAACAGTTTATCCGACCTGGGACTCGAACCGAGGACCTCATTCTCAGCTCAGTAGCGCGAGGCAGTATAAAACACTAGTGATTCGCCCGCGACTTCGTCAGCGAAAATTGTGATAGCTCGGCTAACATGCATGATATAAATATAATTTATAGCCTATAACACCCACGAATAATGTAGCTTTCTGCCTGTGAAAGAATTTTTGAAATTGGATCATTAGTTCCGGAGATTACTCGCTACATGTATACATCATCATCATCTGCCTAGCCTTTTCCCAACTATGTTGTATGTGGTTGGCTTCCAGTTTAACCGGATGAAGCTGAATACCAGTATTTTACATGGAGCGACTGCCTATCTGACCTCCACAACCCAGTTAGTACTGGGTAATACAACATCCCTTGGTAAGACAGGTTGTCAGACTTTTTTGACCACTGACTACCTGTAACGACTGTCAAAAATATAAGATTACACCCTACACACAAACTTACAAACACATTTTAGTCTTTATAATATTAGTATAGAAGAAGTATATATTTCATTGAACAGAACTCAAGAGCAACGTTCTATATGAGGGAGCATGTATTATGCAATGTATTCTGACCACATTATTGGCGATGTTCTCTGAAATCCATTGTGCTTCAGAACTGTCGGAGTTCGGTAACGCGCAATGGTTTCGGGATAAGCCGTATTATAAATCAGTGCTATATAATCGGTGTAATAATCAACCTGCATGCCTGAGAGTTATTATTTGACGATATGTAAAGCATAAAAACTCTGACACTAGGTTAGGTACTAACCACACGATAAAAAATGGTGTAAAAGACCGTTGACGAAGCCGCAAGGCATTTGTTCTTCCCGTCATTGCGGTAATTTTTTGTTCTAGACCATACCTGGGAACCTGGGACTACTTGACGGATAGGGCCGTCATCTACCCCGGTCAGAGCGGAGAATGGAACCGGCGAGAGATGTCGTGCGGTGTTCCACAGGGATCGGTTCTAGGACCGGCCCTGTGGAACATCGGTTACGACTGGGTGCTGCGCGCCGACCTCCCTACCGGCGTCAGCGTAGTTTGCTACGCTGACGACACGCTGGTACTGGCACAAGGGAGGTCGCACGAGGCGGCGGCCGAAAACATGACACGCGGGGTTGCGATAGTCGTGGATAGGATCCGGCAATTGGGTCTCAAGGTGGCACTGCACAAGGCCGAGGCCATGTGTTTTCATGGGCCTCGGAATGCGCCACCGTCGGGATCCCTACTGACGGCAGGAGGGGTTTCCATCGGCGTCGGGTCGACGTTGAAGTACCTAGGACTCGTCCTCGACAGCCGGTGGAACTTCGTGGAGCACTTCCGACGTTTGGCTCCCAAACTGGAACGGACAGGGGCTGCCTTCAAGCGGCTCTTGCCCAACCTGAGGGGTCCAAACGCCTCCTGCCGGAGGCTATACGCGGGGGTCGTGCGGTCCATGGCCCTTTACGGGGCCCCGGTGTGGGCGCGTTCTTTAAGGCGGCAAGCCGCCCACTACCTGAACGCGCCCCAAAAGGTGATAGCCATAAGGCTAATCCGGGGGTACCGCACGATCTCCGGCGAGGCGGCTAGCCTCCTTGCCGGATTGCCGCCATGGGATCTGGAGGCGATAGTCCTCGCGCGCCTGCATGAATGGCGCGCGGAGGCACTACGTCGGGGGGAAACTCCGCTGCCGCGGCAAATTGCCGCTCAGCGGACAGACCTCCGGCGTGATATCATGGCGACATGGAGAGAGCGACTGTTGCAACCCCGTGCAGGGCACGCTACCATAGTGGCGATAAGTCCCCTCTTTGAGGAGTGGCTAGAGAGGCGCCACGGCGCCCTCACCTACCGCCTGACGCAGATCCTCACCGGACACGGTTGTTTCGGGAGGTTCTTGCACCGAATCGGGCGGGAGGAAACGCCCGGGTGTTTCCACTGCGAGGATCGTCCGGAGGACACGGTGGAGCACACCGTAGAGGTCTGCCCCGCTTGGGCGGAGCACCGCCGTGTCCTTGTAGCGGCGATTGGCGGCGGCGATCTCTCGCGTCCGGCCCTGGTTCAAGCCATGGTCCGGAGCGAGAGGGAATGGGAAGCCGTCACCACCTTCTGTGAAGCAGTCATGCTAGTGAAGGAGGTGGCGGGACGTGAGAGGGAAAGAACCTCACGTCCCAGCCGCCGCGGGAGACGCCCTGGGCGTCGGGGGTCACGTGGTGGCTCCCGGCCACCGTAGGCGCGGGCCTGTGGACGGCGAGTTATGGGCTAGCTCGCCGTCCGGCCGTCTTATGACGACAGGCCGTGTCGACGGCGCGTTCGTGTTCCACGCGCGCCTCAAAGAGATGTCAGCAACCGAGTAGGGGTCCGCATGGGCCGATGCCTGCCAGAGCTGCGGGACTGTTCGAAAGAGACACCGTGGCCCTGGAACACAAAGGGCAAAGAAGGAACATGGATGGGTTTTAGTCAGTACAAGTCTGACACTCCCTTCCGCTCCGCCCAGAGTGGCGGGGGTCATTTGATGATTTCCCATCCAAAAAAAAAAAAAAAAAAAAATACCTGGGAACCTTCTAGTTACGGAGATATTGGTGGTCAAAGTTACAACTTTTTCATGTTTTTTTTTTTAATACTAGTTTTTAAGGTACTTTAAATACCTCCACGATACCCGTACCATTTAATGCATCCATCAGGACAATGTTTTGTAAGACAAATTTTTTATTTGCTAAACATAGGTGTAAAAGGCATAAATATAAAGTTAATAGATCTCTATGTTTTGCCGTCAGCGGCGTACAAATATTAAAACAAAATTAACAGAATTAAGTTTAGTCTATCATAAATTATTTCTTAATAATATTTATTTTGTAGGTATTAATTTTTTATAAATTGTACCTTAAAAACAATGTTAGCTAAAAATAATTACGGATAATTTTGTTTATTCTTTAAACATACAAACTGTTAGTAATAAAATTCATTTCTTATTTCTAGGTAAGCAATAACTAAAATTTTCATAAAACATCTAATCTATTTTATCATCTAGGTATTCTTGAGCAGAATAGTATGACTAGAAGTATGACTTCGTATTTTTATTTGTTATTACTATACACAGTTTAGTTCTATTTAAGTACTTACTCATGCATACCTACACATACCTAACTAGAAACAAAACTGTTTTATGTCCATCACCATCTCAGGTCCAGTTGAAAACCAGCGTCGGGCACTATCTGCTCGGCAGTTTGCTGAACTGGGCCTATTTGACGCAGCCGTGAAACACACAATATTATCTCCTTTTTTTTGTTTAGTTTTAACCTTTTTTTTGTGTAAATTTTAAGATTGTTATTTTTTTTTTTTCGTAATCGTTATGTCGGGCCAAATAAATATGTTTTCTTTCTTTCTTTCTTTTTGAGTTAAACATTTATTTATGTTCAAGTACTTTTTTAAAATCATTTAGGTACCTCATGTTTTCCTCTAATAGGCTTCGGAATTTTGTTGTAAATTCTGCCTTAAAACTTTTTGTATAAAGTGCTGTGTGGTGTGCATTTTATTCTCAGTGTATTTGCAGATCGATGGTATTCCCAGATGCTGCGGAGGTGGATGCGGCTTCACGCTGAATTGTATATTTTCATTTGTGTCTGTAACCTACTAACATTAGAACTTGAGTAAAATTGGTACTAACCCTATGGACTCATCTCATCTGCTTAGCGTTTTCCCAACTATATTGGGGTCGGCTTCCAGTCTAACCGGATGCAGCTGAATACCAGTATTTTACATGGAGCGACTGCCTATCTAACCTCCACAACCCAGTTAGTACCGGGTAATACGATACCCCTTGGTAAGACTGGTTGTCAGACTTTTTGGGTCACTGACTACCTAACGACTGTCAAAGATCTACAAATGACAGCCGGGACCAACGGCTTAACGTGCTTTCCGAGGCACGGAGGAAACTCGGTATGCAATGGGTGGTCACCCATCCACAGACCAACCTAGGCAAGCACGGCTTAACCTAAAGTCGACCCGAGCGGCTGTTATTATTTAGCCACGAGCTCCTCCTACTAACCCTATGGACTCCGGTCTGAAATAAAAAAATTCTATTATATTGGCACAAATCTAATTGTTCCAGCGTTTCTACTTCAATGTTTCAAATAAAAGCAAGTTACTTTTCCAGAACAATGCTGTCTCATAAATATACATACACGGTAGGGAAAAAACATCGTGAGGAAACCGGCATGTCCTAGAACCAAAAATTCGAAGACAAGTGACATCTACCAATCCGCACTGGGCCTGCGTGGTGGATGATAGCCCATTCACTCTCATAGAGAGGAGGCCTGCGTCCCAGCAGTGGGAACATTAATAGGCTGATTATGCTTATGCTTATATGGTAGGGCTTAACTTATATTTTTTGAATAATGGCAAGCAACTATCAGTTGATGTCAGCTTGAAAACAGATCTTAAGCATTTTTTCTGGGCTTTTTTTTTTCCGATGTGTAATCATCAAATGACCCCTCTCACTCTGGGCGGAGCCGAAGGGAGTGTCAGACTTGTACTGACTAAAACCCATCCATGTTCCTTCTTTACCTTTTGTGTTCCAGGGCCACGGTATCTCTTTCGAACAGTCCTGGGCCTTGAATGCGAGTTTAGTGCGTTACATTGAGTCCTACAACCTACTGTGATTTTTCACGCCAAAAAAAGTCCCCAGCAATAATTTTTGCGTAGGGTTCTTAGTCTGATGTACAGAATGCTTGGTTGACGGCTTCGTGAAGGGTCCGTGTACACCTTTTTATATGCTTTACCTCCCCGCATCTGGCTCCCTAATACATAACAGCACGTCTTTAATCCCTGAAGGAGTAGCAGGCGAAGCAGGACCCTACAATGGTTTCTTAACCGGCGATAGTGCATAAGAAAAGTGTACTCGATGACCTCAGCATCCCTACTTGGGTAGCAGAAATAAGTATGGGGTGGTACGATGCTGGATACGTAACCGTCAAGCTTTTGCGTATTGCGTCTTCCTCACCATCATTTCAGCCGAAAGACGTCCCCTGCTGGACATAGGCCTCCCCCAAGTGTCGCCACATTGTCCGGTCCCGTGCGTCTCGCATCAAGCGGATCCCTGCAATCTTCACCAGGGCATCGGTTCACCTAGTGGGAGGCCTTCCAACGCAACGTCTTCCAGTTCTCGGTCGCCACTGCAGAACTCTTCGGCCCCATCAGCCATCCGTTCTGCGAGCAATGTGCCCTGGCCAGTTACGTCTTACGACATTACTATTAGATAAATTTTATTATTCTATAAATGAGTTTTTATATGATAAGACACTTTAATTAAGAAATAATTTCGCAATTGTAGCCTTGGACAGTCCAAGGCTACAATTTTTATAATTAAATAAAATTTAAATTATGTACCAAAATTGTTAGATTTAGTTAATTTTTGTTTAAATTTTATAATGTACATATTAATTTTGAATGCCTTAAAGGTAGAATGTACAAGGACTCTTTAAGCATTTTAACAACTGATTTATAATATGTAATACCTGTATTATTTGCAATTAAAGCCTTCAATTCCACATATTCTACAATCCGAAAGAAACCGTGGAGTTCCTAGGATAAGAGTGGTTCTCCTGAGAGCTCCACGGTTTCAACGATTAAATAAATTAATTTAATCTTCATTTAATTAAGGCAACAATATTATAAAGGGTGTAAACTGACCCTTAACATAACCGAAAGGCACTTGTTCTCCTTGTCTTTGCGATCATTTTCTTGTTCTACACCTTACCTGGGAACCTTCTAGTTACGGAGATATTGGGGGTCAAAGTTCCAACTTTTTCACAAGTTTTTTTAAAATACATGTTTTTAATGTAAGATTTTTACTTTACACACCTCCACGACCCCCGTACTATTCAATCCATTCATCAGCACAATGCTTTGAGTGCTTTCCATCGTGTCCTACCGTAAAACGTGATTTTTCACCCAAAAAAAAAGTCGATTCCCAGCAATATTTTTTGCGTAATCTTACTTAGTTTGATACAGCATGCTTGGTTGACGGCTATGTGAAGGGTCTGTTTACACCCTGTATACAAATTTTAAATATTTTTAATACGCAAACCCTGCTTAGGGTCGTTAGTTCGATACTTTCTTAAATAGATGGCGCCAACGTCACCTTAAGACGTTATTAATGGAAGGAAAAATTTCGAGAGCTGTGAGCAGGGTGCGATGGTCTAATTGGTTAAGACGTCCGGTGTACTGAATCGGAAAGTCGCATGTTCAAACCCTGCTCGCACTCGAATTTTTCTTTCCATATCATAACAGTAATATTTTATACATTTATAAATGAAAATAACCTAATAACCTCCTCCTCAACACTGTCAACTGGTTATATGTCCAAGAGACTGGCGGCGTTGCCACATTGTATGGCAACGTTAAGCCTTTGTGGAGCCCCTCTGCAAGATATGCTCCACCACCTGGCCTGCCCATCCTGCACCTACCAAGATTTATTCGAAGCAAATGTAATTGCTGTGCAGGTGACTACATACTGGTCTGACACCATTTGAGCTCATCGACACGTAAACAAGATGAAGCCTTTAGCCAAGGTAATAGCCAGCCCTCGGGTCACGGGGAGTGTCAACTAAGCGTTTTGAAATTTATAAAATTAATACGAATAAATTGATTGTTGTTTCAAGTACCATTTTCTTATACACTGTCCCGGTTATAAAGTCTTATATCGCAACCTGTCACTTCTACGGTTGTAACATGCTACATAACGCGTTGCAGGACACGTTACTGTTCACTTCGTGGTCAGCAGTTGCTGTAACAAGGTAAAGAGCCAGTAACTTTAGCTTGAGGTGAGTTTGAACTAAGTTTATGCTGAGGATGGTGTTATGTGAGATGGATAAATTATTTTTGGGGGATTCGTAACAGCCACACGAGTTGGTTTCCGAGGTTAAGCAACGATTGACAATGTGTGTCTGTTGTGTGATGTTTTTTCTTTGATAGTCTTTTTGAGAAACAAGGGGAGCAAAAACAGAGGAGCTCGTGGCTAAATAAAAACAGCCGCTCCGACCAATCTTCAGGTAAAGCCGCTCTTGCCTCGGTTGGTTTGTGGATGGGTGACCATCCATTACATACCGAGTATCCTCGGTGACGCGGAAAGCACGTTAAGCCGTTGGTCCCGGCTGTAAATTGTAGTTTTTTGACAGTAGTTACAGGTACTCAGTGGCCTAGTCTTACCAAGGGGTATCGTATTACCCAGTTATACTAACTGAGTTGTGGAGGTCAGATAGGCAGTCGCCCCATGTAAAATACTGGTACTCATCTGCATCCGATTAGAATATAAGCCGACTACAACATAGTTTGGGAAAAGGCAGCAGATGATGACGAGTATGGCCTTAATACGCTTGCATACCAACGTAAAAAGTCGTAACGACTGCCATGATGAGCACAGGTAGACTTTGACCTGGATTAGGTCATAGGATACTAATAGGTCTTTACCTATGTAATTGGAGATTTAATAACCAGCATTTTCAGATTTAATTATCTGTGGATTGGCGCGCAATTCTAAATTCAAATAAATTTTATTTAGACTTTTAATTTCAAATTCATTCATTTGTTTTTAGATAGTTTATTGTTTTTGTGAAATTGTGGTAGTTTTTGACGCCATGGATAAACTGAAAATTCGTACAATTTTCGAATATGAGTTCCTACGTGGACATACCGCTGCGCAAACAACACGAAACATTAACGACGTGTACGGGCCTAACACTGCTTGCATAAACGCGGTCCATTATTAGTTCAATCGTTTTAAATCTGGAAATTTTGAGTTGAAGAATGAGCCTCGCGGTCGGCCGGTAACCATTGTCGACAACGACGAATTGAAGGCGGTAGTGGAAACGGATCCAACTCAATCTACGGCTGAGCTTGCTGCGGGCCTTGGAGTTAGTGTCAAAACGACATTGAAGCACTTGCGTCAAATCGGAAAGATAAAAATGGTAAAATAAAAAAAAAATACAAAAATTTTTGTTTTTAAAATTTTCATTCAAATCTCCAATTTCATAGGTAAAGACCTAATATTTATCCCCCATGTATGCAAGTAAAACCACGGGTATCAGCTAGTTATGTTACAGCTTCTTGGTCCTCTCTCACAGTTAGACCGCCCCAGGCGATTCATTTGGGAAATCAGTGTGTACATACTGACGTCTGTGCGGCTTTATATGGTGCAAGCCTTGAGCGGAGAGCGGGCGGTGAGATACGCATTGTGTTGTGGTGCAAGCGATGAGTGAGGAGCGGGTCAGTGTGAAAGGTATTGTTGTATAATGTGTGGTGTAAGTTTTTATAAATTGCGGTTTGTCAGATGCCTCTACCAAAATTTAAGAAAAAGCTTAAAGAGCTACTGCTTAAAAAAATGATTTACTCGGTAAATGAATGGCTACAGGAATAAGGAAAATATTCTATATTTTTTTTTTTTTTAAATAATGTGTGTTGTGTATTGTTAATTCAACGTAGAAATGACTGAGTTTTATTAGCATTTGACAATGTATTTTACCAGGCACATAATTATTTTATTGACATTATATAAGACTATGAATTTCGGAGACACGTTTTGGCTAAGACCTCGGGCTAAGACTAACCATTATTTATATTTCTTTATTCCTTTTTACTTCTAAGAAAACGATTCACATGCCATACCACAGGCTAAATAGAATTATAAGACCAAATAATATAACATGGAAACCACCGATTGTATTTACTCTATTTATACGTGAATAAATGAATTTGAATTTGAATTTGAATGTTTGTGCAAAGTATGACACAGAATACACTAAAACATAGTCAAATTAATCACAATCATGAGTGTATACAGCGTGGAATGGACACCGAAGCTAAAACGGTTACCATGTATTCTGTCAAAATTACCGATGAAAAATTTCTAAGCCCACAGAAATTTTTCATCCGTAATTTTGACGTGAAACAGCTGTTTTTTAAAATAACAAACAAAATTTTCTATGTGGGGGAGGGCAGGATCAAAATAATGTACTGAATAGCGTTGGTGTACCTTCCACCCCGTATTATATATTATTTATTATTATTTATTTATTTTACTGTTTATGTACACACAATGCAACACAGGAAAACCAATATTATATATTCAACTAGTTGAACTTGGATACAAACAAAGAAAAACTTGTATGTGCCCAGCAGAATTCAATCTTTTCTTCTAAAGCATCTTTTCACACCTACTCTTCTTTTAAACCTCTGCCAATTTCCAAAAAATGACAAAAAAAAACGATTGACATTTTTTTTATATTTACTACTTACCATCATCATCATTCTCTTGCTCTTATCCCAATTCATTTGGGGTTGACGCAGCATGTCTTCTTCTTGCCATATCATTTCTATACAGTCCATTCATCGTTTCTTTGGTATTCCTCTACTACTTACTACTTATACATATTTACTACTTACCATCAAACATTATATTATACTAACCACCATTAAAAAATATTTACACCACACACCATTTCAACGTCAACTCGCTTCCACTCCTCACTTGCACCATACTCTAAACTCACACACAGTAACCAGATGTATAAAATTCATGAAGACCAAAATTATGTTCCGGACGAGCTGGTTATCATTCAAGAATCGTTGTATATTGAAATTTGTAATGACTGATATTCAAGAAAGGAAAAGTGTTTCATGGGGGAATCTATAACATCTTGGCCACGCTACACGCGTCTTACGACGGTATCAAAAAGGACTGCGTCATTGGCCGAGTGGTCGCAAGTGCGACTGCTGAGCAGAGATATTGGATTCAATTCCCGGGTCCGGCTTAATGTCATTAGGGTTTTCCTTCAGGAATTTCTTGGTTCTTCTTCAGCCACGGAGTCTGGATTTGTGCCCACTTGATGGTAATAGGCTCGTCCCCTATTACATGGGACTTAAAACAGAAGTGGTGAAATGTAGGTGTACTATTAGGTACACCTCTGAATAACCCTTCGGGGATTACATGCGTGATGTTATGTTATGTTATGTTATGTAAAAAATAAACTGTGCAGAATCTGCAACGAGTCTCTCTCAAAACATTGAAGGAAAATATGGAGCGGAAATCGGCATGTCCAAAAATTCGAAGACATCATCTATCTGCCTAGCTTTTTGTGCTTGCCTAGGTTGGTCCGTAGATGGGTCACCACCCATTACATACCGAGTTTCCTCCGTGCCTCGCAAAGCACGTTAAGCCGCTGGTCCCGACTGTCATCTGTTGATCTTTGACAGTCCTTTCAGGTAGTCAGTGGCCGGAAAGTCTGACAACCAGTCTAACCAAGGGGTATCGTATTACCCAGTACTAACTGTGTTGTGGAGGTCAGATAGGCAGTCGCTCCATGTAAATATTGTTATTCAGGTGCATGTGGTTAGACTGGAAGCCGACCAATATACTTGAGAAAAGGCCACAGAGATGATGGTAAGCAGCTGAGACTCCATCGGGCCTCAGAAAGCACGTAAAGCCGTTGGGCACAGCTGTGATTTGTAGTTCTACATTTTTCAGATGATAAATTACTTACTGCTACTTACTTGTAAGATCGAAAGTCGACCCCAACATAGTTGGGAAAGGCTAGGCAGATGATGATGAGTATAGATGCTTAAGTAACTCTTCATGTTAACTTTTCACCTCTTAACGGCTGATGCACAAAGGAAGACCTTGACCAGGATTAGGTTATAGGATATTATTTATCCCAATATCACGATCCCCAGGGATAATATCCACCGACAGAAGCCACCGGCGAAAGTTAGCCTCTCGTAAAAAAATAACAGACACAATTTTTGTCCATTTAAAAAGCTCCAGTATTCCAACAATGAACAAAGTTATTTTTCAATTAACATTGTATAAGTTCAGCTAGTATTTATTTTGCGCATAGTTTTTCTATTATAACCGTTGTTTTAATTTTCCATTTTAACTTCCTTTGGGGACGTAATAATCAAGTTTATTTCATCCCACTGCCCCAACCAACTAAACCACCAACCAACGTTAACCAACGTTTTGACCAACTGGGCCTTTTTTATTTTTATTTTTTTCTGATGGGAAATCATCAAATGACCCCCCCCCCGCTCTGGGCGGAGCGGAGGGGAGTGTCAAACTAAAACCCATCCATGTTCCTTCTTTGCCCTTTGTATTCCAGGGCCGCGGTATCTCTTTCGAACAGTCCCGCAGCCCTGGACCAACTGGGCCTCAAGTCTGCTATTACAAATGTGTCAGAAATTGTGAAAACTTTGCTAATCTACTAATATAATGGCGTCATTATAACTTTCCAATGGTCAACGACTGACACTCCATTGAAAGAAATGGCATAGAATGGTAATCTGATAAATAATAAACAGTTTGTAAAAAAATATATAAATGAAATCTGACATGAATAAAATATGTTCTTTAGTAGTAGTTTTTCGATAATCATTTCTACCAACGGGTTTTATAATAATGGCAATACGAGAATGTAACACAATTCTATTACGAGACCATTGATCGACTATTATGAATTTAGCAGATTACGAACTTTTATCAAAATGACAATGGGATCGTGTTGGAATGGCGAATTTATAAATATAGCAGAATTAGGGCCCTGTTCTCTCTTGCTTACTGAATTATATCATACTAGCTGTGCCCGTCAAGCGTTGCAATGCACCTTTTTTAACCTACCTACCTATGCTACCTACCTACCCTACCTAACTATTCTAAATGTATGATGAAGACATTGACTTATGTCATACATTTGTGCTTACTCTCAAGAAACTGTTTAAATGTAATTTGAAAAATAATTAAGTTTAAGTTTAATTCTGTTTGGCTTACCTTACCTTCCTTAACTTACGTAATAGTATCGATACTGACGTTGTTTTCTTTTCTTTTTTTTATTTGTATTTTTAATCAGTTCATTTTTTTTTTCATTGTTTAATTAGATATTTAGGCGCATAATGTAGTGCGTGTAGTGCTCTTCTTTAAGTAATGGGGCACTTAGACTTAAGTTTGCAATGCTTTACTTTATTATATGTAATAGTGTACTATTTCCTTTATTTATCTTTACACAAATCTTTTACATTTTTAAATATTTCTTGAACTAAAAACAGTATAAAAAACATTTAAAAATATAAAAAATTGTGGCCCACCGGTATCGGGAACAGGGTCCAAGCTACCGGCGGTCAGGGCTCCAGAGAGAGGAACCTCCTGACAATACGAGCCGTGTCCAGGAGTACCGCTTTCTGAATCAAACCCTTGATCCAGCTGCCTAACGAGAGCCTCCTCAGGTATTGGTCGAGGCTCTTGGCAATTAAGCCATGGGCTGATACAACTATCGGCACAATGATCGCTGAGTCCACATCCCACATGTCGACAACCTCGTGAGCCAAGTCAAGATACTTGATTTGCTTATCTTTCTCGGCTTTCACGAGGTTCCCATCATGCGGGACCGTTATGTCAACAATCATTGCACGCCGCTCTGATCGATCCACCACCACTATATCAGGCTTATTGGCTACAATAATCCTGTCAGTTACGATGGATCGATCCCAGTACAATGTGATACTGCCATTTTCGAGAACTGGGTCGGGCACATACTTATAGTAGGTACGGTACTTCCGATTCCACAAGGTTGTATTTTAGAGCAAGTTGCTGATGGATAATCCTGGCTACAAGGTTGTGTCTATGCAAGTACTCTCCGTTAGCCAGACGAGAACACCCGGAGATAATGTGACGGATTGATTCGCCTGGACGGTGGCATGCCCGACATATGTCAACCGTACCGTCCTTCACAATAAATCTCCGGTAGTTATTCGTCATCATAACTTCATCCATAATTGCACAGACAAAACCTTCGGTTTCTCCAAAGAGGTCCCCGGAACGTAGCCAGGCTACGGACGCTGATAGGTCTACATCGGGCCCATGCAGGGCCCGGAAAAAGCGTCCGTGAAGCTCCTTACTCTGCCATACTTCCATGCGGTCGTTAGTGTCAAGCACTACAGGTTTGCGCCAGTTCTCTTTAGCCAAGGAGAGCGGGGTGAGCCCCTTGTCCACTGCGACCACATCTCGATGCATCCCCACGTCGGTTTCAAGGAAATATTCCCTGAGACTGCATATCTCGCGATTGTGAAGAGTCTTAGCGTTTAAAAAGCCTCGACCCCCATAGTGTACTCATTGTTGAAGAGCCAAATAAAATAAATAAATAAATACCTACCCACCGGTGGCGAAGGTTCCATACAACTCGATTCCCACCGGATTCCCTTTGAGAAAAGGCACAGTCAGTATTCTATAGACAAATAATATAATCACATTAAAGATATGTACTCCGGCTTACCTCTTACAAAAATTGACCCTTCGCTACTGCTACACAACCTACCTACTCTCCTACCTACTCTACCTACACTCCCTACCTACCCTACCTACACTCCCTACCCTACATCCACGGACCAACCTAATCAAGCGCAGCTTAACCTGAAGATCCACCTGAGCGGCTGTTATAATTTTACCACAAGCTCACGGGTGAGTACTGAGACGATATCTTTTCTTTTCGAAGTTTGTGACACCTTCCAATCTGCACTGGGCCCGCGTGGTGGATTACAGCCCACTCCCTCTCATAGAGAGGAGGCCTGTGTCCCAGCAGTGGGAACATTATAGGCCGATTGTGCTATGCTTAAAATTTAAACCATATGATAAGATAGAATGAATATAAATAGTTATTATTCTATAAAATACACAGAACCACAGCCGTTCGCGAAACGTAGTTAACCCATCAATCCGAGTTGAACCGTTTTGAATATTTAACTACTCAATTAACCTAATTTCTGTGTATTACTAGGGTCGAGACACACGGGTCGTATTATTTGACGGCACGGTTGGCGCAGTGGCTGAGCGATTGACTGTTGCGCTCCGTGTCGCGGGTTAGATTCCCGCACGGAGAAATATTTGTATGGCCTACAGGTAGTTGTTCCGGGTCTGGCTGTTTGTGTAAGTGAATTTAAATGTTTGTAAACGCACCCACGATACAGGAGAAATTCCTAATGTGGGCCAAAGCATCAAAAAACAAAAAAAAAATTGCCGCGTTCTGTTAAAGTAATTATGTAAGACTGCCTCGTTGGTTTAGCGGTCGCAAGCGCTACTGCTGAGCATGAGGTCTTGAGTTCGATTCTCAGGTCGGGGACCTAAAGTTCAAGTTTCATATTATTATGGAATTTCGTCTGGCTGCTGGGATAAGAGTAGAGGAAGACCCAAAAAACGATGGGTGGACTGTATGAAGGATGATATGGCACGAAAGGAGGTGTCTGATGAGATGACGAGTAATAAATAAATTGTGTTATAATTGAGGCAAAATATCCATATACAACAAAAATCTATAAAAATCATTACAAAAATCAATAAAACTCAACTCAACTAAAGGCATTTATTTCAATTAGACCATCACAGGCACTTTTGAATGTCAAAAAAACAAAAAGAAGCGAAGCTTCAGTCACAGTCACAAGACATAATAACTTGAGAAAGTACTGTAGTTGCACATTCCAAAGCGTAGATCTCTATGGAGAAGAACGGGCAAGAAACTCCATGGACACTCTTTTCATCATTCAATCAATTCAACCATTAAAATACTCAATAAAAAACATTACAAAAATCAATAAAAAATAAAAATTACAAAAAAAAAAAAAAAATTACAAAAAAAAAAAAAAAAAATTAAAAAAAAAAAAAAAAAAAAAATTTTTTTTTTTTAATTTATTTTTTTATAATAATTTTATTAAATATAAATTTTTCTTTCCATGTCATAAACAGCTATGTTCCCTACGCAGGGTTTGCGTATAAAAATATTAAAAATAAAAATATCAATAAAATCACTCAAAAATTAGAACATGGAGGTACGAGTATGTTTAGGTACGTATAGTCTTCAAAACTAACATAGGTACATTCTTTCGTAATTTTTTGTGTAATAAAGAAGTATGGAAGAAGACATGCTGCGCCGACCACAAATAAATTGAATGATGATGATATGGAATTTCACAGTAACACTGTTGCCAGTTTGGATACGTGTCCAAGTGATGGCAATAAGCCTGATGCCATATTACATAGGACTGGCGAAATGGGGGTGTAGTATAGGAACACCTCTGCCTAACCTGGGGATTTCAGGCGTGATGTTTGGGTTATATTATTTCGAGTATATTAGAAATATTTGAAAGGAGTATTTACACTTTGTCCGAATAATATTACTGAAATTAAAAAAAAAAAACTGCCGACTAGATTTTAATACAGAACATGGACCTTCGGTGGTCCTGCAAAGCTTTAGTCTATTATCCTCATCATCATCTGCCTAGCCTTTTCCCAACTATGTATGTTAGGGTCGGCTTCCAGTGTGTTCCAGTGTGTTGTCCGGATGCAGCTGAATACCAGTATCTACATGGAGCGACTGCATATCTGACCTCCACAACCCAGTTAGTACTAGGTAATACGATACGCCTTGGTAAGACTGGTTGTCGGTCTTTTTGAGCTACTGACTACCTGTAACAACTGTCAAAGATTTACAGATGACAGCCGGGACCAACGGCTTAACTTTCTTTCCGAGGCACGGAGGAAACTCGGTATGCAATGGGTGATCACCCATCCACCAGACCAACATAGGTAAGCACGGTTTAACCTAAAGATCGACCCGAGCGGCTGTTAGTATATAGCCACGAGCTCCTCCCTCGCTTTATTCTATTATCCTATCCTAACTAATATTATAAATGCGAAAGTAAGTTTGGTTGTTACCTTTTCACGACTAAACCACTGAACCGATCATCCTGTAATTTTGCATATATGTGGTCAGGTGTACAGAAAAGAACATAGGGTACCTTTTATCCCGAAAAACAGTACAGTTCCCGAGGAAAACAACAATAATGTTCCTAATAGACGGCGCCACGTGTCTTTCGAATCATGATTTAATTATGCATATACGTTGTCAGAAACGGACATAAGGTACCTTTAATTCCGAAAAAAAGTACTGTTCCCGAGGAAATCAACAATAACGTTCTTATGATAATAGATGGCGCCACGTGTCTTTCGAAACATAATTGAATTAATTATATTATTACAAGCAGAGTACAACTCGAATTGATTGTCAAAATCTAAATGTTTGCTAGCGAAGCCGCGGTCATAAGCTAGTGGTAAATAAAAAGGTTGTATAACACAATAAATCGATTCAAAACTATAACACTCCATCGACTAGAGCCACAACACTAAAATCCTTACGCTTGAGGTTAGGTAAACAGAATACATTAATGAGAGTCTTACAGCTTAATATATCTATAGGTTTTGTTACTGTATTAAGATTATTTAGTAATTCTGGTAAATTCTTCATGAGGACAATGTAGTGAGGAAAACGTTCAATGTTGAGTATGAATGTAGATAGCTATAAGAGTAGAGGAAGACCAAAGAAACGATGGGTGGACTGTGTGAAGGATGATATGGCTAGAAAGGAGGTGACTGCTGAGATGACGAGTAATAGAGAAGTATGGAAGAAGAAGACATGCTGCGCCGACCACTAATAGATTGGGATAAAGGTAAGAGTCCAGGAGTATGATCTCCACTGTAAGAGAGGGAATATTTACGCATGCACTATCTTGGTGAAAGTGACTTTGTGATGCGTTGATTTTGGAACCAAATAGCCGGTTCTTGTATTTGGACGACCTTCATCAATTGATACTACGCTTAGTGGTAATGTTACAAACTATGTCAAAGCGTAGCTGTTAGCGATCGCTGTTAGTAGACTAATTAATTACGCTCCATTTTTAATATATTCATAAAGGGTGTAAATAGACCCTTAACATAGCCGAAAGGCACTTGTTCTCCCCGTCACTGCGATCATTCTTTTGTTCTAGACCATACCTGGGAACCTTCTAGTTACGGAGATATTGGGGGTCAAAGTACCAACTTTTTCACAAGTTTTTTTTTTTTAAATACATGTTTTTTATGTAAGATTTTTACTTTACACACCTCCACGACCCCCGTACTATTCAATCCATTCATCAGCACAATGCCATGAGTGCTTTCCATCGAGCCCTTCCGTAAAACGTGATTTTTCACCCCAAAAAAAAAGTTGATTCCCAGCAATAATTTTTGCGTAAAGTTACTTAGTTTGATGTACAGAATGCTTGGTTGACGGCTTCGTGAAGGGTCTGTTTGCACCCGGTATGCAGGAGGTATAGCAACGATGGATGGACTGTGTGAAGGATGATATGGCTAGAAAGGAGGTGACTGCTGAGATGACGAGTAATAGAGAAGTATGGAAGAAGACATGCTGCGCCGACCACAAATAAATTGGAATAAGGGCAGTAGAATTATGATGATGATGATGCATGAGGGATAACTAATTGATAGAAGGAAAGAACCTCACGTCCCAGCCGCCGCGGGAGACGCCCTGGGCGTCGGGAGTCACGTGGTGGCTACCGGCCACCGTAGGCGCGGGCCTGTGGACGGCGAGTTATGGGCTAGCTCGCCGTCCGGCCGTCTTATGACGACAGGCCGTGTCGACGGCGCGTTCGTGTTCCACGCGCGCCTCAAAGAGATGTCAGCAACCAAGTAGGGGTCCGCATGGGCCGATGCCTGCCAGGGCTGCGGGGACTGTTCGAAAGAGATACCGTGGCCCTGGAACACAAACACAAAGGGCAAAGAAGGAACATGGATGGGTTTTAGTCAGTACAAGTCTGACACTCCCTTCTGCTCCGCCCAGACTGGGGGGGGGGGGGGGGGTCATTTGATGATTTCCCATCCAAAAAAAAAAAAACAAGGACAAAAGAATAATGATTTTGACTGGGCATTCCTCAGCCACATCTTTCAAAGAACCTTTGACAGTTTCGAAATGATAGTTGACAGTGGAAAACTGACACAGAAAACAATGGGTTGATGACTAGCTCGCTATTCTAGTGATCGCAAATGCTACTGCTGATCATGAAGTCCTGGGTTCAATTCTCAGGTCGCGGAAAAATGTTCTTGGATTTTTCCTTCAGGAATTTCTCAGTAGCAGCCACGGGGTCTAGATATGTGCCCAGTTGATGGCAATAGGCTCGCTCCCTTCACATGGGCTTAAAAAAGACTGGCGAAATGTGGGTGTACTATTAGGTACACTTCTACCTAACCCTTCGGCAATTACAGGCGTGATGTTATGTTGTTATATTCACAAGTGCGCCAATCAATGTTTGATTACCGCTACGTATATCAGGACCCGCCTTAGGCTAAGAAAACGCCTTGATGTGTTAACAGTGTTCACCCATCCGTCCTTGAATTGCTTAACGTCATCGATTGATCTGTGCTGTGACCTAAAATCGTAAAGCGATCTTGGGTTCGTATTGGCAATTTCTAGCATTCTAAACATTTATTCAAATAAACCATTAATTACAGACTCGAATGTAAGACCATGCACGTAAACTACTAAAAAGCTTAAAATTAGTTCTCTTAAAAGGCGAAACCGATTGTTACTTGTCTGAAGCAAAGATCTATATGTCGGATCCGGTCATTAGTACGGACATAAAATGAATCGCAAATGCGCTGGTGATGACGTCACGCGACCTACTTCCAAGTCTACCCTCACCACAGCGTGCTTCTACAGAGCCCTGATGTTTACAGCTCGAGGCGAGGGCGACAGTCAATGTCTGTATCGCGGCGGATTTGAGACGTCTTGGAACTGTACCCGATTCATTATGCCCCGTGTCTCAAGTAATTCGTTAGTTTGCTAGAAACAGTGTATCGCACCCAGTGTGTTTTCATAGCACGAAACCCATCGTCTGCCCACATGATGTACGAGCCTCCGGAATAAATCCTGACATATCCGACATATAGAGGTAGTGTAGCTTCTATTTGCAAGATACGCTTGACCACAGTCGCTGGTAGAAATATGCACAATAACTTTAGGCTATAAAGCCGTATGAATCAAGGTGTAAAGTTCTTCATCCCCCATAGAAAAGGGAGGATCCTCCGACCAGACGGGTGTTGTGTCTGGTGGGCTACTGGTACTTCTATACAGGGTGGAAGAGACAGATTCAGTACATCATTCTAAGCCCCCCATAAAAAAATATCATAAGCATAAGCAGCCTATTAATGTTCCCACTGCTGGGACGCAGGCCTCCTCTCTATGAGAGGGAATGGGCTATAATCCACCACGCGGGCCCAGTGCGGGTTGGTGTACGCGGGCCCAGTGCCAAAAAAATATCATCGGTTATTAAAAAAAATATGCTGTTTCCTACAAAAGTGTAATACCTACACGGTCAAAATGTATTTAATAGCTGAAAAATTACTATGTGGGGCTCAGAATGATTTACTGAATACGTGGTAACCGTTTTCGCGTCGGTGTCCCTTCCACCCCGTGTAGTCTTTTTTTTTTTTTTTTTTGGGATGGGAAGTCATCAAATGACCCCCCCCACTCTGGGCGGAGCGGAAGGGAGTGTCAGACTTGTACTGACTAAAACTCATCCATGTTCCTTCTTTGCCCTTTGTGTTCCAGGGCCACGGTGTCTCTTTCGAACAGTCCCGCAGCTCTGGCAGGCATCGGCCCATGCGGACCCCTACTCGGTTGCTGACATCTCTTTGAGGCGCGCGTGGAACACGAACGCGCCGTCGACACGGCCTGTCGTCATAAGACGGCCGGACGGCGAGCTAGCCCATAACTCGCCGTCCACAGGCCCGACCCCGTGTAGTCTTAAGTCGCGTATAAATTGAATAGCGCGATTCAGAATTTTGATGTTAGTTCCTCATTTGTGTCAAAGATGGCGCTGTAGTACATTTTGTACTATGTTGCTGTAGTACTTTTTGTTGTACCGTTACAACACGTAAAAAAATAAAAAAAATAAGAATGAGTATGTGTGTGTAGTATTATTATAACTATAAAACGGGATATTAACCATGTTTATTGTTTTCTTTGAGTTCCCGATATTTCGGCTCTGTTGCAAGCACAATGATCACGGATAAACTGAAGTTATTATAACTAGAAGACGGGATATTTACCATGTTTATTGACAAACAAACAAACAATAAACATGGTAAATATCCCGTCTTCTAGTTATAATAATTTTAGTGACCATGAAAGTTTAAAATCTTAAACTGAATTTTTGCGGGTGGGTGTTTATGAGCCGACAAATCGGTCTACCCTCTTTCTTGTTCGTTTTTTGCACTCAGTACCGCTACCACTGTCACTCACAACTCGATTCTTTGTGTGTAGTGTGTGAGTACCTACTGTGAGTGTGTGTAGGTAAATGTATAGTTATAGTTTAATAAGATTTCATCATCATCTGCCTAGGCTTTTCCCAACTATGTTCGGGTCGGCTTCCAGTGTAACCGGATGCAGCTGAATACCAGTATTTTACATGGAGAGACTGCCCAAGATTTTTAATATGTATTAGTTTATTACGTTTTTAATTATTTTGTGTATTTTTATCTATGGGCCTAAGTTACCTGACAATAAAATGATTGACTGATTGACAAGGTTCATTTTTAAATGAAGCGCGATTGAGTTACGCTTAGGTTAAGTCTAGGTTAGCTTTACAGATCTAAGTCTAGGCACTTCGTATGTCACACCTTTGGATTGTCTTTAGACTTACCTTTCGGAGGTGAAGACATCGGTCCACTCGGGATGACCATTGTAGGCAGCAAAGGATTTTTCTGAAACAATAGAACATCTATTAAAACTCCTATAAGTATTCGAAGGTTATAAAAACACAGTAGGTACTTGGCAGTAACTTTTATATCATCATCATCATCATTTCAGCCGAAAGACGTCCACTGCTGGACATAGGCCTCGCCCAAGTGTCGCCACATTGACTGGTCCCGTGCGTCTCGCATCCAGCGGATCCCTGCAACCTTCACCAGGTCATCGGTGCACCTAGTGGGAGGCCTTCCAACACAACGTCTTCCCGTTCGCGGTTGCCACTCCAAAACTTTCCGGCCCCATCGGCCATCCGTTCTGCGAGCAATATGCCCTGCCCAGTGCCACTTAAGTTTGGCTATTCTTCGGGCTACGTCGGTAACCTTGGTTCTCTTACGGATTTCCTCATTTCTGATTTGATCACGCAAGGAAACTCCGAGCATAATCATAATCCTCTCCATTGCCCTTTGGGTGACTTTAAGCCTTCTGATGAGGCCCATTGTGAGCGACCACGTGTCGGTCCCGTATGTAATCACTGGCAACACACACTGGTCATAGACTTTAGAACTTTTATATGTCCACAGTAAAATATTATTTTTATCCGCGAATGTTATAAAAGGCGCTAACAATATAACTTGAGTTCAAGTCTGCTAATGAAATCCTAATCTTAACTAATATTATAAATGCGAAAGTAAGTTTTTTTCTTACCTTTTCACGCCTAAACCACTGAACCGATCATCCTAAAATTTTGCATATACGTTGTAAGGTGTACAGAAACATGACATAGGGTACCTTTCATCCCGAAAAAAGAACTGTTCCCGAGGAAAATAAGAATAACGTTCTTATGATAATAGATGGCGCCACGTGTCTTTCGAATCATGATTGAAGTATATTATTTCAAGCAGAGTACAACCCGAATTGATTGTCACATTATAAATTAACGCAAACGAAGACGCGGGCAAAAGCCAGTAGACTATAAGTACCAACCATCTAAACTAAATCTATTAAATATTGAATATGCTCACATTTTAAACTTGTCAGAGAATTATTATAACTAGAAGATGGGATATTTACCATGTTTATTGTTTATTGTATCCCGTCTTTTAGTTATAATAATTTTAGTGACCATGAAAGTTTAAAATCTTATATCTTGTCAGAGAACTTCGTGACTAAATAATTACAGTCGCAGGTCGATCTTCAAGGTTAAGCCGCACTTGCCAAGGTCCGTCCTTGGATGGGTGACCATCGATTACATACCGAGTTTCCTCCGTGTCTCGGAAAGCACGGTAAACTGTTGGTCCCGGCTGGCATTTGTAGATCTTTGACAGTTGTTACAGGTAGTCAATGGCCTGGAAGTCTTATCAAGGGGTACTGTATTACTCAGTGCTAACTGGGTTGTGGAGGTCAGATAGGCAGTCGCTCCATGTAAGAAACTGGCATTCAGCTGCATCCGGTTAGACTGGAAGCCGACCCCAACATAGTTGGGGAAAGGCTAGGCAGATGATGATGTAATATCTTTCTTTCTCTCACAAATCAATAACCCGTTATACACGATCCTCATCACAAATATAAAAATCTAGACAAAAGATAAAAGAAAAACAAATCTATTAAAAACAACAACGTTATTTAAATATCAGAAAGAAATGTATTATCAAAGAAAAATACCATTCATTTTGTTATCAGAAGTGGGATTACTGTATAAATATCATTTTGTTATTACAACGTTTCGCAGTTATTTCTAACCCGAGGGATATGTATTGTAAAGGTATTGTTAAAAAAAATATTGGTAGCAGGTGGATTTGGTTAAGCAAATAATTTCGTTCTTTGTAAAATTATTAATCGATAGTACAGACTAGCACATCCAGCTACTACAATCTGTCAAATTACTTTTACGAACTCAAAGCATTCATTACAATTAGACCATCACAGGCACTTTTGAATGTCAAAAAAACAAAAAGAAGCGAAGCTACAGTCACAGTCACAAGACATAATAACTTGAGAAAGTACTGTAGTTGCACATTCCAAAGCGTAGATCTCTATGGAGAAGAATGGGCAACAAACTCCATGGACACTCTTCTAAATCAAAATATTGTTACAAAATCTTGGTTACATCATTCATGTTGAGATTATACATTATATGTGAGAACGATGTAGAAAGACGTGCACATTAAGAGCGTCCAGAGTAAAAGATTAAAGTTATATATAGATATAAAGTTGTTAAAATAATCCGTGGCAGCTAAGAGATGACCAGTCCCAACTGACAGCGCCCGTTCACGAACAAGACGCATGGATCAGCGCCATTCAACTCAACCATATGGAAGGGAACTAAATGACCCGACACACCCGCCACCATCAGCGAGACATTTGAGTGAGTATGACATTCTCTCAGCCACCAACGCACATTCAGGTCAATGAAAGATAACAAAATGTAAATTGTAGCCTTACAGTACACAGTACTCACACATGTGATATGCAATTATATAATATAATTAATTTTCATCTTTATCGCTAGTGAGTAATGGGTTAGCTCGCCGTCCAGACGTCTTATGACGACAGGCCGTGTCGACGGCGAGTTCGCGTTCCACGCGCGCCTCAAAGAGATGTCAGCAACAATCAAACCATAGACCAACGGCTAGATTGGAAGGCACATATGATAGATTTGGCGAAGAGACTTAGCAAAGCCGCATATGCTTTATATAAACTTGCGCCAGTCATAGGAGCGGACGCTATTGTTACAGCATACCATGGCATGGCTAGTTCATTATTAAGATATGTAGTTATTTTTTGGGGAAACTCATCCAATAGGGAACTTATATTTAAAGCCCAAAAAAAAGTGCATCAAAGCAATGTTTGGGTTAAAATGTACAGACACATGTAAACCTTTTTTTATTAAATGTAAAATACTGACACTACCCTGTATGTACATATTCGAAGTTGCAGTATTCGTTAAAAAAAAAAGCCCAATCTATTTCCCAAGCTATCTGACAGAAATAACCGGAGTCGACGACACGTCAATATGTTGTGCTCGAGACAGTCGAAAACAGCTCTGATGCATAATAGTGTTTTTTGTATGGCACCAATTATTTATGACCATATACCAGAAACAATTACAATATTACATATTCACCTCTTCAAAAAACATTTAAAGAATTTTCTGGTAAGTAGATCCTATTATAATGTAAATGAGTTTCTGAAGGAAAAAATACTATTATAATTTTTTAATGATTGATATGTCTGTTTAATTCTTTATTATTTTATTATTGTAATTTATTGTTTTGACATCCAGTTGTGTATTTTGATAATATTTGTTTATTTTTAAGACGAAATTCGATTTAATATTGACATTTTATTTATTTTTTTTACTGACATCTATTATTTAATGAGATTTTATATTTGACCTCTGTTTAATTGTTATATTTTTTCTTATACATGACATTAATCTTGATTGCTAATTAATTGATAAAATTTATTATGATTTCAAATTTTTTATATTATTTTTAAATAATTGTCATTTTGTTTCTACATTTAATTGAATATGTTATCGTAATCTTAAATTCCAGTTCTTATATAACAACTTCATAAAATAATGACGGCATGCAATTGTTTTTAAATTAATACATTTATTTCATTTATATTTGTACGCTTCACGGCAAAACATAGAGAATCTAACTTGTATATTGTAACATCTCACACACCGTGTAAATACCTATGTTTACAAATAAAAGTTTCTTATTCTTATTCTTATTATTTTTCTTACAATGAAAAGTCGCCCTTGCCATTTAATTGGTATCTCTAGTCACATATCAAATATTAACCTAATCTTATATTAAAAATAATCAATCCATGTTAATTTAATTCAATCTATTCTAATTTATTTTAATCTATGTTATTTAATTTAATTTAATTCAATGTTGATTACATTAAATTAAATGAAATTAAATCAAGTTTTAATAGTTTTTTTATTTTATTTTTTATTCTTGTTTTAGTTATTTTAATTATTTAATTGTGTAATTATCTGCGCATAATGTAGTGCATGCTGTGCTTTTCTGTAAGTGATGAGGAGCTTAGACTTAAGTTCGCAATGTACAAAGTATAATGTAACAGTGTACTCATTGTTGAGAAGCCTAATAAATAAATAAATGAAGGGACTGTTCGAAAGAGATACCGTGGCCCTGGAACACAAAGGGCAAAGGCGGAACATGGATGGGTGTTAGTCAGTAGAAGTCTGACACTCCATTCCGCTCCACCCAGAGCGTGGGGGATCATTTGATGATTTCCCATCCGAAAAAAAGCATTCGATTCAAGGTTGATAGGGAAAATTTGACAGTTTCGGGTAACTTGATGTGGTGGTCTGTACATAGAAAATGACTCAAATATTAGAACTATGGAAGAAGAAGACAAATTATGATAATTAAATAAATAAAATAAATAAATTCATTTATTTCAGGTAATTAACACACACTGCCACACATAAATTGATAGAAATCCGTAGATATGCACAAATAATATCCGTTAAAATTCCATGGAATCAAAATAAAATCAAATAAAACCAAATAGAATATAATCAAACTAAGTCAAATTGAATAAAAAAAATAAAAAAAATAAGTATAGAAAAAAAAAATGAAAGATTGATGATGAATTGAAAAAGGTACGAGAATGATGATGATGACATAGAGAATCAGAGTGTAGCGGCACTAAAAAAAGTACTTTAGCAACATGCTACAAAAAGTCGGGGAATATCTGAACAGAGGTGTTGTTTGGCTTCTAGAAATAATGGGGTTACCCCTTTTTCTTTTAGGAAGTGTTCTAAAGCTGATTAAAGGATTAGGCTTGTAAGAGTTTGTTTTTTGTTTAATTTGAGAGATGCGGAAAAATCATTTGTTTTTTTGTATTTTTTTGTGTAATTTTGTTGTTTGTTGGGTTTGTTTTTTTTTTTTTGTATTTTGAGTAACATAGTTGGGAAAAGGCTAGGCAGATGACTGATGACTATGGCTGTGGAAGAATAAGTATATAAATGTGGGCTTTTCATTAATATTTTGTTCATTTTGTAATGAGTAATATCACAGTGACATGGTAGACTTATACGAGTAAATACGATAAGATGGTTATTCGATTATTGCACAGCTTAACATAACATCACGTCTGATATCCAGGGTTAGGCAGAGGTGTACCTAATAGTACACCCACATTTCGCCCGTTATGTTTTAAGTCCCATGTAATAAAGGGCGAGCGTATTGCCACCAATCGGGTACAAATCCAAACTCCGTGGCTGTACTGAGAAATTCCTGATGAAAAAACACAATAACAATTTGCCCGACCAGGGAATCGTACTCAGGACCTCATGCTCAGCAGTTAGGTTTCTGACTACTCGTAGACTGCCGAGACCTACGCTTTAACTCGACGGTCTCATTGTATCTGTATATCGGATCCGGTCATTAGTACGGGCATAAAATGAATTGGAAAGCGCGCCAGTGTGCAGTGGTGACAACACAGCGTGCTTGTACAGACCCCTGATGTCCAACTCGAAGGAGGACGACATTCAGTGTCTGATCGCGGCGGATTTGAGACGTCTTGGAACTGTACCCAATTCATGGTGCCTCGTGTTATTGTGGTAAGTTGTAATCTCAAGTAATTTGTTAGTTTTGCTAGAAACAGTGCATCGCACCCAGTGAGTTTTCATAGCACGAAACCCATCGTCTGCCCACATGATGTACGAGCCTCCGGAATAAATCTTGACAAACCCGACATGTATAATAAACTGTCATCCATCGTCCTCGGCAAACGTTAATTCCTTAACCTTGAAGATCAAACCCTGCGGCTGTAATAACTTAGCCACGAGCCTGGCAGTATCCTCGTCATTCTACAATACGACGTCAGACTTATAATATAAAGCATATAATAGCACATCTTATATATAGAACGGGGCTTCAGGAGCGAGTAGCCCGGAGGCAGTACAGTACCTAATTAGTGTAGTAGATGGGCAACGCAAGGTACTGGGTTTGTGTCCACTGTTGCACGATATTTGGGGAATGTCGGATGGCACAAAAATGTATTAAGGTGGTGGTGCGCCAGGGTAGTCCGCGAAATTTAAATTTTCCTACGTTTTTTGCTTTTTACAGGTCAGTGTCAGGTTGTATGTTAATTAAGATATGATTCGCGACCGTAACAAATTATGGTTTTACAGAGTTATAGTCATTAAACTCATCAATACAACACTCTAAGTTCATATAATCCCCTTTTTTTTTTTTTTTGGATGGTAAATCATCAAATGACCCCCCCCACTCTGGGCGGAGCGGAAGGGAGTGTCAGACTTGTACTAACTAAAACCCATCCATGTTCCTTCTTTGCCCTTTGTGTTCCAGGGCCACGGTATCTCTTTCGAACAGTCCCGCAGCCCTGGCAGGCATCGGCCCATGCGGACCTACGTGGTTGCTGACATCTCTTTGAGGCGCGCGTGGAACACGAACGCGCCGTCGACACGGCCTGTCGTCATAACTGTAGTTATTGCGAGTGGATGTTTATGAGCAGACAAATCGTTCTACTCTCTTTCTTGTTCGTTTTTTTGCACTCGGTACCGCTACCACTGTGCGAATTATACAATTCGCAAATGAAACCGAAAAAGTTGAGGTGCGTATCTTGGGTTCGAACTTGAGATCTATGACTTGGCAGTCCGATACACCCCACTAGACTATGACTGCTTCGTATTGATTAATATTTATTTATTTATTTAACACTTTAAGCACAAAAGTACAGAGGCGGACTTAATGCCATAGGCATTTTCTATCATTAAACCTTTTTTTAATATTCCTTATTTATTTCTTAGGTATTAATTTTGCCGTATCGTACGCCAAGAGACATTGGACACAAACATCGCCTAAAGGCTACACGTCTTACAAGACTGTTAGAAAGCTAAAGTTGATCTCGATCTAAACAGAATGGTTTTCTTATTAAAAATTTGTTCCATTTATCTATTAAACTTGTTTTGGAGGGCTCCTAATGGCTAATTGACAATTAACATGTAAACTAACAAACACCCAGGGGGGTTTGTAGCTAAACAACTGTTCAGGGTTAAGTACATATGACGTCTTAAGAGCGCTTGTACAGAAAGTTGGCAACGTCGCAAATAGCTGTCAAATATTTCGCAGTTTTGATTAATTTGGCAATATTACTGTTTGGAAATAAGAAATATTGCTAACCAGTGAACTGGAATATTAATAATGAATTGCAATTAAAATACTAAATTTGATGTTGTAACGGTTTTAGGTGTAAAAAAGGCATTTGGAAAGTTTCCAAATACTTTTTTTCACATTTAAAACTAAATATTCGATGATACGATATTAATTATTGCATTTCATAATCAATACTT
Organism: Noctua janthina; assembly: GCA_963576755.1. Taxonomy (NCBI): domain Eukaryota; kingdom Metazoa; phylum Arthropoda; class Insecta; order Lepidoptera; family Noctuidae; genus Noctua; species Noctua janthina. The sequence goes on from OY755077.1 coordinate 1,485,247, forward strand.
TAGTTTACTAGTTAGCCATATTTCTTATTTCCATACAGTAACATTGCCAAATTAATCAAAACAGCAAAATATTTGACAGCTATTTGCGACGTTGCTCACTTTCTGTACAAGCGCTCTTAAATCAAGAGTATCTCCAGTGTAGGAAAGAGATGGCGCTAGTCGAATTGTATAGCTCTGTCTCTTTCCCACACTGGAATGTCATGGTACGCCACCAGTTCATGTAGTACTTATTTTAAGTTCCAAAAATGTTCTCAAATAAGTGAAATATTTTTAATTTTCTACTGCCTATCAGTCCTCCACAACGGCGTTACGGATGGTAATATGATGGGCACCTTATTGCCATAAACCAGACAACCGCAAACATAACATAATATTAAGGTTAAGCCATGCTTGCCTAGGTTGGTCCGTAGATGGGTGACCGCCCATTACATACCGAGTTTCCTCCGTACCTCGGAAAGTACGCTTAGCCGTTGATCCCGGCTGTCATTTGTAGATCTTTGACAGTTGTTACAGGTAGTCAGTGGCCCGAAAGTCTGACAACCAGTCTTACCAAGGGGTATTGCATTACCCAGTACTAACCGGGTTGTAGAGGTCGAATAGGCAGTCGCTCCATGTAAAATACGGGTATTCAACTGCATCCGGTTGGACTGGAAGCCGATCCCAACATAGTTGGGAAGAGGCTAGGCAGATGATGTAATCCCCGAAGGGTTAGGCAGAGGTGTACTCTAGAACCTGCTGCAGGATTTTAGTTCTCAATTTGCTTCATAGATGTCGCTAGTTTTCTTGTTGTCAATTTGATTAAGTTCGCTACGAATATAACTGGCGAAACGTGGATGTGGGTGTATTATACACAGAGGCGTACCTAGGGTGGGGCAAGTAAGGCACGTGCCCCGGGCGCCTTTCGAAGGGGGGCGCAAAATTCGCCAATTATTAAATGTAAAAATTAAATTACACTACAATAAACTATTTGATACTGGTGGCAAAGTGTTTAGAGATTGCTTTAGTTTCGATGTTAACGGCGGACAGTTATATGAAGAAATATTGGATGTACGAATCTACAAGAAAATAGGTCAACCTGTAGTAATCTCGGGCCTGTGGACGGCGAGTTATGGGCTAGCTCGCCGTCCGGCCGTCTTATGACGACAGGCCGTGTCGACGGCGCGTTCATGTTCCACGCGCGCCTCAAAGAGATGTCAGCAACCGAGTAGGGGTCCGCATGGGCCGATGCCTGCCAGGGCTGCGGGACTGTTCGAAAGAGATACCGCGGCCCTGGAACACAAAGGGCAAGGAAGGAACATGGATGGGTTTTAGCCAGTACAAGTCTGACACTCCCTTCCGCTCCGCCCAGAGTGGGGAGTCATTTGATGATTTTACATCTGGAAAAAAAAACCTGTAGTAATCTTATCCTAAAGAGTTACTAGAATTTAATGTACAGTATGGGGTTGTAAACATATTTCAAAATCTGTGCATTTATATTCAAATTCTGCTTATAATTTGTATTAGGTATCCATCGCAAGTTGTGGGCGATGTTTTAGTAAGCTGAAATAAATACTTTCTTATTTGAGGGCTATGAAATAAACAATATTATATTTATGAGATAGCAGTAATCGCGGTTGATTGGACGTCATTTTTTAAAAGTTCCGTTGTCTGTCTCCGAAACTCATCATCAGATTTATATGAAATTTAAATGGGACAATTTTGGAATAAACCCCTATCGAACAAAACAATAATTTTGTAAAACCGTCTACATATGACGGAGTTCTGCCCGAAAAGAAAAAACAAAAACAAACATCCGAATTGATAACCTCCTCCTTTTTGAAGTCGGTTAAAAAGAAAATAAATTATTTATGTTTTTTTTTTATTTGGTGTATCTGTTTTTTTTATATTAAGATAAATTACGAAGGGTGCGTGAGAGGATGCGTGCCCTGACTATACACTTTTGGCTGTCCCTTCAGGGAGCTTAGACAGGAAGTTACATTACTACCAACTATCAAAATAGTTTGGAAACCACATCAGTGTCCACTCGGGAACAAACTTCGGTCATTCTCTACGATTCCTGACCATTTAACTGTTCGCTTTCGGGTAAATGTGGAGAATTACTGAAAATTACCTTTTAAAGGCTTAACACAAGTGCGTAATTAAAATAATATAATTGTAGGAAGTAGTTTTAAATAGTTGTAACATTAAACGTCACGGTGTATTCCCATAATGGGAAGACCTTTTTCTTTGGACTACTTCTTCTTGTCTTGAGATTGTCTATGGCAATCTATATTGAGATAGGCAGTCCAGAATTGGGCAACGAGGAGCTCGTGGCTAAATAATAACAGCCGCTCGGGTCGATCTTTAGGTTAAGCCGTGCTTGCCTAGGTTGGTCTATGGATGGGTGACCGATTACATACCGAGATTCCTCCGTGCCTCGGAAAGCACGTTAAACCGTTGGTCCCAGCTGTCATTTGTAGATCTTTGACAGTCGTTACAGGTAGTCTGTGGCCCGAAAGTCTGACAACCAGTCTTACCAAGGGGTATCGTATTACCTAGTACTAACTGGGTTGCGGAGGTCAGATAGGCAGTCGCTCCATGTAAAATACTGGTATTCAGCTGCATCCGGTGAGACTGGAAGCCGACGTCAATATAGTTGGGAAAAGGCTAGGCCAGGGGAGGCGAACTTTTATGGAACAACGTGTCATTTTTTAAAGAAATCTTTAATGAGACCATAGACGTGCCGTCAAATAATTTTGACCTAGTCATTATTGGAATAAAAATAAAACTAAATACTATCAACTAAAATCTTTTTATTTACTACCAAAAAAAATATTTTGCACTGTAAAGTAATAAATGTTTCAATGTGTAATTCAAATTAAAATAACATTAGTGGACTTCTGTCGTTGCAAATTAAATGACAAATAATTTATATTAGGGTTGTAAGAGGTTACTTTTAAGTATACTTGTAATTTCGAATTCATGCTGAACGGGAGTCATCTGCTAAACGGTTTCTAAACGAGGCTTCATAATAAACTTTGTTAATTTGAACTAAAATGCAAACCGTTTTTCTCGGTTACGTGCCGAAAATATTGTGTCGCGTGCCATCAATGGCATGCGTGCCATTGGTTCGCCATCCCTGGGCTAGGCAGATGATGAGTCCAGAATTGGGCTACGAGTTTAGCGATTTCAATAGCGTCCATCTGGGGGCCTAAAATGACCGCTTTATCAAAATCGTAATAGGATTTTAATATGAATTACGTTACAATTCGTGAAAGGGGCACAAAGTGTCAATTTATAATATTAACTGCGTATGTGACTATTTTAAGATTTTTTACATGATTCATATATTATTATGTTTAACCTACTAAGATTCGAGCAGTGGTGGCCCAGTGATGGCGGCCACGACTTACGAACTGTAGGTCGTGGGTTCGAACCCAGGCAGGCAGGTGTAATTTATTTCATCACCACTGCTCTCAAAAAACGCTGAAGGAAAACATCGTGAGGAAGCCGGCATGTCCTAGAAACAAAAAATTTGAAGACATGTGACATCTACCAACCCGCACTGGGCCCGCGTGGTGGATTATAGCCAATTCCCTCTCATAGAGAGGAGGCCGTGTGTCCCAGCAGTGGGAACGTTATTGGCTGTCATTTATAATAGAATAACTCATGGTTTTAGGGATTATACTATAATCATTTTTAAATCTAAGGTAAGTGCACTACTTTGAGGTAAATGTTATAACTCAGTGAAAGATTATCTAATTAATGATGCGAATTTATCCAGATTATTGATTGTTATAATTAATTGCAAATTTGACCAAGTAAGACTAAAGTACCTGGCTATAATATTATTATTTAACTTCACTTTAATTTCTATTTTGTTTTGTTGACTTTATTTTTTTTTGCATTAATATTTTAACTTATGTAATAATTTGCACGCCGTAAGGTAGACTGTAGACAAAAACATTCAATTATTTATGAGCGATAGACGGGACAAGACGAAGAAAATTGTAATCGAAAACTTATTACTACTTAGTAATAAATCGTTCTGTCTAGTGTCATACGCCCGCTGTCAGGTAGCATTCGTGTGTCAAAATCGAAAATGTTCGGGATCAAAAATTTTGTGTGAAAATTTTCCTAATGTCCGCTCTGTAAGTATGACACACAGGAGTCGTATTAAGTGTCCAATAGTTTTTGAACTACACCCATTTCCGACAGTTAGTTTTAATCACATTATGTAAAGGAACGTTATTATAAAATTGGTACTGCTGGAAATTCCTACTTACGTTTACTGGGAAAAAAGTGTGAAATATCTGAATTAAATGACAGTAGGCCCCCCCAATATAGGATCTAACTATTCATACACGAAATGTTTTCAGGGAATCATCTAACGGCTATAACAAAGCCATTTCAAGGGATTTTTTTTTTCCGAGTATATTTTTTTACAAAAAAATAAATAATTTAAAATTACTTGACCCACAAAATAAATACTGGTTCCTTATTTTAAAGCATCCATTACGCTAGTTTACTACGTCGTACTTACTTACTGTCATTGTTAGAATTAAATAGTGGAGTAAAGGTTTTATGCAAAAATTTCAAAAAATTTTAGAATTATAATAATTGTGTAAAAAAACAAAACACTCAGATAATTTTTTTTTTCGTTGCTATGGCGACTTTATGACTTATAGAAGTTACTCTTAAAATATTTCGTGTATGAAAAGATAGACCTTATATATGAAAATTAAACATGGTAAGTTACTCACGAAATGTGAGTATACTATGGTATCACAGCTCTGCCGAATAGTTTATTTAAACTCCATTAATTCATACAGTTGGTCCATAAATTCAAGGTCGCTCAGCGAGCTGTGAAACGGGAAATGCTTGGAGTCTCTCTGAAGGATCCCATCCAGAACGAGGTAGTCCGACAGAGAACCAGAGTTGTCGACATAGCTCACAGAATAAGTAAGCTAAAGTGGCTATGGCCGGCCATATTAGCCGTAGAACCGGTGAGCGTTGGGGTAGACGTGTTCTTGAGTGGAGACCGCGAATCGGCAAGCGTAAGGACGCGCTCAGGCGGTGGAGCGATCATCTTCACAGGGTGGCTGGTAGCAACTGGATGAGAGTTGCCGAGAATCGAGTTGATTAGTGTGCGATTGAAGATGCCTATGTCCAGCAGTGGACTGTTGTAGGCTGATGATGAGTGGAGGGTCACATCTATCATAACAATTTTACTTAGGCTCTAAAATCTACCTAAGTACTTGGAATGTATTATTACAAGATCATAATTATGAAAACCGTTTCATACAAACAACTACAAAAATGTTTGAACCCACTACAAATAATGCGTAATAGGTAACAATTACGATTTTTAGTTCAGGTTATGGTTACTCTGATCAATCAATGGACTTGTTGATTTATTTTACGCTATGCAGTTAATAAAATCAGGATAAGTTAAAACAGCGCCATCTATTGCCATTTTCCTTCAACCGCCAAGGAAACTCGCGCTCCAAATTCAGATTCAACTAACGTTAAAGTTATTCAGCTTGTCTTCTTAGTAGTATAACTTTCTCAATAGAGATGGCGCAACTGGGACCAAAATGGTGGTGGTTTTTCTTTTATGTTGGTAATCTCTTTTTATTAAAATTGGAATATTATTGAAATGTGACAAAATTATTTACTGAGTATGTAACTCATTGTAAAAAGGTTAAAAAATGTTAAACTGATTTAGAAATTATTGAAATTTTATGTCGGTTTTTTTTATAATCAATTTCTCAAACATTTTAATCAAGAGAACAAACAAATGTTAGGCGATAGCAGGCAGCCTGAATGATGGGACTCCTATCGAAGAGACAGGTAGGCCTTGGTCCCACAATGGGACATTACAGGCTAAAATATAAATAGATCAATTTAATTTCGTTTCGTGATGATATAGCGAAAGCCTTCGACAAAGTCTGGCACAACGGCTTATTATATAAGCTCTATTAACTTTGAGTGCCAGACCGTCTCGTGCTCATCTTACGAGACTTTCTGCCAGATCACACCTTCTGCTACCTCATAGGGGAAGCTCTTTCCTCCCCACACCCCATTCGAGCAGGCGTACCCCAGGGCACCGTCATCTCGCCCCTTATTTTCACGATGTTCACCAGCGAGCGAAAAGGCTCAAGCGTATTTTGCCCCTGGCTGGAGGCCTTACACTCAAGGCACCCACAGGATAGTCCGGGTAAGCAGAAGCCAGCCTCATAGGTTGACCTGTGCACACACACAATACATGTTACTATGTTACTCATCGTCCATGCCAGTAACATTAAATTTAGTACGTACTTACGTCACTTTAGGTAGAAAAACTAATTGGTAAGAAACATTTTTCGTTAGACTGTACTAAAATACCGATAACATACTGAAATCATCATCATCATCATCATTTCAGCCGAAAGACGTCCACTGCTGGACATAGGCCTTCCCCAAGTGTCGCCACATTGACCGGTCCCGTGCGACCCGCATCCAGCGGATCCCTTCAACCGCGAACTGGAAGACGTTGCGTTGGAAGGCCTCCCACTACGTAGACCGATGACCATACTGATACGTTCAGATTAAATTTTTCATAAAGTTGGCAAACTGCGATGTCACTGGGACAAACAAAAATTAAAAAGTAGGCATCGTGCGATCTTATGTATGGTGGTTTTCCAAAGTTGGCATCGAGCTACCGATTACTTGAAAGTACAAAATAGTGCGAAAGTAGGCATTGTGGTTGTGCTACGAAATCGTTTCTTTCTATGATCATGAATTAAAATGCCACCTGTTCGCCATGGGATCTGGAGGCGATAGTCCTCGCACGCCTGCACGAATGGCGCGCGGAGGCACTACGTCGGGAGGAAACTCCGCTGCCGCGGCAAATTGCCGCTCAGCGGACAAACCTCCAGCGTGATCTCATGGCGACATGGAGAGAGCGACTGTCGCAACCCCGTGCAGGGCACGCCACCATAGTGGCGATAAGTCCCCTCTTTGATGAGTGGCTAGAGAGGCGCCACGGCGCCCTCACCTACCGCCTGACGCAGGTCCTCACCGGACACGGTTGTTTCGGGAGGTTCCTGCACCGAATCGGGCGGGAGGAAACGCCCGGGTGTTTCCACTGCGAGGATCGTCCGGAGGACACGGTGGAGCACACCGTGGAGGTCTGCCCCGCTTGGGCGGAGCACCGCCGTGTCCTCGTAGCGGCGATTGGCGGCGGCGATCTCTCGCGTGCGGCCTTGGTTCAAGCCATGGTCCGGAGCGAGAGGGAATGGGAAGCCGTCACCTCCTTCTGCGAAGCAGTCATGCTAGTGAAGGAGGTGGCGGGACGTGAGAGGGAAAGAACCTCACGTCCCAGTCGCCGCGGGAGACGCCCTGGGCGTTGGGGGTCACGTGGTGGCTCCCGGCCACCGTAGGCGCGGGCCTGTGGACGGCGAGTTATGGGCATGCTCGCTGTCCGGCCGTCTTATGACGACAGGCCGTGTCGACGGCGCGTTCGTGTTCCACGTGCGCCTCAAAGAGATGTCAGCAAATAAGTAGGGGTCCGCAAGGGCCGATGCCTGCCAGGGCTGCGGGACTGTTCGAAAGAGATACCGTGGCCTTGGAACACAAAGGGCAAAGAAGGAACATGGATGGGTTTTAGTCAGTACAAGTCTGACACTCTCTTCCGCTCCGCCCAGAGTGGGGGGGGGGGTCATTTGATGATTTCCAATCAGAAAAAAAAAAAAAAAAAGTGCCACCTGTTACTTTACCTACCTCATAACTTGTCGTCGTAACTATACGAGTAATGGCTACTACAATAGTGATTTCTAACCAGTATTTATGGTTAGATAAGGAATGTTGCCAGACGTAGTACAATAACATCAGAAACCAATTCTAGCGTGTGTTAGGGGTTTTAGTGAGTGTAACGCGGATTTAGAATTTGGAAGACATTTTTCGAGACTTTATTTTTCTTGTTTGCGATTTCACGGTACGTTTGTGTTTATTTGTTTAATTATTTTTTAAAAGAAAACCACACGTGATTCTAAATCACTTAGCACTGAAACTTTATTGTTTCATAATAAATAACCAACCAATAGAGCCATTGCTAACTAATAACCAGAGTTCGGAATTAGGTAGAGTTATTTATGTACTTGCATCGAAATGTTGATATTAATATGGATCTTCCCGGAATTTCCCGGGATTTATAATGCAATCCCGTGTGGCCAACAATATTACAAATAAATAATAAAAAAACCTCAGAGATAGATAAGACGAATAAAACAAAAATAAATAACATACAATTTTTATTAGTATTTACATTAATTCACAATACAATTTTATATTTACCTTGCCCCACACTAGGATTTTTTCCTGTAACGTGGATGCGTTTACAAAGATTTTAACTCACACATTTTCAATTACCCAGACCCGGAACAACTACTTGTAGATCATACAAGTATTTGTTCCGTGCGGGAATCAAACCCGCGACATTTTTTCATTAACTGCTGCGCTGCGTGCGCATGATGTCCGCTGTCGGATGTTTTAAATTGTGTCAAAGTAAATAACTTTTTTATTTAATAAATCACGGGATTTTTCTGCTCTTTAAAATTAATCTCGGGATTTGAGGCATGTCCACTTTATTCTTTCGCTGTATGAAATCAGTGTAAGTACACAAATAACTCTACCTAATTCCGACCTCTGCTGATAACTGATACCTAAATGATATTCAGTATAATAATTGTTGTTTAACAGACTTCAAAAAAGGAGGCGGTTTTAAGTACGGCTGTTTTTTTTAACGTAAGTACCTACCCATGTTCATCGATTTCTCCGTGACTACCTAAATAAGACGATTTTAAAATTAAAAATAGCTTCCGAAAGAAAAGTCTTTTCCACTTTCCAGTGTTTTTTTTGGAAGTCGGTTGTTACAAGCACTCTTACGTTCAAAGTTTTATAAAAAAGTAGATGAGGTCGGTGTTTTCTATTCGTCTACTCTGAGAAGACTATGACTATAAGAAGAAACATGACACAGAAATAGTTGACCTAAAAAAGTATAGTTTGATCAATGACAAAAATTCGTTCACTTGATATATATGTATATATATGTCGGATTTGTCAGGATTTATTCCGTTAGGCTCTTACGTCATGTGGGCAGACGATGGGTTTCGTGCTATGAAAATACACTTGATGTGCTACACTGTTTATAAAAAAGTAACCAATTACTTGACATTACAATTTAAAACAATAACACGGGGCACAATTAATCGGGTACAATTCCAGGACGTCTCAATTCCGCAGCGATCAGACACTCAATGTCGTACTCGCCTCGTGCTGTAAACATCAGGGCTCTGTAGAACCCACGCTGTGGTGGGGGTAGACTTGCAAGTAGGTATCGTGATGTCACCACCAGCGCACTTGCGATTAATTTTATGTCCGTACTAATGACGAATCCGACATATATTTGTGTATGAGCTTCGGAATGCGAAAGAAAAGTGTGTTCACCCAATTAGGCTCGTATGATTAGTATCTTCAAGAACCACACGTCACCAGTTATCTTTAAGTCCCTTATACAAAACATACTTACTATTTATTTCATACTTTAATCCACAGTTTTTTTTTTTTTTTTTTTTTTTTCCGGATGGGAAATCATCAAATGACCCCCCCCGCTCTGGGCGGAGCGGAAGGGAGTGTCAGACTTGTACTGACTAAAACCCACCCATGTTCCTTCTTTGCCTTTGTGTTCCAGGGCCACGGTATCTCTTTCGAACAGTCCCGCAGCCCTGGCAGGCATCGGCCCTTGCGGACCCCTACTTATTTGCTGACATCTCTTTGAGGCGCGCGTGGAACACGAACGCGCCGTCGGCACGGCCTGTCGACATAAGACGGCCGGACGGCGAGCTAGCCCATAACTCGCCGACCACAGGCCCGCGCCTACGGTGGCCGGGAGCCACCACGTGACCCCCGACGCCCAGGGCGTCTCCCGCGGCGGCTGGGACGTGAGGTTCTTTCCCTCTCACGTCCCGCCACCTCCTTCACTAGCATGACTGCTTCACAGAAGGTGGTGACGGCTTCCCATTCCCTCTCGCTCCGGACCATGGCTTGAACCAGGGCCGGACGCGAGAGATCGCCGCCGCCAATCGCCGCTACAAGGACACGGCGGTGCTCCGCCCAAGCGGGGCAGACCTCTACGGTGTGCTCCACCGTGTCCTCCAGACGATCCTCGCAGTGGAAACACCCGGGCGTTTCCTCCCGCCCGATTCGGTGCAAGAACCTCCCGAAACAACCGTGTCCGGTGAGGATCTGCGTCAGGCGGTAGGTGAGGGCGCCGTGGCGCCTCTCTAGCCACTCCTCAAAGAGGGGACTTATCGCCACTATGGTAGCGTGCCCTGCACGGGGTTGCAACAGTCGCTCTCTCCATGTCGCCATGATATCACGCCGGAGGTCTGTCCGCTGAGCGGCAATTTGCCGCGGCAGCGGAGTTTCCCCCCGACGTAGTGCCTCCGCGCGCCATTCATGTAGGCGCGCGAGGACTATCGCCTCCAGATCCCATGGCGGCAATCCGGCAAGGAGGCTAGCCGCCTCGCCGGAGATCGTGCGGTACCCCCGGATTAGCCTTATGGCTATTACCTTTTGGGGCGCGTTCAGGTAGTGGGCGGCTTGCCGCCTCAAAGAACGCGCCCACACCGGGGCCCCGTAAAGGGCCATGGACCGCACGACCCCCGCGTATAGCCTCCGGCAGGAGGCGTTTGGACCCCTCAGGTTGGGCAAGAGCCGCTTGAAGGCAGCCCCTGTCCGTTCCAGTTTGGGAGCCAAACGTCGGAAGTGCTCCACGAAGTTCCACCGGCTGTCGAGGACGAGTCCTAGGTACTTCAACGTCGACCCGACGCCGATGGAAACCCCTCCTGCCGTCAGTAGGGATCCCGACGGTGGCGCATTCCGAGGCCCATGAAAACACATGGCCTCGGACTTGTGCAGTGCCACCTCGAGACCCAATTGCCGGATCCTCTCCACGACTATCGCAACCCCGCGTGTCATGTTTTCGGCCGCCGCCTCGTGCGACCTCCCTTGTGCCAGTACCAGCGTGTCGTCAGCGTAGCAAACTACGCTGACGCCGGTAGGGAGGTCGGCGCGCAGCACCCAGTCGTAACCGATGTTCCACAAGGCCGGCCCCAAAACCGATCCCTGTGGAACACCGCACGACATCTCTCGCCGGTTCCATTCTCCGCTTCGACCAGGGTAGATGACGGCTCTATCCGTCAGGTAGTCCCCGACCACACGACGAAGGTAGGTCGGCACCCGGTGATACCGGAGTGCCTCCCTAATGCAGCTCCAGGGCATGGAGTTGAAGGCGTTGGCGATGTCAAGAGACACCGCCAAGACGACCCCGCCCCGGGACACCGCGTCCCCCGTCGTGAGGGCTCTCACGCGCATGATGGCGTCCACCGTCGAGCGCCCCTTGCGGAAACCAAACTGGTGTTCCGCAAGATCCGGCCCCATCCCCGCAAGGTGCCCGGCGAGGCGGTTGGCAATGACTCTTTCAAAGAGCTTGCCCACCTCGTCGAGTAGCACGATGGGCCGGTATGCGGACGGAGAGTCCGCAGGGCGCCCTGGTTTCCGGATGAGGACCAGCTTCCCCGTCTTCCAACGAAGCGGAAACTGGCCTCTCTCCAAGCATGCGCTTAGGAGCCCTTCCAGTCGGGGCCCGAGAGCCTCAGAGGCCAGGACCCAGGCTTTGCCAGGCAAGCCATCGGGTCCCGGGGCGGTGTTTCTGGTTTTCAGCCTGCATACCGCCACTCTCAGGTCTACCCCAGTCACCTCCGGAACGTCGTCATCGTCATCGGTGTGGTCCGCTTCCGGCACCGCACACGGCGGCGGAGCCATAGGCGGGGGAGGGTGCTCCCCTCGCGAAGGGAACAGAGCGCTCACCACGTCCTCCACGAGCTCAGGCCGGAGACTCTGCGTTAGCGGAGGGGCCCGGGTGCGGAGTTTGTCCCGCACCATCTTGTAAGGGCGCCCCCACGGATCTCCGTTCAGAGACTCCAGCATCTCCTCGCGGGCCAAGTTCTTGGCCCGCCGGACAGCCTCTTGGAGGGCGGTCTTCGCCGCTCTGTACCCCTCGTAAAGCTCCGCCTCAATGGCTGCCGCATCCGGAGGGCGGATGCGGAGCCTGCGATGCCTGGCGTACAGGCGCCGCGTGGCAACGCACGCCTTGCGCAGAGACGTCAGCTCTCGCGACCACCAGTACACCTGACGCCGGGCGCTTCCTGGCCGAACTCGGGGCATTGCCACGTCGCAAATCTCGGACATGGCCTCCTGGAACCAACCCGCCTCGTTGTTGATGTCGGCAGGCCTGACTGGTGATGACAACCAGGCCTGCACGATCGAGGCTTCCAGGAGGAGCTCCCGGTCCAGCTGCTTCAGCGCCCATCGCGGACCACTCGGGGCCTGTAGGACCGGCACGCTTGAGGACTGGGTGGAGACGTCGAACCGGATGTACCGGTGGTCGGAATAGGTCTCCACCCCCTCCATGACGCGCCAGTCAACGACACGCGGCGACAGAGCAGGGCTGGCAAACGAGATGTCCACCACCGACTCGCCCCGCATCCGCACGCACGTGGGGACAGAACCCCGATTTAGGACGACCAGGCCTGTCTCCAGAGCCCAGTCCTCCACCATTCTACCCCGCACGTCCGTGTAACGAGAACCCCAAGCCAAGTTCTTGGCATTGAAGTCCCCGAGCACAAGCACGGGGAGGGAATGGCTTCCGATGACGACACTCAACTCCGTGAGGGAGTTGTGGAACTCGGCGAGAGTTCGGCTCGGGGAAAAGTAGACTCCCACTACAACGATCTCCCCGAACCGTGCTGCTACGCACCCCTGACCCTTCCTGACACTCTCAAGGGTCGGGGTACTGGCGGCGACCGACGCAATTATGGTCACTGAGCCGCTAAGGTCCTCCACCCAGTCATCCCTGGGCGGGACAAAGTACGGCTCAGCGACCACGGCGATGTTAATCGACCACTGTGCCATGCTCTGGAGCAACAGATCCTGAGCGCAGGCGCAGTGGTTGATGTTCGCCTGGAGAAGGCGTAATGGGGCCGTTACTGGCACTCCATTTCAGCCCCCTCCCGGGCCCCCTGCAAGGGCCCCGCTGCGGAAGTTGCAGCAGTAGCGGCAGCGGCGGCGACAGTGGCGGCGGCGACAGTGGCGGCGGCTGCGGTGGTGGCGACGGTGGGGGTTTTGGCGGTGGTGGCGGAGGGCCTTCCCTTGCCCCTGGCCTTGGCGGGAGTACCGCAGGACTTGCTCCCTGCCCGGTGATCGGCCGGCTTGCCAGCTGCCGCACATGCAGCGCAGCGCGGCGCGGCGGAGCAAGCCGCGGCCATGTGACCAGGCTGGCCGCAGCGGAAGCACAGGCCGCTGCGGTCCACCTCCGAGGTGCACCGGACCGACACGTGGTGCCCCACATGGCAGCGGAAGCACCTCAGAGGTCTGGGTTCCAGCAGCTTCACATGTGCCGAAACCCAGCCCACCAAGAGCCTTCGGCCCTCCACAATGACTTTCGCCGCCGTCACAGGGCAGCTTACCGTTATGGTTCGCATGCCCGACAGGTCCGGACGTATGGTGCCTGCCTTGACTTGCTCGGCAGGGCACCCACCGGTCCTGGTGACGGCGGCCACCACCTCCTTCTCGGTCACCGAGTCGTCCAGACCCAGTATGCGCAGGTCTGCGCATTTGACGGGCCTGGACACTCGGGCCTCGTCCGCATTTAGGGACGCTCTAAGCTTTTCAGCCAGAGCGTCAGCGGACGAGCCACGGGTTTCGCCAGGGATCTCCAGCACTCGAGCCCCTGTTGCGGTGACTCTAAGCCGGAGGCCCCCGGTGATCCCGAGCTCTCCGAGATCCACCGTCGCTTTCGCCTTAGCGAGCACGTCGCGGTAGGTCACGCCCCTCTTTTCCGCGTCCGGCTGTAGTGTAATCACTACAGCTGCGGTCTTCGGGGCGCTGAGCCTAACCGCGACGCCCCGCTCCTTTTGCCGGCGTTTCTGCTCCTGCCTCCTGGCCTTTCTGGCCGCCCTTCGCTCCCTCGCGTTTTCTCCGGCCACCTGCCACCCGGTCTCGGCCGCGGAAGGCTTAGGGGGCGGGGGGGGTGGCGGTAGCGGCTGTCTCGTGGCTGGCCCTGGCATATTCGCCACCTTGCCCTTCTTTTGGGCCGCCGCCTTATACTTTAATCCACAGTTGACTTTTATAAAAAAAAAAAAAAAAAAAAAAACAGTCATTCAAAAACAATCTGTATCGCATTTCGTTATTGATCAGTTTCGCTCCACAAACTGATTGTATTGTGTTATCGCAGTCCAAGTTGGTGGTTGGTTGGTTTTATGTCCGTAGGTACTAATGACCGGTTCCGACAGATTTATATATATATTATGTATATTCAGCTTATAACGTCCCCACTGCTGGGACTCAGGCTTCTTTGAGAAAGAGTGAGCGAATGATAATCTGACGGTCAATGTACCTAGATAAACTAATACTGTCACTTACGGGATATCTTCCGTGATTTTTCATTATTACCAAGGCTGACAAGAGAAGCAATTGAAATAAGAAATCACAAAAATTTGTATCGAGAGGATGGCTTCAAATTGTCAAGTACTTGGAATGCAGTTTTGAGTAAGTTCAAAAGTAGCAGCTGGCATCGTAATAAGGACTCCACAAAACCAGGTGATACTGTGAGTGTGTTTTACCGTGACTTAGTGTCGAGTTCCAGGAGTGCGCACAGAAAGAGGAAGAAAAATTTGTCTGCTCTTAACAATTTATTTTCCATCCACCCGCATTCTCCAGTCAACCCGCGATCATGGCGCTTTCAACAGCGCTGAAATATCGGGAGCTCAAAATAATGAACAATCACGGAAGATATCCCGTAAGTGACAGTATAAGTTTAGTTGTAAACCGTGAAAGTTTAAAACAGTGTACCTAGATCAGATAACATTAAAATGAGTATCTCTTATCCCACATTCCAGGCCATTCAACATTCAATTCAACCAACCGAACTATGCAATAGCTCCCAACAACATGTGGAACCAGTACTGGATACCCTTTATCATACCAACCCTGATTACAAGATCTAACGGTGATGAGAACAAGACGGACAGTGACACCGTCTTCGTCAAATCCGGCGGACATTCTGATTTGGAGTATCTCAGACAAATCACTACAACTAAGACTACACCACGTATTTTATCATTTTTATTCTTTATTAACTTTTGCTCGCCTTTCGCCTCCACTTCGCTCGCGTTGTGTTCGGAAATTATGGTACGAACAGTTCATATGTAAGGTGTAAACGGAACCATCACGAAGCCGTCGACCAAGCATTCTGTACATCAAATTACGTAGCTCTAAGCAAATATTATTGCTAGGAAACGAGTTTTTTTTTTGAGGTAAGCATAAGCATAAGCGTAATCAGCCTATTAATGTTCCCACTGCTGGGACGCAGGCCTCCTCTCTATAAGAGGGAATGGGCTATAATCCACCACGCGGGCCCAGTGCGGGTTGGTAGATGTCACATGTCTTCGAATTTTTGGTTCTAGGACATGCCCGTTTCCTGACGATGTTTTCCTTCACCGTTTTGAGAGCAGTGGTGATGAAATAACTTACACAAAGTAATGCGCCTGGCTGGGTACGACTTACTGCTCGACTTACTGCACGACTTACTGACCACGACTTACTGCTCGTAAGTCGGGGTCTCCACCGCTGGGCCACCGCTGCTCTCAACTTTTTGAGGTGAGATCACATTTTACGGTAGGACTTAATGTTATGCACTCAAAACATTGTGCTAATCGATGCATTGATTAGTACCAGGGTCCTGGAGGTATTACAAATAAATTAATAAAAACATGTATTAACAAAAAAATGTGAAAATGTTGGAACTTTGACCCCCAATATCGCCGTAACTAGAAGGTTCCCAGGTATGGTCAAAACAAATGATCGCAATGACAAGGAGTCTTTGTTACAGATTTGTTGTTCTAGACCATACCTGGGAACCTTCTAGTTACGGAGATATTGGGGGTCAAAGTTCCAACTTTTTCACAACTTTTTTTTTTAAATACCAGTTTTTAATGTAAGATTTTAACTTAGAGCTGCACGACCCCCGTACTGATCTATCAATCTATTAGCACAATGCTTTGAGTGCTTCCCATCGAGTCCTACCGTAAAACGTGATTATTCACCCCAAAAAAGTCGTTTCCCAGCAATAATTTTTGCGTAGTTACTTAGTTTGACGTACAGAATGCTTGGTTGAAGGCTTCTTGAAGGGTCTGTTTACACCCTGTACAAATAAATGAAAAAACTGTTTGTTAGAATTTCAGACCACTCACAAAGACTGTCAAAGTCCTACAAACGACTGCCCGAAACATCGGTTTAACATGTTTAACGAAGCACAGAGGGGTTTAGGTATGTTAGGGATGGTCACCCATCCACGCACTTCGGTTTCTGGTGGGAAACCCTAACTTCTAGTTCTAAAGCATTCTAAAAAAAATTACATGTAAATCATTTCTCTTTAGCAACAACCAAAGGAACAACAACAACAGTAGCAACAACAACTACAACAGTGAAGATACAAGAAACAATAGCTCACCTTTACGAAGAAGCAACAGAAAATGTGGTATTTGTACCGAATAAGGAACCACCGCTTACAAGGTATTTATAAAAAAATCAAAATCAAAATCAAAGCATTTATTTCAAGTAGGCCAGTTACAGGCACTTTTGAATTGTCGAAACAAAGGCAACAGTAAAATAAAGCTACAGTCCCAGTCACAAGGCACAAAAACTGTAAAAGTACTGTAGTTGCCCATTCCCTAACGTAGATCTCTATGGAGAAGAACGGGCAAGAAACTCCATGGACACTCTTTTAAATCAGAATACTTAAAATCCAGTCACAGTTAGGAGCAACAACCCCACATTTATTTATTTATTTTATTTTATTTATTTATTGGCCTATCTACAATTGTTACACTGTTTATCCTAATGCTACAAGCAATATGATACAAGCATAGTGTACAATATAATGCGATAGACACAGCACGCAAAAAAAAAAAAACTAAATTATAACATTAAAAAAAAATACAATAATAGTGCAGAAATAACACTTTCAACAACATCATCATCTGCCTAGCCTTTTCCCAACTATATTGGGGTCGGCTTCCAGTCTAACCGGATGCAGCTGAATACCAGTATTTTACATGGAGCGACTGCCTATCTGACCTCCACAACCCAGTTAGTATTGGGTTATACGATACCCCTTGGTAAGACTGGTTGTCAGACTTTTTGGGCCACTGACTACCTAACGACTGTCAAAGTTCTACAAATGACACCCGGGACCAACGGCTTAACGTGCTTTCCGAGGCACGGAGGAAACTCGGTATGTAATGGGTGGTCACCCATCCACAGACCAACCTAGGCAAGCACGGCTTAACCTAAAGATCGATCCGAGCGGCTGTTATTATTTAGCCACGAGCTCCTCAACACTTTCAACAACAGTGGGTAGTTTTAGAAACACAAGGATGACAAAAAAAGTAAAGAAAAAGTCAATAAGTTGGTTAGATTATCAAATCTTGGACTTGGCGCTTGAATTTTTTAAGTGTTGTGGAAAAAATACCTATCATTTAACCTTATATTAATGAAAATAAAGATCACTGTTTTTTGACAGACTTGTCAGTGGCTGCAACTGAACAGCAGTCCTATTATAACAATAAAAAAGAGAGGAGCTCGTGGCTTAATAATAACAGCCGCTCGGATCGATCTTAATAAAGGTTAAGCCGCGTTTGCCAAAAAAAAAAAACAGCTGTATCCAATGTTTTTTTTTGGAAATTCATCATCATCTTCTTACTGCCTTTGTCTGATTCTACTTGGAGTCGGCGCAACACATTTTGTTCTTCCATTCTCCCCTGTCAGACGTCACGGCATCATTTACTCCTTTCTCTTTCATATCAATCCTCACACAATCCATCCATCTTTTCTTTAGCCTGCCTCTCCCTATCCATCCCTCGTCATTACATGTCAATACCATAGACGACTTCGTTTAAATTTTTCTGTAACAGGCGCCACTTTCAAACTTCCTCTAATATACTCATTCCTTACTTTATCCAGTTTTGTCACTCCACACATCCATTTCAACAAATCAAAATAAATTACCGATAAAAAATTTCTATGGTTCGGAATGATGTCATGAATACGTGAAAACAATTTGTGCGTCGACGTCCTTTCCATCGTGTAAATTAATTAATTAATTTATTTATTTATTTTATTTGGCTCTTCAACAATGAGTACACTATTACAACATATAATAAAGTAAAACATTGCAAACTTAAGTCTAAGTGCCCCATTACTTAAAGAAGAGCACTACACGCACTATATTATGCGCCTAAATATCTAATTAAACAATGCAAAAAAAAAAAAAAGAACTGATTAAAAATACAAATAAAAAAAAAA
This sequence comes from Noctua janthina, assembly GCA_963576755.1. NCBI lineage: Eukaryota > Metazoa > Arthropoda > Insecta > Lepidoptera > Noctuidae > Noctua > Noctua janthina. The sequence continues at coordinate 1,503,694 of OY755077.1, forward strand.
AAAAAAGAAAACAACGTCAGTATCGATACTATTACGTAAGTTAAGGAAGGTAAGGTAAGCCAAACAGAATTAAACTTAAACTTAATTATTTTTCTAATTACATTTAAACAGTTTCTTGAGAGTAGGCACAGATGTATGACATAAGTCGATGTCTTCATCATGTTCTTTTTATACAACATACATTCTATATAATGAGCAATGTTGCCTTAAGTTTGTATTGCATTTTGGCATGCAAAAAGAGCCCACCCTGTCATCATACAACAGACAATCTCGTATTTCTGTAGAATAACCAGTTTTACTTTCTTCCCCCTCTCCACCGACCCTTGCTCGAGCCTCTAATTCAGCCTCTAAATAATAATCTCACTCAGATCCAGCCTGTCCCTTTGCGGCCCTCCCCAGCAATGCCCTAAGCCGAGAGTCACACCCCACAGGCTTCGCCCTTAGCACACTGTATCGGTACTAGAAACAGTACTCAGCAACATAGAACAAAAAGTACTACAACGCCATCTATGACACAGACGATGTACTAAACTGCTAAACACGCCTAAATCCTACATCGCGCAAGTAAAGTTATCCGCGACTTAAAACTTAACCCGACAACAACTGTCAGGCAGTAGGTTACCAGACATAACACCCGTCTGGTCGGAGGATCCTCCCTTTTCTAAGGGGGATGAAGAAATTTATACCCTGTTTTCCATACCCCTAAAACATTATCGCTTAGTCTTTAAGTTTTTTGCCCCTGGCTGGAGGCATTCCACTCAAGGCATCCACAGCATAGTCCGGCAAAGCAAAAGCCAGCCTCGTAGGCCATTAAAAAAAATATCCTTTCTTCTTCAGGGACGAGAACGATTTTGATGGTCGTGGACTGAGGATACTTGATTTAATGATGCTGAAGACTGTCAACGATGCTATGAGCAAAGGTTTTCGTGTGCAAAAGGACGATGGTAAGACTTTTGCTGTATTTGAAATGGGTTCAAGATAAAACATCAAAACCATCATCATCATCTGCCTGCCTTTTCCCAACTATGTTGGGGTCGGCTTCCAGTCTAACCCGATTCAGCTGAATACCAGTATTTTACTTGGAGCGACTGCCTATCTGACGTCCACAATCGAGTTAGTACTAGGTAAATACGAGACTCCTTGGTAAGACTGGTTGTCAGACTTTCGGGCCACTATCTGTAACGACCGTCAAAGAGCTACACATGACAGCGGAACCAACGGTTTAAAGTGCTTTCCGAGGCACGGAGAAAACTCGGTATGTAATGGGTGACCACCCATCCATCTAACTGATAAGCATAAGCTTAAGCATAATCAGCCTATTAATGTTCCCACAGCTGGGACGCAGGCCTCCTCTCTATGAGAGGGAATGGGCTATAATCCACCACGCGGGCCCCGTGCGGGTTGGTAGATGTCACATGTCTTCGAATTTTTGGTTCTAGGACATGCCGGTTTCCTCACGATGTTTTCCTTCACCGTTTTGAGAGCAGTGGTGATGAAATAACTTACACAAAGTAATGTGCCTGGCTGAGGTCGAACCCAAGACTTACTGCTCGTAAGTCGGGGTCTCCACCACTGGGCCAACGCTGCTCTCAAACACGGCAAACACGGCTTAACCTAAAGATCGATTCGGCTGTTATTATTTAGCCACGAACCATGCCTACATGGGCACTTACAAAACGCCGAAAAAAGGAGCACGGTTCGGGTTGGATCCGGCAAAAAACGCCATGGTTACTCTTCTCAAATTACAACAGGTTTGGATCACAGCAGGCATTCTGTTGTGTTTGCATACTTCATAAGAAAAATGCGTGATTTTATGTACATGTGTGTTATTTCAGATAAACCAAAGGAAGATATAGTATTTATAACAGGCAAGAACCAAGATTTTGACAACACTGTACCCAAAGTTAAAACACGAAGACGGAATGACCATAAAAACTATAATTACAAAGGTATCATTTCATACATTTTAACACAAAGTCATCATCATCTGCCTATCCTTTTCTTAATTATGTTGAGGTCGGCTTCCAGTCAAAACGGATGCAGCTGAATACCAGTATTTTACATGGAGCGACTGCTTATCTGATCTCCACTACCCAGTTAGGACTGGGTAATAGGATACGTCGATACCCGTAATACTAGTTGTCAGACTTTTGGGTCACTGACTACCTGTAACGACTGTCAAAGAAATACAAATGACAGCCGGGACCAACGGCTAAATTTACTTTCCGAGGTACGGAGAAAACTCGGAATAATACCTATCCAGCATTTTGCTGAACTGGGTCTATTTGTCGCATCCGTGACTCACACGATATTAACTTCCTTGTTGAGATTTATGTTTTTTTTGTATTTTAGGCTTCCGTAGTCAACAATGAACCCCTATAGTTTCATCAAGTCTGTCTGGCTTAGCTCAGACGCTCTTAGTTTACTCATTTTATCATTGTTTTATTTTCTGTGCACACAAAAACGTATTTACTTTATTTCTTCTTCAAAAGGCGAAATAGTAGAAGAAGAACAAGAAGAAGAAGAAGAAGTTGTAACAGTACAACCGAAATTGAACTGTTCTAACTTGGACTGCGATAACACAATACAGTCAGTTTGTGGAGCGAAACTGATGAATAACGAAATGCGATACAGATTGTTTTTGAATGACTGTTTTTTTAGAAAAGTCAACTGTGGGTTAAAGTATGAGATAAATAGTAAGTATGTTTTGTATAAGGGAGTTAAAGATAACTGGTGACGTGTGGTTGAAGGTACTAATCACACGGGCCTAATGATGGGTGAACACACTTTTCTTTCGCATTCCGAAGCTCATACACAAATATACAGGGTGTAAACAGACCCTTCACGAAGCCGTCAACCAACCATTCTGTACATCAAACTAAGTAACTCTACGCAAAAGTTATTGCTGGGAATCGACTTTTTTTTTTGTGGTGAAAAATCACGTTTTACGGTAAGACTCGATAGAAAGCACTCAAAGCATTGGGCTAATGGATGGATTGAATAGTACGGGGGTCGTGAACTTTACACACCGTAAAGTAAAAATCTTACATTAAAAAAAACTTGTGAAAAAGTTGGAACTTTGACCCCCAATATCTCCGTAACTAGAAGGTTCCCAGGTATGGTCGAGAACAAAAAAATGATCGCAAAGACGGGGAAAACAAATGCCTTTCAGCTATGTTAAGGGTCTGTTTACACCCTTTATAAAACTAGCGACCCTCCCCGGCTTCGCACAGGTGCAATTTATATGTTACGGCTAAAAGCCAAAGTAAGGTTACATCTAGTTCTAGCCGGCTAAACCTAGGTGCGGCCGGTAACAGTTGTGTATCCTTTTTATTGCAAGGACACACCGACCAAATAAACATATAAACCTTCCTCTTGAATCAATCTATTGCTGAAAACTGATTAATTGACTGAAAAATTCGAACCAGTAGTAGTTCCTGAGATTAACGCGTACAATCAAACAAACTCTTCAGCTTTATAATATCATAGTATAGATAAAGTATAGATTTTATTGTTACCGGGCGAAAAAAGGAAATAGTATGTAACCCGTCTTGGTATATTTATTTCATGATTTTATAATTCTCGCCATCTTTTTTTTCACTTTCATTCAATCTTTCGTACCATCGCAACATAGCCTTCATTGTGGTCGGATCTGGGACATTTGCGCGAAAGACATGTGCGCGAAGGACACTTCCGCGAACCCACTTGCGCGAAAAGACATATGCGCGCATGGACTTTTGGGCGATTAGACTTTTGCGCGAATGGACTTTTGCGCGAATGGACTTTTGCGCCCATAGACACTTACGCGCATAGAAACATGCGCGCAGAGACACTTGCGCGAATGAACACTTGCGCGAATGAACTTTTGCGCAAAAGGACACTTCCGCGACTAGATTTACTCGCGACTGGCTACGGTTAATCTGTAGAGTAAACATAACATCATATTATTTCTTATTTTCAACGAGATAGAGCGAGAGAAGTGGCAACACTGCCCGAGTGACATGTGAAATTATTTTTTCGTATCTACCATGAATAGTGTTGCCAGATATAATTATTGTTTAATCGATTTACAATACCGATTTTGAACGTATGTTTCAAAATAATTTTAATCTCTGTTCAAGCTTTTGGGTTTCATTAATGTCGATTTTAAGGTCATTCAGTTGTTTTAATGTCTATTATGACAAATGTATATTGATGTATAGAACATTCTTGTTACTTTGTACAAAAAAGATTAATCAATCGATTCCGATTTAGAAGAACCTCAGTGTTATGTTTACTCTACAGCTAACCTAACCTAACCATTCGCGCATAAGTCCTTTCGCGCATGTGTCTTTGTGCGTAAATGTCCGTTCGCGCATAAGTCCATTCGCTCAAGTGTCTATGCGCGCAACTGTCTATGCGCCCAAAGGTCCATTCGCGCAAAAGTCTAATCGTCCAAAAGTCCATGCGCGCATATGTCTTTTCGCGCATATGGATTCGCGCAAGTGTCCTTCGCGCAAATGTCTTTCGCGCTAGTGTCCTGATACCATTGTGGTCAATTCATACATTGTAGAAGATCAAAATTAGACAAAAAGTCTTGATGTTTCAGTTTCTATAAAAATTACTTGATTCTGTACTATATGCGGTGTTGCACATCCACTGCCATATCAGTTACTATGATACAGGCCAAGTATGTTCTTACTACACCAGATATCCATTGGCTAACGGTCCTTCGAGCCGGATTTTTCGGCATAAAAAAACTTTGCAGCGAGGGTGGATGAATCAATAGCTTAGTATCATAATAATTTTTTTACTTTGTTCTTTTTTAGGATATATACAAGTGGAGCCTGACAAATGCAAGAAGATAGGAGCTCATGTAGAAAAACGTTTCTATTATAAAACGAATCCTTACCGTTACAAACCAGACCCCAATCTACATATTAATGGTAGAAGAAGCCCATCTGCTAGAAGGTACGACATTACATTCATAAGCTCACGGCTTTTTCCCAAGGAGGTAGGCAGGAAGCTACCTGTTATGTTCCTTACATTTTGCTTTAGCTTCAGATTTGACGAAGATGAGTATTAATCTTTTGATTAATACTCATCTCACGAACTGTGCCTCCTCCTGGGATCGGCTTCCAGTCTAGCTGACTGCCTATCTGACCTCCACAAAGCTTTGGGGGTTTTACCCCTGTAAATAATCCTGCTTGCGCCCAAGATCGTGATATTGAGATCAATCTAGCTGCGGTGGTCCTGACCTTAACCTCCCGAGATTACGTAAAATTAAGAAGCATTTGATACCTGAAGGGTGACCAACCGAAGGGACCTACCCTAAGCCTGCACTGGCCGTCCGTCCGTCCGTCCTTCTCAAGCGGACTGTATCTCAAGATCCGTAATTGCTATCCAGTTGAAATTTTCAAAGAATGTGTAGTTCGGTTGCCGCTATAATAACAAATAACAAAAATAAAGGCCAAATGAGTGTAATTTTTGAGCTGTGTGTCACGAAAAATGAGCCGCGAAATTTACGCTGTATTCGGTTTCATACTAAAGTCCTGTTTGTACCACACGGTGGTATACCCACAATTCTACTGTTAGGCTAACAAACGAGCGTAATTTTTGAGCTGTGTGTCACGTAAAATGAGCCGCGAAATTTACGCTGTATTCGGTTTCATACTAAAGTCCTGTTTGTACCACACGGTGGTACAAACAAGACTAAATTCCGCGACTCATTTTACGCGACCCACAGCTAAAAAAATTACACTCGTTTGTTAGCCTAACAGTAGAATTGTGGGTATACCAACATTACCTACTAATATTCACGAAATCAGTCGTGATGATATATTGTCTTCTTTATTCTCCAGATCAAGGACGATGAATGTCGACGGAGAATCGTGTTCGCACCCTTGCCCAATAACGTGTCCAGAAGACTATGATCCTCATTGCGCCATATCAGAGTCTGGGCTACGACGGGTGTTCCTTAATCATTGCAAATTGGACCTTAATTCATGCTCTTATCACGTTGGTAAGTACTGCCTACCAATCTACCATTTAAACGGTCATCATCATCTTCATACCCTTGTTCCATTCTACTCGGGGTCGGCGCAACACGTTTTCTTCGTCCATTCTCCCCTGTCAGACGTCACGGCATCATTTACTCCTTTCTCTTTCATATCATTTCTCACAAAATCCATTCTTCTTTCCTATAGCCTTCTCCCTCACCATCAACATTTATGTCCATCACTCTTTTAGTCACATGCGTTTCATAACTCCTCATTACATGTCCATACCAAGACAAACGACGTCCTTTCATTTTTTGTGACAGTCGCCACTTTCAAACTTCCTCTAATATATTCATTCCTTACTTTATCCATTCTTGTCACACCACTCATCCATCTCAATATTCTCATCTCCGCTACACGCAATTGTTTTTCATTCATCTTTTTCTCAGCCCAGCATTCTGATCATGTAATTCTGTAATACTAGCTACCTACCTGAAAACCGCCAGCATTCAGCTGGCGGTTTTCAGGTAGGTATCTGGTACCTACTCCGGCAACCTTAGCTTTGAAACGGCAACAGAGCAAGGCTTGATGACAGAAAAATATTGTTATATTCGTAGTACGATTCCAATTTACTCGTTTAATTCCGTTTTAACCGATTTTTAAAATGCTGGGGTATCTCATTCCACAATATTTGTATTACAAAAATAACAACGGATTTAAACAATCGAATTAAAAGGTTAATAATGCTTTTTTATTTCCAGCGTGGTACAAGCGACCTCTTTCGGAATGTGTGGGAGGTAAAAAGGCTGATATGAGACAGAACAGAGGATTTATCGGATGGATGCAACGAGTCGGCATTGTAGATAAAAAAGGCCGATTGGTATTACAATAAAATATTTAAAAACATACATTTTTAATAATTTAATACCTCTTTATCACTCATGTAAGGACACATATCTACCTCAATACCGTGACGGTTTTAAAGTCTATTTGTCTAATAATTTACGATTGAAATTCAGTTGTAATTTTTATTGTGTAACTACAGCGCTCTAGAATTACGCTTGTTGAAACGGTATTGCTTAATTTTAAAAAGCGCCATCTATCAAAAAGAAGTGGAACTACATGGGTACTAACAAAACTGGCAGTACAACAATAATAAAAAGTTAAGAAGTGTTGCTTGAGACACATTAAGGACTCATTGGATTTATGCAGCGAGTCGGGATTGTGGATAACAGAGGGCCGGGTTGGTGTTAGATTAAAATAATTATTTTTAAAAATTGTCACGAGGTCTTTTTTTTGCTATTTATTTCAAAAATGTAAAACAAATCCTAAAAAAATAAATGGCAGTATCCTTCTTAAAGATTGAGGACAGCGTCATCTAGCGAAGAGTAGACGAACTACGTACTAATCTGCAGTATAAAATAGAGCACTACTTTTGCCTCGCGCCATTTTTGAATGTACTTACTGAGATAATAAGTGTTTTATGAAATATTAGTTTTTCCTCGCGGCTTCGTCCTCGTTTAGGTCGTAAATTATCCCATGTTAACGAACTACTGGGACATAAACTACCTGTGGTATATTTAAAAATTGCTAAAAAAGCTTGCTTTGTTTTGCAGTACATTTTATACAGTTTCTCGTCTAATTTGGGAATAATAAAAAAATAACTACATAATACCTGTTATTATGTAGTTATTTTTTCCCTACAAACTAGGCTAATACCACAAACCTACTGAGAGAGATGGACCTATCACCTAACCTTTAGAAAATAAGATATTGAAAAAATTATAATGTCAATATTTTTTTTAACTTCCTAGTTGTATTTTTTTTATCCTTATCCTTTCCTTACTATAATATTATAAATGCGAAAGTAAGTTTGTTTGTTACCTTTTCACGCCGAAACCATTGAACTGATCATCCTGAAATTTTGAATATACTAGAAGATTTCGGCCACAGCAAATACATTCGATGGGTTTTTAAGGTAGTTGTCGAAAACTTTGATGTGCTGCTCTTTCATGTGTTAATTTATTTATTTAACACTTTAAGCACAAAAGTACAGAGGCGGACTTAATGCCATAGGTATTTTCTACCAGTCAACCTAACCTGTGTTCTCAAGTAGTGGCGGTACTTTCATTTCCATACTTTACTTTACCAATATTATAAATGCGAAAGTAAGTTTGTTTATTTGTTACCTTTTCACGCCTAAATCACTGAACCGATCATCCTGAAATTTTGAATATACATTGTCATGTGTACAGAAACGGACATAGGGTACCTTTCATCATCGAAAACGAGTACTGTTTCCGAGAAAATCAACAATAACGTTCTTATTATAGATGGCGCCACGTGTCTTTCGAATCATGATTGAATTTATAGAAACTTTAGCAGTGTGTTAAGAGTTTAATTGTCAAATTCTTAATTCACGCCCTTGAAGTAGTGGGAAAAAGCTATAACAAACAGTACCTATTTTATTAACCTCCGACGCAAAAAGAGGGGTGTTATAAGTTTAACCGCAATATGTGTGTTTGTGTGTCTGTCTCTGGCACCGTAGCTCTTAAACGAGTGAACCGATATGGATGCAGTTTTTTTTATTTAAAGCTTGTTTCTTGGTGATAGTTTTTAGATATGTTTTATCAAAATCGGTGCAGCCATTTACTAGTTATGGGGGATGAAAGTGGGTATGAAAAATCGAATATTTTCAAATATACCTAAGTGGGGTATCAAATGAAAGTGCGTGATGTGTATATTACAATTAGACATGTTTCATCAAAAGCGGCTCAGCCATTTTATTGACTTTTCAAAGTTTTGTTCGCTTTTCTTAGTTGCGATGGCGGTTTTTTAAATTTTAAATTTAATTTTGTTTTCTTTTTCATTCCAGTCTTTACTGAATAATAGACAGTACAGCGACTACTATTTAGGTCATTTACCTTCTCCCGACATTTATCTATCCCAAAAATTCTAGTTTTCAACGAGTAGCTTCCCGTTTTCCGCTAGTTTTCAGTAAAAAGCCTTGAAACCCTTTCAGCCTTCCATTAGCGGTTAGGCGTTGCCAAAAATTGATACCGACTGTGTCTAGCCAGACCTAAGTGTTAGCCAACACTATGGGTATAAACTGCGGTTAGATATTGTAGAGGGAAGTACGAACGCATATTACTATGTTCGGGATTTTACCTTTGAAAAATAAGTTTACAATAGAAAATTCACGGTTTTTTGCATCAATTTATAAAACAAAAGCATGATTCCAAATGCATAATAATTGTATAGAGCCAACTATAGGGGGGTTACCATGATGTCTTAAAGCAGTGTGAGAAAGAGACAGAGCTATATAGGTCGTCTAGCGCCATCTCTCTCATCTAAAATTACTTCTGCCTTAAGACGTCATGGTAGGCCACCTGATATTTTTTTTATTTTTTTTAATCTGTAACTGTGTCTACATGACTTACAATTCTTAGGTCAGTCGGTCGAAGCCCTTACTCCTTTCTAATGACGTCGACTTATGTGACTTATGGTCTTTATTTATTTATTTATTTATTTATGTACACACAAAATACTTAACAAGACATTACATTAAGATAGAAGAGCACAAAGGTACTGCTTATTTCATACGAAATCTCTTCCAGCAGACCTGCGAGAGGAAAGTAGGATTAGAAATGTAGACACAGTGTGTAGAAAAGACAAAAAAGGAAAATTGAAATGGGAACTTAAAACAAAGTTATACCTATATAAAATAAACATACATACAAAAATATACACATATAAAATAAATACTTATACTGTTAATATATACCTATAATATATATCCAGACTATTACAGTATAGAGGAGAGGTAATGTTCTTTGACTTGCTTTTTAAACATAAATAAAGTTTTAGAATCACGAATGTTAGGCGGAAGTGAGTTCCACAAACGTACTGCGTGAACAGAGAAGGAGTTAGAATAGAATTCAGTTTTATGGGATGGGAAATTAAGATGATGCCTGAGGTGGGATCTACACAGAGCATCAGAAGGACGGGTAAACAAAAAACGATCTCGCAAGTAGCTGGGATCTGCAGGGTTATAGAGAATGTTGTAGAGGAGACATAATATTCGAGTGTTCCTGCGAAGACGGATAGGGAGCCACTTGAGTTCCTTGCGGAAGTGAGAAACATGGTCATATTTCCTCAGGCTAAACACAAAACGAATGCAAAGATTTTGCAGACGCTCCAGCTTATTCAACAGCTCCTCAGTGACATCCAAATAGCAGGCATCAGCGTAATCAATGATCGGCTGAGTTTGAGCTAGGTAAATTTTGGTTTTAAAAGGCAAGAAGCTCTGTAAGGATTTAAGCGAGTGGAAAGAAAAATGCACCTTACGACTAACCTCATTCACCTGAGCTCGCCAAGAAAGATTGCTGTCTAATAAGACACCAAGGTCCTTAGCTGTGTGTCTTTCGTTCGAGTCTAGACAAAAGTTAAAGAGACTTTGTGTTTTTTATTTCATCACCTCTGCTCTCCAAACATCGTGAAGGAAACGGCATGTCCTTGAGCTGAAAATATGATATTCACCAACCTTGGGCTCATGTGTCGCAAGACCACTCCGTTTCACAGAGAGGGGGCGTGTAACGTTATACAGGGTGTAACAAGATCCTTCACATATCCGTCAACCAAGCATTCTGTACATCAAACTAAGTAACTTTACGCAAAAATTATTGCTGGGAAACGACTTTTTTTTTGGGGTGTAAAATCATTGTGCTGATGGATGGATTGAATAGTACGCGGGTCGTGGAGGTGTTTAAAGAAAAAAAAATAGATAAAATCATGTATTTAAAAATAAACTTGAGAAAAAGTTGAAACTTTGACCCCCAATATCTCAGTAACTAGAAGGTTCCCAAGGTATGGTCTAGAACAAAAAAATATCGCAATGACGGGGAGAACAAGTGCCTTTCGGCTTCGTTAACGGTCTTATTACACCCTTTATTATGCCGAAAGCGCTAACTAGGTGTCAGAATCCCGAAACATAGCTACGAAGATGGCTAGGCAGATGACGATTTTGAAAATGATTTATAACATTGACATCTCTGCATAAAGGATTATATTAGCAACATTTTTGACAGTACGGAACCCTCCCGACTAAACGTCCCATTTCGGCTTTTTCTCAACCCCAAGTCTTAATGAACATGAATATTCATCAATTCAATGAATATTTCATGAATCAAGACAATTGTCGTATTATCTTTTTAGTATCTTTTTGTAGGAAAAGATTTTAAAAGAAAGTTTTGAATATTCATTTTGAATTCATTTAGATAATGTTGACAGATGTTTGTGTTCTCGTGATATAATTATAAAATTTAAATCTTTTTATGCCCCTGTACTAAGCCCGCGTGATGGATTATGGCCCACGTACAGGTAGAGAAGAGGCCTGTGTCCCAGCAGTGGGAACCCACAATTTCCTTTGAATAATTAATATGAAATTGGAGTCTTGAAACTATTAGTGATGCAAGTCTTTGAACGATTTAAATTATTCAGAAATAACGACCTACAACCGCTGACCTGGTGAAGGTTGCGGGAATCCGCTGGATGACACGGGACCGGTCAATGTGGTGAGATTTGGGGGAGGCCTATGTCCAGCAGTGGACGTCTTTCGGCTGAAATGATGATGATGACGAATTACCTATTTTTTTTTCTTATTATTTTAAAGGGGATTTTAGATCCTATCTAATACCTGGCTTCGAAAACAAATTATACAGGATGTTTTTTTTAACGTGGGCAATACTTTAGGCGCTTGTAGTACTCATGAAAATAAGCAAATTTTACTAAAAGACCGACCATGAAATCGCGAAAAAAATATCAGCTGCTCCACACATTATTGGTAGCGTAACTCGAAAAAATGTAGGCAACAGCAGATTTTTTTTTATTCAATCATATTTCATAGTTAGCTTCATAGTAAGAGTTGCTCATATTTATGAGCACTTCACTCCCCTAAAGTATTGCCCACGTTTAACCAAACACCCTGTATAAATACACCCAAATAAATGTCATTTAAATATAGTCCGACTAGGAATGTAGTATCTATAAAACGTTGTCCGTCTATTTTTGTGTCCCATCTCATTAACTGCTTAACGAAAATTGATGTGACACGGTCTCTTTGATAGTTAAACAACGGATGGCGATAAATTAAAGATTTCATTGAGAACAGACATCTGATGATGTTATTATCAAGAATACATGACGTGACGCAGATACACACAGAAGTGTACCTATAGAATAGTGTCCTAAGGTTCAATTTCACTTGCCTGACACAAAACTGCTAAATAATAATATAACAGCCGCTCGGATCAGTCCACATGGGTGACCACCCATTAGATACCGAGTTTTGAGACTACAGGCGTGATGTTATGACAATATTTTCAAATTCTTACTAATTCTACCAAAATCCATAAATATAAAACGAGATTAAGAGGAAGCTGAAATAACTCGCAGATTACAATTTAATGTGTTAGTTAAGGGGATGTCTTTCGTGTTCGCTTCATACAAAATCTATAAAAACAAAATGCATTTTACTATAAATAATATTGGAAATGGTTTTCGGCAAGACATTAGGACTTTGTGGTTAAATAATAACAGCCTAGGTTGGTCCGTAGATGGGTGACCATCCATTACACACCGAGTTTCTTCCGTGCCTCGGAAAGAAAGTTAAGCCGTTGGTCCCGGCTGTCATTTAAAGATCTTTGACAGTCGTTAGGTAGTCAGTGGCCCGAAAGTCTGACAACCAGTCTTACCAAGGGATATCGTATAATCCAGTACTAACTGGGTTGTGGAGGTCAGATAGGCAGTCGCTCCATGTAAAATACTGGTATTTAGCTGCATCCGGTTAGACTGGAAGCCGACCCTAACATAGTTGGGAAAAGGCTAGGCAGATGATGATAAGGATAATAGAATAAAGCTTTGCAGCTTTGTTCTGTTTTAAAATCTAGTCTCCAGTTTTTTTTTTTAATTTCAGTAATATTATTCGGACAAAGTGTAAATACTCCTTTCAAATATTTCTATTACACTCAACATAAAAAAAACACAAAGAGCACGCCTGAAATCCCCAGGTTAGGCAGAGGTGTCATACTACACCCTCATTTCGCCAATCCTATGTAATATGGGATCAGGCTTATTGCCATCACTGCGACACGTATCCAAACTGGCTACAGTGCTACTGAGAAATTCCATATCATCATCATTCAATTCATTTGTGGTCGGCGCAGCATGTCTTCTTCTTCCATACTTCTCTATTACACAAAAAATAACGAAAGAATGTACCTGTGTTATTTTTGAAGACTGGGTACCTATACATACTCGTACCTCCATGTTTTAATTTTTGACTGGTTTTATTGATATTTTTATTTTTTATTTGTTTTAATTGTTTGAATTTACAGATTTCCCTGTAATGACGATCTCATAATAACTTCTAGTTACAACGTAGAATTAATACATGACAAGAATTTGTGTGGGACATCACAACTAAAACGAGTAAAATATTTTTTGTTTTTTGAAAAAAAAAAAAACTGAATTCCCAGAAAATAGTGCTTAAATAATAACTTTACTATCGGAAGACGGTGTCATAAAGTCAACGAATCAAAGTAAACTCACCGACTTTGGTAAGTAAAGTTATTGTTCACTTTTTTTTTAAATGTAAGAACACTTCATTTAAAAAAAATAAAATAATACAATTTTGTATAAACCAGCCCCCAACTGTATACCCCTTAAGCCAAAGTTAATTAGAAGCAACGGCTTAATAGCGGGCCCCAGGTTCGATGCTCGGGTGAGTAAGTTTACTGTTATGGGAAGGTCCAGTCCTAATGGTGGTGTGTTTAGAGGAGTTTATGTGATGCTGTTAAGGTTCGACTTCGGGTTGAGGTAACTTTTTTTAAAGGGTTTTGGAGATTTTCCAAAGGCTTATTTAATATAGTCCTATTTTTTGGGTTAAAACAAAACAAACGACTGAACAATCCCATTTTAAATCTTGAGAACCGACGCGGCGACGATTAATTAATTTACACTGAAAATTCCAAACAGACAGACAAACAAAATAAAACAGTATAGTGAACTGCATACGTCTTAAATTCAATTGGACAAGATTGATGTGATTCTATTCTTACATGAGACGACAGACACGTGACATACTGTGTATTGGGATGACAAACTTAAACCGACGACATAATATAAAATGTCGTTTATAAATGGTGTAAACAGACCCTTCACGAAGCCGTCAACCAAGCATTTTGTACAACAAACTAAGCAACTTTACGCAAAAATTATTGCTGGGAAACGACTTTTTTTTAGGGTGAAAAATCAAGTTTTACGGTAGGACTCAATGTAACGCACTGAAAACATTGTGCTGATGGATGGATTGAATAGTACGGCCGTGGAGGTGTTTAAAGTAAAAATCTTACATCAAAAATATCACACGTCCTCTAAAAAACTGTCATAACCACAAAATATGTAGGTTTTTAGATAATACCCCACTCGACTTCAATTTTCCTTGTTCTATAATTGAAAAAAAACAAAATTTACAAAAATAAGTCGCGGAATGGCACAATCGTAAGATTTTTACGCAAAGCATCGCTAAGAACACAAAAAACTTTAAATACGGATATCTCAAAACTGCAATTTTTTGTGTTATGCCAGATTTTTAGAGGATGTGCGACATGTATTTAAAAAAAAACTTGTGAGTTAGTTATAACTTTGACCACCACACCACCAATATCTCCGTAACTAGAAGGTTCCCAGGTATGGTCTAGAACAAAAAAATTATCGCAACGACGGGGAGAACAAGTGCCTTTCGGCTTCATTAAGGGTCTTGTTATACCCTTTATGCCCCGAAAGTGTAAGCAGAGCTGTACAGTATAGTTCAAAACCTGTCTTTTTCCTTGCAACTCATATGCAGAAGCGAATCTAAAATTCACCATTTGCACAATGCGACATTCTAACCAACCAGTACTTTTAATTTGAAAATTGTTGGTCCCGCTTTCGGCCTGTGTGTCACACTCATAATATTAATGACATGAGACGTCAATACATATAACGATTCTGTTTACTGTCTTGTTGTCTATACCAAAATTAGTGTTGTAACATAACCTCCGCATCCGCAAGTGCGGAACTTCCGCTGTCAGCACATCAAACTACCCGAAACTGTCAAATTTTCCCAATCAACCTTGAACCTAATACTTTAGCGATAAAGTTGGAAATCTATTTAAGAAGTTTGTCAGGTTGTAGTAGCTTCATGTGCTTCTCTTCATCTTCGTTGTTCCCTCGCGCGACCACAGTGTTCAAGCCATGCAGTCTCCTGCAGTGTGGACCGCTTTGGTAGATGAAAAGAAGTTCGACAGATGATAATAGGCTTCGTTTCGCTGTGTAGCAAGCAAAGGCATTTAAAAGTTACGATAGACAAAGACAATGTACAATACATCTTAATATACACCTACCACTGCTTGTCTCTGCATCACCCAAAGGTTGACTGGTAGAAAATGCCTATTAAGTCCGCCTCTGTACTTTGTGCTTGTAGTGTTAAATAAATAAATATACATCTTGTAGTATCCAACTACAGCATTTAATTGGCCTCACTCAGAAATGGAAACAATATATTATCTTTATAAAATTTCTTTTGAGGGCCTCTTGCAATGGGTTTTCATATTTAATGGTAACACATAAAAGTAAAATCAGCTGCCCACACAACAATAAAAACATTCATTTATTGTCAGGCAACTTAGGCCCATAGATGTACAACTTTATTTTTAGTATATGTAAACCTGAATATAATTTGTTCAGAATATGTAACTGAATCGATTCCAATAATTTTTAACCCATGTTATATTATGTCCCAAAATATTTAAAAAAAGGTTACAAGTTGGATACCGAGCAATATTAAGTACCTGTCGCAATCAGTTATGGAACTAATGCCAAATTATTAGTATCAATGAGCTCAAGACGACGCTGGAGGCGCGCGCGCGGCGGCGCCGCGTGGTGATCACGTTTTTGTGCGGACAACCGGTTTTTCATAATACAGTTTTGAAATTTTGTACATAGATTCTTTACATTATAATACTAGACTCGTGATTCAGGTTTCGCATATACTAAAACTAATGTTGTATATACCTTACAGACTAATATACATACATTTGGGTCGAGTAGGTATTGAAATTTTGACCACATATTTATGGTATCTTAAATCTCATTAGCAAGCAGTGAAAGCCTAGTGGTGTGACCGTCGGATTGCCAAGCCTCAAGTTTGAACCCAAGACACGCATCTCTGATTTTTCAGATTCATTTGCGTATTATATTATCATAACTTAACATCGTGAGGAAACCAGCATGCCTGAGAGATATTTCTAGATGTCATGTAAAGTCAAGTCAGGGGTCCATGAGCGGCATAAAAACTCTGACACCAGGGTAGGCACTAACCTAAAAGATTGGTTACAAGCAAACCCGCAACAAAAACGATGTATACCACTAATATCCTGTCATTGGTAATCAATCTGTGGTTGGCAGAGTTTCAAGTCTATTGCTATTTATTGACGGTAAATAGTTAGCTATCGTCACGCGCTAGATAAGTGGGTAAGCAGGGTCTGTAAATAACTCTAGACAGTATTTTGAGTACTGCTTCCAGAAACCGTGGAACGTGTGTATGACGGCATTTGGAGGCGAGAGGCCCCTGCAGCTTTCTTCTACATATTATTGTAATATATATAGTTATTTTAGATAGGGAATTATTGAATTGCGTGCATTTTAATCTCAGCACCGGTAAAAACCACAACAAATCCAGACTCCGTCCCTGCTACTGAGAAATTCCTGCTGAAAAAACCCAATAACACTTTGCCCGACCCGGGAATCGAACCCAGGACCTCATGCTCGCCTGCCAGGGCTGTGGGACTGTTCGAAAGAGATACCGCGGCCCTGGAATACAACGGGCAAAAAAGAAAGAAAGAAAAAGTTTTTATTAGACTCACATAGGACAAAACAACAAAAAAATGGATGATATTACAATAATATAAAAATTATATAAAAAAGTAAACATAAGAAAAAGATAAAACTAATTAAATTGGTCCTGTACACACGGCGGCACATGAAGCTGTACAGTTCCAGTATGGCTTGGCCTCGCTTTTGTATAGATTTCCCGTACAATGAGAGATAAACTGGTTTTGTATAGATTGATGGGCCGTCGTGCGTACGAGGCCAAAAGGTCCCTATCTCAGCATGGTGATGCAACATTTTTTTTTTAAATCACGGCTCTGGCAAAGAAGGAACATGGATGGCCTCCACTCCGCCCAGAGCGGGAGGGGACATTTGATGATATCCCATCCGAAAAAAAAACGACCTCATGCTCAGCAGTCACGTTTGCGATCACTAAACCAACTAGACAGTCGAGGCGCGACGTTATGTTTTTATTAAACAAAATCTGCATAATCAATATCCTAAAACCATAACCACAGTTTAATCAAAACCTACGAACTCCACAGACATCCTAAATCCACTTTTCAAACAACATAACTCTTCCTTTCATCCTTCACAATCGGTTAAAAATGTCATGTCCAAAGTTAGTGCGACCGACTGATCTTGACAGTTTCCACATGAATGTAATTTAATACCTTTTCCATAAAGGAGAATATAGATTTATGGTCTGTAAGTCCCTATTAACATGGAAGTGTGCTTACGCCCTTAGGGTTGGCAGGGATGAAGCATAGAGCAGAAGGCCAGCTACATGCAGTAAGTGAAAATAGGCAGGGTCATCCCAAACCCATCATCATCTGCCTAATCTTTTCCCAAACACGTTGGAGTTGGGGTCGGTTTCCAGTCTAACAGGATGCTGCTGAATACCTATATTTTACATGGAGCGACTGCCTATCTGGCCACCAGAAATCACGATAGCCCTTAGGTTTTTTAGACTTTCAGGCCTCTGACTACCAACAACAACTGTCAAATATCTACAAATGACAGTCGGAATTAACGTCTGAACAAACTTTTTGCGACACGGAGGGATCTCGTTGTGTCATAGTCGTTCACTCATCCAGTGAGCGACCTCTGCAACCATTGATTGACCTAGAAGATGTACGGCTTTTAATATTTAGCCACGACTCCTACACTGCCTACACTGATTTTCAGCCATCAAAACAAGTGACAGCCGCGAGTGCTCTTCCACGCGGTCTACGTGAAGCGTATCAGTGTCCGTGCATTTTTGCTCGTTGTCAAATGTAAATAAAAAGCCATTTTAAGCTAAAAATTAGAGCTTTTTGAACGTCTTTGAATGACATAAGACAGGCCTCCAAAATTTCGCCCCTAGCCACTTTTAGCTGGGGCGAAGTCGTGGAACAAACACCCCAATTTGGAAGAAATTGAACTTCTGTACAAATCTATATTGTGTATCAATGGTTGATGTGGCGTATAGAGGGGTGAGATTCAACCCCTATTCTGTATGTATTAATGGTCAAGTGTAAAGGGGGTGAATGGAGATTATACTGTTGAATATTTTTGTAGCCGCTATGTGTAAATTAAAAAGGATTTTGAATTTCCTAGAAGATCGACGACCTTAAATAAAAAAATTAAAAATACATATTAATTTTTCTCAGGTTCGCGAAGAAGTATGCAGAATTTAGGGATAGTCAAAGATACAAAATAAAAGAAAAAACCTAGAGATCTTTTTCTGACTACCTTTTTTTACAAAAAAAAAAATTATTTTTACACCCCTATTAGGAAAAGATATTGACGTTAATTTCGAAGAGTTTAGTCCCAATTTCCACTAAAACTGTTTAAGATATGAATATAATGGCCAGCTCCGGGGTAAAGTTTTTAATTAAATATTAAAATTCATGCTACATCCCCTGATAAGCCGCCCCTCCAAGATGTGCGTACTGCGAATGAGAGGGTTTGATACTTTAAGATGCGCAGCTAATGGCAATAGGCTAGCCCCCTATTACATGGGACTTTAAACATAGCTGGCGAAATGTGGGGGCACTATTAGGTACAGCTCTGCATTTCTTCAGGGATTACAGGCGTGATGTTATGTTACAAACAAGCTTATAGGAAAACATTTATTAAAACAAGCTTTTAAATATAGATGTGACGTCATTTTTTTTCGTATTTTTCTCAGCAAACCCCTTTTAATTAATACCCATATCATGCGGAGCTGCATAAAAATAACTAGTCCGCCATCTTTGGGAGTCCGCCATATTAGATTTAGAATGACGTCACTAAGCCAAACCCATACCACCATAACACACCACATAACTGACATCACTTAGCCATTGTCATCCAAACACACACAAAAAATGAACAAAGTATCAAGACCTCTCAGTCGTAGTTGACAAATTCATGACAACTTGCTCATCGCACCGTCACTGCGACACGACTGGGAACCAATGGAGCTTACCATTCACAACGTCACGCTTACGGCGTGTTTATCTGAACTTTTGGCCCAGTGTTGGACTTCGGAAGTCAGACCTGATAGAAAATTGTAAAATTAAATTGTATTGGTGATGTGTGTAACATATTGGTATTCAGCTGCATCCAGCTTAAGACTGAAAGCCGACCCCAATGAAGTTGGGAAAAGGCTAAGCAGATGATGGTGATGATGGATGAAACAGTTTTGTTTTTACTTTAATCAAAACTAGAATGAGCATCATTCTCTTGCCATTATCTCAACTTATTTGAGGTCGGCGCAGCATGTCTTCTTCATCCATACTTCTATTACTTTTCTCTATTCTTCTTAGAGTGTCGATGGCAAATTTTTATTAGATATGTTTGGCCCAAAATTCAGCTACGCAAAGTCCGCTCGCTGATGCAGTCATAAGATCGTCAAGTGTGCAGGTGTTAGGGCATGCAGCGCAAGATGGAAGATGGGGCATTGTCTGTGGAGACACGCCACATACACATTTGAGATCTGAGCCGACTATGAACCCCCATCTGAAGAGATTATCTTTGCTACGGCCGACTTGGGTTCGGAGTGGTGGTGTTTCTCTATTACTCGTTTTCGAGTGTCTTTAATGAACTTACTATGTATCGGTTCGAAAAAAGAGATTATGTAATAAATACGGCAGCTAAGGCCGTTTGCACCATTGATCACTGAACAGAAACACATTGCGCTAATCGCTAAACAACATTTAACATTCTGTCTCTGTCAACTTCAAACGATTGACTAAAATAGATAGTCGTTTTAAAGGTAAATATACATGTTACCGGCCAAACCCGATTTTAGGACAAACTAGTTTGTCCTAGGCCAAACCAGTTCACGTGTTTATCGTGTCAGGATACACTAACACAAACAAAGCAATTACAATGCGCCCAACTTTGATGTGGGGCTCATCGGCCTTCTATGCGCCCTCGGCTCGCGCGTGGTGGGTCACAGTTCTAACCTAACCTAACCCATTTAGTCAGAGTGCCTAGTTTGGCTTAGGACAAAATAGTTTGGCCTAAAATCGAGTTTAGTCGGTAACATACATAATGGTGCAGTGTAAGTATCTATACCTAAAGGGTATAAAAATACCCTTAACAAAGCCGAAGAGCACTTGTTCTCCCCGTCATTGCGATCATTTTTTTTGTTCCAAATCTTACCTGGGAACCTTCTAGTTATGAGATATTGGAGGACAAAGTTCCTACTTTTTCACAAGTTTTTAATGTCATAACTTTATTTAAAACACCTCCACGACCCCCGTACTATTCAATCCATCCATCAGCACAATGTTTTGAGTGCGTTACATTGAGTCCTACCGTAAAACGTGATTTTCACCCAAAAAAATACTTTCCCAGCAATATTTTTTCGTAGAGTTACTTACATTGATGTACAGAATGCTGGTTGACGGCTTCGTGAAGGGTCCGTTTACAACTTGCATAGTAATCGGTATAGTTATTTCATAGTGTTAAACAAAGACAACAAATGTAGCTACAGTCCCAGTCACAAGGCATAAAAACTGTTAAAGTACTGTAGTTGCCCGTTCCCTAACGTAGATCTCTATGGAGAAGAACGGGCAAGAAACTCCATGGACACTCTTTTAAATGAAAATACTTTTACAAAACCTTGGTTACATTATTCATGTTGAGATGGTACATTATGTGGGAACGATGTAGCAAGATGTGTACCTTAAAAGTGTCCATAGTAAAAGCAAAAAGACAATTAAAAAATAAAATAAATTATTAAAAAGATATAGATACAAGTCACTTTGCCGCTGCACTCTTTATACTGACATCATATCCAAATCTCGTCTCCAACCATCCCTAATCAAAGTAAATCTTAATTAAAGAATAACACGCTGTTGTTAATTGAAACTCTTCGTCCGTGAATCTCGGAGGAATAGAACTAATTAGCTGAGGAATGGAGCGGAGGGGCTTAAAGGGAAAGGAATGGACGTTAAAAGTAATGGTGGCAACATTTGTGATATTTATATATTTATTTAACACTTCAAGCACAAAAGTACAGAGGCGGACTTAATGCCATAGGCATTTTCTATCAGTCAACCTTTGGGTGATGCAGAGACAAGCAGTGGTAGGTGTATATCTGAAAATAATTCTAATTAATAGCTTCAAGGATATATAAAATACTATAAATATAAATCAAAATTTAGATAAATGTAAATAGACATTTACACGAATATACTAAAATAAGAATACAAACAACTATCTACCACTACCACATACCACACATATCGATATCTTTCTACTATTGTAAGTAATAATAGCAGCCGCTCAGATCGATCTTTAGGTTAAGCCGTGCTTGCCTAGGTTGGTCTATGGATGGGACCACCCATTAAATACCGAGTTTACTTCGTGCCTCGGAAAGCACGTCAAACCGTTGGTTCCGGCTGTCATTTGTAGATCTTTGACAGTCGTTGCAGTAGTCAGTGGCCCAAAAAGTCTGACAACCAGTCTTATCAAGGGGTATCGTATTACATAGTACTAACTGGGTTGTGGAGGTCAGATAGGCAGTCGCTCCATGTAAAATACTGGTATTCAGCTGCATCTGGTTAGACTGGAAGCTGACCCCAACATACTTGGGAAAAGGCTAGGCAGATGATGATGCCATCTATTATCATAAGAACGTTATTGTTGTTTTCCTCGTGAACTGTACTTTTTTTCGGGATGAAATGTACCCTATGTCCGTTTCTGTACACCTGACAACGTATATACAAAATTTCAGGATGATAAGTTCAGTCGTTTAGGCGTGAAAAGGTAACAAACAAACTTACTTTCGCATTTATAATATTAGTTAGGATTAAGAAGTTAGGATGCGAAAGCTTGGATGGATGTTTGTTAATCAACCACGCCAGAACGGCTGAGCGGATCTGGATAAAATTTGACAATTACCGAACTACTAATAACCGAACTACACGCGAAGCCGCGAGCATAAGTTAGTCTTAATATTATCGAATCATGTGATACTGTACACGTGCCTACAGGCTACAGCTATACGGTCCACATACATTATATAAGGTCTATCTTTTCATACACGAAATATTTTAAGAGTAACTTCTATAAGTCGTAAAGTTTTTTCAAAAAAAAAATTATCTGAGTGATTTTTTTTTTACGAAATTATTATAATTCTAATTTTTTTTGAGACTTTTTGCATAAAACCTTTACTCCCATATTCTAACAATGACAGTAGGTAAATACGACGTAGTAAACTAGCGTAATGGATGCTTAAAAATAAAGAGCCAGTATTTATTTCAAGTAATTTTAAATTATTTATTTTTTATAAAAAAATATTTTCAGATAAAAAAAAGTTCTTTGAATTGTTATAGCCGTTAGATGATTCCCTAAAAATATTTCGTGTATGAATAGTTAGACCCTATATAAGCATTGACAACATGGTGAAAGAAAATTGTGTTTATGAAAACAGTCATAATATGTAACCGTGGTATCTCACACAAATCTTTTGATGCTGGTTGAACACATAACCTCTGCCTTTTTTAGAAGTCCGTTAAAAATTAAGAATCTCGTTCAGAACTACCAAACAACGACCACAGCATCAAAGCTAATAACTTTCTTACTAACCGATCGACCATTCACGATTCCCAACCAACACTGGCCACCATTGTTCTCCATCGCAACTGGCCCAAAAAACAACACGCGGCTCGATGTTGACCCTGCCGCCTCGCCTCAGGTGCTGCCTACCCCTGCTCCCCTAACAGTCGTGAATATAAAGGTGGGAGCCCACAAACGAGGCTTTGTCGCTACGATTAATATTTAAACAAGGATAAGATAGAGGTGGGATAGGATGGGGTTGAACTGTTGTCGATAGATTTTGATAATTTTAAAATCACGTTTTTTTATCGATAAAATAGTGTTTACTTCGAAATATTGTGCATGATTGTATCTTACTTCTCCCATCAGGCCTTATCTAAAATGGTGGTAATGGGGAGGCCTGTCAAAGATCATTGTAGAGGACGTGACAGACGCTCTAGGTCCCAATTTAACCCATGAGGTCAAACTATTATGAAATAAAATCGGTATTAATGGGGATATACTGCACTGTACGCACGTTAAGCCGTTGGTCCCGGCTGTCATTTGTAGATCTTTGACAGTCGTTACAGGTAGTCAGTGGCCCAAAAAGTCTGACAGCCAGTCTTACCAAGGGGTATCGTATTACCTAGTACTAACTGGGTTGTGGATGTCAGATAGGCAGTCGCTCCATGTAAAATACTGGTATTCAGCTGCATCCGGTTAGACTGGAAGCCGACCCAACATAGTTGGGAAAAGGCTAGGCAGATGATGATGATGACTGCACAGTTGTTCGACTACTGAGCATGAGGGACTGCTTTGATTCCCGAGTCGGGCAAACTATTATACCGTTTTTCCATCAATCCGAATTTCTCAGTAGCAACCGCGGAGTCCAGATTTGTGTCCAGTTGATGGTAATAGGAAACCTTTTTCGGGCGAAGTTAGTTTGTACTATAATTGCCTACACCTGCCTTACATAATCCATCCATCGTTTCCTTGGTCTTCCTCTCCATCCATAAACTTTGGACAGGGATAACAATTCATTGTATCGACACCCCTAATCTATCGACACTCTCCCAGCCCTACCGCCGCAGGCGACGCGCGTTCCAATTAGCTAGAATAAACACACGGTTCCGTAGATACGAGAGGACATACAGACATACAGGCTCAGGGTTTGGGTAATACTTGAGTTGGTTCAATAGACGGGTTGGAAGCTCTCTGGTGTTTAGAGATCAAACGTCTGTGAATATTGGGTTAAGCGTCGTGTGATGTTGGTGTTATTTTTTAGCTGATAGGGTCACATGTTTTTTTCGTCTTATTAGGTACACCTCTGCCTAACAACCCTTTGAGGATTTCAGGCGTGATGTTATAATAGGAGTAGCAATACCCTTAACGAAGCCGAAAGACACGTTGTTCTCCCCGTCCGTCATGACGGACGGGGAGAACAACGTGTCTTTCGGCTTTCGTTTTCGCGTCATTGCGATGATTTTTTTTTTGTTCTAGACCATACCTTCTAGTTACGGAGATATTGTGGGTCAAAGTTCCAAATTTTTCACAAGTTTTTTTTTGTTTTAGGGTTCTAACTTTTCTTTAAATACCTCTTCCCTTTGAGTGCTTGACGTTCAATTTTACCATAATACGTTATTTTTCACACCAAAAAAAAAAGCCGTTTCCCAGCTATATTTTTTTGCGTAGAGTTACTTAGTTTGATGTACATAATGCTTGGTTGACGGCTTCGTGAAGGGTCCGTTTACACCTTGTATAGCTTAATAAAAAAAAAAAAAAAAGGGAAATATTAAATATGGGATTAAAATTGGTCACGCTGGGTTTTAAATCCTCAATTTGATTATTCCAAAAGGAGCTCATGGCTAAACAATAACAGCTGCTCGGGTCGATCTTTAGGTTAAGTCGTGCTTGCCTAGGTTGTTCTGTGTATGGGTGACCACCCTTTACATACCGAGTTTCCTCCGTGCCTCGGAAAGTACGTTAAGCTGTTGGTCCCGGGTGTCATTTGTAGATCTTTGACAGTCGTTAGCTAGTCAGTGGCCCAAAAAGCCTAACAACCAGTCTTACCAAGGGGTATCGTATTACCCAGTACTAATTGGGTTGTGGAGGTCAGATAGGCAGTCGCTCCATGTAAAATACTGGTATTCAGCTGCATCTGGTTAGGCTGGAAGCCGACCCCAACGAAATTGGGAAAAGGCTAGGCTGATGGTGAATTTAATTATTCCAAAATATTTTCCAAAACCTCTTTCATTTCTCAGTTTGTTTTTGTACCTCACCATTATCGGAGGCAACCGCCTTACCGATACAGATCAATCGTTCTGTCTATTAAGCAATATTGACTCTGTCGAGGTAGCTCCCAAGAGTATTGGAATCGGCTTCCTGTCGAAATCAGTGTCATATCTGGGCAAATAGTAGAATACTGTTTTTATTGACAATTCGATTCAAATGAAGACGAAAGATACTTGTTCTCCTAGACCATACCTGGGAACTTTCTAGTTAGGGAGATATTGGGGGTCAAAGTTCCAACTTTTTTACAAGTTTTTAATGTTATAACTTTACTTTAAACACCTCCACGACCCCCGTACTATTCAATGCATCCATCAGCACAATGCTTTGAGTGCTTTCCATCGAGTCCTACCGTAAAACGTGATTTTGACACCCCAAAAAAAAACGTCCGTTTCTCAGCAATAATTTTAGCGTAGAGTTACTCAGTTTGATGTACAGAATGCTTGGTTGACGGCTTCGTAAAGGGTCTGTTTACACCTTGTATTTGTCTTCAACTCAAGACGTACATGGAACTTAACTTGCTTGTAAGATATGTATTTTAGTTATGAAGTTTAACTATGCAAATGTTAACTAATTTAAATATACGTCAGCAGGGATAAAGTAGGACTTACATTGTAGTGTTAACCGAGTTCCACAAAGCAGGAAGTTCTATGTTCGTAATACGATACCCCTTGGTAAAACTGGTTTACAGATTTTCAGGCCACTGAGTACCTGTAACGACTGTCAAAGACAGGTGTCTTTATTTCTTACCGATGGGTACCAATTCAAAGACCGATCTCGGCAAAGGAACTACGAACACTGACTGCTGCGAAATATTAGCGCTTCAATGCCGAAGAAGCATTTCTGTCATCATAATTATTGTGTCAGTAATTTTAATGGCTACATTTTATGCCAGCTAAGCTTGTACATTATAAGCTTTTATGACGTCATCATAATCAAAACAAATCGTGTCATTCAATTCATTTTAAAAGTTAACAAAAGAACGCAGCTTTTTTCAGCAATCTTGCCGGCTCTTTCTTACACTTTGATCTTTACTGCAGCTGTCTTGCTCTCTCACTCAACAAGTCGAAAAGAAAAGATTAATGAATATCAAATGAGTTTTGCAAATTAAATTCAAACAATGGAACGACTTGGTGGGGACATACGGTAAGGAGTTGTGTAAGGGAACGTTACTCATCGCCTTTTCCCAACTATGTTGGGGTCGGCTTCCAGACTAACCAGATGCAGCTGAATACCAGTATTTTACATGGCGCGCCTATCTGATCTCCACATCCCAGTTAGCACTGGGTAAAACGATACCCCTTGTTAAGACTGGTTGTCAGACTTTCCGGCCACTGACTACCTGTAACGACTGTCAAAGATCTACAAATGAACACCGAGACCAACAGCTTAACGTGCTTATCGAAGCATGAAGGAAACTGGCACGCAACGTGTCTCAGAACCAAAAAATCTAAGACATTGTGACGTCTGCGTGATCGATTATAGCCATCTCCCTATCATAGAGAGGAGGCCTGTGTCCCAGCTGTGGGAACATTAAAGGCTGATTATGCTTAAGCTACAGGAAATCGGCGTTCTTCATACTTGTTGCGATTTCTTGAAACATAGATTTGTTGAACTTTTTGACTACGCACGAGCGCGCAGTCTAAACGTATTTTAATACGTCGATTTTTTAACAAAAATGTATTTTATCCTATGAGCATTTCAGATTGAGAAGAACGGGCAAGAAACTCCATGGACACTCTTTTAAATCAGAATACTTTTACAAAACCTTGGTTCCATCATTCATTTTGAGATGGTACATTATGTGAGAACGATGCAGCAAGATGTGTACGTTAAAAGTGTCCATAGTAAAAACAATTCAATAATAAAATAATTAATTCAAATAAGCCGTGGCAAATAAGAGATGACCAGTCACAACTGACAGCGCCCGTTCACGAACATGACGCATGTATCAGCACCATTCAACTCAACCATTTTGAAGGGAACTAAATGATCTGACACACGTGCCACCATAAGCGAGACATTTGAGTGAGCATGACATACTCCTAACCGCCAGGGCACATTCAAGTCAAGAAAAGACGCAGGTTTCCAGCGAATGACAGCTTTCTAGTACATAGTACTCACACAATATGGGCTAGGCGGCTATATTATAATACCAAAGAGATTGAATCTATACAATGCAAAGATAGTTATACAATCTTCAGCAGCTCCAACAATACTATTTAATGCTATCAATTTAGGCGCCCCTGTTCTTGTGGAGCAGGACCGGCATTGAGCCAAGCATTTTTATCAGTGATATAATCGTCCAACTTGTAATATGCTTTCTTACATAGTGTGCGTTTAATGCATGTTTTAAATTTCGTTTCATTCAGTTCAAGAATACTTTGTGGAATTTTATTATAGCATCTCAAATAGTACCCCATGAAAGATGAGTTTACTTTAGCGAGTCTGAAGCCTGGCTGAACTAATTGGTCTCTATTTCTAGTACTGTACTCTGTCACCTCTTTTATTAAAAAGATGTAGATTTTTTCTTACATACATTATGTTTTCGTAGATGTATTGACAATGTACCGTCATGATGTTAATTTCCTTAAACAGTTCCCTTAGAGAATCGCGCCTACGAAGATTATATATGGCTCTCATGCTAAGATGATCAAGAAATTTTTTCGGGAATGTTATGGGAATCCAATAAATTTGATTCGTTTTATTTCCACAGACGCAATATATCGTTACCGTGGCAAAACGCACGTAGCGAACGGCAAGCGCGACGACGAGTTCAATGAACTCTGTAGCTGGGCAGGAAATTAACAGCTGATTTCACGCGTTGTTCGTTAGAGTATTTTAACATCCATTGTTGGATTTTTGAATTTAGCCGTATTATTTACATAAATGGAGTGCTGCGTACATGGAATGTAATTTTACATTAAAATAAAGGAATAGTAACGGAAAAAAAAATAAAAAAATAAAAATTCCGGTGGAATATGATTCAAAATAAGGAGCTGAATGCACCATGTCAGTTTGTGGAGGGCTGTCCCTTACAACCTGTATTATGTGATACGAGTATTTTTAATTTTAATGTCGACGTATTTACGTTACGTTCACACACGCGCTCGTGCTACGTCCTCTGCTTCAAATACCCTCCCGTATGTTTCCCTCACTGGAACCTCCGGGGAGAACTTTCAAAGAATTTGTAAGAGATCCCTTTCTGCTGTGTTTATGTATATTACATGCTTCAACGCTGCCTGCCCTCTGAAAGGGTTTGGTATTAAGATATCGGCCCTGAAATTATTGCAATGAAGTAAAAAGTTACGTTTAACATACAAACGTCACGTCTGTATTACCAGAAGGTTTAGGCAGAGGTGTACCTAATAGTACATGATGTACTTTCTCACTTACTTTCGTAACTGGCGAAATGTGGATGTACTGTACATCCACATTTCGCCAGTTATCTTTAAGTCATCAACCGGGCACAAATCTAGACTCCGTGGCTGCTACTGAGAAATTCATGATGGAAGAACCCAACAACATTTTGTCTGACCTGGGAATCGAACCCAGGACCTCATGCTCAGCAGGCGCACTTGCGACCACAAAACCAAGGAGGCTCTCAAAAGTTACATTTATATTGTAATTAATACTTTCTTAATTATTTAAATAATTCGCTACACCGCTGGGTCCTGCAACAAGACTGATTTAACACAAGATTCGATTAATATTTTCTTTATTTTATCCAAAGTAAGCACAAAGAAAGTAATTTTTAGTGAATTCCCCTAAAGGGGTCAAAATATGGGGTCATTTTTTTATGGAAAACACAAGTTTTTATTTAATAAATCCGACATTTCATCATTCTCTTGCTCCTATCCCAATTTATTTGGGGTCGACGCAGCATATTGCCATCTTCTTCCATACTTCTCTATTACTCGTCACCTCATCAGACACCTCCTTTCTAGCCATATCATCCTTCACACAGTCCATCCATCGTTTATTTGGTCCTCCTCTACTCTTATAGCCATCTACATTCATACTCAAAACTTTCCTCACGATATTTTCCTCATTCCTCCGCATCACATGCCCATACCACGACCACCGATTACCACACAACTTTTCAGTCACCGGTGCCACTTTCAGACTGTATTTATTTTCTTCAAAACCAATTCCTACTTTTTATACTAGTCCCTCCTTACATTAACCAACCGAACCCATACGCCGATACTAGTCTCACAGCCAATACATCACACTGCTCACAGCGACATCTGGTCAGAGAAAATGAGGGAAAAATCCCCGAAGGGGTCTGCGAACAGTCAATTAGCAATGTCTGCACACCGTCACGAAATGAACGCGGCGTGGACGAAAAAAGAAATTTGTCTTTTTCGGATTTGTGTAGTGAATTTCTTGTGCTGTTGTTTTTATTTATTCATTTTCATAGTGGAATAATTGCTTAAATTAATGTTTATTTTTAACTCATCATCTGCCTAGCCTTTTCCCAACTATGTTGGGGTCGGCTTCCAGTCTAACCGGATGCAGCTGAATACCAGTATTTTACATGGAGCGACTGCCTATCTGACCCCCACAACCCAGTTAGTACCGGGTAATACGATACCCCTTGGTGAGACTGGTTGTCAGACTTTTTCGGCCACTGACTACCTAACGACTGTCAAAGATCTAAAAGTGACAGCCGGGACCAACGGCTTAACGTGCTCTTCGAGGCATGGAGGAAACTCGGTATGTAATGGGTAGTCACCCATTCACAGACCAAACTAGGCAAGCACGGCTTAACCAAAGATTGACCCGAGCGGCTGTTATTATTTAGCCACGAGCTCCTCTGTTTATTTTTAACTGACTTCTAAAAAGGAGGAGGTTCTCGATTTTAATGTTTATTACATAAAACTCCGTGATTTCTTGTCCGATTTACGTGATTCTCTTTTCATTTGGTAGAACATTGCGCAGTGGTACCACATAAATTTTATTTACATTGCTTATAATCCGTATTTTATTTTTTATGTCTATGTGGATGATCTGCACACAACTAAAATGGCTGAAATAAAAAACGTTTTTGCAAAAAAATAACCGACTTCCAAAAAAAATCAATGAACGAAACAATAGTCACCGACTTCCGGAAGTATTTTCCACATTTATGTAATTTTTCTTTTGAAATGATTATTTTATTTGCATTTTTTTTTTATTTCGGCCTTTTTTTTGCTGACGTTTATTCTTTACAAAAAATACTCCTCATAGTTACCTGCTTACGTATTTTTCAGTTATCTGATAGATTTCAAACAAGAAATAGCATCTATTTTAGAAAGATTGGGTCTGAAGGATCATGTAAATCAGACCAGTATTCTCGGTTTTATGAGATAACAAAGATTGCAAAAAAAAATACAGCCGAATCGAGAACCTCCTCTTTTTTAGAAGTCAGTTTAAAAAGGAACAGTATTACAACTTTCCTCGCTAGTTGCACTTAAATCACAAAAAAGCAAAGGTCCTTTCTTAATTACTACCAAAGATACATCAGTAGACTCAGTTAATTGATAACCCGACGGGGGTGAAAAATGCCCGATGGTCAGTCAGCGATTTTGACCGATCACCCCCTTTCACCCCGTTTCACCCCTGTTTCTGTGGTTTTATTGGGAGACTGCATTTTTTCTGTTTCTCTTTTTGGGGACTAGCCTTTGGTCGATCGGTTCGTGAAGTTTGATTGGGTTTAGAATTGAAATATAGAGGTGTATAAACTTTGAAAAAGGCAACTTCACAGTCCTCTCTCAATTATTTTACCTGAAAAAATACGTTACTCAAAATTTCTCATCTCATCTGCATTTTTTTTCAACTATGTTAGGGTCGGCTTCCAGTCTCACCGGATGCAGCTGAATTCCTGTATTTTACACGGAGTAACTGCCAAGCTGGTCCACAACCCAGTTAGTACTGGGTAATATGCTGAGGTCCCAACGTAGTTGGGAAAACGCAGGCAGATGATGATGACGAATTAACGTCAAAACACTCTTCGAATCAAAATAATCTGTTCAATGTCCACTACACACAAGGATATCTCACACCCTAGAACGTAAAAATATAACAAAAGATAGAACGCCTCTCATACATTCTGAAGTCTGAACTTAATTAAATTTTTGAAATCAAGAGTGTCGAAAATTCGACATTAGGGGTTGAAACGGTCCTGTCATAAATTGTTCGCATGCCGCGTAGAAGGGTTAAACCCTTCGATGCGGTCTTAATTTAGCTTTTATTCCACATTAATTTTTAATTCACGTCGTCTGTTATTTTATGAACGACTGAACGTGGACAAAGCTAAAAGTGTATGAGAGGAAGACGGACAGAGAGGACGGTTATAAGAATAGATGTTATCGCCAATTCAAGGGATTTTTGCTGCAACTTCTCTACGGTTAAAGACAGACCATGAGTGGTATATTGTGTTCCATGTCGTGACATAGAATGGATATCCCACTTCTGATGTAATTAAGTGAATTTTAATACATACAGGATGTAAACAGAGCCTTCAAATAGCCGTTAACCAAGCATTCTGTACATCAGTCTAAGGAACTTTACGCAAAAATTAATAAAAAAAAATATTTTAAATTAATTATTCAAAAATTATTGCTGGGAAACGACTTTTTGTTTTATGGTGAAAAATCACGTTTTAAGGTAGGACTCGATCGCGCCGACCTCCCTACCGGCGTCAGCGTAGTTTGCTACGCTGACGACACGCTGGTACTGGCACAAGGGAGGTCGCACGAGGCGGCGGCCGAAAACATGACACGCGGGGTTGCGATAGTCGTGGAGAGGATCCGGCAATTGGGTCTCGAGGTGGCACTGCACAAGTCCGAGGCCATGTGTTTTCATGGGCCTCGGAATGCGCCACCGTCGGGATCCCTACTGACGGCGGGAGGGGTTTCCATCGGCGTCGGGTCGACGTTGAAGTACCTAGGACTCGTCCTCGACAGCCGGTGGAACTTCGTGGAGCACTTCCGACGTTTGGCTCCCAAACTGGAACGGACAGGGGCTGCCTTCAAGCGGCTCTTGCCCAACCTGAGGGGTCCAAACGCCTCCTGCCGGAGGCTATACGCGGGGGTCGTGCGGTCCATGGCCCTTTACGGGGCCCCGGTGTGGGCGCGTTCTTTGAGGCGGCAAGCCGCCCACTACCTGAACGCGCCCCAAAAGGTAATAGCCATAAGGCTAATCCGGGGGTACCGCACGATCTCCGGCGAAGCGGCTAGCCTCCTTGCCGGATTGCCGCCATGGGATCTGGAGGCGATAGTCCTCGCACGCCTGCACGAATGGCGCGCGGAGGCACTACGTCGGGAGGAAACTCCGCTGCCGCGGCAAATTGCCGCTCAGCGGACAGACCTCCGGAGTGATCTCATGGCGACATGGAGAGAGCGACTGTCGCAACCCCGTGCAGGGCACGCCACCATAGTGGCGATAAGTCCCCTCTTTGAGGAGTGGCTAGAGAGGCGCCACGGCGCCCTCACCTACCGCCTGACGCAGGTCCTCACCGGACATGGTTGTTTCGGGAGGTTCCTGCACCGAATCGGGCGGGAGGAAACGCCCGGGTGTTTCCACTGCGAGGATCGTCCGGAGGACACGGTGGAGCACACCGTGGAGGTCTGCCCCGCTTGGGCGGAGCACCGCCGTGTCCTTGTAGCGGCGATTGGCGGCGGC
Organism: Noctua janthina; assembly: GCA_963576755.1. Classification (NCBI taxonomy): domain Eukaryota; kingdom Metazoa; phylum Arthropoda; class Insecta; order Lepidoptera; family Noctuidae; genus Noctua; species Noctua janthina. Next base: position 1,536,573 of record OY755077.1, read on the forward strand.
GATCTCTCGCGTCCGGCCCTGGTTCAAGCCATGGTCCGGAGCGAGAGGGAATGGGAAGCCGTCACCACCTTCTGTGAAGCAGTCATGCTAGTGAAGGAGGTGGCGGGACGTGAGAGGGAAAGAACCTCACGTCCCAGCCGCCGCGGGAGACGCCCTGGGCGTCGGGGGTCACGTGGTGGCTCCCGGCCACCGTAGGCGCGGGCCTGTGGACGGCGAGTTATGGGCTAGCTCGCCGTCCGGCCGTCTTATGACGACAGGCCGTGTCGACGGCGCGTTCGTGTTCCACGTGCGCCTCAAAGAGATGTCAGCAAATAAGTAGGGGTCCGCAAGGGCCGATGCCTACCAGGGCTGCGGGACTGTTCGAAAGAGATACCGTGGCCCTGGAACACAAAGGGCAAAGAAGGAACATGGATGGGTTTTAGTCAGTACAAGTCTGACACTCTCTTCCGCTCCGCCCAGAGTGGGGGGGGTCATTTGATGATTTCCCATCCGGAAAAAAAAAAAAAAAAAAAAAAAAAAAGGTAGGACTCGATGGAAAGCACTCAAAGCATTGTGCTGATGGATGGATTGAATAGTACGGGGGTCGTGGAGGTGTGTAAAGTAAAAATCTTACTTTGTATTTAAAAAGTTGGAACTTTGACCCCCAATATACCCGTAACTAGAAGGTTCCCAGGTATGGTCTAGAACAAAAAATGATCGCAAAGACGGGGAGAACAAATGTCTTTCGGTAATGTTAAGGGTCTATTTACACCCTTTATACAAGTAGGTATAACATCCACTTTCTAACAAGCTCGTCTCGCGGAGAAAAAGATAAACTTATTAGAATAATTGTGTCTGTATTCTGTGTAAAAGATAATAAAAGATTGTGTCGAAGATTGTGTCATAGGAGTAAGATAATAATCATAATATTAAAGTTGTATAATGCGTACTTGATAAGAAAGTGTTGACTGATATTAATAAGTGTAACCTGTACCAGACAAAGCCAGTATTAGACCATTTAAGACTATTTATTCTATGATTTAAGTCTTAGTAGTCAGTAAGTCGAGACTTATAAGAAAAGCATTTGCAAAAAAACTTTGGCCGATTTGTTTGTTTCATTATCTTTTTTGCCACCGACTTCCGAAAGTAAAATTATTTTAGACTTTTTTGGAAGTCGGTTTTTGTGATCATCGTCATCATTTCAGCCACGAGATGTCCACAGCTGGACATAGGCCTCCCCCAAGTGTCGCCACATAAAACAACGAAATAAAGAACCTCTTCCTTTTTTTATAAGTCGGTTAAAAAAAGCTAACCACATTCACACAGACCCCTTGAATTCATAACTGAATACGAAATAGCTTCCCTCTTTCATATATCAATTTTGAATATTACATTTCGTTATAACACATGTCGTTTCGTAACAATTTAATATCTTTTTTTACCCTATTTCTCTGCCTGGCCCCTATAGACCAGACGGGATCCAATTTCCTGAGATATATTATGAAGGTTACACTTTTGTGGGTTTGGCAGAAAAGGAATCTGTTGTGTTTTGATTTTTTTTTTGTAACTTACGAAATGTTTATGTCGCCTTTAACTGTAGTGATGACTATGATGCCATCTAGCCGATTTCGGTCACAGCGACTGCATTCGATGGCTTTCTAGGGAGGTTGTCGAGAGCTTCGATGTACAGCTCTGTCAAGTGACTAGCATCCCCATCTTTGGCCGAAAAGCTCCGAGCACAAATTCAAATTCAAATTCAAAATATTTTATTGTGGACATATGTTAGTTACAGGTCTAAACAATAAATTTAAGTTCCAGTATGTCCTGCCTCATAGACATACAATAATTATGTAGTGGCTTATAAGAAAAGCTTTTTGCAAAAAAACTGACTTCCAAAAAACCACTAAAAAAGTCTAAAATAACTTTACTTTCGGAAGTCGGCCGATTTGTTTGTTTCATTATCTTTTTTGCCACCGACTTCCGAAAGTAAAATTATTTTAGACTTTTTTGGAAGTCGGTTTTTGTGAATACATTTCAAATTATTTTACATGTCAAATTTGGTTATTATAAATGTCAAAATATGAATATACAGTCAAATTAATACATGGTCAACAATTCATTCAATGGTTCAAGAAATCTTGGATCGTGTAGTCATCATCATCTGCATAGTCTTTTTCCCAACTATATTGGGGTCGGCTTCCAGTCTAACCGGATGCAGCTGAATACCAGTATTTTACATGGAGCGACTGCCTGTCTGACCTCCACAACCCAGTTAGTACTGGGTTATACGATACCCCTTGGTAAGACTGGTTGTCAGACTTTTTGGGCCACTGACTACCTAACGACTGTCAAAGATCTACAAATGACACCCGGGACCAACGGCTTAACGTGCTTTCCGAGGCACGGAGGAAACTCGGCATGTAATAGGTGGTCACCCATCCATGGACCAACCTAGGCAAGCACGGCTTAACCTAAAGATCGACCCGAGCGGCTGTTAATATTTAGCCATGAGTTCGTTTACCTTGTATTATGTTTTAATTAATTGATCGTCACGTTCATATTTCTCGATAATTAATAATTCATGTCCATCAGAAAAATATCTGCCAACTCTTTTCCTAACTGTGTTCCGGTCAGCTTCCTTTTTAAGCAAATGTAGTTTTTTTAAATGGAGCGACTGCCTCTTTCGTCTCCAGAACCCAGGTAGCTTGGTAACCCGATACCATTTAGTGACACCGTTTGTCAGTATTTCGAACGTGTTTTGATAACGTGTAACAACTATAAAAGATCTACAAATGACAGGTATCGGTAAGTTAGGGATAGTCACCCATCGTGGACCGACCTAGGCATGATCTATATTTAATTTTTTATTGACACGATTTTATTTTTTATTAACGTAATTTAATTTTTATTAACAGGTTTCTTTTTTTAATGATTCATTTTTTATTAAGTAACTTTTTTTTTTGCTAATTTATTTTTAATTCTATTTTTTTTTTAAATTGTAAACCTTAAAAGCCGTGTTGTGTTAGTTTTTAATGAGTTTTCGATACAATGTAAGAGATTTATATGAAATTAAATGAAAAATGCTACTAAGCTATGAGCCATGAGCCCCTGTATATGTGGAAGACGTATTGTATGATAATTCTTAACTTCCGAGATCAATGTAGCGAGTTAGTATTCATTATTTTAAAAGCAAGAGGGGTTGTTATAATTTGAATCACCCCTGAAACAAGGGAAGATGGTGCTGATAAAAAATTGAATAATTTCCTTTGAGCGATAAAAAATACAAGACTTACGTGGACATGCCGAGAAAATGATGGCAAGATAATTTAGGTATTAAGTCCGCCTTTGTACAGTTTAACTTGTGCATTAAGTTTTAATTAATAAATCATTTAAATAAATAAGTATCTATTACACGGAGGAGATTACAATATTCTATAATAACTATAATTCTTCTAATAACTGACTGACTGATTGTATAATAACTTCTAATAAATGGTAAACTGACTGACTGGGTGATATATAAACACACAGCCCAAACCGCTGGTCCTAGAGACATGAAACTTGGAGGGTATGTTCTTTGTGAAGAGTAAGTATCCACTAAGAAAGGATTTTTAGGAACTCCACCCCTAAAGGGGTAAAATAGGGGATGGAAGTTTCTATGAAAGTCCGTCAGTTTTGAAGTTAAGATCTTCAAATTTTGTGTTTAGGCTGACGATTGAAAATTATTTTATACGTGTCTCAGCGATTTTGATAATCTTAAGCAGGGTTAAAAAGGGGGATGAAGAAAAGTAATCGGATGTTTTTTGACATCCACGCGGGCGAAGCCGCGGGTAAAAGCTAGTTTCATATAATTTGTTACAGTTTTCTCATCCGTTAACTTATATAAACGATTTCTTGTCATCCTACAAAAATAAGTAACTACCAGTATCTAATGTTAAATTATTTTTTAATGATGACAATATACTTGTCGGAACCGGTCATTAGTACGGACATACAATGAATCGCAAGTCCGCTGGTGGTGATGTCACGCGACCTACTTACAAGTCTACCCCAGCACAACGTGGCTTCTACAGAGCCCTGATGTTACAGCTCGAGGCGAGGATGACAGTCAATGTCTGATTGCAGCGGAGTTGAGACGTCCTGGAACTGTACCCGATTCATTGTGCCCCGTGTTATTGTGTTAAGTTGTAATTCCAAGTAATTTGCTAGTTTATTGTAAACAGTGTATCGCACCCAGTGTATTTTCATTACACGAAACCCATCGTCTACCCACATGATGTACAAGCCAACGGAATAAATCCTGACATATCCGTCATACTTTTTTATTTAATTGGTACGTTACTAAAATAACGTTAGTACCAATTAAATAAAAAAATATATTGACACAATTATCTAGACCGCAGATTTGCAGAACACAGGCTCGCTCGCCACATTATCATTTGCGGAGCAGGTAATGGTAACAAGTTTACAGCTGTTGCACAGCACATCATGCTAAACTGCTTGAAACGACACTTCTCGATTTATTTTGACTAGCTAGCTATAAGGGTGCATATGACACCCTCTGATCATCTGCCTAGCCTTTTCCCAACTATATTGGAGTCGACTTCCAGTCTACCTGGATGCAGCTGAATACCAGTATTTAACATGGAGCGACTGCCTATCTGACCTCCACAACCCAGTTAGCACTGGGTAATACGATACGGTCTTGGTAAGACTGGTTGTCAGACTTTTTGAACCACTGACTACCTAACGACTGTCAAAGATCTCCAAATGACACCCGGGACCAACGGCTTAACGTGCTTTCCGAGGCACGGAGGAAACTCGGTATCTAATGGGTGGTCACCCATCCACGGACCAACCTAGGCAAGCACGGCTTAACCTAAAGATCGACCCGAGCGGCTGTTATTTTTTAACCTCGAGCTCCTCGACATGACACTCTCTGATACTTAAGAAAAATCAGGTGGAGCATCTTATCCACACAAATCGTTCCCCTACGCTATCTTAGTCGTAAAATTGCGTTCATTCTTGCGTGTAACTCAATGTTTATTTTATTCACTTTGACATCGGAGCGACTGTGTCTTCCTCATTGGAAAGCGGGGCGAGCCGAGCGTGGAGCGAGCAGAGCATATTAATGAAGATGATTCTTTTTGGCAAGGTTTTTAAAGAAATAATTTATATCCGTAGACAGATAAATAGTATACTGGGTGTAAACGGACCCTTCAAGAAGCTGTCAACCAAGCATTCTGTACATTGGTGGCTCCCGGCCACCGTAGGCGCGGGCCTGTGGACGGCGAGTTATGGGCTAGCTCGCCGTCCGGCCGTCTTATGACGACAGGCCGTGTCGACGGCGCGTTCGTGTTCCACGCGCGCCTCAAAGAGATGTCAGCAACCAAGTAGGGGTCCGCATGGGCCGATGCCTGCCAGGGCTGCGGGACTGTTCGAAAGAGATAGCGTGGCCCTGGAACACAAATGCAAAGAAGGAACATGGATGGGTTTTAGTCAGTACAAGTCTGACACTCCCTTCCGCTCCGCCCAGAGTGGGGGGGGTCATTTGATGATTTCCCATCCGAAAAAAATAAAATAAAATGAAGCATTCTGTACATCAAACTAAGTAACTACATATCACGCCTGTAATCCCCGAAGGGTTATGCAGAGGTGTACCTAATAGTACAACCAGATTGCGCCAGTTATGTTGAAGTCCCATGTAATACGGGATGAGCCTATTGCCATCAACCGGGCATAAATCCAAACTTCGTGGCTGTTACATAATAATGAAATTCCTGATGGAAAAACACAATAACACTTCGCCTGACCTGGAGCTAGTGGCTAAATAATAACAGCTGCTCGGATCGATCTTTAGGTTAACCCGTGCTTGCCTAGGTTGGTCTGTGGATGGGTGACCACCCATTACATACCAAGTTTCGGAAAGCATATTAAGCCGTTGGTCCCGGGTGTCATTTGTAGATCTTTGAGAGTCGTTACTGGTAGTCAGTGGCCCAAAAAGTCTGACAACCAGTCTTACCAAGGGGTATCGTACTACCCAGTACTAACTGGGTTATGGAGGTCAGATAGGCAGTCGCTCCATGCAAAATATTAGTATTCAGCTGCATCCGGTTAGACTGGAAGCCGACCCCAACATACTCGTAGTTGGGAAAAGGCTAGGCAGAATCGAACACAGGACCTCATGCAGGTAGTCAGAAACAGATTTAGTATAAACAATAATCTACCTATTCTCAAGTTACCAACTATAATATTAATATCATCTTCTACTACCCACCCATCAAATTCTTGTCCTTGCTAAGTTAAACTTAACTTTATCAGCATCGATCTCATCACTAAGCTGGTACCGGTGCTTACACTTTAAGTACCGAAATGTCTTCTTACAAGAAACGCTATAAAAATCCTTGGGGTAATTACAAGACTTCTTCTTTAAAGAAATTTTGTGTGGTACAAGAATTGAGCGACTAGCGATTTTCAACACAAAGTTGTTTATTATTTTTAACAATACATCTAAGATGATAAAATTAATCATCTAAGTGACATGTCATGTTCGTCTAATGCTTACTGCAATGTAAGTTCATGGGTTCAATTTACAAGGTGTGGAAAGTGGGCGTGTGTGTGTATGGTGGATTATTCTATTAGGAATTTAGGATTAGGGTTGAACCAATAGGCTCAGAATCAGAATCATTTATTTATTCATAAACATAGGTAGTAAATTGCAAACAAGATCTTAAAAAGAAGGTTGTGCGCTATGTTTTGCCAATTGACATACAAATAATTAAACAAAAGAAAAAAAATAATAAAGAAAATATTTGAGTACCATAATATGATTGTGTTAATACATAAAACAATTAAATTTTTATTATCAATGTCAAAATATAAAATCAATTCAATTCGCAAGATTAAAAGATTAATTTAAAATATTAAAATAAATGTCAACATTATATAGTCATAGAGAATCATCATTAAGAAACTCATCTAGAGTATAATAACATTTTTCGAGTAGTAACCCGTTAAGCGTTCGGCTCGTTCTATTATTCATCATCTGCCTGCCTTTTCCCAACTATGTTAGGCTTCCAGTCTAACTGGATGCAGCTGAATACCAGTATTTTACATGGAGCGACTGCCTATCTGACCTCCACAACCTAGTTAGTACTAGGTAATACGATACCCCTTGGTAAGACTGGTTGTCAGACTTTTTGGGCCACTGACTACCAGTAACGACTGTCAAAGATCTACAAAGGACAGCAGGGACCAACGGTTTAAAGTGCTTTCCGAGGACGGAGGAAACTCGGTATGTAATGGGTGGTCACCCATCCACAGACCAACCTCGCTCTATTATTAATATGGCAATTAAACATTCATGTTTTGTGCTGTGTACGAGCAGAGCACGCGCGTCAACCGTGCACGCTCGCGCCACGTCTGTCCATACTTGGTCCTAAGATGCTCGCTAACGGTACGGCTCGCGTTCGCGAGAGGACATTATAACTTGCAAGCAAACTGCTCGCTAACCGCTCACCATATGTCCAAACATTTATCCATACTAAGGTCCTAAGATGTACGTAAACTGCACTGTTTCTGCACTCCCCCTTTAGCAGACCTGAGCATTTGATATGAATTCATATCAGCTTGATACCTCCACGCATTTTGGAGAGAAACGGTCTTGACAGACGGACAACGTAGTGATAATATAAGGGTTCCGTTTTTGCCGACTGAGGTACAGAATCCTAAAGAAATGAACGAAGGTGACCTTCGGTCTTGACTGTCATGTAAACTCGCTACCTCTTACATCTTACACCAGCTCTCAAAAACAAGGGTCGTCCCCAAACTGTCTCTTTAGTCCTTTACACTAATAAGCATATAAATGGGGTGAAGTTTTTCTGCTAATCACTGTTTTGTCATGCGGGGGAGGGAGACAGAGCATGTTAGAGTGAGAGGTGATGATGTTATTCTGATTTGAATTTTAGAAAAGTTTTTTTTAAGAACTCTGTGTAAAGGTAATACATGGAGCGACTGCCTATCTGACCTCCACAACCCAGTTAGTACTAGGTAATACGATAAAACCCATTGGTAAGACGTCTGGTTGTCTGACTTTCATCTACTTTACCGTAGACCCAGATCATACAGACATTGTAACAATATAAACATAACATCACGCCTGTAATCCCCGAACGGTAAGGCAGAGGTGTACCTAATAGTACACCCACATTTCGCCAGTTATGTTTTAGTCCCATGTAATAAGGGGCGAGTCTATTGCCATCAACCAGGCACAAATCCAGACTCCGTAGCTGCTACTAAGAAATTCCTCATGGAAAAACACAATAACACTTTGTCCGACCTGGGAATCGAACCCAAGACCTCATGCTCAGCAGTCGCGCTTGCGACCTCTAGACTAACGAACTAGTCACAACATTTTTTTTTTTTTTTGTAACAATATTTTAGAATATAAACCGAGCTTATCTCAAAATTTGCAGATATTTTATGGATTTTCCACAATGGTTTTTTTTTATTATAAGTCAAGTCCAGGGGTCGAAGGTAGTCTTAAGTAAGTGGTTATAAAAATAACATGCCCTTCACTCAGCTGGGACCGACAGATAGTGGGGGAGTATTACTCTTTCTTGAGGGTACAGTCGGGTAGAAAATTGTTTACACGTATTTTCGTAACAGGTGGCGTTTTATGGTTTCTGCCTAATGGCTTAATAGCCAATAGCCTCGACCAACATCTGAGGAGGCTCTCCTTGGGCAGCTGCATCAAGGGCTTGATTCAGAAAGTAGTACTCCTGGACACGGCGCGTATCGTTAGGAGGTTCCTCTCTCAAGAGCCCTGACCACCGGTAGCTCGGACCCGGTTCTCGATGCTGGTGGTCTACTATTTTCTATATTTTAAATGTTATTACATAATTTTTGTTAAATAAAAATATTTAAAAATGTAAATAATGTTATAAAAATGAATAAAGAAAAATAATTCTTAATAAAAAAAAAATACTTATGTCTTATTCTGTGATATTTCTTTCCGAGGCACGTAGGAAACTCGGTATGTAATGGGCGGCCACCCATCCACGGACCAACATAGGCAAGCGTTTGACTCTAACGGACCAACCTAGGCAAGCGTTCCATTTATTTTATGTGTTTTACTGCAGTGGCTTGAACGTGTAGCAAATACGCGGAAATACTTTCGTCGCTAACTGTACACCCCACCCTGCGGCCACTGTCTGTCTGACCACTGATAAGCCGGTAGCCTATACAAACACTTATTGTAACCCTCTTGTAGTTTCAACCTTTCTTTAGGATAGGGGATGAGCAGAATAGCTACCAAATAGAGATGTGAAGTTTTTCAAATAGTTGTCTAGTAACAATTTTCCTATTCTGAAGTAAGACTCTTAACGAAGCTGAAAAGCACTTATTCTTTATTCTTATAAAGGGTGTAAATAGACCCTTAACATAAACGAAAGGCACTTGTTCTCCCCGTCACTGCGATCATTTTTTTGTTCTAGACCATACCTGGGAACCTTCTAGTTACGGAGATATTCGGTGTCAAAGTTCCAAATTTTTAATACTTACTGAGATTTTTACTTTAAACACCTCCAAGACTTCCGTACTATTCAATCCATCTATCAGCACAATGTTTTGAGTGCGTTACATTGAGTCCTACCGTAAAACGTGATTTTACACTCTAAAAAAAAAAGTCTTTTCCGAGCAATATTTTTTGCGTAAAGTTACTTAGTTTGATGTACAGAATGCTTGGTTGACGGCTTCGTTAAGCTTAGCCATATTTCTTATTTCCATACAGTAATATTGCCAAATTAATCAAAACAGCGAAATATTTGACATCTATTTACGACATTGCCCACTTTCTGTGCACGCTAAGTAATACTAATCAGTTTATGTAATTTTAATCTTAGATGCTAATAGGTAACTGAAAGGCACCGACTTCCAAAACAGACCATTACAGAAATAAAGACTGCTCAGATAAATTAACTGGGTTTTTACAGGTTCATTTAGAATCTGGTGTCTTTTGTTTTGTTTAAAATATTTTTCGTGTATTTATTGGTATGATAAAAATTACCGCAGCTCACTTTACATCTTACTATTAAATGAGCAAGATAAATATACGTTTACGTGTTATACGTTCTCGAAAACGGCTCTAATGATTCAAAATCAAACAATCAAAATTAAAGTATTTATTTCAAGTTGGCCAGTTACAGGCACTTTTGAACTGTCGAAACAAAGACCAACAATGAAAATATAGCTACAGTCCCAGTCACAAGGCATAAAAACTGTGAAAGTACTGTAGTTGCCCATTCCCTAACGTAGATCTCTATGGAGAAGAACGGGCAAGAAACTCCATGGACACTCTTTTAAATCATAATATTGTTACAAAACCTTGGTTACATCATTCATGTTGAGATAGTACATTATGTGAGAACGATGTAGCAAGATGTGCACGTTAAAAGTGTCCATAGTAAAAATAAAAAGAAAAATCAAAAATAAAATATATTTTTTAAAATAGCCGTAGCAAACTAAGAGATAGAGATAGAGAGTCACAACTGACAGCGCGATTTACATAAAAAATAAAATCGGGCGTTACGGGGAGAAAAATCGATCTAGCTAGGTCTCATTATTCATCTGGGAAAATTCGTCAGATCAGCTGAACGGATCTGGATGAAATTTGGTTCAGAGAATGGATTATAGTTTGGAATAGCACATAGGCTACTTTTACTTTTTCCTCTCACATACATTATAAAAAAATCCACACGAACGATATCGTACTGACGTCACTCTAAATTCAATATGGCGGACTCTTAAAGCGTGTTTTTTTAATCTACACTATTTTACGAACACTTCTACATGTCAAAATATTATAGTTAACACTAGAAACGGGACATTTACCATGTTTACTGTTTTCTTTGAGTTGCCGATATTTCGGCGCTGTTGCAAGCACCATGATCACGGATAAACTGAAGTTATCCGTTGTGTTGTTAGTTATGTTTAAGAAAACAGTAAAATCCTGTTTCTAGTTTAAAATCTTATGTCAAAATATGTTTTTTAACTATATCAGGCTGTTACTTCGATCCTGACTACTCTGAGAAAAATTGACAAATTAAACACTTTTCATTAACTTATTTTATTTTTAAATTTGATTACGGACTTTTTACATTGTTTATTTTTATTTGACGAAAAATTATTGTATTAATTTAATTAAAATTTTATTTTGTGTACCACTTTGTTATAATATTATTGTGTGGTGTGTATCTTCTTACTAACTGATTTATGGATCGTTGTGTCTGATGCAAATAAATAATAATAATAAATAACCCCATCGCCGTATCTTTACGTTGACGTCGTGGTGGGGCTTGCGTGCTCCGATGAACCCTAGGTCTGTGCCGGCAGGGTTTACTTTGCCGAGATAGGTCTAGGGTGAGGGGCCAGACTAAGAGAGATACAATCCAAGCCAAGGTTGCACATGCCGAGGGCTGCATGGCTAGGGGAGAGGTTAGTCGCTAGTGTGCCAACTCTGGATAATAGGGGACCTCCAGTTTTATTCACTCTTGCCACAGTGAACGCAGGGCTCTGCTGTGGTCGACCTTTTAAGTCCCTAGCTACTCGTGGGATTAACATGAATACTAGATCTAAAACAAAAAAACAACTCCAGGCAAAGATGCCTCAGATAGATGACGAAATTTCACAACCATCTTCGTCATCACCTTCATCTCTTTTTCCATCAATTCCTTCATTATCTCAATCTTTTCGCGTCACACCGACACCTTCTTCCTCATCAATAAGTATACAGTCAGCGGACGTTGTACAGGAGACAAATTTTGTCGACGATACTGTACCCTCCGCTAAAGCTGCAACAAGTCGTAGGAAATGGAGCATTGAAATGAATAAATTCATCCTACGCACCTATCTTCAGCTTACTAGTATAGAAACAGACAAAAATGCATACTTACCACCGCTTCACACTAAGTTCTTAGAAAAATACCCGGCTATGCAAGTCAGCCGACAAAGAATAGGTGACCAACGTAGAGCCATAGTACAGAAGAAATTATTACCACAAGACACAATAGATCATATTTATGAGGAAGTTAGAGCCGAACTAAAAATGATACACACTCAAATACAGCAACACTCTACACAACCTAGTACACAATCCGGCCAACGAATGAGATGGACGAAAGAATACAATGAAACACTAATCAGAATATACTTCACTGCCACACAGTTAGAAACAAATAAAACAGCCTATAGAAAAAAGTTACATGAAGAATTCATAAATAAATATCCAGAATTAGCGCATATAACAGAGCAAAGATTGTCTGATCAAGTGAGAGCGATTATAAATAACAAATATATACATGACAACAGATTAAAATAAATTAAAAATCAGGTAGCTTTAGAATTCAGGAATAGTAACACTAACACACAAAGTATTGAAGACATAAATCGTGATCACTGGGACACACAAACCCAAGACGACTCAGAACAACCTGCTACAAATACAAACTTCTCTGATACACCTATTAATACTCTTACGACAAATATAATCTTAAACAATAGCACAGACACCAACATCGTATCTCAGACTGTCGTAAATATAGATGACGAAAATTTCTTGCAAAATATAGATGTTGGTCAGTTTGGACCAACGCAAACTAATTTTGATACTGCTACAGAAACCAACCCAGAAATTGAATCCACATTTCATCAAGCTCAAATAAACTTTAATTGCACACATCCCACTAATAGACCATACATCCCCAAGCAGAAGACTTCTCGAAAGTTTTCTGCTATTGTTTCTTACATAAATACTGTCATTCTTCCTAAGTATGTAAATGCCAACACCGAATTCATCAAATTGCAGACCATAATTTACTGTGCAGCATGGACGGCAGCTACATGCAACGGGGCTAAAATATCAGACCTTACCCAAAATGAGCGCCGCCCATATACACAAAGAAAACCAAAATGGCAAATTAGATTAGAAAAGAAGATTGATAATTTAAGAGCAAACATAGGTAGACTGACACATTTCATTAATGGTTGTAGAAGTAAAAAATTAATAGCTGCAGTAGAAGAAATAAAGATAAAATACCAGCTACACGCACAACACGAAAACCCAAACACAGAAATAGCACACTTTTTGGACACTTTAAAACAAAAATTAAGCGCTGCATCGAGTAGACTTAAAAGGTACATAACATGCACGAATCGCAAAGTCCAAAACACAAGATTTATCAATAACGAAAAAGTATTTTATAGGAACCTTACATCTAATAACAAAGACACCACTAACCAAAGTCTAGAGACACCTACACCCGAAATACTCCGAGAATTTTGGGCTAACATTTGGGAAAATCCAGTCCACCATAATAACCACGCAGACTGGGTTAAAGAAACTACACCAGAAATTCCAGAAATGGAATTTGAGTTTATACCAATAGAAACATTTATAGACGTCATCAAACGCACACACAACTGGAAATCGCCTGGCACTGACAACATCCACAACTATTGGTATAAGAAATTTTCGAGCATACACCCTTTCCTATATAAACATTTAAATACATTTATCAAATCGCCTCATTTACTTCCTCAATACATAACATACGGAGTAACTTACATGATTCCTAAAGACACGAATGACACCAAAAACCCAGCGAAATACCGGCCAATCACTTGCCTACAAACTTTGTACAAAATTCTAACAGCCTGCATAAGCGAAATAGTATATGAGCATTTAACTAAAAACAACATTCTAGCAGAACAGCAAAAGGGTTGTCGCAAGAATAGCCAAGGGTGTAAGGAGCAAATAACTATTGACGCCATTACTATGAACAGCGCTGTGAAAAGCAGAAAGGATATTCACACAATGTTTATAGATTATCAAAAGGCCTTTGATTCAGTCCCGCACAGCTGGTTACTACACGTATTAAATCTATATAAAATTCACCCTACACTTAAACAATTTTTAGAAACTTCCATGCAGAATTGGCAAACTGTTCTTAAAATCAATTCCTCCTCCTCAACTGTAGCTACTGAACCAATCTGTATAAGACGTGGAATTTTTCAAGGAGATGCTCTAAGTCCTCTGTGGTTTTGCATGGCACTCAATCCACTCTCACACTTGTTAGATCAAACAGGCGCGGGATTCTCGCTGGAAAGCAATAACACACAATATACGTTAACACACCTTATGTACATGGATGACATAAAGTTATATGCAGCTGACAAAGAATCACTTTATCAACTAGCTGATGCTACACAACAATTTTCTAATGATATTTGTATGTCATTCGGAGTAGATAAATGTAAAATTTTGTCCATTGTAAAAGGAAAAATCCAAAATAATAGTTATACACTTCTATCAGGAGCATCAATCGAGCCAATAGATGAACAGAGTACATAGAAATACCTAGGTTTCAAACAGTCGAGACAAATACAACAAAAGATGTCAAAACAAGAACTGCTCAAAAAATTCTCACACCGCCTCAATCTTATCTTAAAAAGCAACCTTAATTCAAGAAATACAATTAAAGCCATCAACACCTTTGCAATACCCATTCTCACATACTCTTTCGGAATTATAAGATGGTCAAAGACTGATATTAAAAAACTTCAGCGCACTATCCATACACTCCTAACCAAACACAGAAAACACCATCCAAAATCATGCATACAACGACTTACACTACCACGCCAAGAAGGAGGGAGAGGATTAATAGACATACACAATTTACACAACAAACAGATACTTTCACTCAGAGCATACTTTCATAACAAATCAGAAACCTCATCACTACACAAGCAAATAACGGAGACAGATAACAAACTAACACCGCTAAACCTACAAAACCGAAACACACAAATAAATGAACATATAGTAAGTGCACAACAAAAAATAGCAGCATGGTCTGAAAAAGCCCTACACGGAAGACATCGAGCCTGCCTGAGCCAGCCACACGTCGATAAAATAAAGTCGAACGAATGGCTCAAACGAGGCGAATTGTTTCCCGAGACCGAGGGTTTTATGCTGGCCATACAAGATCAAATAATAGCAACTCGTAATTACAGAAAATACATTATAAAAGACCCAAACCAGCCGACTGACTTGTGCAGACATTGCAACAATGCCTCCGAAACTATACAACATATAACAGGAGCATGTAAGTCACTTGCACAAACCGATTATAAACATCGCCATGACCAAGCCGCTGCAATCATACACCAACAGTTAGCATTTAAATATAAACTAGTTTCAGAAATGATACCGTATTATAAGTATAAACCAGAAGCAGCATTAGAGAATAACGATCAAAAAATTTACTGGGACCGAACTATAATAACCGATAAAACAATTCATTACAATAGACCCGACATTACCGTTCACGACAAAACCAATAAAACAGTTTATCTGATAGACATAGCAATACCTAACACACATAATATTCAAACCACAATATCCGAAAAGCTCAGTAAATATCAAGATCTTGCCATTTAAATTAAAACCCAATGGAAAGTACAAACTGTTCATATAGTCCCCATTGTTCTCTCATCTACTGGTATTATACCAAAATCTCTCACACAAAGCCTCAACACACTACAGATGCCGAATCACACACTTTATATGCTGCAAAAAGCCACCATTCTCAACACCTGTCGAATCACCCGAAAATTTTTGACTTCTTCCACATTATCATCCACTTTCTCTATCTAAAATTCACCTTACATCCTTGGTTCCGACCCACGTGTAAGGTTTCTTAGGCTCTCTTAAATGAGAAGAAACATAAAAAACAACAAAATAATAAATAATAAACTCAGAGGTCACAGCTTCTTTTTAGTCCAAATATAATATCGGTCAAGTAATCTGTCCGTAGATACCGGTTGGTTTTACCGAACCATTGTGGAATTTGATTAATAAGATTACTGTAAGATGTGGTCAGTAATACTATTTAATTACTTACTTAATATGATAAGATAACAATGCGTAATTTGTTGTTATTTGCGTAAACAATATTGATGACGTACATTTTGATAATTTTATCATCATTTCATAACTCTGTTAAAATTATAAAATTTATAATATTAACAGAGTTATGAAATGAGGATATGAATGATGTATTTAATACAGGGTGTAAAAGGACCCTTCACGAAGCCGACAACCATGCATTATGTACATCAAAGTAACTAACTCTACACAAAAAATATTGCTGGGAAACGACTTTTTTTTGGGGTGAAAAATCACGTTTTACGGTAGGACTCAATGTAACGCACTCAAAACATTGTGCTGATGGATGGATTGAATAGTACGGGGGTCGTGGACGTGTTTAAGTAAAAATCTTACATTAAAAACATGTATTTTTAAATGGCAAACTAGCTGTCGTCGGCGACCTTCGTCTGCGTGAAATTATTATCAAAAAATTACTTCATTATTTTTTTTTATTTTTTTTTTTATTCAGTAGTACACGTACATTTTATACATTTTAAGTTGGTGCCAACATAAACTCATTAGAGTTTTACCGTGCACCAAAATCGTCGACTACATACTCGTAATTTAGAGAGTAGGTACTTAGTTAAAAAAGAAACTACAACTAAAAATTACCGCGGGTATTAGGCGAAATAATATCTAATTCTCGTACTAACGAGCGAACCTTTGAATTGGATTTTGTTAACAATTCCAAGGATTATAATTTTTTTTACACGGAACCCTAATCCTTTTACTAAAATAAAAACAAACATAAATAACAACATAAAATCAGCTATCAGCCAGTAAAAGTCCCGTCACAAACAGACAGACAAAAACAATGATTTTTTTGTTAAATGTACCGTATACGAGGTGGAAGGGACACCGACGCGAATATGGTTACCGCATCAGTACATCATTCTGAGCCCAACGTAGATATTTTTTATCGATTTAAAAAAAAAAAAACAGTTGTCACCTTGTTGAGAGCAGCGGCGGCCTAGTGGTGAAGACCCCGACTTACGAGTAAGTCGTGGGTTCGAACCCAGCCAGGCGCATTACTTTGTGTAATTTATTTCATCACCACTGCTCTCAAAAACGGTGAAGGAAAACATCGCGAGTAAACCGGCATGTCCTAGAACCAAAAATTCGAAGACATGTGACATCTACCAACCCGCACTGGGCCCGCGCGGTGGATTATAGCCCATTCCCTCTCATAGAGAGGAGGCCTGCGTCCCAGCAGTGGGAACATTAATAGGCTGATTATGCTTATTATGCTTATGTTACCTTCTTAGCTTGGCGTGCTGGCTTCTGTACGTAAAAAGAAATCGTCGTGAATCTAGTGGTCACAAGGGCTATACGAGTAGAGGAAGACCAAAGAACGATGGATGGACTGTGTGAAGGATGATATGGCTAGAAAGGAGGTGACTGCTGAGATGACGAGTAATAGAGAATTATGGGAGAAGAAGACATGCTGTGCCGACCACAAATAAATTGGGATAAGAGCAGGAGAATTATGATGATGATGACCTTGTTTATTCTTTTAGTCAGAAAAAAAAAACACATGAAAATATATCGAGTAATTCAACAAGATAATCAATAAGTTCAAGACTTAGATAATGTTAATTAACTATTAATCTAAGATTTTTATCAAAACCAATTGATTGAGTATAAATTCGCTGGCACTACTGATATTGTTGTTGACATTTCAAGATGGCCGCCCGTGGTGTTGTCGTGTTATTGGCGCTTGTAGCTGCTGTGTCAGGTAAGGATCAATAAAAATGTAATTCATCACTTGAAAATATGCATAATAATTGAAAAAGTAACACAATAATTTAACCCTCTGTTTGGGATTTGTTTTTTTTTTTTACCGGCATGTCCTAGAACCAAAAATTCGAAGACATGTGACATCTACCAACCCGCACTGGGCCCGCGTGGTGGATTCCATCATTCCCTCATTGCCCATTCCCTCTCATAGAGAGGAGGGCTGCGTCCCAGCAGTGGGAACATTAATAGGCTGATTATGCTTATGCTTTGGGATTTACCACAATCAGCTAATATGTTGATAAATAGACGATTATTTATTATGAGCCTGATATGTCCCACTGCAGGGAAATGGCTTCCCTACCCTCTTTCCATTTATCTCTGTCTTCGGCTATTTGGGCCCAATCCTGCTGACAAAAGTCCAGCTCATCACGCCGTCTCCTTCTGGGCCTACCGCGTCGCCGGGTTCTGTTGTTCGGAACCCAATCTGTTGTCACTTTGGCCCAATTTTGATGCGACATGCGGCAGCTGTGGCCTGCCCAGTTCCATTTTTTTTTCGCGATGCAGAAGCGTAATTATTGAAATTGGTCCATCGGTTTGTGAGCTACAATGCCACAGACAGACACATTTATACGGATACGGTTATAACTTTTAAACTGTTGTGACACGTGGTATGTGGTTAAAAACACCACATTTTTTGGGGTCCTGTTATAACTCCCTTAATAACGCGACCTTATGGGTTGAACCTCATCTATCAACACGGAATCGCACTTGCCTTGCTCCTCTACTCTTCTGTCGCTCAGAACTGTCATTTGCTAGAGTGAGAAACAGAGCGTGCTGCTGACCGCATTGGTGAGCTGCCGCATGCGATAGCATTCCAGCTCAAAACATAAAAAAAAAACATTATGTTGTAGTAGGTACTTATTTCAATTTTATGTTGCATATTTTAGCACTATTGTTGCATATTTTAAGCATTTATGTTGCATATTTTAGCACTATTGTTGCATATTTTAAGCATTTATGTTGCATATTTCGAGCATTTATGTTGCATATTTCGAGCATTTATGGTGCATATTTCGAGCATTTATGTTGCATATTTCGAGCATTTATGGTGCATATTTCGAGCATTTATGTTGCATATTTCGAGCATTTATGTTGCATATTTCGAGCATTTATGGTGCATATTTCGAGCATTTATGTTGCATATTTCGAGCATTTATGGTGCATATTTCGAGCATTTATGTTGCATATTTCGAGCATTTATGGTGCATATTTCGGGCTTTTGTGGTGCATATTTCGAACATTTATGGTGCATATTTCATGCATTTATGGTGCATATTTCGAGCATTTATGATGCATATTTCGAGCTATTATGGTGGATATAATCTGGTCTTTAGTGATAAGAGTAAGGGACAATCCTGTTGCCTTTAATAGACACAGATACCCTTCCATAACCATCTGATAGCCAAACCTCAAAATTATCACACCATCATAATTTCGCGCTATATTAGTCTACGTCAGATCGGCACGTGTGTATGTCATTGATAACAAAGATTATTATCTAGGTAACACTATCTCAATTAATTATTTTTTTAATCTCATTTTATCAATGAAAGTGTCGATTCCGGTTTTCGTGTTTGTATAAAAAAAACATACAAACAGAATTTATCGATAATCTTGAAATTGGACCGATTATAAAACAATTAGCACCCCGGATTCGTACGGGTGCAATATGTACCATCATCATCATTATTTCAGCCGAAAGACGTCCACTGCTGGACATAGGCCTCCCCCAAGTGTCGCCACATTGACCGGTCCCGTGCGTCTCGCATCCAGCGGATCCCTGCAACCTTTACCAGGTCATCGGTCCACCTAGTGGGAGGCCTTCCAACGCAACGTCTTCCAGTTCGCGGTCACCACTCCAGAACTTTCCGGCCCCATCGGTTATCCGTTCTGCGAGCAATGTATATACATATACATATAAACCTTCCTCTTGAATCGCTCTATCTATTGCTGAAAACTGCATTAAAATCTGTTGCGTAGTTTATGAACACGAACGCGCCGTGTCGACGGCGCGTTCGTGTTCCACGCGCGCCTCAAAGAGATGTCAGCCTGCCAGGGCTGCGGGACTGTTCGAAAGAGATACCGTGGCCCTGGAACACAAAGGGCAAAGAAGGAACATGGATGGGTTTTAGTCAGTACAAGTCTGACACTCCCTTCTGCTCCGCCCAGAGCGGGGGGGGGGGGGGGGGGTCATTAAAAGGACCATACAAACAGCGGGTGCGACTTTGTTTTATACTATGTAAAGATGTTTGCAATTTAAAAAAAAATACACTTTTAAGAAGAATCTGCCCAATGCAGCCTATGCATGTGTTAGTCGAAATAAGAAAAGGTTTGATATTTTTGCGATCTTTATATCTGAGGATTGGTTCACAATGTGCAAATAAGCATTATGTACGAGAACCCAACCTCACCCATAAACCATACCACAATCACACTTAACAATAACCACATTAAGGTTGAACATTGCGTGCCAAATTTCATCTAAATCCGTTCAGCTAATCTCGCCTGAAAGAGAAACAAACATCCATCCATCTTCAAAATTTTCGCATTTATAATATTTAAATCCAGCGCTTACTAGCTGTTGCCCGCGACCTTCATTCACGTGAAATTATTATAAAAAATTATACTTCCCTTTTTAATCGAATTTTGTTAACAATTTCAAGGGTTTTAATTTTTTTGCACGGAATCCTAATTCTTATTATAAAATAAAAGTAACTTATGTTAGACCTTAGAACATGAGCTAACTGCTTTTAAAAGTCCCGTCAAAATTGGTCCAGCCGTTTCGGAGATTAGCCGGAACAAACAGACAGATACACAAAAAATAAAAATAAACTGTGTTTTTGCTATAAGTGCCGTAATTATTTTCTTAAGCATTCAGTAAAAAGCTGTTTTTATTTTAATATTACAAACGGACACTTCAATTTTATTTATTAGTACAGAGGTATAAATTTATTCTGAGTGTGGAAACACCAACACGTTCCGTTTTGGTAGAAAAACATCGTGAGGAAACCGGCCATGTATTAAAAGTTTTTCTTTATAAAAGAATTTAACGAATCGTATAAAATAAAACGTTATCTGACACAATTATTAAGTCTAATGTCAGTTATAGACCGACCGCTTTAATGAGTCCTCGCGAAGGTATCAATTTAAATGAAATATTCTGAAGGTTGAGCACGTATTGGTTCAATTAGTATCTTAATACCTACTTGGAGTATGGTTATTTTAAAGCAAATAACCTGTGGGATATTGTTATTTTTAGACGCTTAATGTGCGTTTAATGGGGCAAAACAGAGGACTCATTAAAGCGGTCGGTCTATAGTAAAAAACGGTGAAGGAAAACATCGTGAGGTCACCGGAATGTCCTAGAACCAAAAATTCGAAGACATGTGAAATCTACCAACCCGCACTGCTCCCGCGTGATGGATTATAGCCCATTCCCTCTCATAGAGAGGAGGCCGTGTGTCCCAGCAGTGGGAACAGGCTGATTATGTTATGGTATTGAAATCACAATCAAAATAACCGTTATCTTTCAATCCCCAGCTGTACCTGCAGGGTTAGACCCTATCATCACCAAATTAGACCCTGAGGGGCTTCGGTATGGGTACATCAGAGACGATGAGGGGATCCCTCATTTGGTGGACTCCTGGATTAAGGCCAGTGATCTGAGGGAGATGGCTCGTTATAACCCTGATACGGATAATGAATACCATCTTTATACCAGGTTAGTAACAAAATGTTTTTCAAAGTCAAAGTCAAAGTCAATGTCAAAGTCAATGTCAAAGTCAATGTCAAAGTCAAAGTCAAAGTATTTTATTTGTTGAACATAGGTAATATGGTACATGGTATAAAATTAGTATTTTATCACTATGTTTTGCCTTAGGCGTAAAAATCTACAAACTAAATAAAACTGTTTCAAACAAGTAGCGTCATAAACAAGATAGAATAACAAGTGGATCGGACATTTTTTATTTTATGCTTCTATCTTCTAAAAACTCATTGACAGAGTAGTAAGCCTTTTCAATCAAGAACTTCTTAAGTTGCGATTTAAAATAGTTTATGTTGGTCATGCTTCAATTGTTTTTCGTTTTGTTTCTTCAATTTGTTTTACTCTCCGCCTCCGGACACAGGTTGGCCGAAGCAAGGAAGACCTGTTCAGGTGGAGATTCATAGATGGGTCTGCCCTGGAGTGTAAATGTGGTGTTGCCCCACAAACGATGAGGCACTTGATATCGTATCCTGCCTGTGCAGTTGTTTGTACATCACAGGAGCTGATGGACGCTTCTGAAAGTGCCAAACTCGTCGCCAAGTTTTGGGCTGGCTCAATTTGAATTGCCATCGACACGCTAAGAAGATTATTATTTTGAATAGAACGGCGAAAGCCATATGCATGCATTCTTAATTAAGGCATAGACAGAATCCACTGCGAGGATCGTCCGGAGGACACGGTGGAGCACACCGTGGAGGTCTGCCGCGCTTGGGCGGAACACCGCCGTGTCCTCGTAGCGGCGATTGGCGGCGGCGATCTCACGCGTCCGGCCCTGGTCCAAGCCATGGTCCGGAGCGAGAGGGAATGGGAAGCCGTCACCTCCTTCTGAGAAGCAGTCATGCTAGGGAACGAGGTGGCGGGACTTGAGAGGGAAAGAACCTCACGTCCCAGCCGCCGCTGAAGACGCCCTGGGCGTCGGAGGTCACGTGGGGGCTCCCGGCCACCGTAGGCGCGGGCCTGTGGACGGCGAGTTATGGGCTAGCTCGCCGTCCGGCCGTCTTATGACGACAGGCCGTGTTGACGGCGCGTTCGTGTTCCACGTGCGCCTCAAAGAGATGTCAGCAAATAAGTAGGGGTCCGCATGGGCCGATGCCAGCCAGGGCTGCGGGACTGTTCGAAAGAGATACCGCGGCCCAGGAACACAAAGGGCAAAGAAGGAGCATGGATGGGTTTTAGTCAGTACAAGTCTGACACTACCTTCCGCTCCGCCCAGAGTGGGGGGGGGGGGGTCATTTGATGACTTCCCATCCGAAAAAAAAAAAAGAAAAAAAAGGCATAGACAGAAAATACAGAGCTCCCGCCCCTATTCTACGATTGAAGCCATATCCAACACAACCCGTTTCCTACGGGCATACGGTGAAAAAATAAGCCATGGTCTACATTTTTCTTTTTTTCCGCCCAGAGCCAACGCCCTGGTCAGCCAGCCGATCGTCCAGGGCAACATCAACCTGCTCCAAGCCAGCCACTTCTCCCCCGATAAGAGAACCATCATCCTCATCCATGGCTTCCTTGGAAACATTCTCAGTGGATTCAACACTGTTCTGGTACCAGGTAAGATAATTGTTTTTTTTAATACCTCTAAAGGCGGATTTTAGACAACCAGTCTTACCAATGGCTGCCTCGTTGGTCTAGTGCTCGCAAGCGCGACTGCTGCACATGAGGTCCTGGCTTCGATTCCCGGCTCGGGCAAAGGATTATTGGGTTTGACCATCAGGAATTTCTCAGTAGCAGCCACGAAGTCTGGATTAGTGCCCGAATGATAGCAATAGGCTCGCCTCCTATTATTATTATACATGGGGCTTAAACATAACTGGCGAAATGTGGGTGTTCTACTAGGTACATCTGTGCCTTACCTTTCGGGGATTACAGGCGTTATGTTATTATGTAGTTACTGGAAATTCTTCCAGCCTAACTGGATGCAGCTGAATTACATGAGGATTGCAGACAATATAAACTTATACTGCCACTTACGGGATATCTTCCGTGATTGTTCATTATTTTGAGCTCCCGATATTTCGGCGCTGTTGCAAGCGCCATGATCGCGGGTTGACTTGAGAATGCGGGTGGATGGAAAATAAATTGTAAAGAGCAGACCAATATATCTACCCTCTTTCTTAAGTGAAAGCTTAAACAGTGTTTGCAGACAATATGTCATGTTATATGGACAAATTGTAGAACGAACACTGTACCCGGATAAAAATCCAAAAAGACGAATTATAGAATACTCGCTTTTGAACGCGGCTTTGCTCGCGGTAACATAGAATTTCACAATCAATTCGGGTTGTACTCTGCTTGTAATAATATAATTCAATCATGATTCGAAAGACACGTGGCGCCATCTATTATCATAAGAACAATACTTTTTTTCGGAAAGAAAGTACACAGACAACGTATATGCAAAATTTCGGTATGATATATTTTTAAATTTATACGCAAACCCTGCGTTGGGAACTGCATCTGTTTTGATATGGAAAGAAAAATTCAAGTGCGAGCAGGGTTTGAACCTGCGACCTCCCGATTCAGTACACCGGACGTCTTAACCAAGACCATTGGTTACGACGTCCGGAGGTCTTAACCAAGACCATTGGTTAAGACGTCAAACTTACTTTCGCATTTATAATAATACAGGACGAATAATGATTTTATTTTCCAGCTTTCCTGTTGGCTGGTGACGTGAACGTGATTGTTGTGGACTGGGGAGCAGGCGCTCATTTAGGATTCAATGGAATTGCTTCGGGTTAGTAGAAAATATATTAAAAAAAAACTGTTATAATCAGTGTTCCCGGTACTAGGACTTCAGCCTCCCCTCCGTGAGAGGAAGCAAGCCATGGAACCAGTAAAGGTTGGTGGTTAAATTCTTTTAAAATGCTTCCCATTTTTTTTTTTTTCGGAAGAGAGTGTCAGACTTGTACTGACTAAAACCCATCCATGTTCCTTCTTTGCCTTTTGTGTTCCAGGGCCACGGTATCTCTTTCGAACAGTCCCGCAGCCCAATGAAATGCTTCCCATCACCGAAGAAAAGGGGTACTAACTTCCCAGGAGCTGTAAATGTGTTCATTTATTTAAAGTTCCCAACGACTCCAAAACAGTTGCTATTATTATAAGTTAGATGTAGTCTAGCAGAAAAGCATGATTGCTTAGGTTTAATCGTGCTGTGACAACAACGTTACCACCGGGTGACTGCTACTCTGCTCTCTCTGTCCGTACTTCTTATATTGTGCACAGTTTTACCAATTTTATACCAGTAAACACGTCATCATATGTCTAGCCTTTTCCCAACTATCAACATAGTTGGGAAAAGGGTTGGCTTCCAGTCTAACCGGATGCAGCTGAATACCAGTATTTTACATGGAGCGACTGCCTACCTGACCTCCACAACCCAGTTAGAACTGGGTAATACGATACCCCTTGGAAAGACTGGTTGTCAGACTTTTCGGGCCACTGACTACCTAACGACTGTCAAAGATCTACAAATGACACCCGGGACCAACGGCTTAACGTGTTTTCCGAGGCACGGAGGAAACTCGGTAAGTAATGGGTGGTCACCCATCCACAGACCAACCTAGGCAAGCACGGCTTAACCTAAAGATCGACCCGAGCGGTTGTTATTATTTAGCCACGAGCTCCTCCAGTAAACACGTAATACCATACAAAGTAAAATATTTCCTTATCTTTTTCTAATTAATTTCAAGGACGCAGTGTCGGCCGCTTCATAACCTGGCTCAACCAGGCCTCGGGAGCGTCTGTCAACAACTACCACATCCTGGGGTACAGTGTGGGAGCTCATCAGGCTGGTATTGTGGGCAGGAGTCTGCTGGGACAAGCTAGTTATATTACTGGTAAGATGGAACATGTGGCTATCTTGCAGCATACGAACTAAAATCCTACATCGTGCATGCAGAGTTACCCGCGAGGTTAGCATAATAGTATGTATATGTTACGGCTAATAGCCAAAGTGCGGCTACACCTACTTTTAGCCGGGTTAACTAGATGCAACCGGGTAAACTTAGATGTATCCTACTTATCTTCGATCGGAATATGCAACCAATTTAGGTGTAGCACTCGTTTGGCTTGAGCGCGTTTGGTCACAGTTCTAACCTAACCTAATCCATTTGGTCGGTGTGTTCTTGCAATAAAAAGGATAAACAACTGTTACCGGCCGCACCTAGGTATAGCCGGCTAGAACTAGGTGTAACCTTACTTCGGCTTTTAGCCGTAACATATATACAAGAACCCAACACTAACCGTCAGGCAGTAGCCCACCAGACACAGAACTGATCGGAGGATCCTCCCTTTTCTATGGAGCACGAGGTAGTTTACACCCAGTTCCTCATACCTCTACAGATACACTTTACACTGAGTATGAATGTGAATGGCAATAAGAGTAGAAGAAGACTAAAGAAACGATGGATGGACGGTGTAAAGGATGATATACCTAGAAAGAGCGTTGAGGCTTGTACTTGGTGGGTAAGAAAATAAGTTTGTCCCGATATCTGCCAGCCAAAATTTGACCCATCGTAACAGCCAAAATTTGACCCATCGTAACAGCTAAAATTTGACCCCTCGTAACAGCCAAAATTTGACCCTCCTTAAAAGCCAAAATTTAACCCTTTGAAACAGCCAAAATTTGACCCTTCGCAACAGCCAAAATTTGACCCTTCGTAACACCCAAAATTTGACCCTTCGTATCAGCCAAAATTTGACCCTTCTTAACAGCCAAAATTTGATCCTTCGTAACAGCCAAAATTTGACCCTTCTTAACAGCCAAAATTTGACCCTTCGTAACAGCGAAAATTTGACCCTTCCTAACAGCCAAAATTCTTCCACAGGTATGGACCCCGCAGACCGCTGGCTGTCCAGCCAAGCCCTACAGGCAAACGACGCAGTCTACACCGAAGTGATCCACACAAACATCGGCAACATTGGAGTTGAAGAACCGTGTGGGGATGTGGACTTCTACCCCAACGGTGGCATCGACATGCCTGGCTGTGCTACTGCCGTCTGCGACCATTATAGGTAAGGAGTAACGAAAAGGTTCTATGTTGACTTACTTGTGGGTAAATGAGAACAGCCGTACGGGTCGATCTTCAAAGTTAAGCAACTTTCGGCAAGGTCGGACCGTGGATGGGTGATCAATTTGCCGAGATCCCTCCTTGTTAGGCTGGAAGCCGACTACAACATAGATATGCTTATTACAATAGTTATGTTAGGCTATGCAGATGATGATGACGATCTGTCACGATCTCCAGCCTAAAGAAAAAAATATCTCTTGGTGTATATTCTCCAAAAATGGTGTGGCATGTGGTCTTTCTTCCCAAACCAATGGAAGATCACTATAACAGCCTTGTCTTTCCAAACTGTGCTATTGTCGTCAATCTAATACACGATACAGCTGCATGCCAGTGTTTTACATGGACCGACTGATCCCTAAAAAATCCACTGTCATCAACATCATTCTCCCTTATCTCAATTTATGTGTGGTCGGCGCAGCATGTCTTCTTCTTCCATACTTCTCTTTTACTTGTCATCTCAGCAGTCACCTCTTTTCTAGTCATATCATCCTTCAGTCCATCCATCGTTTCTTTGGTCTTCCTCTACTCTTATACCCATCCACATTCATACTCAAAACTTTCCTCATGACATTTTCCTCACTCCTCCGCATCACAATGTCCATACCAAGCCAACCGATTACCACACAGCTTTACAGTCACCGGCGCCACTTTCAGACTTCATTTCGGCAGGTTTTATTTGCATATTTTCCTATCTACGTTTTCTATTCCAGGTCCTATTTCTCTTTCCTCACGACATTTTCCTCACTCCTCCGCATCATAATGTCCATACCAAGCCAACCGATTACCACATAGCTTTTCAGTCACCGGCGCCACTTTCAGACTTAATTTCGGCAGCTTTTATCTGTCTCTCTTTCTCTTCTTAACTACGTTTTCTATTCCAGGTCCTATTTCTACATGGGCGAGTCCCTAGCCAGTGGAGGCTTCACTGGTACCCAGTGTTCTTCCCTCGCCGAGGCTAAGGCACAGAACTGTAGCGGCGAGGGTACGCTGAACATGGGTGGATTCCTGCCTAAGACTGGGTATGTATACAGTTTAATATATGAATCCTAAAATTGACGGCACGTTTGACGCAGTGGCTGGACGATTGGCTGCTGCGCTGCGTGTCGCGGGTTCGATTTCCGCACGGAACAAGTACTATACATTTATAAAGTTTAGGTTTCTAAAGCGAAGCCACGCCGCCAGCTAGCGAGCGAGCCGGGCGAGGCATCGTTTCATATGGTTCACACCGCGTACGACCGAAAGAACCGAAACGAAGTATGAAAAGAGGTTCGCCTACCTCACTAGCTCGCTCAATCTCTAGCTGAAGCTTTTTAAATTCAAATACTGCTTATCCCGAGACTTTAAAACAAAAACCGCTCATGATTCATGGAGTAAAAACGTTTAATTGTCCGTGTAGGTATTGTGTGATTTAAATATGTGGATTTAGGGTTATTAGCAGGGATTGGACTGCCTGTGACTGACTGTGGCGACAATTGGGGAGGCCTATGTCCAGCAGTGGACGTCTTTCGGCTGAAATGATGATGATGATGGACTGCCTCGTTGGTCTAGTAGTCGCAATCGCGGCTGCTAAGCATGAGGTCCTATTTTCCATTTCCGGGTCAGGCGAAGGGTTATCGGGCTTTTACATCCCGGAATTTCTAAAACATAACTGGCTAAATATGGGTGTACTATTAAGTACACCTCTGCCTAACCCTTCGTGTATAACAGGCGTGATGTTATGAGCAAGGAACAGAATAGGTGGGGTTTGCGTAAACTTCAAGGCAGAAAGTAATGGATGGGGATTTCCCGTTGCACTTGTTAAAACAAACACACACATTGCGTTCAAACTTATAACACCCCTGTTTTTACGTTGGGGTTTAAAAAGACAAATCGATCATTTTTATGATCTTACACGAGAATATAGGACATATTCTCGTGTAAGACAGGGGTGTTGCTGCGGGACTGTTCGAAAGAGATACCGTGGCCCTGGAACATAAAGGGCAAAGAAGGAACATGGATGGGTTTTAGTCAGTACAAGTCTGACACTCCCCTCCGCTCCGCCCAGAGTGGGGGGGGTCATTTGATGATTTCCCATCCGGAAAAAAAAAAAAAAAAAAAGACAGGGGTGTTATAAGTTTGACCGCAGTGTGTGTGTTTGTCTGTCTCTGGCATCGTAGCTCTTAAACGAGTGAACCGATTTGAACGCAGTTTTTTTATTTGAAAGCTAGTTTCTCGGTGATGGTTCTTAGATACGTTTTATCAAAATCGGTGCAGCCATTTACTAGTTATGGGGGATGGAAGTGGGTTTGTATAATCGAATATTTTCAAATATACCTAAGTTCGGTAAAATATTACAATTAGACATGTTTTATCACAATGGGTTTAGCCATTTACTAGATTTCGGGGATGAAAAAACGAATATTTTCAAATATACCTAAGTGGGGTATCAAATGAAAGCGAATGATGTGTATATTACAATTAGACTTGTATTATCAAAAACAGTTCAGCCATTTTAGACATGGGTGTGAAAGTGGTGATGAATAATCGAATATTTTCAAATATACCCAAGTGCGGTATCAAATGATTGTGTATATTGCAATTAGACATGTTTTATCAAAACCAGCTCAGCCATTTTATTGGCTTTTCAAATGTTTGCTCGCTTTTCTTTGTTGCGAGGGGGGTTTTTTAAGTTTTAAATTTAATTAATGTTATTTTTACAGGTCCACTGGCATATACCACGTAAGGACGAACGGATCGCCACCATTCTCCCAGGATTAGGACCAGAAGAAATTATGACCACTATCGCTGAACTAATTATAGTCCGACCGCTTTAATGAGCCCTCCGCCTTGCCCCACCAAAGGCACATTAAGCGTCCACAAAGTCCTAACAATATCCCACAGGTTATTTGGTTTAAAATAACCATAATCCACGTAGGTATTACGATACTGAACCAATACGTGATCAACCTTCAGAATATTCCATTTAACCTTTTGACCGCCAGAGCGTAACGCACGCGCGTGCCCTCCACGCCATACCACAATTTCACCTACCATTTTGTCACTTATTTGTGTTATTTGGCGCACAGGCACGCGCTTTCTTGTCACGTAAATGTGACTACAGCGTTCAAAAGATTAAATTGATACTTTCGGAGGACTAATTACAGCGGTCGATCTATAGCGCTAAACTAATTACCTAAGAATGAATAAAAATCTCCTATTTGTCTATTTTGGTCTTCATTTTGGTCTTCATCATCATTGACTTCCTAATTCCAACCAAGTTGTGGTTCCAACAAGTATTTTTTCCCCATTTTCATCAGTTATGTTGAACTGCTTCATTGGTCGAGTGGTCGTAAGCGTGACTGCTGGACACGAGGTCCTGGGTTCGATTCCTGGGTCGGACAAAAAGTGTTATTGGGTTGTAACATTAGGAATTTCTCAGTAGTCGCCCGATTGATGGCAATAGGCTCGCCCCCTATTACATGGGACTTAAACATAACTGGAGAATTAGGTGGGTGTACTATTACGCACACCTCTGCTTACCCTTCGGGGATTACGGATCAATCTACACTACCCATTACATACCGAGTTTCCTCTGTGCCTTGGAAAGCACGTTAAGCCGTTGATCCCGGCTGTCATTTGTAGATCTTTGACAGTCGTTACAGGTAGTCAGTGGCCCGAAAGTCTGACAACCAGTCTTACCAAGGGGTATCGTACTATCCAGTACTAACTGGGTTGTGGAGGTCAGGTAGGCAGTCGATCCTTGTAAAATACTAGTATTCAGTTGCATCCGGGTAGACTGGATCGATTCCAACATAGTTGGGAGAAGGCTAGGCAGATAATGATGAATGTTTGTGTGAGAATTCCTCATTTTTATCAATGGGAATACCGTCGGACACACGTCTTTGAAGATCGTGACTACCCGTCTCTTTTTCGCAAAGTCCAATATTACATCGAACAGTTAGCACAGGCCACGCCTTCGTATAGTGGTCCCTTTCTCACAATTTATTGCTTTTAAATATCAAATCAGATTCACAGGTCTTTTGTCGCACTTGTGCGATTCCCTAGATTAGTTTTATGAAAGAATTAAAGCTGCGCCTGTAATGGGTGTAAAAGTACCCATAACGAAAGTGAAAGGCACTTGTCTTCTTCTCACCGTTATTGCGATCTTTTTTATGTTGTGGTCGACTTTAAATCTATGGGGATGTAGCTGAATACATGGAAGAAAATGTTACATGAAGGAACTGTCTATCTGAACCCGACATTCCTGTAAGTAACACGGTACTCCTTGATAACACTGATTGTCTTTCATGATAATTATAAAAAATAAGCACGTGCGTGTCGCTTAGGCAACTAAATTGACAGAAATAGCCAAGGTATTGCTGACAGGCTTTTGTTAGATTCGCCTGTCAAAATTCTTAGAAGTTAAATTTGACCCACTTCCCGGTATCCATTTGAGCTGAAATATTGCATACGTGTTTAGTTTGGATGTCAATGCATGGTTAGCTAAGTGTTAACTTTCTAAATCCAATATGTTGAACTCCCAAAGATGGCGGACTAGTTATTTTTATGCATTCCCTTGATATAGGTATCAAATGAAAGGGTTTGTTGAGAAGAATACGAAACGTTACTCTAAAGCGTATTTCTTTTTATTTTAAACTGTAATTTATTTTTAACAATAACTTTGGATACAAGAAGACGACATTAAACACGACAGATTAATACAAGGTGTAAACAGATCTTTCACATAGCCGTCAACAAAGCATTCTGTACATCAAACTAAGTACTTAGTACTTTACGCAAAAAATATTGCTAAGAATCGACTTTTTTTTTGGGGTGAAAAATCACGTTTTAAGGTAGGACTCGATGGAAAGCTCTCACAGCATCGTGCTGATGGTTGGATTGAATAGTACGGGGGTCGTAGAGGTGTGTAAATTAAAAATATTACATTCAAAACATGTATTTAAAAAAAACTAGTGATAAAGTTGGAACTTTGACCCCCAATATCTGCTTAACTAAAAGGTTCCCAGGTATGGTCTAGAACAAAAAAATGACCCCAAAGACGAGGAGAACAAAATATGCCTTTCGTTTATGTTAAGGGTCTATTTACACCCTTTATGTACTTGATTACGATTTTAGAAATATAGATGTGGGATACAAATATTGTATAATGTGAAAGTATGAACACAGCTTGTAATGGTTAAAACGTTAACGGAACGCATCGGATGAAAGAAAGAGAAGTAGGTGTGCGAGTGAGAGGAAAAAGAACGTGGACGAATAGATTTACGACGGACACGGTACGTAATCTATTTCACACATAGATTTTCTGGTGTATTAAAATAAAATGTTTTTAAAGTATTTTAACCGTTTATTTTGACATACAATCCCACATAGATATTTTAGAAAGGGAATTTATTTCATTGATCCTTCCTATCTTCAGATGCGGGCCCATTGAGTTCACCGTAACATGACAGCTTTGAACCCTAAAAGTTGATAACGTTAAGTTTGTAGTTTTGTGGGAATAATAGATAAGACTCGAGATCAAACCAGTAGTCGTAGTAATTTTTTTTTTGCAGTTCTGCGGGGTAATGGCGTCAGCCACTAACGCATTGAATGTTGTTCAATTGTTCAAAATAAAGGCATTGCTCAATAGCAATAGTACTTGTACCAGTCCTCGTATATGTGCTCGCGACAGTGCTAAAAGCAAGTAATCGCGACAGTGCTGTAAGCAAGTAATCGCGACAGTGCTGTAAGCAAGTAATCTCGACAGTGCTGAAAGCAAGTAATGGCGCCAGTGCTCGCGCCAGTGCTGGGGCCAGTGCTCGCGCAAGTGCTCGCATCTGCGCTTGTGCCAGTTCTCGTGCCAGTTCTCGCGCCAGTTCTCGCGCCAGTTCTCGCGCCAGTGCTCGCGCCTGTGCTCGCGCCAGTGCTGGAAGCAAGTGCACGCACAATTATGTTCGCGCCAGTGCTGGAAGCAAGTGCTCGCACAGTTCGCGCCAGTATCTTTATGTAAAAATAAAAACAGATTTGTGTTTAAATCCCTTCTGATCACACATACTTTAGCTACTATCACTAGAGGTATTAATGAATCAGTCAACTGTTATTGCAGTAAATTCAATTAGTCACACTAATTCATTAACAGCCCGAAGGTGGCTCAAGTGATTACGCTTCTGTACTTAAAATATAATAAGCCGTTGATAATAATAATACCTATGTGCATAGATAATAACAAGCTAAGGCACCCGGCACTTTATTCAGTAAGACGGCTTGTAGCCCGTCCAAGTGCCATTTGTAACTCCTTGGTATGAACCTCTGCAGCGATATGTTTGTGGATACCGTTGGATGTTACAACGACATTGCAAATTGTGCAGTAGTGGTTGGCTCCAATTAACTTTCTGATTAAATTGTCCTTGAATTCCTCGGCATGTGGGTAAAATTCTAAAACTCTTCGATGGTTTTCGGAAGTCTTATGTCTCTCCTTGCAAAGTACGTGTCGAACCATTTCTTCCCCACAGAACACACATTTGAAGAGCTCTCCAGCCGTTGGTCCCGGGTGTCATTTGTAGATCTTTGACAGTCGTTAGGCAGTCAGTGGCCCAAAAAGTCTGACAACCAGTCTTACCAAGGGGTATCGTATAACCCAGTACTAACTGGGTTGTGGAGGTCAGATAGGCAGTCGCTCCATGTAAAATACGGGTATTCAGCTGCATCCGGTTAGACTGGAAGCCGACCCCAATATAGTTGGGAAAAGGTTAGGCAGATGATGATAATAATGTACCTAATTAGTTATAGTTATAATAAATGTTTTTCTGTAAAGCGGCGCGCAATGATTGTTGACATAACGGTCCCGCATGATGAGAACCTCGTGAAAGCCGAGAAAGATAAGCAAATCAAGCATCTTGACTTGGCTCACGAGGTTGTCGACATGTGGGATGTGGAATCAGCGATCATTGTGCCAATAGTCGTATCAGCCCATGGTTTAATTGCCAAGAGCCTCGACCAATACCTGAGGAGGCTCTCGTTAGGCAGCTGGATCAAGGGTTTGATTCAGAAAGCGGTACTCCTGGACACGGCTCGTGTTGTTAGGAGGTTCCTCTTTCTGGAGCCCTGACCGCCGGTAGCTTGGACCCTGTTCCCGATACCGGTCGGCTACAAATTTTTATATTTTTAAATGTTTTTTTATATGTATATTTTTTTCTAAGAAATATTTAAAAATATAATAGATTTGTATAGAAATAAGAGAGAGAGAGAGATAGAGAGATACAGATCTTTTTATTTGTTCAAAACATGACATACACACATAGCATGCAAGATGTTACATTGAATTATAATAATGACAGTCACGTTTTGCCTGGACGGCGTACAAATATTAGGATGTCAGACGCTACACAACAGAGGAGCTCGTGGCTAAATAATAACAGCCGCTCGGGTCGATCTTTAGGTTAAGCCGTGCTTGCCTAGGTTGGTCTGTGGATGGGTGACCGCCCATTACATACCGAGTTTCCTCCGTGCCTCGGAAAGCACGTTAAGCCGTTGGTCCCGGCTGTCATTTGTAGATCTTTGACATTCGTTAGGTAGTCAGTGGCCAAAAAAGTCTGACAACCAGTCTTACCAAGAGGTATCATATTACCCAGTACTAACTGGGTTGTGGAGGTCAGATAAGCAGTCGCTCCATGTAAAATACTGGTATTCAGCTGCATCCGGTAAGACTGGAAGCCGACCCCAATATAGTTGGGAAAAGGCTAGGCAGATGATGACGCTACACAACATCAAGTGATTTTAAATTGGTTTACACACAACAAATATAGCTGTTAACAATTCAATGTAGACCATACGTAAACTAAAAGGTACAATGGAAAACAATCAAATAGTGTCATAATACAAATAAATAAATAAAGGAAATAATGTTTTTCTGTAAAAAACTTTTCATTGATGACGTTTTTCTTGATTTGATTTAAGGAGGGAGGCGCCGGTAGCCTGTGAAATCCAAATTTTCTTACGAGTGATTAATTGAAATAACAATGTCAATGTCATTATTTGCCAGAATTTGCTCCTTATTTGCGAGACTATCGAATGGTGTCATTGTATTGTATAACGGGCTGGTCCGCAACTCCACGTCAAAGCGCGTATTTTGCGTGCGGAAAACGAAAATGGTGTCATAATACACCGTGTTTTTTTCCCCGAAATCAATGGGTTCGATTCTTGGCCATAAATACTGATTTTTCAAAAATGTAATGTTGCAGTTTTAGTTTTCATCAAAATCGGGCTAGAGACTCCTTAGAGTATTTTTCGCTTTTCCTCATAGTTTCAGATTTGGCCATCCACGCCTACTTCAACAATTCATTTAAAGTTATCATTTAAAACTAGTATACAGGTATATGGTGATAACACAAATCAGAAATTTACTTATATACTACTACTTTACATGATGTAGGTTCATCATCTAAAGTACAAGAGCTAGTCTAACATTAAATACTTTCTACTTTTTGACATCAAGCCTGTATTCCCCGAAGGGTAAGTCAGAGGTGTGCCTAATAGTACACCCACATTTCGCCAGTTATGTTTTAAGTCCCATGTAATAAGGGGCGAGCCTATTGCAACCGGACACAAATCCAGGCACCGTGGCTGCTACTGAGAAATTATTGATGGAAAAACCCAATAACACTTTGCCCGACCTGGAAACCGAACCCAGGACCTCATGCTGAGCAGTCGCGGTTGAGACCACACGACGAACGATGGGTCGAGTCGAGCATTCTGTATAATCAGCCTATAATGTTCCAAATGCCTATTGCACAGGCCTCCCCTCTGTAAGAGGAAAAAAAAAAAAAAAGTCGGCTGTAGGCACAAAGTGTGGGTTACTAATTATCCGTTAAACCCTATCATTAACACTAAAAAGGAGATATTTGCAATATTTACTATTTATTTTAAGTTTCCGATATTTATATAAGTGTAAACGGACTCTTCACGAAGCCGTCAACCAAGCATTCTGTACATCAAACTAAGTAACTCTACACAAAAATTATTGCTGGAAAATGATTTTTTTTTTTTGGGGAGAATAATAACTTTTTACGGTAGAACTCAATGTCATCATCATCTGCCTAGCCTTTTCCCAACTATGTTAGGGTCAGCCTCCAGTCTAACCAGATGCAGCTAAATACCCGTATTTTACATGGAGCGACTGCCTATCTGACCTCCACAACCCAGTTAGTACTAGATAATACGATACCCCTTGGTAAGGCTGGTTGTCAGACTTTTTGAGCCACTGACTACCTGTAACGACTGTCAAAGATCTACAAATGACAGCCCAACGGCTTTACGGTAGAACTCAATGTAATGCACATTTCAAAACATTTTACTGATGGATGCAATGAATGGTACGGGAGTCGTGAAATTTTTAAAAATAAAATTAAAACATTAAAAAATGTACAAAAAAAATTTGGCTGCTGCGCTGCGTGTCGCGAGATCGATTCCCGCACGGAACAAAATTATTTCCGGGTCTGGCTGTTTGTGTATGTGAGTTTAAATGTTTGTAAACGCACCTACGATGCACGACACATTACTAGTACGGGGCAAAGCTTTTTTTCTTTTTAAAAAGTAAGACCTTAAAAAAATCATTAACAATGATTGGGAAAAATCACTAAACAAATGGATGAGTTAAGATTGATGTTAGACGGGATCCTAGTCTAACACTCACGTAAGAATAATAGATAAATTGTTCATTATGATAATCACAGGAGGAAATTATCACTCAAAAATAAATACACTTAATTACATTATTGGATGATTTATTGTAACAAATATAGATTATCCTGATATTCGTTAGATATATTGAGAACTGGATTATAAGTATTATGATTAGGGTTCCATGATTTAATGTGCAAACACACATAGAATAGAATTTAGAATAAGAATAATTTATTTAAAAAGTATTACAAAAAGTGTACATTTAAGCGCAGTAGTATTATTTCTCATACTAATTATAAGTACTTATAAGTAAACTATAGCTAAAATATATTCTACTGTCGCAAGTATTCAATAGTTCAATTTAGATGTCAGCGTCCTGCCCGATCTAGGTTTATTTAAACCTGTGTTTCAGGCCATCACTTTACCTAGCACAATTCAATAAGGACAATAAAATTATAAAATTAAATTAATCTATTAACAATTATAACTATGCATCAAGTTGGTATAAAAGAAAAACACTAAAACTAGCTTAAGTAAATATGTACAAATAGATACGATAACATAATCAAACCACAACTTCTAGAAGTTTTCCTGTGTCTGTGTAATTAAGTTCCGCTAAATAATCAATAGAATAATAGAATAAGTCTTTATTTGCTTAGAATGTAGGTACATGGAGGAATGTAGGTGTATGGTGGAGGCCTCCCACTAGGTGGACCGATGACCTGGTAAAGGTTGCGGGGATCCGCTGGATGCGAGACGCACGGGACCGGTCAATGTGGCGACACTTGGGGGAGGCCTATGTCCAGCAGTGGACGTCTTTCGGCTGAAATGACGATGATGATGATGTAGGTACATTAAAATAGGTTGTTAAGTTATAAAATAGGATCTCATCATAATCATCATCATCATCTTCCTGCCCTTGTCCCATGTTACTTGGGGTCGGCGCAACACGTTTTTTTCTTCCAATCTCCTCTGTCAACCGTCATGCTATCATTTACTCCTTTCACCTTCATATCATTCCTCACACAATCCATCCATCGTTTCTTTGGTCTTCCTCTCCCTCTCCATCCATCCACCTTTATATTCATCACTCTTTTAGTCACATGCGATTCGTCCCTCCTCATCACATGCCCATACCAAGACAGTCGATTCCCTTTTAGCTTTTCTGTAACTGGCGCAACTTTTAAGCTTCCTCTAATATACTCGTTCCTTACCTTATCCATTCTTGTCACACCACACATCCACCTCAACATTCTCATCTCGGCTACATGCAATCTTTTTTCATCCATCTTCTTCACAGCCCAGCATTCCGATCCATACAGTACGACAGGTCTAATCACGGATTTGTATATTTTCCCCTTTAATTTGAGGGGCATCCGTGGGTCGCAAGTTGTTCCAGTGACCTGTCGCCATTTCATCCATCCTGAGTTGATCCGGTGCGTTACGTCTCGGTCTACTTCGCCATTCCCTTGGACAAATGACCCGAGGTACCGAAAATCGGAACAGATCGGTATGGGCGTTCCGGCAAATGTTATGGGCACAGGACTGGAGAACCGCCGAAATCACAGAACAAGTATTCTGTTTTAGTCCTACTGACTTTCAGGCCAACATTCTCCAGTCTTTGCCACCACACCTCCAATCTGTTCTGGACCTCTAGGCCACTCTCGGCAACCAACACAATGTCATCGGCAAACAGCATACACCAAGGAGCCTCTTCCTGGATGTCCGACGTAAGTGCGTCCATTATCACCAGGAAGAGGTAAGGGCTTAGAGCCGACCCTTGGTGCAAGCCGACCGCCACATTAAAGTTGCCGGTATTGCCCGCTGTAGACCGAACTTGGGTACTACATCGACTGTACATCGCTCGGATCAACTGCACATACTTCCCAGGCATACCTTTCTCTTTCAGGGCCCACCACAAAACTTCACGAGGTACCCGGTCGTATGCCTTTTCGAGGTCGATGAACACCATGTGCAAGTTTTTGTGCGCACTTCTGTATTTCTCTCACAGCTGGCGGATGGCAAAAATGGCATCCATCGATCCCCGACCAGGCATAAAACCGAATTGATTTCGTGAAATTTCACTCTCTTCTCTCAGTCGTCTTTCAATAACTTTCTCCCAAACTTTCGTACTATGCGCCATCAGCTTTATTCCTCTATAGTTATTGCACTCCAGCACATCACCTTTATTTTTAAAGATGGGCACCAGCGAACTGTTGCACCACTCATCAGGTATGGCTTCTTCCAGCAACAACTTATTGAAAAATAAAGCTAACCACGTCCATCCATCCACCCGTAATAACTTCCAAACTTCAACCGGTATACCGTCAGGTCCTAGAGCTTTACCATTCTTCATTCCATTTACTGCTATTCTCACTTCATCCATACTAACCTTTCTCACTAACCCCTCATTCACTGGTTTATTGTCTCATCTCATCATAATCATCATCATAAATATGCTTTACCGAGAGGGTAAACTAAATGCATTTGTGACTGGCATTATTTTGATACAGATCAAAAGACGTAAGCGTCTACGTTTGCTAACGTATGTTTATAAACCGACTTCTAAAAAGGAGAAGGTTATGACGTATTCTACCAACAATTTTTTTTTCATGTATGTACACCGATTACTTCGTGATTACTGGTCTGATTTTCGTGATTCTTTTTTCCCATTTAATGTCCCATATAAATGTTATTGACTCAATTTGGGTTGTATAAGAGTTATCTTTTACACCGTGACTTTTTAGTCGTCTTACAAAGGACGTCCACTCAATGTACCCGACATAAAATAGCTCTAGGCGCGATTTTTTTTTTATCTTCCATAATAGGTACAAAGAAAAATAATAATAAAAAATTAGAATAAAATTATGAAACATCCTGTTAATGATGTTTACGTGTCAAACGGGAGAACATACCTATACCCTACCCAGCACTCGAGTCCAGTAGATCATCGCTCGCAACAGGGTGTTTGAACTACGTCATGCGTCATAATACTGAATAATATTTTTATTTTTAAACTATTAAAATCTTATAAATACCTATTTTTTTTTATGAATGTTTAGTTTTTGTTGGATACATGAAGTGGGCTGATAATAACTTCTC
Source organism: Noctua janthina (assembly GCA_963576755.1). NCBI lineage: Eukaryota > Metazoa > Arthropoda > Insecta > Lepidoptera > Noctuidae > Noctua > Noctua janthina. The sequence continues at coordinate 1,575,937 of OY755077.1, forward strand.
GTTACAACGTAAAATTTATATATGACAGTACTTGAGTAGGATATCTCAATTAAAAAACCTAAAAATACAAAAAAAAAACATTTTTGAAAAATAAAATAGCCAACTTCCAAAAAAAAAACACAAAAAGTGTAAAAAATAATAATCAAATGAAACAAAATAGTCGCCGACTTCCGAAATTAAAGTTATTTTCACTTTTTTTGTATTTTTTTAATGGAACTCGGTTATTTTTCTTTTTGCATTTTTTTTGTAGGAGTTTATAAGAATTATTTCACTAGGTATAGATTAAAAAAGATTATTCTATCTAACTATCTAAAAATTAGCTGCAATGACATTCACAAAGTATTTATCTTAAGCCTGATATGCTGAAGACATAAATGGCACTGTATTATCATTCCTAAGTCGAAAACTGGAAGATGGTGTCCCTGACGGTTGCTGGTTTAGTTTTATGCGCCGCTTTGGCTGCGGGTAAGTCTTTTTAAAATTATTTAAAAATAAAAAAGGAGGTTTTCATATACTATGAAACTATAAACATTAAATGCACAGCTTTTTATTATTTGCGGTTATTTCTTTAATTTCAAACTTTAATGGATGTAAAAGTACCATTAACGAAGCCGAAACGCACTTGTTCTTCCCGTCATTGCGATTAATTTTTTGTTCTAGACCATACCTGCCCCCGTAGCGTGACCGTAGATAAGGATTTCTGTGACTGAAGAATCGACAAAATGACAGATTTCTTTGCACTATCTGTAAGTTTGTCGATTCTTCCTAAATCCTTGTCTACGGTGGTCATGCTACTGGGAAACTTCTACTTACGGACATATTGGGAGCCAAAGTTCCAACTTTTTTTTAATACTAGTTTTTGAGGTTATAAATTTATTTTAAATACCTCCATGGCCCCCGTACTATTCAATACATCTATCAGAGAGAAGCGTGGTTTCCAAGTGGCGTAGTAGATGCCGCGAAAAGATATTTTGACAGTTTTGTATTTTTATTTCGCAAGCACGATTGCTGAGCATGAGGTCCTAGGTTTGATTTCCGGGTCGGGAAAAGTATCATTGGGTTTTTCCATCAGGAATTTCTCAGTAGCAGCACCGGAGTCTGGTTTTGTTCCCGATTGATGGCAATAGGCTCGCCCCTTATTACATGAGACTTAAATATAACTGGCAAAATGTGGGTGTACAGTCACGAGCACCAATTTCTATACACTTTCCTGAATTAAAAAGCAGTTTTTGCGAGAAATAACGATTGTAACTTGGAGATAGGATCTTTTTCATAAAAATATGAGTTCCAAAATACAATGTTCGTAACAACATGATTTTAATCAGAACAGTAGGAGAAAAACACTTTTAAAAGTTGTTAAGTGTTTACATATTGGTGCTCGTGACTGTACCATTAGGTACACCTCTACCTAACACTTCAGAGATTACAGGCGTGATGTTATGTTATGTTATGTATTTTTTCCTCAGCCTACCCTGCAAATGACCCTGTCCTCGGCACGTGGTCTGAGGGTCTCCGCTACGACTACCTGGAGGATGACGCTGGCAACGCGCACCTGGTCGACAACTGGCTGAAACTGAGCGACTACGACAAGCTCGCCAGATACAACCCCGATCAGTCCAACAGATACCACCTTTTCACCAGGTTTGTAACCAAAAGAAGTTTCTATCCACGTTTGTTTTTTTTTTAATTTCCAACATTGGTGTAAGCTCTTCATCATCATCATCTGCCTAGCCTTTTCCCAACTATGTTGGGGTCGGCTTCCAGTCTAACCGGATGCAGCTGAATACCAGTATTTTACATGGAGCGACTGCCTATCTGACCTCCACAACCCAGTTAGTACTGGGTAACACGATACCCCTTGGTAAGACTGGTGGATTGGTGTAAGGGCTTCAATAAATATAAATGTTGATGAATCGAGAGGAAGAGGAAGACCAAAGTAAAGATGGTTGGATTGTGTGAGGAATGATATGACGGAACAAGGAGCAAATGATAACGTGACGAATGAAAGGGGGGATCCTTCTTCTTACTTCTTCCATACTTCTCTTTTATTCGTTTTCTCATCAAACGCCTATTTTCTAACCATTATCATCCTTCACACAGTCCATTCATCGTTTCTTTGGTTTTCCATTTAACTTGTCGATTCCTCACGTGACCAGAGGGAAATTTTTTGGCTGAAGAATTTGCAGTGCCATTTTTAATGGCAATTCAAATTCAATCAGCCTTTTTGTTGAATTTTCTCGTTGAAAGCGATTTCGAGGCTTTTTTTTATGCCTATATGTTATGTTCAACAATATCAAAATTGTGAGGTTGTTGCAATCAATCCAAAAAAACTGTTTTTCGTCTGCATACGCGTAAACTAGCAGACCCCAACATGAAAAATCTAGGCAGATGATTATACTAATATAAGCGAAACAGATTTTCGATTTACATCAGTTCATAGCCTTTCTCTTTTTGTTTTTTTTTTTTTGAGTGGTTAAATCTTCATGGATACCCTCCGTCTGGGGCGAGTGAAATGTGACTCAGGTTGGCTGGACAAATCTTCAAAATAACTTGCATTTAACTAGGTCAATAGGTCACTTTATGTGACGGCTAAACACCCTTATTTCAGAATTTGTGACGCTACAGAATCTTAGATAATCGATCGAAAACGTGTCCAGCCATCTTGAAAAACCACTTTTCGCTGGTCTCTCAATCTCGGTAACGGAAGTGATTTTGACGACTTTTTGCATACCGTATCAACTGGCGTCACATAAATTTGTGACGGGCACCGAGCTAAAAGTTTTGTGATAAGTAAGGATTATGTCAGACTCTAACCGATTGAAAACCCACTGTTTCTACTATTACCATGTGTCGGTGACCCGGGAGATACAAGTACATTTGCGAGCACCCCTGATTGATAGCCTGAGTTCATAGCCTTCTTATTATTTTATTTAAAGCTAATGATGCCTATTCTCAAGATGAGGAGCTCGTGGCTAAGTAATAACAGCCGCCCGGATCGATCTTTAGGTTAAGCCGCGCTTGCCTAGGTTGGTCTGTGGATGCGTGGCCACTCATTACATACCGAGTTTCCTCCGTGCCTCGGAAAAAATGTGTCATTTGTAGATCTTTAACAGTCGTTATATGTAGTCAGTGGCCCAAAAAGTCTGACAACCAGTCTTACCAAGGGGTATCGTATTACCCAGTACTAACTGGGTTGTGGAGGTCAGATAGGCAGTCGCTCCATGTAAAATACTGGTATTCAGCTGCATCCGGTTAAACTGGAAGCCGACCCCAAAATAGTTGGGAAAAGGCTAGGCAGATGATGACGCCTATTCTCAAGATGAAATTCTATATAAATAATTGTACTAAACTTATTCATAACTTCCAGGTCCAACCCCTCAATCAGCCAGCCCCTGGTTCTCAACAACGCTGGCACAGTCACCAACTCTAACTTCAACCGCAACCGTCGTACCGTCCTCTTGATGCACGGCTTCGCTGGTTCCGTCACATCTTCATTCAACACTGTTCTGCTTCCAGGTGAGAACTTGGATAGATTATAATCTACCGAAAAATAATGCGTTAAATTGTAAGCAGTATGTTAAGGCTCACAACCTTTCGACAGTTTACAATCTCGCGAGATAGATTACAGTACAGTAAGTCTTACATATATTGATATTTTGTTTCAGCGTTCTTGGCTGCTGGTGACGTGAATGTGATTATCTTGGACTGGAGTGCTGGTTCCAGCTGGGGACCCCGCGCTACTCAAGCTGGTACGTTATCCTCGTATATCATATGCGAAAATAATGCAATGATTATTTATGAAGTAGGAGTATTTCAAGACTGCACAATAATATTTTTTTAATGAAAACTTTTGGTCCCAGTTCGAAATTAATTTGAAGCGAGAAGAACGGTGAAGGAAAACATCGTGAGGAAACCGGCATGTCCTAGAACCAAAAATTACGTGTCCCAGTGCGGGTTGGTAGATATTTGACATCTACCAACCCGCACTGGGCCCGCGTGGTGGATTATAGCCCATTCCCTCTCATAGAGAGGAGGCCTGCGTCCCAGCAGTGGGAACATTAATAGGCTTATTATGCTATGCTATGAGAACCAACTTCGTATTATGACTGACAAATCCCTTATTGAAATAAAAAATCGTTCTTCAACGAGCATATGCTTAGAATTTGATTGAGTGATGGGTCTTCACTCCCTTTCATAGGAAGGAGGTAAGAATCCCAGCGGTGTGATTATCACAAGCTGATGCCGACCTGGGAATGGAACCCATCATTAATACATGATTGATGATGATGGGTTCGATTCCCAGAGCGGGCAAAGTGTTATTGGGTTCTTCCACCAGTTCTAAGTAGCATCTACGGAGTCTGGATCAGTGTCGGGTTGATGGCAATAGGCGCGCCCCCTATTACATGGGACTTAAACATAACTGGCGAAGTGTGGGTGTACTATTAGCTACACCTCGGCCTAAACCTTTGGGGATTACAGGCGTTATGTTATGTTTAATGTTGGTTTTTTTCACACCCTTGTATAATTTCCAGGTCAGGCCGCAGGTCGTTTCCTCACCTGGCTGAACAACTTGACTGGAGCTAACGCCAACAACTACCACATCTGTGGGTTCAGTGTGGGCGGTCACGGAGCTGGTCATATTGCCAGAACCATGAATGGAAATGCCGCATACGTTACTGGTAAGTTAAGTATATACTAATATTATTATAAAGAGGAAAGATTTTTTTTTTTATATTTGTACCGAATAAGCTCCGAAACTACTGGTCCGATTTTAACCATTTTTTCACCAATAGAAAGCTTAATTATCAGGAAATAACAAATATAGCGTATGTTATTTCCTGATAATTAAGCAATTATAATTATATAATGCAAATTATCCGAGCTATCACAATTTGTGCGGACGAAGTCGCGGGCTAAGTGCTAGTTATGCTACTAGCTGTTGCCTGCGATCTTCGTGGCCACCACCTCTACTTAGGTTGATGATTAGCTCTTTGAGGAGTATAAGAGTGATTTTTATTTATTTATTTATTTATTTATTTATTTATTGGAAACTCAACAGCTTATTATTACTATGACATTTTATGTGAAATTTCACCCCACCATCAATGAACAGCACAGTGCAGTTGCGACAAAGTAACTAGCATCTTAAAGACTACATACACTGAACATTGACAGCGAGATGATAACAATTATCTCTTAAGCCAATAACAGAGTTTCACGGCATTGACAAAGCTAGGTTAACTAGAAAGTGGCTAAAAGAAAAGAAAGAACAAAATACAGTGCAAAGTAGTGTGGGATTGTTGTCACATTGTTTACAAATCTTAGACAAAAAAATTAAGTATTTAAGTGATAAAATGACCGACCAAACATTGGGAAAAAGTACAGTATCGTAAAGTCCGATATTGAGAACGTGCTTTGTTGAATATGATATAAATAAGAAAAGAATACCCATACAAAAAAGAGTAGGTAAATATTAGAAAGGGATATAATTATATTTACATTCCCTTATTTTCAGTTTAATTTTTTTTTTTATATTTAATTATAATTTAATTTAATTAAATTTAAATAAGTTTAATTTTAAATTTAATTTTAATTTTAATTTAATTTTAACTATGAAATGAGAGAAATGAGTGATGGCACAATTCATTCATCAAACAATACTTTCTTGACTTGCCTCCGAAATGATGGCTTGGATAAATGAAATATATCAATATTTTCAAAACTCTCAGAGTAGATGCGAGGTAGTCGGGTCATTTCAGCATTTCGCCCGTATTTTGTGCGATGGCCAGGGATACTGAGTAATTTTGTATGTCTGGTACGTGTTTTCGGGGTACAGAAATATATAGATGAAAGAAGCTCACTACTGTCCAAACGACCTCGTAGGATATCAAAGAGCAAAAGCATATCCAACATCCTGCGCCTATCCACAAGGGGAAGCATATTATAGTGTTTACAGTCTCGGTCATAAGACTCATGACGTCTTCGGGATTTAAAGTTTAGGAATTTTACGAACTTTTTCTGTAGATTTTCGATTCTTTTAGTATATACCTCGTATTGGGGTGACCAGATTTGGCTACAGTACTCCAAGATGCTACGGACATATGCAAAGTATATAATTTTTAAACTATGACAGTTACTAAAAGGCTTACAGGTGCGCATTACAAAACCAAGGTTACGAGAGGCTCTACTGGTGATGGTGTCAATATGTTGGTCAAAGAGCAATTTAGAGTCCAACATTATACCAAGATCACGGACTACGTCAACTCTTTCGATCGCAATATTGCTAAAACCATAAAGATACTTAGTTGGGTATTTGGAACGGCTGAAGCTGATACATTGACATTTCGAGACATTGACAGTGATATTATTTTGTTGATAATAACTGAACAATGCATCAAGATCACGCTGTATCAGTTCACAATCAAGTCCTGATTTTACACACATGTAAATTTTCATGTCATCGGCGTACATGAGATGTTTCGCGGACCTGAAACAAGACTGAATGTCATACAGGTATGCGCAGTAAAAAAGAGGACCCAACAAAGATCCCTGGGGAACACCGGAGGGGATGTTTACAAAGTCAGATTTGTAACCTCCCATAACCACAGCTTGCGAACGGTTCGATAAGTATGACTTGACCCATCTCAGCAAATCTCCCTGGATCCCAAGTTTTTGCAGCTTTGCTAGCAAGATCACGTGATCCACACGGTCGAATGCTTTTTCGAAATCCGTGTAGATCACGTCAACCTGGCCACCGTCTTCCATGTTATTCAAGACATAGTCACAAAACGTGGTTAAGTTAGATGCTGAGGACCGTCTCCTAACGAAACCGTGTTGGCTCTGGCCTATTCCATTAGAGATGTTTGGATATATACATCTATAGATGATCTTCTCTAAAACTTTGCTAAGAGTATTAAGAATCGATATTGGACGATAGTTTTTTATATCCATCTTGGGCCCTTTCTTATAAACGGCATTATATGAGCTGTTTTCCACAGGGAGGGACAGACGCATTCAGTTAAGGACCTTCGAAATAATAAAGAGTTATAGGATGTGCTAAACTATCAGCGCATTTATGTAAGAAAATAGGAGGTAATCCATCGTTACCGGGACCTTTTGTTGTGTCTAACGCGCGTAAGGCTTTAAGTACGGTGTCTTTGGTGATACATAGGTTAGACAGGACATCATCTGAGCCGTTAACTTCATTAGGAGCAGCTGCCGCAGAGGGCGTGGACGGGCTGATGAAAACACTGTGAAAGTACTTATTAAACGCGGTACAAATGTCGTGGCCGGACTCATATGTCTCCTCATTTAAGGTCATTGATTTAGGGTATTGACTACCGCCTCGTTTACTTTTAACATAGGTCCAGAAAGTCTTCGGAGAGTGACTAATGGCTTTCTCTGTTTGAGATATATAGCTTTGAAAAGAGGATGCTACTACCTCGTGTTGCCTAGGACGTAACAATGCAAACTCATAATAGTCTCTAGGGTTACCATATTTTTTCCATTTCTTGTGTACTTTAATTTTCTCACGAATGATTTTTATTAGTGCACGACTGTACCAAACCGGGTATTTAGGATTTTTTGGTTTTTTAACTAAAGGAATGAAACGCTCCACGCCGAGTTTAATTTCTGTATAAAACACGTCAACAGCAGCATCCACCGATTCAACTGTTAGTTTATCGTCCCAATCTATCTTCTTAAAGTAATTATTCAGTTCCTCATAGTCTCCCCTATAATAATTACGACGTGGTATGTGCATTTCCTCTAGAGGTGTCAAGAATAGTTCAGTAGCCGTTATGACAAGAGCAGGATGATGAGAGTCCTCTTGGAGCAAGGGATCATCACTTTTACTAACATGGAGCGGTATAGTGGAGAAACATAAATCTAAGATTCTGTTATTAGTATTTGTGATAAGATTATGTTGAGATAAACCGAGAACGCTAATTTCATCTGCAAAGGAAGCAGCAGCAGTTCTTATTTGTAACGAACAGTTATTCAATATAGAATAGCCTTCATCATTCCATGTTAAACAGGGTAAATTAAAATCACCTATAAGAATAAAATTATCATTACTATTCGCCGCCATTGTGTCCGTTATAGCCTTCCCAATATTATTCAAACGCTCTGGGATACTAGATACATCGGGGGGCATATAGACAAGAATAATATGCAAGTCTTCACGAGTACCAGCGCTACGAGAAGAGAGTGAAACATGCAATATCTCAACACCAGCACACTGAAGGTCGTAACGTCGTCTAGTGTCAAATTTGCGATTAACGCACAGCATAACACCACCACCAGTCTTTTTACCTGTTGAAATGAGGTCACGGTCTTGACGGAAAATCTGATATCTGTTATCACATAATTCAGTGTCAAAAATATCATCCTGTAACCATGTTTCCGTAAAGATTAAGATGTCATACCTAGACCCTAAAATATTGTTATACAAATCTAATACCTTAGATCTCATGCCTCGAGCATTTTGGTAATAAAAACATAACTGAGTGTTAGCCATAACTAATTATAGGAAAGAATACTTAAAATAAAATAACGCATGTGGGTAGCTAACGGTGGGAAGTATCAGTGAGGGCAGTATGTAGCTTAAAAGTAAAGCGAACAAGGCCCGAGCGGAACAAATAACAACAACCAACATCATAGAACCATGTAATAGTACGACATTTGAGCAGTAGTAAAAAATCATTTTAGATAGGTTCAAAAAGTAACAACTTAGCCAATCGCACGCGTACTGTGGGTAGGTAGTGAAAACTAAGTCAAAATATGATAAGCATAAACTTGTGACCATTGTGCCATAACTCATCAATGTAAGCATGTTACATGTACAACTAGAAGAATGACAAAATAATTGAAATCGGATAGAATTAATGTTAATATTCACAAACAACTTCACGGTGCTAATATGCACGTAAACATCAACCAAGCACGAATGTACTGTTGACCAAAAATATACATAACGTAGGTAGAATATGAATATAAGTATGATAACACATCAACGTTACGCTATGTCATCTATAATCATTAAAACATGTTTAAAAAAAGTACGGAAGATTATTGGGCTTAATTGAGTCCACGTAACATATCAAGGTTGCGGATAAATATTGAATCCGTAGTTTCAGACTTTCTCACAAAGATGCGTCCTCCACGCACCCACACAAATTTGTAATTTAGCTCCTTTGCCCGTTTACGAGCTGCAGCATGCAAGTGTTTATTTTCCGGCGATAGGTTCTCAACGACATACACAGGAATTTTACGACTTGTTCCGAATCCCAGGTCATGAGTGTTTAATTTGTCTTGAACATTCTTTTTATTATATGTCAGGACAGCAGATAGAAATGAATCACGGGTACGGGGCGAATTAAATTTGGTAAGTATGGACCGTGGACGGGTACTATCCGGATTCAGTTTCGCAATTCTTGCACAATAAAGTATTTCATTGTCGTTAATCGATACGCTCACTGTTCGACCAATTTGCTTAACGATGTTTATTACGTTTTCCGATTTATGTTCCGGGACGCACTGTATTTCAATGTTAGAGGCCCGCGACAGTTGATCAATTTGTATGAATTTTCCCTTAATCTCGGACATTTCCTGGTGTAATATCTCATTCTCCTTCCTTAATTGGTTAATTTCATTCCGATATACAACGTTATCACGCTTTAATTGGTCAAACTCTTCACTCAAGATATTCATAGAATCCTTAAAAGCTGATATGTGATCATTGATTTCCCTTAAGTTAGCAGAAATTGAAACTTTAAACTCGCTTATAGTGTCCTGCAGCGCATTACGCATTTCTTCACGTATGATATCTCTTAGCTCTAAGCGCAGGGATTCTGTTGATTGACTCGATGATTGCAGGGTATCAGGCCTAATTTGGGTAATCTTACGACGCGTGACATTGAAGGTCAAGTCAGCCATGGATGTAGGCGTTGATGGACGCACGGGTAAATTGGAATTATCGCTCTTAGGCTGTTTACTCAGACAATGTGGGCATACCCAGTTAATCGCAGGTTCTTGGTCCTGAGTGTTTGCATGCGAGAAGTTAATACAAAGCATATGGTAGCTTTTATTACAACGTACACATTTCATAAAGTTGTTGTCTGTAATATCCGTGTTACAAGCCACACAGGATAACATGTCGACGACTATTCGGTACAGGTGCACTCCAGCGCAATACAAACGCACGCGCAGCTACGTAGACAGAGAGAGCAATTATGGCAACTATCTCTTATCGCAGCGGTGAGGTGCGCGGGCACCCCGCTTGCAGCAGTCAAACACCAACTCACAATTATTCACTGATTTATGGGATTATTTGGCACAAGGTACACACAAAAGTTATTATTGTTTACAAGCAATTAGGCACTATTTTCGCTCAAACTTTTAAAAATACTTTAAAACGACCAAGATGCGACACGTCCACTTCTAACGACAGTCAGCGGATGAAGTTTTATCTTGAGTCTTATGTGTCCTCCAGGTTTGGACCCCGCAGACCGTTGGGACAACAACCTCCTCTTCAGACCTAACGATGGGGTCTACACCGAAGTTATCCACACCAATGGAGGCGACAGTGGGTGGTTGAACCCTCTGGCTGATGTCGACTTCTACCCCAACGGTGGTAGGACCATGCCTGGATGCTCCACTTCTCTGTGCAATCACAACAGGTTAGTAGAACGACACCTTAAAAAACGTTGAACAGCTGTTAGGGCCTGTCGTCTGTGGAATCGAGTCATGATCTATCAAAGTCACGTTGACTAAGTCACTGACATCTGTGTCCATGATCGATACCGTAGTTGTAGATTTTTGAAGTCATAGTGATCTCCTAATTGAATGGCTGCCATTCTAAAAATATTTCGTGCTTCTCCACTAAAGGCCTATACAATGACATATCGTTCGTTCGACATATCTTTTGACGAATCACACACCATTATGATCCCCGGAGATTGCGAAATTTTAGCGTTGCTGTCGGGTTCAAGTCTTTTGAATGTAATTGCGTTATTGTTTAACATTAGTGAGAATGTTACAACACGAATGTGGAAAAAAATCCTTGTAAACACGACGACCCATCAAGATATATTCATCTGCATTTTTAATATTTTTATACGCAAACCCTAAGTGTTGGTTTAAGTTAGTTCGATACTTTCTTAAATAGATGGCGCTAACGTCACCGTAAGACGTTATTAATGGAACGAAAATTTCGAGAGCTGTGAGCGGGGTGCGATGGTCTAATTGGTTAAGACATCCGGTGTACTGAATCGGAAGGTCGCAGGTTCAAAACCTGCTCGCACTAGAATTTTTCTTTCCATGTCAAAACAGCTATTCATCTGCATTCCGTTACAAGCAACTGAATATCAGTATTTCACATGGAGAGACTGCTCATTTAAACTCCACAACCTACTTACTGGTCAACAGGAAATGTGAATACCTTCAAAATATCCGAAATGGTCTACTACAAAATTTTCTTCGGTTATCTGCAATTAGTAACATATTTAGCAGTAAGATAAAAAACGGTGATGAATATGATGGAATAAGGTGCAGCTCGTGGCTAAGTAATAACAGCCGCTCGGATCGATATTTAGGTTAAGCCGCGCTTGCCTAGGTTGGTCTGTGGATGGGTGACCACCCATTACATACCGAGTTTCCTCCGTGCCTCGGAAAGCACGTTAAGCCGTTGGTCCCGGGTGTCATTTGTAGATCTTTGACAGTCGTTATAGGTAGTCAGTGGCCCAAAAAGTCTGACAACCAGTTTTACCAAGGGGTATCGTATTACCCAGTACTAACTGGCTTGTGGAGGTCAGATAGGCAGTCGCTCCATGTAAAATACTGGTATTCAGCTGCATCCGGTTAGACTGGAAGCCGACCCCAACATAGTTAGGAAAAGGCTAGGCAGATGATGATGATGAAGGTGTATTTCCAATATCCTGTATATCCTGACCTCGCTTAGTATGGGATTTCCGTACAATGAGAGATCAGCTTAATTTCGTTTTGCATGGCTTAATTAGTCGCTGTGTGTACTTACTGCTATAACGGCATGGTTTGTCACAATGACAAACCATTTGAAATAGCACACTTGACGCCCATATAGGCTACCTGTTAAAAAACCACCAAACAAAGACATATTTATTTCTTCCTCCAGGGCCTACAACTACATGGCAGAATCTCTGAGGACCGGTGGATTCACCGGCAGACGCTGTGAGAACCTCAACAACGCTCTGAACGGCAACTGCAATGCTGGTGGTACCCTGAGGATGGGAGGGTTCCAGGCTAAGAATGGGTCAGTGGCATCTTTGTATTTAAGATATTTTTACCAAGACCGTAGTAAAATAGAAGTGCTACTTGTACAAAGATCCTTTGGCTATCGAATAACGTTTTAAATGGGAGCGCATTTGATTAACATCTATAAAAAAAAGTAAAAAGAAAACACGCCTACGGTAGCAAAAAAACTACTTCTTTATCGTGTGGTTAGTACCTAATCTGGTGTCAGAGTCTTTATGCCGCCCATGGGTCTCTGACTAGGCTTTACATGCCGTCAAGAAATATCTCTCAGGCATGCTGGTTTGTAAAAAAAACTGAAAAGCAAAAAACAAGCACATTTTAAATTTAATAAAATTTGGAAGCAGCCGAGATCCATGTGAATATAAAATTAAAAATGGGATACACATAACCCTCCTTTTGGGATTCGCCGCAGTCAGCTAAAAAAATATTATTGAAAACAAGATGGCGGCGTAAAGCTGCAATAATCATTATAATATGTATATTCTTCACACAATAGACCTAGAAGTCAAAAAACGAACCCCAAAAACCTCTGCTATTCACATTATAATTTTCCTTTTTTTTTCAATTCCAGAAACTCTGGAATTTACCACTTGGTAACTAACAACAGACAGCCTTTCTCCAGAGGATAAACGAGAAAAAAATATCACTTCCCTAGTCATCTTTCTGAAATAAATAATTTGTTTTTGGAACTGTTTTGTTATTACATTAACCTCCTTTGGTATTTTGTTAGTTATCGTTTATGTAGAAAAAGGAAAATAGAATAAATTTAAAATAACAGAGGTTTTTAAGGTTACTAACATTACTCGTGAAATAGTCCGTGACAAGACAATTTAAAAGCATTAATGAGGTTTACTAAACCGTTTTTCAAAATTACGCTTTAAATCATTTCAATGATAGACCAAAAAAAATATGTTTGCCACATTGGATGGCATTGCTAATTCTATAACCAAAAAATGCCCTTGCCACATTGACTGGCAATGCCAAAGTCTTTGACCAAAAATATTGTTAAAAACCTCTTTTATATTAATTTTGTATTTCCCTTTTTCTATTTCAGAAACTCTGGAATTTACCACTTGGTAACAAACCCCATCTGGCCTTTTTCCCGAGGATAAGCTATAAATTGTAAAGGATAGTATACTGGTCACCATATTTATAAAATAAATTATTTTGTTCAACAAATGATGTTGTATTATTGCCCTTTAAAAATACATAAAGTTACGCCATTTTCCTATCATATGGGTATAGGCAGAAACTAGGAACTTTCCTAGTCAACTTTCTGAAATAAATAATTTGTTTTTGGAACTGTTGTATTATTACATTAAACTTCTTTGGTATTACATTAGTTCGTTTACATAGAGAAAGGAATATAAAATTAAAATAACAGAGGTTTTTAAGGTTACTAACATAACTCGTGAAATAGTCCGTGACAAGACAATTGAAAAGCATAATGAGGTTTACTAAACCTTTTTTCAAAATTACGCTTCAAATCATTTCAATGATAGACCAAAAAAATATGATTGCCACATTGAATGGCATTGCTAATTCTATTACCAAAAAATGCCCTTGCCACATTGACTGGCAATACAAATACTTTGCCTAAAAAAATTGTTGAAAACCTCTTTTATATTAATTTTGTATTTCCCTTTTTCTATTTCAGAAACTCTGGAATTTACCACTTAGTAACAAACCCCATCTGGCCTTTCTCCCGAGGATAAATTATATGTTGACTCCCAAGGATAAATTATAAGGACACTTTACTGATCACCATATTTATAAAATAAATTATTTTGTTTTCAAATGATGTTGTATTATTCCGTTGTATCCTTTAAACGTACATAAACTTACGCCATTTTAATAGCAGGTAGTTTCTAGTTTCTGCCTAACTGGTATAGCTAACTAGAAACTGCCTGCTGCAAGAATAAATTAATATTAATATACACAAAAACTCTTTAGGTTAAGCCGTGGTTGCCTAGGTTGGTCCGTGGATGGGTGACCACTCATTACATACCGAGTTTTCTCCGTGTTTCGGAAACCACGCTAAGCCGTTGGTCCCAGCTGTCATTTGTAGATCTTTGACAGTCGTTACAATAGTTAGTGGCCCGAAAATCTGACAACGAGTCTTACCAAGGGGTATCGTATTACCCAGTACTAACCGGGTTGTGGAGGCTGTCGCTCCATGTAAAATACTGGTATTCAGCTGCATACGGTTAGACTGGTGGGGTTGGCTACTCCAACATGGTTGGGAAAAGGCTAAGCAGATGATGATGATAACACACAAAAACAAATATATTTTTACGGTGTACTGAATCGGAAGGTCGCAGGTTCAAACCCTGCTCGCACTCGAATTTTTCTTTCCATGTCAAAACAGCTGTAGTTCCCTACGCAGGGTTTGCGTATAAAAATATTAAAAATATATTTTTACCTATTACAAGACATAAAACCAAAGAAAAAATAACTTATCCAAAAAAACCTACAGTTAGATTGAGCATCGTAAAGAAAGTTTTGAGAATAAGTGTAGATGGCTTTAAGTAGCCGAGTAGGTAATTACCGAACAAACGATGTATCAAAGATGATATGGCTAGAAAGGAAAGAATATGGCTGTCTTATAAATTACTAGCTGACCCGGCAAACGTTGTTTTGCCATATAAAAAAAAAAAAAAATTAGATGTTGGCCGATTCTCAGACCTACTCAATATGCTCACAAAATTTCATGAGAATCGGTCAAGCCGTTTCGGAGGAGTACGGGAACGAACATTGTGACACGAGAATTTTATACATAAGATGTGTCAAAAAAAAAATGTAGGTACCTAGTATTATATTGTATAAAGGGCTAGTGTCCGCAACTCCACGTCAAAACGCGTATTTTGCGTGCGGTAGGGAGCTATAGTTGCTGCCAGTTAAGATGGCAATAGCGGTCATTGAACCACATACATTTATTGAATGTGGGTTATGTCGAAACTTGTCTCGTATCACTACTCATCCGGGTGAAATATAGGCACCTCCTAAGTAAGTAGAAAGATTTAATTTAAAGTCGAATAAATTGACATGGGATTAAAGTAACTTATAGAATAATATTAAAACTAAATATTAAAACAACATGACGCCTAGGCATCTAAATACTCCTCCGCATCGCTGTCATCCGGAAAGGTGCTTATAAGACTGGCAGCATTGCCACGTTGAATGGCAATACTAATTCTTTGGCCAAAGAAGAACCAGCCCTCTGGTCACGCCCTACTAATTATTTTCGACTATGTTTTTCAACTATGTTAGTGTCGGCTTCCAGTCTACCCGGATGCAGCTGAATACCAGTATTTTACATGGAGCGACTGCCTATGTGACCTCCACAACCCAATTAGTACTAGGTAATACGATACCCCTTGGTAAGACTGGTTGTCAGACTTTTTGGGCCACTGACTACCCGTGACTACTGTTAAAGATCTACAAATGACAGCCGGGACCAACGGCTTAACGTGCTTTCCGAGGCACGGAGGAAACTCTGTATGTAATGGGTGGTCACCCATCCACAGACCAACCTAGGCAAGCACGGCTTAACCTAAACATCGATCCGAGCGGCGGTTATTATAAAGCCACGAGCTCCTCTACACTACTGGTGAGAAATAAATTAAAACTTTCATAGTGAAACTTTCATTGTTTTTTTTTTATATTCCTTGTTACATTTACAATAAAAGTAAAAGAATCCTGAAACTTTAGGTTACCTACCTGTATAGTAGTACAAAAACGAACAGTAAACAGATTTTTATCAAAACCAGTTTCAAAAATGATTAAATAATCAAAGGCGTGCCAAGATTAATCGATTCACAATCACGTGAGCAGATCTACTAATTAAAGATAAAAATTAATTATATTAATCATTGAAAAGTTATCTTTAAAAATAAATACAATTAGGCATGTTTTGATGACTAACCAAAGAAGTTACGTAGGGTTTTTACTGATAATTTTAATAGATAGATTTTATAGATTCAATTAGTGTTAAGTTTCTAATTGAATGAATATTAGGTAGTTTTCAATAGGGTTGGTATGAAATGAAAATCATGAATAAAAAAAAAGTCTATGATAATTCACAAAATAGAGATATAATACACAACAACAGGATAACAAAAAAAAATATTCAAGACAAAAAAGTTGAAAGTCAGAAAATAAGCATCACTGTTCTTTTCTACGTATATTTAGTAATGCACAGTATAGACCATAAGTGCAGTAGCAGTTTCACAAAACGATCGCATCAAAACAAGTCGCACTTACGACCTTTTTCCATAACAAACATTTTGCACACATACACGATCTCGTATATCGCACTCTTTCATAATTATCTAGTCAGAAAGAGTGCGATATAATGATCATTTGCCTTAGTGACAAGCCTGTCATGTCGCGACGGAGTATTAAGTTAGTGATATTTAATTTCAAACTAACAATTATGTGTCTATCTGGCTTAGCGGTTAACGCTATAGATAAAATGTCTCGCACGGTGTAGCCTGCGTTCGAACCCAAGTGACATTACACTTTTTGTGTTTTAATTATAAATGATACGTTAGACCCAATGAGATATGTTTTTCTAAATATTAGTTGGAACTTATTATTAATAAAAAAGATGAGGGTGAATGTGAAACAAAATAAACTTCTGGATTGAACAAAGTAGTTAGTTATGACGTTGTTAGTTGGTGAACTTTGTCACGAGCGTTTGTGTTATTATTACGATTAGCGTATTGTTTGATTGTCTTTATTCAAGATGCAAGCTAATATTAGTATTGATGACAGGGCAAATATTGTCACTTTGCGTAAAAATGGGCTTAATATTTCTCAAATTTCAACTGAAACTGGCTTAAAATGTGTAAGTTATTTTAAAAAATTATAATTATTATGATGATAGTTGTGGTGTGTGATTTTCTTATTATTAAATAAATTGCTAGTTGAAAGTGTGTAATCATATTTTGTTTTTTTTTTAGAAATTCTGTTAGCCTTTGGATAAAGAGGTTTGAGGAAGAAGGTAGTCTGAAGAGTCGTCTAAGAAGTGAAAGGCCGCCGCTTATTAACCCGACTCAGCGACGTTTTATGGTGGAAGAATATGAAACAAATGTTTTCATTCCAACTATAATGTTTGCAGAGCAATTGGATACTACATTACAGACTGTTCGCCATGCAGTCCATACTGAAGGTTTACATCATCGGAAGCCAGCTAAAAACCATTTTTGACACAAAAACACAGGGAGGAAAGATTACGTTTTGCTCGAGATTATTTAGATTTTAACTGGGAGGTGACTGTATTTTCTGACGAGAAGACTTTCAAGTCTTGCCAAAAGGAAGACTTAATTTATGGCGAAAAAATAATAATACTTAATTTAATAAGTAGACCGGGTAACTAAATATTTAGTAATATTAACATAACCGTAAACAAAAAAAAAAAAATTAAGATGTAAATTTTAAATTTAATGATCTTAAATTGGGGTTTAGTTTCAATATTCTTGTCGTCAAGAAAATGAACACTTAAGCTATAACCTCAATACATTCAATGTGACGTTACATAAAAAAAACACGTTCATAAAGTCTAACTCATATATTAGTATTCAATGAACTCTGCTGAAAACTGATACCTATAATAAGCGGGTATCAACAATTATTTTTGTGTTATTAGAATATCCTTTCCGTGTTATGTTATTCTTATTATGAATTGACTAAGTGGGTATACAACAAAAAATCTTATGAACGGTGATAAGAGAACTTTTTTTTGCCTAGATAGGAATGTGACGTCACATTTCTCATAAAAGTTTGTTAATTTTATAAATAAAACGAATAAACATTTTTGTTATCATTCAGCATGATTTTTTTATTTCCACCTTCCAACATCGAAAACATAAAATAAAAATCAATTAATGAGGTTAAATAATAATATAATAACTATCTAATATTTAACTTCTTATAAAAAATAAATAATAAGCATGACTACATTATAAATAAACATAAATACCTAACGACTTTCTGCTTAAAATACAAATATTATTAAGGTTTCAAAGAAACAAAAAACAGCCACACATTGTAATAACATCGATTCGAACTTGGACTTCATTGATCGTGAACCCATGCTCAACCCAAACAGCTACCAACCCATGTTAATACTACGCGAATTTTAACACTGCAATGGTAAGAACAGGTCATCACTATGATGTGTATTCTAAATGCAACCGAAATATAATGCTATTTCGCGTAGTGTGACGACAGTTCATTAGTGTGTGTTATGTGTGGAATGTTGAGACATCACTCATAAACGCACACGCACACACACTGCTGTATCGCGCTCGCACAGTTCATAGCAATATAATCTTTAGCATGGTAGTGCACTTTTGAGCGTCTACTGTACATAAATATTAAAAAATCATAGGCATTACTAAAAGGCATATTATTAATAGGAAATAACATTAAGATTTGAACGTCGCGCGTCGGTCGCCAAGCAGTCGATCTTCACGTGACTTGAGCTGGTCTGAATCAGCGTTGCCATTCAACGTGGCAAAACCCGCCTTTTGGGCAATAAGCTTTTGCCCTATTTTTGTTTGTAATAAAAAATATATAATACTGTATATTTTCATTGATAGCTTGTAATGTGATTAAGTTATTTCACGTAGATTACGTATCCATACTAATAATATTATAAATACGAAAGTAACTAAGTCTATTACCTTTTTACGATTAAACGGATGATCGAATCGTAATGAAATTTTTCAAGGAGATTTATTATGTTCAGCCCCCGTAGCATGACCACCGAAGACAAGGATTTCTTTGACGGAAGAATCGACAAAATGACAGATAGTGCAATGAAATCTGTCATTGTATCGACACAATCTGGCATTTTGTCGATTCTTCCGTCAAAGAAATCCTTTTCTACGGTGGTCATGATACGAGGGCTGGGGAAGGATATAGGCTTTTTATTTTTCTTACTCCATTCCATAACTTACGTAATAGTATCGATACTGACGTTGTTTTCTTTGTTTTTTTTTTTTAATTGTTTTTTTTAATCAGTTCTTTTTTTTTTCATTAGATATTTAGGCGCATAATATAGTGCATGTAGTGCTCTTCTTCAAGTAATGGGGCACTTAGACTTAAGTTTGCAATGTTTTACTTTATTATATGTAATAGTGTACTCATTGTTGAAGAGCCAAATAAAATAAATAATATAAATAAATAAAAAAATACTCATTTTACGCGAATGAAATCATGGGCAACAGCTAGTTTAAAATAAATTACAATCCGAAGTAGTGCACTTCAAAACACGTAAAAAAGACAATGAAATAACCTGAACTAGTAACAACATAAAAAAATAGCATTTAATAAAATTCACCGTCAGAGAGATTTAAAATCCTTATAGAGCGGACATTAGGAATATTTTCACACACAAAATTTTAGATCCCGAACATTTTCGATTTTGACACACGAATGCTACCTGACAAGCGGGCGTATGACACTAGACAGAACGATTTATTACTAAGTAGTAATAAGTTTTCGATTACAATTTTCTTCGTCTTGTCCCGTCTATCGCTCATAAATAATTGAATGTCTTTGTTCACCGTCAACGCTGTTAACAGGTAATGTGCCCAAAAGACTGATGGCATTGCCACGCTGTATGGCAATGCTTAGCCTCTGACCAAGGCAAAAGCCAGTTTTTAGGTAAGAAAATGTTATAAAATACGAATATGATGTATTAAGAATGTTGTGTTTTGCGAACGTGGTATTTTGAGGTCTTGTTGTTTTGAGAATATGGTGTTTTCAGATTATGATATTTTGAGTATATGATATTCAGTGACGGAGCGGTCTAGTGGTCGCAAGCGCGATTGCCGAGCATGAGGTTCTGGGTTCAATTCACCGGGTTGGGCAGAGTGTTATTGGGTTTTTCCATCAGGAATTTCTGAGTAGCAGCTACGAAGTCTGAATTTGTGCACGGTTGATGGCAATAATCTCGCCCCCCGTTACATGGGATTTAAACATAACTGGCGAGTGGTTGTACCATTAGTTACACCTCTACACTCTTTGGGGATTACAGTGGAGATGTTATGTTTTTTTAATATTTTTTATACGCAAACCCTGCGTAGGGAACTATAGCTGTTTTGACATGGAAAGAAAAATTCTAGTGCGAGCAGGGTTTGAACCTGCGACCTTCCGATTCAGTACACCGGATGTCTTAACCAATTAGACCATCGCACCCTGCTCACAGCTCTCGAAATTTTCGTTCCATTAATAACGTCTTACGGTGACGTTAGCGCCATCTATTTAAGAAAGTATCGAACTAACTTAAACCAACACGTTGACATTGCAGCCAAATCAATGTTGTATAGAAGTCACCACACCAAACTAATTTTAACACACAAACACACTAGAAACTCGCAATAGAATTTTTCTTTCCATGTCAAAACAGCTATGTTATGTTATGTTATTTAAATTTAGGACTACATTTTGGGAACGATGACTTGGCCATCACAACCATCAGTAGGTACCTACAAAACAAACATTTCAGTGAACCCTAAAACTCGGCAGTTCCTAATGACGTCCATTCAGAAAATTATCTAACTACAGATAAGATTAAGACATAAATTGGCTTGTAGTTTCATGGCTAAGTCTAAAATTGTGAAGATGGTGTCCCTGACGGTAGCTGTTTTAGTTTTAAGCGCAGCGTTCGCCGCTGGTAAGTCCTAAGCTACCATCATACTCTTTATTTATTTCTTTACAAAGTTTTTACATTATTAAAATAAGGATTATTAAAAAAAAAACAATATCATCATCAGCCTACAGCACTGCAGTCCACTGCTGGACATAGGCCTCCTTACTCGCACGCCATCCAACTCGATTCCCAGCACCTCTCATCCAGTTGCTACCAGCCACCCTGCGAAGATCATCACTCCACCCAGTTTGAGGGCGTCCCACCTTACGTTTGCCGATTCGCGGTGTCCTCTCAAGAACACGTCTACCCCAAAGGTCATCGGTTCTACGGCTAATATGATCGGCCCATTGACACTTCAGCTTACTTATTCTGTGAGCTATGTCGACAACTCTGGTTCTTTGTCGGATCACCTCGTTCCGCATGCGATTCCTCAGAGAGATTAAAAGCATAGCCCGTTGCATAGCTCGCTGAGTGACCTTGAATTTATGGACCAGCCGTACCGTGAGAGTCTACGTTTCTGCTCCGTAAGTCATAACAGCCCAGCTGGATTCTTTTTTTAGCCTCCCTCTCAAAGTTGTTCTTACCAAAACAATACGGGCCGTGTCCAGGAGTACCGCTTTCTGAATCAAGGTCTTGATCCTTGATCCTTTCTGAATAGCAGCCTTATAGCATCATACCACTAACTATCAAACATGCTTAGACATAACATTCAAAAACATAACAAAAGCCTTCTAACGTGGAATAAACCCAGGGTAGCCAGTCAATCATACTATAATGCTGACTGGCAAATATTTTGGCTAGAAAATGCGTGGTTACACGAACAGCTGAGACACACTGAATGCGACAGATGGAAAGCAAAGTGATATGGTGCAGCTTGTAGGTTGCTACAAAAACTATGTCATGCAACACATCATTTGCAGCAGAACCGACTGTGTACTATGAGATGAAGTGTAGGCACGCTTCGCCTTCCAGTGTGCAGTCACCACTCGAAGTCTTTTCGGCCACGTCAGCCGTACTTTCTGCGAGCAATGTGACTACTTTCTAAGTTTAGCAATCATGCCTGCAGTGGGCATCCTTCTGTTAGGCCTTAGTGGACGTTTTCGCCTTCAAAATGGAGCATTTTTGACAAGATGTTTTGATCATAACACGTCGATAGCATTTGTATCGCCACATCCTAGAATGCTCACCAGACCTGCGTGGTAGATTATGCCTGGATTCCTTCAAAGCGGAGATGACCGTAGCGGAGAGGTGACATGCAGGGTCCACCAATCGCATTCGTTAAAATCTTCACCGCGTTTCTCGTCTCTCCTGTGATTGGTTAAATCTTACACGTCTCCGTACCACTCTGCTAGTCTCCGTTCTCGTGGAAGTTCGGGACAAACGGCCTTCCAGGTTTTTACGGTTTTGAGCAGGAGGAGGCCTGAGTCGTGGAGATACTAGTATTTATGGCTGATTCAGTTTTGTTATGTTTATTTGATACGTTGGTCTGATTAAGTGATAATAGTAATTGATTGAGTATTAGATTAATAAATGCATTATCGAGATCGATGTGTTTTTTAATACTTTTTGCCAATTGGAGTAAACTTGAGTCATAGCCAAGCCAATTAGGCGTTAACAGTTTTTCAGTAATTTTATGCGACAACTTAGGCTTTAAATATTCGTGATTGGTATACGTTACTTAGCACGAAGTATTGATGGATGGATTTTGTGAGGAATGTTGAAAGAAAAAGGAGTTAGTAGACGTAATTATGTGGGCCAAGGGGTCGTCCATTAATCACGTCATCTTTTTTAGCAACTTTTTAACCCCCTCCTCCCCCATGGTAATACGTGGTGAGGTTTTAGACTACCCCTCCCACCTACCCGTGTTATTTTTTTGGTACAAACAATATCTTAAAAAAATTCAGAGTATTACCTTTAAATACCAGTGAACGGGTTTAATCTAATTTAATTCTAAAAAATTAAGCACCGTGATAAAAATTTCAAGACCCCCCCCTTTCGAGCCTCACGTGATTAATGGTCGATCCCCAAAGGTAGGAAGAAGACAATATCTTTGACAATTATGTAACAGTGACTGGAATTATGTATACTCTGCCAAAACACTTACTAAGCAGTGTTTATTTATCTTGGCCTTATAAAACCAAGTTGATGAAGAGGGCTGATGAAGTGGAAAAGAAGAAGAGGAAGCCCTATTCCCGGAATCAGTGCGGTACCGCACCGAGTGGACCCAACATGCTGCTGCGTCCTGCTGTGCCTACGACGCAACTGTACATTTCGCGTCTGCATCACTCCACGAAGGTTGAGGAAGTCGGGGAGTATTTACGAGTGAAGACCAACTGGACTCTGAGGGTCGAAAGGTTGGAATCGCGCCACAACATCAACTTCAAGTCGTTCGTGGTTCCAGCTCCAACTCTCCATCTGCAGACCTTCTTGAAAGAGGACTTTTGGCCGAAAGGTGTCGTATACCGACGATTCCGAGGACGGTTACGCGACACCACGAAGCAAAACACGACGCAGTCAACGATTCGTGTCTAGTTTTAGTTTAATAAGGTTTTTTGTATGTATTAGTTTATTATTTTATAAGATTATTTTGTGTATTTTTATCTATGGGCCTCAGTTGCCTGACAATAAAATGATTGATTGATTGATTGGAAACGGTTTTGCTGCATGAGTGCTTGACATCATTGTTTCTATAAAGCTGTCTACGCTGCAGACCTTCATCCAAACTGAATGAAGGTCTGCTGACAACTCAAACTTACATACTAACCACAACATTTCCTTCTGCAGCCTACCCTGCGAATGACCCTGTCCTCGGGAAGTGGTCCGAGGGTCTCCGCTACGACTACCTGGAGGATGACGCCGGCAACGCGCACCTGGTCGACAACTGGCTGAAACTGAGCGATTATGACAAGCTCGCCAGATACAGCCCAGACACATCCAACAGATACCACCTTTTCACCAGGTAAACTGCCAACACTCATCATTCATCATTCTCCTGCTCTTATCCCAATTTATTTGAGATCGGGGCAGCAAGTCTTCTTGATTCAAACTTCTCTTCTGCTATTAATAGTCACCTCATAAGTCATCCCCTTTCTAGCCATATCGTCTTTCACACAGCCCATCCATCGTTTCTTTATCTTCTGGCTTCTGTACCTTTTTTCTCGGGTGACCACTGAAAACCAGCGTGCGGGCCCCCCATAGCACAGCACTACGCTGAGTGGCTGCTTCTCGCAGTCATGACGTACACGCTGCTTTTGTTCCGTCCTGTTGTGTTTTTTTTTTTCGTCTGTTTGTATGCACGTCATGTCCCTTCATCATTAACTACTCTACTACTACTCTAAGAAACATCAAAATTCATACTCAAAACCTTCCTCACAACATTAAATTAATTCCTTGTAATTTTTGAGCTACAAACATCATCATCATCTGCCTAGCCTTTTCCCAACTATATTGGGGTCGGCTTCCAGTCTACCCAGATGCAGCTGAATACCCGTATTTTATATGGAGCGACTGCCTATCTGACCTCCACAACCCAGTTAGTACTAGGTAATACGATACCCCTTGGTAAGACTGGTTGTCAGACTTTGATTTTTGAGCTACAAACATTGTTGATTATCAGGTTCATTAGGATATACAGCATTTTTGTTGGATTCACTTAGAATCTTGGATTGTTTTTAAAGTAAATCGTCACGAAATCACAACAAGACACCGCCCGTTCCAATTCCGAAGAGATGTTTGTGAATGTGTGATTTTAATTAGTATTTCATTCCTTTCTATCTTTTGTTTATTTATTTATTTATTTGCATCAGACACAACGATCCATAATTTAGTTAGTAAGTACACTTAAAAATGATGTTAGTTTTAGAACAAATAATCAAAGACAAATAAACACCACACAATAATATTATAACTATAAAATACAGGTACACAAAATAAAATTACAATCATTTTTCGTCAAAAAAAAATATACAATGTAAAAAGTCGGTAATCAAAATTAAAAATAAAATAAGTTAATGTCATTACCCAATCAAACCATTATTATAAAATAGAAATACATTAAAATTCAATACATAATTGAATAAAACTAAGATAAAAAATAAAAAAAAATTAAAATATTTTCTAGTCTTTTTTTTGGATCTGGGACATTTGCGCGAACTACATATGCGCGAAGGACACTTCCGCGAACCCGCTTGCGCGAAAAGACATATGCGCGCATGGACTTTTGGGCGATTAGATTTTTGCGCGAATGAACTTTTGCGCTCATAGACACTTACGCGCATAGCCACATGCACGCAGTGACACTTGCGCGAATGGACACTTGCGCGAATGAACTTTTGCGCAAAAGGACACTTCCGCGACTAGATTTACTCGCGACTGGCTACGGTTAATCTGTAGAGTAAACATAACATCATATTATTTCTTATTTTCAATGAGATAGAGCGAGAGAAGTGGCAACACTGCCCGACAGACATGTCAAATTATTTTTTCGTATCTACCATGAATAGTGTTGCCAGATATAATTATTGTTTAATCGATATACAATATCGATTTTGAACAAAATAATTTTACTCTCTGTTCAAGCTTTTGGGTTTCATTAATGTCGATTTTTAAGGACATTCAGTTGTTTTAATGTCTATTATGACAAATGTATATTGATGTATTGAACATTCTTGTTACTTTGTACAAAAAAGATTAATCAATCGATTCCGATTTAGAAGAACCTCAGTGTTATGTTTACTCTACAGCTAACCTAACCTAACCATTCGCGCATAAGTCCTTTCGCGCATGTATCTTTGTGCGTAAATGTCCGTTCGCGCATAAGTCCATTCGTTCAAGTGTCTATGCGCGCAACTGTCTATGCGCCCAAAGGTCCATTCGCGCAAAAGTCTAATTGCCCAAAAGTCCATGCGCGCATATGTCTTTTCGCGCATGTGGATTCGCGCAAGTGTCCTTCGCGCAAATGTCTTTCGCGCTAGTGTCCTGATACCCTTTTTTTCTGTTATTGCACCTACTGTACATTGTCTCTGCATCACCCTAAGGTAGACTGGTAGAAAATGCCTATGGCATTAAGTCCGCCTTTGTACAGTTTTTACTTGTGCATAAAGCTTTAATAAATAAATAAATGGAATTATTTCTTTCTTCTTTCTCTTTCTTACTTATTTTTTCTTTTCTTCCAGGTCCAACCCCTCAATCAGCCAGCCCCTGGTTCTCAACAACGCTGGCACAGTCACCAATTCTAACTTCAACCGCAACCACCGTACTATCGTTCTGATGCATGGCTTCGCTGGCTCCATCACTTCGTCGTTCAACACCGTTCTGCTGCCAGGTAAGCTGCCCTTTTAATAATTGACTTTATATGGTTGATTTATTACAATTACAGCCGCACGGATCTCTAGGTTACCAAAATGTGGGTATACCTACTATACAATATAATGCTCCTATGTTTGGGAATGACAGCCGTTGTTATTAAAACCTACATTCCAAAACTGCCCCGTATGTCGACGGGTCGCAAGCGCGACTGATGAGCATGTGGTCCTGGGTTCCATTCCCAGGTCGTACAAAGTGTTATTGGGTTTTTCTATCAGGAATTTCTCAGTAGCAGCCACGGAGTCTGGATTTGGGCCCCGTTGATGGCAATAAGCTCGCCCCCTAATATACTTGGGACTTAAAACATAACTGGCGAAATGTGGGTGTACTAATAGGTACACCTTTGTCTAACCCTTCGGGGATTACAGGCGTGATGTTATGTATATAAATATGTACAAAGACATGTACATAGACTAACGCTTTTTCCTATGGGGATGGCAGAAAGTACAGAACGGAGTATGTCAGAGTAGAAGATGGTAGCTGCTAGGATCCTAAGGCTGCCATCGGACGGACTGCGTCACAGCATCATCAGACGGACTGCGTCGCAGCAACCGCACACAATCGATATTTATTTCCTTTTTTTTTTTAAAAATGTTACCCCACACTAGGAATTTCTCCTGTATCGTGGGTGCGTTTACAAACATTTAAACTCACATACACAAACAGCCAGACCCGGAACAACTACCTGTAGATCATACAAATATTTGTTCCGTGCGGGGATCGAACCCGCGACACGCAGCGCAGCAGCCAATTACTCAGCCACTGCGCCAACCGTGCCGTCAGTATATGTTATTCAACTGTTGCATATACCAGTTGAATATATCGACTGCGCGCTGTTGCTGCGATGCAGTGCGTCTGATGACAGACTAACATGCTCCATGCGCCTTGTCCACGTTCAAACATCTTGTTCTACTCCGGTTGCGAGTACTATTATTAAAACTTCTCTATTTTATTCCAGCATTCTTGGCCGCTGGTGACGTGAACGTCATTATCCTGGACTGGAGTGCTGGGTCCAGCTGGGGACCTCGCGCTACTCAAGCTGGTACGTCTACTAAATTGAATTGAGTTGAATACATCCACTAAAAAAATCGTTGGGTGTATTCCCACGAGTTGTGCGCCGTTGACAATAGGCACGCCTCCTATTACATGGGACTTCTAGATAAATGTTGAAATAGGAGTCTACTTCGGCGTTACACACCTCAGTAGTCTTCTATCTATCTCTCTCTTTCTCGGGAAACAGATGTGATGGTTTGTTTTAAAACCAATCAAACTCTAAGTATTTATTTCAATCTAGCAGATGCCCACGACCTTCATCCTCGTGAAATTATTATAAAAATATTACGTACATAATTGTATCAGATTTTATTAACAATTTCATGGGTTTTAATTTTTTTTAGACGGAACCCTAATCTTAGATCTAAAATAAAAGTAGCTAACTTACTCCTTATAAAATCAGCTATCTGCCAGTAAAAGTCCCGTCAAAATCAGTCCAGCCGTTTCAGAGATTAGTTGGAACAAACAGACAGACAAACAAAATATTAAAAAAAAGTTTTTTTGTTATACCTCAGTATCGTAAATACTTTTATAATGCATTCAATAAAACACTGTTGTTTTGAAATGACAACAGACTTTAATTTTATGATACCCCGGTTGCACACACTTTTGAATTGTCAAGGAGTTGGACAGTTTAAAACAAAAAGCTGAAGCAATACATATGCACATTCCAAAGAGTAGATATCAATGGAAAACTAACTCCATGGACACTCTTTCAAATTACAATTTTTTTTATAGGTCAGGCCGCTGGTCGTTTCATCAACTGGTTGAACAACCTCACCGGAGCCAACCCCAACAACTACCACGTCTGTGGGTTCAGTGTGGGTGGTCATGGAGCTGGTCATATCGCCAGAACTATCAACGGAAATGTCGCATACGTTACTGGTAAGTTTTTACAACTATCCTCCTGAGGAGCTCGTTGTTAAATTACAGCCGCTCAGATCGATCCTTACCGAATTTCCTCCGTGCCTCGGAAACCACGATAAGCCGTTGGTTCCGGCCGTCATTTGTAGATCTTTGACAGTCGTTACCGGTAGTCAGTGGCCCAGAAAGTCTGACAACCAGTCTTACCAAGGGGTGTCGTATTACCCAATACTAACTGGGTTGTGGACGTCAGATAGGCTGTGACTCCATGTAGAGTACTGGTATTCAGTTGCATCCGGTTAGACTGAAAGCCGACCCTAACATAGTTGGGAAAAGGCTATGCAGATGACCTCCTCCTGTTATAGGTTCTTGCCTAAATAATGAAAGCTACGGTCTTCAAGGTTAAGCTGAGCTCACCGAGGTTGGTCGAACGAAAGGAGACCATCATCTCAGTGCTTTGGAAAACACTTGAAGCCTTTGACCAGCTTTCATTTTCCAATTGTTACAAGAAGACAGAAGTCTGAAAGTCTGACAACCAACCACAAGGGTTGTGTGGCATTACTCAGTACTAATTGGGTTGTGGAGGTCAGATAGGTAGTCGCTTCATGTAAAGTACTGGTATTCAGTTGCAGACTGGAAGCCGACCCTCACATAGTTGGGAAAAGGCTCGCCAGACGGTGCTGCGTAAAGCTTTTTTTTATAATTGATTTACCCCAGAAATCCATCGCTCGTCAGTCGGACAACAGTAAATGCAGAGTACTTTAAATGACAAATTATATTCAATGTTCACCGTATCTCCGTGACGATCGATCACTCAATTCGCTAACAGTCAATTAAAATATCAATTTATACTGTTCCTCCTTCAGGTTTGGACCCCGCAGACCGTTGGGACAACAACCTCCTCTTCAGACCTATTGATGGAGTCTACACCGAAGTTATCCACACCAATGGAGGCGACAGTGGCTGGTTGAACCCCCTGGCTGATGTCGACTTCTACCCCAACGGTGGTAGGACCATGCCTGGGTGCTGGTCTTCCTTGTGTAATCACAACAGGTCAGTAAAACATGAAGAAGGATAACATCAACATCATTCGCCTGCCTTATCCCAATTTATTTGGGGTCGGCGCAGCATGTCTTCTTCTTCCATACTTCTCTATTACTCGTCAACTCAGCAGTCATCTCCTTTCTAGAACGAAGAAGGATGTCGTGGAATGAATTTATTTAAACACTGTTTTAAGCTTTCACGATTTAAAACTAAACTTGTACTCTACTCTCTCTACTCTCTCTCTCTCTCTCTTTTTCTCTTGTACTGGTCTAATTGGTTAAGACGTCTGGTGTACTGAATTGGAAGGTCGCAGGTTCAAACCCTGCTCGCACTAGAATTTTTCTTTCCATATCAAAACAGTAGTAAGCTTATACTGTCACTTACGGGTTATCTTCCGTGATTGTTCATAATTTTGAGCTCCAATTTTGAGTCCCAGCTGTCATTTGTAGATCTTTGACAGTAGTTACAGGTAGTCAGTGGCCTAAAAGTCTGACAATCAGTCTTACCAAGGGATTTCTTATTATCCAATACTAACTGGGTTGTAGAGGTCAGCTAGGCAGTCGTTTAATTAAAAACACTGGTATTCAGCTGCATCTGGTTAGACTGGAAGCCGACCTTAACATAGTTAGAAAAGGCTAGGCAGATGACGTCTCAGATACAGCTCTTGAGAGACTGGACCAACGATTGTCTCGCTGGTTCTTCTTTCTTTAAATTATGTTCTTCCTCCAGGGCCTACAACTACATGGCCGAAACCCTGAGGACCGGTGGGTTCACAGGCAGACGCTGTGAAAGCCTCAACAACGCTCTGAACGGCAACTGCAATGCTGGTGGTACCCTGAGGATGGGAGGACTACAGCCTAAGAATGGGTAAGTGGCCGAAATCTTAAGTGATTGACCTACGCAGCCTATTGGTGTCCAATGCTGTACATAAATGCGAAAAAATTATGAGCTGTCCCATACTAAATTTCAATACCTACTCGACCCAAATATGTGGGACAGCTGATATTTTTTTTTGCATTTTTCGATATTGGACCCATGGAGGAAGTTGTTCTGTTCGATGGCCTGCAGCATATCCTTTCATATGACTATACCCTTTCTGTCATACCCTGTATACAATACTATTTGCAATTACTAGATGCTGAGCCCGAAAGCCATGAACGCGAACGCGTGACTCCTGCCATGACCCCTTTACTACTCAATGCATCCCTCAGAACAATGTTTTAAAAGCATTGAGTCCTACCGTAAAACGTAATTTTTAACACCAAAAAAAAGTCGTTTTCCAGCAATATTTTTTACGTAGAGATTACTTAGTTAAATGTAGAAGTACAGTCACGAGTACCAATATTATGTAAACACTAAACAACCTTTAAAAGTGTTTTTCTCGTACTGTTCTGATTACAATTTCATGTTGTTACGAACATAGTATTCTGGAACTTATATTTTTATGAAAAAGCTCCTATCTCCAAGTTACAATCGTTATTTCTCGCGAAAATTGCTTTTAAATTTAGGAAAGTGTATACATATTGGTGCTCGTGACTGTACATGTTGCTTGGTAGACGGCTTCGTGAAGGGTCCGTTTACACTTTAAATATTGATTAAATTAATTCTCTTTTTTCTATTTCAGAAATACTGGAATCTACCATTTGACTACCAACCCGATCTGGCCGTTCTCTCAAGGATAAATAAAGATAACTTTTTAAAGGATTTTTTAAAATTTCCATGTAAAATATAAATTATTTTCTTTTCGAAGCATTGTTTTATTATAACTTAACTATACGACTTACTCCCTTCCTATACAATTCAGCTGCATCCGGTCTAGGCAGATGATTAACTTAATTTGCTTGCCTTAACTGCCACAGATTCCAAAAACGCCCAAAAAGTCGGCTAATAGGACTTAAACAATTCATAAAACAAGCAAAATGTACGTGTACTACTAGTATGTATGTATGTATGTCATTTTCAAACTATTTCTTAAACTTATACTGTCACTTACGGGATATCTTCCGTGATTGTTCATTATTTTGAGCTCCCGATATTTCGACGTGTTGCAAGCGCCATGATCGCGGATTGACTGGAGAATGCGGGTGGATGGAAAATAAATTGTTAAGAACAGACAAATCTATCTACCCTATTTGATGGCTTCAAATTGTGTAGTACGTGGAATCCAGTTCTGAGTAAGCTCAAAAATAGCAGCCAGCATTGTAATAAGGACTCCACAAAACCTGGTGATACTACGAGTGTGTTTTGCCGTGACTTGGTGTAGTGTTCCAGTAGTGCACGTAACAAAAGACAAAGAAAGAGGGTAGATAGATTTGTCTGCTCTTAACAATTTGTTTTCCATCCACCCGCATTCTCCAGTCAACTCGCGATCATGGCGCTTGCAACAGCGCCGAAATATCGTGAGCTCAAAATAATGAACAATCACGGAAGATATCCCGTAAGTAACAGTATAAGTTTAGGTGTAAACCGTGAAAGTTTAAAACAGTGTTAAAACTATTTCTTGTTTTGTATTCTATTTTATTTATTTAACCTTTTTTACTCGTTTTAATCACGCGTTTATTAGCTTCACCGGTTACTAACCAACTACGAAAAAAAATTTAGAAGTTATAATTGACCCACTTCCCGATTGAGCTGAGATTTTACATACATGTTTAGTTTGGATGACAACGCATGCTGCATTTAGCTAAGTGACGTCATTCGTAATCCAATATGGCGGACTCCCAAAGATGGCGGACTAGTTATTCTTTTATGATTTCGATGATATATCAAATGCAAGGGTTTGCTGAGAAAAATACGAGAAATTAAATGGCGTCATTTTAAACTGTGTTTTTTAAACTAATTATAACATTTACTACTCACTTAAAGACACAGGTGTTTATAATACATATACGAGTATTATATGTCTTTTGTAAGCAGCTACATTTTCTCATAACGCCTACTACTTTAAGCTCTGCTGATCTTCTAAAGAAGTCAGTGTGGCATAAGCGACTGCTCTCACGTACTCGTAATAAAGTGGCGTATAAAACGTCTTTTGAGTTGTACAGCCACACCAGTTCGTATACAGGGTGTGTCGGTTATTACGAGAGTATTTTTTTCGCAACCTACTGACTGATTTTTTCCTCGCCATCTTACTGGCTGGTTTAAAGTAAGATAAGTAAGCGGTACAACCTTGGCCAGAGGCTGATGCCACCGCCGCCAGTCTCTTGGGCACATTAAACAGACAGCGTTGAGGAGGAGTTTTTTGACGCCATTTTTTAGTTTATTGTTAAGTTAGTGACTTTAGGTTATTTTAGTTTCATACATTTATAACCTATATAATAAATTGTTTTATATAGCAAGTTATCCTTATCCTATCTTATCCGATCCGACCTTACTAAATCCAACTTCCTTGCTATAATATTATAAATGCGAAAGTAAGTTTGTTTGTTTGTTTGTTACCTTTTCACGCCTAAACCACTGAACCGATCATCCTGAAATTTTGCATATACGTTGTCAGGTGTACAGAAACGGACATAGAGTATCTTTCACTCCGAAAAAAAAGTACTGTTCCCGAGGAAAACAACAATAACGTTCTTATGATAATAGATGGCGCCACGTGTCTTTCGAATCATGATTGAATTATATTATTAAAAAGTAGTAAATATCTAATAAGGCAAACAATCGAATAATCACTCGTGTTCTGAAAACTTGGGGAATTCTTGTGGAATTATCTTTATTCGTATCATTTGTATAAAGAATACTTTTACTAGACACATTCTTAATTTACGAGTAACTTTTTATTTTTTAAAGAACTTTCAAACAAGCACCACCCTATATAACACAGGTGCATGAACCGCACCCTTTATAGTCCCGCGAATTACGTGCGGCGAATATATACAGCATGTTTCGAAGATATAAATGTTAAAATATACTTCTAAAGTGGCAGTAACTCATACAAAAGCTGGGAGATGAATTATAGCAAGTTTTGGTAAGTGAGAATTTCATGTAACTTACCTCTTCATAAGGAGGTAGTAAGGACGTTTTGAACAGCAAGTAGAATAATATTTTACTCTTATTTTATCAGAGGGCAAAACTTGTCAGATGTCACAATAGTATCATAATTATTAAACATATATTTCTTTTTTGTTATTTTTTTTTTTTTGGTTGACTGGTAGAGAATGCCTTGTGGCATTAAGTCCGCCTATGTACCACTATTGTACATGAAGTTTAAATAAATAAATATTAAAATTGTCTGTGCGTAGAACTTTGGTTTGTCTATGATTTAGAAACTAAGTCTTCTTGCTCAGTGTAATAGTGTTCTAATAAAAGTACTTCTATTCTTCAAAAAATAAAAATAAGTATAGTAAATTAGACGATCATCATCTGCCTAGCCTTTTTCTTAACTATGTTGGGGTCGGCTTCCAGTCTAACCGGATGCAGTTGAATACCAGTTTTTTACATGGACCGACTGCATGTCTGACCCCACAACCCAGTTAGTACTGGGTAATACGATACCCCTTGGTACGACTGGTTGTCAGAGTTTTTATACCACTGACTACCTGTAGCGACTGTCAAAGATCTACAAATGACAGCCGAGACCAACGGCTTAACGTGCTTTCCGAGGCACGGAGGAAACTCGGTATATAATGGGCGGTCACCCATCCACAGACCAACCTAGGCAAGCACGGCTTAACCTAAAGATCGACCCGAGCGGCTGTTATTATTTAGCCACGAGCTCCTCTAACCCTTATGTTATGATGTTAAGTTGAATAATCGTTAAAACTAGGATCAAGATTAATTGTGCTAGCGATATATTACTCTTTCAGGCTTCGCAATAAACTACAGTATCTTAACTAGCTTACAGAGTATTTTAGCTAAGTGAAAACCAGTGTAAGTAACGAAACGGACAGATTTATGTGTTGGCTTTCCGATTTCCCCAAGCGAGCGATATTTAAAACAATGTGTTTGAGAATGTTAAGCCTATGTTTGGTATTGTGGAAAGAATGTATCTAGAAATAATTTGTACTTTAATATAGGTTTATTTTTTCCCATTAAAATAGATGGACAAACTTTTAGAAATCATTTAGACCAACAAAGTAAGGACAATGGTAAAAATATATAATGGGTTTATGAATCCTTGGATACTATGGTGAACAGTAAAACTCTAACTTAAATTGAGTTGCTCTGAAAAGAGAACATTTTATTTAGTAACAAAAACTAGTTTTAACACTAAGACATTCTTTAACCTTAATTAATAACAAACTCACCTGAAAAGAGAAACAACATTTAAAGCTATTGTTTCACCAGTTCTTAATCAGTATTATTTAAATATTCAAATTTCAATCTAATTTTCATAACCTAATTCGCATGCGGTATTCAATACATCAATCTGACAGACAGCTCCCTAGAAACGACCAAGTTCACTCACAGATAACTTATACATCAAAGTTATTACGCGGCAAATTCACACATACTTAAATGAAGTGTCAAGCACTTTGTTTACAAATATGTAAGAAAAACGCATTAGATACTTACAAGAAAAATAATCAGCTAACGAAAATACACTAAAAATTTTGGTTTCCCAATGCATAAACACATCCATGTCTTTGTTAATTCTGATACTACAAAATGTGCGAGTGCAAGTACCTACCCATAATGGACGTGTTTATTCTAGAGTGCCGGCAATTTATTATTTTAGGACAAAATAAAATCACATTAATTAGTGTTTTTTTTGCTTGGATATATTTGGTTAGACGTACTGAACGCTGTGTTAAAATTTGTCCATCTATTTTAATGGGACCTTATATAGGGTCTAACTATTCATACACGAAATATTTTTAGGGAATCATCTAACGGCTATAACAAAGCCATTTCAAGGGATTTTTTTTTATCTGAGTATATATTTTTATGGAAAATTTAAAATTACTTGACCCACAAAATAAATACTGGCTCTTTACTTTTAAGCATCCATTACGGTAGTTTACTACGTCGTATTTACCTACTGTCATTGTTAGAATATGGGAGTAAAGGTTTTATGTAAAAAGTCCCAAAAAATTAATAATTTCGTAAAAAAAAAAACACTCAGATGATTTTTTTTTTCGTTGTATGGCGACTTTATGACTTATAGAAGTTACTCTTAAAATATTTCGTGTATGAAAAGATCGAGGCTAAATACAAGGTGTAAACGGACCCTTCACGAAGCCCTCAACCAAGTTGTACATTAAACTAAGTTACTTTCCGCGAAAATTATTGCTGGGTAACGACTTTTTTTAATGTGAAAAATCACGTTTTACGGTAGGACTTAATGTAATGCACTCAAAACATTGGGCTGATGGATGAATTGAATAGTACGGGGGTCCGTGGAGATGTTTAAAGAACGTAAAAATCATACATTAAAAACACGTAAGTATTTAAAAAAAACTTATGAAAAAGTTGGAACTTTGACCCCAATATCTCCGTAACTAGAAGGTTCCCAGATATGGTCTAGAACAAAAAAATGATCGCAATGTCGGGGATAATATGAAGCTTTTCGACTTCGTTAAGGGTTTTGTTACACCCTTTATGCAGGGTTATGTTGTGTAGGAGCTCGTGGCTAAATAATAACTTTAACTTAAACCGCGTGGCTTAGATTGGTCCGTGCAGTAGTAACTTTTATAATATAAATAATTCAAAAATAATATTTGAGAAGGACTACAGTATTAGGCACTCAAATGTTGTTCATCATCCTCAGTTTCGATTTTGTATCTTGATTTTGTATTCATAAATAAATGATGCATACTATTCTATTACCCACTGTACTGTCTGCCGTTGTAACCATTGAGTAGATAGTTTATTCAGAGACAAAGGTTAATTCTTGTCGGTATACAGGTAAGTTATAATCGTCTCTTTTTAGTTTGAAGACACTAATTAACAAAATTAAATTTAAAATTAAAAAAAACCCCTATCGTAACAAGCAAACAAACATTTGAAAAGTCAATAAACTAGCTGAGCCGGTTTTGATAAAACATGTCTAATTGTAATATATACATCATTTGATACCCCGCCCGGGTACATTTGAAAATATTCGATTATTCATCACCACTTTCACCCCCATGTTTGAAATGGCTGAACTGTATATACACATCATGCACTTTTATTTGATACCCCACTCGGGTATATTTGAAAATATTCGAATTTTCTTACCCACTTTCATCACCAATATCTAGAAAATGGCAGCACCGATTTTGATAAAACGTATCTAAGAACCATCGGCAAGAAACTATCTTTCAAATAAAAAAATCTGCATCCAAATCGGTTCACTCGTTTAAGAACTACGGTGCCAGAGACAGACACACACACACATTGCGGTCAAACTTATAACATCCCTCTTTTTGCGTCGGGGGTTACAAATGTTATAATTTAAATAAACAAAACGTTTAACTCAAAGAAAACTCTTGGAAAGATGGCGACACGACTGTTGCTCTTTTCATAGAAATTAAATAGGAAAACTAGACTGGCTCGTTGGTCTTGGGTCGCAAGCGCGACTGCTGAGCATGAGGTCCTGGGTTCGATTTCCGGGTCGGAAAAGTCTTATCGGGTTTTTCCTTTAGAAAAATATCAGTAGCAGCCACGGAGTCTGGATTTGTGTCCGGTCGATGGCAATAGTCTCGCCCCCTATTACTTGGGACTTAGACATCAGTGGCAAAATGTGGGTGTACTTGTAAGGTACACCTCTGCCTAACTATTCGGGGATTAAGGCGTGATGTTATGTTATGTTACATTTTCCACACCCGTCTGGTCGGAGGATCCTCCCTTTTCTATGGGGGATGAAGAACTTTACACCCTGTTCTTCATACCTTTATAATACTTCTAATGAAGAATAAAAAAAAACGAAAAAAAAAAAATCTAATGAAGAATAAGATGAAAAAAAAATAAAGAAGAAAAAGAAGAAATCAAAAAATAAGTGTAAAAAGTTCAGTCTCATTAGAGACTTTTCTCTAACTTTTCTCAAACTTGTGCCATTTTTTCGGCACAATGCTGTAACAACCTATCCTGATCCAACAAAGTTCAGTCTCTGCCAACTATTTACTCCATGTTCTAACAACATAGTCTAAACATAAGGGGTGGGTACCGCCGCGGAAAAAAGTCCATGAATAAAATTAGGGTTCCCCAAGAATTTATTGCACATATAAACGGAGAGTTCTGCAATATATCTGGTATTACATTTACATATTGTTGGGTTCTGTAGCTCTTTTATGTGTTTCGGAGTTGAGGTTTTTTTGGGGATCAGCAGGATTGATAGTCAGTTTATTTTGGCTGCTACTGGAGTAAATACTGGCGGCGTAGGCTTCGTAAATGGCTTAATATTGACAACTGAACAGATCGAACTTCAAGGTTAAGCAACGCTTTCTAAGGTCGGTCTTTGGATTGGCGATTATACAGGATGTCGCCGACAAAACGGCACGGCACGGTTGGCGCAGTGGCTGAGCGATTGACTGCTGCGCTTCGTGTTGCGGGTTCGATTCCCGCACGGAACAAATATTTGTAAGGCCTACAGGTAGTTGTTCCGGGTCTGGCTGTTTGTGTATGTGAAAATAAATGTTTGTAAACGCACCCACGATACAGGAGAAATTCCTAGTGTGGCGCAACGTTTTTAAAAAAAAAAAAAAAAAAAAACGACAATAAATTAAAAGTCAAAAGCATTTATTTCAATTAGACCATCACAGTCACTTTTGAATGTCAAGAAAAAACAAAAAGAAGCGAAGCTACAGTCACAAGGCATAATAACTTAAGAAAGTACTGTAGTTGCACATTCCAAAGCGTAGTTCTCACTGATTAAACTGGTATACCTCTTGATGTTCCCAGTCAAAAGAAAGATAAAAAAAGAAAAAAGATAAGAGTGTGAGTTTAAGATTTTTAATATTTTTTTTTGTGCTTGTTGTGTGCATTTGTGGCATCGGCCAAATAAATATGTTTTCTTTCTTTTTTTCTTTTCTTTCAGTCTGTATACAAAAATTTAATCGAATATATCCAGTAGTTTAGTCACATGTCATTATTTTTCATTTTCTACATGATGTAGATTAATAGGCTCGCGCCGACAGCTTAACGACCCCCGCATCGGTGATCCTGGCTGCAGGATTAAGTAATGTCTATAATAAAGATGTGTAGTCACCAGAACCAAAGGCCTGTACAAAATTTCAGCTCAATCGGTTGGGGGGAACTGGTTTGAAATTCAGTTGTACGATTTGTCCAATAACACGAACAAGGCAAGTTAATTATACGCTTAAAAGAAAAACGCTAGGCAGTTGAAGTTAGGCACTAACCAGTAACCCACATCTACATAAAGACGAGGTCGTCTCTAAATAATAACAGCCGCTCGGGTCGGTCTTAAGGTTAAGACGTGCTTGCCTAGGTTAATCCGTCGGTGGGTGACCGCCCATTACATACCGAGTTTTCGCCGTGTTTTGAAAAGTACGTTAAGCCGTTAGACCCGGCTGTCATATGTAGATATTTGACAGTCGTTACAAGTAGTCAGTGGCCCCAGAAGTCTGACAACCAGTCTTACCAAGGGGTGTCGTATTACTCAATACGAACTGGGTTGTGGAGGCCAGATAGGCAGTCGCTCCATATAATATACTGGTATTCAGCTACATCCGGTTAGACGGGAAGACCCCAACATAGTTGGGAAAAGGTCATCATCTATATGCAGATGATGATCTACATATAGAGGTGGTAATCACAGCTTACTGCTTCTGAGGTGTCAAAAAACTTTGGACCCCACAGTTAACCTAACTGAACCTGAATCAATAAATCTCCAAGATAAACTTTAGCTGAAACAAGAATTCTGACAGCTGAGGGATTTACGAGCTGCCGGATATCCGCGCTTTATCCCGGTAACGGGTAACAACTACTTACGTCATATCCGGTAGGGAACCGGTCGGTGAGTGTTGAGATTTTTAGGCGAAAAAATTTTAGAGCGTTAACGTCTTACGGCATTTCATACAAAATTTCAAGTGATTTTTTTTCGAAACGACTGAACCGATTTTAATGAAACTTCGTACGCATAAGCAGGATAAATAAGTCTAAAAACTTGATAGAGAAACTTTGGAAATATCTTTTAAAAAAAAATATAATTGGAAATTTCTGTTTCTTTAGAAAATCTAAAATCGGTCTAATTTAGCTGTAACACTATTTTTCAAAAATGTTCTCTGTCAAGTATAGATTTATGTATCCTGATAATGCGTACGAAGTTTCATTAAAATTGGTTCAGTCATTTCGAAACAAGTTTGTATGAAATGCCCTAAGACGTTAACGCTCTTAAGGGGGACATCTTATCTTTTTATCATTTCTTTTATTCTTAAAAAATATTACATCGTGTTGAGTGTTTAGTTTTTTTTAATCTTTTATTTTTCAATAATAATTGTTACAAACTATTTTTAAAAAACATAAACATACCAACACAAACCATCGTGGATTTAACAGTGGTATGCCAGACACGGCAACTCGATGCCACAACATTTATTGATCTGTACCTAAATATGTAGGTATAGTAATTATAGAATAGTATGGGCACCAAAAAGTAATTAAGGTATAGATAGATGCAATTTGCATACAAATACCACTATGAATGTACAACGTGAAATTCAAATATGCGTTTGGCACTATATTTGAATTTCACTCGAAATATTGATTTGGTTTCAAATATAATGTCAAACAGTTTTACAATGGAAATCTTTTATATTTGCTAAGTTCTTTTTTATCATTTTTTTTAAACTTTGTTTTGTGTACTACAAGTAGGTCGCACCAAAATACCCAAATCTTTTATTAGGTAAGTATTTCATTTTCTGAAAAACTAAATTGAATCTGTAATTTTTCTAATTATTTGGAAATCCTTTAATGTGCTCCAATTGAATGAAGGGTTTTTTCAAACAACAAATGTTATTGTTTAAGTAATCAGCTTCGAATAACACACACTTATTACGTTCGTACCTAAAATTGGCAATTTATAATTTATAATACACGATGAAGTAAAAGTAACCTAACAACTATAACATAAAACATAAACAAAAAAAAAATAATAACGACATTATTTCTAAAACATTTACTTTTGGGAACAACCTGTATCAATTAAGAAACTTCCTTCGCCACTGATGTTTTCGAATGGACGGTCGGATTGGTCACTGAGGTTCGCTCGTTAGTACGAGTATTAGATATTATTTCGCCTAATACCCGCGGTAATTCTTAGTTGTAGTTTCTTTTTTAACTAAGTACCTACTCTCTAAATTATGTAGTCGTTGATTTTGGTGCACGGTAAAACTCTAATGAGTTTATGTTGGCACCAACTTAAAATGTATAAAATGTACGTGTACTATTGAATAAATAAATAAATAAAATAAAATGTTTTTCATGTTTTTTGACACATTCTACAAGTGCACCACACAACAAACAGGGTGGACACCGACGCACCAACGGTTACCACGTATTCAGTACATTATTCTGAGCCCCATATAGAAATTTTTCATCAGTAATTTTATTTTATTTATATTAAACTTAACTTTTTTTTTATTATTATTTCCTTTATTCATTCTTTCTCTTATCTAATACATTTTTAAATATTTTTACAAAGAAAAGTAAAGAAAACATTTAAAAATATAAAAAATAGATGGCCCATCGGCATCAGGAACAAGGTCCAGGTTGCCGGTGGTCAGGGCTCCAGAGAGAGGAACCGCCTCACTATGCGTGCCGTGTCCAGGAGTACTGCTTTCTGAATCAAGCCCTTGACCCAGCCACGCAATGAGAGCCTCCTAAGGTGTTGGTCGAGGCTCTCTGCTATTAGTCCATTAACCGTAACGACTATCGGTACAATGATTGCAGAGTCATTATTATTGGGAGGTAAACTCTACATGTGGTCACTGCGGTGAAGCAGGTCATATGATGTCCGAATGCGCGAAGAAAGGTGACACTCCGAGATGCGCGACTTGCTCCTGCTTTAAGAAGCCCAGTGATCACAAAACGGGAGACGTTGAATGCCCTGCTAGAAAAATAGCGGAATACAGATACATAAACTCTGTCGATTATGAGGGCACCTAGTGCGTCATACTCTAAGCCTTACGTTAATAATTCGCTGTCTAAGCAAATTGTCGCCCGCAACAAATGTTTATTTGTTAATACTGCTGACAATCATATTAGTATAAGCAAATAAGTGCTACAAATTGTTTTGCTTGGATTGTACATGCATGTGTGACCTTAATTATTTTTGTTCGTATCTTATAATAGCGTTTAAGTACATTAGGTATATCATAATATATAATAACCCATAGTAACTTATTCACTATAATGTTAAATACTGTTAAGAAATCCATTGTCCAAATAGTATTTATTAGAAACATGCCGCCTGTGATACAGGTTTAACCTAGCACAGGCATCGAACTTTGTTATTCCAACATTATCTAAGATTTAAATTGTATTTACTGTGCCAATTCTAATTTTTGAATAAATATATTATTATTATCTCCTTATTATTATTATCTCCTCCTATTATTATTATTTTTTTATTTCATTTTATTTCATTTAGATTACATTTCCCTACATTGACCTTTCAAGTATTTCACTTTTGTAGGAAGCAGCTGTTTTTAATAACCAATGAAATATATCTATGTTGGGGGCTCAGAATGATGTACTGAATACGTGGTAACCGTTTTTGCGTCGGTGTCCCTTACACCCTGTATAAGGTCTCATACACGAAATATTTTAAGAGTAACTTCTGTAAGTCGTAAAGTCGCCAGTGCAACGAAAAAAAAAATTATCTGAATGTTTTTTTTTTTTACAAAATTATTATAATTCTAAATTTTTTTGAGACTTTTTGCATAAACCCTTTACTCCCATATTCTAACAATGACAGTAGGTAAATACGACGTAGTAAACTAGCGTAATGGATGCTTAAAAATAAGGAGCCAGTATTTATTTTGTGGGTCAAGTAATTTTTTTTTTATTTTTTTATTTATAAACAAAAAATCTCTTGAAATGGCTTTGTTATAGCCATTAGATGATTCCCTGAAAATATTTCGTGTATGAATAGTTAGACAACAACAACATTGTATAACAATTATTGATAAAAGAAAAAAAAAATAATAAAAAATCTGACCTTGTCATGTTTCCCTTGCTGCACGATATAGGGGATGCCCGGCACAGGACCAAAGATGGACGGCATCATGGTTGGCGTAATAATCACCTTGACTGGCCTATGACAAGACGTCTCACTCTCGCCCGAACAGTTACAACAGCAATGACACTTCTTCACACTACTTTTCTGACAACAAGTCACTTCATCGACAATTTCACTTTTTTCTTCACTTTGGCCACTTTTTATTTCACTTTGACTATTTTTTATTTCACTTTGACCACTTTTTATTTCACTTTCGTGGTCTTTTTGGTAAAGTTTCGGTTTTTTACTAAATTCTCCGGGTAATTCGAGTAAGGGCTGACGGCGTTTCAAGTCTTTCGGAGTTTCAAGTAGGTAGTGTTTTGTTTTTTCGCTGTTTTCTTGATTTTGTTTGATGCCCGATGTGTAGGGATGGACTAGTAGGGTTTTCGGTGATTTTTGTATTGTTTTTGAATTTGAGGCCCCTGGGAGGGCCTCAATAGGTCTTTTTGAATCCAATTTGATTGATTTTATCAGTCTTCACGCAGAAAAATTGCCAATGTTCATAGTGTTATTTTCTTAAAATTCGTTGTTTTTTGATTTATCTTCGTCGGTGACTATGAGAAAACAGTTATAGTATTATTTATTTTGAAAGTTAAACGTATAAAGTGTGAAATAAGACCCTTAACGAAGCCGAAAGGAACTTGTTCTCTCGATCATTGCGATCATATTTGTGTTCTAGACCATACCTGAGAACCTTCTAGTTACGGAGATACTGGGGGTCAAAGTTCCAACTTTTTCACAAGTTTTTTTTTTAAATACATGTTTTTAATGGAAGATTTTTACTTTAAACACCTCCACGACCCCCGTACTATTCAATCCATCTATCAGCACAATGTTTTGAGCGCGTTACATTGAGTGTTAATCGTAAATCGTGATATTTCACCCCAAAAAAAAATCGCAATAATTTTTGCGTGTAGAGTTACTTAGTTTGATGAACAGAATGCTTGGTTGACGGCTTCGTGAAGGGTCCGATTACACCCTGTATAATAATAAAGCCTCTATATAAAAACCCTAAACGGTAGGAATATGCATTAGGTACATTATTTTTAAATTTAATTTTTTTTTAAATCTTTTATTTAAGAACTCTAAAGGACTTCAAGATACACAACTATTATAATTAAAAATAAATTAATTAAATGGTGGTTACAAAAAAGTTGAACCACAATTTCAGATTAGATTAGAATAGTCTTGATTAGAAAGAAAGAAAGAAAAAAAGAAAAAAATATTTATTTGTCGCAGGGACATGACATGCATCATACAAAATTCCAAAAAATAAACAATAAACTATAAATTCAACAAAAAAAAAGAAGAAAGTTAACAGCTAAAAAATGGTAAATAGTTAATTATTTTATATTTTTTCCTTCTATTCGTTATCTTAGAAATTGATTTGTAAATGGCAACTCCGACTGCCTTTTTCTCTTTTAAGAAAGAACAAGTTTAAATAAATTAGAATCATCTATCTAATTTTAATTTTAATAAACATCACAACATATCATCTTTCTTTGTCCAGTCTATTTCTCTGTGGAATGCGCTTCCCCAGGAAATCAGGATGGCAA
The DNA here is from genome assembly GCA_963576755.1 of Noctua janthina. Classification (NCBI taxonomy): domain Eukaryota; kingdom Metazoa; phylum Arthropoda; class Insecta; order Lepidoptera; family Noctuidae; genus Noctua; species Noctua janthina. Next base: position 1,619,933 of record OY755077.1, read on the forward strand.
CCAATCGCTTATCTTTTAAAATTAAAGTTCGTGAGTACATTCGGAAGAAGCTGGCAGTTTCGTCACAACGGTAATGTTTTCCCCATGGTTTGTGTTTTTATTTTGGTATATTCGTGGAAATGTTTATTTACATTAATTTAAATTTTGATATATATTTATAGTATTTGATATATATTTATAGTATTTTATATATCCTTGTAGTTATCTTGTAGTTAATCTTATTATTATTTAAAATTATTTTCAGATTTACACCTACCACTGCTTGTCTTTGCATCACCCAAAGGTTGACTGGTAGAAAATGCCTATGGCATTAAGTCCGCCTCTGTACTTATGTGCTTGAAGTGTTAAATAAATAAATAAATAAATAAACATATTTTAATATTACATTTTATTTTCTGTAGTTTTATTTTATGCAGAATAAATGGATGCATATTGTGATAGGTGTTGACTAATATAGTGCATAGATTTTACTAACACAATAGGTACTATAATTATAATAATTTTGTTTAATTTATTTCTCTGTCATCATCATCATCTGCCTAGCCTTTTCCCAACTATATTGGGGTCGGCTTCCAGTCTAACCGGATGCAGCTGAATACCAGTATTTTACATGGAGCGACTGCCTATCTGACCTCCACAACCCAGTTAGTACTGGGTAATACGATACCCCTTGGTAAGACTGGTTGTCAGACATTTTGGGACAATTTATTTCTCTGTATTTTATTTATATCTCTATAATTTTTCACCGTATTTTTATAATTTGTAATTGTATGGATTAATTTGATCGGATTAATAATATACGTATTTATTTTAGTCTTTTAATAACACTTTACCTTCAAAATATCGTTAAAATTTTTATTTGAGATTTTTTTACAAAAAACCAACACACACAATTCAATTTAATTGTAAACAAACAAGTTCACTCACTGTTTACAACAAAAACACGTTTTTAAAAACAAAACACTGAATTCGCAAACCAAAAGTTTTGTTTACACAAAGGTCGTTAACCTCACAACCTTGAAAAACACGTGAAACTTGTTTGTAAACAAACAAACACAAACATTTCAGAAAAAAACAATTGTAAACAAAAAAAAGCACGGTAAAGTTTAAAGTTCAATGAAATTATACACCACCGCGTCTTTGCACTGTTAAAACTTAATAAATTCAAGAAATAATGACAAAATTATTGAAGAAAAATCGGAGGAATATTCGATACGTCTCTCCTCCTTCGAACACGAGAGGATACTAACATTTTCAGGACAGATTCGCTGTAGGCGTGGCTTATGTAGGGTGGGGCGACAAACCACGCCTTTGGAGTCTAAAATCTAAATTATTTCAATGTCTAGACCGAGTAAAACGGCGGTTCAAGATGATATGAAATCTAATAACACGCTTGCTCCTTGACAGGATAGACAGAGGTGCATAGCACTGCCATGTTTCGCGAATTATACAGGGTGGAAGAGAGACTGACGCGAAAACGGCTACCAGGAGTTCAGTAAAAAAAAAAAAACAAAAGTATTTTATTACCTTAAATAATTGAACTGATTATCTAAGCACTATGCAGTGTTACAGCTAGGGAAAAGAGTGGTTTCGATGGGCTCTGGCACCCAATGTGAGATTTAACTTGTGTTTAGGGTGCCAGCGTCCTCGCGAACAACATTAGTTATAAGTCGAACATAGTTTATCATCATTCAATTACAATAATATTTAATAACTAGCTAATTCAACCAAGATGTGGCCTATTTACATACCTCTGTGTGGCTGTGTATATGTGTGGGTGTGTATGTGTGTGTGAGATAGAAATAGATATGGTGAAAACTTGTGTTTTTGTAAGTCTGTATGAACAAACAGTGCATCATTCTGAGCATTTCTTTTTTTTCAAATTACCCCCCCCACTCTGGGCGGAGCGGAAGGGAGTGTCAGACTTGTACTGACTAAAACCCATCCATGTTCCTACTTTGCCCTTTGTGTTCCAGGGCCACGGTATCTCTTTCGAACAGTCCCGCAGCCCTGGCAGGCATCGGCCCTTGCGGACCCCTACTTATTTGCTGACATCTCTTTGAGGCGCACGTGGAACACGAACGCGCCGTCGACACGGCCTGTCGTCATAAGACGGCCGGACGGCGAGCTGGCCCATAACTCGCCGTCCACAGGCCCGCGCCTACGGTGGCCGGGAGCCACCACGTGACCCCCGACGCCCAGGGCGTCTCCCGCGGCGACTGGGACGTGAGGTTCTTTCCCTCTCACGTCCCGCCACCTCCTTCACTAGCATCCAACATAGTAATTTCTCATCGGTTATTAAAAAAAAAACAGCTGTATCCTACAAAAGTGCAATACCTATAATTATGGTCAAAATGTATGGCATGACACAATTCTACACAATATACGACATGATATTTTTTTATGACATAATTTTGTATGATTAATTTTGTTTGTTTGTTTTGTGTGTTTTTGTATGTTTGAGGAGCTCGTGGCTAAGTAATAACAGCCGCCCGGATCGATCTTTAGGTTAAGCCGCGCTTGCCTAGGTTGGTCTGTGGATGGGTGACCACCCATTACATACCGAGTTTCCTCCGTGCCTCGGAAAGCACGTTAAGCCGTTGGTCCCGGGTGTCATTTGTAGATCTTTGACAATCTAATTATAGGTAGTCAGTGGCCCAAAAAGTCTGACAACCAGTCTTACGTAAGGGGTATCGTATTACCCAGTACTAACTGGGTTATGGAGGTCAGATAGGCAGTCGCTCCATGTAAAATACTGGTATTCAGCTGCATCCGGTTAGACTGGAAGTCGACCCCAACATAGTTGGGAAAGGGCTAGGCTAGGATGATGATGAATTTTGTAAGTTTAATTTAATATTGTGTAAGTTTAATTTTGTTATTGTTTGATTCTTTTAATGTGTATTATTTTATTATATTTTTAATTTAATTTAATTTGGTTATTTGTAATTGTAGTATGTATGTGCAATTTTATTATTTATTGATTATTTTAATGTTCGTGTGTGTTAATGTGATTTTAATTTTTATAATTTTTATATGGACAATGTCTGAAATAAATGATTAATAAAAACCTTTTTACAACAAAAAAAAATCACTAAAAAATGTAAAAAAAATCACTAATTTTGGAAGTCATCGACTTCTAAAAGTTTTATATTTCGTGTCATTATTTTTTATTTAAGCGATTTAAATTTTACAAAATGATTATTTCACAATTTTACAAAAATGTTTACCAATAATCTCTGTCAATGTCACTCAAGCGTCAGAAGATCCTTGTGTAGCTTTATTTTATTCTCTTTGAGGTCGGTTTTCACTTATGTTATTCTTAATTTAATTTTACTTCTTCCAAAAAGTTCCCCTTATCTCATTTATATTCACAAAAGAGTTCTTCAAATACAACAGAAAGAAATAAAAAAAAAACGGTTAGAATATTTTAACAAAACGCCTTTGATTTTAAATGCTCGAGGAAACTTGAGATAATTTAACTGAGAGATTCCTGGCTCCAGCCCCCGTATTCACAAACGCTTCGATTCGATTTCGATTCGACAAGTCATATGTCTATCTTTTTTTGGCATTACGAAAGCGAGCGAGATCGAATCGAAGCGTTTGTGAATTGGGGGCCAGAAAATGTCGTGTGGATAGTTTTGAGTATGAATGTGGATGGGTATAAGAGTAGAGGAAGATCACAGAAACGATGGATGGACTGTGTGAAGGATGATATGGCTAGAAAGGAGGTGTCTGCTGAGATGACGAGTAAAAGAGAAGTATGGAAGAAGAAGACTTGTTGCGCTGACCCCAACTAAATTGTGGTGGGCAGGCGAATGATGGTGTTGATTCCGGGCTCCAGATAAAATAGTGGTATTCAGCTGCATTCATTGAGCGACAACTATGATGTTATAGTCAAAAGTATACAGGGTGTAAACAGGTCCTTTACGAACCCGTCAACCAAGCATTCTGTACATCAAACTAAGTAACTTTACGCAAAAATTATTGCTGGGAAACTACTTTTTTTTTTGGGGTGAAATACACGTTTTACGGTAGGACTCGATGGAACGCACTCAAAGCATTTTGCTGATGGATGGATTGAAACGTACCTACAGGAGTCGCGGAGGTGTTTAAAGTAAAAATCTTACATTAAAAACATGTATTTAAAAGAAAACTTGTGAAAAAGTTGGAACTTTGACCCCCAATATCTCCGTAACGAAGGTATGGTCAAGAACAAAAAAATGATCGCATTGACGGGGAGAACAAGTGCCTTTCGGCTTCATTAAGGGTCTATTTACACGCTTTATTACTACCGATAAGTTTATTTCCATCCTGACATGTGTCGATACTCTTGCGCCGTCCCATCTTCCTAGCTCATCGTGCTGTGCTGGCTCTGCTGCTGCGGCTGCGGAGAATCTCAAGCGGCATAAATATAGTAATCTTATTAGAAACTTTATTTTCGAGTCGTTTGGAGTTGAAACTCTGGGAGCCAGGGAATTCGAGTGCTCACCGTTTTTCTACGCCTTTTTGAGGCTTCCTTCTACAGCGGCTGGCTTCTACCTTGGCCAGAGGCTTAGCGTTGCCATACAACGTGGCAACGCCGCCAGTCTGTTGGGTTCATTACCAGTTGACAGCGTTGAGTAGGAGTGTTTTAATGTCATTTTTTATTGGTAGTTACTTGAATTTATTTTATCGTTTTTATTTGTTAGTGGATACAGGGTCAATTTTGCAAGTGTATGGGGATGGCCAAATCCGAAACTATGAGGTATAGCGAAAAATACTCAAAGGAGTCTCGAGTCCGATTTTAATGAAAACTAAAACTGTATTATTGGATTATTGAAAAATCAATATAGCTCGCCAGGAATCGAAAAATACAAGTAAGTTGACGAAAATAGTGATCTTCTCCAACGTTTCGTTGATTACTAGCATACTGTTACGTTTTTTTTTAAAAAATGAACTCTTCTAATTGAGCATTGGAAACCAACATTCAACGCTTTATTTCCGAAATTCAGCGTGATCTGCTGCAAAGAATGTGTACATGTTGGATCTCCAGATTAAGCCATGTACGCACCAGTCGCGGTGACCACATGCCCGAAATCATGTTCAAACAAATAAATAACATAAAATTAACAGTCTAAAAAAGACAATTTTATGGATATTAAAAACCTTTTTCTGTGTTTTTATTCCAGTTTCAAGTTCTCTGCTACAAAAAAAAAAAAAAAAAAAACACCGTCAGATATTTCTAACTATGACTGAGGCCTCTTTAGTGCGGTGCGTTGCGTCGTCGCAATGGATCAACGCATTGTATGCCACACCTGCGTTGCGACGACGCACGACGTCGTAACGCAAGAGGGCGACGCACAGTGTGGGAATCTCGCAATCTAGGGGGAATTAATTCCAAATTGACTTAAATAATAGATACAAGTAAAAAAATAATATAGATTGGTATTCAAATAGAAAATAAAGTTGTATTAAAAAAAATGCGATATGAATATTTTTTGTTATTTTAGTCACTAATTCCACTTTCGGGCTCATTTGCGGTGGGTACAGAAAGCAATTTTAGGACATCGGGATATAGAGGAAACCGGTTTTCTTAACTAGCACAGCGTCTCAGTGTGGATTTCAGTCTCCATGACAATGGATCTAAACAAACGTGTTCTATTGTTGCTATTTTTACGCCGCCGTCGAAACAAACGTATAGTTTGTCCCTCTAGCAGTGGAACCAAGTGGAACACTGTCCGTCGTCACACCGGAGCTACGACAGTGCGATGCATCACCTTCCCCTCTCTACGTCTCTTGTCCGTCGATTTAAAAATATATATAAAACGACGCAGCGCTGATGCAGCGACGATACAACGCAACGCAACGCACTAATGTGGCCCCGGCCTTAAACTGAGCAAACCATAAACGCATCACCAAATCTAGGACACATTGGACCCCTCAAATTGACTAAATCCCCAATTCAATGTAATGTAATCGTCAAACTTCATGCAAGGGTCAAATTGGCCTCGTATAGTTAAATTTTATCGGTTCAAAATGGACGCAAGATGGTTAAGGGGAATCCATATTATGCGCCCGCGTGGTGGATTATAGCCCATTCCCTCTCATAGAGAGGAGGCCTGCGTCCCAGCAGTGGGAACATTATAGGCTGATTATGCGTATAGAGTAAACGAACCAACATTGATAACCACACGTCTTGCTCTTTCTATTGGCGATAATTATTATGATACCAAGTGTTATTTCTGTGATGACCTTCGTCCACACGAAATTATTATAAATATATTACTCCCCTGTTTGAATCGGATTTTGTTAATAATTTCATCGGTTTTAATATTTTTGGACCCGTCATGGTTTTTCTAAAATAAAAGTAGATTGAGTTACTCCTTATAATAACAGCTATCTGCTAAAAAAGGTTTCGTTATATCCAGCCGTTCCGGAGATTAGCTGGAATAAACAGATAGACAGACCGAGAGACAAAAATGAAAAAAATATGATTTTTTGTTATGAGTACCGTATAGTTTCAAATGCATTCAGTAAAAAACTGTTATTTCGAAATTTTATTTATTGGTATAGAAAATGTTAATGGTTGGAGAGTTAGAGGAAGACCAAGGAAACGATGGATGGATTGTGTGAGGAATGAAAATTCATCTGCCTAGCCTTTTCCCAACTATATTGGGGTCGGCTTCCAGTTTAACCGGAAGCAGCTGAATACCAGTATTTTACATGGAGCGACTGCCTATCTGACCTTCACAACCCAGTTAGTACTGGGTAATACGATACCCCTTGGTAAGACTGGTTGTCAGACTTTTTGGGCCACTGACGACCCAACAACTGTCAAAGATCTACAAATGACAGCCGGGACCAATGGCTTAAAGTACTTTCCGAGGCACGGAGGAAACTCGGTATGTAATGGGCGATCACCCATCAGACCAACTTAGGCAAGCACGGCTTAACCTAAAGATCGACCCGAGTGTCTGTTATTATTTAACCACGAGCCCTCCTGTGGGGAATGAAAAAAATGATAGCGTGACTGTTGACAGGAGATAATGGAACATAAAACCGTGTTGCGCCGACCTCAAGTAACAGTAAGTTAGTGAAAATGACTTATTCTGTCACGTCACGGGATATCTTCCGTGATTGTTCATCATTTTTAGCTCCCGATATTTCGACGCTGTTGCAAGCGCCATGATCGCGGGTTGACTTTGGAATGCGGGTGGATGGAAAATAAATTGTTAAGAGCAGACACACGAAGATATCCCCGTAAGTGACAGTATAAAGGAGATTGAGCACTTATAGATTCACTTTTTGACGCGTATGGCCATTTGAGTTAATGTATAATTCATAATATTATTTTAATCAATTTTTGACTTAAATTCATTGAAATAATTTGTGGGGTTTCTATTTTAATTTTAATTAGTATTTAATACAATAAGTAGTCATTTCTTACATTATAGTGAAGCGACTCCTTTTTCAATTATAATCGATCGATTAAACATTAACATAAATCGTGGAACAACAAAATAATCTACATTTGCAACTAAAAAGTATTAAGAGTTGTCATTATTATTATTCTTTAATTATGTTACTATTTTTTCGTTAAAAAGCAATTTCTAGGCAAAAATAAAACAATTAAGATATAATCGATAATGTTATGACGCCGTAGTCTATTGTCGTGTCACAACACTATTCGATGAAATGTCAAACAAATTGGTGTTTTCTGTTTACCGTGTTAACTCGGTAAGCCGAGAATATTGTTTTTAGCTTTGACGTTTTGATTGTTTTGATGTAACATAACCTCAATAGGTAGGTATTCAACTTATGTTTTTTTCAAAAACCCCACAATATTTAATTTTGAATTTAACCTTGTTTTAAAGTATGACACTACCCCTTTTTTGTGTCTAATTTTCATTACTATACTGTGTCAAAAGTTGCTCAACCAAGTGCCATAGTAACTTGCTCAATGTCCTTTATTGTAAACCGTGAAAGCTTAAAACAGTGTCCAGAGGACCTTCTAACAAGTGAATAAAATTGTAGTTTATTAAAACAAGAACTGATAATATTTGCGTGTATTGTTTTTTCTAAGTCAAAAAGATAATTCTGATAATAATATGTACAGGCCAACGATGTAGATAATGATTATTGCTTTGTTTCAAAGCGTGTGTTTGTTTGTGTCAAATCAATCTTTACTTAAAAGGATAAAAGTCAAAGAAAACGAAAAAATCTTGATGCATGATTATAATATAATTAAAAACTAAAAGAATATAAATCAAATACCATTAATCGTAAGCTTATAGTCGTCATGAATAAAATATTACGGCGTACAACATGTCCTCTCACTCGCTCATTCACGACAGGATCAATGTGCGAGTAAGAGGGCATGATATCCTTCGTTTGGCCGCCATTTTGAATTCGTTTCTTTATTATCACGGGATAAACTGGATGTTTGGTTAAACGTGGCGGAATATGAAAAAAAACAGCTGTTTTCCCTTCTTTTGATCTAGGTGTGCGACCATAAATGTATGGAGCAACTGATATTTTATCGCAATTTCATGGTTGGTCCCATGTAAAAGTTATTCATTCTCATGACTTCTACATCCCTTAAAGTATTGACCACGTTTAACAAATCACCGTGTATATTTATCGTTTACTTATGAACTACTTTCATAAGAACTGCGTCTCTTCTGGTTACTACTGTGAGAATATCTTTTTGTTCCTTGTTTTTTCGAACTAAAAGACCCGTCCGGTTTGGATTGTTCTTCTTGTTGCTGAACTGCCAGCTGATGTTTCTTTGCATCTTCTTCTCTAGATTTCTCCTGACGAACTGTCGAACCATTACTCTTCTTCACGGATGAGAAAGAGCTCTTTTTAGCATTGCCAGAAGAATCCTCTGATTTGCTACCAGCAGATTTAGAAGTGCTACCATCTGAGCTTCTCGTTTCTTCTGCAAAATAATCGTCGCCACCTTCTCCATATTGTGTCTCGTCTTGTGATGATTTTAGTTTGGTGTAGGATCCGTCTTTGGTTTTGGAGTGACCCCTATGCTTACCGTTGGTTTTAGATCCTTTAGAGTTATTGCCATGAGAAACATTAGAGCTGGATTCGGAATTGGAGCCGCTGTTACTACTTTGGCTAGATTGGCTGGAGCTGTCATTTGTAGATTTGTCGGAGCTACTTTGTTTATTTTTGTTGCTGCTGCTCGAGTCATTTGAGCTAGATTCAGTATTTTTTTTTGAATGTCCAGAGCTAGAATTCCCACTCCCAGTCTCGTTTGATTTAGTTCCTCCAGTTTTAGAACCACTGTTACTAGTTTGGCTTGAGCTAGACTTTTCAGAGCTAGAACTCTTTGCAGTAGATTTGTCAGAGTCAGAATTTGAGCTGGTTTGTGCTTCATTGGTAGTTGTTTGATCTTTGGAACTGCTCTTTTGAGTATTATCGTTCTTAGATGCCTCCGAATTTGTTGAGCTACTACCAGCAGTCGTAGATTTGTATTTAGTTTCACTGGAGCCAGCGGTTTTTGAGCTAGTCGAGCCTTGGTTCTGAGAGACTTCTGAGCCAGATCCCTTAGAACTACCAGTAGAAGAGCCACTGGAGGTTGATTCCTTTGTGCTTGACGATGAAGAGCCTTTAGTAACTGAGTTCGTTGAACCAGATTGTGTAATTTCTGGTTTACTGGCTCCTGTGGCAGGCTTATTACCATTTTTGCCAGGTTGAGTGGCATAAACATAATCTTCTTCATCGTCATCGTCATCATCGCAATCATCATCATCATCGTCTTCAGGTTTAGAGTTACTCTGTTGTTGGCCGGTGCTGCCTGCGTCCCCTCCATTATGGCTGGTCTTTTTGGAGCTTCCAGATTCAGAAGGAGAACTCTCAGAGCCAGTAGTGGTTATTTGACTTGTGCTAGAACTCGTTGCGCTACTGCCAGCAGTCGTAGATTTGTCTTTAGAGTCACTGGAGCCAGTGGTTTTTGAGTTAGTCGAGTCTTGCTTCTGAGAGACTGTTGAGCTAGATCCTTTAGAACTACCAGTAGAAGAGCCACTGGTGGTTGATTCTTTTGTGTTAGACGACGAAGAGCCCTTAGTAACTGAGTTCGTTGAACCAGATTGTTTAGTGTCTGGTTTACTGGCCCCTGTGGCAGGCTTATTACCATTTTTACCAGGTTGATTGGCATAAACATAATCTTCTTCATCATCATCGTTATCTTCATCATCATCTTCAGTTTTAGAGTTACTGGTTGAGCTACTCTGTTGTTGGGCAGTGCTGCCTGCCTCCTTTCCATTTTGGTTAGTTTTTTTGGAGCTTCCAGATTCAGAACCCTCAGAGCCAGTAGTGGTTATTTGACTTGTGCTAGAACTTGTTGAGCTACTGCCAGCAGTTGTAGATTTGTCTTTAGTTTCACTGGAGCCAGTGGTTTTTGAGTTAGTCGAGTCTTGCTTCTGAGAGACTGTTGAGCTAGATCCTTTAGAACTACCAGTAGAAGAGCCACTGGTGGTTGATTCTTTTGTGTTAGACGACGAAGACCCCTTAGTAACTGAGTTCGTTGAACCAGATTGTTTAGTGTCTGGTTTACTGGCCCCTGTGGCAGGCTTATTACCATTTTTGCCAGGTTGATTGGCATAAACATGATCTTCTTCATCATCATCGTCATCATCGTCATCTTCATCATCATTTTCAGTTTTAGAGTTATTGCTTGAGCTACTCTGTTGTTGGCTGGTGCTGCCTGCCTCCTTTCCATTTTGGTTAGTTTTTTTGGAGCTTCCAGATTCAGAACCCTCAGAGCCAGTAGTGGTTATTTGACTTGTGCTAGAACTTGTTGAGCTACTGCCAGCAGTCGTAGATTTGTCTTTAGTTTCACTGGAGCCAGTGGTTTTTGAGTTAGTCGAGTCTTGCTTCTGAGAGACAGTTGAGCTAGATCCTTTAGAACTACCAGTAGAAGAGCCAATGGTGGTTGATTCTTTTGTGCTAGACGACGAAGAGCCCTTAGTAACTGAGTTCGTTGAACCAGATTGTGTAGTTTCTGGTTTACTGGCCCCTGTGGCAGGCTTATTACCATTTTTACCAGGTTGATTGGCATAAACATAATCTTCTTCATCATCATCATCATCATCGTCATCTTCATCATCATCTTCAGTTTTAGAGTTACTGCTTGAGCTACTCTGTTGTTGGGCAGTGCTGCCTGCCTCCTTTCCATTTTGGTTAGTTTTTTTGGAGCTTCCAGATTCAGAACCCTCAGAGCCAGTAGTGGTTATTTGGCTTGTGCTAGAACTTGTTGAGCTACTGCCAGCAGTTGTAGATTTGTCTTTAGTTTCACTGGAGCCAGCGGTTTTTGAGCTAGTCGAGCCTTGGTTCTGAGAGACTTCTGAGCCAGATCCCTTAGAACTACCAGTAGTAGAGCCACTGAAGGTTGATTCCTTTGTGCTAGACGATGAAGAGCCCTTAGTAACTGAGTTCGTTGAACCAGATTGTGTAGTTTCTGGTTTACTGGCCCCTGTGGTAGGCTTATTACCATTTTTGCCAGGTTGCTTGTCATGAACATCATCATCATCTTTATCATCATCATCATCTTCATCATCATCATCATCATCATCCTTATATACAGGCTTTTTGCCAGAATTTTTATTGTTACTATACTTTCCAGTTTCAGTATCTTTTGCAGATTTTTTACCATTACCAGCATTACCTACAGGTTTAGCTACAGATTTCGGGTTTTTGTCATCTTCCACTGGTTTCTTTTTATCTTTCCCAGGTTTCCCGTCGCCGACTTTGACTTCATTATTATCAACATTTTCTCCAGAATCATCTTCATCAGAATCATAACTGTTGTCGTTGTCATTGTTTTGACCGACATTGTGATAATTTTTATCATCATCGTTACCATTTATGGGTTTCTCACCATTCTTGGTTTGATGGTTGTTCTTATCGCCTTCATTCGAAACTTGCTTCCCACCTTGAGTTGTAACTGTACTACCAGTTTTTTTATTTTGATTTGTGTTGGTGGAACCCTGCTTTTTGACAGTTGAAGACTCTTTGTTCTCTTGTTTGCCAGTATTTTCTTGTTTGGTGTCCTTTTTACCATTTGATTTTGTTGTTGTGGTAGTTTTCTTACTAGATGATTTTGAACCACCATTGGACTGCTGATTATCATTTTCGTCACACCTTTGGTTATTTTCGTTGATAGAAGTACGTTCAGTACCTGTGGTTTTCTTGCCATTCTTCGTAATACCAACATAGCTCTTATTAGTTGTCTGTGTTTTTCTATTCTTCTTATTACTACTAGAGCCTGAAGTGCTGCCTCTTCTGACGGGGATTACTTTTCCATCTTTATCGATACTTTCATTCTTTTTTCCATTGCGTTTGGCTTTTTTGATATTGATGATATTAATTTGTTTAGACTTGCCTTGCTTGTCAACGCCGTTATTGTTTCCGTTTTGAGAACTAATAATGCCTTTTTCTTTAAGTTTTTTGTCTCCAGTTAATATATCATCTTTATCATCGTTTGAATCCTTTCCAGACCTATTCTTATTTTTATTCTTCAGTTTACGAATGATTTTCTTATGTTTCTTACCAATACCTGATAACAAACCAGAGGATTCAGGCGAAGATTGGCGGCCTGAATCAGTTTCAGAATTGGAAGTAGAGTGAGAGGATTTCTTTTGTGAATTAGTTTTACCACTTGTTGTAGAAGAATCCGAAGTTGTTTTTGACCCAGTATTCTTTACAGTAGAACTGGTGGTACCATTGCCATTTCCATCATCTGAACTTTCGTTTGTAGATTGCTTATCAGTGGTTGTCTTGCTCGTCTTCTTACCACGGTTATTGGTCACTTTTGAATGTCTGTATTCACTCTCATCAGAATCAGTATCACTACCGTCCTCAGAGACTTGACTATCTTCATCTGTTTCATCACTTTCGGACTCTGTGCCAACAGTTCCAGACCTTTTCTTATTTTTATTCGTCAGTTTATCAATGATTTTTTTATGTTTCTTACCAATACCTGATAACAAACCAGATGATTCAGGCAAAGATTGGCGGCCTGAATCAGTTTCAGAATTGGAAGTAGTGTGAGAGGATTTCTTTTGTGAATTAGTTTTACCACTTGTTGTAGAAGAACTCGAAGTTGTTGTTGACCCAGTATTCTTTACAGTAGAACTGGTGGTATCATTGTTATTTCCATCATCTGAACTTTCGTTTGTAGATTGCTTATCAGTGGTTGTCTTGCTCGTCTTCTTACCACGGTTATTGGTCACTTTTGAATGTCTGTATTCACTCTCATCAGAATCAGTATCACTACCGTCCTCAGAGACTTGACTATCTTCATCTGTTTCATCACTTTCGGACTCTGTGCCAACAGTTCCAGACCTTTTCTTATTTTTATTCGTCAGTTTATCAATGATTTTTTTATGTTTCTTACCAATACCTGATAACAAACCAGATGATTCAGACGAAGATTGGCGGCCTGAATCAGTTTCAGAATTGGAAGTAGTGTGAGAGGATTTCTTTTGTGAATTAGTTTTACCACTTGTTGTAGAAGAACCCGAAGTTGTTGTTGACCCAGTATTCTTTACAGTAGAACTGGTGGTATCATTGTTATTTCCATCATCTGAACTTTCGTTTGTAGATTGCTTATCAGTGGTTGTCTTGCTCGTCTTCTTACCACGGTTATTGGTCACTTTTGAATGTCTGTATTCACTCTCATCAGAATCAGTATCACTACCGTCCTCAGAGACTTGACTATCTTCATCTGTTTCATCACTTTCGGACTCTGTGCCAACAGTTTCAGACCTTTTCTTATGTTTATTCGTCAGTTTATCAATGATTTTCTTATGTTTCTTACCAATACCTGATAACAAACCAGATGATTCAGACGAAGATTGGCGGCCTGAATCAGTTTCAGAATGGGAAGTAGTGTGAGAAGATTTCTTTTGTGAATTAGTTTTACCACTTGTTGTAGAAGAACCCGAAGTTGTTTTTGACCCAGTATTCTTTACAGTAGAACTGCTGGTATCATTGTCATTTTCATCATCTGAACTTTCGTTTGTAGATTGCTTATCAGTGGTTGTCTTGCTCGTCTTCTTACCACGGTTATTGGTCACTATTGAATGTCTATTTTCACTCTCGGCAGAATCAGTATCACTATCGTACTCAGAGCCTTGACTATCATCATCTGTTTCATCATCATCGAGCTCTGTGCCAAAAGTTTCTTGGTCATCATCGTTATCGTCATCATCATCAATGACACCGTTTTCGAATTGTTTGTCTGTACAGGTCTTAAATCCTGACAGCCATTCTTTACGGGAACTGAAGGAAGAGTCTTCGATGATTTGAGTTTCATGGTTTTTCAAATCTGGAGAAGAAAAATTGAGTTAGTTTTTATTGCTTACATAATGACAAGCCGGTAATCTAGATAATTCTAGACGGATTATTCGTATATTATTTTAACTTACCTAAATCATAAGCACGTACAAGCGACGCCTCGTCCTTGCTGAGGTTCAGGATTTCTGAAAAAGAGATTTTTCATTAATTTACACATTTTTTTACGTCTGACGCATAAATATAATGCTGTATAGATGCAAATGGAAGTCAAAATTTAAAAAAAGCAGATTACGACGTCTCGTTCTGTTTTTGCCCACGCGCCAAGAGATCCGTGTGCTGCTTTACTTTTAAATACGAATTAATTGTTTTTCAGTAGCATAAGCAGCCTATAATGTTCCCACTGCTGGGACACAGGCCTCCTCTCTATGAGAGGGAATGGGCTATAATCCACCACGAGTTCCCAGTGCGGGTTGGTAGATGTCACATGTCTTCGAATATTCGGTTCTAGATGCTGGTTTCCTCACGATCGATGTTTTTGTTCACCGTTTTGTTTTTCAGTATTTTAAAATAATTATCTAAACTCACCTCCAACGACGTATCTACCAACTGTAATAGAAAAATAAATTTATGAAATAAGGTAAGGAAGAAAAATAACTCCCCGAAAGGTTTGGCAGAGGTGTGAGACTAGTACACCCACATTTCGCCAGTTATGTTCAAGTCTATTACCATCAATCGGGCGCAAATCCAGACTCCGTGGATGCTACTGAGAAATTCCTGAAGGAAAAACCCAATAACACTTTTCCCGATCTGGGAATCGAACCCAGGACCTCATGCTCAGCAGTCGCGCTTGCGACCTGAGGCAGTCGAGGAAAAATGAGTAGGTATGTAAAAATAATAAAACCTTTAAATTGGTTGCTAGCTTGTTGGTTAAAAGCGTACAAAAAAATGAGTGTGACTTTTGACTATACAAGGTATAAAGTGACACTTCACGAAGCCATCAACCAAGCATTCTGTACATCAAACTAAGTAACTCTACGCAAAAATTATTGCTGGGAAACACCTTTTTTTTTGGGGTGAAAAATCACGTTTTACGGTAGGACTCAATGTAACACACTCAAAACATTGTGCTGATAAATGCATTGAATAGTACGGGAGTCGTAGAGGTATCTAAAGTCTAGTTATAACATTAAAAACTTGTACTTATGAAAAAAATTGTAAAAATGTTGAAAACTTTATCCTTCAATATCTCCGTAACTAGAAGGTTCCCAGGTATAGTTCAGAACAAAAAAATGATCGCAATGATGGGGAGAACCTGTAACTTTCGACTTTGTTGAGGTCCTTTTTACACCCATTATTTTTACACTTAATATTATACACCGTGTTGATCACGTTATCCATAAACTTTGGCAAATGCTTCTATAGCTTTTACAAATCAAATCTATCAATGGAAGTAGTACTTAAAAAGGCATCGTTGCAAAGATATTTGTAATTTAATTTATTTAAGCTATGCAGTAAGAAAGGGTCTTAATTTGGCCTATGTTACCGCTTATTGCAATTAAATTATCAAATGCTATTTGCATTTCTTTTGCACGTACGAGAGGAACCTGAGAGCAAATAAAAAATAAGAATTCATTAATGTGTCTATAATGTAAAATGCTTATAGTAGAGGAAGACCAAAGAAACGATGGATGGACTGTGTAAAGAATGATTTGGCAAGAAAGGAGGTGTCTGGCGAGATGACGAGTAATAGAGAAGTATGGAAGAAGAAGACATGCTGCGCCGACCACAAATGAATTGGGATAAGGGCAAGAGAATGATGAATGATGAATTTAAAATGCTTATTTCCGTGGTCTGAGCATCTGGTCGAAGTTTATGTATATCGTCCGGAACACGGTGTATAGAGGTAAAATTTTGTATCTTTGTAAGTTTACATGTAGGAAGTAATCTTCGAAACTACTGATCCGAATCCGAAAATTCTTTAACTAATGTGAAGCTACAATATTATCTCGAGCGTCAAAACATATTTAAATCGTTCTTGTGGGATAATTTCAAAAGCATAGTTTTTACTAAATGAAATTGGTTTTGAGCTAACAACAACCGTAATAATCTCTATAGCTAAGTTTAAACGAGAAAATGTACTTACGTCTTGGATGTACGGTGTTGGCGAGCCATCCACCGATAGATATCACTGTAAAAATAAAATAAATTTTAACACAGGAGCTAAAGCATTACCGGCAATGAAGAAAAATATTATGCTACGTTCATACTGAGCGGCGTTCAAATATCGTTGCGTTGTTACGACTGCGATAGATAATACGGAACGTATGATATAGAAAGAGATAGCTATTGCGCTTGAAGCGCTTAAATTACGACAATTGTCTGAATTTGTCTGCAACAATTTGCGCGCGCTAGTGCGATATCTACCTATCTCTTTTTATTTATAATATCAATGATTACCGGAGTATAACGAAGGTTGGTTTTTTTTAGAGAGGGGATATAAAGATTACAGTCTTATAAAAGAAAATATCTTCTATTATTTTTGCTTGCTTGAGAATGGATGTATGGATGTTTGTTACTCTTTCACGCAAAAACTTCAAAAGGGATTTGGATGAAATTTGGCACATAGGTGCTTAATAACTTGAATTAGCACAAGGGGATATCTTTTATCCCAGTATTAAAATTCCGTGGGACAATTATCGAACTCCGCGCGGGCGAAAACGAAGGCATCTGTTCATAAAAAAATACTTCGAGGCACTTACCTTTAGCCAAAACGGTGTTGCGATCTTTTCTTGACCATTCATTTGAGTTACCTGTGGAAAAAAGAAAAATACTTGATCACAAAGAAATAAACGATTCATCTTCATTCATCCACAGCCTGTATGCATCCACTGCTGGGTATAGGCCTCTCTTTTCTTGTGCGAGACGGCCTGGTTTTCTGGGGCTTGCAACCACTAAATTCAGCACTCCCATACATTAGGGTCGAGTAGGTATTGAAATTTAGTATGGGCCAGCTGAAAACTTTTTCGCATTTACGATATTGGACCCATGGAGAAAGTTATTCAGATTGATGGTCTGCAGCACATCCTTTCATATGACTATACCCTTTCTGTTACACCCTGTATAGTTACTTGTATTTAGTCTTCTTTTTATCATTATTTTAGTTCTATTTGTAGACTTTATCTAAAGTACATAATAATCTAAATATATAGATTTTCATTTAAAAAGAAATTAAAATATTGACAAATACTTACGTTCGAAAAGCTGACCAATATTCAAAATGGCTAGAGCAATTTTCCTGGCATAACCTGCAAGAGCAAAGAGGAACTTAATTAAAATGAGGCACATCTTCAGACAGCACATTACGGGCCCTCCCAAGATATATCCTGTTACCCAATAACTGGGTTGTGGAGGTCAGATAGGCAGTCACTCCCCCCCTAACTAACGTAGTGGGTGAGCGATCATTCACAGATCAACCTAGGTCAGAAACTACTGGTTCAATTTGAAAAATTATTTTAGTGTTGGCTAGCCCATTTATCGAGAAAGGTTATAATATTATAAAGCAGAACTGTTTGTTTGTTTGGTTGAACGCGCTGATCTCAGAAACTACTGGTTCGATTTGAAAAATTCTTCTAGTGTTGGGTAGCCTATTTATCGAGAAAGGTTATAATATTAAAAAGCTGAACTGTTTGTTTTTTTGGTTGAACGCGCTGATCTCAGAAACTACTGGTTCGATTTGAAAAATTCTTTTAGTGTTGGATAGCCCATTTATCGAGAAAGATTATACGCTATACGGACGCGGACGAAGGTCGCGGGCAACAGCTAGTTATTTATATACTGTGCAAAATTTATTTGAGGTCACACAAATAAATTTAATAAGGTTGATGGGACAGGATGATGACGACCTTGGTGACTGCCTTTTTGGTCCAGTGGTCGTAAGCTACTGCTATATTCTTGAGTTCGATTACCTGGTTAATTGGTTTTTCTCAGTAGCGGGCTAGATTTGTGCCCAGTTGACATATAATATGGGGGCGAGCAATAAGCTCGCCCCCATATTATATGCGAAAAAACTAGCTGAACTTTAAACTACTTTAAACTTAGCTGTCCAAACATGAGGGTACTACAGTACACATATACGTCTGCCTTAGTCTTTGGGTTATTGTTGTTTTTAGAATTATCTTAACTGACTGCGTTGTGGCGGTCAGATAGGCAGTCACTCCATGTTAATACTGTTAAGTTGGATCTGGTTAGACAGGAAGGCGACCCCAACGAGGAAAAGCTGTCTCGTTAATGATGATGGATTAACTTACCATCCAAGCGTTCCAGTCCTCCCTTGCGATGAAGGAGTTTCTTGATCTGCTGGACTACTCCTTGCAGCTTATTCTTGAGAATAACTTCTGCAGCGTTGGTATAACGACCTCTGTAAGCCCCCAAGCCCCATTTCTTGCCGTAGTTTCCACTTGAGCAGATGTGTACTGGAAACGGATAAAGTTTTTATAATTATTCCATCATATACATGTCGGATCCGGTCATTAGTACGGACAAAAAATGAATCGCAAGTGCGCTGGTGGTGACGTCACGCGACCTACTTACAAGTCTACTCACACCACAGCGTGCTTGCGATCGCGACAGTCAGTGTCGGATCGCGGCGGAGTTGAGACATCTTGAAACTGTATCCGATTCATTGTGCCCCGTGTTATTGTTTTAAATTGTAATGTCAAGTAATTTGTTAGTTTATTATAAACAGCATATCGCACCTAATGTGTTTTCATAGCACGAAACCCATCGTCTGCCCACATGGTGTACGAGCCTAACGGAATAAATGCTGAAAAATCCGACATACTAATATTGTAAGGTAAAGTTTGGATGTAGCTAAGTAATCTTTGGAATAACTGATCTAATTCCGAGAATTCCTTTACTTCTTTATCGTGTGGTCAGTGCCTAACCTGGTGTCAGAGTTTTCATGCCGCCCACGGGGCTCTGACTTGCCTTTACATGCCGTCGAGAAATATCTCTCAGGCATGCTGGTTTCCTCACGATGTTGTCCTTCACCGAAGCAAGTGATAATTATACAACACTCACATGAATCCGAAAAATCAGAGGTGCGTGCTTTGGGTTCGAATTCGAGACCTATGACCTGTCAGTCCGACGGTTACACCACTAGACTACAACTGCTTAAATGTTCCATTAACTTATTTGTAATCAAGTTAATGAACCATTAAGTTACTGATTTGTATTTACCTTTGAATAGCTTAGTATGGCGATGAGCTCCATGGGCTGTACGGGAACGGCCGAGGACGCAATCGCCAATTCTGACAGCACTTGTCACCACTGAAAAGAAAAATCCTTAAGAATTTGCAAAATCTTACTGCTATTATAAATACGATTGTTTCTGAGGATGGATGGATGTGGATTACTCTTTCACGGAAAAAACTAATAAACGGATTCAAATGAAATTTGGTAGACAGATAGTTTACAATCTACATTCACACATAGGTTAAATTTTTATCCTGATAATACCTAAGATCTTGTGGGACAATTACCGAACTCCACGCGGGCGAATCTGAGGGAATGAACTAGTTTGTAATCAACAATAGAAGTCAAGAAAGAGGTGGGAGTATCATTAGGCGCGTGTTCAAATATGGAACTATTGCCGCCATTTTGAATAACATTCCCAAGGCTTTGTTGGTGAAATTGATTTGAAAAATTAATAAAAAAAATATGGTGGCGTTATGGGAAGAGGCGTGAATGTGATGTATTTAATCCTTACAAATATAACTTACATTTTGAGAGCAGGGTTCCAACTGTAACAGAAAATTATAAAAATTAATATAGTTACAAAATACCGCTTGTTTCTTTCTTTATCGTGTGGTTAGTGCCTAACCTGGTGTCAGAGTTGTTATGCCATGGGCCTCTGACTTAGCTTTACATGCCGTCAAGAAACATCTCTCAGGCATGCTGGTTTCTTCACGATGTTTTCCTTCAACGAAGCAAGTGATAATTGTACAATACGCACATGAATTGGAAAAATCAGAGGTGCGGGTCTTGGATTCGAACTTGAGACCTATGACATGGCAGTCCGACGGTCACTAGTCTATCACTGCTTAAAAGACTTCTCTTTCTTACACCATAGTGGTTCAATTCCACGTTCTCACTCTAACATGTCATGTCTGACTTTCTGACAATTCGCAAGATTGGCAAGCTATAAATTGTTTTTTTTTTTTCTCAGTATTTTAGATCAAGAAAATGACTTACGATCTGGGATCCATTGGTTGATGAGCCCAGAACATCCTTGGGTGTATACGAGCAAGATTTCCAGAACATCGTTATAGCTCTTGATTTGTCCTGAAAAGGAACGAAAAACTTCATTATTTAATTCAAAAATTGCCTAAAATAAAAATAAAACTTATTTTTTCTTTAAAAAAACATTGCCCCACACTTGGAATTTCTCCTATACCGTGGGTGCGTTTACAAACATTTAAACTCACATACTCAAACAGCCAGACCCGGAACATCTACCTGTAGGCCATACAAATATTTGTTCCGTGTAGGAATCGAACCCGCGACACGAAGAGCAGCAGTCAATCGCTCACTGCGCCAACCGTGCCGTCGAATAAAAATAGTTCAATGACACATTTCTTAAAGTATCTATTTTATAAGTCCCATGTAATGTTGTTTAAGGAATTTCCAAAAAAGAAATCTAAGCATATTCAGTTCGGGTTTGTATTTAAGGTGTAAACGAACCCTTCACGAAGCCGTCAACCAAGCGTTCTGTACATCAAACTATACTTAGTTTGATGTACAGAATGCTTGGTTGACGGCTTCGTACCCTACACAAAAATTATTGCTGAGAAACATTTTTTTTTTGGGGGATGAGTAATCACGTTTTACAGTAAAACTCGACGTAACGAAATCATTGTGCTGATGGATGAATTTAATAATAAACGGGTTACGAAGGTACTTAAATCCCTTAAAACCTAGTATTTTTTTTAAAGTTGTGAAAAGGTTGGAACTTTGACCCCCAATATCTCCGTAACTAGAAGGTTCCTAGGTATGGTCTAGAACAAAAAACTGATCGCAATGATAGGGAGAATAAGTGCCTTTCGGCTTCGTTAAAGGACTTCAAACACCTTTGAAGAACAGTGGTCATCAATTATTTCTAGATACTTATACACCGTGACTATTTAGAACATCTTACAACGGCAGCTCACTTCATGTATCCAATAACTACTAAACATTCATGGAAAAAAAAATTGGTATTTATGAGATTTTATTAATTTAAAAATAAAAATATTTTTCAGTACTATGCCGCATTACGCAGTTATAACACGATGTCACGAACCTGTTGCGAGCGATTATCTACTCGGCTCGAGCGCTGGGTAGGTATGTTCTCCCGTTTGACAAGTAAACATCATTAAAGAAAAATAAATTATACATTAGAATAAAATTATGAAACATCCTGATGTTTCATAATTTTATTCTAATGTATAATTTATTTTTCTTTGTACCTGTTATGGTAGGTAAAAAAAAGTCACATCTAGAGCTATTTTAAATCGGGTACATTGAGTGGACCACCTTTGTAGGACGACTAAAAAGTCACGGTGTATGAATATTTATTTCAACTTACTTCTTCCTGCTATCCATTTGAATGACTTGTAAGATCGTGAGCTGCGATCTAGAACAGGAAGATAATCAAAATTAGTTATTTTCATTGATTTCTCATAGATGTCTCTCTCTGTCAAGATTTTTATTGAAACAGTCGTTAAAAGAAGTAATGCTTACCGGCAATGCCTTTAGCGAAGAAGCCTGAAAACAAAAAGAATAATTAAAACCACGTTGTTACCAAAGTATTTAAAAAGGAAGATTCTATATAAGGTGTTACATAATAAATTCGAGGCCATCTTCACTCTTAAAAAGCTGTAAAAGCTTCGTTCATACGATTTCCTCAAAAGACAGTGCGTCAGATGAAAGTTGCGAATTGTGGAGGAACAGACATCCCACCCCTCCTCACTTCATGAATCCAGCAGTACATCTTCCTCCTGGACTGGAACTGCAGTGGCCAATCTGGAAATCACTTAACCGTTTGCGGGCCCAGGTCGGCCGCTGTAGAAATAATCTGGCCAAATGGGGTATCATCGACCCGTCCCAAATAAAATGTCAGTGTGGAGCCCCTCTGCAGCATATGCCCCACCTCCTTTCTTGGCCATCTTGCACAACCACCTGCACCTTCCAGGGTGTAAATGAAGCCAACCATAGACCTGTGCAGGTGGCAATATACTGGTCGGGTATTATTTGAGTCCAAGACACGCAAAGGACAAGAAGAAAACCAAGACCTCTCGCCTGGTGTCTCGGAACATGAAACTGTGCATTCTACAACATTATTTTTAGTATATGCAAAACCTGAATTTATTTTGTTCAGAATAAGTAAATGAATCGATTCCAATAATTTTTAAACCATGTTATATTTTGTGCCAAAATATTTAAAAAAGGTTACAAGTTGGACACCGAGCGACACCTATCGCAATCATTTAAGCGCGGGCCACACCGCCAGCTGGCGGGCGTGCGAGCGGGCGAAAGACGCATCGTTTCACCTCTTTTCATATTTTGGTTCACACCGCGAACTATCGAAAGATACGAACGTAGTATGAAAAGGGCGTCGTTCGCGTCGCTCGCCCGCCCGCCAGCTGTCGGTGTGGCCTGCGCTTTAGGTACCTACTGCCAAATTATTATTTTTAGTGACCACGTTTTTGTGCGGACAGCCAGGTAACAGAACAAGCCTATAACTCTGTGATTTTTCATGATACAGTTTTGAAATTTTGTTCATAGATTCTTTACATAAAAATACTAGACACGTGTTTCAGATTTCGCGTATACTAAAACTCATGTTGTATTATTTTTAATTTAATAAATTAACAAAAAAAGTAATATTTACCACAACTGGGGAATCTGGCTCCAACAATCTGTAATCAATAAATAATACACACTGTATTAGTTTGACAGCTAAAAATACCCAACTGAAAAACAAAAAAAACAAGCGCATTTGGAGGAAAGCGGGCCCCATTTAAATATTAAATTATTAAAACATGGTATGTTTTCCTTTATCGATTTGTTAACAGTGGTGATAAATTAATTGACACAAAGTAAAGTGCCTGACTGGGGTTGTTTTCGTGGGGAAATCTTCAAAACCGACCGGTCTTTGGGGACAAGACTGGGTAGTATGAGATTTTTACCGCACTAAAACCACCCCGGTGGTCACCATCCGCACATGAGAGGAGGCACCGTTTCCTCATAAAAGACCTGTCCGGAGCCCCCTCTGTGCAACGCATGTTAAGGCACATCCCTGGGGTAGGGTTCGAACCTGCGACCTCAGTATATGCTAAGTAATTTTTATAAATTTTTTAAATATGTTTTTTTACGCAAACCCTGCGTAGGGAACTATAGCTGTTTAAACACATTTACAACATTAGTTTGGTATGGCCACTTCTATACAATATTGATTTGGCTGTAATGTCAACGTGTTGGTTTAAGTTAGTTCGATACGTTCTTAAATAGATGGCGCCAACGTCACCGTAAGATGTTATTAATGGAACGAGAATTTCGAGAGCTGTGAGCAGGGTGCGATGGTCTATTTGGTTAAGACGTCAGGTGTACAGAATCGATAGGTCGCAGGTTCAAACCCTGCTCGCACTCGAATTTTTCTTTCCATATCAAAAACAATGTTTATAAAGTTTCAACTTACGCCACCAACAGCCTGAGTAGCACCTCCAGCTACTTTCTTTACGGTCTTCACAGTTTTATCTACCGTCGAAGCGACATGCCCAGTGGCTCCACCTACAACCGACTTCAGAAGCCAGGGCAGTTTCGATTCGTGGACACTGGACTTCTTCACTGATGAACTGTGGCCTTTCTTGTGGTTGTGTGGGGAGGCGGTTACTATCGCCAGCTGAAAAATGTATTAGCAATGTTAATGGCATCTGGTTTTGAGTAAGCTCAAAAGTAGCAGCCAGCATCGTAATGAAGGCTCCACAAAACCTGGTGATACTACTAGTGTGTTTTACCGTGACTTAGTGTCGAGTTCCAGTAGTGCGCGTAGCAAAAGACAAAGAAAGAGGGTAGATAGATTTGTCTGCTCTTAACATTTTATTTACCATCCACTCAAATTCTCCAGTCAAACGCGATCGCGGCGCTTGCAACAGCGTCGAAATATCGGGAGCTCAAAATATTGAACAATCACGGAAGATATCCCGTAAGTGACAGTATAAGTTTAATGATAATGGTAACTTGCGAATTAAAAAAATTAGGCAGGGAATACCATCATCTGCCTAGCCTTTTTCCAGCTATGTTGGGGTCGACTTCCTGTCTTCAGTCGTCAGCTGAATACTAGTATTTACATGGAGCGACTGCCTATCTGTTCTCCTCAAACCATTTAGTACTGGGTAATACTATACCATTTGGTAAGACTGGTTGTGAGTATCGGGCCACTGACTACCTCTACCGACTGTCAAGGATCTACAAATTAGGTTTTATTGCAATTTGCAGGTCAGTTTCAGGCTATATGTGAAAAAAAAAAATGATTCGCAACCGTAACACGTATTTGAAGAATAGCATAGCATAGCAGCAGCCTATAATGTTCCCACTGCTGGGACACAGGCCTCCTCTCCTCAGGGAATGGGCTATAATCCAGCGGTGGGCCAGTGGTGGCGGTCCCGACTTACGAGCATTAAGTCGTGGGTTCGAACCCAGGCAGGCGCATTGCTTTGTGTAATTTATTTCATCACCACTGCTCTCAAAACGGTGAAGGAAAACATCGTGAGGAAACCGGCATGTCCTACAACCTAAAATTCGAAGACATGTGACATCTACCAACCCGCACTGGGCCCGCGTGGTGGATTATAGCCCATTTGAAGAATATAATTATATATTATTTCTGTTTGTTTTAGCTGTAAGTCTCCCATGTTATCTAAATAAATAAATAAATAATCATTAAATCCCATTTGATGACTATTTCATGAAAAAGTTATTCAATGAGATTATATCAACTTTCGAGGGTTGTATTGATGAGTTTAATGATTATAACTCTGTAAATCCATTTTTGTTACGGTCGCGAATCATATCTTAATCAACATACAACCTGACACTGACCTGTAAATTGCAAAAAACGTAAGAAAATTTAAATTCGCGGGCTACCCTGGCGGTTCCACCTTTAACATTTTAGTTTCCGAGGCACGAAGGTAACTCCCATCCACGAACCAACCTAGACAAGCGCGGCTTAACCTTAAGATCAACCCGAGTGGCTGTTATGGTTCTGGTTGCTGGTGTGCTGGTTCTCCTATTGTTAAAACATCATCATTGTCTTCCTGCCACTGTCCCCATGTTACTTGGGGTCGGCGCAATACGTTTTTTTCTTCCATTCTCCCATTATTAAACTGCTGTTGCCTCGATTAATGCTCTGCACCTATTCTTTGTAGCGTGATGATATATAGCTTCTAGCCTTCCTCAATAAATGCGCTATCCAACACTAAAATATTTTTTCGAATCGAACCAGTAGTTTCTGAGATTAGCGCGTTCAAATAAACAAACTGTTCAGTTTTATAATGTAGTACAGTCACCTTGTCGCTTGAAAGTACGGGGCACATTGCGTCAAATTCGATAGTTATGAGTCTCATCATCTGCCTAGCCTTTTCCCAACTATATTGGGGTCGGCTTCCAGTCTAACCGGATGCAGCTGAATACCAGTATTTTACATGGAGCGACTGCCTATCTGACCTCCACAACCCAGTTAGTACTGGGTAATACGATACCCCTTGGTAAGACTGGTTGTCAGACTTTTTGGGCCACTGGCTGCAGACTCATATTGTAGCAAATTTAGTCTACTTTAAAAGCTTTCTGAAAAGGTACTATCAAAAACTAGTCCTTATAATCGCCAAAATCTCAAAAAGATACGAAATTTTCGCGGTTTTTTTTAAATTTTGACAAAGTTGCGTTTGGTGCTCGAGGTGACAAACTTGGATTATTCATTGGACCAACATCATAAGCAAGTCTGCAAAAAATCAGAACTACCGGATCTGACGCAAGCACTGATGTATAAGGTTACTGGACTAATATTAGTACAGATAAATTAAAAGTACGCATGCTGTTCTCACCACAAGTAAATTGGGATGAGGGTGGAACGAAGACTGTTAAAGCTCAAAAAGTAATAAAATCCTGAGATAACTTACCAGCACGACGGCTACAAGAATCTTGGCAGACACCATAGTTAAGTTTGAAGATAAACTAAAGGTCTGACCGAGAAGGCCAAACTCCTACTATGACTAAACCAAAAAAAAACACGTTTTTATATCAAAATCTTATTTGTTTACCACCAAATGCTCCTTTGTTTGCTCAAATGGTTCCAATTGTTTAAGTATGTGATTGAATTTAAATGTTAATATTTGGTGACATTAAATCATAATTTTCAGTTGTGTAAATAGTTGGATTAACTGTTCTGTTGTTGAATTTTTGTAAAGATTTTTGGCAATACTTCATTCTTGTGTGTGCTGGCAAACGGTGAAGACGCTTGGAGTGGATGCCGATGTCACAGATTAAAAAAAAATCAGACTAATTGATAACCTTTTGGAAGTCGGTTAAAAATACGACTAATTTAAAAGTAACTTTTTTTGTAAAAAGATGCGCCACACTAGGAATTTCTCCTGTATCGTGGGTACGTTTACAAACATTTAAACTCACATACACAAACAGCCAGACCCGGAACAACTACCTGTAGGCCAAATACTTGTTCCGTGCGGGGACCGAACTTGCGACACGCAGCGCAGTCAATCGCCAATCGGTCAGCAACTGCGCCCGTACATGGCGATAATACCGCCTTCTGCCGTTTTCACCGTGATACATAAGAACCAGACTTGTCACAGCTGTTGGGTTTCAGCTGCTGATGCCTTTGGTATTGTATCTTAAAGCTGCATTTGCAGATCTTGGACAGTTCTTTTTATGAGACAAGCCCGTCACTCTATTCCCAAACCACTGTAACTCCTGAAAGTCAGAATCAACAGTGGCGACCACCAGAAAAGCGCCGAAACAGTGAAAGCAAAAAAAGCATGTTAAGCCGTTGGTCCCGGGTGTCATTTGTAGATCTTCGACGGTCGTTAGGTAGTCAGTGGCCCAAAAAGTCTGACAACCAGTCTTACCAAGGGGTATCGTATTACCCAGTACTAACTGGGTTATGGAGGTCGGATAGGCAGTCGCTCCATGTAAAGTACTGGTATTCGGCTGCATCCGGTTAGACTGGAAGCCGACCCCAACATAGTTGGGAAAAGGCTAGGCAGATGATGAAGATGTGAGCTGTTGTAAAGGGTGTAAATAGACCCTTAACAGAAATGAAAGGCACTTGTTCTCCCCGCCTTTACGATCATTTTTTTGTTCTAGACCATACCTGGGAACCTTCTAGTTACGGAGATATTGAGGGTCAAAGTTCCAACTTTTTCACGAGTTTTTTTATTTTACATACATGTTTTTAATGTAAGATTTTTACTTTAAACACCTCCACAACCCCCGTACTGTTTAATCCATCCAACAGCGTAATGCTCTGAGTGCGTTCAATCGAGTTCTACCGTAAAATGTGATTTTTCACCCCAAAACAAACTCCTTCCTAACAATAATTTTTGCGTAAAGTTACTTAGTTTGATGTACAGAATGCTTAGTTGACGGCTTCGTGAAGGGTCCGTTTACACCAGAAGACTAATAAACACTTCTATGCTACTAACGCCATCGCTACCAATACTGCTGCTATTCTTTTATCCTGTGCTACTTCTTTATCTTCTTCTTATTTATTTATTTAACAATGTATGTACACACTAAATACATAAAAGAAGAAAGGATCAGAAAAGAGTACAAAGGTGATGCTTATTTCTAAAGAAATATCTCTCTCTATCTCTCTTCTTCTTCTTTTCTCTGCAACCATACCAATGTTAAACAAAATAAAAGATTGATTGATTGATTGATATGGTCTACTAAGCTGTCGTGGCACTAACTGGGTTATGGAGGTCAGATATGCTCTATGTATAATCCTGGTATTCAGCTGCATCAGACATCTTCATAGTTGAGAAAATGTTATTGATTACACCTACTCCGTAGTTCATCCTGAATCCACAATCTGCATCTCATAAGTCACGGCTGTTTCAACTGGACCACCTCGGTTCTAGTGAAAATCACGCTTGAATTAACTAAAGTACTGAAGTACAGCCTCGTTGTCTAGTGGTCGCAAGCGCGGCTGCTGATCATGAGCTCCTGAGTTCGATTCCCGGGTCGGGTAAAG
This sequence comes from Noctua janthina, assembly GCA_963576755.1. Taxonomy (NCBI): domain Eukaryota; kingdom Metazoa; phylum Arthropoda; class Insecta; order Lepidoptera; family Noctuidae; genus Noctua; species Noctua janthina. The sequence goes on from OY755077.1 coordinate 1,648,530, forward strand.
TGTTATTGGGTTTTTTCATTAGAAATTTCTCAGTAGCAGCCACGGAGTCTAGATTTGTGCCCGGTTGATGGCAATAGGCTCGCTTATTACATGGGACTTAAACATAACTGACGAAATGTGTGTGTACAGTGACGAGCACCAATATGTAAACACTTAACAACTTTTAAAAGTTTTTTCTCCTACTGTTCTGATTAAACTTTGATGTTGTTACGAACATAGTATTCTAGAACTTATATTTTTATGAAAAAGCTCCTACCTCCAAGTATCAATTGTTATTTTAGAGAAAATTGCTTTTAAATTTAGGAAATTGAAAACATATTGGTGCTCGTGACTGTACTATTAGGTACACCTCTGCCTAACCCTTCGGGGATAACAGGCGTGATGCTACGTTACGTATCTCAGTAACTACCATTTAGATTTGTCTAAGTGGTCTTTAGTGAGATACTCCAGCATTTAACAAACGATATTTACCCAACTGCACGGTTAATCATTAATTATATTATGTTTCTGCGTCTGCGAATCTCAGATGACGTCAATTCTTTGAATTTGTGACCTTTCATATTTTACAGTTAAATACATATTTTTACAGTTTGGTTAAAAGTTAGAATCAAATAACTCTCATCATCATCATCATCATTTCAGCCGACAGACGTCCACCGCTGGACATAGGCCTCCCCCAAGTGTCGCCACATTGACCGGTCCCGTGCGACTCGCATCCAGCGGATCCTGCAACCTTCACCGGCTCATCGGTCCACCTAGTGGGAGGCCTCCCAACGCAACGTCTTCCAGTTCGCGGTCGCCACTCCAGAACTTTCCGGCCCCATCGGCCATCCGTTCTGCGAGCAATGTGCCCTGCCCATTGGCTATTCTTCGGGCTACGTCGGTAACCTTGGTTCTCTTGCGGATTTCCTCATTTCTGATTTGATCACGCAAGGAAACTCCGAGCATAGCCCTCTCCATTGCCCTTTGGGTGACTTTAAGCCTTCTGATGAGGCCCATTGTGAGCGACCACGTTTCGGTCCCGTATGTAATCACTGGCAACACACACTGGTCATAGACTTTCGTCTTGAGACACTGCGGTAAGTTGGACTAGAAGATACCACGATAATCTCTCTAATCGTACTCTATTTAACTTAATCCTAGGCTACTGCCATCTAGCTGCTACCAGCATGCGGTCATCATCATAATTATCATGATACTTGCTTTAAAATGCAGCTTTGAGGAATCGGAAGTGACAATATCCCATTTTACTGGGATCAATCCAACATTACTGACAGGACTATTGTAGCCAATAAGCCTGATGCAGTGGTGGTGATGCAGCCCGGAATTTTTTGTGCCCATTTGATGGCAATAGGCTCGCCCCCTATACCTACTCCTCTGCCAATTCCCTAGGAAATTTCGAGTATAATGTTATGTTAAGAATTTCTCCGTAGAAGCCCCATGATACACCCCCTATTACGCAGTAGGTACTTAAACATGTCCGTAATGTAAGTTTTCTATACTCTTCTGCCAGCTCCCTTGGAATGCAGGCGTGATTTGACATAGCATAGCATAATCAGCATATAATGTTCCCACTGCTGGGACACAGGCCTCCTCTCTATGAGTTGGAGCGGCCTAGATTCCACCACGCGGGCCCAGTGCGGGTTGGTAGATGTCACATGTCTTCGAATTTTTGGTTCTAGGACATGCCGGTTTCCTCACGATGTTTTCCTTTACCGTTTTGAGAGCAGTGGTGATGAAATAAATTACACAAAGTAATGCGAAGTGGTAAGTAAGCTGAAGTGGGACTGGACTGGCCACGTCTGCCGCATGCCCAATGAGCTGTGGGCCACTTTCTGGAGCCCTGACACAGCCAGAAGGTGTCGCAGCAGACTTCGTAGAAGATGGCGGGACGAGCTGGACAAACCAAACGATCAGTGGCCCATATTAGCCCTGGATCATAGCAACTGGAAGTCACGGGGAGAGGCCTTAGCCCAGCAGTGGGATGACGCAGGCTATCAGTATCAGTAATGCGCCTGCCTGGGTTCAAACCCACGACTTACTGTTTAAGTCGGGGCCGCCGCCATTGGGCCACCGCTGCTCTCATTGATTTGACATACGTAAGTTGAATAAAACTGATTAATCATTACACGTGTTAATGACGCAGTGTTCTGCTTACAACAATACATTAATAGAGCGTGAAGAACAGGCGAATCAAACCACGTTTATAATCATCGCATTATTAGGGTTCCGCAAGAGTGACTGCTTCGTTGATCTAGTAGTCGCAAGCGCAACTGCTGAGCATGAGGACCTGGGTTCGATTCCCAGGTCCTCATGCTCAGCAGTTGCGCCTAATTCAATAATTATTGAATTTTTCCATCAGGAATTTCTCAGTGGCAGCCACGGAGTCTGGATTTGTGCTCGGTTGATGGTAATAGGCTCACCCCCATTACATCATCATCTGCCTAGCCTTTTCCCAACTGTGTTGGGGTCGGCTTCTAGTCTAACCGCATGCAGCTGAATACCAGTATTCTACATGGAGCGACTGCCTATCTGACTTCCACGATCCAGTTAGTACTGGGTAATACGATACCCCTTGGTAAGACTGGTTGTCAGACTTTTCGGGCCACTGACTACCTGTAACGACTGTCAAAGATCTACAAATGCCAGCCGGGACCAACGGCTTAACGTGCTTTCCGAGGCACGGAGGAAACTCGGTATGTAATGGGCGGTCAACCATCCACAGACCAACCTAGGCAAGCACGGCTTAACCTGAAGATCCACCTGAGCGGCCGTTATTATCGCCCTCCGCGCCGCTCGCCTCCTATAACATGGGACTTAAACATAACTGGCGAAATGTGTGTGTACTATTAGGTACACCTCTGCCTAGCCCTTCTGGGATTACAGGCGTGATGTTATGTGAAAGTTATAAAGGGTGTGAATAGACCCTTAACATAGCCGTAAGGCACTTGTTCTCCTCGTCACTGCGATAATTTTTTTGTTCTAGACCATACCTGGGAACCTTCTATTACGGTCAGAGTTCCTACTTTTTCACAAGTTTTTTTTTCTTTAATACATGTTTTTAATGAAAGATTTTTACTTTACACACCTCCACGACCCTCGTACTATTCAATCCATTCATCAACTCTCCATTCATCGTGCTTTCCATCGAGTCCTACCGTAAAACGTGATTTTTCACCCCAAAAAAAAAGTCGATTCCCAGCAGTAATTTTTGCGTAAAGTTACTTAGTTTGATGTACAGAACGCTTGGTTGACGGATATGTGAAGGGTCTGTTTACACCCGGTATTTTACTTTGTTGAATGCGACATCTACCAACCGTCACTGGGCTAGAGTGATGGATAACCCATTCCCTCACATCATTAAATAAGAAAGAGGAAACCTGTGGTGGCTGACCAGGTCATGCCCTCGGCTTCGCCTACGTGGTTTTTAAGGTCACACATATCAGCTCGGAAAGGGATCGCCACTGTATCAACTCGAGCCATTCAGTATTATTTGTATGAAACTCCCTACTGCAACGCACCAAAGACATTCAATTATTTATGAGCAATAGACGGGACAAGACGAAGGAAATTGTAATCCAAAACTTATTACTACTTAGTAATAAATCGTTCTGTCTAGTGTCATACGCCCCGCTTGTTAGGTAGCATTCGTGTGTCAAAATCGAAAATGTTCGGTATCAAAAATTTTGTGTGAAAATATTCCTAATGTCCGCTCTATAAGTATTTTAAATCTCTTTGCAACGCACACTATTCGGAATCGTAACGTAATCTATCATTCCGATCATTCTTTGTCCAGTCTATTTCTCTGTGGAATGCGCTTCCCCAGGAAATCAGGATGGCAACCAATCGCGTATCTTTTAAATTAAAGTTCGCGAGTACATTCGGAAGAAGCTGGCAGTTTCGTCACAACGGTAATGTTTTCCATATGGTTTGTGTTTTTATTTTAGTATATTCGTGTAAATGTCTATTAACATTGATCTAAATTTTGATATATATTTATAGTATTTTATATATCCTTGTAGCTAATCTTAGTATTAATTAGAATTATTTTCAGATATACACCTACCACTGCTTGTCTCTGCATCACCCAAAGGTTGACTGGTAGAAAATGCCTATGGCATTAAGTCCGACTCTGTACTTTTGTGCTTGAAGTGTTAAATAAATAAATAATAGCCTCGGGATAAGCTCACGATACGGTGACGATCCCTTTCCGAGTTGATATTTTTGTGCTGTGACCTTAAGTCATCATCCCACGGGATATACTACCGGGATAATAAAAATACAGGATGGAAGGGACTCCGACGTACAAACGGTTACCAAGTGGTGGCCCAATGCTGACAACCAGTCTTCGACGGGTATCGTATCACCCAGTACTAACTGAGTTGTGGAGGTCAGATAGGCAGCCGCTCCATGTAAAATACTGGTATTCAGCTGCATCCAGTTAGACTGGAAGCCGACCCCAACATAATTATTAACACTAGAAACAGGATATTTACCATGTTTACTGATTTATCGGGAACTCAAAGAAATCAGTAAACATGGTATATTTATAACTTTTTTCTTTTTAATTAATGAATGTAAATAATGCATGTTCAACTGTTACTGTTACAATTATAAGCATATATGCATGATGAAGTTGCAATGCCCTAACAGGACCACTATGTTCTAAGAACTGATATCCTCTGTTAAGAACTTTATTTATGTACACATAGTTAGCAATAAAGATTTTGAATTTGAATTTGTGTAGCGTCATCATCTGCCTAGCCTTTTCCCAACTATATTGGGGTCGGCTTCCAGTCTAACCGGTTGCAGCTGAATACCAGTATTTTACATGGAGTGACTGCCTATCTGACCTCCACAACCCAGTAAGTACTGGGTAATACGATACCCCTTGGTAAGACTGGTTGTCAGACTTTTTGGGCCACTGACTGCCTAACGACTGACAAAGATCTATAAATGACAGCCGGGACCAACGGCTTAACGTGCTTTCGAGGCACGGAGGAAACTCGGTATGTAATGGGCGGTCACCCATCCACAGACCAACCTAGGCAAGCACGGCTTAACCTAAAGATCGACCCGAGCGGCTGTTATTATTTGGCCACGAGCTCCTCCAATGTTTGTTAGTGACCAGGATAGTTTAAAATGTTAGACCCCAACATAGTTGCGAAAAGGCAGGCAGATTATGAGTTTAGAACCACTTACCCTAAGTTACAACCCGCACCTGACCGGAATCTAGACCCACGTGTATGTCTGACGTCATTACTGACAATATGACACATGTTCTCTATAGATTAATGTTATTAAATATTTTAATAACAATACCGTCAGCCTAAATACATATGATTTGAAATTATTAATTTATTGCTTCAATTGTTTCTGTCAAAGTTAGCGTCATTTGTACAGAATTTCGAAGGGTTAGTAAATTATTGTCATCATTTTGTTTTAAAAAGAAGTGCTATTCTTTCTTTTTCTTTATAAAAAAATACATTGCCCCACACTAGGAATTTCTCCTGTATTGTGGGTGCGTTTCCAAACATTTAAACTCACATACACAAACAGCCAGACCCGGAACAACTACCTGTAGGCCATACAAATATTTGTTCTTATTCTTATTTACTTAATTTTATTGTATTCAGCTGCATCCGGTTAGACTGGAAGCCCCAATGATGTTGATATGGAACTTAAGGGAACATTAGATATAACGATTTTTCCGACCGGCTAAAGCCGATTCCGCGTCCCTAAGTTGTTCATCAGTTCAAATTGATCTCTCTTTGTGTGCCTAAGATCAGTTTCATCGCGTTACGCATCGCTATATACTTATATCGTACATCAAACAAATAATGCGTACATACGTAACACATGTTTAAATATTGAATATAGTAGATTTATTATTTTAATTCAGAACTACAGCTCAAACAGTTGTCAATTCTAAATCTTTTGTATAAAGATTTAGAATATTTTTTTTTTTTGCAGAAAGATACACCTACCACTGTTTGTCTCTGCATCACCCAAAGGTTGACTGGTAGAAAATGCCTATGGCATTAAGTCCGCCTCTGTACTTCTGTGCTTAAAGTGTTAAATAAATAAATAAAGGCTTACCAACTACCAACTGAAGGTATTTACGAGATACATGAGAGTGGCAACCCCGGGGGGAACTGTTAGGAACTAGGTGTAGACGCACTTCGGCTTTTAGCCGTAACGTATAATTACTTATAATAACTTTTATTTAAAATGTAAGTTTAATAAAATCAGACATCTGGAAGACGTTGCGTTGGAAGGCCTCCCACTAGGTGGACCGATGACCTGGTAAAGGTTGCGGGGATCCGCTGGATGCGAGACGCACGGGACCGGTCAATGTGGCGACACTTGGGGGAGGGCTATGTCCAGCAGTGGACGTCTTTCGGCTGAAATGATGATTATGATGATGATGAGACAACATCATCATGATTTATAATAAATAGACTTGCGTTCGGCCGCTACTCACCTGATGTGAAGCGATAATGCGCTCTAAGGTGGAGCACGCTTACCTAGAAGAAACCGATTCACTCGAATATTGAAAAAAAAATGCTATAAGGATCTTCTACGTAGCGATCCAAAATCTAGATATTTTGTTTCCTGTCGGTGGTAATAAGCTCCGTAGCCGAACGGCGAAAAACGGCACCCTTATAGATTCGTCATGTCTTTCTGTCTGGCTGTCCGTCTGTATGTCGCAGCCACTTTATCCCGAAACTGTTAGCACTACACAGCAGTGGCGAAGGGTCCAAACAACTTGATTCCTACCGGCTTCCCTTTGGAAACTGGCACAACCAGTATTCCATAGACAAATAATATAATCACATTAAAGACATGTACTCCGGCTTACCTCTTAAAAAAATTGACCCTTCGCTACTGCTACACAGTTGAAACTTGGTAGGTAGATGTATTCTGAAATAATTTCAACGAAAATAGTTTGAATAAGATTTGATGTATAGTTTTTGAGATATGGGACTTTTTCATAAACATACTATGAAAAACAAATTTATTTTTGCTGTTGAATGTAATACAATACAACATAATATGTATGAGTCTTTAAAATATTTTGATTAAATTGTTTGGTACTACGGAACCCTGTTTGCGTGTGAGTACGACACACACTTGGCCGGTTTTTTTTTTAATTAAAACTCATCGTCAACTTCAATCGACTTTCAAGTAAGAAAAAATAATATTTGAATAATTCTTACTATCACTAATTCACTATACAGGGTGGCGTCGACAATACGACAATAAATTAAACTGCGTATACATCATAACGTTCCCAGTCTGCATACAAAAATTAATTCGAATATATCCAGTAGTTTAGTCACATTATATTTCAATGTCCAAAAAAAAAAAAAAAAGGAATATGAATATGAAAAATAATATTAATAGGCTAGCACCGACAAGTTAACGATCCCCGCATAAACACTTGTTACCAGCTCGCTACATAAACTTCACCTTTGCAAATTCGTTTCTTAATTTTATATTTCCAGACGCGAATTATACCAATATTATTTATTACTTGAGAGCAGCGGTGCCCCAGTGGTGGAGACCCTGACTTACGAGCAGCAAGTCGTGGGTTCGAACCCAGCCAGGCGCATTACTTTGTGTAAGTTATTTCATCACCACTACTCTCAAAACGGTGAAGGAAAACATCGTGAGGAAACCGGCATGTCCTAGAACCAAAAATTCGAAGACATGTGACATCTACCAACCCGTACTGGGCCCACGTGACGGTTTATAGCCCATTCCCTCTCATAGAGAGGACGCCTGCGTCCCAGCAGTGGGAACATTAATAGGCACAACTAGCAACCCACCCCGGCTTCGCACGGGTACAATATATACATATAAACCTTCCTCTTGAATAACTCTATCTATTAAACAAAACCACATCTAAATTCGTTGCGGAGTTTTAAAGATCTAAGCATACATAGGGACAGACAGACAGCGGGAAGCGACTTTGTTTTATACTATGTAGTGAAGTGAACAGATTAAACGCGCTGGAAATTAGCCTAGCACAGTTGGAAAAGGCTAAACAGATGATGACTCATCATCTGCCCAGCCTTTTCCCAACTATATTGGAGTCGGCTACCGGTCTAACCGGATGCAGCTGAATACCAGTATTTTACATGGAGCGACTGCCTATCTGACCTCCACAACCCAGTTAGTACTGGGTAATACGATAAGCCCTTGATTACCCCTTGGTAAGACTGGTTGTCAGACTTTTTTTTGGGCCACTGACTACCTATAACGACTGTCAAAGATCTACAAATGACACCCAGGACCAACGGCTTAACGTGGGGCACGGAGGAAACTCGGTATGTAATGGGTGGTCACCCATCCACAGACCAACCTAGGCAAGCGCGGCTTAACCTAAAGATCGATCCGAGCGGCAGTTACTACTTAGCCACGAGCTCCTCGTATTAGGATCATAATATTATATATATTTTTTATTTTTTTTTAATTGTATTTCATTACCAATTTTATGCTATTTACTCTGTTTGATTAGTTTTTTGATTGTATAAAAATATTCTAGTACTAACAGTGTTTTCATTTTATTGTCGTATTGTCTTGCGCCACCCTGTGTTGCCAACCTTTAATATATGAAGATTGTATGCGTAAAATTTTCTATCGGCGGAGAATATTCATCCATGCCAGCTCGTAGAGCAGTTGCTTTCACTGGGTTCGCTGGTGTCAATTTCGGCACGCCCTCTAGTCTGTAAATGAAAGAATAATGTGATGTCATTTTATTTCCCGTATTTTTCTCAGCAAACCAAATTTGATAGACATTTTTTCTTTTTCTTTTTTTTTTAAACTTTGCCCTACACTAGGTATTTCTTCTGTATCGTGGGTGCGTTTACAAACATTTAAACTCACAAAACAAAAACACGCACTCTTTTTTTTTCGTTGCTATGGTGTCTTTACGACTTATAGAAGTTACTCTTAAAATATTTCTAGTATGAAAAGACAGACCTTATACACCGTGACTTTTTAGTCGTCTTACAAAGATCGTCCACTCAATATACCCGACATAAAATAGAAAAAAAACACCTGTTAATAATGTTTACGTGTCAAACGGGAGAACAATACCTGTCCAGCACTCGAGTCCAGTAGATCATCGCTCGAAACAGGGTGTTTTAACTACGTCATGCGTCATAATACTGAATAATATTTCTATTCTTTCTTTATCGTGTGGTTAGTTCCTAACCTGGTGTCAGAGTTTTTATGCCGCCCATGGGCCTCTGACTTGGCTTAACATGCCGTCAAGAAATATCTCTCAGGCATGCTGGTTTCCTCACGATGTTTCCTTCACCGAAGCAAGTGATAATTATACAATACGCACATGAATTCGAAAAATCAGAGGTGCGTGCCTTGGGTTCGAACACGAGACCTATGACTTGGCAGTCCGACTGTCACACCACTATACTGTCACTGCTTTTTACTACTATTCTATTTTTTTTTTTTGAATGTTTTGTATTCATTGGATACATGAAGTGGGCTGCCGTTGTAAGACGACTAAAAAGTCACGGTGTATACAGGCTGGAAACTTTCAACGGGGCAGTTAGAGGAAGTACTTTAACCGATGCAGCTACACGAAAATGGTTTTAGGAGACTATCCATAATTTTTTTATGTAATTTTTATCCCTATTCACAGATTTTCAAAAAAAAATACAGTTTTTAATATTTTATACGCAAACCCTGCGTAGGGAACATAGCTGTTTTTGAAATGGAAAGAAAAATTCGAGTGCGAGCAGGGTTTGAACCTGCGACCTTCCGATTCAGTACACCGGATGTCTTAACCAACTAGACCATCGCACCCCGCTCACAGTTCTCGAAATTTTCGTTCCATTAATAACGTCTTACGGTGACGTTAGCGCCATCTATTTAAGAAAGTATCGAACTAACTTAAACCAACACGTTGACATTGCAGTCAAATCAATGTTGTATAGAAGTCGCCATACCAAACAAATTTTTAATATTTTATACGCAAACCCTGCGTAGGGAACATAGCTGTTTTTGAAATGGAAAGAAAAATTCGAGTGCGAGCAGGGTTTGAACCTGCGACCTTCCGATTCAGTACACCGGATGTCTTAACCAACTAGACCATCGCACCCCGCTCACAGTTCTCGAAATTTTCGTTCCATTAATAACGTCTTACGGTGACGTTAGCGCCATCTATTTAAGAAAGTATCGAACTAACTTAAACCAACACGTTGACATTGCAGTCAAATCAATGTTGTATAGAAGTCGCCATACCAAACAAATTTTTAATATTTTATACGCAAACCCTGCGTAGGGAACATAGCTGTTTTTGAAATGGAAAGAAAAATTCGAGTGCGAGCAGGGTTTGAACCTGCGACCTTCCGATTCAGTACACCGGATGTCTTAACCAACTAGACCATCGCACCCCGCTCACAGTTCTCGAAATTTTCGTTCCATTAATAACGTCTTACGGTGACGTTAGCGCCATCTATTTAAGAAAGTATCGAACTAACTTAAACCAACACGTTGACATTGCAGTCAAATCAATGTTGTATAGAAGTCGCCATACCAAACAAATTTTTAATATTTTATACGCAAACCCTGCGTAGGGAACATAGCTGTTTTTGAAATGGAAAGAAAAATTCGAGTGCGAGCAGGGTTTGAACCTGCGACCTTCCGATTCAGTACACCGGATGTCTTAACCAACTAGACCATCGCACCCCGCTCACAGTTCTCGAAATTTTCGTTCCATTAATAACGTCTTACGGTGACGTTAGCGCCATCTATTTAAGAAAGTATCGAACTAACTTAAACCAACACGTTGACATTGCAGTCAAATCAATGTTGTATAGAAGTCGCCATACCAAACAAATTTTTAATATTTTATACGCAAACCCTGCGTAGGGAACATAGCTGTTTTTGAAATGGAAAGAAAAATTCGAGTGCGAGCAGGGTTTGAACCTGCGACCTTCCGATTCAGTACACCGGATGTCTTAACCAACTAGACCATCGCACCCCGCTCACAGTTCTCGAAATTTTCGTTCCATTAATAACGTCTTACGGTGACGTTAGCGCCATCTATTTAAGAAAGTATCGAACTAACTTAAACCAACACGTTGACATTGCAGTCAAATCAATGTTGTATAGAAGTCGCCATACCAAACAAATTTTTAATATTTTATACGCAAACCCTGCGTAGGGAACATAGCTGTTTTTGAAATGGAAAGAAAAATTCGAGTGCGAGCAGGGTTTGAACCTGCGACCTTCCGATTCAGTACACCGGATGTCTTAACCAACTAGACCATCGCACCCCGCTCACAGTTCTCGAAATTTTCGTTCCATTAATAACGTCTTACGGTGACGTTAGCGCCATCTATTTAAGAAAGTATCGAACTAACTTAAACCAACACGTTGACATTGCAGTCAAATCAATGTTGTATAGAAGTCGCCATACCAAACAAATTTTTAATATTTTATACGCAAACCCTGCGTAGGGAACATAGCTGTTTTTGAAATGGAAAGAAAAATTCGAGTGCGAGCAGGGTTTGAACCTGCGACCTTCCGATTCAGTACACCGGATGTCTTAACCAACTAGACCATCGCACCCCGCTCACAGTTCTCGAAATTTTCGTTCCATTAATAACGTCTTACGGTGACGTTAGCGCCATCTATTTAAGAAAGTATCGAACTAACTTAAACCAACACGTTGACATTGCAGTCAAATCAATGTTGTATAGAAGTCGCCATACCAAACAAATTTTTAATATTTTATACGCAAACCCTGCGTAGGGAACATAGCTGTTTTTGAAATGGAAAGAAAAATTCGAGTGCGAGCAGGGTTTGAACCTGCGACCTTCCGATTCAGTACACCGGATGTCTTAACCAACTAGACCATCGCACCCCGCTCACAGTTCTCGAAATTTTCGTTCCATTAATAACGTCTTACGGTGACGTTAGCGCCATCTATTTAAGAAAGTATCGAACTAACTTAAACCAACACGTTGACATTGCAGTCAAATCAATGTTGTATAGAAGTCGCCATACCAAACAAATTTTTAATATTTTATACGCAAACCCTGCGTAGGGAACATAGCTGTTTTTGAAATGGAAAGAAAAATTCGAGTGCGAGCAGGGTTTGAACCTGCGACCTTCCGATTCAGTACACCGGATGTCTTAACCAACTAGACCATCGCACCCCGCTCACAGTTCTCGAAATTTTCGTTCCATTAATAACGTCTTACGGTGACGTTAGCGCCATCTATTTAAGAAAGTATCGAACTAACTTAAACCAACACGTTGACATTGCAGTCAAATCAATGTTGTATAGAAGTCGCCATACCAAACAAATTTTTAATATTTTATACGCAAACCCTGCGTAGGGAACATAGCTGTTTTTGAAATGGAAAGAAAAATTCGAGTGCGAGCAGGGTTTGAACCTGCGACCTTCCGATTCAGTACACCGGATGTCTTAACCAACTAGACCATCGCACCCCGCTCACAGTTCTCGAAATTTTCGTTCCATTAATAACGTCTTACGGTGACGTTAGCGCCATCTATTTAAGAAAGTATCGAACTAACTTAAACCAACACGTTGACATTGCAGTCAAATCAATGTTGTATAGAAGTCGCCATACCAAACAAATTTTTAATATTTTATACGCAAACCCTGCGTAGGGAACATAGCTGTTTTTGAAATGGAAAGAAAAATTCGAGTGCGAGCAGGGTTTGAACCTGCGACCTTCCGATTCAGTACACCGGATGTCTTAACCAACTAGACCATCGCACCCCGCTCACAGTTCTCGAAATTTTCGTTCCATTAATAACGTCTTACGGTGACGTTAGCGCCATCTATTTAAGAAAGTATCGAACTAACTTAAACCAACACGTTGACATTGCAGTCAAATCAATGTTGTATAGAAGTCGCCATACCAAACAAATTTTTAATATTTTATACGCAAACCCTGCGTAGGGAACATAGCTGTTTTTGAAATGGAAAGAAAAATTCGAGTGCGAGCAGGGTTTGAACCTGCGACCTTCCGATTCAGTACACCGGATGTCTTAACCAACTAGACCATCGCACCCCGCTCACAGTTCTCGAAATTTTCGTTCCATTAATAACGTCTTACGGTGACGTTAGCGCCATCTATTTAAGAAAGTATCGAACTAACTTAAACCAACACGTTGACATTGCAGTCAAATCAATGTTGTATAGAAGTCGCCATACCAAACAAATTTTTAATATTTTATACGCAAACCCTGCGTAGGGAACATAGCTGTTTTTGAAATGGAAAGAAAAATTCGAGTGCGAGCAGGGTTTGAACCTGCGACCTTCCGATTCAGTACACCGGATGTCTTAACCAACTAGACCATCGCACCCCGCTCACAGTTCTCGAAATTTTCGTTCCATTAATAACGTCTTACGGTGACGTTAGCGCCATCTATTTAAGAAAGTATCGAACTAACTTAAACCAACACGTTGACATTGCAGTCAAATCAATGTTGTATAGAAGTCGCCATACCAAACAAATTTTTAATATTTTATACGCAAACCCTGCGTAGGGAACATAGCTGTTTTTGAAATGGAAAGAAAAATTCGAGTGCGAGCAGGGTTTGAACCTGCGACCTTCCGATTCAGTACACCGGATGTCTTAACCAACTAGACCATCGCACCCCGCTCACAGTTCTCGAAATTTTCGTTCCATTAATAACGTCTTACGGTGACGTTAGCGCCATCTATTTAAGAAAGTATCGAACTAACTTAAACCAACACGTTGACATTGCAGTCAAATCAATGTTGTATAGAAGTCGCCATACCAAACAAATTTTTAATATTTTATACGCAAACCCTGCGTAGGGAACATAGCTGTTTTTGAAATGGAAAGAAAAATTCGAGTGCGAGCAGGGTTTGAACCTGCGACCTTCCGATTCAGTACACCGGATGTCTTAACCAACTAGACCATCGCACCCCGCTCACAGTTCTCGAAATTTTCGTTCCATTAATAACGTCTTACGGTGACGTTAGCGCCATCTATTTAAGAAAGTATCGAACTAACTTAAACCAACACGTTGACATTGCAGTCAAATCAATGTTGTATAGAAGTCGCCATACCAAACAAATTTTTAATATTTTATACGCAAACCCTGCGTAGGGAACATAGCTGTTTTTGAAATGGAAAGAAAAATTCGAGTGCGAGCAGGGTTTGAACCTGCGACCTTCCGATTCAGTACACCGGATGTCTTAACCAACTAGACCATCGCACCCCGCTCACAGTTCTCGAAATTTTCGTTCCATTAATAACGTCTTACGGTGACGTTAGCGCCATCTATTTAAGAAAGTATCGAACTAACTTAAACCAACACGTTGACATTGCAGTCAAATCAATGTTGTATAGAAGTCGCCATACCAAACAAATTTTTAATATTTTATACGCAAACCCTGCGTAGGGAACATAGCTGTTTTTGAAATGGAAAGAAAAATTCGAGTGCGAGCAGGGTTTGAACCTGCGACCTTCCGATTCAGTACACCGGATGTCTTAACCAACTAGACCATCGCACCCCGCTCACAGTTCTCGAAATTTTCGTTCCATTAATAACGTCTTACGGTGACGTTAGCGCCATCTATTATCTTAAATAGATGGCGCTAACGTCACCGTAAGACGTTATTAATGGAACGAAAATTTTATAACGTCTTACGGTGACGTTAGCGCCATCTATTATCTTAAATAGATGGCGCTAACGTCACCGTAAGACGTTATTAATGGAACGAAAATTTCGAGAACTGTGAGCGGGGTGCGATGGTCTAGTTGGTTAAGACATCCGGTGTACTGAATCGGAAGGTCGCAGGTTCAAACCCTGCTCGCACTCGAATTTTTCTTTCCATTTCAAAAACAAAAATACAGTTAGTAAGAAAATGGCCACTATCATTCTCTTGCCCTCATCCCAATTCATTTGGGGTTGGCGCAGCATGTCTTCTTCTTCCATACATCTCTATTACTCGTCATCTCGCCAGACAGCTCCTTTCTTGCCATATCATTCATTACACAGTCCATCCATCGTTTCTTTGGTCTTCCTCTACTCATATACCCATCCACATTCATACTCAAAACTTTCCTCACAACATTTTCCCCATTCACATATGTTCAAAAAAAATTACAGTTAGCAAGAAAATGGCCATTTTACACAAAACATTTTTTGATGCCAATCGATCCTGTTTCTAATACTGATAAAAACTTCTACGGGACCAACACAGGTTGGAGTATTAAAAAAGTCATAAATTGCAAAAAACTTTTCCCCGACATTTTGATTGAAATTTTTTACAGAAACGGACATAGCCACTTTTCATCAAATTCTAAATTAACGCGAGCTAAGCCGCGGGCAAAAGCTAGTAATTAATAGATCTCAATGTGAGTGCCGAGAAAGAGCTCCTGGCTAAATAATAACAGCTGCACGAATCGATGTTTAGGTTAAGCCGTGCTTGTCTAGGTTGGTCTATGAATGGGTGACTACCCATTACGTTAGTTTCCTCCGTGCCTCGGAAAGCACGTTAAGCCGTTGGTCCCGGCTGTCAATTGTAGATCTTTGACAGTCGTTATAGGTAGTCGGTGGCCCGAAAGTCTGTCAACCAGTGTTGCCAAGGGGTATCGTATTCATCATCATTATTATTTCAGCCGAAAGACGTCCACTGCTGGACATAGGCCTCCCCCAGAGGGGGTGTTTTGCCATAATCGCCACGCTTGGCTGGCGGGTTGGCGATCGCAGTACGGTTGTTAAAAAAGCACAGAGAACGCTGCTGCCCATTCTCAGGAAAGTTTCTTAGTCGCCTCTCGGGTATCGTATTACCCAGTACAAACTGGGTTGTGGAGGTCAGATAGGCAGTCACTCCATGTAAATACTAGTATTCATCTACTTCTCTCTATTAGACTGGAAGCCGACCCTAACATAGTTGGGAAAAGGCAAGGCAGATGATGAATGTGAGGGCCAAGAAACTGGATGGCAATCAAATGCGAAAACCGCCAAAAGTGGAGAGATTTGCAAAAGTCCTACACTCAGTATTGGGTGGTCAAAGGCTGAAGAAAGTAGCTGCCTCCTACATTCCTGTCATCATTCTCTTGCCCTTATCCCAATTCATTTGGGGTCGGCGCAGCATGTCTTCTTCTTCCATACTTCTCTATTATTCGTCATCTCGCCAGACACCTCCTTTCTTGCCATATCATTTCTTACACAGTCCATCCATCGTTTCTTTGGTCTTCCTCTACTCATATACCCATCCACATTCATACTCAAAACTTTCCTCACAACATTTTCCTCATTCCTCCGCATCACATGCCCATACCACGACAACCGATTACCACACAACTTTTCAGTCACCGGCGCCACTTTCAGACTTCCTCTTATATACTCATTTCTTATTTTATCCATTCGCGTAACACCACACATCCCCCTTAGCATTCTCATCTCCACCACATGCAAGTGCCTTTCGTTCATCCCTTTTGTGGCCCAACATTCTGATCCATACAAGACAGCAGGTCTAACCATTATTTTATAAATATTCCCATTAAGTTTAAGGGGAATGCGGGAGTCGCAGATTGTTCCCGTGGCCTGCCGCTTACATCCCTGTATTAAGTGAAAAACATTACTCGTATGTCGATGGTGATGTGATCTCCGTTTGTGTCTCTGAACTTTTCGTTGTATCCTGAAAAATAATTAAAAATGTAAGTACATGAGACTGCAAAGCCGTTTTTAGGGTTCCGTAGACGAATGGAAAAAAACGGAACCCTTATAGATTCGTTATATCTGTCTGTCTGTTTGTCCGTCTGTATGTCACAGCTACTTTATTTCGAAACTATTAGGACTATACAGTTGAAACCTGGTAGGTAGATGTATTCTGTGAACCGGTTTACGATTTTTATACAAAAGTTAAAAAATAAAAGATTAAGGGGAGCCCCCCCTTAATCTTTTATTTTTTACTTACATACATATACACCTAAGCAGGATAGGTCTTTAAAAATGACATGCAAATTTTATTAATTTGAATAAACTAACTAAATACATTATTAATTAAAAACTATTAAATAACCTAAAATAAATAAACTAACAACAAACTACAAAAGGGCATCAAAAAACTCCTCAACGCTGTCAGCTGGTAATGTGCCCAAGAGACTGGCGGCGTTGCCACGTTGTATGGCAACACTTAGCCTCTGGCCAAAGTAAAAGCCAGCCCTTGGGTCACGGGAAGCGTCAACTAGGCGTTTAGAAATTTCCTTAAACAGGCTATGAGCAATCGGACCCCACGACCCCAGAGTTTCAACCCCAAACGGCAAAAAATAAATTCTAAAAAAATTTAGGATTGTAGAACGTAAAAAAAAACTTAGAAGTTCCTAAAATCATTTTTTCTCAAAGTTTCTGAACGATAGACACTTCCAAAGTGGTAAAATATGTCCCGTCCCCCCCTGTAATTTCTAAAATAAGAGGAGGAAAATTCTGAAAAAATAAAAATAAAATAAATAAATTTTGTAGGCAGACCGTAGAAAAAAATTTCAACGAAAATTAGTTTGAATAAGATTTGATGTTTAGTTTCTGAGATTGTTTGATTTGTTGATTTGTTTTTCATTAACATACCAAGAAAAACAAATTTAGTTTTGCTGTTTTGTTTGGTGCTAACGAACCCTATGTGCGTGTGAGTACGACTCTTCTTGGCTCAGTTTAAATAATTAAATACTTTTTTATATAATAAATACATAATAGATAAATACTACAAAATCTTAAATGACTTATTTCATTTCAAACAAATATTTACACTACTTAAACATTTGACTTAACTCAATGACTGCACCTGGTGCATGCGATACATTGATTTAGGAAAGTATATGTAGCGTTACCAAACGGGAGCGTTACCAAACGGGCGCGACCCGTCTTGCCGTCTCTGGCATTGGCCAGACTGGCATCTGTTAGGAACGAGTCTAATTCGTCACGCCAGGGCTTCTTAGGCCTCGGATGCGAAGCCCGACTTTACCGTTCAACACCCACTGGGTGACTATTCTCACCAATCTTTTCTCATCCATCCTAGAAGTGTAACTCGTCCAGTCTTGTTTCAACTTGGCAACCGTCGTTATTCATTAAGTATAAATAAATAAAAATATGTCGGATCCAGTGATTAGTACGGACTTGGAATGAATGGCAAATACGCCAGTGGTGAAATCACGCGACCTACTTACAAGTCTACCCACACCACAGCGTGCTTCTACAGAGTCGAGATGATTGCTCGTGGCGAGGATGACATTCAATGTCTAGTTGAGACGTCCCAGAACTGTACCCGATTCATTGTGCCCCTTGTTATTGTGTTAAATTGTAATTTCAAGTAATTTTTTAGTTTAATAGAAACAGTGTATCGTACCCATTGTGTTTTCATTGCACGAAACCCATGTTCTTTCCACATGATGTACGAGCCTAACGGAATAAATCCTTACAACCCGACAAAATAAAAATAAATAAATATAAGTATAGGTACTTACACTGGTAATCTGTGGGGATGTAAAAAAAATATTAAGACAATGTTTAAGATGAAAGCGCTAAGATAGCCCACGAAATTCAAATTTTGAAAAAATATATATTTTTTTTAATTTTGTCAGTAACACAAAGGTTATATTATGTTGAACAAAATACGATTCGCGGCCGTAAAATGTATGTATTTCAGAATTGTAGTAATTAAAATCATCAATACAGCCCCTTTAAGTTCATGATTTTTTAATTTAAAAAAAAAGTAAGAAAATTTGAATTTCGCGGCCTACCCTGGCGCTTTCAATTTAACTTAAATATTTATTGACTATTTAACGCACTTTTCACTATAGACCGACCGCTCAATGAGTCCTCCGCCTTGCCCCATCAAAGGCGCATTAATCGTCCACAAAGTCCTAAAAATATCCCACAGGTTATTTGCTTTACAATAACCATAATCCACGTAGGTATTACGATACTGATTGAACCAATACGTGATCAACCTTCAGAATGTGCCATTTAAATTGATCCTTCGCGAGGACTCATTAAAGCGGTCGGTCTACAACATTATTTTTAGTATATGCGAAACCTGAATATGGTTTGTTCAGAATAACTAACTGAATCGATTCCAATAATTTTTAAACCATGTTATATGTGTTGTCCCAAAAATATTTAAAAAAGGTTACAAGTTGAACACCGAGCGACACTAAGTACCTATCGCAATCATTTAGATACCTACTACCAAATTATTATTATCAATGAGCTCAAGACGACGCAGGAGGTGCGCGCGTGGCTATTCCGCGCGGTGACCACGTTTTAGTGCGGACAACCTGATAACAGAACAAGCTTTTAACTTTGTGATTTTTCATGATACAGTTTTGAAATTTCGTACATAGATTCTTTACATAAAAATACTAGACACGTGTTTCAGGTTTCGCATATACTAAAACTAATGTTGTATACTAAGTTTGTTGGACCATAAAGTAAAGCCATCATCATCATCAGGTGAGTCCAAAATCCCTCACTGCTAGGCTCCCCCTTACTTCTGCCTCTGGTCTCGCTTCCATGCGTTCTTTATTCAACTGTTTCACGCAACTTTAGATGATATCGATCATGGTATTATAATATACTTCGCCTGGTATTCTCTTCCCGTGACAGCTGAGTCACGTGATTGGCCCAAGAATACGTCATCAGTTGCGATGCTGTCGATGTGTTGCCACGGTGTGTGAGTGAATTACCCGAGCAAAATGCATTTTTTAACTTAACAAAGTTATTATGAACTAATAATTCAATATGTAAATTAATTTAAAACTAAATAGATGAATCACATGAGTTACTAAATAGTTAAGCTAGTTAGTAATTTATTTTATTATCATTCACTAAATGAGAAGTCCCTAAAATTACTGAAAAGGACAATGGTAACACTTATCGTGAAGTAGTCTTGGGCCATCGTGGGAAGAGAATACTACTATAAGTATATTATTATACCATGAAATCGACCAACAAAAGCGCTTTTGTAGGCCGATATTATCAAACCTATTATTCCCGAAGGGTTGAGGAGAAATGTACTAGAGTACACCCACATTTCGCCAGTTATGGCTAAGTCCCAAATAACGGGGAGCTGAGCGATATCCCTGCACAAATCCGACGTAGCTGCTGCTAAGAAATTCCTGATGGCAAAATCCGAAAATACTCTGCTCTACCTGGGAATCGAACCCAAGACCTCATGCTCAGCGGTCGCGCTTGCGACCACTAGAACAACGACGCATAAGGACGGCCTTACAATAACGTGCTACTGATGAAAAATGATTTGGAAGAGACCTTCCGAACAGACCCGCAGCCCTGGCAGGCATCGGCCCTTGCGCGCGTGTTTTCGTCCGGTGACGCTTTGGCAGAAAAACTCAGAGCGTAGCTAATGGCTACTACACACGTTACGAAAAATCGTTACGATTGGACGGTACAGTTAAAACTGCAACGATAAATCTACATGTGTGTATGAGAAAAACTGTACAGTTTGTCCAAAAAACATTGTCGTAAAATTGGCTTCACGTATACTTCGCGACAATGTACTCAGCGCCTTTCGACTGGCCAAAGGGCTGACCTCCGACCAGCTGAGCATTTCTGGTGCACCATCGCGTATATACATGCATGAACATCTCACATTAAAGAGAAAACTATTGTTTCGTGACTGCAAGGAAGCAGCCCAAAGGAATAATTATAAATTTGTGTGGGTTAAACATGATACTATTCTCGTTCGAGAAAAAGAACAATGCAAATCGTTTGCCATACGGTCGCACCAAGATATTGGTAAAATCAAACCCGGTGCTGGCCTAATCGTTACTATGTTTAATATGTGTTTGTTCTTGCTCATTATATTATTTTCTTTATTTAGTGTCTATGTGCCCTGGTCGTATTGTTCAGCTGGTCTTCTTGTTGTGTTGATTTTAATCACGAGGAGTCTGGTTCGGCGGTGCGATCGATGTATGCATGTAATTGTGTTGCCTGGAGATTGTATATTTTACTATAAATGTGTGCTTTCTAGAGGTTGTATGTACTTTTTTAAATGTGTATCATGTTTGTTTTTGTTGTACCTGTTGATACTGTACTCTAACGGTGTTAATATCTTATTAATTCTTGTATTTTTGACTTTATTGGGATGGTCTGATTTCAAGGAGAACAATTTTAACTATCACATCATGTCTTATGATTATAACCGTACTATAATGCTTACTGGATTCGTTCCCCATGAAAATGGCTGACGATAAGTTAACTATTTATTATCAAAATTGTAGGGGGCTTCGCACTAAACTGCATGTTCTATATATGAATATTCTATCAAATTGTTATGACATCATTATAGTCACCGAGACATGGCTCACTCCCGAAATATTAGACTCCGAATTCATTGATGATTGATACACAGTGTACAGATGTGACCGGGATCGCGAGGCAACTAAAAAAAAGGATGGCGGTGGAACCCTTGTTGCAGTTTTGAAGGGACTCAGATCTAATATAGTTGAACCCACTTGCCCCTTTAATAAAAGCATTGAGCACATCATACTACGCTTGCCCAGCGCAACGTCAGGAAAACATGATATAATATGTTCAGCTTATATCCCACCCAAAACACCCGAATGTACTTATGTTGCCTACTTACAGTCCCTGCAAGCTTTGTTGGAGGACGGGCGCGTTCAAAATTTCTACGTACTTGGAGATTATAATATTCCTGATATTGAATGGCTCGCTGGTGGCAACACAACGACTGCCACGCAACAAATGTGTGTTGGTAGTTCCCCTGTTTGCAGGCACTTGAGTATTTTTATGTCTGTGCTCAATAGCTACCAGTACAATAATATTAAGAACTCGAGCGGGAAGATTTTGGATTTGGTGATAAGTAACAAGTTCTGTTTTTACACCAACTGACTTACTGTTAAAACCGGATATCTATCACCCACCGTTGTATATTTTAGTGTCCTGTAAATTGCACAGAAGTGCAATGACGCGTGAGGCGGCTCAAAAGCATAATTATTCTAAGGTGAATTATGAACTCATTAATCGCGATCTGATCAAAATTAACTGTGATGATGAACTTCACGATCAGTCTGCAGAAGACGCACTGAATACGTTCTATGAAATTGTTTACCAAATTATTAAAGCCCATGTTCCTCTAAAGACAATTAGGTCTACCAAATTTCCTTTGTGGTTTTCCCCATCTTTAATACACATATTTAAAAATAAATTGAAAGCATGGAATAAATGGAAGACCTATCAAAACATATCTGACTAAGAACAAGAATTGTTACAGTCTGTACTTGAAATCAGTAAAGATAGTATAAAAGTGAATACCAAATATTTCTGGACTTATGTGTCTAATCGGCAATCTAAAGCTCCAATCCCTTCAACCTTGCACTATAAACACCTATCATCAACCGATCCTGAGGAGATTTGTAATTACTTTGCAAACTTCTTCCATTCCGTGTACGAACCCTCGACTTTCTCAAATATTCAAACCCAGGACAATGAATGTGCTGAGAATTGTTCTCTTGTTAGTAGTCTTGAGGTTAGTACTGACCAAGTACTCAGTGCCCTTAAATGTTTAGATTGCACTAAAGGACCAGGACCAGACGGTATTCCACCAATTTTCTTTAATAGGGCAGCTCAGGCGTTGTGTGCACCATTGCGTATTATTTATAATAAGTGTTTGTGTCAGGGAACTTTCCCAGAAATCTGGAAACGGGCAAATATTACTCCCGTTCATAAAAGCGGTTCAAAACAGGACGTTGAAAATTATCGGCCCATTTCTATACTGTCGGCCTTGTCAAAGCTTTTCGAAAGGCTAGTTCACAATCAGTTGTATCCGATTGTCCATGACAAAATACTACAACAACAGCACGGGTTCGTAAAAAGAAGGTCTACAACAACTAATATGATAGCTTTCACTGACTATTTATTTAATAATATGGACTCTCGTGTGCAAGTGGACGCTGTATACACTGACTTTCGAAAAGCCTTTGACAGGGTTGATCATGAATTGCTTTTGAAGAAACTAGCATTCAATGGAATCCGCGGGGATCTCTTACGTTGGTTTGTTTCCTATGTGTCAAATAGAACACAAAAAGTAGTGATCAATGGGTTCCACTCCACCGCCATAACCGCAACGTCAGGGTTGCCTCAGGGCTCAATTCTCGGACCTCTTTTGTTTATAATTTTTATTAATGATATCGGTACGTGTTTCCATAACTCTAAGTTCCTACTTTACGCGGACGATCTAAAAATTTTTAGACCCGTTAGATCCATACTAGACTGTCACTTACTCCAGCAAGATCTTAATCGCTTAGCAGAGTACTGTATTAAAGACAAACTCTTACTTAGTATTCCTAAATGTTGCTGTATCAGCTTTACTAAAAATAAAAACAAAATTAAACACCCCTATGCACTACAATGTGAAATCCTAGACAGAGTCAACACAATTCGTGATCTGGGAATACTGCTCGATAATAAACTGCACCTGGACGCACATGTTGATAAAATCATAAGTCAGGCTTATCGGATGTATGGATTTGTGATGAGATCAGCAACGGAATTCATCTTCCCGAGCACATATTTACATTTGTATCGGTCATTAGTCCGGTCTCAACTAGAATATGCTGTGCCGGTGTGGAGTCCCTATTATAATAAATATAATGATTGTATTGAGCGTGTACAATGTAAGTTTCTGAAAGGAATGCATTACCGTTGTACTAGAAGTCGTATTTATCACCCATATAGCGACTTACTGAAAAAATATAATATGATCTCTTTGAAGTCTAGACGTACTTTCCTAGATACCATGTTTTTATACGATCTGTGTAACAACTCATATGACTGTATGGACATCTGTAACAAGTTGTGCTATGTTGTCCCTAGAACGATTCAGGGGCGTGGGGTGCGCGCACGACCTGTTTTCGCCGTCACTCCTAGTCGCACGAATGCAGGCTTGCGGGCACCTCTACGTCGTCTCACGGGCAATTTCAATAACTTCTTCTCTAACTTAGATATATTTGCTCTGTCTGTTGGATCTTTTAGAAAAATATTACTGGACACAATCCAGAATCTAAGTGAATAGTATGTGTCTTTAGTGTTCCTTGGTGGCTGTAACCTTTATGTATTTTTATGCCTTTATGTATTCTATCTCATGCAATTGTCTATTCTGTCCGACTTTTACTTCATCAACATTGTCTTTGTCTTTTGTGTATCTGTGGAGAACGTTGTTGGTTGCACATTTGTATAACTCCTTATATTCTATTTTTTTTTTGTAATATATAATGTGTAATTGTTGGTTCTTCCGAATAAATAAAATAAAAATAAAATAAAATAAAATTTATAAAACTGTACAGTTGAACGGAGCAGTATGAAAGGAGATGTTCCAGAAATGTATGGAGCCTGGGCCAGCCTATGTACACTATATGTAAATATCGCCATAAAATACAGTAACTGTTGTCTATTGTTAATTTTCTTTAATTTCACTTCGTTTCAATGTACGTTCAAATTCACTTGGTCAAGGAAAGCAACACGACATAAAATTAAACATGGTGGATCAGATCAGCAGTTTGTTAAAATGTCATTTTGACAATGATATTTGATTGACGTGTATCGTAATATCTGCGATAACAAACAAACAGAAACCATAAAACAAAGCCGGGGTCAGCAGAGAAGCAATCAATCAATGTCCGTAGTAGTAACCTGGGTCGCAAAACAAAAACAATCACTAAAAACTCCGAAACACATGCAATTCAAACTCAAAGCAAAGAAAGACTCAAAGACGTCACTTCTTAAAACTGTCAAAGTCGTCAAACGGCATGTCGAACACAACAAAAACTTTCAAATGATCTTTTTTATACGCCTGTACCCTTCTTTAAATTAATTTGTTAGTATTTTTATGAAATTCCCCTATTTTTTTTCTATTTATCTATGTAGTATACATAGTGGTGGCCCAAAATCAAACATCTCCTTTTGGATAGATAAATCGGAATCGGAAGAA
This sequence comes from Noctua janthina, assembly GCA_963576755.1. Classification (NCBI taxonomy): domain Eukaryota; kingdom Metazoa; phylum Arthropoda; class Insecta; order Lepidoptera; family Noctuidae; genus Noctua; species Noctua janthina. The sequence goes on from OY755077.1 coordinate 1,673,542, forward strand.
ACTGTGTCGATAATCGTAACGTGAGCCAGTCGTTCACGCGAGAGCTGACGTCTCTGCGCGAGGCGTGCGTTGCCGCGCGGCGCCTGTACACCAAGCATCGCAGGCTTCGCATCCGCCCTCCGGATGCGGCAGCCATTGAGGCGGAACTTTACGAGGGGTACAGAGCGGCAAAGACCGCCCTCCAAGAGGCTGTCCGGCGAGCCAAGAACCTAGCCCGCGAGGAGATGCTGGAGTCTCTGAACGGAGATCCGTGGGGGCGCCCTTACAAGATGGTGCGGGACAAACTCCGCACCCGGGCCCCCCCGCTGACGCAGAGTCTCCGGCCTGAGCTCGTGGAGGACGTGGTGAGCGCTCTGTTCCCTTCGCGAGGGGAGCATCCTCCCCCGCCTATGGCTCCGCCGCCGCGTGCGGTGCCTGAAGCGGACCACACCGATGACGACGTTCCGGAGGTGACTGGAGTAGACCTGAGAGTGGCGGTACGCAGGCTGAAAGCCAGAAACACCGCCCCGGGACCCGATGGCTTGCCTGGCAAAGCCTGGGTCCTGACCTCTGAGGCTCTCGGGCCCCGACTGGAAGGGCTCCTAAGCGCATGCTTGGAGAGAGGCCAGTTCCCGCTTCGTTGGAAGACGGGGAAGCTGGTCCACATCCGGAAACCAGGGCGCCCTGCGGACTCTTCGTCCGCATACCGGCCCATCGTGTTGCTCGCCGAGATGGGCAAGCTCTTTGAAAGAGTCATTGCCAACCGCCTCGCCGGGCACCTTGCGGGGGTGGGGCCGGATCTTGCGGAACACCAGTTTGGTTTCCGCAAGGGGCGCTCGACGGTGGACGCCATCATGCGCGTGAGAGCCCTCACGACGGGGGACGCGGTGTCCCGGGGTGGGGTCGTCTTGGCGGTGTCTCTTGATATCGCCAACGCCTTCAACTCCATGCCCTGGAGCTGCATTAGGGAGGCACTCCGGTATCACCGGATGCCGACCTACCTTCGTCGTGTGGTCGGGGACTACCTGACGGATAGAGCCGTCATCTACCCTGGTCGAAGCGGAGAATGGAACCGGCGAGAGATGTCGTGTGGTGTTCCACAGGGATCGGTTCAGGGGCCGGCCTTGTGGAACATCGGTTACGACTGGGTGCTGCGCGCCGACCTCCCTACCGGCGTCAGCGTAGTTTGCTACGCTGACGACACGCTGGTACTAGCACAAGGGAGGTCGCACGAGGCGGCGGCCGAAAACACGACATGCGGGGTTGCGATAGTCGTGGAGAGGATCCGGCAATTGGGTCTCGAGGTGGCACTGCACAAGTCCGAGGCCATGTGTTTTCATGGGCCTCGGAATGCGCCACCGTCGGGATCCCTACTGACGGCAGGAGGGGTTTCCATCGGCGTCGGGTCGACGTTGAAGTACCTAGGACTCGTCCTCGACAGCCGGTGGAACTTCGTGGAGCACTCTCGACGTTTGGCTCCCAAACTGGAACGGACAGGGGCTGCCTTCAAGCGGCTCTTGCCCAACCTGAGGGGTCCAAACGCCTCCTGCCGGAGGCTCTACGCGGGGGTCTTGCGGTCCATGGCCCTTTACGGGGCCCCGGTGTGGGCGCGTTCTTTGAGGCGGCAAGCCGCCCACTACCTAAACGCGCCCCAAAAGGTAATAGCCATAAGGCTAAACCGGGGGGTACCGCACGATCTCCGGCGAGGCGGCTAGCCTCCTTGCCGGATTGCCGCCATGGGATCTGGAGGCGATAGTCCTCGCACACCTGCACGAATGGCGCGCGGAGGCACTACGTCGGGGGGAATCTCCGCTGCCGCGACAAATTGCCGCTCAGCGGACAGACCTCCGGCGTGATCTCATGGCGACATGGAGAGAGCGACTGTCGCAGCCCCGTGCAGGGCACGCCACCATAGTGGCGATAAGTCCCCTCTTTGAGGAGTGGCTAGAGAGGCGCCACGACGCCCTCACCTACCGCCTGACGCAGGTCCTCACCGGACACGGTTGTTTCGGGAGGTTCCTGCACCGAATCGGGCGGGAGGAAACGCCCGGGTGTTTCCACTGCGAGGATCGTCCGGAGGACACGGTGGAGCACACCGTGGAGGTCTGCCCCGCTTGGGCGGAACACCGCCGTGTCCTCGTAGCGGCGATTGGCGGCGGCGATCTCTCGCGTCCGGCCTTGGTTCAAGCCATGGTCCGGAGCGAGAGGGAATGGGAAGCCGTCACCTCCTTCTGCGAAGCAGTCATGCTAGTGAAGGAGGTGGCAGGACGTGAGAGGGAAAGAACCTCACGTCCCAGCCGCCGCGGGAGACGCCCTGGGCGTCGGGGGTCACGTGGTGGCTCCCGGCCACCGTAGGCGCGGGCCTGTGGACGGCAAGTTATGGGCTAGCTCGCCGTCCGGCCGTCTTATGACGACAGGCCGTGTCGACGGCGCGTTCGTGTTCCACGTGCGCCTCAAAGAGATGTCAGCAACCACGTAGGGGTCCGCATGGGCCGATGCCTGCCAGGGCTGCGGAACTGTTCGAAAGAGATACCGTGGCCCTGGAACACAAAGGGCAAAGAAAGAACATGGATGGGTTTTAGTCAGTACAAGTCTGACACTCCCTTCCGCTCCGCCCAGAGTGGGGGGGGTCATTTGATGATTTCCCATCCGAAAAAAAAAAAAAAAAAAAAAGCCAGTCGTTCAGTTTTCTATCTTGCTTTTCAATTATTATCGATACCTGGACGGCAGATGTAATAATTCCATTCGTAAAAATTATGCCAATCTTTAAGAAATACCTTTAGTGCCTTCAATAAATTATTCATTAGCCATTCTTTACACCAAATACGTGTTTTATTTTTCTTGATTTTTTCTTCCTTTTGCTTTTTTATGACGAATAATAAACTAACAATTGCTAATGCTTTGTCATTCGAAGCCATAGCTCAACGAATGAATAATCTTACAGTTTTCTAGTAACGTGTGGAGGAGCTCGTGGCTAAATAATAACAGCCGCCCGGATCGATCTTTAGGTTAAGCCGTGCTTGCCTAGGTTGGTCTGTGGATGGGTGACACCCATTACATACCGAGTTTCCTCCGTGCCTCGGAAAGCACGTTGGTCCCGGGTGTCATTTGTAGATCTTTGACAGTCGTTAGCTAGTCAGTGGCCCAAAAAGTCTGACAACCAGTCTTACCAAGGGGTATCGTATTACCTAGTACTAACTAGGTTGTGGAGGTCAGATAGGCAGTCGCTCCATGTAAAATACTGGTATTCAGCTGCATCCGGTTAGACTGGAAGCCGACCCCTACATAGTTGGGAAAAGGCTAGGCAGATGATGATTTCTAGTAACGTGTGTGCGCACTACGAAAACTGTGCAGTTCAAACTATACCGTCAGATCGTAATGATTTTTCGAAAGCCATAAATAGGTCCGCGACTACACTCGGCATCGGGTGGCCAAAGATAAAACAAGAGGAATGCAACCAAAGACAAACGCTGGAATACCTCGTGCTTCTCCGGATGTACGGTTGTCGTCTTGGCACCCACCTGTTCTGGAGCTGCAGTCTGTTTATATGGTTTCTGAACATCCATGTGATCGATCATTGTGTGTATTATGGACCTGTCGTTTAAAGAAAAAAATAGCCTAGGTTAGTCCGTGGATAGGTGACCACCAGTGGCGAAGGTTCCACACAAATCGATTCCTACCGGCTTCCCTTTGAAAATGGCAGTCAGTATTCTATAGACAAATAATAAAAAAAACTTTTTTGCAAAAAATAAAATCGTTTTCAAAAACAGAAGTTGGTGACAAAAAAAGTAAATCGAACAAATAAAAGTCACCGACTTCAGAAGCTCTTTCAGAAGTCAATTCATTCCTCACAAAATCCATCCCTCGTTTCCTTGTTCTCCATCTCCCTCTTTATTTAACAACATTTACATACAGGGTGTAAACAGACCCTTCTCGAAGCCGTCAACCAAGCATTCTGTACATCAAACTAAGTAACTTTACGCAAAAAATATTGCTCGGAATCAACTTTTTTTTTTTTTGGGGTGACAAATCGCGTTTTATGGTAGGACTCGATGGAAAGCACTCAAAGCATTGTGCTGATGGATGGATTGAATAGTACGGTGGTCGTGGAGGTGTGTAATGTAAAAATCTTACATTAAAAACATTTTTTCATAAAAAAACTTGTAAAAAGTTGGAACTTTGACCCCCAATATCTCCTTAACTAGAAGGTTCCCAGGTATGGTCTAGACCAAAAAAATGATCGCAAAGACGTGCAGTTTTCGGGTCAGTAACACCCTCGCCTGCAGCTCGGGTGTTCATTCCGCCTCGAATGCAATAACAAGGTTTCCACACTTACACCAAAATCTCGCAATTCTCTCACCCAGCAAGTTCGAAACCCAAATTCTTCATCTGGTTCCTCTCACCGACAGATAACTCAGAGCTGAACGCTTTATAGTTGTCCAAGTTCTGTATCTTCGTCTCTGATGCATCTTCCATGGCGTCTTCAGGCGTATTCATTTGTGCATATCGTCGCCGATAATTTTGAGTAGGGTAATAACTGAAAAATAATAAGTATGTATCTGCGTCGATATTTCTTCAAAAGACCTGCAGACCTCAAACACTACTCTGCATGATCCTCTTGTGAGTTGACCAAGGCTATTGTACGCACCGGGACTTGCAGCTTAGTACGGCCGGTCTTCCAATGCGTACAATGTGGCTAGACTTATTCGTCAACTGGCGAGTGTGAAACTCGCGAGTGCGCGCGAGTTGGCACCTTCCGATTTTACCTATTTTCGTCGTTAACTCGCTCGAACTTGAAAATCTGACGGTAAATACGTCAGATGCACAGTCAGGTAAACTTCTTATAAAATGTAAAATATAGGTACCCACTTTAAATGTATAAGACATTTTATACGACTTGACTTTAAAATAAAACACGGAGGTAACAAGAAAACGTCAAAAGTAACGTAAAATGTTACAAAAGTAACATTCTGGTAACGCTGGATAGCATGCTTGGGTATCATGTGTCGTCGGCCACATCCCCCTCGCCGTATCCCGAAATCTAAGTAGATAGTCGGTACTTAACCGAATCAGCCAACTCGAGCAAAGCTAGTTATTTATAGTGATTGGTTTCAATTCGTTTTTATTTGACTGTACTTTATAAAGTGCGAGCGAGTTGACGACAAAAAAAAAATAGATAAAATCGGAATGTGTCAACTCGCGCGCAGACTGGCCGAGCGCGAGTTTCACACTGGCCAGTTGACGAACTAGTCGTGGTTATATTTGAGACAATTGAGCCTGGCTCAGTACCTAAGACCCTAGGTACTGACTATAAACCTAGCCCTACAGTAATTACCGAGCACCCTAGTTATCCTTACGCCCTACCATACAAACCACACCAAACAAAGTTAAAGTCCATTCTCTGATGGCATATTCAGCAGAACTTTGATAGCTTATATCTTTTTATTTAATTTTTGTATTATTGTAATTTCATCCACTTTTTTTTTATTGTTTTGTCCTGTGTGAGTCTAATAAATACCTGTTCTTTCTTTGCTTTCTTTCCTTTCTTTCGTTTCTTTCTTTTCTTTCTTTCTTTCTTTCTTTCTTCCTTTCTTATTAACAGGGTGTTTCAGAATAAAATTCTAAGGTATTATTTATTTTTCTTAGTACCAATTATCTTAATTAATGGAAAAAAAAATAATCGCGCCTAAAGGTATTTTGTGTCGGATACATTGAGTGGACCACCTTTGTTAGATGACTAAAAAGTCACGGTCTGTTATATTATACAGGGTGTAACAAGACTCTTAACGAAGCCGTCAACCAAGCATTCAGTACATCAAACTAAGTAACTTGACGCAAAAAATATTGCTGGGAAACGACTTTTGTTTTTTGGGGTGAAAAATCACGTTTTACGGTAGGACTCAATGTAAAGCAGTCGAAACATTATGCTTATGAATGAATTGCATAGTACGGGGGTCGTGGAGGTGTTTAAACTAAAAATGTTACATTAAAAACATGCATTTAAAAAAAACTTGTGAAAAAGTTGGAACTTTGACCCCCAATATCTCCGTAACTAGAGGGTTCCCAGTTCTACAACAAAAAAAATATCGCAAAGACGGGGAGAACGAGTACCTTTCGGCTATGTTAAGGGTTCAGAAAAATGGTACATTGTTATGTAATGGGTAGATTAAGTTCATTATTGTAATAAATTAGAGGAGCTCGTGGCTAAATAATAACAGCCGCTCGGATCGATCTTTAGGTTAAGCCGTGCTTGCCTAGGTCGGTCTGTGGATGGGTGACCACCCATTACATACCGAGTTTCCTCCGTACCTCGGAAAGCACGTTAAGCCGTTGGTCCCGGTTGTCATTTGTAGATCTTTGACAGTCGTTAGGTAGTCAGTGGCAAAAGAAGTCTGACAACTAGTCTTACCAAAGGGTATCGTATTACCCAGTACTAACTGGGTTGTGGAGGTCAGATAGGCAGTCGCTCCATGTAAAATACTGGTATTCAGCTGCATCCGGTTAGACTGGAAGCCGACCCCAATATAGTTGGGAAAAGGCTTGGCAGATGATATTGTAATAAATTAGTCATCAAGCTGGAGTCGAGTGTGATTCATCTCCTATACCTGCTCTCACTGTAACCAAGACATCTTTAGCCATCATCGCTCCTATGAGGCTGTGGGTTCGGCATTGAGTTATATTAAAAAAAATGGTACTTTGACCACCAATATCTCCGTAACTAGAAGGGTCCCAGTAAAGGTCTAGAACAAAAAAAATAATTCCAATGACGGGGAGAACGAGTACCTTTCGGCCTCTTTAAGGGTCTTGTTACACCCATTATGACCCTGCAAATCCTGCCAGGGCTGCGGGACTGTTCGAAAGAGATACCGTGGCCCTGGAACACAAAGGGCAAAGAAGGAACATGGATGGGTTTTAGTCAGTACAAGTCTGACACTCCCTTCCGCTTCGCCCAGAGTGGGGGTGTCATTTGATGATTTCCCATGCGAAAAAAAAAAAAACAAAAACCCTGCAAATACTACTCACGGACTCTCCATCTCGCCTTTGTACGCGCCCCCACGTTGGGCCTTCGGTTTGGACAAATGTAAGATCTTCATTACTCGGTCCTCCATCTTACCGTAGGTGTAATGAAATACTTGTAAGCCGACGTCTTTGGATGACATTTTTATTTCTGCCATCTAAAAACAGAAGATTAGGATATCAATTAAATCGTAGCTAAAGATTTATTTATTAAAACTTTATGCAGAAGTAAAAACTGTACAAAGACGGACTTAATGCCATTTGGGCATTTTCTACCAGTCTATTTTAGGGTGATAACAAAAAAAAAAGACTAGCAAGCGTGCTCCACCCTAGGCCGCATCATCGCTTCATATTATCAGGCGAGTTGCTGCCAAACGCAAGCCAATTTGGAATAAAAAATATATTTTCACACACGCACGCCGGTTGCAAGTACAACGCACCTGATCAATAAGCTCAGTTTACGTTATCTATGGCGTCCCCTTCCTTTACAACATTCTGTTAGTCGTCTTTCAATCATCCTCTGAACATAACCAAACCATAAAGTGAGTAAACGGACCCTTCACGAAGCCGTCAACCAAGTTTTCTGTACATCAAACTAAGTAACTCTAAGCAAAACAGTTTTTTTTTTGGTGAATAATCACGTTTTACGGTAGAACTCAATGTAAGGCACTCAAAACATTGTGCTGATGGATGCATTGAATATTGCGTGGGCCGTGGAGGTAATTAAAATAAAGCCATAACATTTAAAAATTGATATAAGATTTTAAACTGCCATGGTTACTAACAATATCAATAACACTAGAAACGGGATATTACCATGTTTACTGATCAATCAGTAAACATGGTAAATATCCCGTTTTATTTTTATTTAGAACTTGTATTTAAAAACAGTTGGAACTTTGACCCCCAATATCTCTGGAACTAGAAGGTCCCCAGGTGGCCTACCAAGTCGTCTTAAAGCCGGAGTAATTCCAATGTAAAGAAATAATAAAGAAGGCGCTAGACGACCTGTATAGCGATGTCTCTTTCCCACACTGACGTTATAGTAACCCCCCAGGTATTAGGTATGGTCTAGAACTCTAGAACAAAAAAATGATCGCAATGACGGGGAGAACAAGTGCCTATCGGTTTCGTTAAGGTTATTTTTCACCCTTTATACGCTTTCTCATTTAAATTACAAGTTAGTTGCAACATAACTACTAATCTATACCGACTTGTTAATTTTCATCAAGTCCAGGGTTGAAAGCAGCGGTGGCCCAGTGGTGGAGACCGCGACTTACGAGCAGTAAGTCGTGGGTTCGAACACAGCCCCCGCATTACCTTGTGTAAGTTATTTCATCACCACTGCTCTCAAAACGGTGAAGGAAAACATCGTGAGGAAACCGGCATGTCCTAGAACCAAAAATTCGAAGACATGTGACATCTACCAACCCGCACTGGGCCCGCGTGGTGGATTATAGCCCATTCCCTCCCATAGAGAGGAGGCCTGCGTCCCAGAAGTAGGAACATTAATAGGCTGATTATGCTATGCTATGCTATGCTAAACAATAAAACAAACAACAAGCAAAACAACAACAGGTTTTGTGCAAACTAGGTCCTTCCTTCTCCTATGGGAAGGAACTGGGTGATAGGGAAGTGAAGAGTGCTAGTGCAGTATTATGTAAAGAATAAATAATTGCCGTACATTACTTGTTTTGGGTATCAGGACACTTGCGCGAATCCACATGCGCGAAAAGACATATGCGCGCATGGACTTTTGCGCGAATGGACCTTTGGGCGCATAGACAGTTGCGCACATAGACACTTGAGCTAATGGACTTATGCGCGAACGGACATTTACGCACAAAGACACATGCGCGAAAGGACTTATGCGCGAATGGTTAGGTTAGGTTAGCTGTAGAGTAAACATAACACTGAGGTTCTTCTAAATCGGAATCGATTGATTAATCTTTTTTTGTACAAAGTAATAAGAATGTTCTATACATCAATATACATTTGTCATAATAGACATTAAAACAACTGAATGACCTTAAAAATCGACATTAATGAAACCCAAAAGCTTGAACAGAGAGTAAAATTATTTTGTTCAAAATCTATATTGTAAATCGATTAAACAATAATTATATCTGGCAACACTATTCATGGTAGATACGAAAAAATAATTTGACATGTCTCTCGGGCAGTGTTGCCACTTCTCTCGCTCTATCTCATTGAAAATAAGAAATAATATGATGTTCTGTTTACTCTACAGATTAACCGTAGCCAGTCCCGAGTAAATCTAGTCGCGGAAGTGTCCTTTTGCGCAAAAGTTCATTCGCGCAAGTGTCTCTGCGCGTAAGTGTCTATGGGCGCAAAAGTTCATTCGCGCAAAAGTCTAATCGCCCAAAAGTCCATGCGCGCATATGTCTTTTCGCGCAAGTGGGTTCGCGGAAGTGTCCTTCGCGCATATATCTTTCGCGCAAATGTCCCAGATCCCATGTTTTGTAGAGCTGGTGTGTAGGGAATCTAAAAGGACGGAAGGTAGCAACTTTTAGAATTGCTCTTTGAGCACGTTCTAGAGAGAGAACAAATAAATAATAACAAAAAAAAAATATAAATTGTCATGATACCTTATCCTGTAAGATCTTCAGATAATCAGGGGTTCTCCTGAATCTTTTGAGAACAGTTTGGAAATCTTGTCCGTACAGGTTCAAAGACTCCTGCTCCAAGCTATACTTACGAGCATTCGACTCGGCCAGGCTTGGTGAAACTGAAGATAAAAAACAACTTCATCATTGTCTGCTTAGCAGTGGCGAAGGATCCTTACAACTCGATTCCTACCGGCTTCCCTTTGAAAATTGGCACAGTCAGTATTCTATAGACGAATAATATAATCACATTGAAGATATGTACGGGCTTATAAAATACCTATCTATAGACACCCTGCACGATAGGGGATGATGAATTCTTTTTAAGTTTCAGTTCTATATCAAGAGCAGGCCCATTTTGTAATAAAAAAATTAAAAAAATGTATGGGGACAAGGGGGTCTCAAAGGTTACATTTGCTTTTGCATCAATATCATCATCTGCCTAGCCTTTTCCCAACTATATTGGGGTCGGCTTCCAGTCTAACCGGATGCAGCTGAATACCAGTATTTTGCATGGAGCGACTGCCTATCTGACCTCCACAACCCAGATAGTACTGGCTAATACGATACCCCTTGGTAAGACTGGTTGTCAGACTTTTTGAGTCACTGACTGCCTAACGACTGTCAAAGATCTACAAATGACAGCCGGGACAAACGGCTTAACGTGCTTTCCGAGGCACGGAGGAAACTCGGTATGTAATGGGCGGTCACCCATCCACAGACCAACCTAGGCAAGCACGGCTTAACCTAAAGATCGACCCGAGCGACTGTTATTATTCAGCCACGAGCTCCTTGCATCAATACAAACGTGTAAAATCTGCTAAAACGTGTTGATAACGCGCAGAGGACGCGCTAATCAAAAACGCGCGTTGTCAGCGCATAAAAAAACGTGTGGCAAAGGCCTTTACTAGTTGCGACACAATCTCGTTTAAAGCGCGTTGAAGGTGCATCATTTGCGCCTTGTGCCTGCACTTAACACTCAGCTTAGTGAAATAAAATGAATAAATTACTTCATCATCATTTCAGCCGAAAGACGTCCACTGCTGGACATAGGCCTCCCCCAAGTGTCGCCACATTGACCGGTCCCGTGCGACTCGCATCCAGCGGATCCCTGCAACCTTCACCAGGTCATCGGTCCACCTAGTAGGAGGCCTTCCTACGCAACGTCTTCCGGTTCGGCGTCGCCACTCCAGAACTTTTCGGCCCCATCCGCCATCCGTTTTGCGAGAAATGTACCCTGCCCATTACTTTACTTAATTTATTAATAAATTACTCACCAATCGAAAAAACAACACATAATTTATAAGTAATTCTGATCATTTTTGACTTGTAAACGTAAATGTTCAGTTATTTCTTTAACAAACACATTGGTATTAAAATCGGAGTCACCAACAAAAAACATTTTTTTTTAACTTAAGTCAATAAAATATTCACAGTAATAAAATGTGTGTTGAATAACAAAATATATTATGTGTTTGTGATTTGATCGGTAGCGATAAAAATGGTTTATGTTCCAGTCCAGAGAGCAGCGGTGGCCCAGTGGTGGCGGTCCCGACTTACGAGCAGTAAGTCGTGGGTTCGAACCCAGGCAGGCGCATTACTTTGTGTAATTTATTTCATCACCACTGCTCTCAAAACGGTGAAGGAAAACATCGTGAGGAAACCGGCATGTCCTAGAACCTAAAAATTCGAAGACATGTGACATCTACCAACCCGCACTGGGCCCGCGTGGTGGATTATAGCCCATTCCCTCTCATAGAGAGGAGGCCTGTGTCCCAGCAGTGGGAACATTATAGGCTGCTGCTATGCTATGCTATGTTCCAGTCATAGAAATGAAAACATTCGAGTGCTGATATAGCTTGCAGAGTACGCAAGCTGGAAGATACAGTTGGCTGGCCATGTTTGTCTAAGAACCGACGGCCGATGGAACCAAACTAGTCTATGGGTATACAACATTATTTTTAGTATATACGAAACCTGAATATAGTTTGTGCCAACCCATGTTATATTTTGTCCCAAAAATATTTAATAATGGTTACAAGTTGGACACCGAACGACATAAGTAATAGGTACTTAGTGTCGCTCGGTGTCCAACTTGTAACCATTTTTGATTGAATATTATAGTTGAATATTATAGTTTGTAACCCATGTTATATTTTATCTCAAAAATATTTAAAAATGGTTACAATTTAGACACCGAGCGACACTAAGTACCTATCGCAATCATTTAGGTACCTACTGTGAAATTATTATTATCAATGAGCTCAAGACGACGCTGGAGGCGCGCGAGCGGCGGCAGCGCGTGGTGACCACGTTTTTGTACGGACAACCAGGTAACAGAACAAGCCTATAACTTTGTGATTTTTCACGATACAGTTTTGAAATTTTGTACATAGATTCTTTACATATATATAGTAGACACGTGTTTCAGGTTTCGCATATACTAAAACTAATGTTGTAATATCAGCATGGGATCTCACTTTTCCAATGCTCTGATCCTTTTCTGTCGCTCAGAACCGCACAGAGCAGGAATGCTGAACACGCGGCAGGAACTCCGATGCGGTCGGCAGTATCTCTCTCGCTCTAGCAAATGACGGATGCAAATGCGGTGGCAAGTGCATGGTGGAACATCCTCCAGCTAGATTCTTCAATTTTTAAAGGGTGGCTGTCGATGTTTGATCACGATGCTGGTCACAGTTTTTATATCGGGACCTCAAAATAATGAACAATCACGGAAGATATCCCGTAAGTGACAATAAAAGTTTAATAGTAAACATGGAAAATATCCCGTTTTCAGTATTAATAGAGACCATGTCAGTTTAAAGACTTATATTTTTGCTCATTGTTACTAATTTAGATGCTCAGATGACGGCTAGGTGATGGGTACTTTTACACCTACCTAAGCTCACCAAACCATGATCACTGCGACATGAGATGTTTATCAAAGTAGCACAATCAGCCAATACTGTTCCCACTGCTGGGACACAGCCCTAGTCTCTATGAAAGGCTACTGCCTTTATCATAATATTTGCCTCCTGAACATGATCTGCAACGACCTGTATGGAAAGCACTTGACCAATTGCGCACCGAAGTAGACCGCTGTAAGCACAATTTGCCAAATGGAGAAGTAAAGATCCTTCCGACAAACAGTGTGAATGCGATGCTCCCGAGCAGACGAAGTCCCACATGCTGGAGTGTCCGAAGTGTCCCAACACCTGCACTTTAGAAGACTTAAAAAACTGGTCAAGTGCGAGTCGTACTCTCACGCACACAGGGATCCGTAGCACCAAACAGTCATCATCATCTGCCTAGCCTTTTCCCAACCATATTGGGGTCGGCTTCCAGTCTAACCGGATGCAACTGAATACCAGTATTTTATATGGAGTGACTGCCTATCTGACCTCGACAACCCAGTTAGTACTGGGTAATACGATACCCCTTGGTAAGACTGGTTGTCAGACTTTTTAGGCCACTGACTGCCTAACGACTGTCAAAGATCTACAAATGACAGCCGGGACCAACAGCTTAACGTGCTTTCCGAGGCACGGAGGAAACTCGGTATGTAATGGACGGTCACCCATCCACAGACCAACCTAGGCAAGCACGGCTTAACCTAAAGATCGACCCGAGCGGCTGTTATTATTTAGCCATGAGCTACTCAACCGTAGCACCAAACAGTATATGAAGGCTCATTCATATGTTGCATTATATTACATTCAACAGCAAAACTAAATTTGTTTTTCTTAGTATTTTAATGAAAAACAAAATTACGGCTGCAGTTTGATGAGAATTCTGAAGAATCTTCCTCCTCTTACTTTAGAAATTAATAGGGGGGGGTTTACCAGTTTGGAAGTGTCTATCTTTTAAACGATTGACTTTGAGAAAAACTGGTTTTAAGAACCTCAATATCATTTTTAAAGACCTATCTACAGGGTGAAATTGAATAGATGCGACAAATTTAAATATACAATAATACGTGTTGTCAAGAAAATGTAGAAAATGTCAAATGTAAAATTAAAAAATAATTGATCAGTGTTACGAAAAGCGTTAAAATAATTAAAGTATCAAAGAATTTCGCGTACTACCGTTTTCGTGTAGTGCGCACGATTTAGGTACATTCTCGCTATGAATGAATCGCGCCGCCTCCGTCCGCCCGGCCGACCGCGCATCTCTTTCCCGCGCGCACGATTAATAAAAAACTTGTGAAACCAAATTTCCCTTCATACTTTTGTCGGCTTAGGACGATCAAAAATACAATAAAAGTAAATAGTAAAACAATGTTTTAGTATGAGGTATAACCTGAATAAAGTTTGTTACAACAACAAATCAATTATTGTATTTTTGGCGTATTTAAAAAGTTGGAATCACAGTATTTACAATAATTATTAAGTATTTACAATAAATCAAATCGGTACACTTACGTGTATTTTAATAATTGTTCAAAATGTCCACCTCCGTTTTGTAAACACAATTGAGCACGGCGCCGCAAATTGTCCTTAAGTTTAATTAATACTAAAGTTTGTGATTTTACAGTTTCGAATGCATTAATGATTTTGTTTTTTAGTTCGTCTAAAGTTTCGGATTCGCGTTCGTAAACGAGTCTTTTTATTTCTCCCCACAAATAAAAGTCCAACGGTGTTAGGTCAGGTGACCGTGCCGGCCATGCTATGGGTCCGCCGCGACCTATCCACCTATCACCGTATTCACTTCGGAGATAAGCCCGCACTTCACTGAAATAATGAGCTGGAGCTCCATCCTGTTGAAAGTACATACCGGCAAGATAAGACACGGGCACATCTTGTAATAGTTCAGGCACTGCATTTGTTAAAAGTTCTAAATAACGTGGACCGGTCAACCTGTCATTAATGAAGATCGGCCCAATAACTTTGTCATTAATTATGCCAGCCCATACATTCGTACTAAATCGCACTTGGAAAGCGTCCCTCCGTGTTACGTGTGGGTTGCGACCGCGAGCACTCCACCAATGTTCATTATGAACGTTAAACAGTCCAATTCTTGTGAAGGTGGCTTCGTCACTCCATAAAATGTTGTGATGGAGATTTTCTAACAACCATTCACAAAATTGTCTCCGCGGACGATAGTCGGCGAGCACGATATCTTGCACGGGCTGAAAATGATAAGGATGCATCCCAGACGTGTTTAGTAACTTCCATATGAAGTACTGGCTCACACTGAACCGCCTGGCTGCCTGTCGGGTGCTGGCCTGAGGATTTTCTTGAAAAAATCGATGTACCATGCGGTACATGCGCCTTGAGTGCACCGGCGGTCTTCCACCACCCCGGGCGTGTGCCGGCACGTGTACACTTCCGAAGTCCAGCATGTTCTGAGTGATTCTTAGAATTCTTCCCAATGAAGGTGGAATGACATTAGGATATTTTAGCCGAAATCTTCGCTGCGTTTCACGTACATTTCTTACGGTGTTGTACCACACGATAATATCGAGATACTGTACGCTTGTTAACGGTTCACGACTATTTCGTCTCGTTCTAGGCATTGTTATGAAACAAACACAAGACAACAATACAAATTATTCGCAATACGTAAAGTAGGATTTGCGGAATGCGCGCGCGACCGTGACCTACAAACGTTTTAGGACGACTAATTATAATGAACGAAGGAAGGGTGGTGGGCGGCGGGGCGGTCGCCGGGAAGGGATGTCAGCGCTGGCGCTCATGCGAGGTTTGGCAACGTCGCGCGATACTTACACTAGAAAATAGGCAAAATTAGGTAAATGACCGCTATGAACGGCAACGTCGATTATTGAGTAATGCGATGAGTCGGACGAGATTTTTTGATACTTTAATTTTTCTTATTTATTTTGCATATTAAATATTTTGTTGGAATACCGATAATTCGTACTTAAATAAAGATAATAACATCAATGGACCTTTTGAAAACGATAATTGCGTAATTTTTTTCAACGATTTAGATTGTAGAAAAAACAGTTTATAATTACTATGTTACTGAAACTGAAGCTCCCATTTTTTTTTGTCGCATTTATTCAAATTCATCCTGTATAGACACCACGCACGTATAGGTTCGATGAAACAAAAAATAGTTTCTGTTCCATGTATGGGGAGCCCCTCTTAATCTATTAATTTTTGAATAGAATCGTAAAGTGGTTCACAAAATACATATACCTACCAAATTTCAACTGTGTAATCTTAATATTTGTGACATACGGACGGACAGACAGACCGGCAGACAGACAGACAGACAGACAGATAACTATTCAATAAGGGTTCCGTTTTTTGCCATTCGGCTACGGAGCCCTAAAAACGCCACAGAGACGCCGCTATTAATATGGCCACATACTGGGCCCAAGAAATTTAAACAAGTCGTACTATCGACACGAAAGAAGAACACCGCTCTTAACACTCCAAAAAAAAAACACAACAAAACTGAATAAAAAAACATTTATTTAATCAGCAGAACTCTTTACTTACTTGTAAACAGAGGACTTAAAACGAGCGCGAGACGTAAATGTAACGTAAAATCGAACGATACTTATTTTCAATCTAAAATGTGGTAATCGGTTGTCATGGTATCCTGAGTATTGCAGAGGAATGAGGAAAATGTCGTGAGGAAAGCTTTGTGTATGAATGTGGTTTGACGAATGGACTGTATGAAGAGTGATATGGCTAGAAAGGAGGTGACTGCTGAGATGACGAGTAATGAGAAGTATGGAAGAAGAAGACATGCTGCGCCGACGCCAAATAAATTGGACAGGCGGTTCATGCTTGTATTCGAACGCTATAATAAATAGTAAAACCAGCCTAATACTGTCCCACTGCTGGGCAAATAGGTGTTGCTCTTACAGAGAAGACACGAGAATTGATCACCACGCCTGCTCAAGACGGGTTGGTGATTTCAGACTTATATTAATTGTCTTCCTTCACTGATGTCGTTAATGTCCAAGATAAACTTAGAAAGTACATATGAATTGAAAAAACCTACAACTTAGTGCATGAAAGTCGAGGCCTTAACCTCTGGGCCATCACGACATTCGACATCGATCGCAATGTGAATTTTTGATGAATACATGAATGGAAAAATTGATAAGGACGAGAGAATATAATACTTGAATGGATCCTTTGTCATTTTAGTCAACATCAACTACTTAAAACTAAGCAAATATAATGCGCGGAACGAGTATTTTGATTTTTTTAATTCTTCCACGTTTCATTTATTCCGCGCGTTCGTGCTATTCCTCAGGTTACACACGGTCATCTTTCAGAGTTTCCTTCTTGCTTCCTTCACTAGGGTAAGTACCCTTCATTTTTTAGATACCACGTATCTTCTTTTTCAATGTCAGAATCTATGCTTTCTCGCATATTCAAGCTTTTGTCTCGTTTATTCAAATTGTTTTCTTTCTTGATATAATCATAGTGTTTCTTAGTCCATTCATGTTTGTTGTTATCTCGTTGTTTATTATTTCTATCATATTGCAGATGCCTCTTGTTCCACTCATACGCCATCTTATCAATACCACCATGATACTTTTGAAAATCACTATCATTCAAATCTATTTCCTTTTCCCTGTCTCCTTTGCCATTTCTTTTCATGTCTTTTTTTATTTCTATATCGTAGTTGACAATCTTTTCGTACTTCTTTTTATGGTCTCTATATTTGCTTTCATTTCTGTCTTGTGGAGCATATTTTAAATGTCCTTCCTCGCGTTTTTGGTTGCTTTTCTTTTTATGTTTTCTTGAAGTTACATGCGCTGGTGTTGTGTGTTTTCTTTTATGTTTATGCCCTGATCTTTGTAGCAGTTGTTCATCTTTACTCTCTTTCTCACTTTTATTGTTGACTGAGTAATTGTTATTTTTGTAATCGAATTCTTTATTATCTTTTATTTTTGTCGCTTGATCATTATTATTGTGGAGAGGTTGTGACTCAAGCTTGTTTAGTCCAGTATCGATTAAATCGTCTTTATGTGCATTATCCTCATGAACACTAACTTTGTGTTTCATGCCCCTTGCTTTAATACTTATTTTTTTCTCAATCTTATTGGTGTTATAAACCTTTGCTGGCAAGGCGTGATTTTTTTCATCTGTTCTACGATTATTCTTTTCTTTTTCAGTGATTCTAAGTAGTTTTATGTTATCATCTTCATCACCATTTTCGAAAGTTGGTTGGTAAGTAGGCTCGATATTAGTGACTTTTGGATCACCGTTCAATTCAAAACTTGGATTTGTTTTAATAAATGTATCAGGCGTATTTAATGTGTTAGTACTGTTATGTGATCCACCTTTCAGTACGGCTGTAACAATAGATTTTGAATAAGCACTACTTGCTACTTTACTTTGGTACTTACTAATACCAAATGGGTTGGAGGTCAGATTTCACCAGAATTCGGCTGCATCCAGTGAGACTGGAAGACGACCCCAACATAGTTGGCAAAGGCTAATTAGCTGATGATGATGCATGAACTAGTTAGTCTAAAATGTTTCCACAGCTGGGACACAGGCCTGCTATCAGACTATAGTCAACCACGCGGCCCCAGTGTGAGATGGTAGATGTCACATATCTTAGAACTTTTGGTTCCCTCACGATGTTTTCTTCCATCATTTTCAGAGTAGTGTCGATGAAATAAATAACACAAAGTAACGTGCCTGCCTGGGTTTCTAAGCCGGGAGCCCACTGCTGCTTATAAAATATTGATATTCTACTTCATCATTCGACAACTACAATTACTGATTTATTATGATGAGGAGGACTCAATTATGGAGACGCGGTGACTCGCGTGGGGTGTGACGTCTCACGGCGCGTTGTACGTTTTTTCCGTTTACGGAGGCGACGCGTGCGTCGGTTCGCGTTATCAGACGCGCAAACACTGTCAATGTACGATGTTGTGTTGAAGACGCGGGGCGTGTGTCGCCGCGTGCTCCATCTCGGGTATCGCTACGTTTTACACGCGGCTTCTCAGTGACACAGTGATTACAGGAAACTGGCTGGCTGCAATGCTGCGTGCGCTGCGTCGGGCGTCGTGGTGATGTCATCTGCGGGCTCTGCCGCAAGTAAGCTACATTTCAAACAATCGCGTTTAAAATCACTTCTCCGTAAAAGCTCTCATACATCGCCATGTTTGAATTTCGAAAACGTGCCGTGAGATGTCCCCGGGTTTCTGCAAATGAGGCTAAATAACCGCACGGATCGTTCTTCAAGGTTAAGCAACGGTTACCGAAGTCGTGCCGTGGATGGATGACCATCCAATACACTAAAGTTGATCTTTAACAGTCGTTATTGAGATGATGTGGTGGTTGATGGCAATAGGCTCGCTCCCTATTACATGGGACTTAAATTATAAGTGTAATGTGGGTGTGAAATAGGTGTTTATTAGAGTGTCCATGGAGTTTCTTGCCCATTATGCTCCATAGTGGTCTACGCTTTGAAATGAGCCACTCTTTCACCTGATCTGATCTGTCCCACAGCTGGGCAACAGCCTTACCCTATTCCTTCCACTTTTCTTGATGTTTTGCGCCTCTTCTCGCCAATGGACGGTACAGGTCTACATGAAGAAAATGAGTTTGTGATTGAGTACACGGTCTCCTTCGGTGGTTTGTTATGTATTTACACAAAAGCGGTGATAGCCTAGTGGTGAGACTGTCCGACTGCCAAGTCATAGGTCACGAGTTCGAACCCTAGACACGGGCCTCTAATTTTTCGGATTCATGTGCGTATTATATAATTATCACTTGCTTCAGTGAAGGAAAACATTGTGAGGAAATAAGCATGCCTGAGAGATATTTCTCGACGGCATATAAAGCCAAGTCAGAGGCCCATAGGCGGCATAAAAACTCTGACACCAGCTTAGGCACTAACTATACGAAAAATAATAAAAGAACGACTTACCATTTTTGTGGTAACTTTTCAATTTAACATCTGTGTTGAAATACTTGGCCTCGAGACTTTGATTGTCAATGACAATAGAACTCTTTTTCTTACCCATCAAATACCGTCTGCATAGTAAATAAATAATTATGAATATTAATAATATGATAACCAACTTTAGTCGAATTACTACATGTCGACGGGTTCGTTGGGTGACTCTTAAAGTCCATTTCATTTTGAATGGCACGTCTATGTGGCTTGGAAAGCACGTTAAGCCTCTCCAAAGACCATACCAAGCCTTTCTCTCGAGTCCTACTCTCCATCAAGGAAGACACTACAATTTTGACAGGACCCGTCTATCATTCGTAGATCTTTGAGCACAAATCTTCATCATTCATCTTTGAGTATAAAGCAATTCTTTTGTGCGCCATCTAACGCTTAAAGCCTTAAGTTTTTTAATTCACATACGACGTACTAGATGTCGCTACAGTTTTTTAATTTACATAGAACGTACTATATGTCCCCACACAGTTACTTAGATCTAATAGTTGTTGAAAATAATTGTTATTTTAATTTCTAATTTATTTTTGTTGTGTTAGTTCAATTTTGAAGACTTAAATTACGTGCTAAAATTTGATTTTGAGTTAATCTATTTATTAAATCGAATGCCATAAAAAAACACCAATTAAAAAACATAGATGACAACATTAAAAACTGTCAAAAGAAATCGGCGGATACATTTTAGGAAATAAAACAAATCAAATTTATTGAATTCCCATAACATTCCTGAAATAATTTTTCTTGTACCGGTCATCTTAGTATAATATACTGATTTCACCCCATCAGTTTGTGGAGGGCTGTCCCTTACACCCTGTATGACTATGGAAAAAGCAATAAAATGAAATGTAGGTATAAATAGCCTGGCTAGTTTTGGGCTTCAATCTTCAGATGGCGCTACTCTCGACAAGTTAGCATAAAAACCTCGTGACTTGGCACTCTATACCAGTATTATATTGATGCTTATATTGATGCTCTGTGTTTGAGAGTCGTGTTTTAGGATCTGTCAGATAGACTGACAAACAGTCTTAACCAAGGAGTATTGCGTAATCCAGTACACAGGGATCTTTTAGCGCTGTTAGGCAACTCGCACACGAACCTCTGATTTTTCAGATTCATCGGCGTAAGTAATTGTCACTTGCTTCGGTGAAGGTAAACATCGTGAGGAAACCAGCATGCCAGAGTGATATTTCTTGACGCCATGTAAAGCCAAGTCAGAGGCCCATGGGCGGCATAAAAACTCTGACACCAGGTTAGCTACAGAAGAAGAAGAATCGGCTAGTCCACCGTCTCTGATCGCAACGGTCCTTTTGGCGACTTTGACAAGGGTGCGCTGTTGGTAAACATTTGCGAAAATTGTATTGAAAATATGAGATGGCGCCGTTAGTTCCGATTGGCACCGCACCAAAAGATCCGCGTACAACTGTAATCAAACAGAAACTCACTCTTCATTCTTCTTCTCTTTCCGTTTACTGCTATACTCTTCTAAAACTTCAGGGTTGTTAATGACATGGTACCGCACTGTTTCCGCCATTCTCTCTAACTCAGACTCCTTGTCACCTTCCTTGGGTACTAGGCTTGCAGGAGGATTCTTGATCTTCAGTGCTGGTATTCCGAAACGTCGTGAGACATCTGAAATGACAGAACACTAGGCTTTGCTATCAGCTTTTCCTGCCTGGATGTAGGAAAATATTCCACGGGAACGCTGAACGTCATAAATCGTAATTGAAGTACGGGGTTGGAAGAAAATCGACGCACAAATTGTCTGTATTGCACTTTTGTACGAAGTAGCTGTTTTTTTTTTAGGATTTAGTACCTCTAAAGGAAAAAACGGAACCCTTACAGGATCACTCGCGCGTCTGTCTGTCCGTCTGTCACAGCCAATTTACTCCGATTCTACTGGACCGATTGAGTTGAAAATTGGTACAGATATGTAAGACGTAAGTCGGAGACCCAAAGATGCACTTGTAACGTACAAATTTCAAACATGTGGTCCACTTTTGGGGGGTAAATTAGAAAATAAAAATAGATAGTTTTGCAAACTATATCGTGTTACAAAAATGAAAGAGCTTATTGTGAGCATGTCAAATATATATATTTTTTATAATTTTAAGATAAATAGTTTTGAGGTTATTTAAGAAAATACGACTAAAATTACGGAGATATTGGGGATTTTTTGGTCAAAATTCCAAAATTTACACAAGTTTTTTTTAAACCAGTAACAAGTTTTTATGTTGTTTTTTTTGGGTGAAAATTCACGTTTTCCGAAAGGCACTCAAAACACTGTGCTGATGGAAGCTTTGAATAGTACGCTCATAGAGGTATTTAAAGTAAAGTTATAACATTAAAAAATTGTAATGTATTAAAAAAAAACTTGTGAAAAAGTTGGAATTTTGACCCCCAATATATCCGTAACTAGAAGGTTCCCTGGTTTGGTCTAGAACTAAAAAACGATCGCAATGACGGGGAAAACAAGTCTAAGCGGCTTCGTTAAAAGTATTTTTACACCTTTTATATATATGTATAATCTCAACATGAATGATGCAACTAAGATCTTGTAAAAATATTCAGATTTAAAAGAGTTTCTATGGAGTTCTTGCACATTCTTCTCCATAGAGATCTACGCTTTGGAATGGAATATAGATTATGTGTATGCAAGCATAGATTATACGTACGTTTACAATGAAACCCGCCATATCTACCACTATGGCCAATATTATAAGCACTATTTATGAACTTGATCATTTCAACGAGTTTCATGACTCTTCTTGTGGAATCGTTCTTCGTCTTTGAACGTAGTGCTGATTGCATAGGAGTTGTCATCTTCAATGCTGAGATCTCGGTTAGCAGATGAGCTGTAAAGAAACGGAATCCGTTTATGTTAAGAACATGTAGAGGACCCTGTCGAGGGCCTAGGGAAGTGTCAATCAGTTTCAATAATTTTCGTTTTTCTACAACGAATTTCAACAACACTACAGGGTGTAAACAGACACTTCACATAGCCGTCAATCAAGCATTCTGTACATCAAACTAAGTAACTTTGCGCACTTTTCTTTGCTGGGAATCGACTTTTTTTCTGGGGTGAAAAATCACATTTTACGGTAGGACTCGATGGAAAGTACTCAAAGCATTGTGCTGATGGATGGATTGAATAGTACGGGGGTCGTGGAGGTGTGTAAAGTAAAAATCTTACATTAAAAACAAGTCGTCATCATCTGCCTAGCCTTTTTCAAACTATGTTGGGGTCGGCTTCCAGTCTAACCGGATGCAGCTGAATACCAGTATTTTACATGGAGCGACTGCCTATCTGACCTCCACAACCCAGTTAGTACTGGGTAATACGATACCCCTTGGTAAGACTGGTTGTCAGAATTTTTGGGCCACTGACTACCTATAACGACTGTCAAAGATCTACAAATGATTCCCGGGACCGACGGCTTAACTTGCTTTCCGAGGCACGGAGGAAACTCGGTATATAATGGGTGGTCACCCATCCACAGGCCAACCTGGGCAAGCGCGGCTTAACCTAAAGATCGATCCGGGCGGCTGTTAGTACTTAGCCACGAGCTCCTTAAACACGACAGACTATCAAATTGAAAAACTTTTTCCATGGGACCACTATCATCATCATTCTCTAGCCCTTATCCCAATTCATTTAGGATCGGCGCAGCATGTCTTCTTCCTCCATTCTTCTCTATTACTCGTCACCTAATCAGAAACCTCCTTTCTTCCCATATCATCCTTTACACAGTTCATCCATTGTTTCTTTGGTCTTCCTCTACTCATATACCCATCCACATTCATACTCAAAACTCATGAAGGTATTTAAAGTTATAACCTTAAAAGAAAAGTATTAGTATTCAGTGAGTGAGTGTGTTTACGTATAGTGTTTGTGTTTTGTGTTTGTGTTTTTTTGTGTTGTTCTTTGTTGTGTTGTGTGTTTGTCTGTTTGTGTGTGTTTTTTTTTGTATTTTGTGTTTGTTTGGCTGTGTTTTATTGTTTTAGTTTAAGTATTATTGGTCAGTTTTAGTATTAGAACAGAAATAAAAAATAAAAAAATGAAAAAGTTGGAACTCTGACCTCCAATATCTCCGTAACTAGGTTTCTAGGTATGGTATAGAACAAAAAAAAAAACCGCAGTAACGGGGAGAACAAATGCCTTTCGGCTTCGTTAGGGGTCTTTTTACACCCTCCAGGTAAGTATCCAGTTGTCGAAAAGGCTAGATCTTAGAGATTTGGTACTCACCTGTATATAAGAAAAATATAAAAAACTTCATTTTAATTTCACATCACTGTTTTCTATAAAATTTTCAACTACCGAAAATTGTTAAAACAAAGCTTATCTGATTTCTTTGAAATTAATAATAGAAAGTACAGCATGACAAAACAATTTTAGAATTCTAAATTAAATTCTTGATTACTACTAGTGCGCCACTACACTGAACATTGGTTTAAAACCTCGTTTGGGATAATAAAATTAAATTAAATTAAAATAGCCTTTATTACCTATAATTTACAATTCTATATTTTAAAAACTTAACCTATTTAGGGGTCATCCATTTCTGGATGAAGACCTCCTCCATCTGTTTCCATCTATATCTAACTTGGGCCGTTCTGTCTACTTTCTCTCTGCCAGTGCGACAATTTCGTCTCACCATCGTCGCAATGGTCTGCCGCGGCGTCTGTTTTCGTCTCGTGGTTACCGTGTTACCATGTTGCACAGTGTTGCTCCACGAAAATTAACAGCACCATACGGCGCCAATGACGCTGCATATCATCAATCAACTAGCGACGCGCCCCGGCTTCGCACGGGTGCAATATATACATATAAACCTTCCTCTTGAATCACTCTATCTATTAAAAAAAATCACATCAAAATCCGTGGCGTAGTTTTAAAGATCTAAGCATACATAGGGACAGACAGACAGCGGGACGACTTTGTTTTATACTATGTAGTGATTAACGAACGTTAATTTAATGATCTATGATATAGATGTGTGTGCTGGGTTTTTGAAGATAATCAACACCTGTTTTTGTTATTTAATAAATGGATTGTAATCCTCTGACGTAGATCTTATTACCCTTCGTCATGATCTCAATACTGCCGAGGTTATAACAATAATGCCGTTATCTGAGACTCACAAAGTTACTTAATGTTATTTTTTTATTTCCAAAACTATTCATGATATTGAAAATTCGCAAACACAGATCGATAGATTTTTTTTTTTCTCATTAATATAGCATCAAAAGTTGAAAATCAACCAGATGTTGGATAACGGCATTTTAGTTGTACCACGGCAGAATAGAATGGCCTTATCAACAAATAAATCTTTTAAAGGATGACTTCCACCAAACGACTCGCATCGCATCGTATCGGTAAGGATACTAACGGATGCAGCGATAGCCATTCCCGTCCGGCAGGATGTCGACGCATACGATCGGCTCCGTACCGTCGCTTGCGAACGTATTAGTTTCTACACCTAGTCTAATAGTTTCATTCCTACCGTGTCGGATACGACGACAGGCGAACGGAGCCGATGGCGAGTGCCAGCATACTTTCGGCTACGATCGCTTGTCGCGGAAGACGCCCGCAGTCAAGCTGCCGTGCGCGGCTTGGTAATATAAAAGGTGTAAATAGACCCTTAACATAAACGAAAGGCACTTGTTCTCCCCGTCACTTCGATCATTTTTTTGTTCTAGACCATACCTGGGAACCTTCTAGTTACGGAGATATTGGGGGTCAAAGTTCCAACTTTTTCACAAGTTTTTTTTTTTAATACATGTTTTTAATGTAAGATTTACTACCGTACCGTACCGTACTATTCAATCCATCCATCAGCACAATGCTATGAGTGCTTTCCACCGAGTCCTACCGTAAAACGTGATTTTTCACCCCAAAAAAAAAGTCGATTCCCAGCAATAATTTTCGCGTAAAGTTACTTAGTTTGATGTACAGAATGCTTGGTTGACGGCTATGTGAAGGGTCTGTTTACACCCTGTAGACTTTGAATACTGTGTACACGATATAATATCGTTTAAAGATTGTAAACTCCGTTCCGATACGATACGATGGGAGCCGTTGGTGAAATTGATCCTTATACGCCGGGCACTATCTGCTCGGCAGTTTACTGAACTGGGGCTGCAGTCTTGACATAGATAGCTACAAAAATCGGTCGTTAAGTCATAACGATGTCAAATTTCTTCAATAGATTTTCAACCTTAAGGTTTCGAAATAAAGTTGAAAATCTATTAAAGAAATTTGACATCGTTATGACTTAACGACCGATTTTTGTCGCTATCTATGTCGAGACTGCAGCCCCTGGGCCTATTTGGCGCAGCCGTGAGACACACAATATTATCTCCTTTTTTTCTGTTGTTTTGTTTTAACATTTTTATTGTATAAATTTAAGATTTTTTTATTTTTTAAATATTTTTTTTGTGCTTGTTGTGTGCTCTTGTGGCATGGGCCAAATAAATATGTTTTCTTTCTTCTTTCTTCTTCTTTATACATATAACATGACCACGCCTTTCTAATACCTAAAGTCCAATATCTCGCTAGTTTTGTGAACAGCCCGAAGTAATCGTTATTAATTTAATCAATATCCAATTTGATTGCCTCGTTGGTATAGTGGTCGCAAGCGCGACTGCTGAGCATGAGGTCCTGGGTTCGATTCCCAGGTCAGGCAAAGTGTTATTGGGTTTTTCCATCAGGACTTTCTCAGTATCAGCCACGGAGTCTGAATTTGCACCCGGTTGATGGCAATAGGTTCGCCCCCTATTACATGGGACTTAAGCATAACTGGCGAAATGTGGGTGTACTATTAGGTACACCTCTGCCTAACCCTTCGGGGATTACAGGCGTGATGTTATGTTTTGTTATTCACAAATAGATAACACTGTACCTTCAATTAAATTGATAACACGCGGGAAAAGTCACAGGTGTCTGTTATCATTTAAAAGATTTTACGTGTGTTGTCTAATCAATCATTGATTAATGACGAAAAATAACTACGTTGGTATAAAAATAATAAAAAATTAAAATTTAAAATTTGAAAAACCCCAAAAACATTTGAAAAGTCAATAAAATGGCTGAGCCGGTTTTGATAAAAACATGTCTAATTGTAATATACACATCATGCTCTTTCATTTGATACCCCACTTGGGTATATTTGAAAATATTCGATTTTTCATACCCACTTTCATACCCTATAACTAGTAAATGGCTGCACCCATTTTGATAAAAACGTATCTAAGAACCATCGCCAAGAAACTAGCTTTCAAATAAAACTGCATCCAAATCGGTTCACTCGTTTAAGAGGTACGGTGCCAGAGACAGACAAACACACACACATTGCGGTCAAACTTATAACACCCCTCTTTTTGCATCGCGGGATAAAAAAAATACGGTCTGTCAGTGTTATTTTTTAGTTTTTTACTGCTAGTTCTCAAAGCCAGAATCAACAGTGGCGAACACCAGGGGCTGCAGTCTCGAGATAGATAGCGACAAAAATCGGTCGTTAAGTCATAACGATGTCAAATTTCTTCAATAGATTTTCAACCTTAAGGTTTGGAAATAAAGTTGAAAATCTATTAAAGAAATTTGACATCGTTATGACTTAACGACCGATTTTTGTCGCTATCTATCTCGAGACTGCAGCCCCAGAAAAGCTTCGAAGACATGAAGCTCGATCAGTCCTGGAAAACCAACGTTTAACCAAGGGCTATCGTGTCAACGAGTGTTGTTTTACCGATCGATTTGAAAAATTTATTCACTAATTTGTAAGCTGCACTATTACAGAATGCTACACCTATATGGTCTTCGACGCGGACGAAGTCGCGACTGGAAGATAGTTTCAAAAATAAAATAGATAGCATTTATCTAAGATAACGATGCGAGTAAGTAATAAATTAATCATTGACGAATTTTATAATTACTACTCTTTGAACCATGCCTAAGTCTGTAACTATATTTCTTTGTGTCGTAGCTGCTGTTTCAGGTAAACCAAATTTTCATATTTTTTTATTATAATTATACTAGACTAGCTGTTGGCCGCGACCCCAGTTCGCATGATATTTTATAGCGAATAACCTTCCTCGATAAATGGGCTATCCAACACTAAAATATTTTTTGAAACCGCACCAGTAGTTTCTAAAAATAACGCGTTCAACCAAACAAACCAACTCTTCAGCTTTATAACATCAATAATTAATAAGTATTTATTATGCCCGCGGCTTCACCCGCGTGGCGTTCGATGATTGTCCCACTGGATCATGCTACCGGGATAAGAATTATTCTATGTGTTAATCCAGGTTATAAACTATCTGTGTGCTAAATGTCATCCAAATATGTTCTATAGTTTTTGCGTGAAAGAGTAACAAACTTCCATCCATCCTCACAAACTTTCACATTATAATATTAGTAAGATTATCCCACGGTAAATTGAAAATATAGCCTACTAGCTTTTGCCCGCGACTTCGCCCGCGTGGATGTCGAAAAATATCCGATTACTTACTTCCATCACCCATGTTACCCCTTCGGGGGTAGGATTCTCAAAAACGCTGAGACACATATAAATTAATTTTCAATCGTCAGCCTAAACCAAAAATTTGAAGATCTTAACTTCAGAACTGACGCACTTTCATATAAACTTGCATCCCCTATTTTACTCCTTTAGAGGTGGAATTCACAAAAATCCTTTCTTAGCGGATACTTACTCTTCACAAAGAACACACCCTCCAAGTTTCATGTCTCTAGGACACAAAGCCCAAACCGCTGCTTTCAGGTGTTGATATATCACCCAGTCAGTCAGTCAGTCAGTTTACCATTTTATATATAAATAGATAGATGACACTCGGGGTTTATGTAGCTTCTCATTAGTGAAAGATTCGATCAGTAGTTCCAAAGATAACCTCTACATGTAAACTCGCAAACATTAACTCATTATAATATGTGTTGACTGCATCGTTGGTCTTGGTACAACCCTGCCTGTCATATGCAATATGCCTTACATGCCCCTGCCAGATGCAATGTAACGTTATGTTCATCACAGGAACCGAAAAAGTAACCCGTGTAGGGTAATATTTTAGGGTTAGGTGTACCAAAGAGTAAAGGTTAACCCGTATTAGAGGATTAATTAGCCTATAATAACCGGTTCACTCACAGAGTTCATTTTTGCACGTAAACAATGGGTTGCCAGAAAGTGAGTGAGTTAGCCTGCGTTCGGTACTTTGTCTCTTTCATTCTGATTAATTAGCAATATTTAAGTGGTTAACCCATATATTGTAAGGGTTAACCCGTATAATGGTTTATTAAACATATGAGTCCAACCTGTTAACCTTTTAACTCAATGAGTCAGTCCCTGGACTTCATCATTATCATCTGCCTAGCCTTTTCCCAACTATATTGGGGTTGGCTTCGAGTCTAACCGGATGCAGCTGAATACCAGTATTTTACATGGAGCGACTGCCTGTCTGACCTCCACAACCCAGTTAGTACTGGGTAATACGATACCCCTTGGTAAGACAGGTTGTCAGATTTTTGAACCACTGACTGCCTAACAACTGTCAAAGATCTACAAATGACAGCCGGGACCAACGGCTTAACGTGCTTTCCGAGGCACGGAGGAAACTCGGTATGTAATGGGCGGTCACCCATCTATAGACCAACCTAGGCAAGCGCGGTTTAACCTAAAGATCGACCCGAGTGGTTGTTATTATTTAGCCTTGTCCCAACTATGTTGGGTTTAAATTCCTGCGGAACCACGATAAGCTGAATATCAGTATTTTACACGCAAGGACTCTCCATCTGACCTCCACCACCCAGTTACTAACATATGTAGTTTGTATTATCATATTTATGCATCATATAGTAAAGTTTAAATTCCTTCCAGCTCTACCCTATGACCCCGTCATCAGGAAGTTCGACGAGGATCTTCGCTACCAGCACGTCGAGGGTCCAGATGGAAGCCTACACCTGGTAGACCTGTGGGGGACCGTCAGCGATGTTGCTGAGGCGGCGAGATACAATCCGGATAGGCAGAACGTTTACCATTTGTATACGAGGTAAGATGCTGGCTCATGGTCTATGTGAGGGCCTGGGTTCTACAAGGTGTAGACGGACCCTTCACGAAGCCGTCAACCAAACATTTTATACATCAAACTAAGTGACCCTACACAAAAATAATTGCTGGGAAACGACTTTTTTCTTGGGGTGAAAAATCACGTTTTACGGTAGGACTCACTGTAACGCACTCAAAACATTGTGCTGATGGATGGATTGAATAGTACGGGGGTCGTGGAGGTGTTTAAAGTAAAAAAAATACATTAAAAACAAGTATTTAAAAAAAATACTTGTGAAAAAGTTGGAAATTTGACCCCCAATATCTCCGTAACTAGAAGGTTCCCAGGTATGGTCTAGAACAAAAAAATGATCACAATGACGGGGAGAACAAGTGCCTTTCGGCTTCGTTAAGGGTCTTGTTACACCCTTTTTTCCCGGGTCGGTCAAAAAGTGTTATTGGGTTTTTCCGCTAGAAATTTCTCAGTTGAAGTGGTAACCTTCGTTGGTTCAGTGGTCGTGAACATGACTAATGAGCTTATGGTACTCAGTTCGATCCCAGGCTGGGCGAAGTGATATTGAATTTTGCATTAGGAAGTTCTCAATACGGAGTTCGGTTTCGTACAAGTAACCTTGAAATTCCTTGGTCCTAAATTACATGGTCTATATCGTTGGGTATCAGGACACTTCCGCGAAAGACATTTGCGCGAAGGACACTTGCGCGAATCCACATGCGCGAAAAGACATATGAGCGAATGGACTTTTGGGCGATTAGACTTTTGCGCGAATGAACTTTTGGGCGCATAGACACTTGCGCGAATGGACTTATGCGCGAACGAACATTTACGCACAAAGACACATGCGCGAAAGGACTTATACGCGAATGGTTAGGTTAGGTTAGCTGTAGAGTAAACATAATACTGAGGTTTTTCTAAATCGGAATCGATTGATTAATCTTTTTTGTACAAAGTAACAAGAATGTTCTACACATCAATATGCATTTGTCATAATAGACATTAAAACAACTGAATGACCTAAAAAATCGATATTAATTAAACCCAAAAGCTTGAACAGAGAGTAAAGTTATTTTGAAACATACGTTCAAAATCGATTGAACAATAATTATATCTGGCAACAAGATTCATAGTAGATCTATCTGTCAAATCAAACAAATCAATAGCCGATCGTATAACCGAATCCTTTATTAATTATCAGGAAAATAATTTTCCTGAGTATTTACACATTTAATATACGATATTACATATAATTACACCATAATACAACTTAATCACTCATTAAATTAAATTTTAAAATACAAAAAAAATAATTTGACATGTCACTCGGGCAGTGGCTCTCTCTCTCTATCTCATTGAAAATAAGAAATAATATGATGTTATGTTTACTCTACAGATTAACCGTAGCCAGTCGTGAGTAAGTTTAGTCGCGGAAGTGTCATTTCGCGCAAAAGTCCATTCGCGCAAGTGTCCATTCGCGCATGTGTCTATGTGCGCATGTGTCTATGCGCGTAAGTGTCTATGGGCGTAAAAGTCCATTCGCGCAAAAGTCTAATCGCCCAAAAGTCCATACGCGCATATGTCTTTTCGTGCAAGTGGGTTCGCGCAAGTGTCCTTCACGCAAATGTCCCAGATCCATGTCGTTCGGGTTGCAGCCTGATTTTGGGATTGCAATCGAAATCCATACAGTCATACATCATCATCATCATCATCTGCCTAGCCTTTTCCCAACTATATTGGGGTCGGCTTCCAGTCTAACCAGATGAAGCTGAATACCAGTATTTTACATGGAGCAACTGCCTATCTGACCTCCGCAACCCAGTTAGTACTGGGTAATACGATACCCCTTGGTAAGACTAGTTGTCTGACTTTTTGGGCCACTGACTGCCTAACGACTGTCAAAGATCTACAAATGACAGCCGGGACCAACGGCTTAACGTGCTTTCCGAGGCACGGAGGAAACTCGGTATGTAATGGGCGGTCACCCATCCACAGACCAACCTAGGCAAGCACGGCTTAACCTAAACATCGACCCGAGCGGCTGTTATTATTTAGCCACGAGCTCCTCATACAGTCATACATAAAAGAACTGAATAAGAGAAGTTGCATCAAGAAGCGAGCACACGCACAGTGAGGTTCACGTGCATTTTAGGATTATAGTATGGATACCTTCGGACATGTTCGCGAGCAGTTCGCGCGCAAGTAAAAATGGCCGCTCTCGTTCACGAACGGTTCGCGAGCTTCTTCCGTACATTCAATCCATTCGCGCTAGAATTGTATGGATCTTTGCACGTGAACTGGTGTGTGTAGAATTTGACGCGGTTATAACCATACCGAGTAGCGTGCACGGTTCGTGCACGTGCGCTGTGCGTGCGCAGGTGTTTACCCACCTTTCTTCTGTGTGGGTTTATGCGAGAATTAATACGATACTAATGTATAATGCCTCGAGTTTTGGTGGTACCAGTATCAAGAATTTTGCTATTCAATAACATTAAACTGTGTTTTATTTGACTTGCCTTATTGCTGGTCAGTAAGTTTTGATCAAATCTTGCAAGTGAATTTCAAACCAGTTCCCCCCAACCGATTGAGCTGAAATTTTGCACACACTTTTGGTTCTGGTGACAATACATTTTTATGATAGACATGACTTGAACCTGCAGCCAGGATTGTCTCCTCACTAGAGAACTCTTCAACGGTTAATACCACGGACACGAAACTTTGTATACGCGTTCAATATCAATAGATAAATCAAATTTCTTCTTATCATTTTATAAAAACATGTTTAAACAATAATCACTCTGTCCCACTGCTGGGCAAAAGCCTCCCCCAAGTCTTTCCAAGGGCTCTTGCCACACGCCACTTCGCGGTATGCATCCAGGTCGTCATGCCACATCTTTCTGGACCGGCCACGACGGCACCATGCATTTTCGGATACTAATGTTTGTTTTTGTTTATTTCCAGACAAAACCCGACCGTAAGCCAGCCCATGCTGGTCGGTAACGAGGGTCTTCTAGGCCTCAATAACTACAACCCGGCGAGAAGGACTGTTGTCTTGATACACGGATGGCTCGACGATGTTACTGCTGATTTTAATAGGGTGTTGGTTCCTGGTAAGTCTTTTTATTCTTCTTTCTTTCGTTATTGTGTGGTTAGTGCGTAACCTGGTGTCGGAATTTTAAGGCCGCCCATAGGCCTCTGACTTAGTTTTACAAGCCGTCGAGAAATATCTCTCAGGCATGCTGGTTTCCTCACGATGTTTTCCTTCACGGAAGCAAGTGATAACAATACGCACATGAAACCGAAAAGTCAAAGGTGCGTGTCTTGGGTTCGAACTTGAGACCTATGACTTGGCAGTCCGACGGTCACACCACTAGGCTATCTACTTCGTAATCTATCATCATCCTCCACCTAGTTTTGTCCTAACTACGTTTGAGTCGGCCTCCAATCTAACAGGATGCGACTGAATATCAGAATTTTGCATGGAGCGACTGCCTATCTGACCTCCACAACCTAGTTAGTACTAGGTAATACGATACCCCTTGGTAAAACTGGTTGTCAGACTTTTTGGGCGACTGACTACCTGTAAAGACTGTCAAAGATCTACAAATGACAGCCGAGATCGACGGCTTAACATGCTTTCCCAGGTACGGAGGAAACTCGGTATGTTATGGTCGGTCACCCATCCACGAACCAACTTAGGTAAGCGCGGCTTAGCCTAAAGATCGATCTGAGTGGCTGATATTCTAGCCCACCTTGAACAGAGTTCACACTACCGGCAGTCTGGGTACGAAAGAGGAACCTCCTAACAATACGAGCCGTGTCCAGGAGTACCGCGCACTGAATCAAGCCCTTGATCCAGCTGCCTAACGAGAGCCTCCTCCTCCTATTATTTTAATTTTCATAACTATCTTTGCAGCATTCCTGTCGGCTGAGGACGTGAACGTGATCGTGGTGGACTGGAGCGCTGGTGGTGGTACGATAAACTACTTCGCAGCCTTGGCCAATACTGTACCTTCTGGTGAGTTGGTGATCTCACAACTAAATACGTTGCCTATTTGACTCTAAAGGGAGAAGTGCCAAGGTAGCCCGCGAAATAATAAAATTTACAGTGCCCTTACAGTGTCATGAAATTTTAATGCATGCCTACTAACCAGTGTTTTACATGTTTGCAAATAAATCAATTATTTTTTAACTAAATTTTATTTTTTTTGTAAATATTCTAAGACAAATATCAAATTTGTCTAATATTAATTTTTTTGTCTAATAGTAAAGTTTTTTTTTGTCTAATAGTAAAGTTATTTTTTTTTAAGTAATAATAATCAAATAAAAAAATAAAAATTAAATTAATTTTTTCTTGCGTTTTTTGCAATTTCTCTTTCTGCATTTTTCTGATTAAAATGTGATTCGCGACCGTAACAAATATGGCTTTACATAGTGTTTAATCATTAACATCGATTGATGGCAATAAACTCGCCCTGACTGGCGAAATGTGGGTGTACTATTAGGTACACCTCTGCCTAACCCTTCGGAAATTACAGGCGTGATGTTATGTCAAGTATTCTTTCAATTTAATGTTATTCTGTCTATTCGCAGGCGAGAGTGTAGCGCGCTTCATAGAGTGGTTGAACTCCGTGACTGGTGCCATCCCCACAATGTATCACATCGTGGGACACAGTCTAGGAGGTCATCAAGCTGGTATCGTCGGCAGGAATGTTGGAGGACAAATCGCTTATATAACTGGTAAGTACGCTTTCAAATAAGAAATAATCTATTAGACGTCATCATCTGCCTAGCCTTTTCCCAACCATGTAGAGTTTGGCTTCCAGTCTAACCGGATGCAACTGAATACCCGTATTTTACATGGAGCGACTGCCTATCTGATCTCTATAACCCAGTTAGTACTGGGTTATATGATACCCCTTGGTAAGACTGATTGTCAGACTTTCGGGCCACTGACTACCTGTAACGACTGTCAAGGATCTAAAATTGACAGCCGGGACCATCGGCTTAACGTGCTTTCTGATGCAAGGAGGAAACTCGGTATGGCGGTTAATGGGCGGTCACCCATCCATTGACCAACCTAGGCAAGCGCTGCTTAAACTGAAGATCAACCGGAGCGGCTGTCGTTACTTCGCCACGAGCTCCTCAATGTAACAAAGACACAATCGAACAAAATTTTACTTTTAACACGTCACTTACACAATTTTCCTTTTTCTTCCAGCTCTGGACGCCGCGTACCCTGGCTGGATAACCAACGACGACAAGTTCCGACCCTCAGACGGTGTCTACACCGAGGTCATCCACACCAATGCTGGCTTGCTCGGCTACATCGGGACTTTGGGAGACGCCGATTTCTATCCCAACGGGGGCATTGAAATGCCTGGCTGTAACTCCCAGGAGTGTGATCATGCAAGGTAAGGCATACTGGGTCCGTCCCAGCCGCCGCGGGAGACGCCCTGGGCGTGAGGGTCGCGTAGTGGCTCCCGACCACCGTAGGCACGGGCCTGCGAGTAGAGGACGGCGAGTTATGGGCTAGCTCGCCGTCCGGCCGTCTTATGACGACAGGCCGTGTCGACAGCGCGTTCGTGTTCCGCGCGCGCCTAAAAGAGATGTCAGCAACCAAGTTAAACCCGCATGAGCCGATGCCTGCCAGGGCTGCGGGACTTTTCGAAAAAGATACCGTGGCCCTGGAACACAAAGGGCAAAGAAGGAACATGGATGGGTTTTAGTCAGTACAAGCCTGACAATCCCTTCCGCTCCGCCCAGAGTGGGGGGGATCATTTGATGATATACCATCCGGAAAAAAAAGGCATACTGGGTTCTGCTGCCAAGCAAACTTAAACTCAAACCACTTATTTCAATTAGACTATTACAGGCACTTTTGAATGTCAAAAACAAAAGGATGAAGCTACAGTCACAGTCACAAGGCATAATAACTTGTGAAAGTACTGTAGTTGCCCATTCCAAAGCGTAGATCTCTTGGAGAAGAATAGGCAAGAAACTCCATGGACACTCTTTTAAATCAGAATATTTTTACAAGATCTTTTCTACATCATTCATGTTGAGATTATACAATTAATTGTCAGAACAATGTAGAAAGACGTGCAAGTTAAGAGCGTCCAGAGTCAAAATACAACAAACAAAAACAATAACAATCAAAAACAACAACAGCAACAATCAAAAACAACAACAACAATAACAATAACAACAACAACAACAACTAACAAAAACGTGCAAAAACGTGTGTTGTTTTTGCATCAACAATACAAAAAAACAATAAACCTGTTATACCCGAAGGGTTAGGCAGAGATATACTTTTATTTTTAAACGTTGCCCCACACTAGGAATTTCTCCTGTATTGTGGGTGCGTTTACAAACATTTAAACTCACATACACAAACAGCCAGCGGGAATCAAACCCGAGCACGCAACGCAGAAGTCAATCGCTTATCTGTGCCAACTAATAATAAGTGTAATAGGGAGCAAGCCTATTACTGTCAACCGGATACAAGTCTAGACTCCGTAGCTGCTACTGAGTTATTACTGATAGAAAAAACCAATAACGCTTTGCCCGACATGGGAAACAAATCCAGGACAAATTCAGCAGTCGCCTTTGGAAAAAACCCTTCTTTGATTTGAACACTGACAAATTGTGTACCATTTTTTACATAATAGGTCTTTACCTATGTAATTGGCCATTTAATAACCAGCATTTTCAGATTTAATTATCTGTGGATTGGCGCGCAATTCGAAATTCATATAAATTTTATTCGAAAGCCGTGTTCTTTTAATTTCAAATTCAGTCATTTATTTTTAGATGGTTTTTTTTTTTTGTGAAATTGTGGTAGTTTTTGGCGCCATGGATAAACTGAAAATTCGTACAATTTTCGAATATGAGTTCCTACGTGGACATACCGCTGCGCAAACAACACGAAACATTAACAACGTGTACGGGCCTAACACTGCTTGTATAAACACGGTTCATTATTGGTTCAATCGTTTTAAATCTGGAAATGTTGAGTTGAAGAATGAACCTCGCGGTCGGCCGGTAACCATTGTCGACAACGACGAATTGAAGGCGGTAGTGGAAACGGATTCAACTCAATCTACGACTGCGGGACTTGGAGTTAGTGTCAAAATGACATTGAAGCACTTGCGTCAAATCGGAAAGATAAAAAAACTAGATAAGCTAAAATAAAAAAAATAAATTGTTTTTAAAATTTTCGTACAAACCTCTAAATTCATAGGTAAAGACCTAATATATTCAGAGCAAATAAATAATTGTGATCTCGACTATGACTCTTCTTCATCTTTTTTATCGTCTGGTTACTACCTAACCTGATGTCAGAGTTTTTATGCCACCCAAAGGCCTCTAACTTGGCTTTACACGCCGTCGAAAAATATCTCTCAGGCATGCTGGTTTCCTCACGATGTTTTCCTTCACCGAAGCAAGTGATAATTATGCAATACGCACATGAATCGATTATGATTAAAAAGATGTTAAAAGATGAAGCTAGTTATGGTTTTTCTTACTTTCCAGGTCATATTTCTACCTAGGCGAGTCCCTTCAATCTGGCGGCTTCACGGGTCGGCGCTGCGCCTCGTTCATCACCGCTATGACTGGCAACTGTTTCCTCTGGGGCAATCTTAGAATGGGTGGGCTGGTGCCTAAGACTGGGTGAGTGCAGAGATAGACTGGAAGCTAGAAAAGGAGGAACTTTTCAATAAGCCTTGAGTGACAAAAGGAAATGCATATATTATGTTTGATACTGGCATAAAATTCTAATCTGACATCATCTGCCTAACCTTTTCCCAACTATATTGGGGTCGGCTTCCAGTCTAACCGGATGCAGCTGAATACTAGTATTTTACATAGAGCGACTGCCTATCTGACCTCCACAACCCAGTTAGTACTGGGTAATACGATACCCCTTGGTAAGACTGGTTGTCAGACTTTTTGGGCCACTCACTGCCTAACGACTGTCAAAGATCTACAAATGACAGCCGGGACCAACGGCTTAACGTGCTTTCCGAGGCACGAAGGAAACTCGGTATGTAATGGGCGGTCACACATCCACAGACCAACCTAGGCAAGCACGGCCTAACCTAAAGATCGGCCCGAGCGGCTGTTATTATTTAGCCACGAATTCTAATCTTACCTACTACAAATATAAATACGGGGTGGAATGACACCGAAGCTAAAACGGTTACCACGTGTTCAGTACATCATTCTGAGCCACGGTCAAAATGTATGGAACAGCAGTTTTTTTTTAATAATCGATGAAAGATTTCTGTGTGTTCGGAATGATGATGACACGTGGTAAACGGTTGTGCGTCGATGTCGTCCTTCCACGCTGTATACACCGTCTTCTTCACGTTTTCCATAAACTTTGGTAAACGTTTCTATAGCTTTTACAAATCAAATCTTACAAAGGAAGTAGTACTTAAAAACGCTTCGTTACAAATATACCGGGTGTAAACAGACCCTTCACATATCCGTCAACCAAGCATTCTGTACATCAAACTAAGTAACTTTACGCAAAAATTATTGCTGGGAAACGACTTTCTTTTTGGGGTAAAAAATCACGTGTTACGGAAGGACTCGATGGAAACCACTCAAAGCATTGTGCTGATTGATTGATTGAATAGTACGAGGGTCGTGGAGGTGTGTAAAGTAAAACTCTTACATTAAACACATGTATTTAAAAAAAAACTTGTGAAAAAGTTGGAACTTTGACCCACAATATCTCCGTAACTAGAAGGTTCCCAGGTATAGTCTAGAACAAAAAAAATATCGCAGTGACGGGGAGAACAAGTGCCTTTCGTTTATGTTAAGGGTCTATTTACACTCTTTATTTGTAATTTTCATTTAATGAAATTTAATTGCGTTATGCAGTAAGAAAGGTCTTAATTTGGCCTATGGTGCCGCTTAGTGCAATTAAATTATCAATACTATTTGCATTTCATTTGCACGTATAAGAGGAACCCGAATGTAAATAAAAAAAATAAATTTTAAATTAAATAAAGAAATTTAAAAAAAAAAATCATAAATGTGTCCATAATAAAAAATGCTTATTTCCGTGGTCTGAACATCTGGTCGAAGTTTATGTGTACCGTCCGGAACACGGTGTATAAATCTTTGCTCTAGAGCAATGACCAGCCTCTTGCGAACAGATCACGATTTTTTTCGGGTAGGTACTATATTGATATGTTTTGACAAATCCCAAATAATAATTCCATTCTCATCTTGTTTTCAGACAATCCGGTATATTCTACTTGGAAACCAACTCCTCCCCACCATTCTCACGCGGTTGAAGATATTTGGAAGCGAAATAAATAAATGAATCTGTTTGTCAACCATTGTTTTATTTTAAAACATAAAGAACTTTTGACTCTGAGGGCAGCTGAATACCATTATTTTAAGTAGAGCCGGATAGGCAGTCCTATCTGAGTTCAGATAAGCAGTGCCTGCCGCAGTTACTGGAAAACACGATACTTCTTAGCTAGACTGGTTGTCAGACTTTCGGGCCACTGACTACCTGTAACGACTGTCAAAGATCTACAAATGACAGCCGGCAACAACGGCTTAACATGCTTTCCAAAACCACAGAAGGGTGTCATGCAGTATGTTGAGGATGGTCATCCACGTAATCATGTAGTCATTGCCTAGTGGTGTGATCGACGGACTACCAAATCATAGGTCTCGAGTTCGAACCCAAGTTCGCACCTGTGCGTATACAGGGTGTAAACGGACCCTTCACGAAGCCGTCAACCAAGCATTCTGTATATCAAACTGAGTAATTACTCAACACAAAAGTTATTGCTGGGAAACGACTTTTTTTTTGAGTGAAAACTTACGTTTTACGGTAGGAATCAATGA
This sequence comes from Noctua janthina, assembly GCA_963576755.1. Classification (NCBI taxonomy): domain Eukaryota; kingdom Metazoa; phylum Arthropoda; class Insecta; order Lepidoptera; family Noctuidae; genus Noctua; species Noctua janthina. The sequence continues at coordinate 1,713,027 of OY755077.1, forward strand.
AACGCACTCAAAACATTGTGCTGATGGATGGATTGAAAAGTAGGGGAATGTGGAGGTGTTTAAAGTAAATTTATAACATTAAAACCATCATCATCATCATCATCTGCCTAGCCTTTTCCCAACTATATTGGGGTCGGCTTCCAGTCTAACCGGATGCAGCTGAATACCAGTATTTTACATGGAGCGACTGCCTATCTGACCTCCACAACCCAGTTAGTACTGGGTTATACGATACCCCTTGGTAAGACTGGTTGTCAGACTTTTTTTGGGCCACTGACTACCTAACGACTGTCAAAGATCTACAAATGACACCCGGGACCAACGGCTTAACGTGCTTTCCGAGGCACGGAGGAAACTCGGTATGTAATGGGTGGTCACCCATCCACAGACCAACCTAGGCAAGCACGGCTTAACCTAAAGATCGATCCGAGCGGCTGTTAAAGTTATAACATTAAAACATTGTATTGAAAAAATAACGAAACGTCATTGTATGATGTTTTATTTATTATTAAGACAATATCACGAGATATTGCACATCTGTAAACCCTAAAGGGCTAAGCAGAAGTGTACAGTAGGGTGGAAGGAGCACCGACCAATGATATTATAATTAAAAAGAGGTAGAAATCGCACTAGCGCGCGCAAATTGTTGCAGACAAATTCAGACAATTGTCGTAATTTAAGTACTTCAAGCGCAATAGCTATCTCTTTCTGTATCATACGTTCCGTATTATCTATCGCACTCGTAACAACGCAACGATATTTGAATGCCGCTCTGTATGAACGTAGCGTATCTTTCTTTATAAATTTATAATATTATTGGGCACCAACGCTAAAACGGTTACCACATATCCAGTACATCATTGTGAAAAATTTCTACGTGGACACAGGATTTTTTTGCTAGCCGTTTTCTACAAAACTGCAATACCGTCGCGGTCAAAATGTATGAAGAGCTGCCTCTTTTTTTTAAATTACCGATGAAAAATTTCTATGTTCTCTTCTTTCTAATCAGATTTTTCAAATCTTTTATACATCTTTTGCTCAGAATAGTTACAGCACTGATAATAATATGTGCGACACTTGCTTAATTTTATATTTTACTAGCTGTTGCCCGCGACTTCGTCCGCGTGGAAATTTTGTTGTGTATGCGTGTTCCCGGGTTGGGTAAAGTGTTGTTTGGTTACTCCATCAGGAATTTCTCAGTAGCAGCTACGGAGTCTGGATTTGTGCCCGATTGATGGTAATAGGCTCGCCCCCTATTACATGGGACTTCAAAATAACTGGTGAAATGTGGGTGTACGATTAGGTACACATGTATCTGTGCCTAACGCTTTGGGGATTACAGGTGGGATGTTATGTGTGAGAACTGAAGGCCTGATCAAAATGTGGTAATGTGGGTGATGTCTACAAAAGACGTCTTTTTGGGCACTGTAATTCTGGGCGGCAGAATGATACCTAATACTGACTGATCAGCGTTGAACTAGCCGTACTAAGAGTGACCGCATCTCGGTCAGTTAACTCATAAAAACATTCGCAAATGTTGTTGTTTTCCCAACAGTACAATACCCCGTTATTTTTAGAGATTTTGTCAACAACAAATGCTTACAAAATTCGATGACCAGGGCACAATACCTGCTCATTTATATAACGCATCGTCGGTCCCTCGGTTCGTTAGTGTCACCTGATTTGTGAAACTACTAAACGGACTTGCGTGTTATTTTCAATTTAATAATGCTAGAGTGACTGCTATGATCAGTTTTTTATTCATCCTTTGTCATCTTTTTCATTAACAGTAGCGGTGGTAGTGAAAAAATAAAAGAAAAATTGTTTATCAAATAAAAAATTAAGTTCTTGTATAATACGTGTCGTGTTCCCAACGCTGGCACACAGGCCTCTCTATAAGTACTTAAATTAAACACTGTTTTAAGCTTTCACGGTTTACAACTAAACTTATACTGTCACTTACGGGATATCTTCCGTGATTGTTCATTATTTTGAGCTCCCGATATTTCGACGTATTGCAAGCGCCATGATCGCGGGTTGACACAGCGCCAAAATATCGGGAGTTCAAAATAATGAACAATCACGGAAGTGACAGTATAAGTTTACTTAAATTAAGGTCGAAATAAGTGTGTGAATTGCCTACTAAATTATAATCAAACTATCGGGATTTATCGCAGAAGTTATCAGAGAATTTGCTTTGAAATGGGAGTCTTGATTGTTAATATTATTGTGTAAGGTTACCATAATGAAGATTGTTACAGTGTTTTTGCTTAGATTGGCTGCAGTGTCAGGTAAGTTAGGCTTTTCTACATAACATAACATCACGCCTATTATCTTATACAGGGTGACTGGATCTGGACCCGCCATAGCAAATTCGCATATTGACATTTGACGGCACGGTTGGCGCAGTGGCTGATCGATTGCTTGCTGCGCTTCGTGTCACGGGTTCAATTCCCGCACGGAACAAATATGACCCGCCATAGCAAATTCGCATACTGACATTTGACGGCACGGTTGGCGCAGTGGCTGATCGATTGCTTGCTGCGCTTCGTGTCACGGGTTCAATTCCCGCACGGAACAAATATTTGTTTGGCCTACAGGTAGTTGTTCCGGGTCTGGCTGTTTGTGTATGTGAATTTAAATGTTTGTAAACGCACCCACGATACAGGAGAAATTATAAGTGTGGGTAGCAATGTTTTGAAAAAAAAAAAAAAATATAATATAGACGAGTGCATTTACTATTTATTAAACCTCACTTTCCCTAGCTAAAGTTTTATAGGAAGATATGTCCATTTTTACACTTTATTGAGATTTAACCAATTTTTTTTTTAACCCAATTTTGACGGAAGTTCTGACGTATTTTATTTATGACCACTAACTATCCAACAAATACTAAAAAAAATACTAAAATAACGAAAAAAACTGCAATTGAATGCCTGAATGTAAAATTTTGAATGTGAAATCTCAATAAAATATAAAAGTTCACATATCTCCTAAACTATAAAACTTTAGCTAGGGAAAGTGAGGTCTGATAATTAGCAAATGACCTCCTCTATATGCGAATTTGCTGTGGTGGGTCCAGATCCAGTCACCCTATATATGTATGTCGGAACCGGTCAATAGTACGGACATAAAAGGAATCGCAAGTCCGCTGTTGGTGACGTCACGCGACCTAAGTCTACCCCCACCACAGCGTGGCTTCTACAGAGCCCTGATAGATTATAAAGAGTGTAAATAGACCCTCTATTTACACCCTTTATACACAACATTAGTTTTAGTATATGCGAAACCCGAAACACGTGTCGAGTATTTTTATATAAAAAATCTATATACTTTTAAAACTGTATCGTGAAAAATCACAAAGTTATAAGCTTATTCTGTTACCTGGTTGTCCGCACAAAAGCGTGGTCACCACGCAACGCGACCGCGCGCGGGCCTTCAGCGTACTCTTGAGCTCATTGATAAACATAATTTGGTAGTAGGTACCTAAATAATTGCGATAGGTACTTAATGTCGCTCGGTGTCCAACTTGTACCTTTTTTAAATATTTTTGGGACAAAATATAACATGGTTTAAAAATTATTGAAATCGATTCAGTTACTTATTCTGAACAAACTATATTCAGGTTTCGCATATACTAAAAATAATGTTGTATTTATGTATATATTATTATAGTATAGATATAATGTCAAATGATGGTTTTCTCCACAGCCTATTGGACGGATCAATCTCAGTTACTTCGTAAGGTAGACGATATACTGAGCTATCAGTATGTGACGGGAAACAGCAAGCCTGTGGTAGATCTATGGACGAAGGCGACCCAACTGGAGGAGTCTGCCAGATACACGCCTGATATTGATAATGTTTATCATCTTTTTACTAGGTACGTACAAACAAGGTGTAAACGGACCCTTCACATAGCCGTCAACCAAGCATTCTGTACATCAAACTAAGTAACTTTACGCAAAAATTATTGCTGGGAAAATAATTTTTTTTTTTTGCATGAAAAATCAAGTTTTACGGTAGGATTCGATGGAACGCACTCAAAAACATTGTACTGATGGATAGATTAAGTAGTACGGGGGTCGTGGAGGTGTGTAAAGTGAATTTCTTACATTAAAAACATGTAGGCTATTTAAAAAAAAAAAATGTGAAAAAGTTGGAACTTTGACCCCCAGTATCTCCGTAACTAGAAGGTTCCCAGGTATGGTCTAGAACAAAAAAATGATCGCAATGACGGGGAGAACAAGTGCCTTTCGGCTCCGTTAAGGGTCTTGATGACGAAACTCAGTGCGAATCGGACCTCCTTGGTAACACCAGCTGTCAAACTTTAGACATGTCAAGACGGTCAAAAATATACGAATGTGATTTTTTTTTTTTAAGTGGCATCTCGCATGTCAACCTATGAAGCTGGCTTCTGCTTATCTTTTCATCATCTTCCTGCCCTTGTCTCATGTTACTTGGTGTCGGTGCAACACGTTTTTTTCTTCCATTCTCCCCTGTCAACCGTCACGCTATCATTTTACTCCTTTAACTTTCCTATCATTCCTCACACAATCCATCCATCGTTTCTTTGGTCTTCCTCTCCCTCTCCATCCATCAACGTTTATATTCATCACTCTTTTAGTCACATGCGATTCGTCCCTCCTCATCACATGTCCATACCAAGACAGTCGATTCCCTTTTAGCTTTTCTGTAACTGGCGTAACTTTTTAACTTTCACTCGTTCCTTACATTATCCACTCTTGTCACACCACACATCCACCTCAAAATTCTCATCTCCGCTACATGCAATCTTCTTTCATCCATCTTCTTCACAGCCCAGCATTCCGATCCATACAGTTCAGCTTAACCTTTCATGCAGGAAAAAAAAGCATTACTTGTAAGGATTCGGGGGAGTAGCAATAGCATCCTGAAAGTCGTGGCTGAAGAACCGAGAGCTCCTGTGCTGAGGCATCTCGTGCGGAATCATTGTCCGCATCAAATGCCTTGAAGTACATGGCTCACTAACTTCTCAGTTATTCTAAAATGTGTTAAGTACTAATCCTAGTGTTTAAGTTGTAGTATCTAAGGTGTGTTCTAACAAAAATGGTTCCTATGTACACGGAGTCTGGATTTGTGCTCTGTTCGTGACAATGGGCTCGCCCACTATTACCTGGGACTTAAACATAAAATATGGCGACCTCTGCCTCTGCCTCTGCTTGTGCTTCGGGGATTACAAGCGTGATGTTATGTTTTTTTTTTCTTTTACAGAGAAAACCCTACTATAAGTCAACCTATAATATTTCAAAACGTATTAAGACTAAAAGGAACTTACTACAACTACAATAGAAGAACGATTGTGCTTATCCACGGGTGGTTAGAAAATGCGACGTCTGCCATGAACGCTGTGCTTGTTCCTGGTAAGACACCTTCCAAGATCATCATTAACACTAGAAACGGGATATTTACCATGTTTACTGTTTTCGTTGAGTTCCCGATATTTCGGCGCTGTTGCCGCTTCTACTTTACATAAAATGCTGTGGCGTCAGCGACACATAGAAAGAGAAGATTAACTTGCTGTGCTTATTTCAGTCTTTATTAATAGTGATGGTCTTCTGGTAGTAAACTCTACTGCTGAGTAAGTCCTGGTTTCAATGCCTAAGTCGGGTAATTTTTTATTGGTTGTTCAACCAATAGTATTCCATAACGAAGTTACACTGAAAGCATTGAACTATAACAAGAGCACTGTCGCGTTGATCTAGGGATAAATAGACAATGCTACTTCTGCAATGAACACTGTGCTTGTTCCTGGTAAAATAACCTTCCATCATCATCTTCCTGCCTTTGTCTCATAGCACTCGGGGTCGGCGCAACACGTTTTCTTCTTCCATTCTCCCCTGTCAGACGTCACGGCATCATTTACTCCTTTCTCTTTCATATCAGTCTTCACACAATCCATCCATTTTTTCTTTGGCCTTCCTCTTCATTCATCAACATTAATGTCCATTACTCTTTTAGTCACATGCGTTTTATCCCTCCTCATTACATGTCCATACCTATAGAAACAGCTTCCTTTCAATTTTTCTGTAACAGGCGCCACTTTCAAACTTCCTTACTTTATCCATTCTTGTCACTCCACACATCCATATCAACATTCTTATCTCCGCTACATGCAATCGTTCTATCACTCATTGTCAAGCATAATATCACACTATTACGTTCTCCCTTCTGAGGCACAGGCTTACCCACTGTGAGAGTAAGCCGGCCGTCCTCCACCACGCAACCAAAGTGGATGTGATGTATCTTCAAATCTATAGTTTTGAGCAAATGCCAGTTTTCTCACGACGCTTTCCTTCATCGTTTTTAGAGCAGCTTCCTGCTCGTTTTCTTAGAGCTCGAGGAAGTATTTCTTCACTACAAGAGTTACCACCGTATTTTCTTTCCAGCATTCTTGGAGGCTGAGGATGTGAACATCATTGTCGTGGACTGGAGCTTCGGCGCTGGCACTGTTGCCTATCCTGTTGCTGTCATCAACACATCTGTTTCTGGTGAGTTAATACCAGCTAGAGATCAATGTGTAAAGGTTTATAAGAAGAAGTTTTTCTTGAAAAAAAAATCTAAGCAAGAATCGTTCAACGATCGTTCGAATTTTTTTTTAGTGCGAATTTAGAATTTAACTAAATAATAAAAATTATAGCCTTATAGAGTATGATGTATCAAAACATTTATTTAAAGTAACAACCTTAAACAAGTGTCTGTTAGATGTTCTGTTATTAGTTTGCGCGTCTCTTTATATTTAGTTCATTTTTATATTGTCTTTTTTTTTTTCCGGATGGGAAATCATCAAATGACCCCCCCCCCCCCCCACTTTGGGCGGAGCGGAAGGGAGTGTCAGACTTGTACTGACTAAAACCCATCCATGTTCCTTCTTTGCCCTTTGTGTTCCAGGGCCACGGTATCTCATATTGTCTTTAAAGTTTATATTATTTTACATGCCTAAAAAGCAGAATGTACATAGAATCTCTAAGTATTTTAACTCCTGATCAGTAATAGGTACCTACATTCTTATCAAATAAAGCATTCTATTCTATTCTAAGAAAACAAAGTACGAAATCGGAAAGAATTGCAAGACAGGCGTATGCAAGATCGTCAAATTGGCACAGAGTCCTTTCACAATTAAGTATTTTACCTTCGACAAAAGCAATTTTATTTTTACGAACATAAAAATCACTGTTAATCGTGAGGTCCTGGGTTCGATTCTCGAGTCGAGCAAAGTTCTATTGGGTTTTTCCATCAGAAATTTCTCAGTAGCAGCCATGGAGTCTGGATTCGTGCCCGGTTCATGGCGCCTCATATTACATGTGCAAACATAACTGGCGAAACGTGGGTGTACCATTAGGTACACCTCTGCCTAACCTTGCGAGGATAACAGGCGTGATTGTAAAGATAACTGTAGTTTTGACAATGACACAAAGTCCTCAGAAACTGTAAAAGACAATAAATAAATAAACTAGTATATTAAATCTTTGCCGATGTTCTCTCTCATCTTTCAATTCTTTAATGGCATATACCAAATTAGTTTTAGTATATGCGAAACCTGAAACACGTGTCTAGTATTTTTATGTAAAGAATCTATGTACAAAATTTCAAAACTGTATCTTGAAAAATCACAACGTTATAAGCTTGTTCTGTTACCTGGCTGTCCGCACAAAAACGTGGTCACCACGCGGCGCGCCCGCACGCTCGCCTCCAGCGTCGTCTTGAGCTCATTGATAATATTAATTTGGCAGTAGGTACGTATGGTATGCCTAATGATTGCGATAGGTACTTAGTGTCGCTCGTTATCCAACTTGTAGCCTTTTTTTAATATTTTTGGGACAAAATATAACATGGTTTAAAAATTATAGCAATCGAACAAACTTAACAAATTATTCTGAACAAACTATATTCAGGTTTCGCATATACTAAAAATAATGTTTTTTTATCGTACATAACAATTTAAATATGAGCCACAATTACTCCCTCGTGATTTTCAACAATATCTTCTATACTTCCATCTTTGTTTCTCTTCAGGTGAGGCCGTAGCCAGGTTCATAACTTGGTTGAACTTTATCACTGGGTCAGTGCTGGAGAACTTCCACATTGTGGGTCACAACCTTGGCGGACACCAAGCTGCTATAGTTGGCAGGCATCTGAGAGGACAAGCAGGTTATATCACTGGTAAGTTTCATTTTGAGAGGCTGTACAAGGAGTTCAGCATTCGGGCCCGTAAAAGAACTGACAGAATTTGAAACACCACGCTGCGCTCCAACTGCTTAGAGTGACCAAGCAGTTCTTCTTAGCTTGTCGATGGCAAATTTTTATTAGATATGTTTGGCCCAAAATTCAGCTACGCAAACTCCGCTCGCTGATGCAGTCATAAGATCGTCAAGTGCGCAGGTGTTAGGGCATGCAGCGCAAGATGAAAGATGGCCCATTGTCTGTGAAGACACGCTGCATACACATTTGAGATCTGAGCCGTCCATGAACCCCCATCTAAAAAGATTATCTTTACTACGGCCGACTAGGATTCGGAGGCTATTCATAGATTTCCAAGTCGGCCACGGCAAAGCATGCCCGGATGGAAGGCTTTCAGCCGTCAGGCTGCTTATGCCCATAAGCAGCTCTCGCCAGATTTGGAGCGCAGCGTGGTGCATACACACGACCAAGCGACACGTATCGACACAGATCATCACGACGTGACTTGACGTCGCAAACTGTATCCCCTGAAGTCGGAGCATAAAGACGTAGGCGAAATGCCTGCCAGTCCAAGCCCCGGACTCCACCAAAGCGCAGATGAGACGAGAGGAACGGAGATGTGTGGTAAACCACTAAACCACTTTACATGGGACTTAAATATAACTGGCGAAATCTGGGTTTATGTAGGTATTATAAGTACACCTCTGCCTAACCTTTCGAATACATATATGTTATGCTATTCTTTTTTCCAGGACTTGATCCTGCCTTCACCGGCTGGCTTACCAACGAAGATCGATTTAAGGCAACTGACGGGCAATACACTGAAGTTATTCATACTAACGCTGGTCAGCTAGGTTACCTGGGTCCTCTCGCTGATGTGGACTTCTATCCTAATGGAGGCGTCGATATGCCCGGCTGTTTAAGTCCGGAGTGTGATTCGAATAGGTAAGATCAAATAGTAATGGCTGACTTATTTTTGGGGAAGAATCAGCATTCCCATTTAACGTGGCAATGGTATCAGCCTTTTGTGCAGTTTCCCCATTCACAGCGTTGAATTTATTGATGCTCAATCTCTTCATTTTCTTCTAATATCTCGTGGCTAAATAATAACAGCCGCTCGGGTCGATCTTTAGGTTAAGCCGTGCTTGCCTAGGTTGGTCTGTGAATGCCGATCGCCCATTACATACCGAGTTTCTTCCGTGCCTCGGAAAGCACGTTAATACGGTTTGTCATCTCTAGATCTTTGACAGTCGTTACAGGTAGTCAGTGGCCCAAAAAGTCTGACAACCTGCCTTACCAAGGGGTATCGTATTACCCAGTACTAACTGGGTTGTGGAGGTAAGATAAGCAGTCGCTCCATGTAAAATACTGGTATTCAGCTGCATCCGGTGAGACTGGAATCCGAAACCCCAACGTCGTCGGGAAAAGGCTATGCAGATGATGACCTATTCAGTTTTACGGTTCCATACACTCAGTCGTCAGAAACGGCACTCTTATAGGATCACTTTGTTGTCCGTCTGTCAAGATCCATTCTATCAGGAACGCGTGGAGGTATCAAGCTGAAATGATTATCAAATACTCAAGTCTGCTACTCCTTAGAGCAGTGAATCAAATCAAACTTGTAAGGTAACGCGATCAAAAGATATGACCTTTTATGTCGCATGTTTTGCGATTTCTGTACGGTAGTTCCCGTTGAACTAGAATCATGAAATTTGGCAAGAAGTAATATCTTACAGCACAAGTAAAGGAAATAATCTGAAAACCGTAAATGTGTAGTTTATTAACAAAATACCTACAAGTTTATACATAGTGTTATTTTGTATAATTTACTTAAGGCCCCACACCGGCGCGTTCGTGTTCCACGTGCGCCTCAAAGAGATGTCAGCAAATAAGTAGGGGTCCGCAAGGGCCGATGCCTGCCAGGGCTGCGGGACTGTTCGAAAGAGATACCGTGGCCCTGGAACACAAAGGGCAAAGAAGGAACATGGATGGGTTTTAGTCAGTACAAGTCTGACACTCCCTTCCGCTCCGCCCAGAGTAGGGGGTCATTTGATGATTTCACATCCGAAAAAAAAGGGTCCCTACACACAGGCCACCGGCCACAAACACAAAACGACGCCACCATATTTCCTGTAGTGTTCATGCATTTTATATGGACTCGCCGCACACGGTTGACGCCGGTGGCGGCCACACGCTACAAATCGTACCTGCTCGTTTCTTGTGGCGGCGTTTGTGGCTGTGGCCGGTGGAACGTGTGCGAGGGACCCTAAGTTATATCAGGTCTGAGCTTTGCAGACGATTAAAATAATTATCATATAAATTAACCCACAAATTAAATCAGCAAAATTACTTCTTAAAAATACCCATCGAGATACGATGTAATGAAACAACTAAAAACCTCATAAGGGCCAATTTTACTTATCTTAATTAACAACTTTTATTTCAACTTTTTTTTATTTTATTATATACCCTGATATCTAGAGAATATAATCAGCTGTTCCTTATATTTTGTTGAGTTATGAAAATCCAGTCCTAATTCTAACTTCCTAACAACCCTAACTCGCTAACTTTCCTAACTAATATTATAACTCCGAAAGTAAATTTGTTTGCTTGTTTGTTACCTTTTCACGCCTAAACCACTGAACCGATCATCCTGAAATTTTGCATATACGGTGTCAGGTGTACAGAAACGGACATAGGGTAACTTTCATCCCTAAAAAAAGTACTGTTCCCGAGGAAAACAACAATAACGTTCTTTTGATTTGGATGTGTCTTTCGAATCATGATTGAATTATAAATTATATTATTACAAGAAGAGTACAACCCGAATTGATTGTCAAATTATAATTTTCCTAATGATCTATTTAAGTCATATTAGATAAATAATAGTAGATACTCTGCAACAGTGGCAAAGGTTCCATACAACTCGATTTCTACCGGCTTCCCTTTGAAAAATGGCACAGTCAGTATTCTATAGACAAATAACACAGGGTGTAAACAGACCCTTCACATAGCCGTCAACCAAGCATTCTGTACATCGAACTAAGTAACTTAACGCATAAATTATTGCTGGGAATCGACTTTTTTTTTTTGGGTGTAAAATCACGTTTTACGGTAAAAATCTTACATTAAAAACATATATTTAATAACAAAACTTGGAAGTTTGACCCCCAATATCTCCGTAACTAGAAGGTTCCCAGTATGATTTACAACAAAAAAATGATCGCAAAGACGGGGAGAACAAGTGCCTTTCGGATATGTTAAGGGTCTATTTACACCCTTTATAATCATAATAAAGATATGTACTCCGGCTTACCTCTTAAAAAAATTGACCCTTCGTTACTGCTCTGCAATATTAGTTTTAAGTTATCTTGCTACGTCCTAACTGGGTCATGTACTCGCTAGTTTAAGCTTAGCGTGTAAAATTGGTTGTGTACATTATGTATTAAAATCATCATCTGCCTAGCCTTTTCCCAACTATATTGGGGTCGGCTTCCAGTCTAACCGGATACAGCTGAATACCAGTATTTTACATGGAGCGACTGCCTATCTGACCTCCACAACCCAGTTCGTACTGGGTAATACGATACCCCTTGGTAAGACTGGTTGTCAGACTTTTTGGGCCACTGACTGCCTAACGACTGTCAAAGATCTACAAATGACAGCCGGGACAAACAGCTTAACGTGCTTTCCGAGGCACGGAGGAAACTCGGTATGTAATGGGTGTTCACCCATCCACAGACCAACCTAGGCAAGCACGGCTTAACCTAAAGATTGCACGACATTGTGTATTAAAATAAATTAACTAATTAACGCGAGCGAAGTTGCTGGCAAAAGCAACGTCTTTAAAGTTTCATCAGCTGATTTAAGTTGTCCTTGTAAATAAAAAGATTAAAAGAAAACCTTTCGTCATACTATTTTAGAAAAATCTGTTAACTGGCGACGTCTACGGTCTTCCTTCTTTAATTTCCAGATCTTTCCATTACTTCGGCGAGTCGATCCGGACAGGAGGGTTCAATGCTACCCGATGTTCTAGCTTCGCTACCGCCATGGCCGGACATTGCCTCTTAGCAGGATCTCTGCAAATGGGAGGAACACGTCCGAAGACCGGGTAAGACATCCACTATCTACCACCATCCACGAAAATCCCCCACCTGGTCATCAGCCTAGAGTAGTCCACTCCAGGACTCCTGTTCAACTGTTCTCGGCAACTCTCGTCAACTCTCGTCCAGTTACTAACAGCCACCCCGCGAAGATCATCGCCCCACTTAACCTGGGAGCGACCTACACCACATTCAGTAGCATCCATCAGCTCCTAGTACAAGCTGGATACGATATTAAATGCCCTATCGTTTGTGGAATAGCGCCACATTTAGACTCCAGTCCCATGTAATAGCCGACCCTATTGCCACCACCCGGGCGCAAATCCAGGTTCCTTGGCTTTATTGGCTAAATTCCTGATGGGAGGACCCAATAACACTACCCGACCAAATCGAATGCAGGACCTAATGCTCAGCAATCGCACTTGCGGCCACTAGACCATTGAGACAGTCTAAAGTTGTCATAAGTTATACATAGTGTCAGTGCGTTCTATCATTACGATTGGGTGGTTGCGTTGGCCTTCGGAAGAGCACCGTTACAAGTACAATTCGTTACCTTTTTTCTCTCTCGATGACGAAATCCTCAATGGATGTCCTCCACCCTGGGGAGGGTGGAACGGTCTGTCAGACTCGTACTGAGTAAAACCACACCGGTGTTCCCTCGCACACTTGCGTTTGGGGACAGTAGGATCTAATGCAAATTCCGCTGCCACACCTTTGTAATAAGGGCGCAGCGCGGCTCATCCCACGCGGCACAGTCGGCCAGCGTATGCCGCGCCGTGTCCTCCAGACAGTGGACGCAGTGATAGCACCGGGCGTCCAGCTCCCTGCTTATGCAACACAAATACTTCCTGAAGTAGCCGTGCCCCGCAGCACTGGCGTCACCCGAAAAGTCAGCAGTTCCTCCCGAGCGCAATTAGTTTCCTAACCTAACTAATAAAGTAATTTTATGCCCTTTCAGACATAACGGCGTCTTCTATCTCCGTACAAATACTTTCCCTCCATTCTCCCGCGGATAAAGATATAAGACATATTTTGTACTCGAAAACGAAAAGCATAATAAAGATCTTTTGTATTTTTTTTATTTTTTTGTTTTATTTAACTACTTTATTAAAAGACAGATAAAGTCTCTCTTTTTCTGTCTGTTTATAGCAGCCCTAAGACTGAGATGTGATCTCTAGCAGGAGCTGCTTCAACCCCCCTGACGGCTTCATGGAGCTCTCTGATAGCCTTCCACCAGCGCTTGCGTTACCGTGGCTGTACGGCTCAGAATTATAGAGTTGCAGTGTGAGCGAGGAGCTCGTGGCTCCCGCAATAACAGCCGCTCGTATTTATCTTCAGGTTATGCTGCGCTTGCCTAGGTTAGTCTTTGGATGGGTGACCTCCGAGTTTCCTCCGTCTCTCGGAAAGCACGTTAAGCCGTTGGTCTCGACAGCCATTTGTAGATCTTTGATAGTCGTTACTGGTAGTCAGAGGCCTGAAAGTCTGACAACCAGTCCAAAGGAAATCGTATTACTCAGTACTAACTGGGTTGTGGAGGTCAGATAGGCAGTCGCTCCATGTAAAATACTGGTATTCAGCAGGATAGGTTTAAACTGGAAGTCCACCCCAACATAGTTGAGAAAAGGCTAGGTAGATGATGATGCATCTGTGACTGAAGTCCACAGACGGTTCACAATTTGTACATACCAACCAGTTAGACTGATTCTTTAAATTATGATCTGCCGGCTTTTTCCCAGCTTTTAAATGAACATAGTTGTGACGTCGTTTTTTATATTCCTCTCTGCAAAGCATTTTAATTGATACATATCATGAAGGTGCAAAAAATAACTAGTCCGCCATCTTTCAGAGGCCGCCATATTGGATTTAGAATGACGTCACTTAACTAACTACCATCAAACGGCGTCAATAAGACAGCAGGGGTGAATAGAGACAAAACTTTGAAAGGAATTTAAACGTTGAATTGATATGATTAGGTTACCAAAAAGTATTCTGTTTTATTTACTTAGTTGTACTTAATTATTTAGAGACCTTGTTGGCAACATAACATATTAATTCAACGTTAAAATCCCTTTCAAAATTTTGTCTCTATTCACTTCTGCTGTACTATTCACCCTGTTTTACTCGGTATGCATTGTCATCGAAACTAAACGTGTATGCAGAATTTCAGCTCAATTGGTTGGGGATAACTATTTTAAAATTCAGTTGCAAGATTTGACTTAAACAAACATACAAACATTGCAAGTAAAAGAAAAGTTTGTAAATAAATTAATAGTTACTAGCTGTTCAGTTCATAGCCGATTATTCTTTAGGGGTATGAAGAACAGGGTGTAAAGTACTCCATCCCCCATAGATAAGGGGAGGATCCTCCGACCAGACGGGTGTTATGTCTGGTGAGCTACTGCCCGACAGTTGTTGTCGGGTTCTCCTATAAAGGATGTAAAAAGACCCTTAACATAGCCGAAAGGCACTTGTTCTCCCCGCCTTTGCAATCATTTTTTTGTTCTAGACCATACCTGGGAACCTTCTAGTTACGGAGATATTGGGGGTCAAAGATCAAATTGTTTCACAAGTATTTTAATCAATACATGTTTTTAATGTAAGATTTTTACTTTATACACCTCCACGACCCTCGTACTATTCAATCCATCCATCAGCACAATGATTTGAGTGCTTTCCATCTAGTCCTACCGTAAAACGTGATTTTTTACCCCAAAAAGAAAGTCTATTCCCAGCAATAATTTTTGCGTAAAGTTACTTAATTTGATGTACAGAATGCTTTGTTGACGGCTATGTGAGTCTTAAGTCGCAGATAACTTGCGCGATGTAGGATTTAGGTGTCTCGGTGTTTAGTTCATCATCTGTGTCATAGATGGCGCTGTAGTACTTTTTGTTCTGTGTTGCTGTAGTACTCTTTGTTCTGTGTTGCTGTAGTACTCTTTGTTCTGTGTTGCTGTAGTACTTTTTGTTCTGTGTTGCTGTAGTACTCTTTGTTCTGTGTTGCTGTAGTACTCTTTGTTCTGTGTTGCTGTAGTACTCTTTGTTCTGTGTTGCTGTAGTACTTTTTGTTCTGTGTTGCTGTAGTACTCTTTGTTCTGTGTTGCTGTAGTACTCTTTGTTCTGTGTTGCTGTAGTACTCTTTGTTCTGTGTTGCTGTAGTACTTTTTGTTCTGTGTTGCTGTAGTACTCTTTGTTCTGTGTTGCTGTAGTACTCTTTGTTCTGTGTTGCTGTAGTACTCTTTGTAGTGCCTCTACAATTCAAACACTACTGATTACCCCGGGCAATATTGACATGGTCAAAATGTGCAGAACAGCTTTGTTTTATTTGAACCTACAGTAATATTGCAATATTGTACTAAATCCAGCCAGAAGGCGACGCGGTAGACCTCACAGGAGATGGCGGGACGAGCTGGACAAAACTAACGACCAGTGGTCCACATTGGCCCTGGATCGAAAAATTTGTAAGTCATGGAGAGAGGCCTCTGCCCAGCAGTGGGATGACGTAAGCTAACAGTATCAGTATCAGTACTAAATCCATGGTAAAAAACCGCGTATGACCCACGAGGCAAATCCTTCATGATGGCCATACTCAATTTCATAATTTATCTCGCTAAATACACACATTTAAGACCACACAAGGATATAAAAAAGATTATTGTAATCTTGATTGATTCACCTAATTATTGCGAATTTGATTGATGTGTATTCGAGATAATAAATGACTTAGTAAATTAATTAATCTTTAAGATAAGTAAGGCCATTTATCAGCCTGTAGCAAGCCCAATGCAGGGGAGTTCCCACATTTTTGACCGATCTAGGATCCCATCAGGGTCGGAATGTATACTTTACCTGAACTTACATAGACCGATAAGGGGTCATCCTTTAATCACGTGTGCGTACACATACCGATAGTACCCTTTTTTTTTTCGGATGGGAAATCATCAAATGACCCCCCACTCTGGGCGAAGCGGAAGGGAGTGTCAGACTTGTACTGTACTTATACTAAAACCCATCCATGTTCCTCGTTCTCTTTCGAACAGTCCCGCAGCCCTGACCGATAGTACCCTCAGACCTAGATATCGCAAGAGCGCCTACTTTGCGTACCCGACTTAAGCATGATGAAACTCTATGAAGGTTGTAACATAAGCCACGTACCGGGCACGCACACGCACATTTTTTGGAGAAAAATCACGAAAAAAAAAAAAAGTACTTTTTTTGGTGAAATTCACTTTTTACGGTAGGACTTATTGTAACGCACTCAAAACATTCTACTGATAGATGCATTGAATAGTAAACGGATCATGGAGGTATTTAAGGTAAACTTGCATTTTTTTATGAACTTGTGGAAAAGTTGGAACTTTGACCCCCAATATCTCCGTAACTAGAAGGTTCTCAGGTTCGAAAGAGATACCGTGGCCCTGGAACGCAAAGGGCAAAGAAGGAACATGAATGGGTTTTAGTCAGTACATGTCTGACACTCCCTTCCGCTCCGCCCAGAGTGGGGGGTCATTTGATGATTTCCCATATGGTCTAGAACAAAAAAAAGATCGCAACGGCGGACGGGGAGAACAATTACCTTTCGGCTTCGTTAAGGGTCCTTTTACACCCATTTCATCGATGAGGAAAGAATTTTAATTATGAGCAATGTGATCATCTACGTAGTTGATTTTTAAAACAGAACTTTAATCGCTAATCCTAAGATTGTCAAAAATTTATATTTGTTTATTGGAGGATTAATAATTAGGCTTGCTACGAAAGGTCGACATCTATCAGGAGCTCGTGCCACCATTCCATCACCACACATCGTCCTATTCGGCTTAAGGGGTATGCAATTCTGCGGGACTGTTCGGCCCTGGAACACAAAGAGGAAAGAAGGAACATGGATGGGTTTTAGTCAGTACAAGTCTGACACTCCCTTCCGCTCCGCCCAGAGTGGTCATTTGATGATTTCCCATCCGAAAAAAAAAATGAGGTAGTTGCATACCCCATTTAAAAAAAAAAATAATTATATAATACATACCTCGATGGTCTAGTGGTCTCAAGCGCGACTGCTGAGCATGAGGTCCTGGATTCAATTCAGTTAGGCAAAGGGTCAGGGTTTTTCCATCAGGAATTTCTCAGTAGCAGCCACGGAGTCTGGATTTGTGCCCGGTTGATGGGAATAGGCTCGTCCTCTATTACGAGAGACTTAAACAAAACAGGCGAAATGTGGGTGTACTATTAGTAACAAATGTGCCAATTGTGTGATTCGGGGATTCCTGGCGTGATGTTATGTTATGCATAATGTTCCCACAGCTCAGACACAGGTCTCCTCTGTATGAAAGGAAGTAGACCCGGGCCCAATTTTTTCCATTGGGCACTGTTGGCTCTGGGCATTTGCCCAGGGCCCCAAGTTCCTGTTATAGCTAGTGGCTTTCAAAAGAAACTTGAACTTAAACAAGCGCAGGCAGGATACTAAAATTTTCGAGCTCGTTTCGGTGGCTTTTACCTACATTCTTGCATCTTTTTAGCATAGGTTAATAGTTACCTACTTATACAGGATGTAAACAAACCCTTCACATAGCCGTCAACCAAGCATTCTGTACATCAAACTAAGTAACTTTACGCAAAAATTATTGCTGGGAATCGACTTTCTTTTTTGGGGTGAAAAATCACGTTTTACGGTAGGACTCGATGGAAAGCACTCAAAGCATTGTGCTGATGGATGGATTGAATAGTACGAGGGTCGTGGAGGTGTGTAAAGTAAAAATCTAACATTAAAAACATGTATTGAAAAAAAAATTGCGAAATAGTTGGAACTTTGACCCCCAATATCTCCGTAACTAGAAGGTTCCCAGATATGGTCTAGAACAAAAAAAATATCGCAAAGACGGGGAGAATAAGTGCCTCTCGGATGATGTTAAGGGTCTATTTACACCCTTTATTTATTTATGAACTGTCACAAGAAAACCTAACCTATCTGAGGCGGGGTGCAAAAAAATTCGCTCACTTCGCTGGTCTTGCATCCTACAAGGGCCCCATTATTCTAGTGCCCAGGGCCTCCAATTGGTTAAAGACGGCCCTGAGTAGACCATATACCACGTGTCCTATTGTGAGTTGGTGCAATTTTTTGTCTCTACGACATACCGAAATCCAGTAGCTGGTGGCTAAATAAACAGTCGCACGGTTCGTTCTTCAGACATGCTGCGCCGACCAAAATATATTTGGATAAGGGCAGAAGAACGATGATGATGATGATGGGTCGATCTTCAAGGTTAAGCCGCTGTCGCCGAGGTTGGTCCGTGGATGGGTGACCATCAATACGTACCGAGATTTCTAACTCCGTGCCTCGAAAAGCGCGTTAAGCCGTTGGTCCCGGCTGTCATTTGTAGATCTTTGACAGTCGTTACAGGTGGCCCGAAAGTCTGAAAACCAGTCTTACCAGAGAAATCGTATTACCTGGTTACTGGGTTGTGGAGTTCAGATATACAGTCGCTCCATGAAAAATACAGGAATTCAGCTGCATGCGGTTAGGTTGGAAGCCGACTCCAACATAGTTTGGGAAAAGGCAGGCAGGATGATATGATGATGTGCTGGAATCCTCACGATGTTTTTCTTCATCGTTCTTTGAGCAGTGGCGATACAAACCCAAATTTGTTTGTTAGATATCAATATATGCCTACACCACGTCTGCACGATTTCATTATCTAATCTATACACATAAATATATTTATATCTACACAAATAAATAAATTTGAATTGTCTATTTGTAATTTCAAAATAACAGCTCTTTCCTGAACGCATATGAAAGTGCAAAAAATCTTTATTTTTTTATTTTTGGTTGTCTTTCTGTTTGTTAGTTCTGGCTAATCTCCGAAATATCTAGACCGATTTTGACGGGATTTTTACTGGCAGTTAGCTGATGCTATAAGGAGTGATTTTAGTCTACATTTATATCAGAAAAAAGATTAGGTATTCGTGCAAAAAAATAAAAAATCTACGAAACTGTTAACAAAATCCGATTCAAATAAGCAAGTAATATTTTTATAAAAAAATCAGGCAGACAAGCGGACAACAGATAGTTTCACTACATAATATAAAACAAAGTCGCTTCCCTCTGTCTGTCCCTATGTATGCTTAGATATTTAAAACAACGCAACGGATTTTGATGCGGTTTTCAGTAATAGATAAAAATAATATCATTTTCCGGAGAAAAATTCCGGTGGAATATGGATCATTAACATATCCGAAAGGCACTTGTTTTCCCCATCTTTGCGATATTTTTTTTGTTCTAGACCAAACCTGGGAACCTTCTAGTTACAGAGATATTGGGGGTCAAAGTTCCAACTTTTTCACAAGTTTTTTTTTTAAATACATGTTTTTTAAACGCAATTTTTCACCCCAAAAAAAAAAAAGTCAATTCCCAGCAATAATTTTTGCGTAAAGTTACTTAGTTTGATGTACAGAATGCTTGGTTGACGGCTATGTGAAGGGTCTGTTTACACACTGTATTGCAGCCGTGTGAAGCCGGGGCGGGTCGCTAGCAATTACTAAACAGAATCTACTTATCAAATCTCTTCCCAATCTCATTAGCTGTAAATCTACAGACTTATACTATTATAACTTACGTAATCCCTGCTTACTCCATCCATATAAAATCAAATTCGTGCGATAAGGGACCTCATTACACACAGTTGCCAACCGCAAAATGATCGGATGTGTTACCATACTGGCTCTTGGATTGGCTGTAACTGCAGGTAAGGAAGAACACTATATTACTTAGGATTTGTCTATCCATGGTTGGGTCGTGAATTCAAATTAAAGTCCATATAAAACAACCTTCAGTCAACTAATTTTAAGTGCACATCCTTCCACTACCTTACCGACTAATAGTTTACCATTTCTTGAGCTGAGGGTGTAAATAGACCCTTAGCGAAGCCGAAAGGCACTTGTTCTCCCCGTCACTGCGATAATTTTTTTGTTCTAGACCATACCTGGGAACCTTCTAGTTACGGAGATATTGGGGGTCAAAGTTCCAACTTTTTCACAAGTTTTATTTTTTTAAATATATGGCAAAATAAAAATCTTACATTATAAAATGTAAGATTTTTATTTTAAACACCTCCACGACCCTCGTACTATTTAATTCATCCATCAGCACAATGCTTTAAGTGTGTTCCATTGAGTCCTACCGAAAAACGTGCTTTTTCACCCCAAAAAAAATTGTCGTTTCCCAGCAATAATTTTTTAAAGTTACTTAGTGATGTACATAATGCTTTTATATCCGTATACCTCATGATGCTCCCAGTCTGCTTACAAAAATTCAATCGAATATATCGAATAGTTTAGTCACAGGACATTATTTTTAATTTTCATCATTATCTAGGCAAGCACCGACAGGTTAACGACCTCTGCATCAGGTATAAACACTAAACACATCCTTTGCCGAAATCGTTCCTTACATTTTATTTCCAGACGTGAATTAGTGCAAATAATACCTAAGGTAAGTAAACCAATAAATAATTATTCATTGATTATTAATGAATAATGCGGAGCTGACTGACGAAGGTCCTCCCAACTTCAAGCTTATTGGCTATTTTAAACATATTTTCTTCTTTCTCCAGTAAAAATGGAAATCATTAAATGGTTGCATTTTCATTTCCCAAAACAACTTTCTTAAAAAAAAACATACACATCACACACACACACTACACTTACATTTATAATCACCCTATAATGTTCCCACTGCTGGGACACACGGCCTGCTCTCTATGAGAGGGAATCCACCACGCGGGCCCAGTGCGGGTTGGTAGATGTCACATGTCTTCGAATTTTTGGTTCTAGGCCATGCCTGTTTCCTCACGATGTTTTCTTTCACCGTTTTTGAGAACAGTGGTGATGATTACTAAAAGTAATGCGCCTGACTGGGTTCGAACCCACGACTTACTGTTCGTAAGTCGGGGACGCCACCGCTGGGCCACCGCTGCTCTCATACTTACGTTCATTTAATAAAAAACCGTAATTAAAAGACCAAATAGTTCTTCAAAGTTTTTAGACGAGCAATGAAATAACCCCCATTTTTTCACAGCCCTCCCAACAGACCATGTACTCTCCAAGCCCGTGCCAGGTCCTCGCTACCAGTACATCAATGGACCGTATGGGCCTGAGCTGGCGGACCTGTGGCTGAAGACCAGCGACATCCTCGCTGCGGCCAGATACAACCCCACTACCAACAACCATTATCATCTTTTTACAAGGTAAGACGAAAATTATCAGCATGTACTACCGCGGACATTGGCGAACGACCACTTTTCATCATTATAACTCAGGGTCATCTGCCTAACCTTTTCCCAACTTTGTTGAGGTCGGCTTCCAGTCTAACCGGATGCAGCTGAATACCAGTATTTTACATGGATCGACTGCCTATCTCACCTCCACTCCATTACCAATTAGTACTGGATACTACGATACCCCTTAGCAAGACTGTTTGTCAGACTGGGTTACTGACGACCTGTAATAACTGTCAAAGATCTTCAAATGTCAGCCAGGAACAACGGCTTAACGTGCTTTCCGAGGCACGTATGAAACTCAGTATGTAATGGGCAGTCACCCAGCCACGGACCAACCTAGGCAAGCGCGGCTTAACGTGAAGATCGAACCGAGTGGCTGTTATTATTTAACCACGAGTTCCTCTTTTATAACTCAGGGTATAAGGGTGAATAGAGGTCGACCGCCAATGTCCGAGGTTGTACTAATCTTACTGCACAAATACCCCTTCTGGAGCATCCCTTGTCTGTATAAGACAGAGGAGGAACCAGCATTGATCATCATTCTTGTTCATTGTATGTTGGCGATTTTAGACCTTTACAGGGTGTAAACGAACCCTTCACGAAGCCGTCAACCAAGCATTCTGTACATCAAACTAAGTAACTTTACCCAAAAATTATTGCAGGGAAACGACTTTGTTTTTTGGGGTGAAAAATCACGTTTTACGGTAGGACTCAATGTAACGCACTCAAAACATTGTGCTGATGGATGCATTGAATAGTACGGGGGTCATGGAGGTGTTTAAAGTAAAGTTCTTACATTAAAAACAAGTATTAAAAAAAATGGTGGAAAAGTTTAAAATTTGACCCCAATATCTCCGTAACTAGAAGGCTCCCAGGTATGGTCTAGAACAAAAAAAATATCGCATAGACGGGGAGAACAAGTGCCTTTCGGCTTCGTTAAGGGTCTTGTTACACCCTTTATTTTAGGTAGTAGGCGACAACTCGACCCTGAGACAATTGAACCAAAGAACAGCTGCTACACCCCGACTTCTCGTCTCTGATAAGCCGACCACGAGGCAATTCGACCTGGACATTATTTAACTCCGTGACAGTTCTACTGTAGGATAATTCGACCCCGACAAGGCGACTCTGACTACTCGATCTTGAGCCAACTCAACCCAGTCATCCCTAACTCGACCTCGGTAACTTGTCCGCCACAACTAGCCCTCGATAACTCGTCCGCGACAACTAGGCCTCGATAACTTGTCCGCGACAACTAGCCCTCGAGAACTAAACTTGTCCGCGACAACTAGGCCTCGATAACTTGTCCACGACAACTAGGCCTCGATAACTTGTCCGCGACAACTAGCCCTCGAGAACTAAACTTGTCCGCGACAACTAGCCCTCGAGAACTAAACTTGTCCGCGACAACTAGCCCTCGATAACTTGTCGGCGACAACTAGCCCTAGAACTTGTTCGCGACAACTAGCCCTCGAGAACTAAACTTGTCCGCGACAACTAGCCCTCGATAACTTGTCGGCGACAACTAGCCCTAGAACTTGTCCGCGACAACTAGCCCTCGAGAACTAAACTTGTCCGTGACAACTACGCTTCGATAATTTGTCTTCGATAACTAGGCGTCGGTAACTTCTCCGCGACAACCAGGCCTCGATGACTCGTCTCCAACAACTCGTCTCTAAGTCTCTAACAGCTCGGCCTAGGCAACTAGATTCCGAGAAAACCCGACCCGACCAATTGGACCCCTGTGACAACTTGACCTAGAATCGAGAACCCAGTAAAACACACTTAGTAGCTGCACATACGACCGCTAGACTACCAGCGCAGTCAAGCTACTGAAACTAGAACACAAAATATTAATTACCATAATTTAATACAAGATATTAAATATTTGCTTTAATAATATTTTAACAATCAGGTGCAATAAACTTTAAATTAGTTTATTAAATTATGTTTTTATGTGCCAATGCACTTTTATTGATTCAGCTTTGGTCTTAATGAAATACAGTTACATTTAAATTTTGATGGTATTATTTTCATATCACTGTGTATTGTTAATTATTATACTACTTTTGCACGCCTTATTATAGTATTATTTTTGTTTAGTAATATTATATGTTATTAAAACTAAATTATGTACATTATATACAGACTACAAATAGAACTAAAGTAATGATAAAAATAAGACTAAAAGAGAGTAAATATAAACATATAAACAACGACGACAATAGGACACTTAGGTGTCAAAGTACTCCTCCGCATCGCTGTCATCTGGAAACGTGCCCAGAAGACTGGCAGCATTGCCACGCTGAATGGCAATGCTAATTATTTATGCCTTATTAGTTTGAATATAATTATAATGAATAGTAACGAATGTTATGTTACGTTGTTATGTCTTTAAAATCATCCTTGTCCGACAGGTCTAACCGCGGGGCCAGTCAGCCAATACCCTTTGGGAACACTGGACTCCTGTCGTCATCCCACTTCAACCGGAATAGGAAGACCGTGTTCCTTGTCCATGGTTGGAGAAACATTCCTACTTCTGACTTTAATGTGCACTTAGTTGCTGGTAAGTCAAAGATTGGTGATATTCCTTAAGTTCAAGTGCGTCGTATTCGCAACCGGCGTCCGTGTAGGTGAATGAACGTGGACGGCATCTTCCAAAATAAAAAGGAGTATATAAGCATAAAACATAACATCACGCCAGTTATGTTTAAGTCCCATTTAATAGGGGGCGAGCCTATTGCCATCAACCGGGCGCAAATCCAGACTCCGCGTCTGCTACTGAGAAATTCCTGATGGAAAAACCAAATAACACTTTGCCTGACCTGGGTATCGAAGAGTGTCGAGGAGTATCTAAGATCGTAGAAAGTGGTATTTTGTATTTTCTACCTACCCTCTTGGGATAAAAGAATTTTTCATATTCATATTCATATTCATAATATTTTATTGTGGATCATAGGTAGGTACAGTTCTTAAATAGTTGAAAATTTTGATCAGCTATGTCCCGCCCGTAGGGCATACAATAATCACACAGAAATTTACTGTTCGATAGAATTAACATTATTACTAATTATTATTATTTTCCCTCTAGCACAATAAATAAAAAATAAAAAAAAACCAAAAGGGCACAAATTTAGAGAAATGTCAAATTCAAATTATATAGAAAATAAAATTACATTTAACACTCAAAAGATATAAAGATAAAGTCAAACATAACAAATTAAGATAGGAACATGTCAAATTATACACAAAAAATTTAAAAAAAAAAAAAAAATTAAATTATTCATAACAAATTAAAATGTCAAATTGTAAAAATCATACATAAAATTCAAAAAATTGATTATACTGAAGAGAACAAAATTAATTAAAGTCTATAGGTCATCGAACACATCATGACTGGGTGAGACTATATTTAAGCAAAGACTTGTCGGACAGAAATTCTTTTACAGAGTAGTAACTTTTATATGTTTGTAAGTCAATAATGAGGCGTTCCTTTGCCAAGTCTACAGAACCCACTTTTTTTTCAATCGAAAAGGTCAAATTGAATTAGCCAGTGAAACTCAACAGAATAAAGCTGGAGAGTTTGTCTGTTTACACGCGCTAATCTCTGGAACTACTAGTCGGATTTGAAAAACTCTTAGATGGTATTTTATATTTAATAGCCCACTTTGAGACGAAGTATATAGACTATTTAAAATCACGCTACGATCCTTAAGAGCCAAGCAAAACGAAAAGAGTGAGTGAAGCCATGGGGCACAATTAGTTGTTGATAGTATGTTCCTAGCTCCTCAAGACCCCAAGCTATAGTCACACAAGCGACCTCTAGACCAGCGAGACGATTGTTCTGCACCTAAACGAATTTCTTTTTTTTTTCTTTTCCAGCATATCTTAATGCAGAAGACGTTAATGTTTTCGTCGTGGACTGGAGTTTTGGTGCCGCAGGTGACTACTGGGTCGCGCTACCCAATACTGTCAGATCTGGTAAGTATTTTCATCTACCTGAGGGGCCAGTGGCGGATTTACAAGTTTTCAAGGTATAGGCTGTACAGTTTTTGCTGCCCTTCTCTTTACAATTGTCATGTCCTACATTATTTTTACAATCCAACAATTTCGTTGAAATTGCACGTAAAATAATTTTTGGGTATATTACCGATTACTGATTGGGGGGCGAACTAGCTGTTTTACTCTAGAATATGGAAGATTGCTACTCGGAAAGTGCAGTGACAAAAGAGAGGGGAATGTCATCGGCAAAATTTGTTGCAGACTTCTATCTGTTAAACATCAGAAAATCGTCATGCCAAAATCTTTTTGATTGCTATGAGGCAGCAAAAAAAAAAATCCTGTCACCAAATTTGCCGCCCCAAAAATCTGCCGCACTAGGCTCAAGCCTACTCAGCCTGCTGGTAAATACGCCACTGTGAGGCGCCTTTTTCCCATGTTTTTAGCGATACAGTACAAAAATTACTACAGAGCCATCTATAATTCAAATGAAGAACTAATATTAAAATTCTGAATTAACCTAACCTAACTGGCTGACCGAAACTAACTTACTGTCCTTTTTGCTAAGTGTATAGATATACGCACTAGCCTACGTCTTTATTATCCTACGATGGCAAAAAGTTTAAATATAAACATATTTAAACTTTAAATATGTTTATATTTTTTTTTTTTACTAAACCCTAAACTCAGCCACGCGAACCCCGCTTACTGATGCAGTAAATAAATCATCAAGAGCGCAGGTGATAGGGCAAGCGGGGCAAGATGGAAGGTGGGCCATTGTTTGTGGGGAGACGCCGCCGCATACGCACTTGGGTTTGAGCCGTCCATGTACCCCCATCTACAGAGATTGTCTTTTTTTTTTTCTTTATTATTGAGGAATCTAAATCATCTTCTGACGCCCCGCCTTTAACTGAAGGTTGGCCATCGACTCCGAATATTTCTCCATGTCCTTTGTGTGGGAACAGCTCAGACTTGTATTAAGTTTATTTCTCTTTTTTGTCAAAAAATTAAGAGTTAATTAGATGGTTTGGTCTCGTTTAGTGGATGAATGAAAGGCGACTAAAAAAGGTACATTCAGCGTAGCCAAGCGACACTCCGCAGCTCGCTGTACGAGGACGTGGTCGAGGCAAGAAAAATTCCGGTGGAATATGTTTGCATTTATAATAAGGAGCTGAATGCACCCAGTCAGTCAGTTCCCTTACAATCTGTATAAGGATCGTAACAGGTGTCGTTAAGCTTGAGTCTGTATGACTGTATTTATGCTCTCTCTCTTCCGTAGGTGAACACGTAGCCCAATACATCAATTGGTTGAACTCTGCCAGCGGCGCGAATTTGAACAACTACCACATCATAGGACATAGCCTCGGCGCGCACCAGGCTGGCGTCATCGGCAGACAACTTGGAGGAAGGGTGCCTTATCTTACGGGTACGTCGGCATGAACATCATATGCCTAGCCTTTTCAGAATTAACAGTGGTGAGCGTCAGAAAAGTGCTGAGGTAGTAGGGAGGCAGGAGAATTTTTTCAGTAGATTTCTTGATTCTGAATTTGAAACCAGAATGTCAGTAAACTCGCCCTCTACATATTACATGCGACTTTTAATTTTTTTTTTTTTGGGACAATCCTGACACACTATTCCCAAACCACTGCAACTCCTGTGTGCCAGAATTAACAGTGGCGACCACCAGAAAAGCGCCGAGACAATGGAGCTCGACGAAGTCCCAGAGAAACAATTTAACTGTCTTGGATTCCGTAACGAAACTTTTCAGAAAATTTAAGCAGATGATTCTTATTCTTTATTTTACACATGAATTGATTTGATTGAGAGCAGCGGTGGCCCAGTGGTGGAGACCCCAACTTACGAGCAGTAAGTTGTGGGTGCGAACCCAGCCAGGCGCATTACTTTGTGTAAGTTATTTCATCACCACTGCTCTCAAAACGGTGAAGGAAAACATCGTGAGGAAACCGGCATGTCCTAGAACCAAAAATTCGAAGACATGTGACATCTACCAACCCGCACTGGGCCCGCGTGGTGGATTATAGCCCATTCCCTCTCATAGAGAGGAGGCCTGCGTCCCAGCAGTGGGAACATTAAAAGGCTGATTATGCTATATGCTACGCATGAATTACATAAATATTGTCACAATATTACAGCTGATGACAACTCTTTTATTCCCAGGTCTCGACCCCGCTCTCCCTGGATGGATCACTCACGCGCAAGCCCTAAGACGTACTGATGGGATCTACACCGAAGTAATGCACACCGATGCAGGGTTCTACGGCATCACGAACCCAGCCGGTGATGTGGACTTCTATCCCAATGGCGGAGCGAGTATGCCTGGCTGTGGGGATCGGAACTGTAACCACCATCAGTGAGTAGTTCAACTGAAAGCTTTTCTTTAAACTATTAACAACTACTTTCTATGGAAGTCCATGAAACGCACTCCCGTAGATAGCATCCGTAGATAGCAGTCGTATTGCTGCTGTTATAGGTCGGAATCGCGCCACAATATCAACTTTAAGTCATTCGTGGTACGAGTTCCAACCCAACATTTACAGACCTGCCTGAAAGAGGACTTTGGCCGAAAGGTGTCGTATATCGACGTTTCTGAGAACGGTTACGCGACACCACGCAGCGAAACACGACGCTGTCAACATTACGTGTACAGTAGGGTGTCCCGATTTTGTTTTTTTTTATTTACCTATTCTCAAGACCTCTCAAAAGTTGCGTTATTAGTTGTAGATTACCGTAAAAATAATTAAAAAAATATAAAAACATATCTTATGGGTTCTACCGGCATTTTTATTTAAAAAAAAAACACTTAAATAACCCTCCAGTCAAAGTTGTCTATTCTCAATACTCAATACTCAATACTTTATTGCATTCCATAATGTATACAAGGCTGGTAGGTAAATTATAGAGAAACAATTATGGACCCTGTCGGGCACAGCAAGTTAGTTTTTAGAGGAGAGGATGAAGCGCTTTTTGTTTAAAAACATAATAATATTGAAATTAAGGAGTAAATCTTATATTTAGATATTTAAGTAGATATTATTTATGAGTAGATTTATATTAATTTTGTTTATTATTAATATTTCTATATTTATTTATTTATTTATATATTTATTTATTTATTTATTATTAATAGATATTTTCTAAATTATAAATTAGGTAATTATTTTATATATTTATTTATATATTAGCTGTAATTTATTATTAACTAAATAGTAAGTAATTAAAGATATTGCACGGTAGATAAGGTAAATAGATGTATTAGGTACTACTTGGTTATTCTAATTATCTTCGTTTCTCTAGGAGGAATTTATCTTTGAAGTATTCGTCAATTGTGTAGTAGGTTTTATCTAAGAGAAATCGTTTTAGTTTATTTATAAATATATTGTTTGTTTCTGTGTTTTTTATGTGTTCAGGTAATTTATTGTAGATTTTTATTGACGCGACAAACGCACTAGAGGAGTGCATTTTTAATCGTGAAGTTGGCAGGTTGAGTCTATTTCCATGTCTAAGTTTGATTTCTGTTTGTATGTCTTCTCTTTTGCTGTAGAATTGTGGGTACTTCCTTACAAATTTGCAAATTTCAAATATATAGAGACAGGGTAGTGTTAGGATGTTTAGTTCTTTGAAGTGTGATTCTATTTTATGTACATTATTCCCATTTTATTTTTTTATTCTCTGATAGTGGAAGCCTAAGTTATGATTTGTAGGCACCGACAGGATGTTTCCAGTAAGGAATTGGTTTGGATCAAACTCGCAAAATTCATGTTTTGACTCGTTTTCTTAAATTTTCTACTTGTAACGGGAGGCAGTTCGTCTCATTTCTATTGCGGTTTTATTGCTGTAAGGTGTCGCTCTGCACTTACTTGTGATAAAATACGTGTTTTTGTTACATATAATAATGGGTTCAAGACGAAGTGAGACTACTTGTGCTATTTTGGGATCATATAAAGAACTTGACGATCGCCAGTTACCAGTGATAAGTGACGTTATCAAATTCATTTTGTTTACTAAAAATGAACTAAAATTACAGAAGAATGGGAAAGATCCTTCTAACACAGAAGTTTTTTCAATCGTTTCTGGAAAACTTGATACAATTTGGGCCAAAGCTTCGATTCCCATCGTTACCAACGTACGAATTACCCAATTGCTGAAATCATATTTCGAAAAATACCTGTCATTGATAAGATATCCCAAAAATAAAAGAAATGATAGCTACGAAAGCAAAGTGAAGGGCTTTTTGGAATCGTCAAACAAACTCTTCGATATTGCTGCTTGTAAGTGCACTTCGTTTGACATTTGTTCCTGCATAAAACCTAAGAAAGTTCCTATTTCTGAAAGAGACTTTTTACTAGACCAAAGAAGTGATAGAAAAATGGCAATAAGCGGTATAGACACAAAAGAAACGGCAAGACTTTTAAAGAAACATCAGAGACAAGAAAATTTGAAGCAGATAGAGTTAGAGCACGCATGTTTTCCAAGTACATCACAAGAAACTAATCCTTTTCCGGTGCGCGAGTTGCCTGCAACAGAGCTTTCTCCGAATAGTGACGTGCTTGTGAATAAGACTCCATTTACTTCATTGAATCGGAACACTCTGGCGCTGCCAACAGTAGCTAAGGTATGTGATCGGTATGGACTATCAACGCGATCTGCGGCTGCGGTCGCTTCAGCGGTCTTAGCTGACGTAGGATTGGTATCTTCCGGAGATCTAAGTCTTGTTATTGATAAGAATAAAATTCATAGAGCTGTTTCAAAAGCACGGACCAAGGCCAGCAAAGATATTGATGCAATTGTAGCAAAAAGTATCTACTTTGATGGACGTAAGGACAAAACAATCATAAACGATAAAATGGGCAATCGATACCACCGCAGAGAAGTCTTGCAAGAGCACATTTCAGTTCTCACAGAGCCGGGATCTATTTATTTGGGACATACAACGCCAAGTCGTGGCACTGCCAAAGGGATTGTCACTTCTATCATATCTTTGTTAGAAAATCAAGGACTGAACTTGGAAGAGGTGATCTGTGTGGGGTGCGATGGTACTCCTACGAATACAGGTTGGAAGGGAGGTGTTATTCAATACCTTGAAAACTATTTAAAGAAACCGTTACAATGGTGTGTTTGTATGCTTCACGCGAATGAATTACCGCTTCGCCATTTGTTCATGTCTCTGGATGGTAGCACATCTGGCTCAAAGGAATATTCAGGACCTATTGGAAAACAGCTAGCTGTTTGTGAAAGTAAACCTCTAGCATCTTTTTGTGCAGTGACTGGCAATTTGCTCGAATTACCTGATGATATTGTGAAGGAACTAAGCACGGATCAAAAGTATCTCTACGAAATATGTCATGCTGTGATGGCTGGTTCATGTTCCCCTGAGCTAGCTAGCCGCCAACCTGGAAAAATGGCGCCAATCGCTTACTCAGACTTTACGTAAGTACTGTTTCGCCGTCAGATAATTTGCAGATACTTGTGAACTACGTAGTCAAAGTGTACGCTCCTGTTTGGTTCCTCATCAAGCAAAACTCATCAGTTAAAGATGGAGCCAAGCATATTTTTCAAATGGTTATGTACTCTCGATTTTTGCCTGATAGTCAGAGATCTATTGTAAATTCAGTGATCGAAAGAAACGCTTTTTTTGCGCACCCAGAAAACTTGCTGACTGCCATGTTATTCGACAATAGAGACCATATTCGAGAGCTTGCATCTCGCAAAATATTAAAGGCCAGAGAAGCAGAAAAGAGCAACTCTCGCAGGGTATTTAAAGCACCAAAGCTTAACTTCTGTGCGCAAGATTACACTGACATAATATTTTGGCAAGAGTGTGAGATATCAGCTCCACCAATTTTGCGACACGTCTCCAACGATGAACTTATAATTAAGGCTAAAGAACACAGCCTCGACATTGTTGACTTTCCCTGTCACACACAGTCAGTGGAAAGATGTGTGAAATTAGTGACGGAGGCTTCTCTAAGCGTCATGGACGCTACATCTCGGGATGGTTTCATTAGGAACAGATTAAAATCTCGCGCGGAAATGCCTAATTTTGGGCACAAAAACCAGTTCCGTTTTTAAAGAGACCATTGGTTATTTGTCTTTCAACTATTTTATACCTTACTTTGACTCATTGTTGTATCCTTAAATTTAATAAAAACCATTTAAATGTTATTTTTGTTTGATTTATAGTTTATGCTAAGAATCCCTAAAAATGACAAATTTTAAAAACTTCAAGGACCGGTAGAGGCCTCAAGATGACAGATATCTAATAAAATTTTATAATAATCGTAATCTATGTGTCAAAACGCAACTTTTGATACCTCTTGCACAGGCGTAACTCGAAAAAAAAAAACCCATACATGGACGGGACACCCTAGTGTACAGTCACAGTTTTAATAAGGTTTTTACATATGTATTAGTTTATTATTGTTTAAGTTTATCTTGTATATTTTATTTATGGGCCTCAGTTGCCTGATAATAAAATGATTGATTGATTGATAGTGATTGGGCGACTGTCGCTGTGGTTCGTAGTTGCAATCACAACACGACAGACAAACGCTTTAAAGTTGTTTGTCGGTTTGTTAATCATCCTAAAACCTGAAAAAAATTCTTGAATACCGACTGTAATAACGACTGCGATAATTGACTTGGTTCCTAAGTCAAGTTTTTGTATTCAGAACTATACAAAGTCCGTAAAGCTTGGACTAAAATTATACTTAACTCGTTTTGTAATAGTAAAGACGCGCAAAAATAAAATGGTTTTAAAATAGGACATTTTCTTGATCTTCCAGATGCATATTCTACATGGCCGAGTCTCTGCAACGCGGAGGTTTCACCGGCCGTCGCTGTGACAACCTCAACGCAGCCCTGAGTGGCAACTGCAGCGGAGCTACTCTGAGGATGGGTGGCACTGCTGCTAAGACTGGGTAGGTAGCCTTTAGTTTGGTGACCGTAAACTTTTCATACTTACAATTTTAATCAGTCGAATGACGTATTTTTCGTAACAAGATGTATTTTTCGTTCGTACAGTCGCCAGCGCATCAATTTGCTTCAAACTATCAAATTTTCTCATTCGATTTTGAACTTACATTTTATGGTTTAAAATCATTTGGAGAAATTTGACAGTTTGTGGTAACTTGATGTGCTGACGGTGACTGTACACATTTAAAGTCATCTTTTTTTTCTTAGCCTGGTCTATCCCACTCCTGGGCATAGGCCTCCCTCCACACTTTCCATTTCTGGCAAACGCGTGCGTCCTCCTTTCGTTTCCGACGGAACCTGTCCAGTCAAGTCATTATAACTCCAAAAATATAATTTTCGCCAACATTCCATAATTTAATTTTCTTTTTTACAGACAATCTGGCTTTTACTGGTTGAGAACAAACGCGAACTCTCCATTCTCACAGGGGTAGCTGACAAGATGTTAAACTATGCTATTAATATTATTAAAAAAAAAGATATTTATTGTACCGATTGTTTCATTCCAAAAAACCTTACATTTTCATCACATCAATCATCATCATAATGTTTAGCCTTCTCCCTCAAATATGTTAGGGTACGCTTCCAGTCTAAGTGGATGAAAACTAAGTAACTCCGCGCAAAAATTATTGCTGAGATTTTTTTTTTTTTGGGTGTGTTAACACGACTCAATTCTCGATGTTACGTTGATGCATTGAATAGTTCAGGCGGTCATAGTTTTAACATTCAAAAATAGTTTTTAAAAAAGAACACAAAGTACTATAAAAAAAAATGTTGGAACTTGGACCTCCAATATTTCCATAACTTGAAGGTTCCCAGGTATGGTCTAGAACAAAAAAATGATCGCAATGACGGGGAGAACAAGTGCCTTTCGGCTTCATTAACAGGTAGAAATGAAAGCCAATAATTATATTGAGATGTTTAATTACCTATATATTGAGTGCAACATACAAAATTGTGTGTGATAGAAACATTAAAAATCACAATAAGAGTACTTAGTCTGTTCACAGTTATTTCAACATTGTCTTTACATCGCTGTCAAAATTCTAGTTACACTATGGTTAGTATTGGATTGTTCTCACTGAAAAATCTGCCAAATTATAGTAAATTTATTCTCGACACTATAAGGTTGATGTTGGCGGTAAAAATAACTGTGAAAGCACTTTGGCGCCATTTTCTGAAAGCTTCATCTGTCAATTTGCTGTCAAATGTCACGCAAGCTGTTTTTTTTCAATTAGTGGTACTTCTCGGTTGTGTATTTTATTGTCGTCGTATATTTTTTTATAAGTAGATAAAAATCAAGTTCGTTTATTAGCAAGAACGATATGGTTACAAAAACCACATTAAAACCCACCAACATGTCTCCTAAGTTTTGAAAACTAATTTAATCTACCAGTCATCAGATTGCCAGTGTGGAGCCCCTCTGCAGGATATGCTCCACCGTCTGTCCTGCCGATCCTGCACAACCACTTGCACCTTTCAAGATTTAATCGAATGTAATGTTAGAGCTGAGCAGTTAGCTACATAATGGTCTAACGAAAACAATTTGAGTTTATCGACACGTGTATGTGAATAAGATGTACGAGTTCATGATATTTAAAATCAGATGATAAAACAAGCTTTCAGAAACTGCTGTGTCTGTTTTAGAATATAAAACAGGAGATTTTCGATGTTTTGAAATATGAAAGCTCCGACCAAACCAAGGCGAATGCCACGGGTCTCTCAGGTCGATTGCGTCAACTGAATGTATGGAATTGTTTTAACTAGCGCGCGTCTTCCTATTTTTTTTCCGCCAGACCCTTGCTCGAGTCAGCTCGTACCACTAAGCCTGTAGTTTCAAATTCGTCCCTAAATAATCTAGATGCAATCCAGCATATCCCTTAGTGTCCGCCGCGACGATCTAAGGTTCGTACCCGACAGGGGGCCATTATTTTGACCTGACTGGAAGCTTTCGTGCTCCTTAACCTTTTGACAGCCATAGTATAAACGCATGCGCAGCCCTCCACGCCAAGCCACAATTTCACCCACCATTTTGTCACATATTTGTGTCGTTTGGCGTACAGGGCACCCGCTTGCTTGTCACGTATATGTGGCTATGGCGGTCAAAAGGTTGAAAATCGAGATGAAATCCAGCATATCCCATAGTACCTCCTGTCCCCTCCCCTCAAGGACGTCCTAAGCTTCGTACACGACAGGGATCTAAGGGTGTAGTTGCTTAGTTTTTGTTTTGCCCCGTCTTCATACTTCTTTACCTCAAGGTAACAACAATCGACGCTGGTTCAGTGGCGTCGTTAATCCCGTGCGGGATTCGCCTCAGTGTGACCAGAGCTTGATTAATTTAGGTTAGATATTCAAACTATCTTCTTGATAGTAATTATTAAGTTTTAAATAGTAATCACTATTTCAAAGTCACAAAAAGATATTTATTTCGTCAATACAAATGTTTTCAGAATTCACATTCTTACCTCACATTGTTGTCTCCGAATTCCAATCATACAAAATAATTTCTATGAAAGTCATTTTTTTATAAATCGCCGTTGAAGTTCTAACACTACGTAAGTCAAAAATAGCAAGTTTACAGGAGAGTGCAAAAACCGTATAATTATAATCGCTCTAAAAATATACGTATTGAATCTATTCTATTTATTTTGAATCTCATGACTATTTACCAATTGTTTTATGTTAATTGTTAATTCTTAGTATTTTTATTTTTTTGAATTCTTATGGTCTTTCGACCTAATTTGTACACTAGCCTTGGTAAGACATGTTGAGCCAAAGACTACCTTGTAACACCTATAATAAGCATCATACCATGTATATTATCTACACATGTTTTTGCAAGGTAATAGTACAAAAGAGAGTATTTTATTTGTGTTCCCTTCAAATTGGGTCAAGCAGCTGCTTAGTTCTGATTGGCTGAAACAACGCGTCTTCCGATTCTCTAGCAAACGGCATTAAAATGTCAAAACCGACAAAAATTTACTTACATGATGTAGTTAGAACTTCAACGACGAAATGTATTTTTTTTACCCGACTGCGGTGAAGCCCAAAAAGAGGGTTATTATTTGACCATATGTACTAAAATAGTACATTACTAACTATCCCGTACACACTATAAAAAAGTTGTAAAACTTGTTTTCAACAAGTTTTTAAATGACTCGTCAAAAGAGAACACGTATCATGTACATGTTTTGTCATTGTGTCAGACATGTTTTGTCAACAATTTCGTTCACATTTTTGACAAATTTTCGCTTGCAACTAATGTTTACAACTTGTTTCAGGAACAAAAACAGAAAACAAAACATGTTTTATACATTGTCGTAAAAAGCGAAGTTAGAAGGTATGACGTGACATAACTACATAACTATTAAAGCATAAATCATTGTACTTATATTTATTTAAACCACTTTTGCTCGCTTTTCCACAAGAAAATAATTTATTAAGTTACAAACACTGGCAGAAATACCTCTAAAGATAACAAATCGCGAGCAAAAGTCAATAAAATAAGATTGTAATCATTATAACAACTAATCCTCTCATGAGAGTCGCATCAAAATAGCAGAAGCCGTTTTCGAGAACAGATCACACATACAGTCATAAATAACTTATGTTGCTTAACACACGATCGTATTTACCATAATAGCAATTAAAATTAGAAATCATATTCTGTGATTCAAACTCCATGGCTGCTAATGAGAAACTCCTGAGGCGGAATCAAACATAATCGAACCCAGCATGCCTAGAAACGAATTTTGTCGATGGAAGAATCGACAAAATGACAGATCAACAAAAGAAATCTGTCATTTTGTCGATTCTTCCGTCGACAAAAACCGTTTCTACGGTGGTCATGCTAGGCATGCTCGACGTCATACTCAGCAATAACACTTACCACCACTAGGACCAATGAGGCAGACACAAAATTGGTGTAAGTCATTATTTTTAATATTCAAGCCAAAATTTATCTAAACTACCACAAAATTTTGCTAAAATTCTCTACACCCTATGTATGTGAGTATATGAATGGACAAAGTTATATATTTGCACATAATGATATAGATTATTTGTGTATTATGAAAGTATTGTCTAATACCCGAGAAAATCAAAGATTTAAACCGTTAGATTCGCTCTAACGCGTCAGAAAATGATCACCTTTCTGTTTGACAGTGACATTTGTCACTGTGTGTTCAATTGTTTCGCTCAATCACACTAAAAATCGTATTTGTCTAACACTCGTTTCAAAATCAAAATATTTCATTTCATATAGACCTATATAGGACATATAATCGTCAAAAAAAAAGGTGCACGGTTCGGGTTGGTCGTTTCCTATGGAGAAGAACCGGCAAGAAACTCCATGGTTATATTCTACCGCGTCAAAAGTTAGCCACGTTTGTATTTCATTATCTGTCTCACTCATACTGAAAATTGTATCTATCGTTCAATGCGGGGACGTGCTCGCCTAACGGTTTAAATCTTTGCAAAAATTACAAAAATCCTTTAATATACTAAAAACTTATACAGTCACTTACGGGATATCTTCCGTGATTGTCTCCAAAAAAACCTGGTGATACTGTGAGTGTGTTTTGCCGTGACTTAGTGTCGAGTTCCAGTAGTGCGCGTAGCAAAAGAGGGTAGACAGATATGTCTGTAACTAACAATATATTTTCCATCCACCCGCATTTTCCAGTCATCCCGCGATCATGGCGCTTGCAACACGTCGAAATATCGGGAGCTCAAAATAATGAACAGTCACGGAATATATCCCGTAAGTGACAGTATTAGTTTAGTTGTAAACCGTGCAAGCTTAAAACAGTGTTCCTTTAATATTGTATTAAAAATGTGCATTGTTTAATATTTAAAATGACTATTCCCCCTACTGAAACGACATTTAGTGTTAAAACTCTTAGTACACATGTGATTGAACTGTTTTCAACTCTATTTTCAACAAATTAAGGTTGAAATTCACATGTGAATTTTTTACTTGCTTACAAAGATTGATGTTAGAACATTTTCCACTCTATAAGTAACTGTTTACGGTTGAAATTCACTTGTGAAAGTTTTATCATTTGTGTACTAAGAGTGATGAAGTGAATAGTTTCTCTCTGTCTTTCAAATACAGTGTGACAGAGATAGCATGACTTAATATACGGATGTGGTTTTGTTCAAGGTATGTAGGGGAACACTTGAGTGATCCGACCGATGCCTCTGTAACAAAAAGAAATATATGGATTAGTAAAGTACACAAGATAATAGAAAGTACATTTCTTTCGTAGTTAATTTTTTTTCAGACATCTGCAACCAAACGCCAGCCTCAGGAGAGCTGAATGGTGCTGATCCATGCGTCATGTTCGTGAACGGGCGCTGTTAGTTGGGACTGGTCATCTCTTAGCTGCCATGGTTTATTTTATTTTTGAATTGTTGATTATATCTTTTTACTCTGGACGCTCTAAACTTGAACGTCTTTATACGTCGTTCTAACATACACCGTGACTTTTAGTCGTCTTACAACGTTAGCCCACTTCATGTATCCAACGACTACTAAACATTAATAAAAAACAATAGGTATTTAAGAAATTTTATTAATTTAAAAATAAAATATTATTCAGTATTATGACGCATGACGTAGTTAAAATACCCTGTTGCGAGCGATGATCTACTGGACTCGAGCACTGGGTAGATATGTTCTCCCGTTTGACACGTAAACATAATTAATTCTAATGTATTATTTACTTTTAATTTGTACCTATTACGTAAAGTAAAAAAAAAAATCGCGCCTACAGTTATTTGATGTCGGTTACATTGAGTGGACCACATTTGTAAGACGACTAAAAAGTCACGGTGTATAAGTATAATCTCACCATGAATGGTGTAACCAAGATTTTGTAACAATGTTTTGATTTAAAAGAGTGTCCATGGAGTTTCTTGCCCATTCTTCTCCATAGAGATCTACGCTTTGGAATGGGCAACTACAGTACTTTTTTTTTACATTAAAAAGTGCCTGAAATGGTGTAATTGAAACAAATGTTTTGAGTTTGACTTTATGAGACCAAACAAAAACCGCGAGAAAAAAGTTACCTGATACATTTCTTTTTTTTTTTGGGCGATTGGAGCCAAATAAAAGTAAGGATTTCTTCTGTAAACTGACCTGGTACCAAGTCCGGCCGTGAACAGCAGTCTCCTGCCTCGTACGAGGTACTCGGGGCAGCGCACGAACCGGAACAGAACTGACGCGGTCTCGTCAGCGCGGAGGACATTGTGGAGGGACATTATACCCTGGAATTACAAAAACATAATTAAAACGATGATAATATAAGAGCGAACTAAAAAGAAGGAATAAACATTATGTCATCATCTGTCTAGCCTTTTTCCAACTATGTTGGGGTCGGCTTCCAGTCTAAATGGATGCAGCTGAATACCAGTATTTTACATAGAGCGACTGCCTTTCTGACCTCCACAACCCAGTTAGTACTAAGTAATACGATACCCCTTGATAAGACTGGTTGTCAGACTTTCGGGCCACTGAATAAATGTAATGACTGTCAAAAATCTAGAAATGACAGCCGGGACCAACGGTTTAACGTGCTTTCCGAGGCACGGAGGAACATTATGTAACGCACTCAAAACATTGTGTTGATGGATGCATTGAATAGTACGAGGGTCGTGAACGTATTTAAAGTATGGTTAAAACATTAAAAACTTGTATTTAAAAAAAAAAACTTGTGTTAAATTTGTAACTTTGACCCCTAATATCTCCGTAACTAGAAGGTTCCCGGGTATGTTCTAGAACTAAAAAATGATCGCAATGACGGAGAAAACAAGTGCCTTTCGGCTTCGTTAAGGTTACTTTTGCACCCTGTATACAAATATTCATAGATACGTATAAAGCCGTGAAAAACATAACATTGTCTTTAACGGCGTAAGGCGAAGGCGCGGCGCAGGCGCAGCGCAGGCATGCAATTTATAACGAAAGAACGGCATCCCTACGCCACGCCGCTTGAGTGTAATTCACGACACGTCGCCTACATACATTTTGTATGAGAACGTTTTGAAGCGGCATCAAGCCTGCACAGCGCCTGCCCCGCGCCTTCACCTTACGCCGTTTCTATATAAATGGCGCCTAGGACTCCTTACATATGTACTCACCTCTATGATAGCAGTCTGCCTGACATTACCGACGTGTACGGTGCACTGGAAACCCGGGTATATCACGGTCGAGTGGCGCAGTACTTGTACTGATGCCTGTAACAATTAATAATTTTATATTATTTTTTACTATTAAATATACTGAATGATTGCTTGGGTTCCGTAATTAAGTGTAAGTAATCTAGTGGCTTCCTCGCGAATTTGCGAGACGAAGCACACCGTCGTTAAACAAAAAAAAACCGTCCATGTGCGAGTCGGACTCGCACATGAAGGGTTCCGTACCATCGTAGTAGGGGAGCCCCCTTTAATTTTTAATTTATTATTTGTTTAGATACAGCCCGCTGACAGACAGACGAACGTACGGTCGGACGGACGGACGAGCAGCGGAGGCTTAGTTATAGGGCCCCGTTGGTTGCCCTTCGGATACGGAACCCTAAAAACTAGTTTAGGTACATCTGGCAACCCGCACTTGGTGGATTACAGCCTCCCACACCCCTCTCATAGAGAGGAGGCCTGTCTACTAGCAGTGGGACATCATCGACTATTGTTATAATGTAATTTAAATCGATTATCTTGATTTGTTTGTTAAACTTCTTGATTTGTTTGTTAATTTTCTAGATTTGTTTGTTAAATTTCTTGATTTGTTTGTTAAGTTTCTAGATTTATGCTTTGTTTTACACCAATTTTATCATTCAGAGTTCACAATTAATTGCAATACTGAAAATTTATAATGTAATGTAAATAAAATAGTGCATGTGCTGTTAGCCTGTAAATAATTGTTGCACATATAAAAGTATATCATAGCATAGCATAGCATAGCAGCAGCCTATAATGTTCCCACTGCTGGGACACAGGCCTCCTCTCTATGAGAGAGAATGAGCTATAATCGGAAAAAG
The DNA here is from genome assembly GCA_963576755.1 of Noctua janthina. Classification (NCBI taxonomy): domain Eukaryota; kingdom Metazoa; phylum Arthropoda; class Insecta; order Lepidoptera; family Noctuidae; genus Noctua; species Noctua janthina. The sequence goes on from OY755077.1 coordinate 1,753,641, forward strand.
GGAAAAAAAAGGAAACCGGCATGTCCTAGAACCTCAAATTCGAAGACATGTGACATCTACCAACCCGCACTGGGCCCGCGTGGTGGATTATAGCCCAAAAGTATATCGTGTACTTTTAAATGAACTGTAAAATATAAACAATTGTAGGCTAACCTAATTAAATAAACAGACTAACTATGATAGTACTAACCTGGAAGTAAATACACCCCCTCGGATCATTGGGGTCTTCCAACATCACTTTATCAGTACATCCGCAGTCATCACACTTTATTTCCTCATCTTCACCTTCCTCATCGTTCTCATATATGTTCGTGTCATCGATGACATCAATGTCTTTAGTTAAACTATCTTCAGCTGTCTCTATGTCTCGGAGGAGGTTCTTGTTTTTCCTCCGCACGTTCTTACGGTTTTTCGTCTTTTCTGCTAGATTTTGTTCGATTAGCTGTTTCATCTGTGAATAAAAATAATTATTATAGGGATTTTTTTTTGATCCTCTAAAATCTAATTGATCTATTGTAAATGAGCGGTTTTAAAAATAAATGATGTATTTTTTTTTGTTTAATCTTTATATTAATTATTGCGTTTATATTAATTGATCTACGAATAAATTATAAATGAACTGCATTCAAGGTAATATGATAATTATGTTTTGATATACTCAATTAATATTTGGTATATAAAAATAATATTTGATTCTCTTTTTTAGTTATTGGTCTTTTTGGCAAGAGCGAGCGAAGCGAGCTCGGGATTTAGGGCACTCTGACTCTGGACAGGTTAGGTTCGCTCCGTGTTAGGTTACTTTAAACCCTGTAGACAGAAATTACGTCGATTACGCCTTAATAAAACATTTTGTTATTTATTTGACGTTGATTTTATTTATATGTCAACTTTTATTTATGGTGTTCGACCTTGACTTCTGGGTGAAATTTAAATTTAAATGAATGGAAATTTAGTAAATCAATTTATACAGTTCACTTTTTTTTCGCCGTTGTTCATTAGCTATGTTATTGCAATTTGAATGTAAATCTTTTAATTTAGTGTGTAATAAAAGAATAAGAATAAAGAGCCACATACGTCAGTCTGGTCGCAGGCGCAGTAGTGCGGGCGGCGCGGCGGGCGCGGCGGCGGCGCCAGCAGCACCATGCCGGGGCGCGGCGCGCCGGCCGCCAGCCCCACGCTGGCGCACTGCCCCGCGCGCACGCCGCCGCACGGCGCGCGGTTGCGGTAGATGCTGCGCACCTGCGTCAGCGCGAACGAGCCGTCCTCTAGCGGGCCTGTGGGGGATACGTCATCACTGACCCAAACATCACCTATGCAAGCTGTATGCGCTGCTGTCGCACACACCTTGGTTGTAGGTTGAATGATAAGTCACAGATAGCCAAAGATAATGGTGTATTCAGCAAAATAATATTACACCACATGACCAAAAATCTAGACAGTAATCAACCCAAAGAACAAGCAGGATTCCGCTCAGATTTTTCAACAATTGATCACATACATACTGTCAAACAAATAATTGAGAAATGCAACGAACACGACCATCCTTACTACCCGTCTTTCGTCGATTATAATAAAGCATTCGACTCTTTGAAACATAATTACATATGGGATTCCTTAAAAAAAGGGGGTGGAAAATAAATTCATTACGATCATTAGGGAAATATATGTCAACAGCACAGCTAAAGTGCAACTCGAAAACATTGGAGATCAATTTAAAATACAGAAGGGCGTGAGACAGGGAGACCCGTTGTCGCCAAAAATATTTAACTACCACGTAACTAATGCTATATGAATAATGCGTAAATGAGTATAGCTATCTATGAACGTCGATTGTGTACTGTCTCTTTACACTATAATTTGTGCAAGGTGACGGAAAAGTGAAAGAAATAAAATACATTTATTTGGAACATGCCACAAGTGCACACAATATGAAACAAAAATAATACAAGAAAAAAAAAAACTTAAAACTAAACAAAAATAAAATGTAGGTAACACTGTGTGCCTCATAGCTGCGCCAAATAGGACCAGTTCAGCAAAATGCCGGGCAACTAGTGCCTGACGCTGGTTTTCAACTGGACCTGGATTAGAGAGATCACGGATGAAGTGCGTGTCTATGCAATGTGCGCGTGCCATTTACGATACATGACTCGTACACAATCTTAAGATCTGAAATCCCGTACAGCTCTGATGGAAATGAACAAAATTAGGGCCAAATTTAACTGTCATTTAATAAAACTGTTTTTTTAATAAAACAAACCATAGTATTCTGACACGCTAAACATAACTGGCGAAATGTGGGTGTACTATTAGGTACACTTCTGCCTAACCCTTCGGGGATTACAGGCGTGATGTTATGTTATAACCAAAAAGAGAAAGAAATAAGGTCACTACGTTTTTTTTTTTCAATAAAATAGACAATAACAAAATTTACGGAGAACCGTTTCACCACCAGATTTTTATTTCTATATTCTCAACTGTTTATGGAAACTAGAAATAATAATCTAAATTAAGGGTACCTAGCACCTTCAGTTAAAAAAAATAAGGTCGATTGAAAACCACTGTAACGTAAACTTATTCTGTCACTTACGGGATATCTTCCGTGATTGTTCATTATTTTGAGCTCCCGATATTTCGACGTTGTTGCAAACGCCATGATCGCGGGTTGACAAAAAAAAAAATGAACAATCAAATCAAAATATTTTTATTTCACATAGGCCTAGATGGTCACTTATAAAACGTCGATAAAAAGGTGCACGATTCGGGTTGGTAGTTTTCTATGGAGAAGAACCGGCAAGAAACTCCATGGTTACTCTTTTCAAATCATTTGGTATTACAATATTATCATGGATACAGCATTTGTACTTAAGTATGGGGGGACAGCGTAGCCCCGGCAATAAGTCGTTGATTCATCACCTGCCTAGCCTTTTCCCAACTATATTGGGGTCGGCTTCCAGTCTAACCGGATGCAGCTGAATACCAGTATTTTACATGGAGCGACTGCCTATCTGACCTCCACAACCCAGTTAGTACTGGGTAATACGATACCCCTTGGTAAGACTGGTTGTCAGACTTTTTGGGCCACTGACTACCTGTAACGACTGTCAAAGATCTACAGATGACAGCCGGGACCAACGGCTTAACGTGCTTTCCGAGGCACGGAGGAAACTCGGTATGTAATGGGCGGTCACCCATCCACAGACCAACCTAGGCAAGCACGGCTTAACCTAAAGATTGACCCGAGCGGCTGTTATTATTTAGCCACGAGCTCCTCACAATAAGTCGTTGATTTAGTAATCACAATAAGTCGTTGATTACTACACAAAAAATGTAGAACAAAATAAAAAGGCAAGAAAAGTTAACAAGCAGCTGGGAATCTACAAAGCCTAGCAATCACGGAAGATATCCCGTAAGTAACAGTATAAGTTTAGTTGTAAACCGTGAAAGCTTAAAACAGGGCACTGTAACGTAATTTATTATTATTATTATAAACCTATATTGTCTCTCCTCTTTCCAATTTTCGCGATCTAGTGCTTTTGTAGCCTACAATTTGTAGGCCAATCCTTTGCGAAAGAGTCCAGCTCATCCCGCCATCTCCTTCTGGGACTATCGCGTTGTCGTTTCCTGCTGTTTGGTATCCATCGAGTGATAGTTTTTGCCCATTGTTCTTCCGGTATGCGGCAGATGTGACCAGCCCAGTTCCACTTCAACCTAGCAGCTGTAAGGCCAGCATCAGCTATTTGAGTTTTGGAGCGAAATATGGAGTTTCTGATGTCGACATTTTTTTTTAATGGCAGTGTATGTCCCACTGCTGGGGAAAGGCCTCCCCCACAACCTTCCAGGTACTCTTCTCCCGCGTCACTTCGAACCAGCCTTCGTGATGCGCGTCTAAATCATCTCGCCACCGTTTCCTGGGCCGGCCTCGGCGGCGTGGTCTATCCTCAGGCATCCATCGTGTTGGGACCTTTGCCCAGCTGTCGTTATCCATCGACATAAAAACAACAAAATCTAGTACAACATACTATTCAAAACTCTCGCTTACCGATAATAACGCTATCTCCTTCATACAGCTGTCCTCTGGTTAGCAGTCCCCCCACCACCGGACCAGAGTTGTCACCCACGTGGAAGATCTCGTCGATTTGAAACTCGCACGTCTCCTGAAACAATATAAAACATTACAGAAATAAGTATAATGGAAGTAAAAGTACCCTTAACGAATCCGAAAGGCACTTGTTCTCCCCGTCATTGCGATCATTTTTTTTGTTCTAGACCATACCTGGGAACCTTCTAGTTACGGAGATATTGGGGGTCAAAGTTTCAACTTTTTTTTTTATACATAAGTTTTTAACGGCGAAACTTGACCTAAAATACCTCCACGACCCTCGTACTGTTCAATCCATCCATCAGCACAATGTTTTGAGTGCGTTCCATGAGTCCTACCGTAAAACGTGATTTTTCACCCCAAAAAAAAGTCGTTTCCCAGCAAAAGCTTTTGGGAAACGACATGTTACTTAGTTTGATGTACAGAATGCTTGGTTGACGGCTTCGTGAAGGCTCCCTTTTTACAACTTGTAAAGAATCAAGAATGAGAAAAAAAAATACAGATCTCCCAGGTAATCATCGTACACTTTCTACGAACGATATACGAACAAGCAATAAGATCTCTTATAGAGCTGTTACGACCTAGAAACTAAACTACTTGTATTAACATGGTTAAAGAATTATTGATGAACAATTCAAACACAAACTACATCGTTTTTTTTTTTTTTTTTTTAAACGTTAGTACGTTGTGTTGGTACGTTTAGTTCTTTTTCTACTCTTATACAGGGTGGCGTCGACAAAACTGGCAGGCCGGAACACCGACGCTAAAACGCTTGACCCCCCATAAAAATATTTCGTCGGTTAAAACAGCTGTTTCCTACAAGATTCCAATACCACTGACATCCAGCGGATTTTTTTTTAAATTCCCGTAAAAATCTACGGTGTTCAGAATGATTGACTAAATACGTGGTAACTGTTTTAGCCTCGGTGTCCCTTCGATCCTGTGTAACGAAATAAAAATAACTCATCATCATCTGCGTAGCCTTTTCCCAAGTATGTTGGGGTCGGCTTCCAGTCTAACCGGACGCAGCTGAATACCAGTATTTTACATGGAGAGACTGCCTATCTGACCTCAACAACCCAGTTAGTACTGGCTAATACGATATCCCTTGGTAAGACTGGTTGTCAGACTTTTTGGGCCACTGACTACCTGTAACTACTGTCAAAGATCTAAATAAAAATAACTCATAAACGCAATATTTTACGGTTGAATACTGTATGTTTCTGTACTTACATCATCAGCCCTCAATGTGGCGATTGGCTGCGGTGGTGTCAATGCCAGCAGGTAAGCATGGAGTGCGCTCAGACCGTTCCCTCGCACACAGCTCACGGGAAACACTGGTATTACTTCAGATTCCACGCTGCAATGAAAACACTGTGTTAAAATTTGTTTAGGGACCTCAAACACAACATCTTACGAGCAAAGGTTCAAATTCGGTGGCGACAGGAAATCCAACAATTGTGGTTCAGCAAATCGTCGTGGATAGTGCACATCCGCGAATCGACCATACGTAAAGTGCGCATATCTACCATACGTAAAGTGCGCATATCTACCATACGTAAAGTGCGCATATCTACCATACGTAAGGTGCGCATATCTACCATACGTAAAGTGCGCGTATCTACCATACGTAAAGTGCGCATATCTACCATACGTAAAGTGCGCGTATCTACCATACGTAAAGTGCGCATATCTACCATACGTAAAGTGCGCGTATCTACCATACGTAAAGTGCGCGTATCTACCATACGTAAAGTGCGCATGTCTACCATACGTAAAGTGCGCATGTCTACCATACGTAAAGTGCGCATGTCTACCATACGTAAAGTGCGCATATCTACCATACGTAAGGTGCGCATATCTACCATACGTAAAGTGCGCATATCTACCATACGTAAAGTGCGCGTATCTACCATACGTAAAGTGCGCATATCTACCATACGTAAAGTGCGCATATCTACCATACGTAAAGTGCGCATATCTACCATACGTAAAGTGCGCATATCTACCATACGTAAGGTGCGCATATCTACCATACGTAAAGTGCGCATATCTACCATACGTAAAGTGCGCATATCTACCATACGTAAAGTGCGCATATCTACCATACGTAAGGTGCGCATATCTACCATACGTAAAGTGCGCGTATCTACCATACGTAAAGTGCGCGTATCTACCATACGTAAAGTGCGCATATCTACCATACGTAAAGTGCGCATGTCTACCATACGTAAAGTGCGCATATCTACCATACGTAAAGTGCGCATATCTACCATACGTAAAGTGCGCGTATCTGCACTACGTGTAGGTTTACAGGGGAAGGTTATAAGTTTATATATTTTTATTTCAACGATTTTCACCTCATTTTTGAATAGCATAGCATAGCAGCAGCCTATAATGTTCCCACTGCTGGGACACAGGCCTCCTCTCTATGAGAGGGAATGGGCTATAATCCACCACGCGGGCCCAGTGCGGGTTGGTAGATGTCACATGTCTTCGAATTTTTAGGTTCTAGGACATGCCGGTTTCCTCACGATGTTTTCCTTCACCGTTTTGAGAGCAGTGGTGATAAAATAAATTACACAAAGTAATGCGCCTGGCTGGGTTCGAACCCACGACTTACTGTTCGTAAGTCGGGACCGCCACCACTGGGCCACCGCTGCTCTCTAATTTTTAAATGAATAGTAACAATACATGTGTTCTATGTATTGTTAACAGCAGAAATCTATTAAATTCATTAATTTAGTCGCTACGACAATGCGTAATTGAAATTGCCTACGTTTGTCAGATACGCGGAATTATCCAATGCTAGTTCCGCGGATTTGCACTATCCCCGACAAAATGGCGATCACGGTACGGTTTCTTTACACGAGAAGCGACTTGACTACATTAACCTTTTGACCGCCATTGTCACATATACGTGACAAGCAAGCGCGTGCCCCGTACGCCGAACGACACAAATATGTGACAAAATGGTAGGTGAAATTGTGGCTTGGCGTGGAGGGCACGCGCGTGCATTTATACTCTGGCGTTCAAAAGGTTAAATACCACTAGAGGCCTATTTTTTTTACTCATGTGAAATCATCAAATGACCCCCCCCCCCCCCCCCCGCTCTGGGCGGAGCGCAAGGGAGTGTCAGACTTGTACTGACTAAAACCCATCCATGTTCCTTCCTTGCCCTTTGTGTTCCAGGGCCACGGTATCTCTTTTGAACAGTCCCGCAGCCCTGACAGACCACTAGAGGCCTTAGCACCAGCACGAGATTTTTGAATCGAAAATACAATTATCCCATAGACATCTGCCTAGCCTTTTGCCAACTATGTTGTGGTCGGCTTCCAGTCTAACCGAATGCAGCTGAATACCAGTATTTTACATGGAGCGACTGCCTATCTGACCTCCACAACCCAGTTAGTATTGTGTAATACGATACCCTTTGGTAAGACTGGTTGTCAAGACTTTTTGGGCCACTGACTACCTGTAACAACTGTCAAAGATCTATATGACAGCCGGGACCAACGGCTTAACATGCTTTGCGAGGCACGGAGGAAACTCGTTATGTAATGGGCGGTCACCCATCCACAGACCAACCTAGGCAAGCACGGCTTAACCTAAAGATCGACCCGAGCGGCTGTTATTATTTAGCCACGAGCTCATTGTTTGCAACAAGCACAATCAGTATCATCCATAAATACGAATTAATTCTTAAAGTTAAGAAAACATTATAATGGGTGTAAAAGTACCCTTAACGAAGCCGAAAGGCACTTGTTCTACCCGTCATTGCAATTTTTTTTTATTATCGACCATACCTGGGAACCTTCTAATTACGGACACTTTGGGAGTCAAAATTTCAACTTTTTTTCAAAAGCTTGTTTTTGTACAAGATTTTAATGCTGGTAATACTAGTTTTCCAGCAATAATTTTTGCGTAGAGTTACTTAGTTTGATGTACAGAATGCTTGGTTGACGGCTATGTGAAGGGTCCGTTTACACCTTGTATTATTCGTGATGAATACTTACATTACATTTTCATCTTTAGTTTGGTCGATAGCATCAATGATCAACTTCTGAGGAGCGACACAGTTCCTGGCGAGGTTCTCGTCCGTTATAAGAAGTGGTTTCTGAAACAAAATCATATATTATATACTTACTATACTTACTTGACTTATATTATTATTCTTTTTAAGAGCGTTAACGTCTGACGGCATTTCATACAAACTTACAAGTGATTTTTGTTCGAAATGACTGAATCAATTCTAATGAAACTTCGTACGCATAAGCAGGATACATAAAATTAAAAACTTGACAGAGAAATTTTTGGAAATGTCTTTTAAAAAAAAGGATAATTGGAAATTTCTATTTCTATGGAAAATCTAAAATCGGTCTAATTTAGCTGTAACACTATTTTTCGAAAATTTTCTCTGTCAAGTTTTTAGACTTATGTATCTTGCTTATGCGTACAAAGTTTCATTAAAATCGGTTCAGTCGTTTCGAAAAAAAATCAGTTGAAAGTTTGTATGAAATGAAGTAAGAATGCGCTCTGAAACTGTAAGCCCGGTCAACACATTGATGAAATTGGCATACTAAGCATGGTATCCCTCCTGCCAGGGCTGCGGGACTGTTCTAAAGAGATACCGTGGCCCTGGAACACAAAGGGCAAAGAAGGAACATGGATGGGTTTTAGTCAGTACAAGTCTGACACTCCCTTCTGCTCTGCCCAGAGTGGGGGGGGTCATTTGATGACATCCCATCCGAAGAAAAAAAAAAGCATGTTATCCCTCTCAACGATTAGCCCCCGATCACACGGCGTCCATCTGTACGATTATTACATAACATCACACCTGTAATCTCCCAAGGTTTGGGCAGAGGTGTAGCTAATAGTACACCCACATTTTTCTAGTAAAGTTTTATATCATCACGCCTGTTATCCCCGAATGGTTGCGCAGAGGTGTTCACAATAGTACATCCACATTTCGCCAGTTATGTTTTAAGTCCCATGTAGTAGAAGACGAGCTTATTGCCATCAACCGGGCACAAATTCAGACTCCACAATTTACTAACGAGAAAAACCCGATAAAGAAAGAAACAGAAAGAAAACATATTTATTTGGCCCATGCCACAAGTGCACACAACAAGCACGAAAAAAAAATAAAAAACTAAAATTTATACAATAAAAAAAATGTTAAAACAAAACAACAAAAAAAAAGGAGATAATATTGTGTGTCTCACGGCTGCGCCAAATAGGCCCAGTTCAGCAAACTGCCGAGCAGTGCCCGACGCTGGTTTTCAACTGGACCTGAGATGGAGATGTGACGGACATAAAACAGTACATAACACCTAATGACTGTTATTTGGATGCCACCAAAGAGCTTTTAAATGAACTTGGGCTCGCGAATTCTGTGGTTTTCGTCAACTCGCTCACTCTCATCATCTGCCTAGCCTTTTGTTGGGGTCGGCTTCTAGGCTAACTGGATGCAGCTGAATACCAGTATTTTACATGGACCGACTGCCTATCTGACCTCCACAACCTAGTTAGTACTGGGTAATACGACACCCCTTGGTAAGACTGGTTGTCAGACTTTTAGGGCCGCTGACTACCTGTAACGACTGTCAAAGATCTACAAATGACAGCCGGGACCAACGGCTTAACGTGTATTCCAAGACACGGAGGAAACTCAGTTTGTAATGGGTGGTCACCCATCCGCAGACCAACGTAGGCAAGCAAGGCTTAAGCTAAAGATCGATCCGAGCGGCTGTTATTATTTAGCCACGAGCTCCTCGCTCACACTGCAACTCTATAATTCTGAGCCGTACAGCCACGGTAACGCAAGCGCTGGTGGAAGGCTATCAGAGGGCTCCATGAAGCCGTTAGGGGGGTTGAAGCAGCTCGTGCTAGAGATCACATCTCAGTCTTAGGGCTGCTATTAACAAAGTCCTGACGGAAAAACCTAAGCCGCTGAACTAACACAAATTGTTTAATCATTGTCTTATTATTCTAATGTTCCAATATCTTTAGATGGGGAAATTGGGAATAAATAAGGGATGCCCCATATTAATATTTATTCTTTAATAAATAGTAATTGTATGATTACGGAATCACCATTTTAATACGTTTAAGGCAGTATAAATACTGTGGGGATGGTTCTATGGGGTACATTGTGGGAGCTTCAACCGCTTTGAGTACAATAGAACAAGATGGCGTCTCATATCATGCTGTATTTCTTCGTAATTGTCACTTTGGTATTCATGTAAGTAATTTCTTCTTTTTTTTTAATCTATCTTTTTATGTTATGATGAACTCTTGGAGTTAATAATAACATCACGCGTATAATCCCCGATAGGTTTCGCAGAGGTTTACTAATAGTACACCCATATTTCGCCATTTCATTCCCATGTAATAAGGAAGGACTGAAGGCGTCAAACTCGTGGCTCAGGTCAGGGCCGACATAATTTAAATTGCCATTGACATGCTAAGTAGAAGAATAGGGGAGAGTCGAGACTATTGTCATCAACCGAGCAGAAATTCTGTCTCCGTGGCTGTTACTGAGAAATCTCTGATGTCAGTAGACGCACCTGCGATCATAGAGATCTACAACATTAGTTATAGTATATGCGAAACCTGAAACACGTGTCTAGTATTTTTATGTAAAGAATCTATGCACAAAATTTCAAAACTGTATTATGAAAAATCACAGTTATAAGCTTGTTCTGTTACCTAGTTGTCCGCACAAAAACGTGGTCACCACGCAGCGCGCGCCTCCAGCATTTGGCAAAAAATTAGCTTAAAAATCATTGGAATCGATTCTGAACAAACTATATTCAGGTTTTGCATATACTAAAAATAACGTTGTATAGATAGGTCTGTAAAATGACATTGAGGTTCCTAAAACCATTTCTTCTCAAAGTCAATCGTTTGAAAGATATACACTTCCAAAGTGGTAAAATGTGCCTCCCCCCCTAATTTTTAAAGTAGGAGGAGGAAAATTCTGAAAAAATGTAGGATTGTAGAATTAAAAAACTTTCAACGAAAATTGGTTTGAATAAGATTTGATGTTTTGTATTTTTTTTTTCTCATTGGAAATCATTAAATGACCACTCTGGGCGGAGCGGAAGGAAGTGTCAGACTTGTACTGACTAAAACCCATCCATGTTCCTTCTTTGCCCTTTATGTTCCAGGGCCACGGTATCTCTTTCGAACAGTCCCGCAGCCCAAGATTTGATGTTTAGTTTTTGAGATATGGGAGTTTTTCATCAAACTGCAGCAGTAACTTTGTTTATATTAATGAAAATCAATTTTAGTTTTTTTGTTTTGTTTGGTGCTATGGAACCCTGTGTGCGTGTGAGTACGACTCGCACTTGGCCGGTTTTAGTTAATTTTAACATCTGTTTTTAGTGCCTCGGCCGACGGGGACGGCGGCTACAAGCTACTGGATTACGGTGAAGAGTTACCTACCCATCGCTGGCAAAACATCGTACAGCGCACACGGACCCCGCGCATTCAAAAGACAGAGTAAGTTAATTTTAGCTATTTTCAGAGCATTATGTGCCACGGTATTTTGCTGTGGGGTAAAGCCGCCGATATCCATATCCATACCTAAATGCGAAAGTAAGTTTGTTTATTTGTTACCTTTTCACGCCCACACCACTGAACCGATCATTCTGAAATTTTGTATACAACATTTTTAGTATATGCGAAACCTGAATATAGTTCGTTTAGAGTAAGTAACTGAAGAGGAGCTGAGGAGCTCGTGGCTAAATAATAACAGCCGCTCGGGTCGATCTTTAGGTTAAGCCGTGCTTGCCTAGGTTGGTCTGTGGATGGGTGACCGCCCATCACATACCGAGTTTCCTCCGTGCCTCGGAAAGCACGTTAAGCCGTTGGTCCCGGGTGTCATTTGTAGATCTTTGACAGTCGTTAGGCAGTCAGTAGCCCAAAAAGTCTGACAACCAGTCTTACCAAGGGGTATCGTATTACCCAGTACAGACTGGGTTATGGAGGTCAGATAGGCAGTCGCTCCATGTAAAATACTGGTATTCAGCTGCATCCGGTTAGACTGGAAGCCGACCCCAATATAGTTGGGAAAAAGGCTAGGCAGATGATGAGAGTAAGTAACTGAACCGATTCCAATCGTTTTTAAACCATGTTATATTTTGTGACAATAATATTTAAAAAAGTTAAAAGTTGGACACCGAGCGACATTAAGTACCTATCGCAATAATTTAGGTACCTACTGCCTAATTATTATTATCAATGAGCTCAAAACGACGCTGGAGGCGCGCGCGCGGGCGCGTTGCGTGCTGACCACGCTTTTGTGCGGACAACCAGGTAACAGAACAAGCTTATAACTTTGTAATTTTTCATGATACAGTTTTGAAATTTTGTACATAGATTCTTTACATAAAAATACTAGACACGTGTTTCAGGTTTCGCATATACTAAAACTAATGTTGTATACTTTGTCAGGTGTACAGAAACGGACGTACCTTTCATCAAGAAAAAAATTACTGTTCCCGAGGAAAACAACAATAACGTTCTTATAACAATAGATGGCGCCACGAGTCTTTCGAATCATGATAGAATTATTTTATTACAAGCAGAGTACAAAAGCTAGTACAAAATAAGTTTAAAACACCTTATACTTAGTTACCTTGTTACCTACATTGTGGAACGCAAATATATGAATACTAGCTCTTGCCTGCAGTTTCGCCCGCGTGGAATTCGGTTATTGTCCCACGGAATCGTACTACCGGGATAAAAAGTTTTATATGTTTAAAAAAATATGTGTATCAAAGGACATTGGTACCTTTCTGACCCGCTAGCCGTTTTTTTGCAATCATTAATAAAACATATGGCAGTCAAAGTCAAACTCAAAGCATTTATTTCACGTAGACCATCACAGGCACTTTTGAATGTCAAAAAAACAAAAAGAAGCGAAGCTACAGTCACAAGCCATAATAACTTGAGAAAGTACTGTAGTTGCACATTCCAAAGCGTAGATCTCTATGGAAAAGAATGTGCAAGAAACTCCATGGACACTCTTTTAAATCAAAATATTGTTACAAAATCTTGGTTACTTCATTCATGCTGAGATTATACATATATGTGAGAACGATGTAGAAAGACGTGCACATTAAGAGCGTCCAGAGTAAAAGATTAAATCAACAATGAAAAAAAAATAAACTGTGGCAGCTAAGAGATGACCAGTCCCAACTGACAGCGCCTGTTCACGAACATGACGCATGGATAGGCGCCATTGAACTCAACCATATTGAAGGGAACTTTTTATATATTATTACGTACATCCTACACGCGTTGTTTTTTTTTAAATATCTAATGTGAATGTTGAGAAATGAGCATCGCTCAAACAAGAAATAGTTTGCACTTTTTGCTAACTCGCTATCACATTTTTTAAAGATGAATCGATTTCATTAAAACGAAAAATGTCATCTGACGTCCGGTCGTTGGCGATTTATTCTTTAACTACTACGGCATTTTTTTTTTTCATCCAATCTAGGTTAAAGGTCAAATAACTTATAAAAATAAATAAAGGCAACGTAAACTTCTTATGGACTAAATAAATAGTAATAAAAACTATAAGCAATAAGCATATTAACATTCTAAAACTTAAAAAAAAAAAAAATTGATTATGATATAAAATATTTTCCTGGATATTTCAATATTCCCGTTACTCACAATAATGCGCCTCACGCTAATATATCTATATATCTCAGGCTTTAAAATAAGGTATAATTCGTTAATGTTCGTCGTGGGCATTTTTTCCATACTTAAAAGCTTTGCGTGAAAGAGTAACAATCCATCAATTCTCACAAACTTTCGCATTTCATCATTAGCCTTTTCCCAACTATGTTGGGGTCGGCTTCCAGTTTACCCGGATGCAGCTGAATACCCGTATTTTACATGGAGCAACTGCCTATCTGACCTCCACAGCCCAGTTAGTACTGGGTAATACGATACTCCTTGGTAAGACTGGTTATCAGACTATTTGGGCCACTGACTACCTGTAACGACAGTCAAAGATCTACAGATGACAGCCAGGACCAACGGCTTAACGTGCTTTCCGAGGCACGGAGGAAACTCGGTATGTAATGGGCGGTCAACTATCCACAGACCAACCTAGGTAAGCACGTCTAAAGATCGACCCGAGCGGCTGTTATTATTTAGCCACGAGCTACTTTCGCATTTATAATAGTAAATAAGACTAATATGAATATTTTATTTCAGAAGTGATGATATGGTGCCGGACAATAGGGGCCGTTATGAGTTTGACCCTAACACTAACAGAACTGAGCACAAAAGAAAATCTAATTTTGAGGAAACGAATGAAAACAACAATTTTCAAAGAGTGAGTTAATTTCCTCTTTATATTAGGTCTTTGACTGAGGAGCTCGTGGCTAAATAACAACAGCCGCTCGGGTCGATCTTTAGGTTAAGCCGTGCTTGCCTAGGTTGGTCTGTGGATGGGTGACCGCCCATTACATACCGAGTTTCCTCCGTGCCTCGGAAAGCACGTTAAGCCGTTGGTCCCGGGTGTCATTTGTAGATCTTTGACAGTCGTTATAGGTAGTCAGTGGCCTAAAAAGTCTGACAACCAGTCTTACCAAGGGGTATCGTATTACCCAGTACTAACTGGGTTGTGGAGGTCAGATAGGCAGTCGCTCCATGTAAAATACTAGTATTCAGCTGCATCCGGTTAGACTGGAAGCCGACCCCAACATAGTTGGGAAAAGGCTAGGCAGATGAGAGAGTATAGTAATGAAACTTTGAGGAGCTCGTGGCTAAATAATAACAGCCGCTCGGGTCGTTCTTTAGGTTAAGCCGTGCTTGCCTAGGTTGGTCTGTGGATGGGTGACCGCCCATTACATACCGAGTTTCCTCCGTGCCTCGGAAAGCACGTTAAGCCGTTGGTCCCGGCTGTCATTTGTAGATCTTTGACAGTCGTTAGGCAGTCAGTGGCCCAAAAAGTCTGACAACCAGTCTTACCAAGAGGTATCGTATTACCCAGTACAGACTGGGTTGTGGAGGTCAGATAGGCAGTCGCTCCATGTAAAATACTGGTATTTCAGCTGCATCCGGTTAGACTGGAAGCCGACCCCAATATAGTTGGGAAAAGGCTAGGCAGATGATGATTAGGTCTTTGACTGTGAAATTGCCGGTTTTTTCTCACATTTTGTTCTGTTTGTAACTTTGACGTTTAGTTATACTTTTTCCTAATTCCATTTTTATTGGACTCACTGTTAAATTAACCACCTTTTAGAGTTTAAAAACCGTACTAGTAGTTGCATATTACCTCATAGGGTAGTGTGTCAAAACACCTGTTTCAATGTGCCGTCGGTTTCATTACTTCAAGTAGGTATATTTTTGTCATAGACTTGTGTTTTGAGAATGTAAGATACGCAGTGCAGCGCAGCTTTTTTCACCCTAACTATAGTTTGCATTTGCATCATAATCGGTTCAGACGTTTCCAAGAAAAATAAAAAAAATTGTTAGTATGGGAATATCACTTTTCATACTTTTTTTTTTTTTTTTCGGTTGGTAAATCATCAAATGACCCCCCCCCCCCCCCACTCTGGGCGGAGCGGAAGGGAGTGTCAGACTTGTACTGACTAAAACCCTTGCCCTTTGTGTTCCAGGGCCACGGTATCTCTTTCGAACAGTCCCGCAGCCCTGGCAATTTCATACTTTAACCCCTAATATTAGCAGTGCTACACGGCTTATAAGAAATAACGAAACATTTATTTGCACGATAATATGAAGCATACATTAAAATGTGAGAGTCGGACTCTTACATAGAGGGCTCCGTACCACCAAAAAATACAGGGTGTAAGGGACAGCCCTCCACAAACTGACAGGGTGCATTCGGCTCCTTATTTTGAATCATATTCCACTGGATTTTTCTCCGGAAAAAATTGTTTACTATTCCTTTATTTATATTATTATACATATTATACATCCGTATGTTGTCGGACCTAAAAGAATAGCACCATCCCATATCTTCCCGTGGGTGTCGTAAGAGGCGACTAAGGGACTTACCAGAGAATGGGCAGCAGCGTTCTCTGTGTTTTTAACAACCGTACTGCGATCGCCAACCCGCCTGCCAAGCGTGGCGATTATGGCAAAACCCCCCCAAAGATGAGCGCAACACAAAAATGGCCCCTAGTACCCGGCAGCCCGTCTACCCTCGACTGTGGTAGCGGTCGAGGTCGCGGCGTGGCAAGGGGTGCGATGAATCTCCGGATGGGATCAGGCTGCCTACACCGACGACTTGACCTGGCAACATACAACACGGGTAAACTCCGGACCGACGAAAAGATAACGGAACTCGAAGAGGAATTGAGCAGGCTGCGATGGAGTATTGTGGGATTATCTGAAGTCCAAAGAGAGGGGGAGGACACGATAATCCTGAAATCCGGCAACCTGCTCTATTTCCGAGAGGGTGACCGGCAGTCCCAGGGTGGTGTTGGGTTTATCGTCCACAAGTCCCTCGTGAATAACGTGGAGAAGATCGAGAGTGTGTCGACCAGGGTGGCGTACCTTATACTCAGAATATCCTCAAGATATTCGCTAGAGATCATACAGGTCTACACCCCGACCTCGGCACACCCCGAAGATGAAGTGGAGACCATGTATGAGGATATTTCCAAAGCCCTGCATGGTTTCAAAACTCACTTCACCGTTGTCATGGGGGACTTCAATGCGAAACTGGGCATACGAGACGGGGATGAGCTGCAGGTGGGGCAATTTGGGGTTGGACGTCGGAACCACCGGGGTCACCAACTGGCTAGTTTTATGGAGGGCTTTTATATGATGAACTCCTTCTTCAAAAAGCGTGAGCACAGGAAGTGGACCTGGCAGTCTCCCCAACGGTGCCAAATTGACTATAGGTACATCGAGATGTTGAAGTGTTTGTACAAAAACGCCACCATGTCAGTCCGACTTCAGGACCAGATCTCGGAACCTATCCTTCTGCAGCGAGGTGTGAGACAGGGAGACGTTATACCTCCGAAACTGTTCACCGCTGCACTGGAGGATGTCTTCAAGGTTCTGGACTGGAGAGGGCTAGGCATCAACGTCAATGGTGAGTACATCTCACACCTTCGGTTTGCCGACGATATAGTGGTCATGGCTGAGACCATGGAGGACCTCAGTACTATGCTCGATGACCTCAGTAGAGCTTCCGGAAGAGTGGGTCTTAAAATGAACATGGACAAAACCAAAGTCATGTTGAATGCCCATGTAACACCTACTCCTATCAAGATCCATCGCTCGCAGAACGGATGGCCGATGGGGCTGGAAAGTTCTGGAGTGGCGACCGCGAACTGGAAGACGTTGCGTTGGAAGGCCTCCCACTAGGTGGACCGATGACCTGGTAAAAGTTGCAGGGATCCGCTGGATGCGAGACGCACGGGACCGGTCAATGTGGCGACACTTGGGGGAGGCCTATGTCCAGCAGTGGACGGCTTTCGGCTGAAATGACGATAATGATGATTCCTTTATTTCAACGTAAAATTACTTTCCCCGTACGCAGCACTCCATTTATGTAAATAATACGGCTAAAATAGAAAATCCATCAATGGATGTTTAAATACTCTAACGAACGATGCGTGAAATCAGCTGTTCACTTCCTGGGGCTGCAGTCTCGACATAGATAGCGACAAAAATCGGTCGTTAAGTCATAACGATGTCAAATTTCTCAACTTTATTTCGAAACCTTAAGGTTGAAAATCTATTAAAGAAATTTGACATCGTTATGACTTAACGACCGATTTTTGTCGCTATCTATGTCGAGACTGCAGCCCCTGGCTAGCTACAGAGTTCATCGAACACGTCGTTGCGCTTGCCGTTTGCTACGTGCGTTTTGCCACGGTAACGCTACATTGCTTATGAAGAAATAAAACAAATCCAATTTATTGGATTCCCATAACATTCCTGCAACAATTTCTTGTACCGGTCATCTTAGTATGATATACTGAATTCACCCCATCAGTTTGTCAAAGTTCCAACTTTTTCACAAGTTTTTTTTTTTTTTTAATATATGTTTTTAACGTTAGATCTTTACTTTAAACACCTCCACGACCCCCGTACTATTCAATCCATCCATCAGCACAATGTTTTGAGTGCGTTCCATCGAGTCCTACCGTAAAACGTGATTTTTACCCCAAAAAAAAAGTCGTTTCCCAGCAATAATTTTTACATAAAGTTACTTAGTTTGATGTACAGAATGCTTGGTTGACGGCTTCGTTAAGGGTCCCTGTATTAAATCGTATTTTCCTTTATTTTTCAGGATTCCGGAGTCAAATTCATCTACGGTCGGAAGCCAATGCCTGTCATACTGGTCTCGACCTACCCGAAACCAAAACACTAACTCTTGGAGACATCAACATAGCCATGTTGATAACAACACATAACATAACATTGATATTACTGATGTAAGAACCAATACCTAAGAAATAAAGAATACTAATAATTTATTGCGGATAATAATGTGTTTTGATAAGTAAAGGTTGGTTATAGACCGACCGCTTTAATGAGTCCTCCGGCTTGCCTCATCAGAATCATTTATTCATAAACATAGGTAGTAATTAAAAACAAGATCTTAAAACCTTACCCTTTTCCTTGATTTGGCTGTAATGTCAACATGTTGGTTTAAGATAGTTCGATAGTTTCTTAAATAGATAGCGCTAACGTCACCGTAAGACGTTATTAATGGAACAAAAATTTCGAGTCTAATTGGTTAAGACGTCCGGTGTACTGAATCGGAAGGTCGCAGGTTCAAACCCTGCTCGCACTGGAATTTTTCTTTCCATATCAAAACAAGATCTTAAAAGTTAGGTTTTGCGCTATGCTGTCTTGCCAATTGACATACAAATAATTAAAAAAAGAAAAAAAAAAATTATACAATTGGGTACCTAAAAACAAAGACAGTAAACATGGTAAATATCCCGTTTCTAGTGGTAATGATAACTGGGTGCCTACTATTAAATTAAAATATGAATTTATTACTAGAATAGAATAGAATAGAATATTTATTTGCGCAAAACATGGTATACATCATCTGCCTAGCCTTTTCCCAACTATGTTGGGGTCGGCTTCCAGTCTAACCGGATGCAGCTGAATACCAGTATTTTGCAAGGAGCGACTGCCTATCTGACCTCCACAACCCAGTTAGTACTGGGTAATACGATACCCCTTGGTAAGACTGGTTGTCAGACTTTTTGGGCCACTGACTACCCAACGACTGTCAAAGATCTACAAATGACAGACGGGACCAACGGCTTAACGTGCTTTCCGAGGCACGGAGGAAACTCGGTATGTAATGGGTGGTCACCCATCCACAGACCAACCTAGGCAAGCACGGCTTAACCTAAAAATCGATCCAAGCGGCTGTTAGTATTTAGCCACGAGCTCCTCCTCTAAAACATGGTATACAAGAGTGTTAAATACAAATTCAGGCACAAGCATGTGTAGCTAGGATAAAACATAGCATGCAAAATTTTAAAGACAAGTTAAGGCAACAAAAATCGTTTTTTTTTTTAAAACATCAACATTTTTTATCTTCAAATTAGATAATTATTAACGTATTTGAGTACCATAATATGATTGTATTAACACATGAAAAGATTTTAAATTTTAAACTTTCATGGTCACTAAAATTATTATAACTAGAAGACGGGATATTTACCATGTTTATTGTTTTCTTTGAGTTCCCGATATTTCGGCGCTGTTGCAAGCACCATGATCACGGATAAACTGAAGTTATTGCGGGTGGGTGTTTATGAGGTGTGAGTTCGCGAGCAGACACAGTGAGTTTCGTGTGTCGGGAACAGAATCGAGTTGTGAGTGACAGTGGTAGCGGTACTGAGTGCAAAAAACGAACAAGAAAGAGGGTAGACCGATTTGTCTGCTCATAAACACCCACCCGCAATAACTTCAGTTTATCCGTGATAATGGTGCTTGCAACAGCGCCGAAATATCGGGAACTCAAAGAAAACAATAAACATGGTAAATATCCCGTCTTCTAGTTATAATAATTTTCAATTTTGTTAACATAACATAATCAGCCTATTAATGTTCCCACTGCTGGGACGCAGGCCTCCTCTCTATGAGAGGGATTAGGCTATAATCCACCACGCGGGCCCAGTGCGGGTTGGTATAAATTTTGTTATTCATAATCAATGTCAAAATTTAAAGTTTAATGAACAATCAAAGGCACATTAAGCGTCCACATAGTTCTAACAATATCCCACAGGTTATTTGCTTTACAATAACCATAATCCACGTAGGTATTACGATACTAACTGAACCAATACGTGATCAACCTTCAGAATATTCCATTTAAATTGATACCTTCGCGAGGACTCATTAAAGCGGTCGGTCTATAGTCGTTACACAAATCATTGTGTAGTTGCGCCATTAACTTAAAAAGGGTCTAACAAAGTCGAAAGGCGCTTGTTCTCCTAGTCATTGCGATGTTTTTTTTTTGTTCTGGACTATAATATTTTCACAAGTCTTTTATTAATACTTGTGTTTAAGGAGCTCGTGGCTAAATAATAACAGCCGCTAGGGTCTATCTTAAGGTTAAGCCACGCTTGCCTAGGTTTGTCCGTGGATGGGAGACCACCCATTACATACCGAGTTTCCTCCGTGCCTCGGAAAGCACGTTAAGCCGTTGGTCCCGGCTGTCATTTGTAGATCTTTGACAGTCGTTACAAGTAGTCAGTGGCCCGAAAGTGTGACAAACAGTCTTACCAAGGGGTATCGTATTACCTAGTACTAACTGGGTTGTGGAGGTCAGATAGGCAGGCCCTCCATTTAAAATACCAGTATTTTACATGGAGCGACTGCCTATCTGACCTCATTTCAGCATTATGACTATGTTTACCCGACTGTGGCGAAGCCCAAAAGGAGGTTTATGTGTTTGACCTGTATTCATGTGTGTATGTGTACAGATGCCAAGCACATCAAGCTATTCGAAACTGTCAAATTTTCCCAATCAACCATGAACCTAATGCTTTAGCGATAAAGTTGAAAATCTATTAAAGAAATCTGACAGATTGTAGTAGCTTGATGTGCATATGTCCGTTTCTTTGTTCCCTCGTAACTCCTAAACGAATGAATCGTTTTCTATAAATTATACGTTGTTAGATTCGTCTCGGTGGAGCGAGTCACTGATCACAATAAAACTTTAGAAAAAAAAACATGGCGGATTCCGAGCGCCATATTGTGTGCTTTTTTTTCTTTCCTATGTTTAAAAGTAATTAGAAATGACAAATCGTGTACAAAAGTAAAAAAAAAAACGTAAGTATAATTAACAAAAAGTTAAAACATCTGCGAAATCTTTCTCATTACTAAATCAAAAATATAAAAAGTTATTAAAAAACTAAAAACCAGTTCAGTTTTATTTATTTTTTACTTGCTGTACATTCACGACCACCAATATGTATATGCTTTCCTAAATTTCAAAACAATTTTCGCTAGAAATAACGATTGTAGCTCGGAGATAGGATCTTTTTCATAAAAATATAAGTTCCAGAATACTGTTCGTAACAACGTGAAATTATAATCAGAACAGTAGGAGAAAAACACTTTTAAAAGTTGTTAAGTGTTTACGTATTGGTGCTCGTGACTGTACATCTATCTAATCGAAAATACGCAACTGTATATTAATTTACCCTTAACGTCACATACCTTATTAGCTGCAGCCAGCAACTCAGCCAGCCTGGCCGTCAAAGACTTGACGGCAGTGGCAGCGAGCTCACATTTACTGATGACAGCAAAGAACGGCAGGTCTAACGCTGTTAACAGGCTTATATGCTCCTCTGTTATTGATGTTATGCCGGCTGTTGCTGATATCTGGGGGTAAAGTATGATTATGTTAGTTTTCGAAGTAGAAGAAAATTTCTATGGGCTCAGAATGATGAACTGAATACGTGGTAACCGTTTTAGCGTCGGTGTGCCTTCCACACTATATTATCATGACAACCGATAACGACACAAGTTTTCAGGCACCTAAAAACTAACACATAATACAAATTGTATGTACGAGAAAACCCGTACATAAAGCAAATGTATCAATTTTTTTGACGGCACGGTTGGCGCAGTGGCTGAATGATTGACTGCTGCGCAGCGAGTCGCGGGTTCGATTCCCGCACGGAACAAATATTTGTATGACCTAGGAGTAGTTGTTCCGGGTCTGGCCGTTTGTGTATGTGAGTTTAAATGTTTGTAAACGCACCCACGATACAGGAGAAATTCCTAGTGTGGGGCAACGTTTTATTTAAAAAAAAAAAAAAAAAAAAAAAATTTGCTGCGATGCGACGCGCTGCGAATGATTAAAATATAAGGTCATATTTTCATACATGAAATATTTTAAAAGTAACTTTTAAATCGTAAAGTCGCCATAGCAACAAAAAAAAATATCTGAGTGTCTTTTTTTTTTACAAAATTATTATAATTCTAAAATTTTTTGAGACTTTTTGCATAAAACCTTTACTCCCATATTCTAACAATGACAGTAGGTAAATACGACGTAGTAAACTAGCGTAATGGATGCTTAAAAATAAGGAGCCAGTATTTATTTTGTGGGTCGAGTAATTTTAAATTATTTATTTTTTATAAAAAAAATATACTCAGATAAAAAAAATCCCTTGAAATGGCTTTGTTATAGCCGTTAGATGATTTCCTGAAAATATTTCGTGTATGAATAGTTAGACCCTATATAATACAATACTTAGGACATAAAATGACTTTATTTCATGCCAAATTAGGAGATTCAATTATTATAGTACTCGATATTATGTCAAAATAGTTTAAAAAGTACCTAGAGATAATTATGTAAAACAAAATTTCGAATTTTTGAATATTATGGTTACTGAAGTTAGTATAGCAAACGTGTTAAGTGTAATGATTTTCGGACAAAAAATTTTAGGAGAAGAAAGGGAGTATCTGGGTACCTGGGTACCTGGGTGAGCCTATTACCATCAACCGGGCACATATCTAAACTCCGTGGCAGCTACTGATAAATCCCTGATGGAAAAAACCAATAACACTTTTGCCGGACCTGGGAATCAAACCCGGAACCTCGTGCTGAGCAGTCGCGCCTGCGGCCAGAAGACCAAAGAGGCAGTCATTTATAAAGACATTAAAATTAAAACTCACCACCAGCATAGCATAATGTGGAGAATATCCAGTCAGACCGTGTAACGTGGTGCGCTGATATTTACTGTGCCCGGCCAGGTCCAGGAAGGAGACCAGCTTAGCGCTCCTCTCGCCGATTCTCTCTGCTGTCATCAGTTCTGAACAGCCGTAGTTTACGACGTTACCCTGTGAAGAATTTTTTTGTTAGAGGATTAATTCACAAACCGCCGCACCTCGGTATAGCCGGCTAGAAGTAGGTGTAAACTTACTGCGGCTTTTAGCCGTAACAAAAATACGGAAAAAATTACCTAATTAATTAGTCCGTTGCGTTCGGCTGCTTGCAACGTCATCATCTGCCTAGCCTTTTCCCAACTATATTGGGGTCGGCTTCCAGTCTAACCGGATGCAGCTGAATACCAGTATTTTACATGGAGCGACTGCCTATCTGACCTCCACAACCCAGTTAGTACTGGGTAATACGATACCCCTAGGTAAGACTGGTTGTCAGCCTTTTTGGGCCACTGACTACCTATAACAACTGTCAAAGATCTACAAATGACAGCCGGGACCAACGGCTTAACGTGCTTTCCGAGGCACGGAGGAAACTCGGTATGTAATGGGCGGTCACCCATCCACAGACCAACTTAGGCAAGCACGGCTTAACCTAAATATCGACCCGAGCGGCTGTTATTATTTAGCCACGAGCTCCTCGGCTGCTTGTAACGTATTGAGCGAAATGCATGAATAAATAAAATATAATACTGTGCGTAAATAGTCATCGTGTCAAACAGGTTCTATTATCATGCGTCCGTGCCATTTATCTATCTATGTTTTTGTTCTGTTTTGCACTTTCACGATATTTATTATTTCGTAGTGTATTTAGTAATAATTTACTGTATATTTATTTAATTTTTTGTACACATTTATTATACATATTCTATTTAAGTACCTTTTCACCACTACCATTGACACAACACATAAAACTGTTTTACAACCGTGACCTCTCTAATCCAGGTCCAGTTGAAAACCAGTGTCAGGCACTAGTTGCCCGGCATTTTGCTGAACTGGTCCTATTTGGCGCAGCTATGAGGCACACAGTGTTACCTACATTTTCTTTTTTTTTTTGTTTTGTTTAGTTTTAAGTTTCTTTTTTTTTCTTGTATTATTTATGTTTTATATTGCGTGCACTTGTGGCATGTGTCAAATAAATGTATTTTCTTTCTATTTTCTTTTTTTCTTTCTTTACCTGAGCATCGAACCCCAGTATCTCGTGGCTCAGAGACGACGTCCTGCCGCTCTTCACTTCGTGCAGATGCCGGAACATGTTCAATCGGGCGCTCCCTCTGCCGTTGTCTAGTTCACCTGGATAATAAATAGATAATAGTTAATTATTTTTATTTTTTTAATTTACTACATTTTCTGCGAGATATATGTATAGGGGGGAGGACAGCCCTCCGCAGACTGATGGTGTGAATTCGTTTTCAGCGAATTCCGGCCCAGAAAGAGGTGTCGATCTGAACGCGTACCGCGAGGCCTGGTTCGAGGAGGCACGGGGAAAGACCTCATGGAAGGAATTTGAGGAGGCCTTTGCCCAGGAGTGGGACAGGAGACGCTAATAAAAAATCGTGCTATCATCATCTGCCTGCCTTTTCCCATGTTAGGGTCGGCTTCCAGTCTAACCGGATGTAGCTGAATACCAGTATTTTACATGGAGCGACTGCCTATCTGACCTCCACAGCTCAGTTAGTACTGGGTAATACGATACCCCTTGGTAAAACTGGTTATCAGACTTTTTGGGCCACTGACTACCTGTAACGACTGTCAAAGATCAACAAATGGCAGTCGGAACCAACGGCTTAACGTGCTTTCCTAGGCACTGAGAAAACTCAATATGTAATGGGTGGTCACCCATCCACAGATCAACCTAGGCAAGCAAGGCTTAACCTAAAGATCGACCCGAGCGGCTGTTATTATTTAGCCATTTAGCCACGAGCCTTAATAAAAAAATCGTGTTATATGCAGACAAAAATAGTCCCTAAGGTGATATAATTTGGTTGTGACTTTACCTTGAGTCAAAACTCCAATTAATGTCGACTTGCCGGCTTCGTTGGCACCCATTACCGCTACCCTTAACTCCACACTCTGCTTAGGATCTGGTAACTGAAACAATATCATATTATGTTAAGCAATAATTGATGTTTTTGACATGGAAAGAAAAATTCTAGTGCGAGCACGGTTTGAACCTGCGACCTTCCGATTCAGTACACCGGACGTCTTAACCAATTAGACCATCGCACCCTGCTCACAGCTCTCGAAATTTTCGTTCCATTAACGGAACAGAAGACGTTAGACGTTATTAATGGAACGAAAATTTCGAGAGCTGTGAGCAGGGTGCGATGGTCTAATTGGTTAAGACGTCCGGTGTACTGAATCGGAAGGTCGCAGGTTCAAACCCTGCTCGCACTAGAATTTTTCTTTCCATGTCAAATACAGCAATAGTTCCCTACGCTGGGTTTGCGTATAAAAAATATTAAAAATAATTGATGTTAAGGCATTTCATTCTGAGGGACTCTTATTGGGTGAAGCCCACCACTCTAACACCCTCTATCCTCTATGTAAAATATTGGTATTCAGCTCGACCACAACATAATTGGGAAAAAGCTAGGCAGATAATGAGTTGTTAGTTATGGGCAAGCCAAGCTTTTGAGCTTCTATATCGGTATCGTCACTACCTCAGCATCCTCATATACAACTGGGCCACCAGCTTGTGCGACGCCACTTTTCTAGCCGTGTCATGAGTGAGGGTGGCGCTCCGTAGGGCGCGCGGGCGGAGCTCTACGAGGAGCTCAGGCGATGCGACTTGCGACTGCGACTTACGACTGAGAATTGCGACTGAAACTTGCGACTGCGACATACGACTGCGACTTACGACTGCGATTTGCGACTGCGACTTGCAACTCACCTTTCTAACATAAACTTCAGCGACAGCCCTGTGCGGCGCCACCCTGCGGGCCGTGACGTGCGTGAGCGTGGCGCCGAGCGCCTGCGCCATGCGCCGCAGCGCCACGAGGGAGCTGCGCAGGGCGCGCGGGCGGAGCTCTACGAGGAGCTCAGGCGATGCGACTTGCGACTGCGACTTACGACTGAGAATTGCGACTGAAACTTGCGACTGCGACATACGACTGCGACTTACGACTGCGATTTGCGACTGCGACTTGCAACTCACCTTTCTAACATAAACTTCAGCGACAGCCCTGTGCGGCGCCACCCTGCGGGCCGTGACGTGCGTGAGCGTGGCGCCGAGCGCCTGCGCCATGCGCCGCAGCGCCACGAGGGAGCTGCGCAGGGCGCGCGGGCGGAGCTCTACGAGGAGCTCAGGCGATGCGACTTGCGACTGCGACTTACGACTGAGAATTGCGACTGAAACTTGCGACTGCGACATACGACTGCGACTTACGACTGCGATTTGCGACTGCGACTTGCAACTCACCTTTCTAACATAAACTTCAGCGACAGCCCTGTGCGGCGCCACCCTGCGGGCCGTGACGTGCGTGAGCGTGGCGCCGAGCGCCTGCGCCATGCGCCGCAGCGCCACGAGGGAGCTGCGCAGGGCGCGCGGGCGGAGCTCTACGAGGAGCTCAGGCGATGCGACTTGCGACTGCGACTTACGACTGAGAATTGCGACTGAAACTTGCGACTGCGACATACGACTGCGACTTACGACTGCGATTTGCGACTGCGACTTGCAACTCACCTTTCTAACATAAACTTCAGCGACAGCCCTGTGCGGCGCCACCCTGCGGGCCGTGACGTGCGTGAGCGTGGCGCCGAGCGCCTGCGCCATGCGCCGCAGCGCCACGAGGGAGCTGCGCAGGGCGCGCGGGCGGAGCTCTACGAGGAGCTCAGGCGATGCGACTTGCGACTGCGACTTACGACTGAGAATTGCGACTGAAACTTGCGACTGCGACATACGACTGCGACTTACGACTGCGATTTGCGACTGCGACTTGCAACTCACCTTTCTAACATAAACTTCAGCGACAGCCCTGTGCGGCGCCACCCTGCGGGCCGTGACGTGCGTGAGCGTGGCGCCGAGCGCCTGCGCCATGCGCCGCAGCGCCACGAGGGAGCTGCGCAGGGCGCGCGCGCGGAGCCCCACGAGCGCGCCGCAGTCGCGCACGCCGAGTACGTACACTGCGCTGCCGCCGCCGGAGCGGAGACGCCATTTTAGCTGTGAAAGAGTAAAGATTAGAATGACCGATGAAAAGGACAATGCCCATAAAAGTACGGAATCTGGTACAACCCCCCATAGGGATAAATAATATATTTTTGGAAAGGTTGTTTCTATTGGAAATACTTTTACTACGGCGAGTTTTTTCAATTCGTTGTCGGTTCGGAGTTAAAGATCATTCATTCTGTTGTTTTTTAGACGATTTTTTACTTCGTAATAATTAAAAAAACACGAAGGACTGTGTTTTCTACAGTCCTCATATGCCAAGCCATGTATTGTATCGCAGGTCGCAGGCATAGGGCTGGTTTCTGCCTAACCGGACTATAGATATACAACATGTAACATAATTAACGCACATCCTGAAATTAGTTTGTTCAGAATCGTTTACTGAATCGATTTCTGTAATTTTTATTATAGGTATTTTTTTTTTCTCAAAATAATTAAAACTACGTAATTTACAGTAAAAACTCGTTAACTCGTTTCGAACGCGAGCGAATACCTACTAGGCTAACAAGACCCTCATACCTACGTGTGCGACTGTCTGCGATCGTGGATTTGTACTGTGACCACAACATTCTTCCGGAATTAGTATAACTAAATCAATCAATAATCAATGCTCATATATGTTTAACTAAAAATTCAGTGTATGTATTATGATTATAACATAATATACTAATTGGGGTGTCTGCGGGTGTGCGTTAATTACGTTACATGTTGTATATCCGGGGGATGCCTTCAGTGTAAGGCCTCTAGCCAGGGGCATCTAACTATCTTTGCCTATAACTCCGAACGGACAAGGAATTCAAAAATGCCGCCAAAGTAAATATTGACCTATTCAAAGTTAACTATCCAATGATATATCTATTGTTGCTATTGAGGGGTTGTACCCAAAAGTGCAATGTCCTTTAGCGGTTCGGAATGATGAACTGAAAACGTGGTAATCGTTTGTGCGACTGTACATCTCAATCAAACTTTTATTACCAAAACAGCCCTTACTACTATGACATAAAGGCTGTCAAGCTGATACCATGAACGTGGATGGACTATACCACAGATAATACAATTATGCTACACTATGTAATACGTACAGGTTGAAATTTAATAAGCTAGCTAGCTCTCTACACATGATCAGAAAAAATGGTGACAATGTGCATGAAGACAGCACTTGAAGAATGCATTTAGAAAATCAAGTTTCTGAATTTTGCTAGCTAAGTTAATTTAACCTTGCAATTTTCAATAGCAACAGCTATTGAGGGGTTGTAACAAAAAGTGCAATGTCCTTTAGGGGGTTCGGAATAATGTACTGAATACATGGTAATCGTTTGTGCGTCGGTGTGCCATTCACCCTTTTTATTAAGGGTGTAACAAGACCCTTAACGAAACCGAAAGGCACTTGTTCTCCCCGTCATTGCGATCATTTTTTTGTTCTAGACCATACCTGGGAACCTTCTAGTTACGGAGATATTGGGGGTCAAAGTTACAACTTTTTCACAAGTTTTTTTTTTTTTAAATACTTGTTTTTAATGTTATAACTTTACTTTAAACACCTCCACGACTACTGTACTATTCAATCCATCCATCAGCACAATGTCTTGAATGCGTTACATCGAGTCCTACCGTAAAACGTGAAATAACACCCAAAAAAAAAATCGTTTCCCAGCAATAAATTTTTGCGTAAAGTTACTTAGTTTGATGTACAGAATGCTTGGTTGGCTTCGTAAAGGGTCCGTTTACACCCTGTATATAAATTGTCTCATACCTGTGTGACGAGATGTTGGAACCTCCTCTCACACAACGACACCAGCTGCAGCTTGTACTCCACATTGCCGAACCGGGGCTCGGGCGGTAGACTGCCGTACACCTCGTCCCCTGAGTCTTCGGGTTCTGATGTTCTGTGGAGAAATTGGAACATGACACCTGTATTCTCAGAACGGTTGATCAGGGATGAACAGTCTTCATACTCCAGCCCTTATAATTTATATGGAGACAGTTCAGCACACCACTGACTCACATTAAAATTTTTAGTACACCTTTGGGGTGTGAAGAACAGGGTGTGAAGTTCTTCATCCCCTATAGAAAATGGAGGATCCTCCGACCAGACAGGTGTTATGTCTGGTGGGCTACTGCCTGACAGTTGTTGTCGGGTTCTTCTATACACCGTGACTTTTTAGTCGTCTTACAACGGCAGCCCAATTCATGAATATAAAAAAAAAAAACGAAATAAAAAAAAAAGAGAGTGAGAGAGAGTGTTGAGAGTGTGTTGTAAATCTTTTGAGAAAATAAATGTCTAAAACCGTAAGCCGTATGTATCCAATGAATACTAAACATTCATAAAAAAAATAGGTATTTATGAGAATTTAATAATTTAAAAAAAAAAATATTCAGTATTATGACGCATGACGTAGTTAAAACACCTTGTTGCGAGCGATCTACTGGACTCGAGTGCTGGGTAGGTATATGTTCTCTCGTTTGACACGTAAACATCATTAACAGGATGTTTCATAATTTTATTCTAATTTTTTATTATTTTTTTTTGTACCTATTATGGAAGATAAAAAAAAATCGCGCCTAGAGCTATTTTATGTCGGGTACATAAGAGTGGAAGACCTTTGGAAGACGAGTAAAAAGTCACGGTGTATAGTCTTAAGTCGCGAATAACTTGCGCGATGTATTTAGGCGTATTTCGCAGTTTAGTTCATCGTATGTGTCATAGATGGCGCTGTAGTACTTTTTGTTCTATGTTGCTGCGGTACTCTTTGTAGTTTCGCTACACACCCATAAAAAATGGAATAAATGTGAGCTGACTGCGCCAAACAATTAGGAAAATTCCGTTTTGTTTAGCGCACTATGCATGATGTGTCTAACTTTCTCATGCCGTGACTGTACAGTTGCCAGCGCAACAAGCAACAAACAATCGAATGACTTTCAAATTTCCTCATTCGATTTTGAACATAACCATCAACATTTTATGGTTTAAAATTGTTTAGGAGAAATTTGACAGTTTGTGATAACTTGGTGTGTTTGCGACTGTACATCGGTCGTAAACCGCACGTCAGAGGTAAAACTTTTATTACCAAAACAGCCCTTACTACTATGACAAAAAGGCTGTCAAGCTGATACCATGAACGTGGATGGACTATACCACAGATAATACAATTATGCTACACTATTTACATAGTGTAGCATAATTGTAGCAGTGTAGCGTACAGGTTGAAATTTAATAAGCTAGCTAGCTCTCTACTCTCTCGTAATTTTAAAAGTGAATTTCAATACTTACGAATCATCAATATATTCCTCCATATCATCGGAGCTATAGAAAAAGTCATTCTCCAGGTCATTAGTGTCAAAATCTCCAGCCAAATACATATCATCCTTTAGTATGACCTTTTCCAGCTTATCTATGACATTATAGACTTCTCTGTCTCTAAACTTGTCTATGCTACCGTCATTTAGTTTTTTATTAATGTCATTCTTTAAATCGTTGACATTTTTGCCGATATTCTCGTCGCATATTTTTTGTACTGATAGTTGATTGTTCCAGTTTCTGATATCGGCTTGGGTACCGGTGTCCGATATCCATGCGCTGTTAGTAATGTCTTTGGCGGGTGAAATTTTATTCTTTTTTCGGCGATATTTTCGGCCAGAGTTTCTGCGTTTTGGTTTTAGGGTGCCGTCTGTTTTATCTGGAAAGTAATAACACATTTTTGCTTGAAGCTAGTTGGGTCACCACTATGCTATAATCATAAATTCTATTTTCAGATCGAATACCAACTTAAAATATACTCTGTATACTGCATACATATAGCGACAATGATATTAAAAATAAAAAGAGGTAGATATCGCACCAGCGCGCGCAAATTGTTGCACAGACAAATTCAGACAATTGTCGTAAATTTAAGTACTTCAAGCGCAATAGCTATCTCTTTCTGTTTCATACGTTCCGTATTATCTATCGCAGTCGTAACAACACAAAGATATTTGAACGCCGCTCAGTATGAACGTATTGTATCTTTCTTTATTATCATTGATTCTATCATATTTTTTTTAATCAACAATCATTCCTATTGTTTAATACATGTTACAACTTACCGTCATCCTTCTTGTTAATCTCAATGAAGTTTTCAATATAGCTAACATTTTTCACTAAGAGATCGGTACTGAGATCCGGTTCACAGAGGAAAGACGACTCTTCTGGTAGAGTTTCGTTCTTCACGTTTGATTTGCGCCCTCTTCTGCGGCCTGAAAGAAGAGTAGACATTGGTTAAAGAAGTTATTCTGCATAGAGGTCTATGCTTTTGAATGGGCAACTAGAGTACTTTCAGTTTTTATGCCTTGTGACTGGGACTGTAGCTACATTTCATTGTTATCTTCGTTTCGACAGTTCAAAAGTGCCTGTAACTGGCCTACTTGAAATAAATGCTTTGATTTTGATTTTTTGCAGTAAGATCATCTTTAATTTTTGGTCAGCATAATAGTATAGATTGGAGAAAAACGGTATGTCTTATAATTGTTATAACCAACAATTCGAAGACATTATTTTTCGGACAAGCGGTTAAAAATTCGAAGGCATGTGACATTAAACAACCCGCAATGGTGGTCTGGTGGACTACACCCGTGTAATGTGAAACGGAGGCCTGTGTCCCAGCAGTGGGAACCATTTAAAGGGTGTATAATAACCCTTAACGAAGCCGAAAGGCGCTTGTTTTTCCCGTCATTGTGATATTTTTTTGTTCTACACCATACCTGGGAACCTTCCAGTTACGGAGATATTGGGGGATCAAAGTTCCAACTTTTTGAATAGTTTTTTTTTTTTTAAATAATGCTTTTAATATAAGATTTTCACTATAAACACCTCCACGACCCCCTGTTCTATTCAATACATCCATCAGCACAATGTTTTTCTTTTTCACCTCAAAAAAAAGTCGTTTCCGAGCAATAATTTTTGCGTAGAGTCCGTTTACACCCTGTAGACTGAGTATACTATGCTTGTGCTAAATTGTAACGTCACTTACCTTTAGGAGCGTTATCAGGTTTCTTCTTGACTGTATCCTGTTCCGGTTTGTGCCTCTTTTTATTAATTTTCTGCTTGTTCTGGTTTCCCTCTGAAGGATCAAATAAACTGAAGAAGGAATCCATGGCTCTGTAACAATGAAATTAAGATCTTTATAACAACTGCCAAAGGAGGAGCTCGTGGCTTAATAAAAACAGACGCTCGGATCGATCGTTTGGTTAAGCCGTGCTTGCCTAGGTTGGCCTGTGGATAAATTACCACCCATTACATACCGAGTTTCCTCCGTGCCTCGGAAAGCACGTTAAGCCGTTGGTCCCGGCTGTCATTTGTAGATCTTTGACAGTCGTTACAGGTAGTCAGTGTCCCAAAAAGTCTGACAACCAGTCTTACCAAGGGATATCGTATTATCTAGTACTAACTGGGTTGTGGAGTCAGATAGGTAGTCCAGATTGACCCAAAATACCCATAAAAAGACATTGAATTAAAAGGCAGTAATATAATAAACAACCACATTATTGCATATCAAATATTCTTAAAAACGCCTTCAAATTTTAATTAAAATAAGTTAAACCATCGAACTTCGTGTTTTTTATTTGTGTTGAAAAACCCCGAATCAGTACGTTTGTAACACGCGTAGTCGGAAGCCTGGGGGGTTACTATGTCGTCTTAAAGCCGGAGTAATTCCAGCGTAAGAAAGAGAAAGAACTATACAGGTCGTCTAGCGCCATCTCTTTCCCACATTGGAATTACTCCTCGTTTAACACGTCATGTTAGGCCACCAGTACGCGTGTAACACGTGAAGTCGGAAGCCTGAAAGTCTGACAATCGCTTACTAAGGGGATATCGTATTACAACTGAGTTGATAAGGTCAGATAGGTAGTCGCTCCATGTAACATACTGGTATTCAGCTGCATCCAGGTAGACTGGACGCTGACCACTGGTAGGCTAGGCAGATGATGATTACTTAGTGACTGGCTTGTATGTGAAGTGGTTGAAAGCGCCACTGCTGATGTTTGTTTTTCTCGGATTATTCGATCCCCAAGTCGAACAGACTTATTGGAGTTTTTCCATTAGGAGCCCACCGATTTGAGCCCCGATTAGTGACAATATATATGGGATTTAAAACTCTTCGCGGAATGCACACGAAACACTAAAGGGTGTAAATAGACCCTTAACGAAGCCGAAAGGCACTTGTTCTCCCCGTCTTTGCGATCATTTTTTTATTCTAGACCATACCTGGGAGCCTTCTAGTTACGGAGATATTGTGAGTTTTTTTTTAAATACATGTTTTATGTAAGATTTTTACTTTAAACACCTCCACGACCCCCGTACTATTTAATCCATCCATCAGCGCAATGCTTTGAGCACGTTCCTTCGAGTCCTAGAGTAAACGTGATATTTCACTCAAAAATAAAAAGTTATTTCCCAGCAATATTTTTTGCAAAAAGTTACTTAGTTTGATGTACAGATTGCTTGGTTGACGGCTTCGTGAAGGGTCTGTTTACACCATGTATAATTAATTTTTAATTTAATAATATAATTCGAGCAACAAGAGTTAGTGTTAGTAACAATGCACTTCTACACTATGCAAAAACACGGGGATTTTTTTTTAGTACCTATCAATAACATTTTTCGCATTTAGAATGCCAATGAAATAATGTCTGTTTGATGTTTATTTCTTGCCAAAATGGGTGTGTTTGTCTAGCAAGATTTAAACAGATACGAACATAAGATAACAACTTAGACAAATATTTTTCACAGTTGAACTACGTTTCAGGATTTCCCGATTAAAATAGCCTACTTTTTTGATACTTACAATTTGCACGACATAGAAACCAAATTACCTTATTCATTTTATTTTTAGCAAACAATTTTATTTTGCTATTTAACCTACATTCAAAATAATACAAAATTCCGTTACTTAACGTTCAGAAAAATTAGACGAATTACAAAATTAAAAATCTTATATTTTGAAGGACGACATTGCACTAGTATTTTGAAGCAGTATTATTTAATAACATCAACAATATTAAAAGAAGACTCCTTCAGGGTCTAAAATGTTACATATGTTCTGAAGTAGGTATACCCTTAAGCAGTAATACAAAGGCAGTCGCAACGGGTTAGGTATTTCATAGTGTAAACCGATGTAATACACAATTTAAACCATCCGAAGTCGGATGGTTTAAATTGTGTAAAAGTAAATAACTTTTTTATTTAATAAATCACGGGATTTTTCTGCTCTTTAAAATTAATCTGGGGATTTGAGGCATGTCCACTTTATTCTATCGCAGTATGAAATCAGTATAAGTACACAAATAACTCTTCCTAATTCTGACCTCTACTTATGAGTATTATAATTATGCTATTATGATTTATGAGTATTGGCACTTTTTTTCAATCTCTTTTAAGCCTCATGAAAGATTATTTGTAACTTCAGACACTTACTATAAAAAAAAAATTACAGTAAGGGTCTGAAGATGTTTGATCGTGAGTACCTACGATTTGATCCACGATTTTTTACTCACCCTGTACATCCAGGGACGGGCAGATATCGTGCTAAAATACATAACGAGCTTTTATCTTTAGAACTTAGGCTCATTGTTCAACAATGTTAATACTTTACAGAAGGCGAATTCTAAGAGACCGGTTACGGCATAATCAAGCTTTTATGGTTCGCAAAGTAAACAGATTATACTATTAAGTAGTTTTCTTCAAAAGTTAACATATGATGAGACTGAGCAACTCTTTCCAAAAAAATTTAACTAACACATCTAAAAACAGATTTAAATTGCTCCTTTATTATCAACACAAAATTGACACCATTTTTAACCGACTTCTAAAAAAGGAGGTAGGTAGGTATTATTTATTCGATCAGTTTTTCTTTTTGGGGTATGTTGATGACATGATAATCCCTTAATAACTTCTAGTTACAATGTCAAATTAATTCTGGACAAGAATTTGTGTGGGATACTACAACTAAAAGGGCAAAATAAAAAACTTAAAAAAAAAACCGACTTCCAAAAGTCACTAAAAATCTCTAAAATAACTTTACTATCGGAAGTCGGTGGCAAAGGAGTCAATGAAAGAAACAAACTCACCGACTTCCGAAAGTGTAGTTATTTTGGTCTTTTTTTGGAAGTTGGTTATACGTTTTGTGAAAAAAAAAAAATCTCTTATTTTCTGTAATTCATGTTATCAATAAATTCGTGTCAGGTATTTTAATATTTATACGTATTTTCTAAATTGTTTTCTCAAGGTGATCCGTATTTATTTATAAACCAGTGTTACAAGCTTACAAAACAATGTGTTTTAGAATGTACAGTCAAGGGAACAAAATTATACTCGCCTTAGGCCCTAGATTTACTTTTTTAATTTGAACTAATAAGAACACAATTGTTATTTTTTTTGTTTGTTAATATTTAGAAAGAAAGAAAAGAAAAAACATTATAAAAAAAAAAACACGTTTGTCACGTTTTTTATTTCAATATTTCGTTCCGTCTTAATTGCCACCAGCCAGCAACAGGGCTCTTCTGCGCGGGTTTTAAGAATTGGTTTACTATTCTTATCTACAATGTGACAAGATCTTTGATATTCGCATGTTTGGCGGCAGGTCATTCTCTAACGTTTTTTATCAAATGACCTCGATTTAGATTCTAATGTTACGTAAATAGGCATTCATAAAACTTAATTTTCAAGAATTTTTAAGGAACAGTAACAATTAGGCATCAGTCACACAGTCGTCAGCACATCAAGTTACCACAAACTGTTAAATTTCTCAATAACATTTTAAACCATAAAATTTTAAAGGTTAAGTTCAAAATCGAATGAGAAAATTTGACAGTTTGTTGTAACTTGATGCGCAGGCGACTGTACATTAGATGCTAGTGCGCAAATAGGTACTTTGTCTGTGTGTTTTATTTATTTGGTTACTGATGTGTTGTCTTATGTTCATTTCAGGTTGTCAACAAATCTTCATCTCCTGTTCATTCTGCGTCATCTTAGATCTTACACAATAATTCTAATGACTGGTGTTCCCCGAATTCAGTAGGTACCTACTACTCAATTCATGGATAGCTATTTACTGTGTACGGGGAATTACTTGAACGCGTACCTATTAGTTTACATCCTACGTTAACTAGCTAGCGAGCGAACAAATTAGCTACCTACCTACATTGGCTACATTTGATACAGAAAAAAAAATTGCAAAAATAAGTACCTACCTACATGACGTTCGTTCTGTATGTAATTTTGACGTTCAAAAAGCGCTTATTCCCGTCCTAATTTGAATACCTAGAAAACCCTTTTAATTTTAATTAATAAAACAATTCCACTGATCTGGATGATACATGTTATTTCTATTTATACGTAAATGAAACGGCTGATTTCTAATTTTAGTTTATTCCCCAGATATGTAGGAGAGGCAAAAATAAAATTCTATCTGTGGCATATTTTTTTTTCAAACTTGGCAATGAATTGACGTAAATTTTGGCGGGAATTTGGCAATCTATGTTGTT
The DNA here is from genome assembly GCA_963576755.1 of Noctua janthina. Taxonomy (NCBI): domain Eukaryota; kingdom Metazoa; phylum Arthropoda; class Insecta; order Lepidoptera; family Noctuidae; genus Noctua; species Noctua janthina. The sequence continues at coordinate 1,790,648 of OY755077.1, forward strand.
GTTGACTGTCACTGATTTTATTAAATTAAATTACTCTGATGTAGGAGCCAAATTGAATAATGAATTATAAAAAATATCATGGCTATTTTTACTTCGTTAAAAATAGATATATGACTTTGTTGGTAAACAGTTTAAAATTTTGCGTAATACGATGTTGCGAGTGAAAGGGATGCAGGATATTCAGTAGGCATGTCAAAATTTCAAAATATTAATAAGATTTTTTTGTGATTTATTATAATAAATAATAAAATTGACAGTATTAGATTTGCATAAGGTTAGGTGGTAAGGTCAAGGTTGTGTTGAATAAAACTATACAATATTGAACTTTTTGGAGGACTTAAATGGTTGTCTACAAAAAGTTATAATTGCCAGAACAATACGGAGTAATATAGGTATTAAAACTGAATACTGCTAGCATTGCACGGCTGGCATTGAATGTCTATCTATACAAGTTAATTGTTTAATTAAGCACCATTTTGAACCAATTATAGAAGGGCAAGTTCGCAATTTAAATAGATAAAATAAAAACAATTTTTATTACCTTAAGAAGTCGAAATCTAACCTATTTACGATACCCGAAAACTTGGCATTACCTAAACTGTGTTCACAATTTGGTTTCCAATGTACGTAGGTTTATGGTACTGTCAAAATAAACTTTATTAACTACTCATGGCCTCATCATTCTGAAATCAACTAAATTTACACTTGCCTAAAGTTCATATTTTATAATGTAAAATACAAAGGACTTTAAATTTAAATTGACTTGACACGTAACAAACAAAGAAGGAAAACAAACAAATAAGTATCTAACTTCATATTTTATTTTCCTCATTTCAAAATGACTGTGCAAAACCGGCCTGATATAATTTTATTTGTTTATTTCCTTCACTACAGCACTTAATGCTATCAGTTATATATAAATGCCTTTCTTATCTGATACTGGTACGTATCTAGATTGTATACAAATAATATAAGTAGATTTTAGTATAATGACCAATGTCAATAACTGTAGTTTAGGGTAGCCACAAGTAGTATGCATTTTTTTCTTGTAACTGTTGATTATCTGATATAATCCACAGTTACAAGAAATATCTGCCTAGCCTTTTCCCAACTATGTTGGGGTCGGCTTCCAGTCTAACCGGATGCAGCTGAATACCAGTATTTTACATGGAGCGACTGCCTATCTGACCCCCACAACGCAGTTAGTACTGGGTAATACAGTTACAAGAAATAATGCATGGGATATAATTTATATCCTATTCCCACTGAATCATTATAGGCTGATAGTCTAGTTGTGTGACCGTCGGACTGACAAGTCATAGGTCTTCTGATTTTTCGGATTCATGTATTGTTTAATTATCACTTGTTTCGGTGAAGGAAAATATTGTGAGGAAAGCAACATGCCTCAGAGATATTTCTAGACGGCACGCAAAGCCCAGTCAGATGCCTATGGGCAGCATAAATACTCTGACACCAGGTTAGGCATCACCTGTGATTATTAAAAGAAAGAAGAAGATAGACTGATTCTGCCAAGATGTATCTAAGTATGACAAGCGTCTTATAAAGCACAGATGGAAGCTGGTCTGAAATCATTTGTACAACTATACAAATATAAACGCTCACCTTTTCCCATGTGGACAGGCAGAAAGTACAGAACTTGCCACAATCTTTCGGCCCATCCACATTCATACATCTGCTCAGTCTCATTTATTCAATTATAAAATACACTCGGGCATTGAGTTACAGGTATACCATTACTCAAATCATATTTTTTTTGGCCATTTGAAGATTAGTTAGCAGTAGCAAAAGGTCAACTTTTGTAAGAGGTAAGCCGGAGTACCATATCTTAAATGTGATTATATTATTTATCTATAGAATACTGACTGTGCCATTTTAGAAAGGGAATTTGGTAGGAATCGAGTTGTATGGAACCTTCGCCACTGCTAGTTAGGTGTTTTTTTATTTAATTGTGACCCTATATTGTTGCTTTACTTTCCACAAAAAAGTTGGCACCCTTAAAAAAAGTAGTTCACATCACTTTAATACTTATAAATAACTACATTGGTACTTATGAATAAAGCCCCTTTGTTAATTCTCGTCCAATTGCATAACATCAATGAAACCATTGAGTAACCAAGAAGTCACAAAGTCTGCAGACTGGTGATAAAAGTATGATTATATTTTGTGATTGGATTAAGATGTGAGTTTATGTATTGTATTTTTGCCAGCCTTAATAAAATACTGTTACACAGTAAAATTATGTAGTGATTTAATCTGCATGCATTGAATTTTCTTGAGTGGAGTTTGATAATTTCATAGTGTAAATTTTTTTATTTTTAATTCTTATTGGACTTCGAATGTAATTTTATGTTTTACCCTGCAATAATTTAATTATTAATACTAACAAAATATTTATCACTAATGACAAAAGACAATAATTTATAAGTAAACAAAAAAAACTATATCATTCTGAGCAGCTTGGAACCCGGATTTGTACCAATTTTCTGGCAATTCACTCATCCCATATTGCATACAACTTCAAATATAACAAGAAAAATGTGGGTATATTAATAGGCATGCCTCCTCCTAACTATACGGGAATCAAATAATTAATCATCTAAGAATAGACATACAATACATCAAACAATAAAACGGTAATACATTATGAAGGTAGTAACCACAAACAGTACACAATAATCAGAAAACATTGAAATGACTCATTTTGTTGTTGCAAAAATAAATTGTGCAATCATTAGACAATAATTTATTTTTTACCAGAACAAGATTTTTTCATGCATGTTAAAATAGCCATGTACAATTATTGTAACTATGACGGAAAAAAAGCCCTTATGTACTAGTATCTTTATAATAAAGCATAGACAATTAATTCTTAAACCGCATATTTCATAATTATGTGTTTAAATAGGTAGGTACTCAATTTAATTTCAATTATTTATAGAAAATGCGGCTGTTAAAGAGAAGCTAATTCATAATTATGCATTATAGAAATTTAAGGCATTTAAATTGGCTTCTCGTCGTTAAAAGTAGAGCAATTGCCTGTCTTGTAAGCAACAATCACACTCATTCAAAGTTCTTTCACATATTCTTATTCCCAAGGTCTTTTCAAAGATAACCAAAATAGCCCGCGAAATAATAAACAAAAATAAAAACAGAGGACCGAAAATGATTAATCATAAAATTTAAAGAAAGATTTCGTTTTTACATTTGTTTTTTTTTTTCTATAAATTAAAAGGTGCAAAGGTACTCACGCAAACAGCTGTTATGATACCCAAGGTTACTGCTTCACTAGCTTGTTGCCAACGCCAGTTCTGAGACTATTGTGAGTCAACAAACAAACAGAGGAACACAGCCAAATTATTTACTGTGACGTAAAAATTTACGAATTGTTACAACTGAACAAATATTATTGTACAACACTTCGGTAGTCACCCGCGACAGTCTCCACGCGATTAAACATAATGTCAGCGTCACACATGAACTAATGTAGTTATGAGGAAATGAATAATGCTTTTGTTTTAAATCCGATAAGATAATTTCGTTATGGTTGCGAAAATTTCGTCACGAATTGCATTCACTGGACATTTTGACATTTTACAACCATAACATCAGTTGTTTTTTGTATGGCAAGTATTACAAGATTTGCAGAGGCGCTCGGAAACCTCAAACCGTTATTAGAGTGAAAACTTTAAAATGAGAAGAAAACGATTCTTGGTTATTATTTTCATTGCAGTTGAAGATTGAGTTACATTAATTCACGAAACAAGTACAGACAAAGTAAGCAGTGCTACGTAAACGTACAAATAAAACACAAATTGGAATCGGAAAATAAAATAATTCATGAAAACTATGTTTCAAAGTGCACCTAAAACCGATGTTGCCATTTTAATGATTTTGATAAAGCTGGTTTTCATGAGATGAAACGAAAAGTAGAATATTTAGTGGAAAATAAACACTCAAAACTAAATCTGTAGTATATTTTGGTATCTCTTTTGAACACTTATCATAACAGAGACATATAAGCATTGCCAGTGCCATAAAGAAAGTACAACTTTAGAACAAAATCACTTGTGCAGGGGTCTATATCTGGCCTTAAAATTTTTAATCTGTGATAATTTACTGTCTAAATAGTGTCAATGTCAAATTCAAATTCTGTTGGCGGAAAATTGCAGTTTATAACTCCGAAAAATTCAGAATAAAACTAAAAATGTCTATACAAGTGGAAAATAACCTGAAAAAAGAAGAAAACACAGAAATATTTGAACAAAAAGCTCATTACATGGCGTGCTCAATCGCTGCCGACGGTCCTGCGAATATAAACAAATATTTTGAACCCTACATTGCTGACACCAATGAAGGTAAACAAAACAGTGAAAACATATTTACTGATATAACATTACGTTTGTATACTCTGAAGAGGTAGACAGATATTTATAGTACAATTGGCGGCAAGACCTATATTGTAGGGGGCAAGTTTTTCCTCCTAATATGACCCTTTACCTGACTTAACCTGTAACTTTTAATTACTACTTAACATTAATTTTAAAAAAAGTGGACTGTAGCATCAATTAGGCGACTCCACGAAATTATTAACACTAAAGAAGTGATAGTGTGTCAATAGAAATACTTCCACCATAATTATAACACATACATAAAATGAGACTGTGAACTTGCGTAATCCCACTGCTGGGCAAAGGCCTCTCCCCAACACTTCCAGTTGTTTCAATCCAGGGCTAATGTGGACCACTGGTCTTGTCCAGCTCGACCCGCCATCTTCTACAAGGATCATCATCATCTACCTAGCCTTTTCCCAACTATATTGGGGTCGGCTTCCAGTCTAACCGGATGCATCTGAATACCAGTATTTTACATGGAGCGACTGCCTATCTGACCTTCACAACCCAGTTAGTACTGGGTAATACAATACTCCTTGGTAAGACTGGTTGTCAGACTTTTTGGGCCACTGACTACCTAACGACTGTCAAAGATCTACAAATGACAGCCAGGACCAACGGCTTAACGTGTTTTCCGAGGCACGGAGGAAACTTGGTATGTAATGGGCGGTCACCCATCCACAGACCAACCTAGGCAAGCACGGCTTAACCTAAAGATCGACCCGAGCGGCTGTTATTATTTAGCCACGAGCTCCTCATCTTCTACAAGGATACATTATAATTAATAATTATATGCTTGCATTAGGTACCTACCTACTGTGTTGCAGTTTGAAAGCTTAGGGCGGTATTGAATTGTATAACGGGCTGGTGTCCGCAAGTCCACGTCAAAGCGCGTATTTTGCGTGCGGTGAACTTAGGGCTTTTTTTTTTTTTTCGGATGGGAAATCATCAAATGACGCCCCCCCCCCCCACCACTCTGGGCGGCTGACATCTCTTTGAGGCGCACGTGGAACACGAACGCGCCGTCGACACGGCCTGTCGTCATAAGACGGCTGGACGGCGAGCTGGCCCATAACTCGCCGTCCACAGGCCCGCGCCTACGGTGGCCGGGAGTCACCACGTGACCCCCGACTTTATTTCATTTCGAAACCTTAAGGTTGAAAATCTATTAAAGAAATTTGACATCGTTATGACTTAACGACCGATTTTTGTCGCTCTGTATGTCGAGACTGCAGGGGCAGGGCGTCTCCCGCGGAAACTTAGGGCTTAGGGCGGTATTATCATCACGTCTCATCTGTCAGTGTTGTTTTTTTTTAATAAGGTTTTGACCAATTTTGCAGAACTTACAGCATCATTCCGTGGATACCCACTCGCTGGTAAGAAGACAAGCTTGCCAGACGGTTACACGGCAATTGTAGTCACTGAAGCCAATAGGCCACTCGCTGAAGATGCTGAGAGGAAGTTCCAGGTGAATATTTTTATGAAAAATAAAAAAATATTTATAAAAAAAAAACAAATAAATAATGAACAATCACGGAAGATATCCCGTTTGTGACGGTAATAGTTTTGGATATTTATTAATACCATCATGCTTGTAATTCCTGGTGGGGTCAGCAGAGGTGTATACTGACTTCCTAACTAAGACAACCATAAAAATGTTAAGAGTATGATATTTTGTCTTGGTTAGGAGTAGTCCTAAGTAACTGGGCACAAAAACAAGAGTCTGAGGGTAGTTTTGATGCTGTCAAGATATTGCCTACTATCTGCCCTCTCCTCATAAGAGCTCTATTATATTTATTGTTGTTTTGAATACAATTTTCTTATGTACTCATATTGGTTTAAGATCATTCATATTCTAGTCTCTGTCAAAAACCCATTAATTTACTAATATTTTTGTCCCTGAGATGAGATTGTGACTAGATATTGAAAGAAAGAGGGAAAATAACATTATTGAGGTGTTTCGGGTCAAAACACTCGGGTCATGGAGCCCAAGTGTGCATCTCCTTTTCAAGGAAATTTCTCGCCGACTGGTTGACACTTCGCGTGATCTGGCTGTCTCTTTGGTCAAACATTGAATTTCCATTCAACGTGGCAATGCTGCCAGGCTTCTGGGAACATTTCCAGATGACAACGATGTGGAGGGTGTACTTCAGACGCCTAAGCGTCCTGTTCTTTAGTTCATTTTATATAAATTAGTCTTTATTTAAAAAAATATTTAGTTTTAATTATTCTTTCAATTTATTTATTTTGACACTGGCAGCACAATCAGTGCAAGTGAATTTTCATGCTCATTGCTCTCTCAAACAGAGCACATGCCATGTTTTATCTTCATCACCATCTTTTATCTTCTTCTTGACTTAAAACAACCATAATAAACGTAGGTATTACGATACTAATTGAACCAATACGTGATCAACCTTCAGAATATTCCATTTAAGTTGATATCTTCGCGAGGACTCATTAAAGCGGTCGGTCGGACTATAGGGCCGGCCCGCTTGACCTGCGGTCCTCGTCCCGGGGTGAGTGAGGTGGATCATGAACGACTAAACCAAGGTAAAAACATCTAACTTTATATTTTCAGGTAACAGGTGGTTTCAAAGAATTCACAAACTGGAATTGGGACAAAAAACCATCTGAGAATGATAAAATTGTAGGAGCATTGGACTGGATACATATTTCTGAGGCTGTGAGTACTTTTGATGATTACTGATGTCCTAAAAAACGATGGATGGACTGTGTAAAGAATGATATGGCAAGAAAGGAAGTGTCTGTTGAGATGATGAGTAATAGAGAAGTATGGAAGAAGAAGACATGCTGCGTCTAGCCAGATGTCCTGCCCAGGTCCACTTTAGGCGCACAATCCGGTTCCCGACGTCGTAGACTTTCGTCCGACGGCGCATTCCGATGTGTTACGCACTCGATCTAAGAGGGTTATGCCGAGCATGGCTCGCTCCAACTCCATGGCACTTTGTGCCACTCGTACTCGGTGGACAGTCTCCTTTGTGAGCGTCCATGTCTCGGCACCGTAGGTCATTGTTGACAGAACCCATTGGTTGAAAAGGCGGGTTTTTATGCATTGAGGGTTCTTTCGGATCGAAAAATATGTTCCATTTGACCAAATGCAAATCTATTTTTTTTTTTTAACACGTTCTTTTAATGACTGTGTAAAGAATTATATGGCAATAAAGGAGGTGTATGTTGAGATGACGAGTAATAGAGAAGTATGGAAGAAGAAGACATGCTGCGCCGACTCCTAATGAATTGGGATAAGGACAAGATGATGATGATTACCGATGTGACCCACCTGCTCGTCCCCCAAACCTTTCAAAATTATTCCGCTTAGGCACCACTGGTGGATGGTGGCACAAGTAGCACTTATTATTATTATGTAAAGATCATAGATGGCGTTCTCTAGTTTCTGCCTACACCCATGACAGGTAAAAGGCGTGACTGTATAACATAACATCACGCCTGTAATCCCCGAAGGGTTAGGCAGAGGGGTATTTTTTTTTTTTTAGGACCTTCAAAAGGCGACCGGTCTTTGGGGATAAGACCGGGGAGTGCAAGATTTTTACCGCGGTGGTCACCATCCGCACATGAGAGGAGGCACCGTTTCCTCTTAAAAATCCTGTCCGGAGCCCCCTCTGCGCAACGCCTGTTAAGGCACATCCCTGGGGCGACTATACAGAGATCTCCCCTGAGCCTCAAGGCAGAGGTGTACCTAATAGAACACCCACATTTCGCTACTTATGGTTTAAGTCCCATGTAATAGGGGGCGAGCATTGCCATTAACTGGGCATAAATGAAGACTCCGTGGCTGCTACTGAGAAATTACTGATGGAAAAACCCAATAACACTTTGCCCGACCGGGGAATCGAACCCAGGACCTCATGCTCAGTCGCGCTTGCGACCACTAAACTAACGAGGCAGTATTATTCATATTACTTACTAGCATTTGCCCGTGGCTTCGCCCGCGGTATCATCATCATCATTCGCTTGCCCTTATCCCAATTCATTTGGGGTCGGCGCAGCATGTCTTCTTCTTCCATACTTCTCTATTACTCGTCATCTCGCCAGACACCTCCTATCTTGCCATATCATTCTTTACACAGTCCATCCATCGTTTCTTTGGTCTTCCTCTACTCATATACCCATCCACGTTAATACCCAAAACTTTCCTCACAACATTTTCCTCATTCCTCCGCATCACATGCCCATACCACGACAACCGATTACCACACAACTTTTCAGTCACCGGCGCCACTTTCAGACTTCCTCTTATATACTCATTTCTTATTTTATCCATTCGCGTAACACCACACATCCCCCTTAGCATTCTCATCTCCGCCACATGCAAATGCCTTTCGTTCATCCCTTTTGTGGCCCAACATTCTGATCCATACAAGACAGCAGTTCTAACCATTGTTTTTATAAATCTTCCCCTTAAGTTTAAGGGGAATGCGGGAGTCGCAGATTGTTCCCGTGATCTGCCGCCATTTCATCCATCCCGTGTTAATTCTGTGCTTTACACTACGACCGGTAATTTAGAAAAAAATCTCTTAACAATTCTCTTACACTACTAAAGTTTCTAAAATAATATAATTCAATCATGATTCGAAAGACACGTGGCGCCATCTATTATCATAAGAACTTTATTGTTGTTTTCCTCGGGAACAGTACTTTTTGTCGGGATGAAAGATACCCTATGTCCGTTTCTGTACACCTGACAACGTATATGCAATATTTCAAAATGATCGGTTCAGTGGTTTAGGCGTGAAAAGGTAACAAACAAACAAACTTACTTTTGCATTTATAATATTATTTAGGATAGGATTTAGGAATAGTAAGGAGCATTAACAGTCCGCTAAACGTACACAATTTGAGTGTCTTACAACCCACCATAGAGTGGTAAAAAAGAACAGAATATTAAAAAACAATAGAAGAAGTTTTATCTATGAAACAGTCAATGAACAGCTAAAAAGGGTAACAAAACTGAGAAAAACTAAACAAATAAACAGAGCGCATTTATTTTTAAATTTAAATCTTTAATATTTACTCATAAATACTTATACATAACGTTTGTACTTAGGTAGGTGGTGGGTGGTAGGCTGATATTGAATCAATAGCCAGTTTCTTTAGTTTCACAACGGCTCAGTTTATAACCAATCTTACTACTTAAGGTAGGTTTTTTTTTTTTTTTTCCTGCCAGGGCTGCGGGACTGTTCGAAAGAGATACCGTGGCCCTGGAACACAAAGGGCAAAGAAGAAACATGAATGGGTTTTAGTCAGTACAAGTCTGACACTCCCTTCCGCTCCGCCCAGAGTGGGTGGGGTCATTTGATGATTTCCCAACCGAAAATTAAAAAAAAGGGAAGGTTTTTTTTGCAATTTGCAGGTCAGCTTCAGGCTATATGTGAAACAAAAAATGATTCGCAACCGTTACACGTATGTAGTTACAGAGTTATAATCATTGTCGTTCATATAACCCCATTGAATGACTATTTCATGAAAAAGTCATTCAATGGGGTTATACGAACTTAGAGGGTTGTATTGATGGGTTTAATAGCTATAACTCAGTAAAGCCATATTAGTTACGGTCGCGAATCATATCTTAATCAACATACAATCTGACAATGACTTGTAAAAACGTAAGAAAATTTAAATTTCGCGGGCTACCCAGGCGTTTCCACCTTAATGAATTCATCATCTGTCTAGCCTTTTCCCAACTATATTGGGGTCGGCTGCCAGTCTAACCGGATGCAGCTGAATACCAGTAATTTTACATGGAGCGACTGCCTATCTGGCTTCCACAACCCAGTTAGTACTGGGTAATACCCCTTGGTAAAACTGGTTGTCAGACTTTTCGGGCCACTGACTACCTAACGACTGTCAAAGATGACAGCCGGGACTAACGGCTTAACGTGCTTGCCGACGCACGGAGGAAACTCGGTATGTAATGTGCGGTCACCCATCCACAGACCAACCTAGGCAAGCACGGCTTAACCTAAAGATCGACCCGAGCGGCTGTTATTATTTAGCCACGAGCTCCTCCACCTCCTTCCACCTTAATTAAATATTTACTATAAATCAGGCGGCCATTTTCTGTAATTGAAAACGCTCAAAATCTCATCTTGACAGTCGAATGTCAAAAATGTAGGTAAATTCGACATATTACAAGATCGATACTGCGATTAGAATTGCGAAAATTCTTCAAACATAGGAATTATTTCCAAGGGATCAGTGGCGAAGGTAGCTACAACTCGATTCCTACCGGATTCCTTTTTAAAAATGGCACTGTCAGTATTCTATAGACAAATGATATAATCGCATTAAAGATATCTACTCCGGCTTACCTCTTACAAAAATTGAACCTTCGCTACAGCCAGTCAAGAAAACATAGAAATCTAGTTAATGCAGATCTCTCATTGTACGGGAAATTTATACAAAACGAGGCCGTGTTATACTAGAAATGTAAACCTTGACGTGTCGAAACAACACAAATAACAATAATTCGAACAATTCTCAAATAGTGACTTCAATTTTAAATCTTAACTACATGTTCTTAACGTTTATTTTCTTTGTTCAACGGGACGTTTATAAGCAAGAAGTCTTCATATTCAGTTTTGAGATTTCGGGTAAGATGAGACCAGTATGACAGGCATCGGCATTCGACTGTAGATGGCGTTCACTACGGCATCCTGAAAAATAGAGAAAAAAATGTGAGCCGTCACGGGACGCCTGGCAGATGTGAAACATCGACATTATTTTGTAAAAGTAATATGCAGAAAAGAACAGATTGTGATAGGAACTAAATATGTCATAATGATAAAATAAAATATTACGATTTTTTTTTCCAGATAACGATGACTATTTATTGAATAAACATTTATTTTCATTACATACAAAAATTTACGAATTTATTTCAAATCGTGATTACTTAATTCGTTTAATCAGTGATTTCGGTAATAGTTATATTCGATGTTGCTTCTGCGGACGGTATTACTGTGACAATTGGTCGATGGTAACTGAAGTATGTTACAAAAGTATTGGACATAACATTATCAAGATATCTAATAAATACAGCATCTATTGTTGTTCCGTCTCTGGTGGTAGGTTCTCTTGGATTGTTATTAATTTGCAATTGAAATTCTTCTTGGAGAAACGTAATTAATGGCGTTGATTCGTCTTTTGCAAAATTTACATTGAAATCCCCAGCTAAAATCAGGTAGTTTGTCTTTATTGGTTTCGAAAGTTATTGAACCTCTGTGACTGTACGGAAATAATCTCTCGTGTAAAAATGAAATGATGTCATTTATTTTTTTATTAGGAGAAATGTACACAACTGTAATGCCTCTAGATTCATCCAGCAGGTGACGCACCGTACACACTACTGCATATAGACTGTATATATATACCATCGTATAGCATGGCGACGCGTCGCCACGGCATGCGTCGCCACGCCAGAAATCGGTTTTACGTGCGGCTATAGATGTTTCACATCAAAATCTTAATTCTTCTAACATAACAGTTGGATGTGTTACTGGGGAATTTGTTCCGACACTTCCTCGTCCCAGCTTTGGGGAATTTCTTACGTAATTTTGATTAAATTTGATTTTATTATGACTATTGATTTTGATGTAAAAATACCCTTAACGAAGCCGAAAGGCACTTGTTCTCCCCGTCATTGCGATATTTTTTTTGTTCTAGGCCATATCTGGAAACCAGTTCCAACTTTTTCACAAGTTTTTTTTTTTGAATAGAAGTATTAATGTTATAATTTTACTTCAAATACCTCCACGAACCCCGTACAATGCATCCATCAGCACAGTGTTTTGAGTGCGTTACAATGAGTCCTAATGTAAAACGTGATTTTGAACCCTAAAAAAACGTCGTTTCCCAGCAATATTTTTATCGTACAACTAAATGTTTCATTCTTTCTTAAAACTCTGTAGCACTGCTAGTGTTATCTGCCTGCTTATTCCCAACTGTTGGGGTCGGCTTCCAGTCTAACCGGGTGCAGCTGAATACCAGTATTTTACATGGAGCGACTGCTTATCTGACCTCCACAACCCAGTTAGTACTGGGTAATATGATACCTCTTGGTAAGACTGGTTGTCAGACTTTCGGGACACTGACTAGTTAAAGACTGCCAAAGATCTGCAATTCACAGACGGGAACAACGACTGAACGTGCCGCACGTGTAGCCTGCTAGTATAAAAAACAAAATTAACCCACATCTCGAAATTTGTTGATTTCATTCGTTTCCTCAAAACCATATTTTCTCTTGATTTCTGGGGCATCAGTGCTGTTGATGTCAAACTCAAAGCGGTTTGTAAAGGATGGCGCGAATTCAGGATCCCTGTAATAAAATATTCACCTTAGTCTTATTACTATTAAAAAAATAACAGTTAAAGACAAAATAAAAAGATAAGATTTTACGAGAAGTTGAAATCCTGTCTCTTTTGAATGCGCGGGGTCCATGTCCGGTGTACGACCTTTTGCCAGGGATGAGGGAACTCTTCGCTGAATGCCAGTAGTTTGTAGACTCCGGCTCCGTTAGCAGAGGCTCTGAAAAATGTTTGTTTTTAAATCATCATCCTCATACCAGCCCGGGAATCACCCCCTGCTGGGTATAGTCCTGCCCTATTTTTTGCCACACTTCCGGGTTCTGTACGTCCCTTATCCGGGTGTATCCCGCAACTTTGACGATATCGTCGACCCAACGAGCTTTAGGACGACCCTGGTTTTGGTGTAACCTTGGCCACAACTCGGTCAAAGCCTTGCTCCATCAGCCATCTCAGTGTCTAGCCAGATGTCCTGCCCAGGTCCACTAGAGGCGCACAACCCGGTTCCCGACGTCATAGACTTTCGTCCGACGGCGCATTTCGGTGTTACGCACTCGATCTAAGAGGGTTATGGCCGAGCATGGCTCGCTCCAAATCCATGGCACTTTGTGCCACTCGTACTCGGTGGTCAGTCTCCTTTGTGAGCGTCCATGTCTCGGCACCGTAGGTCATTGTTGACAGAACCCATTGGTTGAAAAGGCGGGTTTTCATGCACTGAGGGATCTTTTTGGACCAAAAATATGTTCCTTTTGACCAAATGCAAATCTATTTTTTTTTTTTTAACTTGAACTTTTATTGACTGTGTAATGAATTATATGGCAAGAAAGGAGGTGTCTGATGAAATGACGAGTAATAGAGAAGTATGGAAGAAGAAGACATGCTGCGCCGACCCTAAATGAATTGGGATGAGGGCAAGCGAATGATGATGATGAAATAGCATGTATAATCGAAAAAAAAATCCCATTTAGGTTTCCTAAAAATGTTGAGAGGAAAATTCTGAGTATGAATGTGGGCGATGAGAGTAGAGGAAGACCAGAAAAAAATATGAATGTACTGTGTGACTGCGAGCATGATATGGCCGTCCTGCCAACAATATGAGAGTAAAATACATGAAAAGGGTATAATGGCGCTTAAGGCGCAAGAAAAGAAATTTATTTGAAAATTGAATTAAAAAAATATATATATTAATTAATAAATATATACAACGCGTAACAGAATAAACGCAATTCCTGAAAGTTGGTTCTGAATCGATTTCCGTCATGAAAAATAGGTGTTAAATTTTGACGGAAAAATCTTTTAACTAACTTAAATTAGAAACACAGTATCATGACAAATTAATACATTTCTTAATTCAAGGAAATTGAAACCTTAACTCTGAGCAATAAGGGCTACTAAAACGCACGACATTATTTGTAGTTCGCTCATAGCTATACACTCGTAAATAATATCAATGCATTTTACATTAAAAGTAGTGTGCGTCAAATAAAGAGGTAATTTAAAGGAATTCCAACTAAAATATCTCCAATGAGTAAGGCTTATTTGAATGCACGACCAAACTTAGTTATCATCAGAGTAGCCCTACACAATAACAAACAATTTTTAGGCATTTTTACAAAATAAAATTATTTAATTTGAAGAAATTTAGAACTTATTGCAAAGAGATAAAGCATTTGTCGGCAACCTCTTTGACGTTTATGCGGAATGCCGACACACACGCCGCCGCTACCGCCGAATAATGCACAAAATCTAGTCATCTGTCGGTAGTGATCTAGTATAGTTTTTTTTTTATTTACTTTCGTGACATTTATGTTTCTGCGCGCGATGGCTTTCCGGTATCAACATACAATACGGCACGGTTACGGACGGCACGGTTGGCGCAGTGGCTGAGCAATTGGCTGCTGCGCTGCGTGTCGCGGGTTCGATCCCCGCACGGAACAAATATTTGTATGATCTACTGGTAGTTGTTCCGGGTCTGGCTGTTTGTGTATGTGAGTTTAAATGTTTGTAAACGCACCCACGATACAGGAGAAATTCCTAGTGTGGGGCAACGTTTTAAAAAAAAAAAAAAAATACTTGGAAATGGTGAGGACGCGACTTTATCATTAGCGTTAGCTTGTCGGGACTTCAATGACCGTTTTGGCTGCAGTGTGAGCGCCAGGACGATGCTGGCTGCAACTCAGCGACTGAGGCATCTGGATGCGGAGTATGGCAGTCGTTGGATAGGTCGCGGAGGACCTGTGCTGTGGCCTCCCAGATCGCCTGACTTAGCAGCTTAGTGTGATGGCGTATTGTTGTTGAGGTGTGTGTACGGAGAGAAATTAAATGCGGAATTTACTTAATTGATTTTATTCACTCACTAACATATTTCGTGGACGTACTTGGTTAGTATTAATATGCGCGTCTATAGGTTGCGACGGTGTTGGGCGAACTGCCCGTTCGCGGGGAGCTGCACATGGTTGTGAATACAGAATGTCTGTGTCAGCGTTCCTACAGACTTTTGTGGGGTCGCATAAAATCGCTCGTGGACTTCAGTCAATCTACAAGTGTCGAGGAAATAATAACAAAAATTGAACAAGCATTTGTGACGGTGAAAAGTGATACTGAAGTGCCTACAAAATTGAAATACAATTTAAGAAAGCTTGCAAATAAGTGCATCGAACAAGGCGGTGGTCATTTTGAAACTTTAATGAAAGTGGATCGCAGAAATAGTGCAAATTAATAACCTAAGTGTAAAGTGTAAATAGTCCAGTTCTGTAAGTACCTACTTCTTCCTATCAATACGATTGTATTCTTATCACTGTAAATATTATGACTCAAATCTTTTAAACACGCGGCTCTTTGAATATTTTTGTAGTACAAACAATAAACTGTACCTAAACACGACTTATCAGGGGGTAGTTGATATCGTGAAAGTTACGCATCTGAGATACATTTTATACCCGCGTGTGCCGCACGGAGACCGGGCGCTTCGCCCTTCGTTTCGTAGTTCGGGTAAAAATTCGCTGTTTTAAATGCATCCCCGTTACCAAGCCTAAAGTGTTAGATTCGTGTTGATAATTTCACTTAAAATTATCAATCATTACACGGTAAACTCAATGAAGTATCAAAAGTTATTCATAATATCAGCCTGTGACAGTTTAGGTACGTAAAATCGTTCATTGAACTAAAGCACATCTAATGCCTACAGCTATGGTCAGCTGGCGGGCGTTAGAGTTTACGTGTCGCGTCGGCCGCTAACATTGCATGAGTGTGTGTGCAGGGTTGTTGATGTACATACGTTTTGCGTTTAGTAAGGATAACTATTTTATAAAAAAAGACTAGGTTTAGTTTAAATTTATTTAATTACGGATGTTGTTTTAGACTTATAATATTTTAATTGGGGTGTCTGAGGTATTGCGCTTAATCTGTTACACGTTGTATATATATTTTTTTTTATTAATTTCTTTTTGGCTAAATAAAAGCATTCTTGCAATCTTCCGATCAGAATGTTGGACCACAAAAGGGATGAATGAAAGGCAATCACATGTGACTGAGATGAGAATTCTAAGCGGTATGTGTAGTGTAACGCGAATGGATATAACTCGAATTAAATTTAAAAACCCCCATCGCAACAAAGAAAAGCGAACAAACATGTGAAAAGTCAATAAAATGGCTGAGCCGGACATGATAAAACATGTCTAATTGTAATGTACACATCATGCCCTTTCATTTGATACCTCACTTGGGTATATTTGAAAATATTCGATCATTCATCACGACGTTCATTCCCCATATCTAGTAAATGACTGCACTGATTTTGATAAAACGAACCATCGCCAAAAAACTAGCTTTCAAATAAAAAAAAAAGCATCCAAATCAGTTCCCTCGTTTAAGAGCTACGGTGCCAGAGACAGACACACACACACATTGGAGGAACGAGTACATAAGGGGAAGTCTGAAAGTGGCGCCGGTGACTGGAAAGTTGTGTGGTAATCGGTTGTCGTGGTATGGGCATGTGATGCGGAGGAATGAGAAATACGTTGAGTATGAATGAAGATGGCTATAAGAGTAGAGGAAGACCAAAGAAGCGATAGATGAACTTTGTGAAGGATGATATGGCTAGAAAGGAGGTGACTGCTGAGATGACGAGTAATAGAGAAGTATGGACGAAGACATGCTGCGCCGACCACAAATAAGTTAGGATAAGGGTAACAGAATGACGATAAAGAAAAGCATTCTTGCATTCAGCAGTTGAAAACACTGCAATAAAATAGCAGTGCAGTGTAACATCATCATCATCTGCCTAGCCTTTTCCCAACTATGTTGGGGTCGGCTTCCAGTCTAACCAGATGCAGCTGAATACCAGTAGTTTACATGGAGCGACAGCCTATCTGACCTCCACAACCCAGTTAGTACTGGGTAATACGATACCCCTTGTTAAGACTGGTTGTCAGACTTTCGGGCCACTGACTACCTGTAACGACTGTCAAAGATCTAGAAATGACAGCCGGGACCAACGGCTTAATGTGCTTTCCGAGGTACGGAGGAAACTCTGTATGTAATGGGCGGTCACCCATCTACGGACCAACCTAGGTAAGCGCGGCTTAACCTTACGATCGCCCTGAGCGGCAGTTATTATTTAGCCACGAGCTCCTAGTGTAATACCTAAATAGGTCTTTAACTATGAAATTGTTTGTAACTTTGTATACTTACATTTTTTCCTAATTCCATTTTTATTGGATTCATTCTTAAATTACGTACCTTTTAGAGTTTAAGAACCGTACTAGTAGTTACTAATTACCTCATAGGGTAGTGTGTCAAAACACCTGTTTCAATGTGCCGTCAGTTTCATTACTTCAAGTAGGTATATTTTTGTCATAGACTGTGTTTTGAGAATGTAAGATACGCAGTGCAGCGCAGCTTTTTTCACTCTAACTGTTTGCAATTGCATCATACATAATCGATTCAGACGTTTCCAAGAAAAACAAAAAAAATGTTAGTATGGAAATATAACTTTTCACGAAATCGTCCATACAAATCGGTAATTTAAATATAAAATAATAAAAATAAATGAATGTTGTCGTTGTATAACCTAATATGAAGGTATTTACTTCTTTGTAGCTTAGTATTCGTTGATAGAAGCATAAATATTGAAATATCCTAATATTTCAATGAGCTATGGGCCAAAATAACTACTTTCTGGAGCCCTGACACAGCCAGAAGGCGTCGCGGCAGACCTCGTAGAAGATGGCGGGACGAGCTGGACAAAACAAACGATCAGTGGCCCACATTAGCCCTGGATCAAAGCAACTGAAAGTCATGGGGAGAGGCCTTAGCCCAGCAGTGGGATGACGCAGGCTAAGGGTCGGCGCAGACAGAGAGGAATAATCTCCGCGCGGTCTCGGGCATTTTCTTTACGGATCGCGCATATCTTCGAGGACGGGCGAGCATTTTTTGTCAGGTTCAAGCATTTATGGAATTAATTGTAATAATTTTAAAGTTTATTTTCAAGTGCGTTAATAAAATCCTATCCGCTGCGCTTCGTTCTGTCTGCGCTGAGCCTAACAGTATCAGTATCATAATATTTAAGAAAATACTTACATGAACACCGAAGCAACAATTACGAAGAAATTCAGCAAAATACGAGACCCCATCTTTTTCTATTGTAGTCAAAACTGTTGTCGAACTCACAATGTTCCCCATAGAATATCTCTACTGTATTTATACTCCAATGAACGTATTTAAATGGTAATTTATATAATAACACAATTACTATTAATGAGAACTTACCCCATTTATTGCCAATTTCTCCTTGTTGAATCAGTTGATCTAAAGATGTTGTTATATTCGTATAATGAGGTAATGACTAAACACAAGCTGTCATATCGATGAGATTTTCCAGCAGCCCCCTTAGCATGACCACCGTAGACAAGGATTTCTTTGACGAAAGAATCGACAAATCCCCTTGGGCTGCGGGACTGTTCGAAAGAGATACCGTGGCCCTGGAACACAAAGGGCTAAGAAGGAACATCGTGGCCCTGGAACACAAAGGGCTAAGAAGGAACATCGTGGCCCTGGAACACAAAGGGCTAAGAAAGAACATGGATGGGTTTTAGTCAGTACAAGTCTGACACTCCCTTCCGCTCCGCCCAGAGTGGGGGGGGGTCATTTGATGATTTCCAACACGAAAAAAAAAAAAACATGACCACCGTAAACAAGGATTTCTTTGACGAAAGAATCGACAAAATGACAGATTGTGTCGACACAATGACAGATTTCTTTGTACACACGGCGGCACTTCAAGCTCTACATAATCAGTATAACCTGACTTGGCTTTGTATGAGCTTCCCGTACGATGACAGATCAGGTTATTTTGGTTTCGCATAGCTTGAGTGGCCGCCGTGCGTTCTACCTGTCATATTGTCGATTCTTCCGTCAAAAATATCCTTGTCTACGGTGGTCATGCTACGGGGGTAGGAAAAGTGTTAAGAGGGAATACATTTGTATGGAGAATCGCAGACCCTGTCGTCTGCGATTCTCCATACAAATGTATTCCCATTTTTTCTTGCTGAATAATGCCCTAGAGCAATCTTTTTGTTTTTTTTTTTTTTTTTTTTTTTTTTTCATAAAATCAAGGTCTACTGTAGACGGACACGTCCCTGTCATTTCCTTTTTTTCAGCAACTAATAAGTAAAAAAAATATGACCCTCCAAAAGTGACAGAAAGTGCCTCATTTTACGGCCGTGATTAGAGGCCTACCAGACAAATTCGAAACGTTTTTAACATTAAAAAAATTGATATGAACCTAGACATACTCTTTCTTAAAATCTGAATGTCAAAAATAATTTAATCGGCTCGGTTTTCGAGGAGAACAAATAGGAATATGAAATGTCGATGTCTTCAAAATTTTTGTGATGTGAATTGGTTTGAGCTGCAGCTGTCCCCACCGCACACTACGGGGGCAAGCTTGACGCAGCGCGACGGCAATAATTTCTTCAAATAGCAACCTCGCAGGCCCTATTCTAACAAAAGGCACTCCGTATGTATTTATTTTATCAGTTATTGCCAATGCTTCGCACGGTGCCACCTATCCTATCTTTGAAGCTGGAACCAACCATACAAATTTACAAAATTCCAATGAAAACGGTTGGGTGGTTTCGGAGATTGGCATGTACGAACACGGTATCAGGACATTTGCACGCATGGACACTTGCGCGATTGGACTTTTGCGCGACTTAATGTCATGGGTGTCGTTTTCGTGATTTTCGGGGTCGCTGATAATGAAAATGAAGTCAAAATGAAAATCCAAGATGGCGCCGAGGGAAATTTTTGGTGTTTCCTTCATAGATGTCGTGTTTTTTTCTTTATTTTAAAAAATCAAAATTTTTCATATCTTATAAATACCTAAGACCTATCATTTTTTTGTTAAGTAGTCAATGGATACATGAAGTAGGCTGCCGTTGTAAGACGACTAAAAAGTCACGATGTATTAAGATGTGCACAACCGATAGAAAATAACTTTGTCTCTTCTTGTTTGTTTGCTCTACCATTTTCTTTGTTTACTTTTTAACTTGCTATAAACGCTGTAGATTTATTATTGTGTCTTTTGTTTACAGTTACATGGAGATGACGACAGTAAATAGCGTAAGGATTAAAAACTACAAATTATAACACAAGGTATTCAAAATAAAACACTGTTTTTTTAACAAATGTATTTTATTTTTCACTAAGATCAACATAATTAAATCTATTTATTTATTTATGTTTATTCCATACACATCCTTTTAAATGTTATTGCAAATCAAAATATAAGTATGGAATTATAAACACAAATGGGGAACAAAAAAAAAAATATTTTTATTTTATAAAATTGCAAATTTCTTTCTTAAAGGGAAGAAAAAGCTCTGAACACAATACCAACAAAACGCACGAGTTTTTTACGAAAACCTAAGAGTAAAAAAAAACATTTTTAAAATATGCATAACCTCCTCCAATTTGTCGGTCGGTTAAAAAGAAATAAAACTCCGAGTAAAAAAGCAACTAGGCGTATTATACGCCCCAAAACTAAGCGAAAACTGCCATTACGTGTACAGTATTACTGCCCTGGTAAATTAATAAATAAATCTCGTGAAATACAGTAGCCGCCCGCGCACGTCACTGGTAACAATACACGGTGAAATGTTAATGATTATTTTCCCGTAGCAGAACCATTTGCCATCAGTAGTATTATCGAAACAAACTTGAAGCTTTTTTTTTGTGTTAGCCACGGGGCCTAAAATGGCCGCTTTAGCAGAATCACAAAAAAATAATAATATAGATGTTACGGCTAAAAGCCGAAGTAATGTTATGGCTATACCTAGATGCGGCCGGTAACAGTTTGTTATACTTAGGTGTATCCATTTTATTGCTAGGAGACACCGTCCAAATGGATTAGGTTAGGTTAGAACTGAGACCAAACACGCGCGAGCTGAGCGAGCGGTGCTGCGGCAGCGGCCAACGCTACATCCAAATTGGTTGCATGAAACCTCCAAATTTAAATTTATTTGAGTGATTATTCGGAGTTCACCCAAAGAGCATGGGTAATACTAAGTTTACCCGGGTAAACCTAGGTTTACTTCTTCTAGCCTTACCCGTAACATAGACACAGACGCAGTTAACATTTTGAATTATCACTTTGTAACCATTTTAAGGATTTTAGCGCGATTCATTTTATTATCCTATTATAATTCTGATAAAGCAGCCATTTTAGACCCCCAGTTCTGTTCCGCTGCAGGGCAACTTTTGCGCGGCTGCTCGCTGCCGACAAAGCGGCGAGGTAGTTAGTAGTAAGTGGTAAGTAGTAGGGACTAACCACTCTTATTCAGCTCTGCTCAGCTTTTGTCCATAGAAAACAACGATTTTGTATGGAGATGCGTACTCATCCGTTCAGCTTTCCGCGTCTATTCAGATGCGAACGCATCTCCATACAAAATCTTTGTTTTCTATGGACAAAAGCTGAACAGAGCTGAATAAGTGTGGTTAGTCCCTTACTATTGGTTCGAGATCTCTTTCGAGTATTATTTTTTCACAATTGTAAGTCTGCCATTTTTTATTCTATTTTTTTTTTATCGTTTGTTCTTTAATGTCAAAAAAATTTCACCGAAGGAAAACAACCATTAAAATTTCAGAGTGTATTCGCCTGATACTTGTCCTGTTATACAGGGTGGAACTAGACCCTTCACGAAGCCGAAAGCCATTTATTCACCCCGTCATTGCGATATTTTTTTTACCTAGACCATACCTGGGAACCATCTAGTTACGGAGATATTGGAGGTCAAAATTCCAAATTTTTTACAAGTTTTTTTTTACATACATGTTTTTAATGTACGATTTTTACTTTAAACACCTCCACGACCCCCGTACTATTCAAACCATTCATCAGCACAATGTTTTGAGTGCGTTACATTGTGTCCTATCATAAAACGAGCTTACTTTCTTTGATGTACATAATGGTTGGTTGCGGATTCGTGACGGGTCCTGTATGACCAGGATACTCCTTATTACGCTAGGACGAGGTCAAGGTCAAAGTGTTACCAGTACCATTGACGTGCGTCTGAATGTACAGTCGCCAGCACATCAAGTTACTACAAACTGTGATATTTTTTCATTCGATTTTGAACTTAACCATCAAAATTTTATGGTTTAAAATCATTTAATGAAATTTGACAGTTTGTGGTAACTTGATGTGCTGGCGACTGTACCATAAAATTACATTGCAAATAAAATCTCGTGGGGAAAAAAGTAATTTTACTTATAAACATAACATATAATGACTTTCTTAATCAACCTTTCCTTAACATTAAATTGAAGAATTCTTCACTAAAGAAACAAAATTACATGAAATGAGAAATATCTCAACTAAAAAGTATTTCAACGTTTACTAGTAAAATACCCAGTGTATACCATGACAAATCAGCATTGATTTTTTTCGGTAGTCACAAAAAAAAACAGCTTTACCATAAATATTATTATGTAACTACATACATAAAACCAAGCCTTTTCCGCATGGGAGTAGGCACAAACAACAGAACGCCACCTGCTACGGTCCTTACATACTCCTTTAGCCTCGTCCACGTTCATACATCTGGTCATACACGCACGCCGGTTGCGAGTACTACGCACCTGACCTTTCTGAAGAACCTCGCCAATAAGGTCCATGTCTCATTACACCATCTGCCTAGCCTTCTCCCAACTATATTGGGGTCGGCTTCCAGTCTAACCGGATGCAGCTGAATACCAGTATTTCGACTGCCTATCTGACCTCCATAACCCAGTTAGTACTGGGTAATACCTTACCTTTGGTAAGACTGGTTGTCAGACTTTTTGGGCCACTGACTACCTAACGACTGTCAAAGATCTACAAATGAAACCCGGGACCAACGGCTTAACGTGCTTTCCGAGGCACGGAGGAAACTCGATATCTAATGGGTGGTCACCCATCCACAGACCAACCTAGGCAAGCACGACTTAACCTAAAGATCGATCCGAGCGGCTGTTATTATTTAGCCACGAGCTCCTCCCATGTCTCATTACACCGTGTAATTGAATTATCTTTTTATGCAAGAGTAGAATTTAAACAAAATCAAAATTTATTTTTAACATATAGAACACTAATATAATTTATTTAGTTTGATGGTCTTTCATAAACCTTTCTTATACACGCTGTATAAATGTATATTTCAATTAGAAATATTCACAAACTCAATACTGTTAAAGTTTCGAAATATTGAAACATAATGTAATAATGTATTTAATTTAACTTCCGTGCAAGTAACTATTGTATGCCCAATTGGCGGGATATAGCTGATCACAATTTAATTATTTAAGACCTGTACTATGTACCTAACTATGATCCACAATAAAGATATTGATTGAAACAAATATAACTACGCTCCCCAGCAAAAAAAGTGTCATAAAATGTCTTGACATCAAATCAGTCTGTATTTGTACAGACGCCAGCACATCACATCACATTAAGCTGCTACAATCTGTCAAATTTCTTTAATAGATTTTTAACTTTATCGCTAAAGCATTATGTGCTCTGTACATCTAACCTTTTGCGTCTGATGTCGCGACATGTTATGACACATTTTTTCCGGGGAGCGTATGACAACAAGTGAAATTCAAAATGGTGAATACTATTCGTCAAATTAATGTCTTACTTTGCTTTTACATTTAGTTGATAGACCGTATATACACCCGTGACTTTTTAGTCGTCTTACAACGGCAGCCCACTTCATGTATCCAATGAATACTAAACATTCATTAAAAAAAAATAGGTATTTATGAGATTTTAATCATTTAAAAATAAAAATATTATTCAGTATTATGACGCATGACGTAGTTAAAACACTCGAGTGCTGGGTAGGTATGTTCTCCCGTTTGACACGTAAACATCATTAACAGGATGTTTCATAATTTTATTCAATTTTTTTTATTATTATTTTTCTTTTTACCTTGGTATGTTGTCTGCTGTTTAACTTGTGCCTCTACCCAGTCCCATTACTTAGGACTGGATTTTTGCAATTTATGACAAATTTGTTAGCTTGGGTCTTACCTGTTAAAACAAATGTATGTGTTAAGGAATAATAAATAAATAAATAATAAATAAATTATGGAAGATAACAAAAAAATCGCGCCTAGAGCTATTTTATGTCGGGTACATTGAATGGACGACCTTTGTAAGAAGACTAAAAAGTCACGGTGTATAAATGTTAATGGCAAAAGAGCTATCTTTTTTATACATATGAAATGGGTCTACTCTTGACCTCAAGCTTGTCCTGAGGACAGAGATGAATTTCTATCGAATAGACATTTAGTTGAAATGATTTATTTTTGTTAGTACCAGCCTGTAAGGGTCCTCTCCTGGACAATCGTGATGCTTGCTCTTTGTGTGTTCCATACATTTTTATGGGGATGTAGAAGGGGGTGTAAAGCTCCTCATCCCTGGTTAAAAAGGATGGATTCTCCGACCAGACGGGTGTTGTGGATGGCGGGCTACTGCATGACGGTTGTACTACGGGTGAAAGGGACCGACGCTAAAACGGTTACCACGTATTCAGTATATCATTCACCAATGCATAGCATAGCATAGCATAATCAGCCTATTAATGTTCCCACTGCTGGGACGCGAGCCTCCTATGAGAGAGAATGGCCTATAATTGAAACAGTAACCAGGAAACTATAACCCAGCCAGGCGCATTACTCTATGTAAGTTATTTCATCACCACTGCTCTCAAAACGGTGAAGGGAAACATCGTGAGGAAACCGGCATGTCCTAGAACCAAAAATTCGAAGACATGTGACATCTACCAACCCGCATTGCACATCCACCGTGTGGTGGATTATAGCCCATTCACCAATGAAGTTTAATAATACTAGAGGAGCAGCGTCATACTAACAACTCACTGAAAAACGTAACCACTAACGACTTTAAAGTCGTAGCTTTGAAACGGATACACAAATTATGTCGTCTGACAATATAATCTGTTTCATTTCTTCTACCGTCAAACTAATGACGTTGGAATGAGACAAATTGTTTTCGGACGAACGGCCAGAGTTGCCAATGATCAACATAATTTCCCCGGAATTAATGAAGGAATAAAAAAAAAAAAAAAACAATTATCTATCTATAGTAAATATAAAATAGTAAACTGACCGACTGACTGGGTGATACATCAACACACAGCCCAAACCGCTGGTCCTAGAGAGATGAAACTTTGAGGGTGTGTTCTATGTGAAGAGTAAGTATCCACTAAGAAAGGATTTTTGGGAATTCCACCCCTAAAAGGGTAAAATAGGGGATGGAAGTTTCTATGAAAATACATCAGTTATGAAGTTAGGATCTTCAAATTTTATGTTTAGGGTGACGACTGAAAATTAATTTAAAGTGTCTCAGCGTTTTTGATAAATCTACCCCCGAACGGTTAAAAAGGGGAATGAAGGTAAATAATCAGATATTTTCCGACATTCACGCCGGCGAAGCCGCGGGTAAAAGCTTGTTTAGATTATAAAATTTGTATAGAGCAAGCGAGTAACTTTCAATAGAGAATTAAAGAATTAATGGATGATGGATAGATTATTTACATATAGGAATTAAAAAAAAGTGTAAACGTAAATATTATATTTCAAGACTATTAAGATTGTGTCAAATAACGATTGTTCAAAATGAAATGATATTATTTCTGTTTATGACAATTATTACACAATAAATTTCTAATTATATATTAAATTTAGTTTCGACATACTCGTGAATGTGTTTGGGTTACAATAATTAGACTATAATAATAATTTAGACTTTTTTTTTTTCCGGATTGGAAATCATCAAATGACCCCCCCCCCCCCCCCACTCTGGGCGGAGCGGAAGGGAGTGTCAGACTTGTACTGACTAAAACCCATCCATGTTCCTTCTTTGCCCTTTGTGTTCCAGGGCCACGGTATCTCTTTCGAACAGTCCCGCAGCCCTGGCAGGCATCGGTCCTTGCGGACCCCTACTTATAATAATTTAGACTTACAGGAACATACTTTCGTCATTCACTAAACTCCCAACAGTCTGGCAAAATCAAAATCGTTTTTACTGGTAACACTGATGGCAAAAACAATGATTGATAATTTTATTTTATTTCTTAATGTTTTTTTTTGGTTTATCTGAAGAAAATTTAGCAAATATACCTGTGTAATGTAAAACCACAAACTAATTTAAAAAACAGCTGTTCTATACATTTTGACCGTGTAGGTATTTCAGTTTTGTAGAAAATGGCTGGTTTTTTTTTAATAACCGTCGAATGAAGCACTGAATACGTGGTAACCGTTTTAGCGTTGGTGTCCCTTCCACCCTGTATGTTTTTTACTCGCGGATAAGTCGAATAGCGCGATGTAGGATTTGTAGTACTTATTCTTGCGTCATAGATGGCGCTATAGTACATTTTTGTATATTTTATCGATAGCACAAAAAAAATGTTCACGTTTATATTTCGTTGACAATGAGATTTGAATGGTATTGTCTCGCTCACTCGTACTGCACATCGTATACTTCGTTTCATGCGGGACGTGCGAGCTCATCTCAGTGTAGACACTTTCGCTCGACCTTGGACGATGAAAGCACATCTGATTTATATCTATGGTGTGTTGGCGAGACATTTCTTCAATATGTTATTCTTTCTACATAAATAGATAAACTACTTATAGGTAATTAATTAATAACTATTTAGTAAAATTTCCTATACTTGAATTCAGAATCTAAAGGCGGGTCCACACCTGCGCACTTGCACGAACCGCTACGTGCCTGGAATGGCTATGGACGCGTCGCATACGTGCAGCCCGAATGCAAGGATCCACTGACCACCACCACACACCTGTGCATTTAAAGCACAAATGAATTGAATGTTCCTAACATGCATACGATCCGCATTCTTCATGCGCGTACGCAAGTGTCAACTCGCCTTTAGAATATCATACATGACTAAGTTCAAATTCCTTTGCTACTTTAACTTCCGAATACTGAAACGCCACTCTAATTTAACAGATACTCAAAAGTATCAAAAGTGACGTTTGGGCATACGAAATCAAAGTTTAAGAGCTGCTCAAACGTTTAAGCAGCCATTAAATATTTGAGTGGCCTTTCAGTATTCGGCCGTAAGTTCATCAATTTAAGTGCTCGATTGTCCTACCCTTTGCCTCATTTGGTTTTTAATCTCCAGTCTTCTCAAATATTCTTTTTTACTAATCATTATAACTCTTGTGAATGCTTTTTTCTTATTTCGCAATGCTTTTTTGGGTTTAGCCTTAGTTTTCTCTATTATATCGTCTCTCTTCGATTCTGTTGTATTTTCGGTTCTTGCGGTATCAAATTCAATGATATTATGCATACCAAAATCCATTCGATTTTCTAAATCTTTAAAGTCATTGACATTTTCTCGACTCATTTTGTTGAAAATCTTCAAAAATTGCCAGAATTCAATGTCGCCTCCTTTTATGTTTTTGTAATAGAAATCGATGAGTTCTCTATCACAATTATGATTATTTTTTACTGGATTAGGATCGGCGAATCTATTAGCTACTTCAGGAGTGTTATCTTCCTTTTTATTAAACACTTTTTCTACTAAACGAGATTTTTTGACACTTTTATTACCTGTCTGATTAGTAACTACAGTATTATTATTTTGTTTTTTATTCCCATATTTTTTCTTTTTATTTTTAATTTTATTCACATGTCTATATTTACCACCTATGCCATTCAGAATCTTGTTCTTCCATACTTTAGGTTTAAATTTCTTTGGATTGATCTCATGTTTTCTATTATGGAGTTTTAAAGCCGCCATAGTCAAGCAAATTTTATCACACCCTTGGCACGGATATAGTATTTTTGAGCCTTTTTTCTTTGCCAAAATACTTAAGCTGCGTAATTGTTCTAAATAATCATCCCCTATAGATTTTAAAGCTAAGTATTCTTCCTTACTGAACTCTGGTAACA
Organism: Noctua janthina; assembly: GCA_963576755.1. Taxonomy (NCBI): domain Eukaryota; kingdom Metazoa; phylum Arthropoda; class Insecta; order Lepidoptera; family Noctuidae; genus Noctua; species Noctua janthina. The sequence continues at coordinate 1,818,895 of OY755077.1, forward strand.
AATATTCGGTATTCACATCAACTTTTTCCTTTTGAACCATCCAGCTACCTCCCTTTTTAACCAACTTTGTCGTCCCCAAAAATGTATTTTTCGTTGCACGGTTCTTTTCGTCGATTTTCATTGAAGCTATCTTATTTAAATTACTGATGCTTGGTATAATTTCAAGGTCGCAGTCTTTATCGATTTCGAAGACGTATTTTGATCCTGTCACCGTGTCTTTTTCCTTGATCCGTCCGTAAGGTATGTCTATGGACACATTGTGGACAAGTTTCAGATGTCTTGACATGGTCCGGTTGGTTACATAACCGCAGAATGGACATTTTTTCAGCATCTTTTCGTTGCAAATGGTGAAATGGTGCTTGCAGTGGAGTTTTAAGTCTGTTTTCGTTTTGAAGAGCTGGAAAGATAATGGTAGAATGTCAAATAGTTGAAACAAAACATGTATAACATCACCCCAGTTATGTTTAAGTCCCATGTATGAGTGACAATAGGAGGCGATCCTATAGATACTAATCGGACTCTGTGGTGGTTACTTCTGAAAATTCTGCTACTAGAAATTTCTGATGGAAAATCTCAATAACACTATGCTCGACCTGGGAATCGAACTCCTCACGCTCCTACCTCATCCCATCAGTAGCGTTAACATATCCGAAAGGTACTTGTTCTCACCGTCTTTGCGATCATTTTTTTGTTCTACACCATACCTGGGAACCTTCTAGTTACGGAGATATTGGGGGTCAAAGTTCCAACTTTTTCACAAGTTTTTTTTTTTTAAATTCATGTTTTTAATCTAAGATTTTTATTTTACACACCTCCACGACCCATGTACTATTCAATCCGTCCATCAGCACAATGCTTTGAGTGCTTTCCATCGAGTCCTACCGTAAAACGTGATTTTTCACGCCAAAAAAAAAGTCGTTACCAAGCAATAATTTTTGCGTAAAGTTACTTAGTCTGATGTACAGAACGCTTGGTTGAAGGCTATGTGAAGGGTCTGTTTACACCCTGTATTACATTTTTTTATAATAAGCAGACAATGTAAACCTTTCATTTTACCCGACTGCCCCAGAAAGAGGTGTAATGTTATTTTATTTTTTTATCCTATTTCGTCCCACTGCTGGGCAATGGCCTCCTCCATAGCTTCCACTCTTCTCTCTGTGCGGTTCTCTCCGGTCAATCTCTCACAAACGTCTTTAATTCGTCACGCCAGCGTTTTCTATACTCCGTTGAAGAAAGGTAGTTAAATAAAGGTAAACAAACTTGACATGTCTATTAAAATTTGATTGTTAAAATTCTGATATTTCTTGAAAACATAGGTACTAAATTTGTTTTGCATTTGTAAATACACAAGCAATACATACTATATGTTTGAGAATTTAAACATGCAGATATCAATAAAAAGACACATCAAGATTGTTTACCTTTATTTAACTACCTAAACCTTTCTAGTATAGGCCTCCTAATGTTATATTTATCGTGTGGTTAGTGCCTAACCTGGTGTCAGAGTTTCTATGCCGCCCACGGGCCTCTGACTTGGCTTTACATGCCGTCGAGAAATATCTCTCAGGCATGCTGACATGATGGTCTTTTTAACCCCCGACGCAAAAAGAGAGGTGTTATGAGTTTAGCCGCTATGTGTGTGTGTGTTTGTCAGTCTTTTGACTAATGTTATAGGTACATACCTTAAAACAAATATAACACTGATGAGTATTAAACTTTAGTTTTCCATTCGGATTCGACTCTTCACCACTGTTACTATCAAGATCACTTTCTCTATAATCAATGTCTTTTTTTTTATCATCCTTGATTGCTTCTTTATCATCATCATTGATTCTATCTTCATCATTATGAATAATCTCTTCGCCGTTTTCTTTCCCAGTATCAATATTTCGTTTCTTTAAATCGTTATTTTCTAGATTATTTATTTCATCATCATTGATTCTATCTTCACCATTTTCATCATTATGAATAGTCTTTTCGCCGTTTTCGTTTTCAGGGTCAACCTTTCTTTTGTTTAAATCATTTTCTTGATTATTAATTTCATCATCACTGATAATGCTTTCTGTATCATTATTGATATTATTTTGTATATTAGTAGATTCGTTATTATTTTCTGGTTTTTTGAAGTATCTGATTGACTTTTGTTCTGGAATGAGAAAAATAAATGTTAGTTACAGATAAATGTTTTGCTGCGAAGTTTGTTCCACCACTTCTCCTCGGCTAAACACTAGAAAGTGTAGAACGGCAGTCGATTTACACACCGGTCGTACACCGTACAATACCATGACCGTATCCGGCCAAAAAAAATTGTTTGTATTTCAAATCGACTTTTCCTACTAAACCTGTTCCGTCCCAGACCAACACCGTCGCGTGCACGTAGCGTATCGGCTCTGGCAAAATATTCTCACCGACAATTGTTGGAGCTGCGTGCATGGAACGTGACGGTGATGTGACGGTCTAGTGGGCATAGTCTCAAAATGTTATATACAAAGAATATACGGTTTAACCGCGTATAATGACCGTTCTAAATCCGTTGCAACCGCGTATGGTGATTATTATAAACGGATATGATACGCTGTTGATACGTTTTAGTAGTCCATGTCATGTTTCTTTCCATGCCAGATACGTTCATAGCACGGTCATGGTATGGTACGGTGTAGTAGGCAGAGTCCTTCGAAATTTCATTGAAAAGTTAATCTTAATGCATAGAAAACAGAGCTACGTTTCTAAAATCACAAAATTTTACTTGTACGTAGTTATCTTACCTTTTTTCTCCGCACCGCTGGTGGCCATTTTGATCCGTCTGTTGTATTGTCTGCGCAATTTCTCCAGAACCATCCATTGGTTACGCATTCTCACTGTCGTCAAGAGTTTTTGGAGACTTTTCTCGACGCGTTTTTCCTTTTCTTCATCTACTATCTGTTTTGGTAATTCTGGATGAAAAAGTTAAAAAATTATAATCAGTTACTAAACTTGTAAATATTATTCACTAGCGACTCGCCCCGGCTTCGCACGGGTGCAATATATATACACCGTGACTTTTTAGTCGTCTTACAACGGCAGCCCACTTCATGTATCCAATGAATACTAAACATTCATAAAAAAAAATTGGTATTTATGAGATTTTAATAATTTAAAAATAAAAATATTATTCAGTATTATGACGCATGACGTAGTTAAAACACCCTGTTGCGAGCGATGATCTACTGGACTCGAGTGCTGGGTAGGTATATGTTCTCCCATTTGACACGTAAACATCATTAACAGGATATTTCAAATTTTATTCAAATTTTTATTATTATTTTTCTTTGTACCTATTATGGAAGATAATAAAAAATCGCGCCTAGAGCTATTTTATGTCGGGTACATTGAGTGGACGACCTTTGTAAGACGACTAAAAAGTCACGGTGTATAAACCTTCCTCTTGAATCACTCTATCTATTACTGAAAACCGCATCAAAATCCGTTGCGCAGTTTTAAAGATCTAAGCATACATAGGGACAGACAAACAGCGGGAAGCGACTTTGTTTTATACTATGTAGTGATTGGCAGGCAAAGTTAGAGGGGCTCGTGGTTCAATAAAAATAGCCACACGACAGTCCATCGAAGCTAATGGTAAGGTACCCTTGCCGACGTCAGTTCGTGGATGGGTGATCATCATTAACATAAAGAGATCCTTCTGTACTTCGGAAAACACGCTAAGCCGTTGCTTCGCAGATCTTTGGCAATACTATTAGCCAGAAGCCCGAAGTCTGACATCCAGTCTTACAATATAGGGCGACTGGTAATTAGTGACCGATACTTAAACACGTGATTGTACTCATGATAACAAACAACTTTCCCAAAGAAACTTTTTTTTATACCTACTCGTTCACTTTTATCTCAATAACACAACAGCCGTACGAAATTCGCGCGCCTGACCTTATCAGCTGTTAGTCACGTGACGCTGTTGTCTCATTACTATCGTACCTTGCAACAGTGGGTAGGTAGACCACAGTGGGAGACAGCACGGCGTCACGTGGCGTGGCGTCAGCTAATTGTGTTATTGGCATAAAAGTGAAGACAAGATACCTATTAGCTAAAAAAAATAAAGATAGATGCGTTACAACGCCATAATCACGTAAGAGCGTTTGTATGAAAAGTATGACGGGTTTGCCGCACTTAAAGGTCCAAATCCAACAGCACGATCAGATGATAAAATTAACTTACCCTGCACTTTTTCAGGTTTTTTCTCAGGTTTGTCCAGCACATGTCCGATAAAGAAATCGTGGAACACATCTGTCTCTGTGGCGCGGTCTATCAGACTCTGAGTTATATCCTCTGATAGAACTTTCTTTGAATATGTAATTGTGTCCGAGTCAATGGCGAAGTGTTCTGGAGAGGGAGGCTGGGGATTTCCTGGGGATGGCTCTGCTGGAATTTCTGAAATGGTATTACATAGATTAAAATGAAAACTCATCATCTGCGTAGCCTTTTCCCAACTATGTTGGGGTCGGCTTCCAGTCTAACCGGATGCAGCTGAATACCAGTATTTTACATGGAGCGACTGCCTATCTGACCTCTACAACCCAGTTAGTACTGGGTAATACGATACCCCTTGGTAAGAGACTGGTTGTCAGATTTTTTGGGCCACTGGCTACCTGTAACGACTGTCAAAGATCTACAAATGACACCCGGGACCAACGGGTTAACGTGCTTTCCGAGGCACGGAGGAAGCTCGGTATGTAATGGGTGGTCACCTATCCACAGACCAACCTAGGCAAGCACGACTTAACGGAGCGGCTGTTATTATTTAGCCACGAGCTCATCTCGATTAAAATGGAAACAAAAGTAGAATAAATAGGCACACGTCGCGGAAGTTCTGACTTTTAAGTTAGCCGTATAATGCGTGAAAAAATTCCCTTAACGAAGCCGAAAGGCACTTGTTTTGCCCGTCATTACGATCATCGCTAGGGTTCCGTACCCGAAGGGTAACCAACGGGACCCTAGAAATGCAACTCTATCTCATGATCCGTAATAGGTAGAAATTTTCACAGAATGTGTGTTTTTTGTAGCCGCTGTAACAACAAAAGATTATTATAATAATGAAAAAACAATAGGGGGCTCCCCTACTACGTAGTACGGAACACTTCATGCGCGATTCCGTCTCTCACTAGGTCAGTTTTTTTTTTTATGTTACGGTCCCAAATCATATTTAAATCAACATACAACCTGACACTGACTTGCAAACTGCAAAAAAACGTAGAAACTTTTTTTAAATTTCTGGCGGTTCACCCTTTAGAGCAGTCCCTAAAGTAGATTCCCGTTGAATACTTTTCGAATCCGGGGTTACCATCATCTTCCTGTCCTTCTCCCATGTTACTTGGTGTCGGTGCAACACGTTTTTTTCTTCCATTCTCCTCTGTCAACCGTCACGCTATCGTTTACTCCTTTTTCCTTCATACCATTCCTCACACAATCCATCCATCGTTTCCTTGGTTCTCCTCTCCCGAAGCGAGTCGCGGTCAAATGCTAGTTAAATAATATTAATTTATTCTTACCATTCACTTCATGTTTCAGTATCTCAACTTCATACATAAAATCTGCCGGGTCAGCCATCTCTTCTATTTCTTCTTCTTCCAAAGGCTCCTCTTTTATCGCTATTTCTTTCCTGAAAAATACAAGTTTACAATCGATATACAAAGGCCAAACTAAATTAGCTAGTGAAACTCCACAGATGTCATAGAAAAGGGTAGTTATTTGTAGGAAGGGTTTTTTGCCTGCTCTCTCCCACTCCTGGGCAAAGGCCTCCTACTCTTTTCATTTCTCGCGAATCTGCGCGTCCTCGGTAAAGTTCTGACGGAACCTGTCCAGTTCGTCCCGCCATCTCCTTCGTGGCCTGCCGCGACCCTGCCCAATTCTCCTGCTATTTAGGCCCACAGTTTTTTCCGGCATGCGGCAGGCCCTGCCCAGCTCCGTTTGAGTTGGGCAGTCTTTTGAGCTACGTCAGCTATACAAGGTGTAAACGGACCCTTCACGAAGCCGTCAACCAAGCATTCTGTACATCAGACTAAGTAACTTTACGCAAAAATTATTGCTGGGAAACGTTACATTGTTGAAGTGCGTTACAATGAATCCCAGAAAAAAATCGTGTCCCAGATAATTAATTATGTGAGTAGAGTAGTAGCAGAGTTACTTAGTTAGATGTACAGAATGCTTGATTGGCGGCTTCGTGAAGGGTCCGTTTACACCTTGTAGTCATCATTAAATTATTATGTGTATGTTGTCAACTTACTTTTCATCCATTAAAGTGTATTTTAAGTTGTGATTACTCAAATAATGCTCCTTCAAAGTTTGACTTTTAAAATAATCCTTTTTGCAAATTTGACATTTTGTATCCTGAAACAGAAAATGATATTTAAATGAACTAATAACAAATGTTTTTTGTTAATTCTGCTTTTTCACATTATTTTTACCGACTTCCGAAAAGAAAGAGTTTATGCATTCATCGAGAATTTTAAATAATCATGTGCCCAGATTTTTAACCATTAAAAAAAAACATTTGCAATTTAAAAATATATGAATTTAAAAATCTTCTCAAAAAAAAAACTTTCTGCACAAAAAAAAACCGACTTCCAAAAAACACTACAAAAGTCTAAAACTTTGCTTTCGGAAGTCGGTGACTTTTGTTTGTTTCATTGACTTATTTGCCACCGATTTCTGAAAGGGATATATATTTGAGACAAAGTAGCCTGAAAATAAATAGATGTAGTTTTGTTGTTATGTACCACTTTTTACATTTATTTATTAAGTAGAGTAAAGTAACTATATACATTATTAATTAAAAACTATCAAATAAAACAACAAACTATAAAAGGGCATCAAAAAACTCCTGAACGCTGTCAGCTAGTAATATGCCCAAAAGACTGTCGGCGTTGCCACTTTGTATGGCAACACTTAGCCAAGGTAAAAGCCAGCCCGTGGTTCACGGGAAGCGTCAACTAGGCGTTTCAATTAATTTCCTTCAACAGGCTATGAGCACTCGGACTCCCCCAGAGTTTCAACCCCAAACGGCTCGAAAATATAGTTATAGTTTATTTTAACATGAAGTTTAAATAAATAAATATAAACATACTTTCTCAGTGCCATGTCCATATTTCAAATGTTGTATGATACCTCTTCTGCTGTATGTCACCATATCACATACGTCACAAAGATACTCCCTGGATTTGGGGTAGGGGCCGTGAGCATTTTTTATGTGTTGAGCTAGGAAGATTTTAGCTGTAAACCTGAAATAAAAAGAAATTCCTCATCATCTGCCTAGTTTTTTACCCTTATAGATTCGTGATGTCTGTCTGTCCGTATGTCACAGCCATTTTATTCCGAATCCTACCAAGTGTCAACTGTGTAGTCCTCCTAATAAGGATTACACAGTTGACACTTGGTAGGTAGATGTATTCTGTGAACCGATTTACGATTTATATACAAAAATTAAAAGATTATGAAGAGTATGGACTGAAACTAAAAAAAATATCATCAAACCTATACGTGGGGTGTCAATAGACAGGTCTTTAAAAATGACACTGAGGTTCCTAAAACTATTTTTTCTCAAAGTCAATCGTTTGAAAGATAGACACTTCCAAAGTGGTAAAATGTGTGGTCAAAAATGTCACACTCTCCGAATTGTAACCGATAAAAGTCGATAGGAACTTCTCCTAATTTGCCGTTATACTGACCCATCTACACAAATTTAATAAAGGCGAAAGTTTGTATGTGTGTATGCTTGTTACTCCTTCACGTTCAAACGGCTTAACGGATTTGAATGAAATTTGGCATCAAGATAGCTACTTTCGATCCTGGAAATAGTAGATAGGTAGGTGGTACGTAGGAGGTTAAAAGCTGCATTGCAACGCATGCCGGGTACCAGTGGCGAAGGTTCCATAGAACTCGATTTCTACCGGCTTCCCTTTGAAAAATGGCACAGTCAGTATATATCACATTAAAGACATATACTCCGGTTTACCTCTTACAAAAATTGACCCTTCGCTACCGCCGGGTACAGCTAGTAGCGAATACAGACGATGATGAAGAAGTATACTTACAACTGTCCGCAGTGATGACACTGTACCCGCTTGCATCCGTTCAGCATATGTTTCTGTAGTCTGAACTTGCGAGGGAACCGTCTGTTGCATACGTTACAAACGAAGTGGTAATCTGGGTAGTGGATTATTTGGTGGCGTTTCAGGTCACCCTATAAAGAAAATACGCGTTATTAACAGTTTAGAGGCGAATTGTACGGCCAGCATATCTTAATTTGGAAGATTTTCTCCAGGGTCAAATAAATTACGTAGCGAAACTCCAAGACGTGGTCGGTACCGATATCATTAATCATGATATAGAAAATATTCGATGATTCAGTTGGTGGTAAAACCTTGTATTTTCTATAAAAGGTGTAAAAAATACTCTTAATGAAGCCGTATGTCATTTAGTCTCCCCAGCATTGTTTTTTTTTTGTTTACTTTTGACGTGGTCGTTTCCGATATTAAATCATGATATGAAAAATATCCGAAGATTCATTTGGTGGTAATGGCCGCAGCATGTTTCTATACAAGGTGTAAACGGACCTTTCATGTCGTCAACCAAACATTCTGCACATCAAACTAAGAAACTATATGCAAAAATTATTGCTGGGAAACGACTTTTGATTTGGTGTGAAAAATTACGTTTTACGGTAGGACTCAATGTAAGTCACTCAAAACATTGTGCTGATGGGTGCATAGGGTAGCACGGGGGTCATGGAGGTACTCAAATCAAAGGTATAACATGAAAAACTTGTAATTAAAAAAAATGTTGTGAAAAAGTTGAAACTTTAACCTCCAATATCTCCATAACTGGAAGGTTCCCAGGTATGGTACCGAACAAAAAAAATAATGCAATGATCTGGAGCGCAAATGACATACGGCTTCGTTAAGGGTATTTTGACACCTTGTATTTTCAATCTTGGAAGGCCTTTGCCCAGCAGTGGGACAGAGCAGGCTGATATAAAAAAAAGACATTTCTATCATACTCACCATATTTTTGAATCGCTTCCCGCACGGTTTATAGCTGCACCGGTAGGGTCGCACGTCTATATGTCGCTTCATATGCGACTGTATATTGTTCTTAGTCGTCACTAGCGCGCAAATCTCGCATTTCACACGATTTGATTTTTTGTGGACTGAAGCCTGAAAAGAAATATTACCATTTTGAATGCCAGAGCATAAACGACGCGCGTGCCCTCCACGCCAAGCCACAATTTCATCTACCATTTTGTCACATATTTGTGTCATTTGGCGTACAGGGCACGCGCTTGTCACGTATATGTGCTAGTGGCGGACAAAAGGTTAAGCTTGCATTCCCTGAATATCAGAAAGTGTGGTCATATCTAAGGATAAAAAGTAGAATCTATACTAAAGTATAGTTTAGACCATCAAACTAGTAGTAGAGCAGCGGTGGCCCAATAGTGGCGGCCCCGACTTACGAGCAGTAAGTCGTGGGTTCTAACCCAGCCAGGCGCATTACTTTGTGTAATTTATTTCATCACCACTGCTCTCAAAACGGTGAAGGAAAACATCGTGAGGAAACCGGCATGTCCTAGAACCAAAAATTCGAAGACATGTGACATCTACCAACCCGCACTGGGCCCGCGTGGTGTATTATAGCCCATTCCCTCTCATGGAGAGGAAGCCTGTGTCTCAGCAGTGGGAACATTATAGGCTGATTATGCTTATGCTATGCATCAAACTGAACCACTTTCTCCATGGGACCATCATCGTAAACGCGAAAAAAATTTCGGCTGGAGGTGGTCTTTGCAAAGATTATTACTATTAAGGCCATTGAAAATAAACTATTTCACTTACAACATGTAAACGGAGCGTCGGTTTCGTTTTGAACATCTTATCACAATGTCCACAGGGGTACTTCCTTGTGTCCAGCTCGAAATGCACCTCGTCCACGTGTATTTGTAATGTCACCTTCTTTTTGAAACTGTTTATACAAACAATTATAATATTATAGATTAAAGAAACACGCTTTAGAGTGAAGTCATTTTATTTCTAGTATTCTTCTCAACACATGAAAAGAGAAGCCTGGGTGAGTTCGGGCTGTGGATGATGATGATGATTCTTCTCAACAAACCCTTTCATTTGATACCCATATCATGAGAATGCATAAACAATAAATAGTCCGCCATCTTTGGGAATCCGCCATATTGTATTTACAATGACGTCACTTAGCAAACCATTCATTGTCATCCAAATTAAACATGTATACAAAATTTCAGCTCAATCGGAAACCGGGACTTTTCAGATTTTTTTTACATCGTTATAGGTGAAGCGAATAAAAGATGGTTGTAGTAATAATAGTGTTAGCACTATACATCGTGTAACAGAAAGGGTATATAGCCATATGAGAGGATATGCTGCAGACTATCAAACAACAACTTCCTCCATGGGTCTAATATCGTAAATGCGAAAAAATTATCAGCTGTCCATGGCCATACTAAATTTCAATACCTACTCGACCCAAATGTAGCATATCCTTTCATATGACTATACCCTTTCTGTTACACGTATAGGTACATGAAAAATTGTTGCGGAACATGTTTCTGGTAAAATTTCATACAGTTTGAGGATATGAAAACAAGAGTAACAAGGCGTTTTATTAAGTGTAAAACGACACTAAACAAAGACAAGTCACTTGTTCTTCCCGCCTTTGGACTATGTTTTTCATGCGTTTCATTAAGATACCGTAAACAGTCATTTTTCACACCAAAATTAAATCGTGTTCCAAAACTTCCAAAATCAATTTTTGCTTAATGTTTGATAATGACGATGTTACTGGGTTGTGGAGGTCAGATACGCAGTTGCTCCATGTAAAATACTGGTATTCTGCTGCATCCGGTTAGACTGGAAGCCGACCCCAACATAGTTGGGAAAAGGCTAGGCAGATGATGATGATGACTTGGTTTGATGTACAGAATGCTAAGTTAAAGTCTGGGTAATAGGTCGTTTTACAGCCTGTATTATAACTTACTTCTTATTACAAATAGAGCACGGATAGTCCTTGGATATTCCTAGATGTCTCTCCATATGCTTTCTTATCGTCGAGCTGTCGCGGCACGCGTAGTCGCAGTATCGACATTCAAAAGGTTTCTCGCCTGAAATAAAACGACAATGATTAATAAATAATTAATCAGAATATTGAATCCATGGAGGGGCTCATGGCTAACTATAACAGCTACAGAGCTCGCTTGCAGAGGGAGCGCAGCTTGACCTTTGAACGACGCTGCCCTGCCTCGGAAAACGCGTTAGGGTGCTTACATAAACAAACATGTTTCCGGTACGGGCGGGTCGGTACCGATCGGTGCAGGTATTAATTTCTGTTATCTTATGCGCTCACTTATAAAGAAACAGGTGTAAGAAACAGGTTTCTATATGCAATTTAACCCTGCACCGATCGGTACCGACCCGCACAGATTTGTCTGTACCGGAAACCTGCTTCTTCATGTAAGCACCCTTAAGGCGAGGTTATCCAGATAAACGTCGTTTTGTATTGTGTTTTATTCCTATATGGCACGGATTAAAATTCTGAAAAAAATCATATTACATATTTCATACTTCGATCTAGATATTCCGGCACAGCGATACACGATTACTTGCACTTTGTTGCATCCAATTAAATCGCAAAGACAAGTCTAAATGATGGTTTTTAATATTATATCATTGGAGTTATATTAGGTTTTTAACAATAAAACTTATACCATTACAAAGGTCGTAAAAAACAGACACTTGGCCGTGTGACAGTACACGGCAATCAAAAATTATGATTGCCGTGTGACAGTACACGACAACAGGCCGTGTACTGTCACACGGCAATCATAATTTTAAATTTTTAAACATTTAAAATTATGATTGCCGTGTGACAGTACACGGCAATCATAATTTTAAATGTTTAAAAAAACCTAAACAACCATTTCCAAAGTTTGCTGTTTTCATCATTTCTTACTCGCATCGCGTGCTTCAGTCCCGAGCGGAACGCGTTGGAGGTCGGACGTGTGCCAATTTTTCGAACCCGCCACCCCACCCCCGCTAAGATCTGTTACGAGCTGAGCCAAAAATAGTTTGTAAAAAATAATACTTAGTAAACACCGAGCCTAGGTTTATTTGAAATGTCATTTGTTCACAAAAGTACAGTAGGTACCTAATAGGGAACGTAGTCAGAAGGTAGAAGATAAGAGTTACGCAATAGAAAGAGAGGCAGCTTCTAGGAGAATATAACTGTAGGTAATTAGCGCTGCGCGGCCTGAATTGAACTTTATTGTGTCGTGGCAAAAGTCGCTATTTATGATTTCGCAATATTATTTATAAATTTTGGTAACTTTGGAATGGGCAACTACAGTAATTTCACAGTTATTATGCCTTTTGAATGGGACTGTAGCTTCATTTTATTATCTTTTTTTCGACAATTCAAAAACTGCCTGTAACTGGCCTACTAAAATCAAAACATTTATTCCACTAATTTTTTTTTGTAAGGAGTTCTAAAAAAGTTTTGTAGGGAATCCAAGATGGCGCCGACAACCATTTTCATGGTTTTCGTTATCAGCGACCCCGAAAACCATGAAAATGACACCCATGACGACAAAGCTGAAAATTTAAATTGGCGCCATCTTGAATTTTAATTTTGACCTTATTTTCGTTATTAGCGACCCCGAAAACCATGAAAATGACACCCATGACGAAAAAACAGAAAATTTTAGTCGGCAGCATCATGGATTTTCATTTTGTACTCATTTTCGTTATCAGCGACCCCGAAAAGCACGAAAATGACACCCATGACGACAAAGCTAAAATTTTCATTGGCACCATCTTGAATTTTCATTTTGACCTCAGTTTCGTTATTAGCGACCACAAAAACCACGAAAATGACACTCATGAAGAAAAAATCGAAAGTTTTACGTCGGCGCCATCTTGGATTTTCATTTTGACCTAATTTTAGTTATCAGCGACCCCAAAAACCACGAAAATGACACTCATGAAGAAAAAATCTAAAATTTTACGTCGCCGCCATCTTGGATTTTCATTTTGACCTAATTTTAGTTATCAGCGACCCCAAAAACCACGAAAACGAAACCCATGACAACAAAACCGAAAAAAAAGTAAAGCATAATTTTATTTTAAACTGAATTCGAATGTCGCGTGGCGTGTAATTTTGAATCATACCCGTATTCATGATCTTAGTGTCAGTCAGATTTTAAATTCACCTTATTCACAGAAATAAATAAGTATACCTTCTTATTTTTATTATATCTACTTATTTTAATTGTTAGTAATTAGGTTCACGTTCATAGAACACGTAGGTTCCTAATCTATCTATAACCAATACTTTCTAGAAAAATAAAACAAAGTGAACTTATACATATCAATTCAAGTTGTTTTACTGCATCGCTCTACCCTGTAACGCAACTTAGTACCTATCCGAGTTCGTGAACTCATGACCAGTGCGCTAAGCGCGCGCGTTTTCGCACCGCGTAATTTGTTACGTATCGTCTCTCTGTGCGGGGGCTGGGGTAAGCGATTACCTGTAACCTCGCCTTAAGCTGTTGGTCGGCTGTCATACAGCATTTCAATTTTCAAATAAATGTTCTTAATGCTTTGATAATTCGGTCAAAATAGACATAAAATAGGGGTACCCTTGCATAAATTCCCAAGAACCTGAAAATTTACATGAACGATAGGGATACCATTATTATGAAATGGGGATAAATATAATGACCACCATAAAATGCTTTGATACCCTTAGTTTTGTAACCAAAAATATCTACTTAACACCAGAAAAATAAAGTCTAAAAATACAATAGTACCAGCTATTTTAGTCACGACTCCACTTTAAATTGTATTCGACCACCAAATTTAGTAATATGATCACCAAATCTTGACGACCAAATTAATGTATTATTTTTGCCTAAATAAATCACTGTGATAGGTTAGGTTAGGTTAGTTTAGGTTAGGTTTGGTTAGGTTAGGTTAGGTTAGGTTGGGGGACCACCCCACAGTGCTTGCGTCCACGTCGCGTCCCCTGGAAACGACCCAGTTCTGACCACCGTAACGGAGTGGCAGACTGGGTTGGCCAAAGTGCACTGTGCTTTCGTAGCTATTTTATTTTATTGTCTTGTGTCTACGAATTTGTCGGGATGTCTAAACCCACGAGGGACGCCTGCGGGCGGTTTTTAAAACAAAAAGGCCCTTCTCAGGGCCAACCCAAAGGCCCTTCTCAGGGCCACCCGAAAGGCCCTTCTCAGGGCCAACCCAAAGGCCCTTCTCAGGGCCAACCAAAAGGCCCTTCTCAGGGCCACTCCGACGCTCAGGCGTCAGAGGCTAGCCGCGCGCCATCTGCGGCTAGCTTGTTCGGAGGGGCGGACGAGTCGTCCGACAACGACTCACTTATTTGTGTGTCGGATGCGGACGATTGTCGGTCGCGGAAGCGGGTCCACATGAGCGGTGGGTCCGGGGGCTCCTCGGCCTCGGGGTCGACGGGGTTGTCGAAGGCGAAACAGCCGACGGTGGCCGCGGACACCCATGTCGTTGGGCTCGCGGACGCCCAACGCCGGTTGGACCTGGCTCGGCGGGCACAGCTCCAGCAAGAGCTGGAGGAGCGGGTGGTTGCCGGGGAGAAACGGGCGCACGCTGCCCGGGCCAAGTCCGGGTACGGTGCGTCCCGCGTTCTTTACTCGGACCACTCCCTGGCCGAGCTGGAGAAAATGGCGGAGGAGGACGAGGAGGAGATTGTGGAGGTCGCCTCTAAGTCCTCCAACATGAAGGGGACCTTGCAAAAGGCCCTCAAATGCAGGGCCGCGAGCATGCGCGGTATCGTTGCGGAGCTGGTCCAGCGTAAGACCACCGACGAGACGCAACAACTGCAGGCGAGGATAGATCGCCTGCAGTCGGAGGTCAGCCAGCTTCATCAGAAGCTGGCTGAAGCCACGGCCCCGCCTCAACAGGCCAACACGGGCCATGCGGCAGAGGGCCCCGCCTCCAACCTTGAGGATATCATCCGCAAGGTGGTAATGGAGGAGAGGGCCTTCACAAGAGCCTGCTTGGCAGGAATAGAGGACCGGCTCTTGCCAGAGAAGCGCCTCCGACCGCCGCTTGCGGCGGATAAGAGGCGGTGCGGGCCGGGGCCGTCCTCATTCCAGGCGGAAGACGCCCTTCTCCCTTCCACCACCCCGTCCAACGAGTGGACGGAAGTGGTCCGTAAGGGGAAGGGCAAAGCCAAAAGGACGGCGACGGTCCCTGTCGTCCCCGCCACCACCGCTCCCAGCCGGTCGCAGACGACCGGCAAGGGAAAGGGGAAGGGGAAAGGGAGGGGAAAGGGACAACTGGTCCCCCCAAAAACCGCGGCCGTCGTGGTGACGCTCACCGCGGAGGCTGCGGGGCGAGGGGAGACGTACGCGTCCATTTTGGTGCGGGCGCGTGCAAATGCCGATCCCACCCAACTTGGGATCGGCAGTGTGGCTTGCCGGCGGACCCAAGCCGGGGCTCGAATATTCGAGTTCCCGGGGACAGAGGGGAGTGCCCATGCGGACCTCTTCGCAGCCAAGCTGCAGGAGGTCATCGCGGATTCGGCCAAGGTGGCCCGACCGGTCAAGTCGGCGGCCATAGAGGTGATGGGCCTCGACGACTCCGTCACCAAGGAGGAGGTGGTGGCGGCGGTCGCAGTGATGGGGGGCTGTGGCGTCGCGGCGGTCCAAGGCCGGGACATAAGGCCCGGCCGCGGCGGCATGGGCACCATTCGCCTCGAGTGCCCGGTCGCCTCTGCCAAAGCCGTCCTTGCCAAGGGACGGCTCATAGTCGGGTTCAGCTCGGGTGCAGTCCGGGCACTCGAGGACCAGCCTCTGCGGTGTTTCCGGTGCTTCGGCATCGGACACACCCGGCCCCTGTGTCCGTCCGCGGTAGACAGGACGGACATGTGCCTCCGCTGCGGCAAGGAAGGCCACAAAGCCGCTGCCTGCAAGGCCGCCACGCCGCACTGCGCGGTGTGTGCTGCTAGTGGCCGCCTGGCGGGCCACGTTATGAGGGGGAGGAACTGCAATCCTCCCCCTAAGCGAGGCAAAGCGCAGGCGCCGATCGTGCCTGCTGTAGCCGCTAGCACCGTCGTTCCTGCGGCGGCTGCGGAGGGGGGAGCGATGTCCGACTAATGGACTTGGCGGTGGTCGCCGAGCCTTACTCGGTCCCTGGCCGTTGGCTGGGCGACCGGGACGGCTTGGTGGCGTTGGTGTCGCGGCCTTCCACAGACTCCCCTCCCCTCTCGCGCTTAGAGAGGGGACCGGGATACGTGGCCGCCGCGTGGGGGGACATGACCCTGGTGGGGGTCTATTTCTCCCCAAACCGCCCTCTCCCGGACTTTGAGGTCCGAGAGGCGGAGCGCGCGCGGGAGGACGACCCTCTCGCTGCGCCGCTCCGCAGACGAAGAAGGGGTCGGAGAAGGCGAGGTCCTCTCCCTCCTCATGGTGGCGACGGGCGGGCGACAGGCGTGGGGGTGCCTTCGCCCGCATTGCACCCGTCACCACCTTCGTCGGTCATTCCCGGGCCCGTGTCCCTCCCCACGGGGGGGACATGAGGGGCCCGCCTTGTCGGGAATTCGTCGGCGGTGGACTGGAAGTAAAGGCTGTGCCGGTTTCCCAGTCCCCCGCCACTCGGACGAAGCGGGAGTGCCGCTGGGTCGTTTTAGTGGGTATACCGGGTCACACCGGGGAGTCCCACATAGCCCCCCCATCCCCCGATGGGAGGGTATGCGTAATGCATTTTTTCCCAGCGTCAAAAAAAAAAAAAAAAAAAAAAAAAAAAAAAAAAAAGGTTAGGTTAGGTTAGGTTGCTGGCCCTACTCAAGGGCCAGGTGAAGGAGGCGGTGGAGGCGGGGGGCGGAGTGCTGGCGGTGTCGTTCGACATTGCCAACGCCTTCAACTCCGTGCCCCACTCCACGATATTGGAGGCGCTCCGGTATCACGGAGTGCCCCAATACCTGCGAAACCTCCTGGCCAGCTACTTGGAGGACCGAGAGGTCCTCCTCGTGGACAAGACGGCCACGGTGAGGCGGTATGGCGCAGAGTCCGGTGTTCCGCAGGGGTCGGTGCTTGGGCCGCTCCTTTGGAACATCGGGTTCGACTGGCTCCTGCGGGGAGCCCTCCTCCAGGGCACGAGTGTCATCTGCTACGCGGATGACACTCTCCTCACTGCCCGGGGGAGGAATTTCGCAGACGCGGCCTGTCTGGCCTCGGCTGGCGGATCCTTGGTCGCAGAGAGGATCCGCCGCCTAGGATTGAGGGTGGCGCTGCACAAGACCGAGGCCGTGTTCTTTCGTGGGCCTCGGCAGCGCTGCCCTCCCGACGCCCACATTGTCGTAGAGGGCGTCAGGATAGGGGTCCGGGCCCAGATGAAGTACCTGGGCCTGGTCCTGGACGACAGGTGGCGCTTCGGCCCGCACTTCAGCGGGCTGTCGACGCGCCTGTTGAAGACCGCCGACGCCCTCTCGTGGCTCCTCCCGAACCTGGGGGGGCCCAAGGCGAAATGCCGGCGCCTGTATGCCGGCATTTTGCGGAGCATGGCCCTTTACGGGGCTCCAATCTGGGCGGACTCCCTCAACAGGAGGGAGAATGCGACCGCCATCCGCAGGCCCCAAAGGGCTATTGCACTGCGGGTGGCGAGGGCCTACCGCTCGGTAGGCTTCTCGGCGGCGTGCGCTCTGGCCGGCACCCCTCCTTGGGAGTTGGAGGCTTGGGTGCTCGCCAGAGTGTATGAGTGGACGGCGCGCCGGAAGGCGCTCGGGGAGCGCCCGATTGCCGAAGAGCGGGAGGCCGTGCGGCGGGAGGCGAAGGACGCCATCGTCCTCCACTGGGCGGAGGACCTCGCCAACGCCGCCTTTGGCCGCCGTACGTTGGACGCGCTCGGTCCGGTCCTGCGGAGCTGGCTCGAGCGGTCCCACGGTTTCCTCTCGTTCCGTTTGGTGCAGGTGTTGTCCGGCCATGGCTGTTTCGGATCGCACCTGCACCGGATCGGGAGGGAGGAGACCCCGGCGTGCCACGACTGCGGCGCGGCGGAGGACACGGCGCAGCACACCCTCGAGGTGTGCCCGGCTTGGTCCGAGCTGCGCCGCGGTCTGATCGCTGTGATCGGACAGGATCTCTCGCTTCCTGGCGCGGTCAACGCCATGCTGGGGAGCGAGGAGGCCTGGGCAGCGGTCGCCTCCTTTTGCGAGGACGTAATCTCGCAAAAGGAGGAGGCGGAGCGTGCGCGGGAGGACGACCCTCTCGCTGCGCCGCTCCGCAGACGAAGAAGGGGTCGGAGAAGGCGAGGTCCTCTCCCTCCTCATGGTGGCGACGGGCGGGCGACAGGCGCGGGGGTGCCTTCGCCCGCATTGCACCCGTCACCACCTTCGTCGGTCATTCCCGGGCCCGTGTCCCTCCCCACGGGGGGGACATGAGGGGCCCGCCTTGTCGGGAATTCGTCGGCGGTGGACTGGAAGTAAAGGCTGTGCCGGTTTCCCAGTCCCCCGCCACTCGGACGAAGCGGGAGTGCCGCTGGGTCGTTTTAGTGGGTATACCGGGTCACACCGGGGAGTCCCACATAGCCCCCCCATCCCCCGATGGGAGGGTATGCGTAATGCATTTTTTCCCAGCGTCAAAAAAAAAAAAAAAAAAAAAAAAAAAAAAAAAAAAAAAAAAAAAAAAAGGTTAGGTTAGGTTGGGGGACCACCCCACAGTGCTTGCGTCCACGTCGCGTCCCCTGGAAACGACCCAGTTCTGACCACCGTAACGGAGTGGCAGACTGGGTTGGCCAAAGTGCACTGTGCTTTCGTAGCTATTTTATTTTATTGTCTTGTGTCTACGAATTTGTCGGAAATGTTTAAACCCACGAGGGACGCCTGCGGGCGGTTTTTAAAACAAAAAGGCCCTTCTCAGGGCCAACCCAAAGGCCCTTCTCAGGGCCACCCAAAAGGCCCTTCTCAGGGCCAACCCAAAGGCCCTTCTCAGGGCCAACCAAAAGGCCCTTCTCAGGGCCAACCAAAAGGCCCTTCTCAGGGCCACTCCGACGCTCAGGCGTCAGAGGCTAGCCGCGCGCCATCTGCGGCTAGCTTGTTCGGAGGGGCGGACGAGTCGTCCGACAACGACTCACTCGTTTGTGTGTCGGATTCGGACGATTGTCGGTCGCGGAAGCGGGTCCACCTGAGCGGTGGGTCCGGGGGCTCCTCGGCCTCGGGGTCGACGGGGTTGTCGAAGGCGAAAAAGCCGACGGCGGCCGCGGACACCCATGTCGTTGGGCTCGCGGACGCCCAACGCCGGTTGGACCTGGCTCGGCGGGCGCAGCTCCAGCAAGAGCTGGAGGAGCGGGTGGCTTCCAGGGAGAAGCGGGCGCACGCTGCCCGGGCCAAGTCCGGGTACGGTGCGTCCCGCGTTCTTTACTCGGACCACTCCCTGGCCGAGCTGGAGAAAATGGCGGAGGAGGACGAGGAGGAGATTGTGGAGGTCGCCTCTAAGTCCTCCAACATGAAGGGGACCCTTCAAAAGGCCCTCAAATGCAGGGCCGCGAGCATGCGCGGAATCGTCGCGGAGCTGGTCCAGCGCAGGACCACCGACGAGACGCAACAACTGCAGGCGAGGATAGATCGCCTGCAGTCGGAGGTCAGCCAGCTTCATCAGAAGCTGGCTGAAGCCACGGCCCCGCCTCAACAGGCCAACACGGGCCATGCGGCAGAGGGCCCCGCCTCCAACCTTGAGGATATCATCCGCAAGGTGGTAATGGAGGAGAGGGCCTTCACAAGAGCCTGCTTGGCAGGAATTGAGGACCGGCTCTTGCCGGAGAAGCGCCTCCGACCGCCGCTTGCGGCGGATAAGAGGCGGTGTGGGCCGGGGCCGTCCTCGTCTCAGGCGGAAGATGCCCTTCTCCCTTCCACCACCCCGTCCAACGAGTGGACGGAAGTGGTCCGTAAGGGGAAGGGCAAAGCCAAAAGGACGGCGACGGTCCCTGTCGTCCCCGCCACCACCGCTCCCAGCCGGTCGCAGACGACCGGCAAGGGAAAGGGGAAGGGGAAAGGGAGGGGAAAGGGACAACTGGTCCCCCCAAAAACCGCGGCCGTCGTGGTGACGCTCACCGCGGAGGCTGCGGGGCGAGGGGAGACGTACGCGTCCATTTTGGTGCGGGCGCGTGCAAATGCCGATCCCACCCAACTTGGGATCGGCAGTGTGGCTTGCCGGCGGACCCAAGCCGGGGCTCGAATATTCGAGTTCCCGGGGGCAGAGGGGAGTGCCCATGCGGACCTCTTTGCAGCCAAGCTGCAGGAGGTCATCGCGGATTCGGCCAAGGTGGCCCGACCGGTCAAGTCGGCGGCCATAGAGGTGATGGGCCTCGACGACTCCGTCACCAAGGAGGAGGTGGTGGCGGCGGTCGCAGCGATGGGGGGCTGTGGCGTCGCGGCAGTCCAAGGCCGGGACATAAGGCCCGGCCGCGGCGGCATGGGCACCATTCGCCTCGAGTGCCCGGTCGCCTCTGCCAAAGCCGTCCTTGCCAAGGGACGGCTCATGGTCGGGTTCAGCTCGGGTGCAGTCCGGGCACTCGAGGACCAGCCTCTGCGGTGTTTCCGGTGCTTCGGCATCGGACACACCCGGCCCCTGTGTCCGTCCGCGGTAGACAGGACGGACATGTGCCTCCGCTGCGGCAAGGAAGGCCACAAAGCCGCTGCCTGCAAGGCCGCCACGCCGCACTGCGCGGTGTGTGCTGCCAGTGGCCGCCTGGCGGGCCACGTCATGAGAGGGAGGAACTGTAATCCTCCCCCTAGGCGAGGCAAAGCGCAGGCGCCGACCGGGCCTGCTGCTGCCGCTAGCACCGTCGTTCCTGCGGCGGCTGCGGAGGGGGGTGCGATGTCCGACTGATGGATAGGGTCGAACATCGCATCCTTCAGGCGAACACCAACCACTGCAGGGCAGCCCAGGATCTGCTGATGCAGACCATGGCTGAGTGGTTGGTGGACTTGGCGGTGGTCGCCGAGCCTTACTCGGTACCTGACCGTTGGCTGGGCGACCGGGACGGCTCGGTGGCGTTGGTGTCGCGGCCTTCCACAGACTCCCCTCCCCTCTCGCTCTTAGAGAGGGGACCGGGATACGTGGCCGCCGCGTGGGGGGACATGGCCCTGGTGGGGGTCTATTTCTCCCCAAACCGCCCTCTCTCGGACTTTGAGGATTTCCTCGAGGTCCTCACCGCAGTCGTAGGGAGGGCGGCGCCACGCCAGGTCGTGGTGTTGGGCGACCTGAACGCCAAGTCGGTGGCCTGGGGCAACCCGGCCGCCGGTTGCAACGTCCGGGGACGCGCCGTCGAGTTTTGGGCGGCCTCATGCGGTGTGTCCCTCCTCAACAGGGGGGCGGTCCACACGTGCGTGCGGCAACGGGGTGGGTCGGTGGTGGACGTCTCGTTTGCCACCCCCGCCCTAGCCGCCCGCGTCGTCAGCTGGCGGGTGGAGATGGTGGAGACCTTGTCGGACCACCGATACGTGCGGTTCGACATCTCCACCCAGGGGGGGGGGATGGCTCGCGCTGGGCAATCTCCCTTCCCACGGTGGGCACTCACCCGCCTGGACCGGGAGGCAGCCAAGGAGGCGGCCTTTCTCCAGGACTGGCTGTCGCCCCCTGTCGAGGTCCTGGACGTGGACGCCGCAGCGGTCCGGCTCAGGGGGTCCCTGACCGAGGTGTGCAACTCCAGCATGCCTCGGTCTCGCCGTCCGCCTCCCCGTCGTGCCGTCTATTGGTGGACGGAGGAGCTGGCGGGGCTCCGGGCCGCCTGCGTGGCGGCCAGAAGGGCCTACGCGCGGAGCCGACGGCGCAGCACCCAAAATCGAGTCCAGGCGGAGGAGGACCGCCTATACGCCTCTTACCGAGAGGCGACGACGGTCCTCAAATCCGCGATGGGTGCTGCGAAAGACTCGGCGAGGGCCGAGATGCTGGAGGAACTCGACAGGGATCCTTATGGGAGACCATACAAGGCGGCGCGGAACCAGCTGCGCCCCTGTGGTCCCCCACTGACGGAGACCCTCGAGCCAGCGTTGCTGGATGGGGTGGTCCGGTCCCTGTTTCCGCGCAGGACCGACTTCGCCCCACCAACGATGGATCCCCCGCAAGGGTCGGCTTCGCCGGAGGAGGAGGTCCCCCCGGTGACGGCGGCGGAGTTCTACGCTGGGGTTCTCAGCCTCCGCGCGAAGAAGACGGCCCCCGGACCGGACGGCGTCCCCGCACGGGTGGTGGCGATCGCCGCTTCCGAAATGGAGGACAGGTTTCGGGACCTCTTCAGCGCGTGCTTAACGGCTGGGAGGTTCCCGAAACTGTGGAAGGAGGGGCAGCTATGCCTCCTCCGAAAGGAGGGACGCCCGGTGGACTCCCCCTCGGCATACCGGCCCATCGTTCTGCTCGATGAGGTCGGCAAATTGTTCGAGGGGATTGTCGCCTCCCGGCTTGATAGCCTTTTGCGGGGGGTAGGGCCGGACCTGTCGGACGCCCAATTCGGTTTCCGTCGAGGGCGTTCGACGATCGATGCGCTGGCCCTACTCAAGGGCCAGGTGAAGGAGGCGGTGGAGGCGGGGGGCGGAGTGCTGGCAGTGTCGTTCGACATTGCCAACGCCTTCAACTCCGTGCCCCACTCGACGATATTGGAGGCGCTCCGGTATCACGGAGTGCCCCAATACCTGCGAAACCTCCTGGCCAGCTACTTGGAGGACCGAGAGGTCCTCCTCGTGGACAAGACGGCCACGGTGAGGCGGTACGGCGCAGAGTCCGGTGTTCCGCAGGGGTCGGTGCTTGGACCGCCCCTTTGGAACATCGGGTTCGACTGGCTCCTGCGGGGGGCCCTCCTCCAGGGCACGAGTGTCATCTGCTACGCGGATGACACTCTCCTTACTGCCCGGGGGAGGAATTTTGCGGACGCGGCCTGTCTGGCCTCGGCTGGCGGATCCTTGGTCGCAGAGAGGATCCGCCGCCTAGGATTGAGGGTGGCGCTGCACAAGACCGAGGCCGTGTTCTTTCGTGGGCCTCGGCAGCGCTGCCCTCCCGACGCCCACATTGTCGTAGAGGGCGTCAGGATAGGGGTCCGGGCCCAGATGAAGTACCTGGGCCTGGTCCTGGACGACAGGTGGCGCTTCGGCCCGCACTTCAGCGGGCTGTCGACGCGCCTGTTGAAAACCGCCGACGCCCTCTCGTGGCTCCTCCCGAACCTGGGGGGGCCCAAGGCGAAATGCCGGCGCCTGTATGCCGGCATTCTGCGGAGCATGGCCCTTTACGGGGCCCCAATCTGGGCGGACTCCCTCAACAGGAGGGAGAATGCGACCGCCATCCGCAGGCCCCAAAGGGCTATTGCACTGCGGGTGGCGAGGGCCTACCGCTCGGTAGGCTTCTCGGCGGCGTGCGCTCTGGCCGGCACCCCTCCTTGGGAGTTGGAGGCTTGGGTGCTCGCCAGAGTGTATGAGTGGACGGCGCGCCGGAAGGCGCTCGGGGAGCGCCCGATTGCCGAAGAGCGGGAGGCCGTGCGGCGGGAGGCGAAGGACGCCATCGTCCTCCACTGGACGGAGGACCTCGCCAACGCCGCCTTTGGCCGCCGTACGTTGGACGCGCTCGGTCCGGTCCTGCGGAGCTGGCTCGAGCGGTCCCACGGTTTCCTCTCGTTCCGTTTGGTGCAGGTGTTGTCCGGCCATGGCTGTTTCGGATCGCACCTGCACCGGATCGGGAGGGAGGAGACCCCGGCGTGCCACGACTGCGGCGCGGCGGAGGACACGGCGCAGCACACCCTCGAGGTGTGCCCGGCTTGGTCCGAGCTGCGCCGCGGTCTGATCGCTGTGATCGGACAGGATCTCTCGCTTCCTGGCGTGGTCAACGCCATGCTGGGGAGCGAGGAGGCCTGGGCAGCGGTCGCCTCCTTTTGCGAGGACGTAATCTCGCAGAAGGAGGAGGCGGAGCGCGCGCGGGAGGACGACCCTCTCGCTGCGCCGCTCCGCAGACGAAGAAGGGGTCGGAGAAGGCGAGGTCCTCTCCCTCCTCATGGTGGCGACGGGCGGGCGACAGGCGCGGGGGTGCCTTCGCCCGCATTGCACCCGTCACCACCTTCGTCGGTCATTCCCGGGCCCGTGTCCCTCCCCACGGGGGGGACGTGAGGGGCCCGCCTTGTCAGGGATTCGTCGGCGGTGGACTGGAAGTAAAGGCTGTGCCGGTTTCCCAGTCCCCCGCCACTCGGACGAAGCGGGAGTGCCGCTGGGTCGTTTTAGTGGGTATACCGGGTCACACCGGGGAGTCCCACATAGCCCCCCCATCCCCCGATGGGAGGGTATGCGTAATGCATTTTTTCCCAGCGTCAAAAAAAAAAAAAAAAAAAAAAAAAAAAAAAAAAAAAAAAAAAAAAAAAAAAAAAAAAAAAAAAAAAAAAAAAAAAAAAGGTTAGGTTAGGTTGTACGTTGGACGCGCTCGGTCCGGTCCTGCGGAGCTGGCTCGAGCGGTCCCACGGTTTCCTCTCGTTCCGTTTGGTGCAGGTGTTGTCCGGCCATGGCTGTTTCGGATCGCACCTGCACCGGATCGGGAGGGAGGAGACCCCGGCGTGCCACGACTGCGGCGCGGCGGAGGACACGGCGCAGCACACCCTCGAGGTGTGCCCGGCTTGGTCCGAGCTGCGCCGCGGTCTGATCGCTGTGATCGGACAGGATCTCTCGCTTCCTGGCGTGGTCAACGCCATGCTGGGGAGCGAGGAGGCCTGGGCAGCGGTCGCCTCCTTTTGCGAGGACGTAATCTCGCAAAAGGAGGAGGCGGAGCGCGCGCGGGAGGACGACCCTCTCGCTGCGCCGCTCCGCAGACGAAGAAGGGGTCGGAGAAGGCGAGGTCCTCTCCCTCCTCACGGTGGCGACGGGCGGGCGACAGGCGCGGGGGTGCCTTCGCCCGCATTGCACCCGTCACCACCTTCGTCGGTCATTCCCGGGCCCGTGTCCCTCCCCACGGGGGGGACGTGAGGGGCCCGCCTTGTGAGGAATTCGTCGGCGGTGGACTGGAAGTAAAGGCTGTGCCGGTTTCCCAGTCCCCCGCCACTCGGACGAAGCGGGAGTGCCGCTGGGTCGTTTTAGTGGGTATACCGGGTCACACCGGGGAGTCCCACATAGCCCCCCCATCCCCCGATGGGAGGGTATGCGTAATGCATTTTTTCCCAGCGTCAAAAAAAAAAAAAAAAAAAAAAAAAAAAAAGGTTAGGTTAGGTTAGTGATTATAATTTATATTAAAACGCTGGTATAATTTTGGTGATCATTTACTACTTTTGGGATAACAATGATTTATTTGGACTCATTTTGCTTAAATAGGACAGCAGAATTTAAAAACTTTGGTTAAAATTTTACTTTAAAATGTTGGTTTAATTTTGGTGATCATTTACTATTTTTGGGTTACTCATGATTTACTTGGAGTCATTTTACTTAAATAGGATAGCAAAGTGTTAAAACTTTGGTTATAATTTTACATTAAAATGCGAGTTTCATTTTGGTGATCATTTACTACTTTTGTCTGCTATTTGTTACTATATCTGGTGGTAAGTTAAACATAAGCCTTATGAAATTGTGAATAATCCCCATATGTGCAAAAAAATGCGAGGTCAAAGTTCGCAAAAATGGATTTTTTAGCGAAACGGTTAGTTTTATGAGAATAATAGTCCCGACAAAAATTGTAGATCATTTAATTATCCACAAAAATTGTTCTTTCTCTGGCCTGGCAGGATGCCTGCCCACGTAGCATGAGCAACGTGGAAACGGGTTTTGACGGCGAAAGAATCGACAAAATGACAGATTGTAGAAAGATTTCTATCGTCCTAAGCATGGCGATGTTAGACATGTGGAAAAGAAAAGTTTCTATTTTTCTGTCAACAAAAGTCGACAACGTCGAGCATGGCGATGATTTCTTCTCTACTTTTGACACTTGGGTGTAGAAACGTTTCTTCTCAACCAATGTCAAATAGTCCACATCACATCGGACCTAGAAAAGATTATTGTTATAATTCTCATTTGTGTTTGCGAGCCACTTTGGTTTTAAAAACATGTCGGGGTCCTACCGTCGCCATCTTCTCAGTTTTTATGCCGAGAAGAAAGAAAGAAAGGCCAAAAGGAACGCTGTACGAGCTTTAACCGGGGCTTTTGATCTCCCTGAAAACGAGTTCCTCGAAAATTACAAGATAAGTAAAGAGATGGTGCAATATTTATGTAGGGAGCTGAGCCAGGATCTGTCTCCCAGCACATCACAGGGTCTGCCTGTTCTCGTTAAAGTAAGTTCAATTCAGGTTAGGTACGCCTTCCAATTACCTTGTAAAAATAATAGGCAACCTTATTAGTGGATCTAACATCATCATTCTCTTGCCCTTATTCATTTGGGGTCGGCGCAGCATGTCTTCTTTAATACTTCTCTATTACTCGTCATCTCATCAGACACCTCCTTTCTTGCCTTATCATTTTTTCGACAGTCCATCCATCTCTTCTTTGGTCTTCCTCTACTCATATACCCATCCACATTCATACTCAAAAGTTTCCTCACGACATTTTCCTCATTCCTCCGCATCACATGCCCATACCACGACAAACGATTTCCAGACAACTTTTCAGTCATCGTTTTTCTTTCATTAGGGGATCTAACAATGACTAATAATTTGCAGGTTCTTTGTTCGATTAAAGTCCTGCTTACAGGACATTACCAAAGAGGCGTTGGCCAAGAGCAAAATATTTCTATTGGCCAAACCACTGTCAGCAAATTTTTGAAACAATTTGTTGTTGCAGTAAATACAAGGTCAGTTAATTACCCTCCTAAAATATCAAAGTTTGAGTAGCCTGTAAGAGGCGTGTGTTACCTAGTTGGATAGACACCTAACTTCTGTTATTTCAGACTGAAACCGCGGTGGATTCTATTCCCAAATACGGAGGCAGGAAGGCAGACTGTGGCATCTGGCTACCACAGAAAATTCGGCCTTCCAGATATATTGGGAGCCATTGACTGTACCCATGTACAATTATTTCCACCACCAAAGCCACAACAAGCACAATTTCGAAACAGACATGGCGTTACCTCAATTAATGTTCAGTTGGTAAGAAAATAGAAACCATGAAACTAGTTTATGTATTAAGATACAAATCATGAGATTGTTAAAGATGATATGAGATTACAGGGAAGAACGAGACCCTGTGATATCTTTTATGGTGATGAACATAATATCAATAAACAGTCTGAAAAAATATAATAAATTCTATTACTTCTAGATTGCAGATGCTGAGTGCAAAATACTGCATGTAAATGCAAATTTTCCAGGGAGGGTTCATGACCAATTTATTTTTAATAGTTCTATCATAAAGGCAGAACTTCGCCGACTACATGTATCCAGAATTGGCCATTATTATCTACTAGGTAAGGTATTATATAGTACAAGATATAAAATCTCACATTTGGAATAATAACAGTAATTATGTATTAGTTATTTTTTCCTTTATTTATATTTACACATATTAAATATTCTAATATAAAAAAAAAACATTTAAAAATATAAAAATTGTGGTCCGCCGGTATCAGGAGCAGGGTCCAAGCAACCCGTGGTTAGGGCTCCAGAGACAGGAATCTCCTCACAATGCGAGCCGACTTTACATTAATTTTAATTAAAAAAAGTGTTTAGGGCCCATATGGTCATGTTTTTTTATTCTTGCTTGCTGTAATCTGAAACACAAACGCAACGTTAATTTATCATTGATTTGCAGGGGATTCAGGCTATGCATTGGAGCCTTGGCTCATGACACCAATTAGGAATGCACAACATGGTACGCCAGAAGAAAGATATACCAAGTGGCATTGCCAAACGCGCAATGTCATAGAGCGTACCAATGGCTATCTAAAGGGGACCTTTCGGTGTCTAGGCATAGACAGGAGCCTCCATTATGCGCCTGAGAAGGCATCGGCGCTGGTGTATGCCTGCTGCACATTATACAACATAATGCAACATTATCGGTATGTTGCTTTTATCATTGTACTTAAAATTAGTTGTACAAAAACTTTATCTAACAATGGTGAATTTTCTTTTAGGGTGCCTATGCAGGAAACAGTTCTTTCAGAGGAAAGAGAGAGAGAGATCACCAACGAGCCCAGAGGTAGCCTGCTACAAGCTGCATCTCATAGAAGAACTAATATTATAACAAATTATTTTATGTAAATAAAAAATTGTACTTTTCTAAATGGCGTCGTCTCATTTGCCTTTCCGCCAGAGCCATTTTTCTTTCGGCCAGAACATTTTTATGTTTTATACTATTGCTTATATCCTGAAACAAATACAACAATTTTGCTGACATACTTTTAGAGCAAAGTAGAGGAGAGTTATGCCTGTATCAACTGTTTTATTCTGTTGTTTTTAACATCACTTGAAACTGTCCTTCACATTGGTACAATTGGCAGATTAATATAATTTAAACACACTTACTAGTAGAACATTTCTTGTCTCCGCATCAGAGGCAAGAAACTCACTCCTTGTGCTCCGTGCGCAACCTCTTCTCACATTTTGGGTTGTGGAAGAGGTTGACGGTTGAGGTGTGCCTTGTGGTGAGGTAGGTGGCGGCAGTGAAGTGGCTGAAGGTGGCGGTAGTGAAAAGGCTGGAGGTGGCGGTAGTGAAAAGGCTGGAGGTGGCGGTAGTGAAAAGGCTGGAGGTGGCGGTAGTGAAAAGGCTGGAGGTGGCGGTAGTGAAGTCACTGCAGGCGGTGATATGGCTGGAGGCAGATATGTGGCTGGAGGTGGTGATGTGGCTAGTGTGGGTACTGTGATCTGAAATAATGAATAAAAAAGTTACATTAACATAATATCACAAAAGAGTATTAACATCATAACATTTAATAGACACTGCCGTTACCTCTCCTAACCCAGTCTCACTTGGACCTGCCATACCATAGGCACTCTCTGTGCCTATGATATTTAAAATTTTGGCAGTGGTCTGTGAGACGGTGGGAATTGGGGTATTGTTACCCGTTGCAACACGGGCCGCATTGACACGAGCACCATCAGCCCGCGCCTTTTTTTTTAGATCCCTCCAAGTCTAAAAAACAATTAATAACAGAAATATTATGGGTATAAAGCTAAGGAATATGTTGTTATCATCTTGTTGAAGTATTCGATTAAAAAGGTATTAAATAAAATACCGTCCGCCACTGTTCCAAAGTCTTACTGGGTCCGTGTTCCTGCAAGATGTTCTGGACACGGACCCATTCCTCGTCGTGGCCTTGTCGCCCTTGAGGCCCACTAAATTGCCCATTAGCGAAATGGGTGTGGGTGGACATATAGTCCACCAACACCTCAATCTGCCGGGTGGTACTTCGTACGCTGTAAATAAATTGTTTTTGGTATGTGACTAACGATTCAACGCGTTCCAATGTGTACGGCAAAGATTTTTCAGAAAATGCCACAATCCTGTTTTAAATATCCTCAAGGTTAGCTTTGGACTAATGGAAGAGTATATTCTCTTAAACTAGTCACACACAACGCTACTAATCGGTAATCTGATATCAGGGAAAAATTTACTTACTTTTTTCTCGACGCCATTCTAATCTTTTTCTAAAAATATAAACACATTAGAAAAATGTAATTATTAATTTTGTTTATTTTCGCATTATCACAATGCGAACATTAACAAAACAAACTACATATTTCCAATGTTTCATTATTATTTTATTAATCAAATATAATTTACTTTGTTTGTCAACAAACAACACTTCTTGAACTTCTTCCACAGTAGATAAAAAGTTTTTCACTTCATCTGAATCCGATACAGATTAAAAGTAATACGTTTCGTTGTTGCTTTCAGTTACGTTCCAAAGGTTTTAAAACTTGTGCATTTGACAAATTTTTGTGGTTAACTAAACGTAATGTTATCGTTTAATTCGTTGTATATCTACATCACTAGCTACTTATCCGTTGCTAAGGAAAGAATTCCTATGTCTTTGTCTTCGTGAAAACTCGAGTCTACGGCTCGCCGCATGCTCGGGCAGAAGACATGTCGAGTTGTATAAAAAGAGCTTTGTCGATTCTTGAAGAATAGAGATAGATAAACGCCATGCTACGGGGGCTGGATGGCCTTCTTCAAGACGACGCATAGACGATTTCCTGATCAATTCGAATGATTTTTTGTTAATAAGGAGAATACAACTTTTGTAAATAGAATTGGTTTTTCCTATAAATGGTGAATCTTAGGGGAAAAAGTGTAATGATATTTTTTATAGATAATTAAATGATCTACATTTTTTTCCGAGCTATTTTTGTCATAAAACTAACCGTTTCGCAAAAAAAAAAAACAATTTTTGCGAACATTGAACTCGTATTTTTTTTGCACACATGGGATCGATGGAGACTTTTCACAATTTCATTATAATGGTATTCCTAATGTTCCTGCAAATTTTCAGCTTCTTGGGAATTTATGCAAGAGTCAATGTCTATTTTGACCGGGCTATGGCTCTAAATACCTCCACGACCACCGTATTCAATTCATCCATCAGCACAATGTTTTGAGTGCATTACATTGAGTCCTACCGTAAAACGTGATTTAACAACCCCAAAAAAAATCGTTTCCCAGCAATAATTTTTGCGTAGAGTTACTCAGTTTGATGTACAGAATGCTTGGTTGACGGCTTCATGAAGGGTCCGTTTACACCGTGTCTGAGATGAGACATTACTCCTGTAGTTGGAAAATTACAGGCTGATGTTAACCAAGGCTTACATAACCTGCCTTAGTAGCTACTAATTAACCTGCGAAATGATGGTTAATAAGCTATTACTAGTTAATTTAACTTTTACAGCGATTATTTTTAACGACGGCCGTAACGTTTAGGTTCAAAGTTACAATGTTAAGTGATCTTGCGGAGAATGTTGTTAATTCTCGTTTTGTTGTTGAAATTTTTATTTGCGGGTAAGTAACATAACATAACAACACGCCTGTAATCCCCGAAGGTTGAGGCTAAAGTGTGCCTAATAGGACACCCATATTTCGCCAGTTATGTTTAAGTCCCATGTAAGGGTCGAGCTTATTGCCATCAACCGAGCACAAATCCAGACTCCGAGGCTGCTACTGAGAAATTCCTGATGGAAAACCCAACAACGCTTTGCACGTTCTGGGAATCGAACCCAGGACCTCATGTAGCGGGTAAGTTTTTTTTATTAATTTACTTTCACACCAGAAAAGGTATGCGCTTCGATAAAATTTGCGTGTTTCCGAAGAATTTAGATTCTAACTTGTAGTTTTCCACGCTTCGCAGTACATCATCACTGGCCGTCTGATCAAGGTGTCTGAAGTTTCCTCTATTGAGGCGTATCATAACTTCTAAAAAGTTTTTATATCTTGAATGTACTATACTGACTATTATTTTTAACTGTAAAGCATTATTTAATCTTATTTTCAATTTAGTTAACAATTTCAATGTTGCATGCCTAATTTATGGTTGATTGTACAAGGCTCACCCATTTTTTTGTTACATCCTATCTTATGTACCTGCAATCTAAGCAAATAAATTTTACTTTAAAGCATTTTAAAATTACATAAAGCGTGATACATGGCGCGATTCCCTATCTGACCTCTGCAATCCAATTACTGAGGATCACTACACAGGGGGAGGGACACCGACGTTAAAACGGTTACCACGTAATTGGGTATACGATTATTTAAAAAAAAACAGCTGCTTCATAAAAAACTGGAATACCTACACGGTCAAAATGTGCGGAACAGTTGCTTTTTTAAAATTACCGATGAAAACTTTCTATGTTGGGGGGTTCAGAATCATCATCTGCCTAGCCTTTTCCCAACTATATTGGGGTCGGCTTCCAGTCTAACCGGATGCAGCTGAATACCAGTATTTTACATGGAGCGACTGCCTATCTGACCTCCACAACCCAGTTAGTACTGGGTAATATTATATCCCTTGGTAAGACTGGTTGTCAGACTTTTTGGGCCACTGACTACCTAACGACTGTCAAAGATGACAGCCGGGACTAACGGCTTAACGTGCTTTCCGAGGCACGGAGGAAACTCGGTATGTAATGGGCAGACACCCATCCACAGACCAACCTAAGCAAGCACGGCTTAACCTAAAGATCGACCCGAGCGGCTGTTATTATTTAGACACGAGCTCCTCCGAGGGGGGTTCAGAATGATGTACTGAATACGTGGTAACTGTTTTAGCTTCGGTGTCCCTTCCACCCTGGATTCCTTGGTCTTCTTCTTAGCGTGTCGATGGCAATCTAAATTGTGTCAGCCCAGAACTGAGCTACTAGTTTGGCGCCTTCAGTAGCGTCCATCAGTTCCTGTAGTGAACAAACAGTAAGACACGCCAGACACTATAAAGTGTCCCATCGTTTGTGGAACAGCACCACATTTACACTCCAGTGCAGAGTCATTAATGAATCTCCACCTGAGCAGGTTTTCCTTGCTGCGACCAACCAGGGTCCGGAGTCTATTTAAAAACTTCCAGGTCAGCCATGGCAACTCATGTCCAGGTGTGAGATTTTCAGCTGGTGGAACGAATGGGTTAGGTAAGGATGCACTACCTCGCCACAGTCTCAGTCTTTCCGTAGACCGCTCGCCAGCGAGTGGGGCACTTCAGAAAGCTGGTTACTTAGGATCAGGCTCATATTATCTTCATACCCTTGTACCATGTTACGCAACACGTTCGGTTTTATTTTCTTCCATTTTTCCTTTACTTTTTCATTAGCACTTTTTTCATACAAATCATAGACTTATGTGATTTATGTCTTTCGCAGAAGCACGTGTCTTCTGTCAGGACATCAACGCAATGTCGTGGCAGCCTTTAGGATTCTCATGTCCTATCACATGCAATACTATTAAAATGGCAGTTGAGCAGTAAGTAAAGTTATTACCAGAGATCGGAATTAGGTAGAGTTATTTGTGTTTGCAATGATATGTTGATATTAATATGGATCTTCCCGGGATTTATAATACAATCCTGTGTGGCCAACAATATTACAAATAAATAATAAAAAAAACCTCAGAGATAGATAAGACAAATAAAACAAAGATAATTAACATACAATTTTTATTAGTATTTACATTAATTCACAATACAATTTTTTATTTACGTTGCCCCACACTAAGATTTTTTTCCTGTAACGTGGATGCGTTTACAAAGATTTAAACTCACAAATACACAAATACCCAGACCCGGAACAACTACTTGTAGATCATACAAATATTTGTTCCGTGCGGGAATCGAACCCGCGACATTTTTTCATTAACTGCTGCGCTGCGTGCGCATGATGTCCGATGTCGGATGGTTTAAATTGTGTAAAAGTAAATAACTTTTTTATTTAATAAAGCACGGGATTTTTCTGCTCTTTAAAATTAATCTCGGGATTTGAGGCATATCCACTTTATTCTTTCGCTGTATGAAATCAGTGTAAGTAACAAATAACTCTACCTAATTCCGACCTCTGGTTATTACGTAGTAAGTGTATATAATGGGTTTATGTATCCTTGGATACTATGGTGAACAGTAAAACTCTAACTTAAATTGAGTTGCTCTGAAAAGAGAACATTTTATTTAGTGACAAAAACTAGTTTTAACACTAATACATTGTTTAACCTTAATTAATAACAAACTCACCTGAAAAGAGAAACAACATTTAAAGCTATTGTTTCACCAGTTCAGTACTATTTAAATATTCAAATTTCAATTTTATTTTCATAACCTAATTCGCATGCGGTATTCAATACGTCAATCTGACAGACAGCTCCCTAGAAACGACCAAGTTCACTCACAGATAACTTATACTTCAAAGTTATTACGCGGGAAATTCAAACATACTTAAATGAAGTGTCAAGCACTTTGTTTACATGTATTATTATTTCCTTTATTTATTTTTATACAAATCTTCTACATGTATTTATTATTTGCATGCCAATGTTTTAAGCCAAACGTGATCTGTTTTTTTATTCTTATTTTAACATCTCTTGCATGCTGACAATTTGTTGTTGTATGTATTGTACTCATGTTTTTGCAAATAAATAAATGATTATGATTATAATCTAGCCGTCGCCCGCGACCTTCGTCCACGTGAAATTATTATAAAAAAATATTACTTCCATATTTGAATCGGATTTTTTTACCAATATCAAGAGTTTTAATTTATTTTTAACGTACGCGGTCGCTCACAATGGGCCTCATCAGAAGGCTTAAAGTCACCCAAAGGGCAATGGAGAGGGCTATGCTCGGAGTTTCCTTGCGTGATCAAATCAGAAATGAGGAAATCCGTAAGAGAACCAAAGTTACCAACGTAGCCCGAAGAATAGCCAAACTTAAGTGGCAGTGGGCAGGGCATATTGCTTGCAGAACGGATGGCCGATGGGGCCGGAAAGTTCTGGAGTGGCGACCGCGAACTGAAAGACGTTGCGTTGGAAGGCCTCCCACTAGGTGGACCGATGACCTGGTGAAGGTTGCGGGGATCCGCTAGATGCGAGACGCACGGGATCGGTCAATGTGGCGACACTTGGGGGAGGCCTATGTCCAGCAGTGGACGTCTTTCGGCTAAAATGATGATGATGATGACTGCCAATCTGACCTTCACAACCCTTAATGGCCAGTGCGAATATATCATAAAAAATCTTTAATCTCTTTCAGACTACAACAAGCAGACTACGAATACATACTGCAATATAATAATCAAAACTACATAAATATGTCTGAATCGGAAATCTATCAGATGCGCCATAATTTGGAAACCAGTATCTTTAACAGAAAGGTAAACCCCTTACCCGCCGACGAGAAAAAACACAATAAACTCTACCAAACATACCATAGACTATTATCCAACGAGAATTTCGAACATGCTTTAAAAAAAGAAGCGGGAAAAATGACAGCTGAACTGAATAAGACTTGTTCCAATATGGCGTCGAAAGATTTGTTGAAAAAGTCCGTTAATATAAAGTGTACTAGAAGATTAAATAAGAGGTTGGAGGTTTCGGAGAAATTCACAAAATTCTTGAATCTTTACGCAGATCCTAAGTATCCTTTTGACGAAGAGATGGCTGGGGTAAGTGGAAAGAAATCTTCAAGGTGCTATTCTGAAGACGACAAAGCGGCAACGGTGCCCAAAGACAACACGACGGGGTTTTTTTTTAAATAATAATAATAATCTTTGTTACACAGTGGTTACAAATTGTGTGTAGTCCCTGACTCCTGCGCTAGGTGACAGACCTGTGCTATAGGAGCCAGTGCCCTCTCCCAGGAGGAGAGGGCACTGGCTCCAGATATTACAGAAACTTATGGAGTAAGATTAACAAAAATAAAACGACTATGGTAGAAACAAAAAATCAATCGGTTAAAAAAAGCTTGTTTCGTAGTTTGTGAGTATTTGCGCGCGTGTGTGAGCGCGCGTGTGTGTGTTTGTGTGCGTGTGTCTGTAAATTGAATATTAGTATGTATGTAGCTCTTTGAAAACGCTTTCGTAGACTGCATCGTAGCCGCTTAGCAGTGGTCCTAAAGTTAGATTGAAGCCAGTTAAGCTACGGTCTGTCCTAGTGATTCGGCGACGTTGACCCTGCGGTCCTGTTCAGAAGAGCACCTTCATAATCATCCTCCTGACCGTATCACAATATATCCTAATGTATGTGTAATGAAAGGTCACCGCAGCATGTCCTCTTCCATGAATCTCTACCCGTTGTTACAGTACTCACCGTCTTACTAGCCGTACCATCTTTCACGCAATTCATTACAACGTAGTTTAATGTAAAGAATCCAATTTACAGAGTTCTCTGTCATACAAAACTGTAATGCCCACAGGGTCAACATTTTTGGAACAGCTGACATTTTTGTAATCATCAGTCCCCAATTTTGTTTGTCATTTTTTAAATAACCAACAAAAAGTTTTAACGCTTGTGGATACTAAAAAATCGTTCTACGTAATCATTCCACCGTCTCCCTTCTTCCATCGGGAGTCCGGACGTACTGCAGGTTATCACCCATATCTTGTCGATGTTCCACATATTCGCACGAAGCGCTTTGTTAAATCATTTATTATGCGCACAGCCAAGGAGTGGAATTCCCTACCTGCGTCGGTGTTCCCAAGTTCATATGACCCCAACCTATTTAAGTCGCGAGTTAATAGGCTTCTTTTGGGTTAGCTTGTTCCATCATCGACCTCATCTCTGTCCTTTGGACTAGACTGAGGTCAAGAGTAAGCCCAGTTACAATAAAAAAAAAAAATGTCTTAAATTCATCGTAACAATTTACGCGTCCCTGACACCATCACCTCACTCCAAAAGGAAAACTCGCATGGCAGATTTTGCCCAAACCCTCTCATGCCTTTGTCCCAGCAGTGGGAACATTAAAGGCTTATTCTTGGCACACAAGTAGACCATGATCATCATCTTCCCGCCCCTGTCCCATTCTACATGATGTCGGCGCAACTAGTTTTCTTCTTCCATTCTCCCCTGTCAGACCTCACCGCATCATTTACTCAATTTTCTTTCATATCCATTCCTAACATAAATTGGCTTATATTTTTTCCAGATGATATTACAAAAACTAGAAAGAAACCTGAGCCGTTACGGCGTAGTTGACTACAAAAGGATACTCATTTATTTGCGACAAACGGTGAAATACCACAATGCACAGATGCAGTTGCTTACCAATAAGGCCCAGATAATAAGACTACAGTCTAAAAACTGTCTGAGTTTATACAAACCTGGGTGTTATTGTAGAACCGGGTAAGTGGCAATTGCAATGGGCCGGCCATACTGGCTGTAGAACCAATGACCGTTGTGGTAGACGTGTTCTTAGGAGGCGATCGCAAATCGGGAAGCGTAAGGTAGGACGCCTTCAGGTTAGGAAACCGACGGGTGGCAACTGGATGAGAGTTGCCGAGAATTGAAAACTGGCGTGCGTTTGAAGAAGCCTACGTCCATCACTGGACTGCTGTAGGCTGATGATGCACGACTGATAGATCTCGAATGACAGGTTGGACCAACAACCAACATTATGACGTGCTTTCCGAGGCACGAACGGATTTCGATATGTAATTGATAGACATCCACGGGCCGACCTCGG
This sequence comes from Noctua janthina, assembly GCA_963576755.1. NCBI lineage: Eukaryota > Metazoa > Arthropoda > Insecta > Lepidoptera > Noctuidae > Noctua > Noctua janthina. The sequence goes on from OY755077.1 coordinate 1,856,027, forward strand.
CAATTGTTGCTTAACCTTAAATATCAATCCGTTCGGTTGTTATTATTTACTTCATCATCATCATCTGCCTAGCCATTTCCCAACTATGTTGGGTTCGGCTTCCAGTCTAACCGGATGCAGCTAAATACCAGTATTTTACATGGAGCGACTGCCTATCTGACCTCCACAACCCAGTTAGTACTGGGTAGTACGATACCCCTTGGTAAGACTGGTTGTCACTTTTTCGGCCACTGACTACCTAACGACTGTCGAAGATCTACAAATGACAGCCGGGACCAACGGCTTAACGTGCTTTCCGAGGGACGGAGGAAACTCGGTATGTAATGGGTGGTCACCCATCCACAGACCAACCTAGGCTTAACCAAAGATTGACCCGAGCGGCTGTTATTATTTACTTATTTATCCTTATAGGGCAGGAGAATAAACGAAATGCAGTGCGTAATTAAGAGTATCATCAGAAAATTTAATGTATTTGTAATTTTTCTTTCAGTTATGTGGAGAACGATGGCGAATGCGTGATACCACATGACTGCATCAATAATTACACAGTCACAGAATATTTAGAAAGAATTATATTATACTAGCAACACTCTTTTCACTTTTACTGTTTCTCTTTTTAACCCCCGACGCGAAAAGAGGGTTTTATTATAACTTTGACCGCAATGTGTGTGTGTGTCTGTCTCTGGCACCGCAGCACTTAAACAAGTGAACCGATTTGGATGCAGTTTTTTTTTATTTGAAAACTAGTTTCTTGGCAATGGTTCTTAGATACGTTGGTTCGAAAATTGGTGCAGCCATTTACTAGATATGGGGGATGAAAGTGGTGATGAATAATCGAATATTTCCAAATATACCCAAGTGGGGCATCAAATGAAAGGGCATGATGTGTATATTACAATTAGACTTATATTATCAAAATAAGTTCAGCTATTTCAAACATGGGGGTGAAAGTGGTGATGAATAATCGAATATTTTCAAATATACCGGAGTGAGGTATCAAATGAAAGGGCATGATATGTATATTACAATTAGACATGTTTTATCAAAACCGGCTCAGCCATTTTATTGACATTTCAAATATTTGTTCACTTTTCTTTGTTGCGATGGGGGTATTTTAAATTTTAAATTTATTTTTTTATTAACTAGCTGCATTCTACGAGTGATGAATATAAGTGTTGATGGACGGAGACGGAGAGGAAGACCAAGGAAACGATGGATGGATTGTGTGAGGAATGATATGAAGGAAAAAGGAGTAAAGGATAGCGTGACGGTTGACAGAGGAGAGTGGAAGAAAAAAACGTGTTGCGCCGACACCAAGTAAAATAGGATAAGGGCAGGGAGGTGATGTCTAGCTGCGTTCTACGGTTTGGCCCGTGTGTAGATTCCCACGGTATTTTTCTCGCATAAAATGTATCCGTCACTTAGCAGTTCCAGAGAATTAGCGCCTAAAAAAAAGTAAGTGCCAGTGTAAGTAGTGTGTGTGTGTGTGTGGTAGGTGCTTAAGTGCCTATATAAATTTTCGATAGCAAGAAGTTATTTTTTTATATATTTATTTTGTACCCTATCACAATGTTTTCTTATTTACCCCCAGGTGGACTGGTAGAGAATGTCTTGTGGCATTAAGTCCGCCTATGTATTACTATTGTACATGAAGTTTAAATAAATAAATTAGGGTTTACAATCATACAACTTTACAAGTTTTTAATATCATGTCATCATCTGCCTGTCTTTTTCCAACTATGTTATTGTCGGCTTCCAGTCTGACTGGAGCTGAACCAGTAGATCTAAAGGGTGTAACAAGACCGTTAACGAAGCCGAAAGCCACTTGTTCTCCCCATCATTGCGATCATTTTTTTGTTCTAGACCATACCTGGGAACCTTCTAGTTACGGAGATATTGGGGGTTAAAGTTTCAACTTTTTCAAGTTCTTTTTTTATGAAAGTTTTTTACCTTAAACACTTCGAAGACCCCCGTACTATTCAATCCATCCATCAGCACAATGTTTTGAGTGCGTTACATTGAGTCCTACCGTAAAACGTGATTTTTTACTCAAAAAATAAGTTATTTCCCCGCAATAATTTTTGCGTAAAGTTACTTAGTTTAATGTACTTAATGCTTAGTTGACGGCTTCGTGAAGGGTTCGTTTACACCCTGTATTTTATTTCCTACTTTAAAGAATAGAGACTAACCACATACCGACGCAGTACAGTAGACACCTAGACACTAAGTAGCTTGATTTGTTCCCGAAGGGAAGCCGGCAGGAATCGGCTTATTAGGTGCCTTCGTGTCTGCGACGCAGACTAGGCTTGAGCCGATCGAACCAAAGTTGTTCAGTGTCATGGTCCGAGAAACCACACGGGAGGTCTTGCGTTTATTATGGGCATGTATTTAACGTGGCGACAAACTAATCTGATTTAGGTTTTTAAAAATAATTAAAATGGGTAGCAAAAATAATAGGTTGGCAGTTACTAAAAAAAAACCTAAAACAAGGTTATTAACCACTAGATTGTAGATCAGGCGTAGTCGAAGTAGTGGGGCTCCTATTTCTGTTTGCAGGGTTTAAAGAAACCTAACACAAAGGCGATTCCGGGGTCTTAGTTCCCTCACTTCGCTCGCTCACTAGACCCCGCCATCCCCGTCGATCCTAACCTGTCCAAGTCGAGGTGCCATAAGTCTCTCTCAGCCTTCGCTCGCTCTTGCTTCCTATATTCTCCTTGCCGCAATGACCGGATAAATAGTTACTTACTTGGTACAATAGTCGCCCATTCAGTATATTGCTCGCCAATTAAATTTTTATATGTTACAACTTATATAGATTTGTTTAGGCTTACCAGTGTGTATTAGCTTGTGTCCGTTTAGAGAGTATGATGAGCTGAACGCCTTGTCACAATCTTTGCACTTGTATGGCTTTTCACCTGCAACAAAAAAATAACATCTATACATATAATAAAATTGTAACAGGCCGATGTCTGTACATTGAAGAATATAGTTTGTTCAGAAAAAACTGAATCGATTCCAATAATTTTTAACCCATGTTATATTTTGTCCCAAAAATATTTAAAAAGGCTACTAGTTGGATACCGATCGACACTAAGTACCTGTCGCAATCATTTAGGTACTTACTGCCAAATTATAATTATCAATGAGCTCAAGACGACGCTGGAGCATGGAGGCGCGAACGCTGGGCGTGGTGACCACGTTTTTGTGCTGGCAACCAGGTAACAGAACAAGCTTATAACTTTGTGATTTTTCATGATACAGTTTTGAAATTTTGTACATAGATTCTTTACATTAAAATACTAGACACGTGTTTCAGGTTTCGCATATACTAAAACTAATGTTGTATTTTAAACTTCATCTGTATGAACATCTAAAATTTTCAAAATATGTGACCAGCTGTGACAAGGACGGGGGGCGTCAAAAATCATGAAATTCGTGTGACGTGATTTATGGACGGCCCCTTATAAGACCATAATGTACAGACGCCAGCACGACAATCTGTCAAAATTCTTTAATAGATTTTCAACTTCATCGCTAAAGCATTAGGTTCAAGGTTGATTGGGAAAATTTGACAGTCTCAGGTAGCTTGATATGCGTCTGTACTATAAAGGGTGTAAATAGACCCTTAACGAAACCGAAAGGCATTTGTTCTCCCCGTCACTGCGATCATTTTTTTGTTCTAGACCATACCTGGGAACCTTCTAGTTACGGAGATATTGAGGGTCAAGGTTCCAACATTTTCACAATTTTTTTTTTAAATACATGTTTTTAATGTAAGATTTTTACTTTAAACACCTCCACGACCCCCGTACTATTCAATCCATCCGTCAGCACAATGCTTTGAGTGCTTTCCATCGAGTCCTACCGTAAAACGTGATTTTACACCCCAAAAAAAAGTCGATTCCCAGCAATAATTTTTGCGTGAAGTTACTTAGTTTGATGTACAGAATGCTTGGTTGACAGCTTCGTGAAGGGTCCGTTTACTTACACCCTTTATTTCATGCAAATAATCTTGAATCTTGATGATGAAAGGTTATCAACACCTACCTGTATGCACTCTCATATGGGCCCGCAGCGCACACTCATAGTGGAAGCATTTCCCACACACTGGACATGGATGCCCAGTCGGTTTATTATGTGTCTTCCTCACGTGTCTTGAAAGGTACTTCTTTATCTTACACTTGTAGTCACATAGCTCACAGTGGTACGGTTTCTCTGTTGTGTGGAGTTTAATGTGAGCATGCCAGTTTGAAGTGTTCTCGAATGTCTGGAACAGAAGTTTATAGAGTAATGATGATAGGTCTACTTTTAAATACAGAGTAAAATATCATCATCATCTGCCTAGCCTTTTCCCAGGTATGTTAAGGTCGGCTTCCAGTCTAACCGGTATTTTACATGGAGCAACTTGCGACCCGGAACAACTATCTGTAGGACATACAAATGTGTGGCGGGGATCGAACCCGCAACACGCAACGCAGCAGTCAATCGCTCAGCCACTGCGCCAACCGTGCCGTCAAAATAATTGTTTGTGAGTTAATGTCCCTTCTTCCTTGTATAGTATTAGTTCAAATTAGTGTAGATAGAAATTTTTGTGTGGGGAACTATTGTCTATGCTCTTAGCCTGCAACTTCGCGTACAAAAATTGTGATAGCTTGGCTAATATGCATGATATAAGTATAATTTACAGCCCATACCACTCACAAATAAAGTAGCTTTCTGCCAGTGAAAAAATTTATAAAATTGGATCATTTGTTCCTGAGATTACTCCTACATACAAACTTACAAATTTTTTCCTCTTTATAATATTAGTAATGATAAGAGTTTAGATGTAGATTCAGTCAAAAATGTCTAAATTCTTACCTTATGACAATATTGACATGGATATACAGAATTTTTTTTTTTTGGTTTAGCACCTTTCTTCTTAGTTTTCTCCTTCATTGTCAAGAGCTAAGGAGTTGCCTCTTTTTAAAGTAGTATGTCACAATTGACCTGAAAAAGAAAATGCTGTAAACTTCGTTATTTCCCTATAATCCCCAGTGAACGAAAAATTTCAAAATATATGACATTTAAAAACCACTGTTAATACTTAAATCATTTTTAGGGTTCTGTACCTCAAAAGGAAAAAATGGAACCGTTATAGGATAACTCGCATGTCTGTCTGTGACAGCCAATTTAGTCCGTAACTACTGGACCGATGGAGTTGAAATTTAGTACTCATATGTAAATCGGTCACCCAAAGACGGATGTGTAACGTAAATAAATGAATTTTAAACATGAGGGCCACTTTTGGGGGGTTAATTACAAAATGAAAAAAAAAAGATTGTAACCTGATAGATCGTGTCACATATCTTAATGAAAGGGCTGATTGTGAGCATTTCAAATATGTTTTTTATAATTTCAAGATAAATAGTTTTGAAGTTATTTAAGAAAATAGGCGAAAATTGACCATGCCTCCCCTTAACTCTGAAACTACAGGATCGAAAATTGTGAAAAAAATACAAAAAATAGTTCTTTGCCTATAGTTTACAAGAAAACCTATGCGAGAGCTATAATAACAAATAATAAAAATGAAAGGGGGCTCGCCTACTATGATGGTACGGAACCCTAAATGCGCGAGTCCGACTCCCACTTGGCCGGTTTATCATGTTTGATAGTGATAGCCAAACTTTTGATAACCACTTCACAGAAAACTCGAAGTGTGGGTGGTGGTACACTCTGCCACATTTATTTTGTCACTGGTTGGCACTTGCATTGTCTATTGGGGTAGGCAAAGGTGGACAGTAAATCCTCATTTGACTGGTTGTGTTATGTCCTAACACCCACGTTATAGAGGACGAGCCTATTGCTAACAAGGTTAGCCTGCATTTAAGCCTGTCCTAAATAGCGGCAGAATACTCGTACGTAACCTTTTATATTATCAGAGATGTTGAATGCTTATTCTTTTGGTTCTAGAATATAGCTGGAGACTACAAAATCTATGCATTCATGCCGCTCAAGCCTTATTCAGCAAAAATAACACACCCTCATAATTTAATTATGACCTTACCGGTGTTTATGCACTTTTATGAATTAAAAACGGATTCCTTCGTAAATATTAGACTAGCGGAACAGTCTCAGTTGGGCAAGACGTTATTTTAATTGATAAAAAGAAAATTATTAATGTTTTCCTAATTTTCTCAAGCCAAATCCAAGGATTGAAAACGATAATGTTTTATTTTTTACTCTGACGTTGACGTGAGACGCTCCGCTTGGAAACATATTTTTCCATTAACCCTCTACTATATGAGTTATGAAAGAAAGGAAACCAAAAATATTTTAACACTGTTTGTTTTGCTTTTTTGAGCGTATGAATTGATACAGAATAACAGAACCCACAAAAAATATTGAACTCTAAATACATAAACAAACAGAAAAAGAAATTAGAGTCTGTCAAGCGAGTCGAGTCCACAACCATTTTACTGATTTCTTATAATGGCAATACTATTATCTGTCAAACAGATTGTCACAATTTCTGTTCTAATCTCGAAGCATTCCGGTTTTTGTTGAATTTTTTAATGTTATAATGCCAAAACCTATTAAAAGTAGTGTCAGGAGCCTGCTGTTTACAATGATTAATAAATATAATCATGTAAATGTCGGCTACAAAATGTTGATACTTTTAGCACAATTGTCTAATTTTGTTTACTTTACTATGATGTGATCACGATTTCGGTTTTGGTTTAGATTCAGACGTCGTATACATGACATTGAATCTCAATGGGGCACCTATAAGTGAAAAGTATTATAAGAGATTGTTGTAATCTTTTTTCAGCCACCCTGGATGATGAATTAATAAAAAGCACAATTGATAATTTAGTTAAGAAAGTCATAGCCATAGATGAGAATAAAAAAATGAAATCTGAAACAGACTATTTGACAAAAATTGCTGCTATGACAGGTTAGTACAGATTTATTTGTTTACATTGTTTGCATTTTCTACAAATATTATCATAAAATTTGTGCGTTTGATACTGAACTGACATATTGAACTTTCAGATTTAAGTGTGAAAACACTGCGAAGAATTAAAAAAGAAGGTGCTATTAACCAAGGCGAGTGGAACACACCGGGGAAAAAACGTCCACGACAGCCAACTGTAGCCAATCTGGATAATTTTGACTTATCAGCCATACGCAATAAAATTAATGAATTTTACTGTGTGAAAAAGCAAGTTCCAAGTCTACGAAGTTTGCTTGCAGATTTAAGAGAGTCAATTGGATTTACTGGATGTCATGAAACATTGAGACAATTATTACTCAAAAATGGATTTGAATTCAAAAAAAATAAAAATGAGAGATCTCTTCTTATTGAAAAGTATGAACTAGCTGCATGGCGACATAGGTATCTCAGAGCTATTGATGAAAAGCGGAAACAAGGAAAATTAATAGTTTATCTTGATGAGACCTATGTCCACCAAAATTATAAAGTTAAAAAATCATGGCAAGGGCCATCAACAAGCGGTGTAATTGACAAAATATCGTCAGGCAAAAGACATATTGTTGTTCATGCTGGATCCGAAAAAGGTTTTGTTCCCAATGCATTATTGGTATTCAGTACTAAATCAAAAATGGCAGATTATCATGATGATATGAACAGAAATAATTTTATGAAATGGTTACGTGAAAAATTAATACCCAATTTAAGTCAGCCCAGTGTCATTGTTATGGACAACGCTAGCTACCATGTAACACAAATAAATAAGCCACCATCTATGAATGATTTAAAGGCTGACATTCAGAAATGGCTAACTGAAAATGGAATTCATTATGAAGAATTCTTTACAAAGGCTGAGCTTATGTGCCTTGTGAATGAACATAAAACAACTCCAATGTATGAAGCTGAAGAATTTTTGAAACAACATGGCCATGAGGTTTTGAAACTTCCGCCATATCATTGTGACCTGAACGCAATTGAACTCATATGGAGTTTGGCTAAAAGAAAAATAGCCAGCAAAAACTTAGGGATTCCAGGTAAAGAAATGGAGAACCTTATAAAAGAATGCTTTAATAGTGTCACAGCCAATGATTGGAAAAAATGCACAGATCACACTATTAGTGTCGAAAATAAGTATAAAGTAAGAGACAGGATATCCGAAACCGAGTTGGAACCCTTCATCATTTCTGTGCGTAATGATTCTACTGACAGTGATTTCTCATTTGAAGGCATTGAATTTCTTGATTCTGATTTTAGTTCTGATGAATAAATACGTACATTGAAATGCTTTTTTTTTAATTTATCCCAAGTAATTTTTTTATCAAAATTCAAGTATCAACAAGTTTTCAGCGTGCTATATCAGTGTTGACACCTGAAAGATTTTTGAATTTGCCGCCTTTTTCATTGGACTAGACTCGCTTGACAGACTCTAGCTAGCATATTATAGTTCCAAGCATCGTCATAGGTTGAGAATCAGTTTTTGTTTTTTTTTTGTATTTCATTATAGTTGGAGCTCATTAGTCCCATTGGAACTTAGTGTCACACCTTTGGCAGGCCTTCCCCATTGCGTAAGCTCTGTGAATTTCTATGGTCTGTTGTACCTGGGTATCGAGAAAATTTGATACAACCAATTTTAAGTTTGACCATTTTTATTTAGATTATTCTTGAACATTTTCTTCTTCTGTATGTGGTTCATAATTCTAATTAAAACTATCATCGAAAACGACCTCTAACTTGGAAATTATAAGGAATTCTCTAGCTGTTGAATTTTCTTTTTGTATTTATTATTATTTGTAGCAATTATTTAATAAAAAACCGGAATTCCTAAACGAATTGCTAAAAAAAAAACAATTGTGAACTGTCAAGTCCAGGTTGTCAATGTGAAATGTCAAGTGCGGCACATTGAATTTATTTCTTGATTTCACTTAATTATTTATTTAAATATTATTTCAAATAGTATGAAAACATCTATTTAATGTAGTACAAACTACATTTAATTCTGGATCGCTGCATCGTAACCGAACATAATTGATGTCCTTGAATTTTGACATTAACCATTGAAAAACATTACGATGTTAAGTTTTGGATATAATAATTTCGTATCATAAAAAGTGTATTGTTATAAAAGTACGACTAATTTGTCGTTTTCGCACAACTATTAGCGAGACAGAGGTGAGTAATGTTTTTATTGTATAATGTTATGATATAGAAAAGAGGTTATATTCATTCGTAAGGTTGGATTCTTGTCGTGTTATGATAGACGGTCATCAACATATTTTTTTTTGCGTCTTTCAAAGGTTAAGGAAGATTGATATTATTACGTAATATTTATATTTAATTGCCTGAGCTTAGGTGAGCGATATTATAAATAAGAAGCAGCTGCATATATATTATAATTATATTTAATATTTTCCTGTTTTATATCTTCTAAGATAAAAAGTTACCGTAGGTATCCTTCCCTGGAAGGGTGTATTTCTGGATGGATGGATTTGGTTATTAAATCAATATTTATTTAAGCTGTGGAAATGTTATATAGTAAATTATTAATTGTATGTGGAGACTAGGCAGTGGGGTCCTTTAGTGTCTGTCTATCAATAAGAAAAAGGCTTCGTGTATGTGGTACTACTATAAAAGTCATCATTCTCTTGCTAATAATAATTTATTAAGTGCACTGTAATAACAGACAGTATTCAGCAAAACATTACTTTTTGAGAGCAGCGCAGTACTGGTGCCGGGCATCTAAAGCTCTGCATCTCTACTTCACTTTCGAAGAAACTCATATTATCGTATTGGAAGTATTCAGGGACTTTGTAGGCTCCGGTCTTTTTAGGGTCAACACCTGGACACGGGTTGAACCGCAGGTTGGATTATTTTGCTACTCAGTCCAGGAACATCGGGACTTTCTGACTGGCCTGTGCAGGTGGTGGGGGCGTACAGCATTCATTTATAATTACTATTACACAACTTGACAGCAATAAACACTTATGCTCTTACCCCAATTCATTTGGTGTCGGTGCAGCATGGCTTAAAAATACTTTTCTTTTTTTAATTAGCCTATCCTGTCTTACTGCTTGGCAAAAGCCTACCCCATTCCTTTCCTACTCTCCCGGTGTTTTACCTCATTATCTTAAAAAAAAAATACTATAAAAAGTACCTAAATAAAAAAATAGTGTAAATAAAATTTTAATATATAAAAACTGACATTATTCAAGACTATCTATAATATAAAATGAATCCCTGAATTTGTTGCTAAGCGCAAATCTCGAGAGCAGCTGAACCGATTTCGCTAATTCTTTTTTTGTTCCGTTTGTTACTGACAGGAGAAGGTTCTTTGGTTGGTAGTAGGTAGGTGGAAGGTAGGTAGTAGGTAGGTAGTAAAAAAAATGCATTGTACGCATGCCGGGAACAGCTATTTGAAAATAAAAATGGTTTTTCCATAAAACCTATGTTGTTCAGAGATTCTTCAAGACGTAAATCACTCTTGTGGCTATGAGGTTTTTTTAATCCTTTGAATTACACAAAAATAATTTTATAGCCTTGACATCAGCATGCAAACCAAGTCATGGGTTACAGCTATGTTACCCCCCACTTTGTTTGCATGGAAATTATGTGTGAGAAAAGAAACACCAGTAGCCAGACTATAATCAATCTCTGATCCAAATTTCATCCAGATCCATTCAGCCATTCTGGCGTGATTGACTAACAAACATCCATCCTTCTAAACTTCGCATTTTTAAAAGTAGTAAGATAAACCACCATAACCATCACTTTTAAAGTTCCGGCAACCCGTACGAACTTATTAAAGTTTGCGCCTGTATTTTGTGCATTAAGAATACTAAATAGTGTCTCTCGGCGATTGGACATATTTTCTTGCTCTTTGGCGGAATTCCAGAGTGTGGCACTTAGTATGTTGTCTACTGTCTAACTTAAGCTTCTACCTAGACCCGTTACTTGGGACTGGATAATTTGCAATTTATGACTACTTTGTTAGCTTGGGTCTTACCTGTAAAAACAAATATGTGTATTAAGGAATAATAAATAAATAAATCCTTTTTATGTTTCCAGAACCCAGAGCTGTGAAAACCCACCAAAAAATAATGTTAAACAATAGTATTAAAATGTACAAACTAACACAAATATCTAGGCTACTTCAAAAAACAATTACCCTGAACGCAAAACGAAAAATATACAACTACCCTCCAAGTGCATACTCTTGTGTATGCGGCCAGATATGTTTAAAAAAAGAACAAAACCATAGATATGAAATATCTAGAATATATTCTACTCAAAGTGATCAGCATAGACAAAAGGTGGTTATTGAAACGACAACACCGAAGATTGTCTATGATAAGTTGAGGGGGAAGGTGTTGCCAGATCGTGAAGACATTGAAGCTAAGGCTTTGTCTTGGAAAGAGAAGGTTGATCCTTATTTGAAGTTGGCGAGGTGGGATAGGCCTATTGGTACGTATATTTTGATAATATTTGACGTTTTTTGACTTAAAACTTTACGCCTGTAATCCTTGAAGTGTTAAGCAGAGGTGTACCTAATAGTACACCCACATTTCGCCAGCTATGTTAAACTCCTATGCGATCCAATTGCCATCAACTTCTAATGGAAAAACCCAATAACACGTTGCCCGACCTGGGAATCGAACCCAGGACCTCATGCTCAAGAGTCGCGCTTGCGACCATTAGACTTCTTATTTATTATTATACAGGGTGTAAACAGACCCTTCACACAGCCGTCAACCAAGCATTCTGTACATCAAACTAAGTAACTTTACGCAAAAATTATTGCTCGGGATCGACTTTTTTTTTGGGGTGATAGATAAATCACGTTTTTCGGTAGGACTCGATGGAAAGCACTCAAAGCATTGTGCTGATGGATGGATTGAATAGTACGGGGGTCGTGGAGGTGTGTAAAGTAAAAATCTCACATTAAAAACATGTATTTAAAAAAAAAACTTGTGAAAAAGTTGGAACTTTGACCCCCAATATCTCCGTAACTAGAAGGTTCCCAGGTATGGTCTAGAACATAAAAAAGATCACAAAGACGGGGAGAACAAATGTCTTTCGGATATGTTAAGGGTCTATTTACACCCTTTATAATTTGTTTTATAAAAAATAAATAAAATATGTTACTAGCAACCCTCCCCTGCTTTGCACGGCGCCGCCTATCGGGTTCAAAACTATCCTATCTTTCAAGCTGGAACCAACCATACACATCACACATTCACATAATCACATTGAAATAGATATCAAGCAGTGGTAGTCTAAGAAGAAAGAAAATACATTTATTTGGCACATGCCACAAGTGCACACAGCATAAAAAACAAAATAACAAATAAAAAACAAAAAAAATTAAAATTTAAAATCTAAACAAAAAAATAAAATAGTGTGACACTGTGTGCCTCACGGCTGCGCCAAATAGGCCCGTGGCCCGTCTAGTGGTGTGACCGTCGGACTGCCAAGTCATAGGTCTCGAGTTCGAACCCAAGACACGCACCTCTGATTTTTCGCATTCATGTGCGTATTGTATAATTATCACTTGCTTCGGTGAAGGAAAACAGCGTGAGGAAACCAGCATGCCTGAGAGATATTTCTCGACGGCATGTAAAGCCAAGTCTGAGGCCTATGGGCGGCATAAAAGCTCTGACACCAGGTTAGGCACTAACCACACGATATAGAAAGATTGAAGTAGGTTGGGTGGTTTCAGAGATTAGCATGCACAAACATGGTATCTCCATATTTCGCCAGTTATGTTTAAGTCCCTTGTCGCACGGGGCGAGACTGTAGGCATCAATCGGGCACGAATCTGGATTCCGTGTCTGCCACTAAAATTTTCTGATGGAAAAACCCAATGACATTTTGCCCGACCCGGGAATCGAACCCAGGACCTCATGCTCACCAGTTGCGAATGCAACCACTAGACGAACGAGGCATTGCAGCTAATATATGACATATGACAAAAAACACAAACATATACACCGTGACTTTTTAGTCGTCTTACAAACGTCGTCCACTCAATATACCCGACATAAAATACCTCTAGGCGCGATTTTTTTAAATCTTCTATAATAGGTACAAAAAAATAATAATAAAAAATTAGAATAAAATTATGAAGCATCCTGTTAATGATGTTTACGTGTCAAACGGGAGAACATATACCTACCCAGCACACGAGTCCAGTAGATCATCGCTCGCAACAGGGTGTTTTAACTACGTCATGCGTCATAATACTGAATAAATATTTTATTTTTAAATTGTTAAAATCTCATAAATACCTATTTTTTTTTAATGTTTAGTATTCATTGGATACATGAAGTGGGCTGCCGTTGTAAGACGACTAAGTCACGGTGTATAATGGTGTAGAAAGCTAAAATATATCAGTCCTTTGGGAAAAAAACTAGTAAATATATTTTGCAAAATAAAGTTATTTGAACTATTTGTTATAAAGGGTGATTCATTTAGAGGTATGTACTTAGCATGAGGTTCTGGGTTCGATTCCCGGGTCGGGCTAAGTGTTATTGGATTTTCCCATCAGGAATGTCTCAGATTTGATGCCTGGTTGATGGCATTAGACTCGCCCCCTGTTACAAGGGACTTAAAACATAACTGGCGCGAAATGTGGGTGTATAAAAATAGCACAACGGGGTATTATCGCACAAGGTGATCTTTTATATGAGATTTAACACAATTGAGTTTAGGATACTACTTCCTTTACTTCCTGTGTTTTCATTTACCTATTTGTGTTGTATGAAAAATAAATAGAATTTGAAATGTCGCAGCAAGGGCAGGAAAAAACCATGACCTGGCTTATGACTTGTAATACTTTTTATAAGGATGATTTTCACCAAACGGCTCGCGTCGCATCGGATTGGAACGGTTTTTACAATTTTTAAACGATATTAAATCGTGTACACAGTATTTAAAGTCTATATTACCAAGCCGCGACTCGCGATCGTAGCCGCAAGTATGCTGCGACGCGCGAACGGCTCCGTTCGGTCGTCAACACGGTAGGAATGAAACTATTTGACTAGGCGAAGAAATGGATACGTTCGCTATGGACGGTACGGAGCCGATCGTATGCGTTGACATCCTGTCGTACGCGATCGGCTGTCGCCGCATCCGTATGTATCCTTTCCTATCCGAAGCGATGCGAGCCGTTTGGTAGAATATATCCTTTAGTCGAAGGCAATTTTTTCATAAAGTCATTTTCTCCACAGGAATATACCTTCTCTACTGGCCCTGCGCCTGGTCAATAGCCATCGCTTCAGTAGCCGGCACCGTCCCTCTCCAGTCCTCACTGCAGACAGCCGCCCTGTTCTTAGTAGGAGCTGGTCTTATGAGAGGAGCTGGATGTACTATTAATGATCTGTGGGACCGGGATGTGGACGCTAAGGTATGATAAAAAAAACATTGGATTATAACTAACTTTGAGGAGTTCGTGGCTAAATAATAACAGCCGCTCGGATCGATCTTTAGGTTAAGCCGTGCTTGCCTAGGTTGATCTGTGGATGGGTGACCACCCATTACATACCGAGTTTCCTCCGTGCCTCGGAAAGCACGTTAAGCCGTTGGTCCCGGGTGTCATTTGTAGATCTTTGACAGTCGTTAGGTAGTCAGTGGCCCAAAAAGTCTGACAACCAGTCTTACCAAGTGGTATCGTATTACCCAGTCCTAACTGGGTTGTGGAGGTCAGATAGGCAGTCGCTCCATGTAAAATACTGGTATTCAGCTGCATCCGGTTAGACTGGAAGCCGACCCCAACATAGTTGGAAAAAGGCTAGGCAGATGAGGCAGATGATGTTCTCCCACTTACTTTAATCTCTCCAGGCTTTAAATGGACCCTTCACGAAGCCATCAACCAAGCATTCTGCACACCAAACTAAGTCTTTACGCAAAAAATATTGCTGGGAAACGACTTTTTTTTTGGGGTGAAATCACTATCTGGGGTAGGACGAGTGACCCTAAAAGGGTTCCGTTTTTTTCTTTTGAGTTACGGAACCCTAAAAAGTGCTAGTTTTCAGTCTCATTGGAATATTTGGTTTTGGTTTCTATACTTTTCGAACCGAATCTTTTTATTTTCAGGTAGAACGCACGAAGTCCCGTCCCCTGGTGACGGGCGCCATATCTGAGACGCAAGCCGTGGTGTTCTTAGCCGCTCAGTTGAGCCTCGCTCTGGCGGTGCTACTGCAGCTCAACTGTTATAGTATAGTGCTAGGGGCGAGTAGTATGCGTGAGTACATCATAAATGTCGCAAGCTGATTACTGCATGAGGTCCTGGATACAATTCTCAGGTCGGGCAAAGTGTTATTGGGGTTTTCCATCTGGAATTTCTCAATAGCAGCTACAGAGCCTGGATTTGTGCCCGGTTGATGGCATTAGACTCTGCCACTATTACATGAAGCTTCAACGTAAGTGGCGAAATGTGATTACAGGTGTTAGGTTATGTTATGCCACACTCCTTTCTAAAAGAGAGCGCCATCAACCGAGCAGAAATCCAGACTCCAGCTGCTTCTAGCAAATCCTTCACTATGCCCCTAGGGTTCAGACCCTGGACCCTAAGTTCAGCAGTCTTGAGAATTGTCCGAATTTTATTCATCATGGTCATTAAATGGAGTACGTCTGAAATAAATGTATTCTATTCTATTTCAGCCGAAAGACGTCCATAACTTTAATATACAACATTATTTTTAGTATATACGAAACCTCAATATAGTTTGTTCAGAATAAGTAACTGAATCGATTCCAATGATTTTTAAACCATGTTTTATTTTGTCTCAATTTTTATTTTTAACAAGTTGGACACCGAGCGATATTAAGTACCTATCGCAATCATTTAGGTAACTACTGCCAAACTATTATTATCAATGAGCTCAAGACGACGCTGGAGGCGTGCACGCGGGCGCCCCGTATTGTTACCACGTTTTTGTGCGGACAACCAGGTGACAGAACAAGCTTATAACTTTGTGATTTTTCATGATACAGTTTTGAAATTTTGTACATATTTAGATTCTTTAAATTAAATTACTAGACACGTGTTTCAGGTTTCGTATATACTAAAACTAATGTTGTATATATAGTTATTTTTAATTAATTCTAGCAATCTATGCAAAATCATAAATAATTTTTGTTTAAATTCAGATAAAACTACTTGTTTATGAATAAATGACTATGACTATTGCTGGAGATACGGCGTATGCATTTTATAAATATTATACTCATTAAAAATTTATTTTTCTGTTCCAGTCCTAGTAGTAACCTACCCACTAGCCAAGCGATTTACGAACTACCCTCAAATATTTCTGGGCGCAACCTTCAACTGGGGAGCCCTACTGGGCTTCAGCGCAATACAAGGGACCATAGACTTGGCGATATGCGCGCCGCTCTACATCGGGGCGCTGGCCTGGACTGTTGTCTATGACACTATTTATGCTCATCAGGTGAGTTCGAAGCCGCAAGCCGCGGCCCATTCCTATTCAAAAAATGGTTAAAATTTGCTTGGCATCTTTCTCTCTTCATCGTGTGGTTAGTGCCTAACCTGGTGTCAGAGTTGTTATGCCGCCCATGGGCCTCTGACTTGGCTTTACATGCCGTCGAGAAATATCTCTCAGGCATGCTGGTTTCCTCACGATGTTTTCCTTCACCGAAGCAAGTGATAATTATACAATACGCACATCATCATCTGCCTAGCCTTATCCCAACTATATTTGGGTCGGCTTCCAGTCTAACCGGATGCAGCTGAATACCTGTATTTTTACATGGAGCGACTGCCTATCTGACCTCCACAACCCAGTTAGTACTGGGTAATACGATACCCCTTGGTAAGACTGGTTGTCAGACTTTTTGGGCCACTGACTACCTAACGACTGTCAAAGATCTACAAATGACAGCCGGGACCAACGGCTTAACGTGCTTTCCGAGGCACGGAGAAAACTCGGTATGTAATAGGCGGTCACCCATCCACAATACGCACATGAATGCGAAAAATCAGAGGTGCGTGTCTTGGGTTCGAACTTGAGACCTATGACTTGGCAGTCCGACAGTCACACCACTAGGCTGTCACTGCTTACCTTTTAAGTAATTTTCATGGTTTTTAGCGGAACGTAGTAAAAACGTAACTTGATAAATGAATTCAATTGTTATTTTACACTCCCACAGGACAAAGAAGACGACATGAAAGTAGGCATAAAGTCCACCGCCCTGACATTCGGCGCGCACACTCGGCCCGCCCTGGGCGCGTGCCTGGCCGTGAGCTCGGCGGCGCTGGCGCTGGCCGGCCACGCCGCCGGGCTGGCGCTGCCGTACCAGCTGGCCGTGCTGGCTTATACTGCGCATGCTGCTCAGCAGGTGAGGATATGAGATTATATAGGGTGACTCGTAATTAGTGACCGATACTTAAACACGTGATAACAAACAAACATTTCCCAAAGAAACTTTTTTTTAAAATACTAATTCACTTTTATCACAATTACAGAATTTGAATGTTGTCATCGGTTAATAAAAAAAATAACAGCTGTTTTCTACAAAAGCGTAGCGACCTACACGGTCAAAATGTATGGAACAGCTGTTTTTTTTATTACCGATGAGAAATGTCTATTTGGAGGGGTTTACAATGATGTACCGAATACGTAATAACTGAGCTTCAGTGTCCCTTCAACGCTCTCTAAAGATACTTATCCAGAAGTCAGTTATATTTCTTTTTAAACTACTTTTTCATTTCTATTACAGATATACACTTTAGACACAGAGAATCCCGAAGATTGCGCATCAAAATTCAAGTCAAATTCCCAAGTAGGTGCTATCATACTTATGGGTATACTCGCTGGCGGCTACAAGCAGTACTTGGATAATGTAGCTAATCACGTCAATCTTGAGGATACGACTAAAGGATGTATATTCAGCTAAGAGGGTTGAGTGGTACTTTTAGTACCAAGTGGGTTTTTGCTCTAAAATCATGTTGAGTTGTAGAGAATTATGCGAAATGTATATAGAAAAGATTTTTTTGAATAATTTGAGATGTGGCTCAAGGTGGTACTTTTAGTACCCTGTGAGTTTTTTCTGGAAATAATGTAGATAATTCTGAGGAAGGAGTATCTCCATAAATCAATGTTGAGATTTTTCTTTTAGTCAAATTGTGACTTGGCAACTTTTAGTACAGTCAGTCACAAATACAATTAGCAAATCTAAACTCAAAAGCGAGTTTAAACAAGTTTTTGCAATGTAAAACAGTTTTTAAAAGTTTGTTTGCTGAAATGTGCACAGCGCTTCATTTCAAATATGTAATTCTATAGGACACTAAAACGTTGAACTTCGATCGATGTAGTAATGGTATATATAAGGTCTATCTTTTCATACACGAAATATTTTAAGAGTAACTTCTATAAGTCGTAAAGACGCCGTAGCAACGACAAAAAAAAATATCTGAGTGTTTTTTTTTACAAAATTATTATAATTCTAAAATTTTTTGAGACTTTTTGCATTAAACCTTTACTCCCATATTCTAACAATTACATTAGGTAAATACGACGTAGTAAACTACCTCAATGGATGCTTAAAAATAAGGAGCCAGTATTTATTTTGTGGGTCAAGTAATTTTAAATTATTTATTTTTTATAAAAAATTATACTCAGATAAAAAAAAAAATCCCTTGAAATGGCTTGTTATAGCCGTTAGATGATTCCCTGAAAATATTTCGTGTACGAATAGTTAGACCTTATATTATTGACGTACCAACAATGGGTTTGTACAAAACAATTTAGAAATAAAATATGTTTAGAGTAACATAAAGAAGCAATAGTGTATCTTCTGTAACGAAAAAGAGCTTTAATAGAAGTCACTTATTGTAATTATGGAGATTTTTGGTAACTCAAGCTGGCGCTTTTAACAAGAAGAATTTACTAACCACAGATATAGTTACATCTAGATAACGTAAGAGCAACTACTTCGCGTGCCCGGCTTAAGAATTTTATGCTTAAAGTGGCTACTGTCGCAGCAAGCTGATTTGTTTAGAACAACAACGTTACAACTCAAGAACTAATTCTAGACACTTAAGGAAAAGAACAAAAACGTAGTCTATTTTGTATAGTATCTAAATAGTGCTTATGACGTCATAGTAGTATAAAAATGGCACCCTTGGTTTTCATACGGATCGTGACACTTGCCTTATCTAGATATATCTACAACATTATTTTTTACGCGAAACCTGAATATAGTCTGTTCAGAATAAGTAACTGAATCGATTCCAATAATTTTTAAACCATGTTATATTTTTTCCCAATAATATTTAAAAAAGTTAAAAGTTGGACACCGAGCGACATTAAGCACCTATCGCAATAATTTAGGTACCTACTGCCATATTATTATTATCAATGAGATCAAGACGACGCTGGAGACGCAGGCTGCGTGGTGACTACGATTTTGTGCGGACAACTAGGTAACAGAACAAGCTTATAACTTTGTGATTTTTCAAGATACAGTTTTGAAATTTTGTACATAGATTCTTTACATACAAATACTAGACAGGTATATCAGGTTTCGCATATACTAAAACTAATGTTGTATCTCTGTGTTATTAACCGATGCTCAAGCTTGTTTAATATTTGTCAAGCCAATGCTTTGCATATTTATTAAAGACAATCTCCAGATGGTACTTTTAGTACCAATCGCCATTTTGATATTAAAAAATGCCTCATTATATTAGTTACTGTTACCAGTTTCTAGCCACTATAATAGCATTTATATTAGTAAGCTTTCGAAATACTTCGAAAATAATCGACGTAGCAATTGCCTTAGTAACCTACGGATGAATATTACTTGCACGTCATCATCATCTGCCCAGCCTTTTCCCAACTATGTTGGGGTCGGCGTCCAATCTACCCAGATGCAGCTGAATAACCGTATTTTATATGGAGCGACTGCCTATCTGACCTCCACAACCCAGTTAGTACTAGGTAATACGATACCCCTTGGTAAGACTGGTTGTCAGACTTTTTGAGCCACTGACTACCTTTAACGACTGTCAAAGATCTACAAATGACAGCCGGGACCAACGTCTTAATGTGCTTTCCGAGGCACGGAGGAAACTCGGTATGTAATGGGAGGTCACCCATCCACAGACCAACCTAGGCAAGCACGGCTTAACCTAAAGATCGATCCGAGCGGCTGTTATTATTTAGCCACGAGCTCCTCCTTTACTTTATTACTTGCACGTCATAAAAGTATATTTGTCTGTCTCTTGGTCTAGTGGACGCAAGCGCGACTGCTGAACATGAGGTCCTGGGTTCGATTCCTAGTTCGGGTCAAAGTGTTATTGGGTTTTTCCATCTGGAATTTCTCAGTAGCAGCCGCGGAGTCTGGATTTATTTGGGCACGGTTAATGGCAATAAGCTCTCCCTTATTACATGGGACTTAAACATAACTGGCGAAATGTGGGAGTACTATTAGGTACACCTCTGCCTAACCTTTCGGAGATTACAGGCGTGATGTTATGTTATGTATATTGGTCTATGTGAAAGGCG
Source organism: Noctua janthina (assembly GCA_963576755.1). NCBI lineage: Eukaryota > Metazoa > Arthropoda > Insecta > Lepidoptera > Noctuidae > Noctua > Noctua janthina. The sequence goes on from OY755077.1 coordinate 1,876,520, forward strand.
CTTGAATGACAGTACCAGAAAAGCGCTGTTGGTAAACATGTTCGTAACAACATGACATTTTAACCAGACTAGAAGGAGAAAAACGCTTTATAACATGTTAAGTGTTTACATATTGGCTTTCGTGACTGTTCGCGGTTGTTAATAAACCGCAAGTACTACAACAGCTTGATGGTGACATACTAACGACCGGGTACGAAAAATGTAATTTTTTATTGAAGAGAGTCTTTTTTGTGTTTTTAGCTAAAATTAGTTAAAAAAAGACACTTATTTAATTAACTTTATTGTTGTGTGCTGTGACTAGACTTAATATGGAGAATTTAAATACTAATTTCGTTGTTCATGTAACTAAACTTAAATTAAATTATTGCTGTATCACATTTACAGACAATGCGAGAAGGTGGAAGTAATAGACTAGAATGTTTTTTTTTAATTACTCTTGTAGTAGTATTCGCGAGTACAACTGCTGAGCAAAAGGCCAGGGTTTGATACTCAAATCTGTCATGTTTTTTTCCATATACAGGGCGACAGGAAAACTCGACCTTGAAAGGGGTTCAAAATCAAAATCAAAATCAAAGCATTTATTTCAAGTAGGCCAGTTACAGGCACTTTTGAATTGTCGAAACAAAGGCAACAGTAAAATAAAGCTACAGTCCCAGTCACAAGGCACAAAAACTGTGAAAGTACTGTAGTTGCCCATTCCCTAACGTAGATCTCTATGGAGAAGAACGGGCAAGAAACTCCATGGACACTCTTTTAAATCAGAATACTTTAACAAAACCTTGGTTACATCATTCATTTTGAGATGGTACATTATGTGAGAACGATGCAGCAAGATGTGTACGTTAAAAGTGTCCATAGTAAAAACAATTCAAAAATAAAATAATTAATTCAAATAAGCCGTGGCAAATAAGAGATGACCAGTCACAACTGACAGCGCCCGTTCACGAACATGACGCATGTATCAGCACCATTAAACTCAACCATTTTGAAGGGAACTAAATGACCCGACACACGTGCCACCATCAGCGAGACATTTGAGTGAGCATGACATACTCCTAACCGCCAGGGCACATTCAAGTCAAGAAAAGACGCAGGTTTCCAGCGAATGACAGAGCTTTCTAGTACATAGTACTCACACAATATGGGCTAGGCGGCTATATAATACAAAAGAGATTGAATCTATACAATGCATAGATAGTTATACAATCTTCAGCAGCTCCAACAATACTATTTAATGCTATTAATTTAGGCGCCCCTGTTCTTGTGGAGCAGGACCGGCATTGAGCCAAGCATTTTTATCAGTGATATAATCGTCCAACTTGTAATATGCTTTCTTACATAGTGTGCGTTTAATGCATGTTTTAAATTTCGTTTCATTGAGTTCAAGAATACTTTGTGGAATTTTATTATAGCATCTCAAACAGTACCCCATGAAAGATGAGTCTACTTTAGCGAGTCTGTTATACTAGAGGTCTTTAGCAACAATTTAAGTCTAGTTAACTATGGGTTAAACCTGGACGGTTACCGATCTGTGTCGGTTCTTAGATTTATTACCAAGAATAATTAATTATGAAAAAACTACTCCACTCTAAAAATTCAAATGATACTTTTTTGAAGGCTGAAAAATGAGAGATGGGTTTTTTAAAATAATCGCCATCATCATTTCAGCCGAAAGACGTCCACTGCTGGACATAGGCCTCCCCCAAGTGTCGCCACATTGACTGGCCCCGTGCGTCTCGCATCCAGCGGATCCCCGCAACTTTCACCAGGTCAACGGTCCACCTAGTGGAAGGCCTTCCAACGCAATGTCTTTTTTTTCCTATTTTTTAATAATCACTCGTTTTTCAGCTTCCAGAAATGTATCAATTAAATTGATAAAAATCGAAGAACCGCCACAGCAAATTAACTGGACCTAATTTGTTGCTAATGACCTCTAGTATTTTTTTTAGTAGCTTACTTTGTCCCACTGCTGGACAAAGGCCTCCCCCAATTCCTTCCATGAGTTCTTTTCTCGTGTCTCCTCGGACCAACCCTCGTACGCATCCAGATCGTCTCGCCTCCTCTTTCTGGGCCGGCCTCGGCGGCGCCGTCCGTCTTCCGACAACTACCGCGTGGAGTAAACCTATAGATACCCTTTCAAAGAATAGGTCGAGTTTCCCTGTCGCCTCGTAAAATTTATCCCATACGAATTTGTTTGTTTCGTCTATGGGACTTGAAGTTTAGTTGGTGAACTGCAGAATTATAACCTATGTATAATTTGTATACAAATTAGCTAGTTAATGTTGGATTACCTCGCTTTTTTAATACCGCCATCGAAAAATGTTAGTTATAGTACCGCCGTAAATATTAACTCGGGCACTGGCTTATAAATAAGCCCATGTAGATGTACGGACGCATTTTTAAAGGAACGTTTTCACTGCGCTTTGGATTATCTGCTCTCAGCGTTGAGCCGACCGTTGATAATCAAAAATAACGCATCCCTGAAGTGTTAAAAAGCACTCTGTTGGATTTCAACAGCCGTGCGATCGTGCCAAGCATTAATAGTTTACGACGGCTCTTAGAGGGTGAAACCACTCATAATATGTAACTACTAAAATGGTGCTTTCTGCATACAAGGTTGAATTAAAATAGCTAGACACAATAAAACAAAAATATATAGTTAAAAATGACCAAAATAACACGCTTTCTCGTTTTGTTCTCGGCAACCCCTTTTTTTGATACCAAAATCATGAGAATGCATAAAAAATAACTAGTCCGCCATATGGGATTTAGAATGATGTCACTTAGCTAAACATGCATTGTCATCCAAACTAAACATGTATGCCAAATTTCAGCTCAATCGTAAACCGGGAAGCGGGTCAAATTTAACTTCTAGTATTTTTTACATAGTTACATGTGAAGCTAATAAAAGCGTGTTAAAAAGATATTGTTTTTGTTTTGGTCGTTGTCATCTTGTAAAGCTTACACTAGTATGAATTGACAGAAAAACAAGTTTGTTAATGTTTCGCTAGTTATTTTTAATTAACTCGTATATCAGATATATAATAATAGAACGCAAATACGCAATCTTACAAACCAAAATTTATTTTAATTCTTTTGTTAATGCTTTTTAAAGTATCGTCTTTATTAATTCTCTATTTCTAGAAATAATCAATCAAATATGTATAGTCGGCCTCGTTATTGCTTTACCACTCAAACGTTGAATGTTACTTGCACGTCATACAAAGTCAAGGTTTATTTTTGCTAAAGGTCAGTCCGGTATAACCGGATGCAGCCGAATAACCAGCATTTGGAGCGACTCCCTATATGAGCTTCACAACCCAGTTAGTACTGGGTAATACGATACCCCTTGGAAAGACTGGTTGTCGGACTTTTTAGGCCCCTGACTACCTGTAACGACAGATCAGTCAAGCCGATTGGACAAATTGCGGGCGGGATCTGCCAGTGTCCGGTGTCCACAACCAGTCCGCAATATGTTGAACAAGTTTTACTGATCATTTAGAGAAGTTTTAATATAGTAAGTGTTAAAGAGGTAATGGAATTCTGATGTCGACTAACCATAGCGGAGATCACTCATAATACTTGAGGGTAGTTTTGAAAAAAGCTACTTAAACCTAAACGTAGTTTTGAAACCTTGTTTTAAAACTTTATTTTAGCATTTAGAAGTAGGTCGCTAAGCGAACCAGAATGTATTGATGATGTTTTGTTTACACATATATAGATTTATGTATTGTACAGTTTGTTATTATGTTAATAAAATGATCTTGCCATTTATAAGAGTTTGATTTTAAGCCCTCTTTTTATATTATAAGACGGCACGGTTGCGCAGTGGCTGAGCGATTGGCTGCTGTGCTATGCGGGTTCGATCCCCGCACGGGTCAAATATTTGTTTGCTCTACAGGTAGTTGTTCCAGGTCTGGCTGTTTGTGTATGTGAGTTTTAAATGTTTGTAACGCACCCACGGTACAGGAGAAACTCCTAGAGTGGGGCAACGTTTTTTTTTTTTAAATAAATTAAAAATAATAATATTAGAAATTGGAATACAAACAAACTAATTCAATTACAATTTATCATAATTTAACAGTGTCTGGCAGCGGGTTGGCACTACACAAAGTGTCTGGCAGTAGAGGAGGTGAATTATCATACTATCTGGAATTGGGACTTCTTTTTCTGATACAGCTATAACACGACTATACAAAAACATTAAACGCAGTAGTAACCTAGGATTCTGAAGAAAATATAAGCAGGTCATGGCTAAAGATTTGAGTAAAAAGAAATTAAGATTTCGCGATTTCGTTTCGCGGATACTCGTTAACCAGGTCGCGCGCCTCCTCGCGCAAGGGAATCCTAGAGGAAACCCGACACCGCGCGAGCAAGTTCTGACGTGCTCGCTCATACTACCGTATCCTAGTTTTTCGTGGATGCTCGCGTGGTGTCGAGTCTTCTCGCAAATAACGCATTGTTTCCAAGCACATCTCTGTTCTTGGTGTGAATTGAGCCTGACGCGTCGCAAGTAGAACAGCTGGAGGTGTTTAACGGGGAGGGAGTGGCGTCAGCGTCACGGCGTCAGTTTCAGCTTTAAAAGTAGCTAGATTTATATGGAATGATAAAGTAAGTAAAATTCAGATATAAAAATAACATTAAACTCATTTATTTAAGAAAAATTCATTGGACGTACAAAATATTAGGTATACAACGATAAATTACGAGAACTATTAGCTAAAATACAATTCTATGGATTACTAATCGTTAGTTTTCTTATAATTTTCATAAATTACACTAAAGAGACGTTATTTTGATTTACTCACAACAATCGTTCCAAACCAAACTTTATTCTAATGGGAAAAGGTTGATGTTACGTGGCATGGAGGAGACATCACGCCATGACAGCGTCATGCCATCTTCCGTCCGCATACGAGTCGGTTTTACTGCGCAGGCGCACATATAGATCATCATCTGCCTAGCCTTTTCCCAACTATATTGGGGTCGGCTTCCAGTCTAACCGGATGCAGCTGAATACCAGTATTTTACATGGAGCGACTGCCTATCTGACCTCCACAACCCAGTTAGTACTAGGTAATACGATACCCTTGGTAAGACTGGTTGTCAGGTTTTTTGGGCCACTGACTGCCTAACGACTGTCAAAGATCTACAAATGACAGCCGGGACCAACGGCTTAACGTGCTTTCCGAGGCACGGAGGAAACTCGGTATGTAATGGGCGGTCACCCATCCACAGACCAACCTAGGCAAGCACGGCTTAACCTAATGATCGACCCGAGCGGCTGTTATTATTTAGCCACGAGCTCCTCGCACATATAGATGTTTCACATAAAAAAATACTCTTATAACAGCTGGTGGTAGACCCTAGTTGTCGAAACCGCTGCTCTCAAGCCCGCCGCCCGCCCGCGGCAGTGCCCGAGGGCTGCGGCCCAGCCCAGCGGACAGTCTGCCGAGTGCGGGCCCCCGCAGCACACCAGTCAGCTGCTGCACGCCTCCACGCACGCACGTGCGCCCGCGTTTTTCTTAGCGTCAATATTTATTTTCCTTCTTGTTCTAACCGACCGTTGTAATTTAATGCTTTTCGCAATAAAGGGTGTAAATAGATTCTTAACATATCCGAAAGGTACTAGTACTCCCCGTCTTTGGGCAATTTTTTTTTTGTTCTAGACCATACCTAGTAACCTTCTAGTTACGGAGATATTGGGGGGTCAAAGTTCCAACATTTTCAAAAGTTTTTTTTTTTTAAATACATGTTTTTAATGTGAGATTTTTACTTTACACACCTCCACGACCCCCGTACTATTCAATCCATCCATCAGCACAATGCATTGAGTGGTTTTCATCGAGTCCTACCGTAAAACGTAATTTTTCACCCCAAAAAATAAAGTCGATTCCCAGCAATAATATTTGCGTAGAGTTACTTAGTTTGATGTACAGAATGCTTGTTTGACGGCTATGTGAAGGGTCTGTTTACACCCTGTATATTATCTTGTATACAGTCCACTACACGTCTCATTTTGCTCCACCGCGGCCTATCGTGGCGGGCACCAGCTGTAAGTCTAATGCACTATCGGCTACGCAGGCAATTTATCCGTAACATATCCGGAAGGTAGATGTCAATTCGCGTGGTGGATTATAGCCCACTCCCTCTCATAGAGAGGAGGCCTGTGTCCCAGCAGTGGGAACATTATAGGCTGCTGCTATGCTATGCTATATCCGGAAGTAGTGCAAGATGCTACCACTACATTAACCAGTTATGTATGGTGTCCACGGCATCAGATATTCTCTATTCATAAGATAAGACCCCAATAAAACGCATAGTAATCCATAAAATTGACCATTATAAATATTACAAGCCTTCAATTCGCTCTTAATCACATTAGAAGCAAAGTTAACTAATAAATGCAACAAGATATCTTTAAATTCCATATTAATATCGAATAACTGATAAAGCTTTTAATAATTGAGTGATATTTGTGTCCCTATCGTTGATATTTAAAAAACTCAAGATACACACTCAGCGTCTCAAAAATGTCCGCAGAATAAGTATGCACAATTTAGAATTGTGCGCACTTTTCACTGCTTGCAAATTCGAATTTACACCGAACACATAAAATTGTTTTTTAAACGCGAACATCGCACGTTGTCTGGTTTCTAATTCAATTGCTGTCAAAATAAGACATAGCTACATTTAAAATAATTGGCCGTCACGAGACGCCCGGCAGATGAGTTTATGTTAATATTAGAATTCATTATTAATTTTAAAAAAAAAAACCTTTAAAGAATTATGGAGAAATAAAAAATAGTTACGTAAATAAAATATCTTTTTATTTGTTATTTATTATTTTAAAAGAGACGTTATTTTGAATTTTATTTACTCACAACAATCGTTCCAAAACAAACTTTATTCTAATAGGAAAAGGTTGATTTTACGTGACATAGAGGAGGCACCACGCCATGACAGCGTCATGCCATCTTCCGTCACGGCACTGTTTTACTGCCTAGGCACGCATAAAGATGCTTCACATCAAAAACAACTACATGTGGTCGGTGTAAGTTCGTTTTTTACATGGGACTTAAACATAACTGGCGAAATGTGGGAATACTATTAAGTATAGCCACAGATAATATATAACTACGTATCTCTGCCTAACCCTTCGGGGATTACAGGTGTGATGTTATGTCTATCATTTAATAATAACAAATTAGCTGCAAGAATTACAGGACATTATTAAGCTGCTTTATAAAACTATATTATTGTCTTAAAAATAGAATCTAGTTTTAATAAAATAACTATTTAACAGACGCACGACGGCCAATCAAGCTAAACAAAACCAGTTTATGCGGATCCCTCTTTGTATAGAGAATCTATACAAAGCGAGGCCAAGTTATATTGGAAATGTACAGCTTCATGTGCCGCCGTGTGTACGTATCGTTTAAGTTACGTATTTCGCTAGCCAGTTAATTTTCAGGGTTCCGTACCCAAAGTGTCACCAACGGGACCCTATTACTAAGCCTCCGTCCGCCTGTCTGTCAGCGGGTTGTATCTCATGATCTCTAATAGGTAGACAGTTGAAATTTTCACAGAATGTGTATTTCTGTTGCCGCTGTAACAGTAATCAGTAGCTTGTCTGCTCACAAACACCCACCCGCAATAACTTCAGTTTATCCGTGATCATGGTGCTTGCAACAGCGCCAAAATATCGGGAACACAAAGAAAACAGTAAAATATGGTAAATATCCCGTTTCTAGTGTTAATGATAGTAATCAATAAATTTAAAATGAAAGGGGGCTCCCTTACTTCGATGGTACGGAACCCTTCATGCGCGAGTCCGACTCGTACTTGGCCGGTTTTTTTTATAATTAGCATCTCAATGACTTTGTATAAATATTAATTAAGTCTTTTAATTTTGGCTAACGTCTAGTTTTATGGATTCAAAAATATTTGAGAATAATAATGTCAACAATGAATGACCGAAAGAATTAAATGTGCAATAATTATAAAGTCAAACTGGCAATACAGAAAATGACTACACTTATACAACATTAGTTTTAGTGTATTATGAGAAACCTGAAACACGTGTCTAGTATTTTTATGTAAAGAATCTATTTACAAAATTTCAAAACTGTATCATGAAAAATCACAAAGTTATAAGCTTGTTCTGTTAACTAGTTGCCCGCACAAAAACGTGGTCATCACGCAGCGCGCGCCTCCAGCGTCGTCTTGAGCTCATTGATAATAATTATTTAGCAGTAGGTACCTAAATTATTGCGATAGGTACTTAAAATCGCTCGGTGTTCAACTTTTAACTTTTTAAAATATTTTTGGGAAAAATTATAACATGGTTTAAAAATTATTGGAATCGATTCAGTTACTTATTCTGAACAAACTATATTCAGGTTTCTCATATACTAAAAATAATGTTGAATTAACGATGTTCTTTCGGCATGAACTGATCATAAACAGTTCGTCCGTGCAATAAAAGCGAAAAAAGTAATTTAAAAAAACCCGACTGAAATAACTGGGTAATAATACGTCTTACGCCTCGTTACGCTTCGGACAACTTCACACGACCGCTGTATTCGGTTTTATTGCACGATCAGATTTTTTTAAGCGGCTCATGCCGTTTTCGCATCTTTAAATGTGCTCACTCCGTAACCCGCACGGACAAATTTTACTCGCAGCTCCGGACATCGGAATCTCAGAGATAATGTACTAAAGTATCGTCAGAGTCCGACGTCCGCAGCCATTTCTCTAACCGGATATAAATATAAATTAGATAAGTGTTACTGTGCGCTACCCCACGAAGCATTCGCCTGTAATGTAACAATCCTAGATTCGATTTTCTTCACTAGGAATTTCTTCCTGTATCGTGGGTGCGTTTACAAACATTTAAACTCACATACACAAACAGCCAGACCCGGTACAACTACCTGTAGATCATACAAATATTTGTTCCGTGCGGGGATCGAACCCGCGACACGCTGCGCAGCAGCCGATCGCTCAGCCACTGCGCCAACCGTGCCGTCAAAGTACTCCTGCTATAGACGCCATGGTAGGCCACCTGTTACATTACCGGCAAATGCGGGAGTAAAATAGCTATTTTACTGTATAAAATCTAGCTGAGAACATGGTATAATAATATACTTCGCCTGGTATTCTCTTCCCGTGACAGCTGGGTCAAGTGGTTAACCCAAGAATACGTCATCAGTTGCGATGCTGTCGATGTGTCGCCACGGTGTGTGAGTGAATTACCCGAGCAAAATGCATTTTTTAACTTAACAAAGCAATTATGAACTAATAATTCAATATTTAACACGAGTTACTAAATAGTTAAGCTAGTTAATAATTTATTTTATTTTCATTCACTAAATGAGAAGTCTCTAAATTTACTGAAAAGGACAATCAATGGTAACACTTATCGTGACGTAGTCTTGGGCCATCGTGGGAAGAGAATACCAGGCGAAGTATATTATTATACCATTGTTGAAAACATCCACTAATCATCAGCATCTCCAGCTAAAGCAGCAAATTTATTCGCCATAGCAGTGGTCTCTTCATCATTACTACTGTCTGACCCTTCATCACCGCTGTCTGACTGTCTGTCGCTCTCGGAGTCTGACGTCAGAACCTCTTCTGTCTTCGATGTGTCAGATAGAGCTTGTACCCAGCAGATGTATTTTATTTCGTCGCAGGTTTCATATTTTTCTGAGGATAAAATAGATTAATATTATTTTTTTGAGTTGAGGAGATGCAGAGGAATCCAAACAAATCATTTATTTCTTTGCAAACATGGGCAATTGGTACTTAGATATTTTCTTCTTTATCTTTACATAGTATAAAAAAGTCGCTCCCGCTGTCTGTACGCTTACATCTTTTGGGTGTGGGTGGTGGTAGTAGTTAGGGGGTTAAGTTATTAGCTAATTTTTTTTATTTAATTTTTATGTATAATACACAACATTATTTTTAGTATATGCGAAACCTGAATATAGTTTGTTTAGAATAAGTAACGGAATCGATTTCAATAATTTTGAAACCATGTTATATTTTGTCCCAAAAATATTCTTTTAAAGTTACAAGTTGGACACCGAGCGACATTAAGACCTATCGCAATAATTTAGGTACCTACTGCCTAATTATTATGAGCTCAATACGACGCTGGAGGCGCGCGCGGGAGCGCTGCGTGGTGACCACTTTTTTGTTCGGACAACCAGGTAACAGAACAAGCTTATAACTTTGTGATTATTCATGATACAGTTTTGAAATTTTGTGCATAGATTCTTTACTTAAAATACTAGACACGTGTTTCAGGTTTCGCATATACTAAAACTAATGTTGTATATATTTTTTTATTTATTTTCCTTTATTTATTTTTATACAAATCTTATACATTTTTAAATATTTCTTAAACTAAAAACAATATAAAAACATTTAAAAATATAAAAATTGTAGCCCACCGGTATCGGGAACAGGGTCCAAGCTACCGGCGGTCAGGGCTCCAGAGAGAGGAACCTCCTAACAATACGAGCCGTGTCCAGGAGTACCGCTTTCTGAATCAAACCCTTGATCCAGCTGCCTAACGAGAGCCTCCTCAGGTATTGGTCGAGGCTCTTGGCAATTAAGCCATGGGCTGATACAACTATCGGGACAATGATCGCTGAGTCCACATGACGGTCCCACATGTCGACAACCTCGTGAGCCAAGTCAAGATACTTGATTTGAGTATGAATATGGATGGGTATAAAAGTAGAGGAAGACTAAAGAAACGATGGATGGACTGTGTGAAGGATGATATGGCTAGAAAGAAGGTGACTGCTGAGATGACGAGTAACTTGACTTTTGCCCAGCAGAATAATAATAAGCAAATCAAGTATCTTGACTTGGCTCGCGAGGTTGTCGACATGTGGGATGTGGACTCAGCGATCATTGTGCCGATAGTCGTATCAGCCCATGGCTTGATTGCCAAGAGCCTCGACCAATAACTGAGGAAGCTCTCGTTAGGCAGCTGGATCAAGGGCTTGATTCAGTGCGCGGTACTCCTGGACACGGCTCGTATTGTTAGGAGGTTCCTCTCTCTGGAGCCCTGACCGCCGGTAGCTTGGACCCTGTTCCCGATACCGGTGGGCTACTATTTTTTTATATTTTTAAATGTTTTATATTACTTTATATAGGAATATTTAAAAATGTAAATGATTTATAACACTATAAATAAAGGAAATAATAATGCTTTTAAGTACTACATTTTATACACAACGAAGAATTATGAAAACCGCGTTCCCGTTAAAAAAAATGGCATTTAAAGAAACCGCTTCCATACTTTTGTACCCTTTGCCGGGAAAAAAACATACTTGACGTAAATATGCATCCGGATATCTGATCCCTACTCATCACCTGTCTAGCCTTTTCCCAAAGCTCCTTGCACAACCGTAACACTAAATAACAAAGCTGAACGAACCTCTATGCTCAGCGTATCCGGGCGGACGTAACCACAGACAGATCCTTCCGTCGAGCGCCATCCGTAGCAGAGCGTTAGCTGCTCTGTAAGAATCTAACCTGTAATGAGAAAATGTATTTATTAGCAGAGACGGATAGCGGATTATAAGCAAATGCTTAATCATCATTTCAGCCGAAAGACGTCCACTGCTGGACATTGGCCGCCCCCAAGTGTCGCCACATTGACCGGTCCCATGCGACTTGCATTCAGCGGAAAAAATGCAAACGCTTATGTATGATGATTCACCTCCTCCACTGCCAGACACTTTGTATGGTGGAAAACCCCTGCCAGACGCCTTTTACCTTTGAACGCTAGAGCATAAACGCACGCGCGGGGCCTCCACGCTAAGCCACAGATTCACCTACTATTTTGTAACATATTTGTGTTGTTTGGCGTTCAGAGCACGCGCTTACTTGTCACGTATATGTGACAGTGGCGTTCAAAAGGTTAAAGTATGTTAAATTTTAAGTGAACGGATGACGCAGGTTTGGTGGTCACGGGATTTCCCTCTATAATAGAGAAGTATGGAAGAAGACTTGCTGCCCCAACCACTGCGGATGACAGTTCAGTGTTACATACCTAGCAGCTTTAGCAGTCAAATAGCTCCTCTTCTTGGCCCATCCATCGCATATGTCTCGAGGAGACCAAGTATTGTCTCCTTCTGGATGCTGAATCCTCAGGAGTTTTGGGAGGTCCATACGTTCAGCTAGGTACCTGAAAATAAATACATGATTATAATGTAAATTTTGTCAATAGAAAAAATATTTAAAGACTTGAAAGTCCTCATGAATGTAAACGTATAATTTCTAAAAAAACGAGCCGTTTCCCAGCTTTGTTGTAGTGTTTTTTAGTCCAACCGGATGCAGCTGAATACCAGTGTTTTACATGGAGAGACTGCCTTTCTGACCTCCACAACCAAGGAAAATAGGACTGTACTACCATTGGTTAAAGGAGCGTGGTCGAGTCGCGGGCATGCGCGAGGCGTCGTTTGACGTCCGCATCGATATTCACACAATTTTCTAGTTTTTAAACAGTAGCAATAAGGTCCTATTTTCAATGCAGCCAGTAAATTGCGCGAGGATTTTTTCGTTGTCTGAACTGACCGTAATGTAGCTAAAAAGCCTGTGATTGCGATATTTTTTTTTGTTCTGGACCATGCCTGGGGACCTTCTAGTTACGGAGATATTTTAGGTCAAAATTCCAAAATTTTTCCACGTTTTTTTTTTAATACAAGTTTTAAATGTTATAACTTTACTTTAAACACCTCCACGACCCCCGTACTATTCAATGCATCCATCAGCACAATGTTTTGAGTGCGTTACATTGATTACTACCGTAAACAGTGATTTTTCACCCCAAAAAAAAAGTCGTTTCCCAGCAATAATTTTTGCGTAGGGTTACTTAGTTTGATGTACAGAATGCTTGGTTGACGGCTATGTGAAGGGTCCGTTTACACCTTGTATATTATTTACCTTATAGTAGTATATTGCTCCCTCAGCTGTGCTATGGGGTAGGACCCCATGAGTATCTGTATGGGACGAGGCACCGTGGATGGGAACACAAGTCCGGGACAGTCACATAGACGTACCTGAGAGGAAAATAATGCATAATTATTGTTTGTGTCGTAATTAGCTTGTTTTGATCTAGATTTTTTTTTTAAATGAGTAGATTTTCATCGAAAAAATTCACTTGGGGGGGCGTCCATCAATTACGTGAGCCGTTTAAGGGGGCGGGGGTCGAGTCAAATCTCACTCAATCTCACGAGAGAGAGAGGTCTGGTGTCAGCAAAAATCACGTATGTAATTGTTTTTCCCGCAATAAACAGTGTAAAATTGCAAGAAAACTGGGTTCAATTAAGTAAAAATGTTAATCCATTACAATATGGCTAAATCCTACACAATAATATTGAATTTACCGGTACATAATTAAGCATATTACATTTTTTAAATATGTAAATCTAACGCAATCAAGCACAGATTAACGAATTTACACTAAAATACGCATTTTGAAAAATCTCACGTGGTATTAAGCAGGGGGTCACGTCAAATCTCACGACATCTGACCAAGAAGGGAGGGGGGGGCTCGAAAAATCTATAGAGTGACCTAACTTCGACAGGTGACCAAACTCACTTGCGGCGTCAAGTAGATGGTCTGGAAGTGCTTGGTGTGTCCCGGCGTGCGCGACACGGAGACCACGCAGCGCCCCATCAGAGCGTTCAGCAGCGAGGACTTGCCCACGTTGGGCTGGCCGACGCAGCCTATTGAGAGGACCCCGTTTTTGTAGCGCTCATGCGTGTAATATGACGTGTCTGCTTTCTCGAGGATCGTTTCGCCTGGGAATGAGAAAGATAACATCAAGCCTGTACTCCTTGAAGGGTTAGGTAGAGGTGCACCTAATAGTACACCCACCTTTCGCCAGTTATGTTTAAGGCTAATGTAATAGGGGGGGAGCCTATTGCCATCAACCTGGCACAAATCCAGACTCCGAGGCAGCTACAGTAGTACACCCACATTACACCAGTTATGTTTAAGTCTAATGTAATAGGGGGCGAGCCTACTGCCATCAACCGGGCACAAATCCAGACTCCGAGGCAGCTACAGTAGTACATCTACATTTTGCCAGTTATGTTGAAGTCTAATGTAATAGGGGGCGAGCCTATTGCCATCAACCAGGCACAAATACAGACTCAGAGGCAGCTACAGTAGTACATCCACATTACACCAGTTATGTTTAAGTCTAATGTAATAGGGGGCGAGCCTATTGCCATCAACCGGGCACAAATCCAGACTCCGAGGCAGCTACAGTAGTACATCTACATTTTGCCAGTTATGTTGAAGTCTAATGTAATAGGGGGCGAGCCTATTGCCATCAACCGGGCACAAATACAGACTCAGAGGCAGCTACAATAGTACACCCACATTAAGCCAGTTATGTTTAAGTCTACTGTAATAGGGGGCGAGCCTATTGCCATCAACCGGGCACATTCCGGATCCTGAAGGAAAAACCCAAAAACACATTGCCCGACCTGGGTATCGAACCCAGGACCGCATGCTCAGCAGTCTCGCTTGCAACCAATAAACTAACGAGACAGTCTGCAGTAATTTACACAACAGTAAAGCTGATATTCCTCCATCACTTACCGACTTCAGCGCCCTCATCATAATCAAACTCCACATTAGTTTCCTCTTGAATCTTTTTCTCCCAAGAAGAGAGATCTACCTCTCCGTTCACGATCTCTTTGCAAGCTTCTAGAATCTTCGTGGCGCCTTCCGCGCACATCTTCTGTTTCCCTTTGCGTCTACGGACTTGGAGACCTGTAAGAAATTGACTTGCTAATTAGTAGGTAAGATAAAAATAAAGATATATTTATTTGTAAACATGTGTAACATAATACATATAAATGCAAATGTGGATGTAAAAGTGAAAATCTGTGAGTTTCAACATGTGTTGCCAACATTGGCGTACAAAATAATTTATAGCCACTAGAAATATAAAAAAAAAAACATAACAAAATTAAAATACAACACAAATAGATTAGAAACTATCATTTAAAAAATCTTTAACATTATAGTAACATTTTTCAGTAACTTCTTAAGTTCTCTTTTGAACAAGTTTGGCTGGTTTATATTTTTAATAACCTCTGGAATCTCATTATATCTTTAAGAGGAGGTCAGTAAAATACTCGACCTCCTAATACAAAACATTTTTTATTTCTTAAAAATGCCTTGTATTGGCCCATAGAAACATTGTGGTACACTTGTTTAATTTTCTAATACAACACTTATTTTACAATTTAATATTTCGTGTAGTTCAAAACGCTTCGTCCCTCGATAGCGCCGGTAGTGACGTCAAAGTCTGTGTGTCAAAGAAACACTGTTATTTGAAAAGTACTTGAAGTTTCACTAAGATTTTATTATAATATTGTTATTGAAATGTTTGCTTGAATTTAATTTTACTAATTGTATGTGCTTTACATACAATTAGTAAAATTAATTGTAAAAAATTAGATGTAAACAAGGCAGATAGAGGTAAGTGACGTCACATAACATGACATGTATGGCCGCGGCAGTCACGGACGACAAGCAGTAGTTGAAATTAACTTTTAATTATTTTCTTGGGTTGATAGTACTAATATTTTAGATTTAATTGAAGAAAAAATTACATGCATATTCGATATTGAGGAAGGTCTAAAGTAATTTAGGGGATTGAGGAACAGGGTGTAAAGTTCTTCATCCCCCATAGAAAAGGGGGGATTCTCCGACCAGACGGGTGTTGTGTCTGGTGGCTACTGCCCGACAGTTGAAGTCAGGTTCTTCTATACACGGTGGAAGGGACAGGCACAAATGGTTACTAAGTAAGTATTTAGTGTATCATTTCGACCCCAGAAATGTTTCATCGGCAATTTATTTAGATCAATGGCTTAATAGCCAATGCTGTCGACCAACATCTGAGGAGGCGATGGCTCGGCAGCTGGATCAAGGACTTGATTCAGAAAGCAGTTCTTCTGAACACGTATAGCGTATTGGCGTATAGTTAGGAGGTTCCTCTCTCTGCAGCCCTGACCTGTAGCTTAGACCTGTTCCCGATACCGGTGGGCTACTATTTTTTTTTATATTTTTACCTAAATGATTTTAAGGTTTTTTTTAAAGACATTTGTAAAAATATAAAAGCTGTGTGAAAAAATAAATATACGAATTAACCTCTAGACCGACCGCTTTAATGAGTCCTCCGCCTTGCCCCATCAAAGGCACACTAAGCGTCCACAAAGTCCTAACAATATCCCACAGGTTATTTGCTTTAAAATAACCATAATCCACGTAGGTATTACGATAGTTATTGAACCAATACGTGATCAACCTTCAGAATATTCCATTTAAATTGATACCTTTGCGAGGACTCATTAAAGCGGTCGGTCTACAGCTTGCGATAAGTAATTTCCTTATATCAGAAGATAATGACAAAAACCAAAAGCTACTCACCAGCTTTATCGCTCGTAGCACCCCTCAAATTATAAGCTGGAAGCGACGTAAAGTACAGCACTCTCAGCGCCGGGTATGACGTAGTGAGGAATTGTTTCCACGCGGCGACGACAGAGGGCGGCACTAGGTCGATCTTGTTCAGTACCAGCACCATGTGCTTCTTCTGCTCCTGTATGTACGTGTACAGCGAGGGGGGGAACATCATGCCCTGGGGGGTGAGAGAGACAAATGATCAGAGAACGGCTCCTGCTATCCGCGAAATTCAAATTTCGCGGAATATCCTGGTGCTTCCACCTTTAATAATAACAGCAGTATTAAAAATAAATGGGTCGAAAGTTAAGCGTGAGGAACTCGTGGCTAAATAATAACAGCCGTTCGGGTCGATCTTTAGGTTAAGCCGCGCTTGCCTAGGTTGGTCTGTGGATGGGTGACCGCCCATTAAATATCGAGTTTCCTCCGTGCCTCGGAAAGCACGTTAAGCCGTTGGTCCCGGCTGTCATTTGTAGATCTTTGACAGTCGTTAGGTAGTCAGTGGCAAAAAAGTCTGACAACCAGTCTAACCAAAGGGTATAGTATTACCCAGTACTCGCTCCATGTAAAATACTGGTATTCAGCTGTATCCGGTTAGACTGGAAGCCGACCCCAATATAGTTGGGAAAAGGCTAGGCAGATGATGATGGATCGAAAGTTAAGCAATGCTCGCCACAGTCGTCCCGTGGATGGGTGACCATTCATATTGAGACCTCATTAGGCAGTCGTTACAGGTAGGCAAAAACCCGCAAGTCTTACCAGAAAATTAGAGTATCGTGTTAAGCGCTGGCCACACCGTCAGCTAGCGTGTTTAACTCCCATGTAATAGGGGGCGAGCCTATTATCATCAACCGGCCACAAATCCAGAGTCCGTGGCTGCTATTGACAAATTCCTGATGGAAAAACCCAATAACACTATGCCCGACTTGGGGAATCAAAGCCAGGACCTCATGCTCAGCAGTCGCGCTTAACCTTGCACCGAGGCAGTCATTTAATGATTTTGAAATATTGATGTAGATATTCGGTTTTGCAATAAGGGTATGATATGGAACTTAAGCGGTTCCTGAATAAATAGGAAAAGTCAAATACAACTTCGTTTTATTAAGTCGATCTTATTTCTTCTTTATCGTGTAGTTAGTGCTTAACCTGGTGTCAGAGTTTAAATGCCGCTCATGGGCCTCTGACTTGGCTTTACATGCCGTCGAGAAATATCTCTCTGGTTTCTTCACGATATTTTCCTTCACCGAAGCAAGTGATAATTACACAATACGCACATGGATCCGAAAAATCAGAGATGCGTGTCTTGGGTTCGAACTTGAGACCTATGACTTGGCAGTCCGACCGTCATACCACTAGGCTATCACTGCCAAATTAACACACAGACAGATATACTCACAGCATATCGCACATCGACGATAAGCAGCAGTATGTCACACATCTCCAGCACGCGCCACAACTGTCTCCAGGTCTCCAGGTTCAACTCGAAGTACGACATGTCTTTCCAATGTTCCGACGCCTGGAGAGTGTCGACGTAGTTCTGTGTAAAAAAAATAGTTTTTAACCGGCTTCAAAAACGGTTACTTAGTTTGATGTACAGAATGCTTGGTTGGTTATTCGAAAAATGGATCTATAGGTCCATAGACGGATACTTCAACAAACATAATTACTTGTGAAAGAACAAAAAGGATTTAGGAAAGATCATTCAATAAATATGGCTATATATGATTTTGTTAATGTTATCATAGCTAACATGAATGAAAGAGTCCCAATATCAGCAATATACATGGATATGACCAAGGCATTTGACTTGGTCAACCACGATATACTGCTGAGCAAATTAAATTCGTACGGGATAAGGGGAAATGTTTTATCAATAATAAATTCTTACTTAAAAAATAGAACACAATGTACAGAAATAAGTCGAATTTGTAAATTAAATAAAACCCCCGCTTGGGCGGAGCACCGCCGTGTCCTTGTAGCGGCGATTGGCGGCGGCGATCTCTCGCGTCCGACCCTGGTTCAAGCCATGGTCCGGAGCGAGAGGGAATGGGAAGCCGTCACCACCTTCTGTGAAGCAGTCATGCTAGTGAAGGAGGTGGCGGGACGTGAGAGGGAAAGAACCTCACGTCCCAGCCGCCGCGGGAGACGCCCTGGGCGTCGGGGGTCACGTGGTGGCTCCCGGCCACCGTAGGCGCGGGCCTGTGGACGGCGAGTTATGGGCTAGCTCGCCGTCCGGCCGTCTTATGACGACAGGCCGTGTCGACGGCGCGTTCGTGTTCCACGCGCGCCTCAAAGAGATGTCAGCAACCGAGTAGGGGTCCGCATGGGCCGATGCCTGCCAGAGCTGCGGGACTGTTCGAAAGAGACACCGTGGCCCTGGAACACAAAGGGCAAAGAAGGAACATGGATGGGTTTTAGTCAGTACAAGTCTGACACTCCCTTCCGCTCCGCCCAGAGTGGGGGGGGTCATTTGATGATTTCCCATCCAAAAAAAAAAAACATACATACCTAAAGAACGAAAAATATCTTATGGAGTGCCCCAAGGCAGTGTGCTAGGGCCTTTATTATTTCTTATATATATAAATGACTTTCCCCAGAATATACCCTATCCTATGGCATTGTTTGCCGACGACAGTACTATCATTGTTAAACTTGTCAAAAATAATAAACACTTTGAAGCTGACATAATCAATGCATTACAACAAGCCGTTAACTGGTTAGAACATAACAACTTAATTACAAACTTAAAGAAAACAAAAATTATGAATTTTCGTCAAAGAGTAGCTAATTCGGAACTAAATGTAAGCTTTAATAATGAAGTTATTGAAGAAGTTGCGAATACAAAATTTTTAGGTTTAACAATCGACAACCAACTTAATTGGAAACAACATACTTCAATATTAATTAAAAAGATTAGTAAGTTTGCTTTTGCTTTGTATAAACTAAAGAAAGTAGTCAATCAAGCAGCTGCAGTCACTGCATACTATGGATATGTCGATTCTATACTACGCTACGGAGTCATGTTTTGGGGTAACTCCTGCAATAAGGACATGGTGTTCAAATCGCAAAAAAGATGCATTCGAGCTATTACCGGTCTAAAAATAAATGATAGCTGCAAACCTTATTTTATATTGTTAACTTTACCTTGCTTGTACATATTTGAGACTGCTTTATTTGTTAAAAAGAACATGCATCTATTCAGAAAAGCATCTGAACATCGCTATAAAATGATTAGACGAGAATATAGACATGAATTATGCGTTCGACCATCAAAGACCGCCTTGATGCGCAAAAGCATACTTTGCATGGCCCCAAAAATATTCAATAAATTACCAAATGGAATTAAGGACTTAAATATTATTCAATTTAAAAACAAATTAAGACATCTATTATTGGAAAAATGTTATTATACTATTGACGAATTCCTTAATGATAAATTGTAATGAATTGACATTGATATTTATTTAATTTTGACATTGTACTATTATCTTTATTCCATTCATTATTTATAAGTATACTCAATTGTTAATGTTTTGCTTGCTTTTTTCTGTTTTAAGTTATGTTGTGTTTTGTTGCAATTATTTTATTTTAAAATGTTGATTATTCTTCTTTTTTATAATAATGACCAATAATGTAAAAGAGTGTACACCTTTAAGGTAGATTTTTAAGGAACTAATTATTTATTATTAAGATCTCATGTAAAATGTACCAAAAATCACACCAATAAATAAATTTGAATTTTGACGACTTCGTGAAGGGTCTGTTTAGACCCTGTAGCTTAAAAAAAAAAACTAAAAAAAACCGCTTTAGAGTGACGTTATTTTATTTATCTTATTCTTCTCAGCAAACCCTTTCATTTGACACCTATATCACGGGAATGCGTAAAAAATACCTAGTCCGCCATATTGGATTTAGAATGACGTCGCTTAGCTAATGCATCATCCAAACTAAACATGTATGCAAAATTGCCGAGTTACCTGGATAATCTTATTTAACCATAATATTAAAATCTCTAAGCAGTACTTCTGGCACGGCGCGTATCGTAAGCTCCTCTCTCAAGAGCCCTGACCACCGGTAGCTCGGACCCTGTTCCCGATGCCGATGGGCTACTATTTTTTATATTTTTAAAGGTTTTTTTAAATTACTTTGTTTAGGAATATTTAAAAATGTAAATTATAAAGGGTGTAAATAGACTCTTAACATATCCGAAAGGCACTTGTTCTCACCGTCTTTGCGATCATTTTTTCGTTCTAGACCATATCTGGGAACCTTCTAGTTACGAAGATATTAGGGGTCAAAGTTCCAACTTTTTCACAAGTTTTTTTTAAATACATGTCTTTAATGTAAATTTTTTACTTTACACACCTCCACGACCCCCGTACTATTCAATCTATCCATCACCACAATGCTTTGAGTGCTTTCCTTCGAGTCCTACCGTAAAACGTGATTTTTCACCCCAAAAAAAAAAGTCGATTCCCAGCAATAATTTTTGCGTAAAGTTACTTAGTTTGATGTACAGTAGAGACCATAAGTGCAGTAGCAGTTTCACAAAACGATCGCATCAAAACAAGTCGCACTTACGACCTTTTTCCATAACAAACATTTTGCACACATACACGATCTCGTATATCGCTCTCTTTCATAATTATCTAGTCAGAAAGAGTGCGATATAATGATCATTTGCCTTAGTGACAAGCCTGTCATGTCGCGACGGAGTATTAAGTTAGTGATATTTAATTTCAAACTAACAATTATGTGTCTATCTGGCTTAGCGGTTAACGCTATAGATAAAATGTCTCGCACAGTATAGTCTGCGTTCGAACCCAAGTGACATTACACTTTTTGTGTTTTAATTATAAATGATACGTTAGACCCGATGAGATATGTTTTTCTAAATATTAGTTGGAACTTATTATTAACAAAAGAGATGAGGGTGAATGTGAAACAAAATAAACTTCTGGATTGAACAAAGTAGTTAGTTATGACGTTGTTAGTTGGTGAACTTTGTTACGAGCGTTTGTGTTATTATTACGATTAGCGTATTATTTGATTGTCTTTATTTAAGATGCAAGCTAATATTAGTATAGATGACAGGGCAAATATTGTCACTTTGCGTAAAAATGGGCTTAATATTTCTCAAATTTCAACTGAAACTGGCTTAAAATGTGTAAGTTATTTTTAAAAATTATAATTATTATGATGATAGTTGTGGTGTGTGATTTTCGTACTATTAAATAAATTGCTAGTTGCAACTGTGTAATCATATTTTGTTTTTTTGTTTTAGAAATTCTGTTAGCCGTTGGGTAAAGAGGTTTGAGGAAGAAGGTAGTCTGAAGAGTCGTCTAAGAAGTGAAAGGCCGCCGCTTATTAACCCGACTCAGTGACGTTTTATGGTGGAAGAATATGAAACAAATGGTTTCATTCCAACTATAATGTTTGCAGAGCAATTGGATACTACATTACAGACTGTTCGCCATGCAGTCCATGCTGAAGGTTTACATCATCGGAAGCCAGCTAAAAACCATTTTTGACACAAAAACACAGGGAGGAAAGACTACGTTTTGCTCGAGATTATTTACATTTTAACTGGGAGGTGACTGTATTTTCTGACGAGAAGACTTTCAAGTCTTGCCAAAAGGAAGACTTAATTTATGGCGAAAAAATAATAATACTTAATTTAATAAGTAGACCGGGTAACTAAATATTTAGTAATATTAACATAACCGTAAATAAAAATAAAAAAAATTAAGAAATAAATTTTAAATTTAATGATCTTAAATTGGGGTTTAGTTTCAATATTCTTTTCGTCAAGAAAATGTACACTTAAGCTATAACCTCAATACATTCAATGTGACGTTACATTAAAAAACCACGTTCATAAAGTCTAACTCATATATTAGTATTCAATTAACTCTGCTGAATACTGATACCTATAATAAGCGGGTATCAACAATTATATTTGTGTTATTAGAATATCCTTTCCGTGTTATGTTATTCTTATTATGAATTGACTAAGTGGGTATACAACAAAAAATCTTATGAACGGTGATAAGAGAACTTTTTTTTGCCTAGATAGGAATTTGACGTCACATTCTCATAAAAGTTTGTTAATTTTATAAATAAAACGAATAAACATTTTTGTTATCATTCAGCATGATTTTTTTATTTCCACCTTCCAACACCGAAAACATAAAATAAAAATCAATTAATGAGGTTAAATAATAATACAATAACTATCTAATATTTAACTTCTTATAAAAAATAAATAATAAGCATGACTATATTATAAATAAACATAAATACCTAACGACTTTCTGCTTAAAATACAAATATAATTAAGGTTTCAAAGGAACAAAAAACAGCCACACATTGTAATAACATGGATTCGAACTTGGACTTCATTGATCGTGAACCCATGCTCAGCCCAAACAGCTACCAACCCATGTTAATACTACGCGAATTTTAACAATGCAACGGTAAGAACAGGTCATCACTATGATGTGTATTCTAAATGCAACAGAAATATAATGCTATTTCGCGTAGTGTGACGACAGTTCATTAGTGTGTGTTATGTGTAGAATGTTGAGACATCACTCATACACGCACACGCACACACACTGCTGTATCGCGCTCGCACAGTTCATAGCAATGTAATCTTTAGCATGGTACTGCACTTTTGAGGTCTACTGTACAGAATGCTTGGTTGACGGATATGTGAAGGGTCTGTATTACACCCTGTATAAAGGAAATAAATCTCTACGATTTTCGGAATATCTCGGCAACATGACATTTTAAGGCGACGGCACAAGCGACGGCAGAGCGATGGCATTTTGGAAACGCTTCAAAATATCTTGGTAATGCGACAGTTAAGAGTACTAGAAAATTGTATATGGGAATGTCTGCTTACCTTAAAATACCTCTGTTCCTGTGCATCCAGTTGGGCATGACTCATGCTGAAGTCCCATGGTGGTCTCTTGGGGAAGGAGAAGTCTTTAGGGAAGTAGTCCACTGGGTTCACTTCAAGCTCCTTCTCTGGCACTGGCTTCAGTTCTTTTCTGTGGAAAAAGATGATAGGTTAGATAGTCATTTGAGAAATTATTTTACATCTATACTAATACTAGCTGTTCCCTGCATGCGTTGCAATGCACCTTTTCCTACTACCTACCTACTACCCACCTACTACCTACCTACCTACTACCTACCTACTACCTACCTACCACCTACCTACCACCTACCTACCACCTACCTACCTATAAATAGTATCCTATGTCCGTCTCCTGGCTCTAAGCTACCTCCTCACCAATTTTCAGCCAAATCGGTAAAGCCGTTCTTGAGTTATAAATAGTGTAACTAACACGACTTTCTTTTATATATATATATATAGATTATAAAGCTGAAGAGTTTGTTTGGTTGAACGCGCTAATCTCAGGAACTACTGGTTCGAATTGAAAAATTATTTTAGTGTGGGATAGCCCATTTATCGAGGAAGGCTATAGGCTATAAAACATCGCTACGACCAAAAGGAGCGGAGTATCAATAAAAAATGTTGCAAAAACGGGGAAAATAGTATTTTTATAATAACTTCACGCGGTTGAAGGTCGCGGGCAACAGCTATGAGCTAGTTCTTTATAAACATCGTGGCTGCATTCTCCGAAGGCTCGAAGGGGTGGGTAGAGGTGACATGTCATATCGGACGAATTGTGGGTATTTCGGCATTTTCGGCGCAGTGGTGGACTGATGGTAAAAGCCTTGACTTACGAGTAGGGTTGTGGGAAGCGGCTGATAATATTTCCACTAATAACATGAGGAAATTTTGCGTAGGATGTCGTGAGATTTGGCTTGACTCCTTCACCCCCCCCAATCTCACGTGAGATTTATCAAAATGCTCAGTTTAGTGTAAATACGTGAATCTGTGCTTGACTGCGTTGGATTTGTAAAAAAAACATTATTTGCTAAATTATTGACATTGAATATTTATTATTAGACTTGGCCATATTTTTGTGAAGAAACATGTTTACTTAAAGCTAGTTTTCACGTAAATTTAGAGTGTTTCTAGAGGGAAAAAAATACGTGTTATTCACCGAGAGCCTTCTCTCCCTCGTGAGATTGGGCGAGATTCGGCTCGACACCCTCCGCCATTAAAAGCCTCACGTAATTAATGGACGACCCCTTACTAGATAATGCAATACCGCTTGGTCAGATGTTGAACATGGAGTTACAGACACCAGCTAACCAATACATCCCACGAAGGTTCAGTATACTTACAGTGCATCTTCCTTCTTCATCCTTAATTCATCTTCTGTCTCCCTGTAGAATTTGAGAGCATACCGGTTGGTGTCCCTGCCGCGGCCTTTGCCGCGCGCTGGTTGGTAGTTCACTGAGACCACATCATAGGCTGTCGTGCCTCCTGATGCTATAAAAGGTAAGGTGGTGGTAACAATAATGAAAGCATTGAGTTAAATATTTTACTGCCTGTAACTCTATGATTCGCGGAGCTCGTGGCTTAATAATAACAGTCGCTCGGATAGATCTTTAGGTTAAGCCGCGCTTGCTTAGGTTGGTCCGTGGATGAGTGACCACCCATTACATACTATATTTTATTTTATTTTTTTATTTTTCCTTTATTGGCCAACCAACAATTGTTTACACTGATAACATTTAAAGTAAGTATATAATATCCAAGGTTAGTGTAACAATTAATTACAGGTTAGCACCGCATGCCCCATAAACAAATAACATGTGTGAGATTTACAGTAAGAAAAGCAAACAGAAACACATCGAAACTGTACATAATAGCGAAATTGGAATCCGAATTAAAAATCTATTTAAAATCAAAATTACAATCACAAATTAAAATCGAAATTAAAATCACAATTAATATTAAAATCAAAATCAATTAAAATCCGAATCATAAGTCGATTAAAATCACAATTAATATTAAAATCTAAATTACAATCACAAATTAAAATCTAAATGAAAAGTAAAATTAATATCACAATCAAAATTAAAATCGAAATCAAAAGTCAAGTTAAAATCACAATTAATATTAAAATCAAAATTAATTAAAATCCGAATCAAAAGTCAAATTATAATCACAATTAATATTAAAATCAAAATTACAATCAAAATTAAAATTTAAGTTAACATTAAAATAAAAGTAAAAGTAAAAGTAAAAACAAGCAAAAACAAATCAAAATTAAATTAAAATTAAACAATTGATATAGTTGTTCTTCTGAGTTTCCTCCATGCCAGCTGTCATTTGTAGATCTTTGACAGTTGTTTCACGTAGTCTAGCGTTATCCTAACTATGTTAGGGTAGGCTTCAAGTCTTACCGGACGCAGCTGGATGTAGCAAGACTGTTTGTCTGACTTTCGGGCCACTGACTACCTGTTACAACTGTCAAATATCTACAAATGACATCCGAAACCAATGGCTTAAATTGTGAGGCACAAAGGAAACTCAGCATGTAATGGATGGTCACCCATGCATAAACTAGCCTTGGCAAGCAATGATAAGCCTTGTAGACACACCCGTTCGACTGTTGATAATATGTACCCACCAGCTCCTCTAAAAAAAACGACAAATAACAAAGTCAAGAATACTTACTGGACATCAGCAGTGTCTTGTTCTGCTTTTTACCTTGCAGCTGCTGCTTCTTAGCTTTCCCGCTGAATGGGGTTTTACGCCGGGCTTGCGGCATCTTGTACTAAATGCTAGAAAATAAAATCACACCTGTAATCCTGAAGAGTTAAGCAGAGGTGTACTGAATCTGCCAAGGCTGCGGGACTGTTTGAAAGAGATACCGTGGCCCTGGAACACAAAGGGCAAAAGAAGGAACATGGATGGGTTTTAGTCAGTACAAGTCTGACACTCCCTTCCGCTTCGCCCAGAGTGGGGCGGGGGGGGAAAGGTGTACTTAATAATAACATTTCACTATTACGTTATGTTTAAGTCCCATATAATTGGGGGCGAGCCTATTGCGATCAACTGGCCACAGATCCACACTCCAGTGGCTTCTAGTTTGGGACTAAGGGAACCTACCTGGTTTTCTTAACATGATCTTTATTTTATTTTTTATTTACTTGATTATTTTTTTTTGATTTAATTTATTTTTTAACATGACTTTTTATTAACATTTTGTTTTCTTTGCTAATGTACCGAATTTTAATTGTATAATTGAATTTTATTTTAATTTTGAACTGTAAACCTTATATATAAACGTGTTGTGTTAGTTTTTAATGAGTTTTCGATATAACGTAAAAATTGTTTATGAAATAAATAAAATGAAAATGACACAATTTCTGTATGTCATCATACAAACATGATAATGTTGTGAAATAAAGATTTTATTAATTTATTATCCTAGACTTGGTAGCAACCACTATTGGCACCAGATGTTATTTATTGGTAAATTGATCTTAAATTTTTTATTATCTAAGAGTGATGGAATGTAGCATTCTCAATATTAGAGTCTCCGAATGAATGCGCAACACATTAATACGGTCTAAGACAGGCATAGCCAATGTTAAAAGGGGACAGGGCAGATCACGTCTCCCGGATGAAACCAGACAGATGGGCGAAGCTAGTCACACAGTGGGTGCCTGAAGACGGGCGTTGTAACCGAGCCAGGCCCAAGAAATGCTGGCGTGACGATCTGGACTCATTCTTGGTCGGAGAAGGCAAATTGTAAACAAAATTAGAAAACCATGGGGGATGCCTTTGCCCAGCAGTGGGACAGAGCAGGCTCGATAAAAAACAAAAATATATTTCTATTAGTAACACCAATTACAACCCTATTTGCTAAGTATTCCCCCTTTATAAGATTAACTTATTTAAAGATTGCCTACCAAAACCACCTGTAGCACAATTACTTATTACAATAATTTTAACTGCTTTATAAGTAAAAGGCAATGCAGTTAATTCTCAAATATATAGCAAGATATAGACAGCAAGAATGAAGTACTTGTTCTTATAAGAAAAAAATATAATTAGGGTAATAATTATTCATCACAATTTCCATTAATTTCATAGTTTTATAGGGCATGTTAGAGTTTAAATTAATAGATTAACAGGCAGAATGAGTTTGTTCGAGGTTTCGTACGGGAACGCCCCTCGCCGCAAAACTCAAAAAAACAAAAGGTCCAACAAAAAAAAACAAAGTTAAAAAACGAGTTTTAACCAAGCCAGGACTGGTTTAACCTACGATATTTTATATTTTAACATTGGGTATTTGATAATTCAATCCATATTAGTTGTAAAAGTCTGAAGAACAGTCTATTATTACTGAAAAACAACGTACACCGGCAAAATGTGAGATAGCCGAAAAATAACTAATAATTAACCACGTTTGCAATGAAAACCTCTAAAGATATCGCTGTTAGATTATTGTTAACTTAAACGATTAATATCATAATAAAATGCATTCATTACGATAATTACACGAAGTTGAATAGAAATATATTTCATTTATTTTTATTGCGACACGCGGTTTAGAAATTTTAGTTTTCTATAGGAATTACTTGAAATATACATGAAAATTTTACCTGTAAGCCACAGATGGAACCGTCGAATTATTTAACTAGTTTTAGTAGTGTTCAAACGAAATAATTCCAGAATTTTCAGACAAAATCTGGAATCAGCCGTTTT
Organism: Noctua janthina; assembly: GCA_963576755.1. Taxonomy (NCBI): domain Eukaryota; kingdom Metazoa; phylum Arthropoda; class Insecta; order Lepidoptera; family Noctuidae; genus Noctua; species Noctua janthina. Next base: position 1,904,674 of record OY755077.1, read on the forward strand.
CAACAAGACATTATTTTTTATTGATTGAATGTTCCGGTTCTTGTGTTTAAGCATGTTCTCTCCTTCTCTATGATGCTTTGATATTTGATTGTAATCGTTTAGAAGGGGATACCAAAATACTAATGCTTAAAAATGTAAGATATGTAACAAAGGACCGTGCTCAATGACAGTTTTAAACATATTCTATCCATTGTCTAAATTACTAATACTTTGGCGAACTAAACAAATATTTAGCTTGCTTGCAGTAGTACATTGTAAACGAATTTTTCGAACTTCTTAGCGACACAGTAAGAAGAAACAATTATCTGAAACAAAGTAGAGTGTTCATTTTGCCTCAAAAAGGGACCCGTTTTATTTAAACTTTCATTTTCACCTAAATTATTTGGTTTTTAAATTGTCTTGTTTGAAACGAAGTAAAATACGGCTTTTTCTTTTTTTTTGCATCAAATGTCAATATCAAACTTTGAAAAAGGTTTTTTTAAGGAGCATGATTTTGCTTTCAAAGCAATACTTAAATTATAAAATAATCATACCGGAAACTAATACGCAATAAAAGTTTTTTTTTTAACAAAAACTTCAATGAATGTTAGTAGCCTCAAAATGATTCTTGAAAAGCTATCGCAAAACGGAATACAATTCATAGTGTCACTCTGAGCAGAAAAACTTCAGTGTCAAGTCAACAATAAAAACCCAATATCCTAACCTAAAAAACGCGTCAAACAAACAGAAACGGAAGCTATTTATTTATCTAAAAAAAAAGTCTAAATAAAGTTAAATAGCAAAAATGTTGCCTTTATCACTGCTCCGTACTGCTCAAAACCATCCAATGCTGGTAGAGTTGAAAAATGGCGAGACTTACAACGGGCATCTTGTTAGTTGTGATAACTGGATGAATATAAATCTTAGAGAAGTTATCTGCACGTCCAGAGACGGTGACAAGTTCTGGAGGATGCCTGAGTGTTATATCCGAGGCAGCACTATCAAGTATTTGCGTATTCCAGACGAAGTCATCGATATGGTGAAGGAAGAGACACAGGTATGTTTTGTCTCACTTTCTTTGTATTTTCTGGTTCTAATCATTACAGGTGGAACTGCAGCATATTTCATGCACAAACTAATAATTACATTCCTTTATTTTAGGAAAAAAAATAATAATTCTGACTAACTATTTAGCTAACCATTACAAATATCTTGCAATATTACCTATTTCATGTTAACTTTGGATTCCTTTAAAACTTGGCTTATCAAAGAGTGGTTCCATGTCTTTATGGCAAGAAATTCCATGGGTCAGTAGCAAAAGCAGGGATGGATTTAGGGCAAGGCAACTGGGCCTGCACATTTTTTTTTGTTAAGAAAAAAATGCACCCTTTGTTTATGAAAGAGTCCCTTTTCACAAGGTAGCTTTTTTTTAACTTTCTTTTAAAGCTGTGAAAAAAAAAATGATCGCAATGATGGGAACAAGACCCTTACATATTAATTTTATTTTCATCAGTTGCAAAATTTATCCGATTTTCTAGTTTTTGGTTGCCCCAGGGCGTCCGCCCTGGCTAAATCCGGCCCTGGCTGAAGTCAGTTATTTAGAAACAACAACAGTGGGTCTGGAAGTCGGTTTTCAGGTCGGGTGTTGTTTTTTTTAGGGTAGAAGCAAATATAACGATATTGTTGATCACAAATTAAAAAAATGTTGATTAATTATTTTAGACCGCTATTATTATACGTATAACCCTGTATTATTTTCGTGCATAGTATCACCTAAACTTTATCTAAACTGATCAACATATTTCTATCCTTGTGTCATATACGGGGTGAAACGGACATCAACACACAAACAATCTTCTTCTAAATATATAAAAGTGAAAGGTCACTCACTCACTGAACACGAAACATCGAAAACCGCTTGACGTAAAAAAAATGAAATTTGGCAGGGAGGTAGTTTATAATTAGTAGATGTCCGCTACTAACGTATTCTGCGACAGGGCCGGATTAAGGAGGTCTAAGGGCTCTCGCAAGTTTGTTTGAAAGTCCTTCATTTTTCGTGCTACCAACTTGAAATTTAGCAGGGAGGTAGTTAATACTTAGTACACGATCGCCAAGAAAGGATTTTTGCCACAGGGCTGGATAAAGGAAGTCTAATCTAAACACAAGCATCTCCTTGCTTAAAAGGTGATCTCCAAATCATGTGTGTGATAACTTTATGTAATTGAAATAAACATTTATTTTTAACACTTTGCCCGACCCGGGAATCGATCCCAAGACCTCTGCTAAGTAGTCGCGCTTGCGACCAATCGACCAACGAGGCAGTCTCAAAAGTTCCACGCGAACGAAGTCGCGGGCAACAGCTAGTTACCACATATTCAGTACATCATTATAAAACCCCCTGTGTAGAAAATTTTCATAAAAAATATCAGCTGTTCCATACATTTTGACCGTGTAGGTATTGCACTTTTGTATGGGACATTTTTAACCTTTTAAACTCTACGTCAATAAAGAAAATCTGTGTTCTCTCTACGCCATGCGCTTTAAAATGCTGTTATTGTTGGCGTGGCATGCCGTCCGAGGCGTCGGCGTTGTGAGCACTTTGATTTAGTCAATATGTTAAATTGCTGATATTCATATCGCCGAATGTCCTCGGTGCTACCATCGCTGTTTTCATACATTCTCAAAACACAATTAACAAATTCTTCTCCATCTCTATTCCCAGGTCAAATCCAGAAGTCGAAGTGAAGTATCCAAAGGACGAGGCGGTGGCCAGAACATGAGAACTGGCCGCGGTGGCAACCGAGGTGCCTTCGGTAACCGTGGACGACCAGCCCCTCTCGCTAGGGGTGGCAGCAACCAGGGGAGAAACCCACAGCAAAATAAGAATAAAAAATAGAATTGATCTTGTATTAGGAAAATCGTTTTTTTGTAATTTTATTAAAATTAAATTTAAGTCGGTTAAGTACTGTATTTTGGTGTTTTTATTGTTCCGGCTTGAACCTATTCATCATCATTCTCTTACCCTTATCCCAATTCATTTGGGGTCGGCGCAGCATGTCTTCTTCTTCCATACTTCTCTATTACTCGTCATCTCATCAGACACCTCCTTTCTTGCCGTATCATTCTTTACACAGTCCATCCATCGTTTCTTTGGTCTTCCTCTACTCATATACCCATCCACATTCATACTCAAAACTTTCCTCACAACATTTTACTCATTCCTCCGCATCACATGCCCATACCACGACAACCGATTACCACACAACTTTTCAGTCACCGGCGCCACTTTCAGACTTCCTCTTATATACTCATTTCTTATTTTATCCATTTGCGTAACACCACACATCCCCCTTATCGCATTCTCATCTCAGCAACATGCAACTGCCTTTCGTTCATCCCTTTTGTGGCCCAACATTCTGATCCATACAAGACAGCAGGTCTAACCATTGTTTTATAAATCTTCCCCTTAAGTTTAAGGGGAATGCGGGAGTCGCAGATTTTTCTCGTGACCTGCCGCCATTTCATCCATCCCGTGTTAATTCTGTGCTTTACACTACGATCTATTTCGCCATCGCTTTGAACCGGTTTGAACCTATTGCTGGCCAAAATCCAGATTCGAGGTTACTACTGAAAAAGTCCAAAAGAATTATAACATAACATTACGCCTGTCGCCCCACTCAATGGCGAGCGGTCTGTGGAAAGACTAAAGCTGTGGAGAGGTAGTGCATCCTTACCTAAACCATTCGTACCATCTGCTGAAAATCTCCAACATGAGTTGCCATGGCTGACCTGGAAATCTCCGATGAAAAGTCCGGAGTCTATTTAACTCCGGACCCAGGTTGGTCGCAGCAAGGAAAACCTGCTAAATGTGGTACCTACTGTTCTACAAACGATGGGGCACTTAATATCGTGTCCTGCGTGCCCTGTTGCTTGTTCACTACAGGAACTGATGGACGCTATCGAAAGCGCCAAACTAGTAGCTCAGTTCTGGGTTGACACAATTTAGATTGCCATCGACACGCTAACAAGAAGACGCCTGTAATCCCCGAAGGGTTAGGCAGAGCTGTATCTAATAGTACATCCACATTTCGCCAGTTAATTTGAAGTCCCATGTAAATATAGGGGGCGAGCTTATTGCTGTCAACAGGGCACAAAATATCCGTGGGTACTACAGAGAAATGCCTGAATAAAAAAACCCAATAACAATTTGCCCGACCTGAGAATCGAACCCAGGACCTCGTGCTGATCACTAGACTAAGAATGCAGTCAACTGAGAATCGAACCCAGGACCTCGTGCTGATCACTAGACTAAGAATGCAGTCAACTGAGATATTCCTGAAGAAAATTCTCGAAGATTATATTATTGATTTTGCCCGTTATGGGAGTCAAACCTAGGATGTCATACTGAGCAGTTGCTCTAAGTAGGGCTCGGATACCGGTATATTTTTCGAAACGGTATCGTCTTAAATACCTAAGAAACGATTTTTTTCGGTTACGCTCGAACGGAACGTTATAAAAAACGTTTTTGACGAACAACAACATTTAAATCGCTCTTGGTTACTAAAACGTTTTAAGCTGTTTTTTTTTGGTTTCGTTACGAAAATTTCGTATCGAACCCAAAAAAAGGAATTTGTTACTTTCATCATTATAAATATAATATGAGTAAATTATATTTTTTTTCTTTCGTCCCATTTTGTGAGCAAGTAATAAGTACCACTAACTAAATAATCACTCTCAACTCAACCCTGATCAATACGTCAGACTCGCATCGGAATGAATGATGTAACGAAATGAAAATATTACATACGGGACCCGATTCAACTAAACAACTTCATGCTGCCGTGCGCGCTTGCGTCTTGCGGAATAAACCGGTTTTTACCCTGCGGAATAAACGTTCTCATTTCGTTGTTTGTTCCGAACACAATGATCTACAAAGAACTGTTCAAAAGTTATTTTAAATAACGTTTCCAAGCCCTTCTAAGTACTAGTAGACCAATGAGGCACTTGAAACAATATTATCTTAGAAAGAGGGTAGATAGATTTGTCTGCTCTTAACAATTTATTTTCCATCTACCCGCATTCTCCAGTCAACCCGCGATCATGGCGCTTGCAACAAAGTCGAAATATCGGGAGCTCAAAATAATGAACAATCACGGAAGATATCCCGTAAGTGACAGTATAAGTTTAATCTTATCTTACTACCTACCTACCAAATAGACTACAGTACTTTCACAGTTATTATGTCTTGTGACTGGGACTGTAGCTTCATTTTATTGTTCTTTGTTTTGACAATTCAAAAGTGCCTGTAACTGGCCTACTGGAAATAAGTATTTTGATTTAAAAGATTCATAGCGGACATTGGGAATATAAATAAATAAAAATGAATTGCTGTTCGTTAGTCTCTGTAAAACTCAGAAACAGCTTGACCGATTTTGATGAAATATTGCACAGTTGTTCTACACACGCCAGGGAGCCAGGGTAGGTAGGTGGGCCGAGTAGTAAAAAATACAATGTGGTAATACTAGGTAGGGAAAAGTGCGTTGCAACGTACACCGCGTAGCAGCTGGTATTTTCATAAAAATATTTTGACATTCCTGATTTTGACACGAATGCGACCTGACAAGCGGACGTGTGACATTAGACAGAGCTACTTCTTATATATAAAATTCTCGTGTCACAATGTTCGTTCCCGTACTCCTCCGAAACGGCTTGACCGATTCTCATGAAATTTTGTGAGCATATTGAGTAGGTCTGAGAATCGGCCAACATCTATTTTTCATTCTATTTATATGGCAAAACAACGTTTGCCGGGTCAGCTAGTATTACTAAAAAATTCTTATATTTTATCGTCTTTTCATTACCTAACGAAGTATCGATACTCATCGATCAAAATTTTACTTAAAGAAATGATTAAAAAAAAAACGTTTGTAATATTTTCATATATTTTATTAGACATTTATTACAAAACATACAAATATAATAATTTCATATAAACATTGATTCTTTACATCGATATACATTGTACATAAGTTCTACATTGATATAATTATATATTTATAACAGATTAGTATAATTTGTATAATATTATGGCTAACTTATTAACAAAAAAAATTGCACCATTGTTTAAAAAACAAGTTTAGTTATGATTAGACAGGTGGATAAAAAAGCCTCTTTTAGTTCAAATTGCGACGACTCTGCAGAATATGATTTAGCGAGGATGCCGAACGGAATTTACCGATCGGCATGAACCGAATTAACATCGAAGTTGTAGTTATAAAAAAAAATTGCACCTCTGGTAAAAGAAGAAAGTTTTTTTTTTTAATTATGATTAGACAGGTGGATAAAAAAGCCTCTAGTAATTCAAATTGCGACGACTCGGTCCAGATATTATTTAGCGAGGATGCCGAACAGATTTTGCCGATCGGTATTAGCCGAATAATACCGAATGTGTAGCAATTGCTTCGGGTCCGCGTTGTTGTTCAACAATCACTGCCGAATTGAATTTGCCGAGCTGAACTGATGTATCATTTATGCTTTAAGAGAATATTAGCAAGCAAAAATATTTTTATTCCACCTGCCTACACTAAGTTGACCCACCAGATTATCCTTCTATTCTACCGATTAATAACAGTTTGGTTTTCATAATAACAATAACACACTGAATAATAATTCATAATAACGAGAATTGCAAAAAAACAATTTCAATTTTATAAAATACGTCGGATCATCATCTGCCTAGCCTTTTCCCAAATATGTCGTGGTCGGCTTCCAGTCTAACCAGATGCAGCTGAATACCAATATTTTATATGGAGCGACTACCTATCTGACCTCCACAACCCAGTTAGTACTGGGTAAAACGATGCCCTTAGTAAGACTGGTTGTCAGACTTTCGGGCTACCTACTGACTATCTGTAACGACTGTCAAAGATGTACAAATGACAGCCGGGACCTACGGCTTAACGTGCTTTCCGAGGCACGGAGGAAACAATACAATTCCACTATGTCCCTCTGGTGGGATCACTTGGTGGAGCAGAATGGAATAATTTTGATATTCATTTACAAAGTTAGAAACGTATGTATATTTCATTTAATATATTTTTTTTTTTTTTAAAAAAAACCTTACCCCACACTAGGAATTTCTCCTGTATCGTGGGTGCGTTTACAAACATTGAACTCATATACATAAACAGCCAGACCCGGAACAACTACCTGTAGGCAAAAAAATATTTGTTCCGTGCGGGAATCGAACCCGCGACACGAAGCGCAGCAGTCAATCGCTCAGCCACTGCGCCAACCGTGCCGTCAATATATTTTGTACATATGGCATATCGTCGGGGGTAGTGCAAATCCGGGAGTCTACCATACATAAAGTGCGCGTATCTGCACTACGTGTAGGTTTACAGGGGAGGGTTATAAGTTTATAATTTTTTTATTATTTCAACGATTTTTGAACTCATTTTTACATGCATAGTAACAATTCATGTTTTATATGTATTGTTAACAATAGAAATCTATTAAATTCATCAATTTAGTCGCTATGACAATGCTTAATTGAAATTGGCTACATTTGTCAGATACTCGGAATTATTCAATGCTAGTTCCGCGGATTTGAAATATCCCCGACGATATTTATCTATAATGTGTATATGGCATTATTTATATATTGTTTTATAAGTATTCAAAACCTTTGTGCATTCGTTTCTATGGCAACTAAAATGTCAGTGCGTCTATTTGTGAATACAGGACGCGACAAACAAATATCAACCTCGCGAATTTTGAGATAAAGCTGAAATTAAATAAACTTCTGTTAGTCTAGTCTAAGAGAAGCAACGAGTTTGAGTTTCTGGACTTTATTTTGAGATACCGTATGTTGATATTTGTTTGGCAGGGTTATTTGAAAACCCAGATATTTTGAGTTGAAGGGAACATTGTAATGGTACTCGAGATCTAAGTTGGTTTCTTCGGGGTCTATACAAGGTGTAAACGGACCCTTCACGAAGCCGTCAACCAAGCATTCTGTACATTAAACTAAGTAACTCTACGCAAAAAATATTGCTGGGAAATGACATTTTTGGAGTGAAAATTCGCGCTTTATGGTAGAACTGAATATAATGCACTCAAAACACTGTGCTGACAGGTTCTTTGAATAGTACGAGGGCCGTGGAGGTATTTAAATTAAAGTAACTACATCAAAAACTTGTATTAAAAAAAAAACTGTGAAAAAGTTGGAACTTTGACCCCCAATATCTCCGTAACTAGAAGGTGTGGTCTAGAAAAAGAAAATGATCGCAATGACGGGGAGGACAAATGCCTTTTGACTTCGTTAAGGGTATTTTTACACTCATTAAATAGGTTTTTTCGGGGTCTAAATGTGTTGATAAGGAGTCTTAAGGAGGAGTCTACTTGTATTCAAAATGTTGACGTCCTTTGATTTTGTGGTTGTATAAATTTATGTTTATCTTGATTTTTTATAGGAACTGTATTTACTTTGGGTTCGTTTTTTTGACGGAGAATAATTGTCAGTATATCAAGCCTTATTAGCCATAAACACTAATTAATCAAATTCATTATAATTATATTTTACACTCCCATATAAAAAATCCGTGTACAATTGATATTTTTTTACTTAACAGTGTGCATTGTTTCCACAATAATATTTATTATAAGTTAAGACATTTCATAATCATACATTTGTAAAATTGACATCTATATATCTGTTTATCTTAATTTTTTGTATCAAATTGACGTTATTTTTGATTTTACAAATATCAACTTTACATAAGTATACGTGAGGTTGATTTCGGAGTGATAAGAATGATTGAATATTTCTTAAAGAATTGAAGTTGTGTCAACAGGCAAGTTATTTAACTATGAATTTTCCTTACTTTATCCAAAAACGTTGATCTACAGATTAGACCGTGACAATAATCTGTGCTTCTGGGGATCCTAATGGCTTTTTCGGGGTCTTACTGGATAATTTTGGCTGTGTAAGTGGTTTCTTGTGGGTTGTCTAGGGGTCTAAATGGGTTCTTACAGCGGTCTTTGCGGGTTGTTTTGGGGTCTGAATGGGTTTTACAGCGGTCTTTGTGGGGTATCTAGGGGTCTAAATGTGTTCTTACAGGGGTCTTTCTGTGTTGTCTAGGGGTCTAAATGTGTTCTTACAGGGGTCTTAGTGGGTACTTTTTGGGTCTTAGTAGTTACTTTTCGGGGATATTAGTGACTTCACAGCTTAGCCTGCGGCAACAGTCGGTTAGCCTCCCTAAAGCCGGTATCGGTAGCTCCGTGCACGGTAGAAAAGTGCGTGTTGTCCGTCGCTTCTCCGGCGAACAGCACACGAGGGGCTCCGCTGCTGTCGACTAGGGGAGCAGCTAAGGTCGCCCTGGCGTTGGGGAACTGCGGGGTCAGGACGTTGTCGTAGGTGTAGCTGCCGCGGGTGTAGGGATTTGAGTGCCATGATGATCTGGAAAAGAGAAGTGGAGATTTTTATATCACCAGTTTGACGTGTGAATGTTAGATGTTCCCAATGAGCATGGTGTTCCTAATTCTTTTTCTGACCGTTTTCTATGTTGATAGACAATCTCAGTGGAGACGCAGGAAATGCCAGTATTATAGTACTCAAATGTGTGCGCCAACACAGATGTTAATGATCCAGGTATTGAACCCAGGATTGTTATCAGAAAGTCGTCGTTCGAACAAGCGATTAATTAACGTAATGTGTTTTTACCGAGTACTGGATTTTTCAGTATTATAATTATTATATATGTAGATGAGATTTATAGACAGTACCCTATTCTTCATCTGTTATTAGAAATATTTTTCCTCACCAAACAACACGTTTTATGACAGACACGAATATTATGGTAGAGGTATATTTAGGATATAAGACCGTCTTCGTGGCGACCGCGAACCGGAAGACGATGCGTTGGAATGCCTCCCACTAGGTGGACCGATGACCTGGTGAAGGTTGCGGGGATCCGTTGGAAGCGAGACGCACTGGACCGGTCAATGTGGCGATACTTGGGGGAGGTCTATGTCCAGCAGTGGACGTCTTTCGGCTGAAATGATGATGATGAACGTCGTCTTACCTCAACATAGCTGTAGGCTCTGGTATCGTCCTGTTCTTGCCCATGAACCTCCGGATGAGCTCCATTACTTTCCTCTTTACCACATCTTCGGGTAAGGTTTCAACCTAAAATGCCGGCAACATTAAGTAGAACAGCTCTATAGACACAGAAGTGGTACGCACGGATACCAATCAAGCAATACAAAACCAGTTTATGCGATCTCTCGTTGTACGAGAAATCTACACAAAGCAAGGCCATGTTATACTGGAAATGTATAGCTTGATGTGCTGCCGTGTATTTACAGTCCTATCACAGATTTACCTTTGATTTTGCATCTTTATTTCTGTCACAGTAAGGTTTATTTTTGTTTAATTATTAATGCTGCTGTCAAAGGAAAATAACTGTATAAGGACTGTTGTGTGGTAATTTTATCAACTTGAAAAATGCAGCTTTTATGCTATTAAGGTGTGATTGAAAAATTAATTAAGTGTGAAGCGCCAGAGTAGCCCCCGAAATTCGAATTTTCTTACGTTTTTTTTTGCAATTTGCAGGTCAGTGTCAGGTTGTATGTTGATTAATAAATGATTTTTGTCGTAATAAATATGGCTTTGTAGATGATGCCGTGACGTCTGACAGAGGAGAATGGAAGAAGAAAGCGTGTTGCGCCGACCCCAAGTAGAATGGGACAAGGGAAGAAGTTGAGGAATCATTAAAGTCATCAATACAGTCATCTAAGTTAATTTAATTCCATTGAATAGCTTGATAATTACGTAAAAAAAATAAAGAAACCGTAAATTAAAAAAAAAAAAACGTAAGAAAATTCGAATTTCGTGGGCTACTCTGGCGCTTCACACTTAATTAATTTTTCAATCATATAAATCGATAAAAGTATCACACGAAATAGAAATATGAAAAGGTCAAAAAAAAAAATCACATGCAATAATTATGTCCGGTGGCCATTTTTATTTTTGAAATTAAATTAGCTAGCGATACTCCGCAGACGTGATTGATATCGATGATCTAAATATGATACAAACTATTTTTAAGCCTTTTTTATTTTATCGTGTTCGTTACCCAAAAATGATTGGGTTCGGATCGGAGTGTCGCTAGCAAATTTAATTCGATTGTGGTTATTTTTTTCAATAAATAAATCGTGCAATCTGGCAACACACTTCCCATGTCATGCTGTATTGTTGCCAGAGCAAAAGCGGCTTAACTTGAACCTTTAAGGCCTCTTTTGCTATAGGGTGGATGTGACACCGAGGCTCAAAACCTGACCGGGTTTAGAATGATGTACAGAATACATGGTAACCGTTTTAGCGTCAGTGTCCCTATCACCCTGTCTGTATATTGTGTCTACGCAGAGGACAGATCTTTAATGATTTTGCTTTTAGTTGGCAACACAAACATCTGCTATCAGTTTTTCTAAAGTTAAATTCCACATTGCCAGGAACACAAATGGCAAAGAAGGAACATGGATGGGTTTTAGTCAGTACAAGTCTGACACTCTCTTCCGCTCCGCCCAGAGAGGATTTGATGATTTCTCATCGGAAAAAAAAGTGAAATTCCACATGACAAACTCAGACCATATAAAAATAACAACACACAGCGCTGTCAACAGTGACGGGAAGCCGGTTTCGTAAAATGTGTGCGCTTATTGAGCGTAGTTTGATGTGAATGTGTGCGTGTGTGCGTGGGAGCATGTATGCACAGAGCGAAGCTTAGTTGTGGGCATGCTTCACTGTATTGTTCGCAGCGCTAAGCCTCATCAAATGACCCCCCCACTCTGGGCGGAGCGGAAGGGAGTGTCAGACTTGTACTGACTAAAACCCATCCATGTTCCTTCTTTGCCCTTTGTGTTCCAGGGCCACGGTATCTCTTTCGAACAGTCCCGCAGCCCTGGCAGGCATCGGCCCATGCGGACCCCTACGTGGTTGCTGACATCTCTTTGAGGTGCGCGTGGAACACAAACGCGCCGACGACACGGCCTGTCGTCATAAGACGGCCGGACGGCGAGCTAGCCCATAACTCGTCGTTCACAGGCCCGACTCACCGTCCACAGGCCCGAGCAGCGGGCAGCGCTATGCCTTGGTTTTTTATTTACCCTGAGATGACAGACATGAGTTTGAAAAACAGTTTTTTTTTTTCGTCTAATCACACTCTTACAAACAGCATTTAAATTAAGATTTTAAACTACCATGGTCTCTAACATTATCATTAACAGTAGAAACGGGATATTCACCATGTTTACTGATTGTTTTGAGTTCCCGATATTTCGGCGCTGTTGCACCATGATCACGGATAAACTGAAGTTATTGCGGGTGGGTGTTTATGAGTAGACAAATCGGTCTACCCTCTATCAACAAACATGGTAAACATCCCGTTTCTAGTGTTAATGATAGCATTTAAATTTATCTTGGAACTGCAAATTCTCCGTCCTCTGCATAAACCCCAATCAAAAACCATGCAATGAAAATGTACCAACCAGTTTCGCGCCATCTCCACTGGTCCAAAGTGTCAAAACGGTCAATGAACCCATAGGAGTACTAGCCCCAAATATCTTAGTGGTCCAATGGTCTTCTTTAGACACTTTCATTCTTTCCACCTCATTCCATATGAAGCCAAAGAAGGTTGCAGTCTTAGGCCACCATGCTTCAGGAAAATGGAGGACGATTTTGTCAACAACGCCTATCGCTAGATTGTCGATGGCTGTCACTTTGTCTTTGGGTAGTTTTGGCGAAAATATCGATGTGTGCCTGGAATGTATTTTTTGGTGTTAAGTGGCAACTTTGCCAGAATATTGGTTATCAGTGGCAATTATGCCAGAATTTTGGTTGTCGGTGGCAACTTTGGCCGAATTTTTTTTTTGGAGTTTGATTTAATGTATGTACAATTACGAAGGCCATTGCAATTGCAAACCGTAGTGGCGAAGACTCCCAATTGCTTTGACAGACCGCAGCCGTGCGACTAATTTGTATGTAAATCTATGGAAAGCTTTCGCACATGGCGACGTTGCCGCTTGTTGCTGTTTTTATAAAATTGCGATTGGTCAACTTTGCTGCAGTAGTTTGTGGTCGATTTCGTCTTCGGAATTGTAGTAGGATACAAATCAGTGGTAACACCTTAAGCAGGCCTAGAGTAGTACGGTGTTTTAATACAATAAGAGACCAGCTTATATTGGTTTTGTTATCACTGAAGTGTCATTGCTTGTGCTTTGATTGTTTCTCATTATTCCAGCATTTTATCAAATACAACTTTCCAGACACGTCAGATATTTATGCCAGGATGCAAATGTAGAAAAATATGAGCCATAGACAAACGATGGATGTGTGAACCCCAATTATTATGGTTTATATTTGTTTTTTTTTTTTATCAATGTTTATTTGAAATGTCATGCAGTCAATGGATAAGTAGTAGTTTGATAATTCGACATATAAGTACGATAGGTGCTTTTAATCTATCATGTGCGCGTTTCACCCGAGTTTCATCATTTCTAACAATTTCTGTAGTTTAAAAAAAATAAGGTTCGTTTTGTTATTCACATAATTGAAGGTCCTTGACAGTTCTAATACCTATTTGAAATGTAAATAGTGGGAATAGAATAGAAAAATAAAACTTAACCAATAAGGGTCTACTGTTAGGTACGAAATACGTGCGTTACCTTAGGGTTGCTAAGGTGACGAACGGGTTGTAATCAAGCTACCCGATATTGTCAAATTTTCCCAATCAACCTTGAACCTAATGATTTAGCGATAAAATTGAAAATCTATTAAAGAAATTTGACAGATTGTAGTACTTGCTGGCGTCTGTACTATACATAGACTCTGCTTTACCGAGTGAGCTGCCGTAGAAGGACATCAGGCATCTTCTTTTCATGTAAGACCAAGATACACTAAAAGACGCCAAACCATTTGAAACATTTTAAGGTTGATGTCAACTCTACACCTGTCAAAGTTGTATCTTTGTCATTAATCAACAATAGTTTTCTAGAATAAGAATAATATTTATTTGCTTAAAAACATGGTATAAAAGATGGTAAAAACAAAAAAAGAAAGAGCCTACATGTTTTTGTTTAACAGTAATAAGCGTGCAAAATTTTCACGAGAATTTTTAACATTTATTGTCAAAGAAGTCTTTGACACTATAAAAACTATGACTACACAACCATTCATGCAATTTATTTTTAAATAATCTCATATTTAGATTCTTGAGATTACTTGGTATCTTATTATAAACACGTACACACATAGATATACAACTTTTATTATATTTAGCTAGTCTTGGAAGGACATCTAATACTAGCCTGTGGGGGTCTCGTCGGTTACGAGGATATAAATCATTTGCATTATTAAACAATTCCTTATACTTCCTCACAAACATACATGTTTCGTATATGTAAAGAGACGGTAGTGGTAACAAGCCAAGCTTTTTAAATATCGGTCTACAGGATTCGTCAGGTCGAGGTCCGTAAATTGCTCTAATGCATTTTTTTGTGCAATAAATGCTCTATTTTGATGCAATAGTTTGTTCAGTGACAGCTTCAAAAGGAGCGAAATTGAAAACCAACCAAAGTATAATAAAAGGCTTGACTGTTCTTTAGTTACGTATTTTGCCCTGGCTGGAGGCTTACTCTCGAGGCACCCACAGGATAGTCCGGTTCAGCAGTCGACAACCTCCTAGGTTGAACTGCGAGATGCCATTTAAAAAAAAATCAGTATGTGATATTTTAAGAGTACTGTTAAACAATTAGACTTGGTTGGGCCCCACCGAGTCTAATCATCAGCTAGTACCTCAAAATATGTGAAATATTTAAATTAACCTTTATCTATCACAATCAGTCAGAATGTGTTTGTGTGTGCGTGTGGATGTTAGTTTGAGACCGAAACTGTACATAACACAGGTATTTAAAGTTTACAATTGACAAAAACGACGCTCTATTCTAGGTATGTATTCCTAATAGGGGTCTATTAGGTTGTCAGCACAAACCTGTTTATTTTAAACTTACCATGAAAAAACTCTTCGAACAATTTTACTTCAAGTTTCAGAAAATGAGTACCATGCACGATTCTTACATACCCTCTTTTACTTTGTCTCCCGAGCAAAGAGCATTAAACTGAAGTGGCATAGTCCCTACCACCATTTTGATTCTTCATCCAAGTTGCAACGCAATAAGTTAGCAGATGTGGGTAGAGGAGACTTCAACTGCCAAAAATGTGCTCTAAAGTGTCACGTTGCCGAGATATTTGAGTGCACTGCGTGAGGTCGACAAACAGATGTGCGAATAACGCTTGTACGATATAACTGTACTGCAAATCACAGTAGTTCGAATGCACGCAAGCTCGACAAACTGAAGCTTGACATCACGCTAGTGCAACAAACTGAAGCTCAACATCACTCCAGTGCGACAAATACTTGTGCGACAGTAGTTCGAAACTACCCTACTAACACTTATGCGACGCTGCTGTCTATACAGGGTGTAAAATGACACTTTACAAGCCGTCAACGAAGCTTTCTGTACCTCAAACTTAGTAACATTGCGCAACACTAATTAAACTGGGTAAAGTTTGTCGCATTTGCTTGCATTCGAAATTTGGTGAGTCGCAGTACAGTTTTGTCGCACAAGCGTTAAGCAACATCCGTTTGTCGACCTCACGTAGTGCACTCGAGATATTTCGAGGTCAAGTTTTCACAAAAAGACATGACTTTTGGGGCACCATATTTATTCACTATTTGTTTGTCGAAGTGTCATCTACCGATATATTATTATGCTAGTTCAATTAACCGCTGCAACTTTGCAGAACACTCAAAATAGCGGTGGCTATGCCAGCTCCAATGAATATCGTTTTTGAGCTCACCAGATGGCACCACTGTCGAGTAAGGTCCTGTCAGTAATTATATTTTATACTTTGAAGTTATGATACTAAAACTTCAAAACAGTTGATTTTATTACGTATAACAACACAGTGTTAACTTCAGATACATATTTACAATATTCTCCCTAAAATTACCAAGAATGAAACGTTTAAAAATCATTCTACCTCCAAGTACTAACAAATAAGATCCTAAGTTGCTACTTAAAACCTTCAAGTCATAATTAATCAGGAATGGCTCAAGCAGGACCACAATCCTGAATATTAATAAAAATACGTCATAAAAAAGCACGAAACGCGCGAACACTTTTGAAATCTGACATTTCGGAGACCTCACGCTACACTAGCGCCTCTAGCGGCGAATTCCTACACGATAGCCCTCAGTTCGAACCCCTTTCATGCAGAATGGTCCTAAACTAGACTTCCAAAACATTTCACAACTTTACCCAACCTAGAATAACCATAAACATTCCAAACCTACCAATTTAGCAACGTCCCCACAAGTCCACATAGTCAAAGTATTGCCACTCCCGCTGGGGGGCGAAGCCCCACTGATGTTGGTCACCCATTCGTCCTCCTTGCTCAACCCCTTCCTATCTTCATTCCTCCAAAAGAACGGCCACCAAGTGGCTCCAATCCACCAGGCCTTGTCAAATGAAAATATAACTTTGCCTAAGACGCCTATAGAGAGATTCTCTATGATTGTGACTTTTTCTTGTGGTAACGCTGGCGAGAAGAGTTCGGTGTGTCTATGGAAAGAGAAATAGTTTCGGTTTTAGAGGTGTTTCAATGACAGACGGGTTGTAAAGGAGTTTGTTGCGTTAAATGGCGCAAATTCATAGATTCAAGCTTCTCTTCTTTATCGTGTGGTGAGTGGCTAACCTGCACGAGTAGCATGACCACCGTAGAAACGGGTTTTATCGACGGAAGGATCGACAAAATGACAGATCAACAAAAGATATCTGAGTCTTTATGCGACCAATCGGCCTCTGACTTGGTATTACAAGCCGTCACGATGTTTTCCTGTACCGAAACAAGTGATAATTAAATCTTAAATGCCACGAAGTGATGAATAACTTAAGAGATTTTGCTGTCGAGTTTGTTTCGCCACTTTTTCTTCCCAGCTAAAATACTAGGCAGTGGCGAGGGCAGGCGTTTTGGGGGAATGTCTCATGTAATCTGTGACGTTCAAACAATGATATTATAAAGAAAATACGCTATCCATACTGAGCGGCGTTCAAATAACGTTGAGTTGTAACGACTGCGATAGATAATACGGAACGTATGATACAGAAAGAGAAAGCTATTGCACTTGAGGTACTTAAATTACGACAATTGTCTGAATTTGTTTGCAACAATTTGAAAAAATCGACTTATTTTTATTATATTTTCATTGCGTTCAAAAGGTTATGGTTCTTAAGCCTAGTTCTAAATAAATGCCATGATTTAATTTAAGATATTTGTGTTGAAGACTTGAGGCCCTACGTAATAGGTGGAGTGCTTAGGCACTATAAACGATTGCTTATACTAACATAGCAGATTTCCAAACACATTTTTTTTTTGTATACTAAATTGCTACTAATAATAATTTATACTAAACGCAAGCCGCATTTGGCCACAACTCGCCTGATGTGAAGCGATGACGCGACCTAGGGTGGAGCGTGCTTGCCTAGAAGAAACCGATTCCCTCGAACTTTGAATAAATCCAGATTATAATGATCAGGGAATAGAGAAGCCGGTGAAGATAGCATGGTTTTGCTTAAATAAGTAAATACTATCAGTAATAAATCCCGTTTAAGTTAAGGTGTAAGTACTAACGGGCAAGAAAAAATAAAATAAATAATATTTTTATTTATTTGTCAGTAATAAAACCCGTTGTATTTATGGTGTAAGTACTACGGCGAGAATAATGTAGGATATACGAATATAAATGTCGGTGACGATCACAGTAGAGGAACACGTAAAATAGGGGTGAATATTGAAATAACGGCTACTATACGCATAGTTGTAGCACTGTGGAAGACCTCATGCTGCGTGGCTTTTATTATAATAAGCAGAGCGATAAAAAATAATGAAAAAACAGAGAAATTGTGCGCTGTCATACTCATCGTGCTTGTACTAGCATTTTTCTTGCAGCCAGGGTGCATTTTAGCGAGCTCTACTAGACTATCAACAAAAATAAATAAAAAACCTACCACTTTAGCAACATCCCCACAAGACCACAACGTCATAGACTGCGAATTACCCATAGGGGTCGTCGCATAACTGAGGTTCGTTAGCCAAGAATCTTCCTCATTCAACCCCTTTCGATCTTCACCCCTCCAAAGGAAGGGATACCATCCACAATCGTTCCACCAGGGCTTTTCAAATAACAACACAACTTTTCCTACGACCCCTATAGACATTTTCTCTATGGCTGTGATTTTTTCTTGTGACAATGTTGGCGAGAAGAGGTTTTCGTGTCTATGGAAAGGAAAAATATTCTTTGAATACTGTGCTTTATGGTTATTTTGACTTTTTTTCTGGCTTCGCACGGTTTGTGCATTTAGCCAATGTCATGTTATTATTTAGATTTTAGTGTAGGAGACAAAGGTAGGGAAACTGGAATTTATTAATTTTATTTAAAAACGGAATTTAGGATATAAAACAGTAGGATTATAACTAGGTACCTATAGTAATAATTAATGACGAGATACAATAAATTGACTAAAAACTATATTACAATTTAATGACGCTGACAGGGAGGCGTTGTTGGTAAAAAAAAGTCATTGTGAATTATGTGGAAATTTGTTGGAAAAAGATGGCGACGTTATTCCGATATTGGCCACGCGCCAATAGATCTGTCACAGTCAAAACTGTTAATCAGTCAAAACTACTTTCGACCGGTACTATAAGAATAACTAACATTTACTTAGAAACTGATTAGTATGTCAGGTTCTTTTTGTGACCCTTTACAAAACATTATTTTGTAGTAATTCTAGGAGTAGGTAACAAATTTCTGAAACAATATATTTTAAATGGACAAAATGCATTTTACCATAATATGGATTTTATATTATATTTTAATATTTTAACGATTAACAGTTTTGACTGTAACAGATCCATGTACTAGGATCTTTTGGTGCTTGAATGATATTAACAGAGGAGTTCTTGACCACGCGCCAAGGATCTGAGTACGGCTTAGGTAGTCGAAAAAGGACCGGCGCGGCGTAGGGATCTTGGCCGTTGTTTGACAAAAAGACATGTGTCAAGCCATTTTGAAACTTGAACAGTGCAAGTATAACTATCAACATGACTTGGACTTGCGTTGCACTTGAAGTTGAAACTGATCTGTAAATGTGCAGATCAAAGCAAATCAGGGGTTTACAGTTGTTGGATGGTTCTTGATTTAAAATTGCAAGACACTTCCTTTTTCATAAGTGCTTCCCTAGTTGACGTAAAAAAATATCCGCCATCAAAATTAGATATTGCGATAAGTTCGAAAATATAACCTAGAATCATAGAATGACGTGTAAATCAAATTATTTATCGGCTTGAATATTGGTAATACATGAGGTGACATATAGTATACATAATAACAAAGTTCATTAAATCATATTCTAACCCCGCACTTGCGCTCATCGAAAATTTGCGATTCTTGATTTCGACAAGTCTATTTTTACCAGACTACGGCGAACAGAAAGGGTTATGATTTTAGCAGTATATGTATGTCTGTTTGTAGTTACGTAAGGTCCTCCGTAGCGCCTAAACCATTCATCCGATTTTGATGAATAAGGTGTCAATCGATTCGTTATTATGGCCCGAGTAACATAGGCTACATTTTAACCGACTTCAACAATAGGAGGAGTCGATTTTACCTTGTAAACTTCGAATATAATTAGAGCGTGAATTTTCAGTAGTCGGGTTTTTTAGTTTTAGTATACGACACAAATTCTTGTTACTAAAAAGTCTTATTAGTCGGTTAGTAAATCTTCTGTCTTCTTGTTAGAACATGTGACAGTGATCTTCTAGAAGGAGCCAGACGGCTCATCGTGGATTATACCGAGTCGAGCCAAATAAAGGGTGTAAATAGACCGTTAACATAGCCGAAAGGTACTTGTTCTCCCCGTCTTTGCGATCATTTTGTTGTTCTAGACCATACCTGGGAACCTTCTAGTTACGGAGATATTGGGGGTCAAAGTTCCAACTTTTTCACAAGTTTTTTTTTTTAAATACATGTTTTTAATGGAAGATTTTTATTTTACACACCTCCACAACCCCCGTACTATTCAATCCATCCATCAGCACAATGCTTTGAGTGCTTGCCATCGAGTCCTACCGTAAAACGTGATTTTTCACCCCAAAAAAAAGTCGATCCCAGCAATAATTTTTGCGTAAAGTTACTTAGTTTGATGTACAGAATGCTTGGTTGACGGCTATGTGAAGGGTCTGTTTACACACTGTATAACGCAGCGTCAGTGGATTTCAAACGGAGCCCAATAGACTCGAACCAAATGAAAACCGAATATATGACCTTTTTTGTTCAACAAATACATACCACCAAATGTACCGTAACCCAAACTAGAGTGTAGCAACTGTCAGATACATACAAGGCGTAAGGGACAGCCCTCCACAAACTGATGGGGTGAATTCAGTATATCACACTATGACTGGTACAGAAAATCGGTACCGTTATCGTGGCAAAACGCACGTAGCAAACGGCAAGCGCGACGACGAGTTGGATGAACTCTGTAGCAGGTAGGAAGTGAACAGCTGATTTCACGCGTCGTTCGTTAGAGTATTTCAAAATCCATTGTTGGATTTTTAATTTTAGCTGTATTATTTACATAAATGGAGTGCTGCGTACAGAGAATGTAATTTTACATTGAAATAAAGGAATAGAGTCAAAAAAAAAAAAACCGGTGGAATATGATTCAATAAGGAGCTGAATGAACCCTGTCAGTTTGTGGGGGGCAGTCCCTTACACCCAGTATTTACCTACCAAGATTGCTCTATCACCTGTAGTCCATAGAGTCATACCATTACTGAACCCCATCGGATCAGACCCCTCGATAATCTTGGTCGTCCATTCATCCTCTATACTCAACCCCTCCTTATGCGCATTCTGCCATTGGTAGTAGAACCAGCCGGACTTAGGAAACCAGGTGGTGTCGAATAGGAGAATAATTTTGCCTTCAACTCCTACCGATATTTTGTCTATGGCTGTTGCTTTTTCTTGGGGTAGTTGGGGGGAGATTAGGCTGGAATGTCTATGGAAAAAAAAAGAATTGGCTGTCAATTTGTTTGTCTTATTTCGGGTTCTATTTGCGCCCTAACTCTGAGACTATTTAATTTTAAAAAAAGTTGATATATGCATTTCATCTAAAACAATGAACAAATAAACAGACCAAATTAGCGTTTAATGGATGTGCACAGGTCATATTAATACGCCACAATATAAATTCGTCTAATTTCAAATTATTCATAAAACGAAAAAAAAAATATTCCAAAGGAAATTTAAAAAAAAAAAGTCTCGAACGGCGAAACTTTTTTTAGAGTTCTGTACCCAAAGCGACACCAACGGGGGTCCCGTTGGTGTCGCTTATTATTACTAAGTCAAAAAAAAAAATAACACAAAAAAATATAACACCCTATTCTCAAATTTACTTTCCTTGTCAGCTAATATATTTCGAAATGATATCCTTAACTATCAAAAACTTTGAGGATTAACTTAATTATTACTGAAATAAAACAACAATATCTACAAATTCTGTAGATATTGCTGTTTTATTTTACGTAGTACTACTTTGCCCGGGACTTCGTTCGTAAAAATTGTGTTAGCTCGGCTAATATCCATGATATAAATATAATTTATAGCCTATAACACCCACGAATAATGTAGCTTTCTGCCAGTGAAAGATTTCTAAGAATTGGATCATTAGTTGCGGAGATTACCCCCTACATACAAACTTACAAACATATTTTACCTCTTTATAATATTAGTGTTGTTTTGACATGGAAAGAAAAAATCTAGTGCGAGCAGGGTTTGAACCTGCGACCTTCCGATTCAGTACACCGGACGTCTTAACCAATTAGGCCATCGCACCCTGCTCACAGCTCTCGAAATTTTCGTTCCATTAATTTTCGTTTCCAGTAAGACGTTATTAATGGAACGAAAATTTCGCTGTGAGCAGGGTGCGATGGCCTAATTGGTTAAGACGTCCGGTGTACTGAATCGGAAGATCGCAGGTTCAAACCCTGCTCGCACTAGAATTTTTCTTTCCATGTCAAAACAGCTGTAGTTCCCTACGCAGGGTTTGCGTATAAAAATATTAAAAATTAGTGTTATGTTATAGATAATATCATTTGGTTTCTATTTCGTAGACATGCGTACCTTTTGGAACCGTATCTACCTTATGACTAGGGTTGCCCCCTTTTCTTTGCAATTAAAGTACTTGGTTATTAAAGGTAAGAAAAAAAAAAGTACATAGTGTCAAAATACAGTACAATAAGATAAAGATATATTTATCGCATAACTGTGTACATTAAGTTCTTATTAGTTAACATTAGATTTTTAGTTTCAATAGTTTACCCAAGTCGGATATGCAATGGTATTTTAAGGATTTAGGTACATACAAATATTAATTTTTCTCAAAGAACTCATGCAGATTATAAAATTTTCTTTATTTTTTTTTTTTAAATATATTTTTATTACTTTTCGCAAGCATAATCAAATTATTATTGCTGCTAAACACTTGCACAGCGACTTTACAGTCTATTTTTAAATTAAAGTAAATAATTCATTCATTTTTTATCAGATTCAGAGACGCTTTGTTTCTTTCGTCTCGGCATTTGCTATTCATCACAAAAATAAACTCTCTCTGTAAATGCTGACGTGGCAGGAATAGACAGTAAAATTTTCATTTACAGAAAAAAATAAAATAAAAACGAGCGCCTAAGTGGCACTTTTAAGCAAAAATGCTTACGCTTAATAAAATCACGCGAAATAAAGTATTTTCGCGTACTTTATTGTTCTCATAGGGTATAAATACCTAAAATAACGTACAATACTTTATTATTAAGTACGGGTGGCAACCCTACTTATGACACCAAATGCACGCTGCAACATGAATGCAGGAGTCGGCTAATCAAATTATCATTTTGTTAGTACTTAGTTGTATCTAACCCAGCACCATACCAGGGTGGGTACTATGACGTCCTAAAGCAGGACTGATTCCAATGTGGGGAAGAGACAGAGCTATGCAGGTCGTTTAGCGCCATCTCTTCCCACACTGGAATTACTCCTGCTTTATGACGTCATAGTAACCCCCCTGAGAAGACGCAAAAATAGTTTTAGCATATGTCCCCAATGTCCCATGCAGTATTGCAGTGACGTCAGCGTCTAAAATATCGGGACGAACAGAAGGTTCAAAACAGTGAGATCAAACAATTAAACCATGTCTCAATGAGACAGTCAGATAGGCAGTATTTTACATGGAGCGACAGCCTATCTGACCTCCACAACCCATTTAGTACTGGGTAATACGATACCGCTTTGTAAGACTGGTTGTCAGACTTTCAGATCACTAGCTACCTGTAACGACTGCCAAAGATCTACAAATGACAGTCGGGACCAACGGCTTTCCGAGTCACGGGGGAAACTCGGTATGTGGTGGTGGTCCCCAATCCACGGACCAACCCAGATCGATCCGAGCGGCAGCTATTAATTATTAGCAACGAGTTACTGACATGAATGTTGTTCAATTGATGAAAAGATTTCTTTTTATCAGACCCATACGAATAGTCTGTTTGTCCCTATACTTTAGCACTGATTTTCCAAACTATATTACGATGCTTCCCATTCAAGCCAGCCTTAAGGTGGAATCACCAGGGTAGTCCGCGAAATTCAAATTTTCTTACGTTTTTTGCAGTTTGCAGGTCAGTGTCAGGTTGTATGTTGATTTAGATATGATTCGCGACCGTAACAAATATGTCTTTTCAGAGTTATAATCATTAAAATCATCAATACAGCCCTCTAAGTTCATTTAACCCCTTTTTCATGAAATATTCATTGAAGGGGATTAAATGAACTTTAGAGGGTTGCATTAATGATTTTAATTATTATAATTCTGTAACTACATACGTGTTACTTGCGCGAAACATGTTTTTATTAACACAGCACTGACCTGCAAATTGCAAAAAAAACGTAAGAAAATTTGTACTTCGTAGGCTACACTGACACTTCCCCCATAAACAAGAAAAAAAAACAGCCTAAAATAACCTACCATCTTAGCTCTATCACCACTCAACCATAGAGTTAAAGCATGACTATTTCCCAAAGGCACATGGCTTTCATCAATCTTGGTTATCCAATAATCCTCTTTGTCAATATCTTTCTTGTCTACGCTTTTCCATAGATATAGGAACCAGCTGTTATTTGAATGCCAAGAAGGATCGTCAAAGAGTAGTATGACTTTTCCTTCGACTCCTATAGAGATTTTGTCTATGGATGTCACTTTTTCTTGTGGTAATGGCGGCGTGAATAGTGTGGTGTGTCTATAAAGGAATAAATAAATAGTTTTTTTTCTTATGGCTATTTATTATTGTACACAAAAAAATCATAGATATTGTGCAATATTGTGTACAGTCGCCAGCACATCAAGTTACCACAAACTGTCAGATTTCTCCAAATGATTTTAAAACATAAAATGTTGATGGTTAAGTTCGAAATCGAATGAGAAAATTTGACAGTTTGTAGTAACTTGATGCGCTGCGACTTTATATAGGCAAGTTTTACGACAGCGAGATTTGAAAAAGAGGATAATTTAAGTTATCGTTACGCCTGTATTCTGAAGGTGTGGGTTGGTAGAGGTGTCTAGTAAAACCCAACAGCTTCAAGTTGTACAAGGACTCGTTCGCGCATGACCAAAATCGGAACTAAACCCGGCAATTTTTTTTTTTTTCTATAGTATCTGTCATTGATGTCATTTAAGAATCTAAAGGTCGTTGTACAGACGCCAGCACATCAAACTACCCTAATCTGTCAAATTTTCCCAATGAACCTTGAACCTAATGCATCAGCGAAAAAGTTGAAAATCTATTAAAGAAATTTGACAGTCACGAGGACCAATATTTGTACATGTTACCGGCCAAACTCGATTCCCGGCTAAACTAGTTTGTCCCAGGCCAATACTAGGGCTCATTACAAAAGGATTTCTATATCTTAACAAAAGTAAAAATATGTGGCGTAAGTAAATCAACAAATGGAATAAGTAATTTTTTGTCTAATGTTATTTTTTCCCAGTACGATTTAGCATGAGCATCGTAGAAACGGGTTTTGTCGACGGAAGAATCGACAAACTGACAGACCTTTTGTTGATCTGTCATTTTGTCGATTCTTCCGTCGACAAAACCAAATTCTACGGTGGTATTGCTACGGGTGCCGATCTAGAAATATCTTGACGTTAATATTGAGATTATAAATTGGTTAAAAAGTGATATCATTATTAGCCTACTTTATTACACATGACATATTATTTTTAGTTAAATAAATCAGTGACAACCTTACACTTGTATCTATAGACAAATTAAAGTACTTACTTCAGTTTAAGTAATTACTTATGCAACCATTTTTATGCAATAGACAAGAATTTGAACGAAGTAAGAACTGTCAAAGAGAGCAAAGCTAAGAATTCTAACTTTTGACAGTTCTAATTTCAAGCATTTACGAAACTACAGATTAAACATCGTATCTAGTAATTACTTTGACTTATTTATAGATACGGGTGTTAATCTCAACCCGAATTCATTGGTGAAATGTTATTTTGATGCAATTTAATTTATGCCTGCTAAAACACCCCATATTTACTGACCAATTTCCCTACATCGCCCTTCGTCCAAACTGTCATGACATTATCCGCTCCCAGAGGGGTTGAAACTCCCGCTATTTGACTACTCCAGTCATCTTCTACCCCCTTTTTGTCAGCAGGATACCAAATAAAGTACGCAGAACAACTTTTGTTCAACCCCTACCAATTTTCGGGGAATTGTAAAATAACTTTGCCTATTAAACCCATCGATAGATTGTCTATGGCAGATATTTTTATCTGTGGCAACACTGGCGTAAATAATGTTGCGTGTCTGAAAAATTAACATAAAAAAACACACAGATATAAAATCACACCTGTAATTCGAATTGTAAACCCTCATTTCGCAATTTTTTGGTTAGGTAACATGTAATAGGGGGCGAGCCTATAACCATCAACTGGGCCCAAATTCAGATTACTACTGAAAAAAACCTTATAACACTTTGCCCGACTTAGGACTTGAACCCAAGACTGCTCAAAAGTAGTATATTTCTGGAGGGTATGGATGGGTGTAATAACAGGTACAGAGAAATTTTACCATGGTTGCCGTCTCCATCGAATTGAATCCAGAATGAAAGAGTGTCCTCAACTCATGGCAAAGACCAACACATTCTAATTGTCGTCGCATTTGCCAATTGTGTTAAGTTATTTGGGAATCGAACCCAAGAGCATACGCTACGCCATCACAATTGCTTTAACCGGGAATCGAACCCAAAACGAAAGAGCCCTCGACTCATCTTCGTCTTCTTACCCTAGTGTCATGTTACTTAGGGTAGGTACCAGTAGCGAAGGGTCAATTTTTGTAAGAGGTAAGCCGGAGTACATATCTTTAATGTGATTATATTTTTTGTCAATAGAATACTGACTGGAAGCCGGTAGGAATCGAGTTGAATGGAACCTTCGCCACTGGTAAAATTATCAGTTTACATTGATAATTCCAAAACAACTCCTAATTCTCTCTCTGTACTTGTGTTGTAACGTTGCCAGACCTACGGATCAGATCCAGGAAGCCACGCTCACCAGCAGGTGAAAGCAAATGCTCTTTTAAGTTACTATACCTGGTCAGATAGGAAGTCGTTCCAAGTAAATGACTGGTATTCAGCTGCATCCACAGAAACTGGAAGTTGACCCCAAGATATACAGGGTGTAACAAGCCCTTCACGAAGCCGAAAGCCACTTTTTCTCCCCGTCTTTGCGATATTTTTTTTGTTCTAGACCATACCTGGGAACCTTCTAGTTACGGAGATATTGGGGGTCAAAGTTCCAACTTGGTCACTAGTTTTTTATTTTTAAAACAAGTTTAATGTTATAACTTTACTTTAAATACCTCCATGAACCTTCCTGTACAGTTCAATCCATCCATCAGCACAATGTTTTGAGTGCGTTACATTGAGTTCTACCGTAAAACGTGATTTTTCACCCCAAAAAAAAAAGTATTTTCCCAGCAATAATTTTTGCATAGAGTTACTTAGTTTGATGTACAGAATGCTTGGTTGACGGCTTACTGAAGGGTCCGTTTACACCTTTATGACTGGAAACACTGGCTTGTTGAACAAAATCCTTGGTCAGGTAGACAGTGGCGCCTTGGTCTTCAGCTTCATACAGTGACACTGGAAGCCTTCCCAACATAGTTGGAGACACCTGCTTATATCAAGAAGACTCACCTCTCCTTCAGCACTCCCAAAGACACAGTTACAATAACAGTCCTCGCTCTATAAGATGTGCCGTCCTTGCAGGTCACCAGGACGTCCTGTGTAGGGTCCTGTGGCCACGTGATCTGGGACACCTCCTTTTTGAGTAGGATCTCCAGGTTGGGGTAGCCGGGGCCGTTCTTGTATGTGTTCTGTGGAGGGTGGAGATTATGCTTCACTTCGTGACTTATGTTTGTTTCGCTGACTTTTTTTGGCATCGACTTCCTTTTTTTTTTTGCAAAAAAAATATTTTACCCTTTTTACCCGACTACGGCGACGCCAAAAGGAAGGGTTATGATTTTAGCAGTGTATGTATGTGTTTGAATTTACGTATGTTTCTCTGTAGCGCCTAAACCCTTCATCCGATTTTGATGAATAAGGTCTCAATCGATTCGTTATTATGGTCCGGGTAACATAAGCTACATTTTAACCGACTTCAAAAATAGGAGGATTCGATTTTACCTTGTTAACCCCGTATTAAATTAGAGCATATTTTTCAGTAGTCGGGTTTTTTAGTTGTGGTGTGTTATCTCACACAAATCCTTGTCAAGTATCAATTTTAAAATTGTAACTAGAAGTTGTTAGCACATCATCCACATAGACGAAAAAGAAAAAATGCATAAAATAGATAGATGATAAGGCATAAAGTACCATAGGGTCCTCTATCTATATTATAGATAGAGAATAACTCATAAAGGACCAACGCAAAGTTAATAAAATATAATTAGTACCACCGCGCCAACTTCCTCAACCGAATGAAAAAAGAATCACTTAATTCGTATTAAGTTCGTAATCGTAGTTAGTTATTTATATAACGCCTGTAATCCCCGAAGTGTTAGGCAGAGGTGTAACCATTACAGTACACCCACATTTCGCCAGTTATATTTAAGTCACAAATACAGACTTCGTGGCTGCTACTGAGAAATTCTTGATAGAAAAACCCAATAACACTTTGCCCAATCTGGGAATCGAACCCAGCACCTCATGGTCAGCAGTCGCGCTTGCGACCTCTAGACAAACGAGGCAGCATTATCATACAGCCAAAAGACGTCCTCTGCTGAACATAGGCCTCCCCCAAGTGTCGCCACATTGACCGGTCCCGTGCGTCTCGCATCCAGCGTATCCCTGCAACCTTCACCAGGTCATCGGTCCACCTAGTGGGAGGCCTTCCAACGCACCGTCTTCCGGTTTGCGGTCGCCACTCCAGAAATAGTTATAATACTTTGCAGTAGCGAAGGGTCAATTTTTGTAAGAGGTAAGCCGGAGTAGATCTTTAATGTGATTATATTATTTGTCTTTAAAATGCTGACTGTGCCAGTTTTCAAAAGGAAGCCGGTGGGAATCGAGTTATATGGAACCTTCGCCACTGATAGTTTATCAAAATTCATTAGTTAGGCCTCATCATCTGCCTAGCCTTTTCCCAACTATGTTGGGGTCGGCTTCCAATCTAACCGGATGCAGCTGAATACGAGTATTTTACATGGAGCGACTGCCTATCTGACCTCCACAACCCAGTTAATACTGGGTAATACGATACGCCTTAGAAAGACTGGTTGTCAGACTTTTCGGGCCACTGACTACCTAACGACTGTCAAAGATCTGCAAATGACACCCGGGATCAACGGCTTAACGTGCTTTCCGAGGCACAGAGGAAAATCGGTAAGTAATGGGTGGTCACCCATACACAGACCAACCTAGGCAAGCACGGCTTAACCTAAAGATCGACCCGAGCTGCTGTTATTATTTAGCCACGAGCTCCTCCCATTAGCATCATTAGTTAGGCCTATTAAAAAAAAAAAGTAGTCCTCACCAGCAAAATCTGGAACAGCGTCTTATAGCCGTGTCTGTGCCAGCTCATATGCTGGTTTCCGCCAAGCTCCTCATACCTAGACTGGGTGGAGACATCGTTCCAGCTGTTAGAAGACTCGTAGTTGTCGATGATGAGGTCCAGGAACTGGAGCAGGTTCTCCATGAAGTCCTGGTCGTTGAGGAGCTGAGGGTGCTTTGTTTTGATGTAGTCTGTTAGGCTGGAAATTATGATAAAGGACTTGTTTTGATTTGAATTGAACGTCGCGCAATGATTGTTGATATAACGGTCCCGCATGACGAGAACCTCGTGAAAGCAGAGAAAGATAAACAATTCAAATATCTCGATCTGGCTCGGGATGTTGTCGACATGTGGGACGTTACAGTACAGCAGTCTTTGTGCCGATAGTCGTGTCGGCCAATGGCTTAATAGCCAATAGCCTCGACCAACATCTGAGGAGGTTCTCGCTTGGCAGCTGGATTAAGGGCTCGATTCTGGACACGGCGCGTATTGTTAGGAGGTTCCTCTCTCTGGAGCCCTGACCACCGGTAGCTCGGACCCTGTTCCCGATGCCGGTGGGCTACAATTTTCTATATTTTTAAATGTTTTTTATATAATTTTGATAATATGTAAAGAAAATTTGTAAAGGAATAATCATCCATTTATTTTCAGGTTACTAAGACACATAGATAAATACTTACATAGCATGACCAAGCATGACTACCGTAGTCAAGGATTTCTTTGACGGAAGAATCGACAAAATGACAGATTGTGTCGACACAATGACAGATTTCTTTGCACTATCTGTCATTTTGTCGATTCTTCCGTCAAAGAAATCCTTGTCTACGGTGGTCATGCTACGGGGGCTGGTGTGCCGTCATCACTCGTAAATATTTGAATGTCTTTGGCCGTTAATTTGTACAATGTCATAAAGAAAAAATATTCCATTGTGTTTTTGCTAATTCCATTGTATTAGGAACACAAAACATTTGATTGTACTAGAAACACTGTTAATATTACTATGGTTTTTTTATATAATTTTGATAAAAAGGCAATATTAACATTTGGAGATCTAATTGCACTCAAAATCATAGTGATAAAACTAATCTGCTTATATCAGAACAAGTCATTAATAACATCAATATTATCTGGTCAGCTGTTTTTCCACACGTCACCCGATAAATCACTTTCATTCATAATGCATATGGTAACGAAAAAGTATGTAAACCGTCATTGTATACAGTTCCTAGGAAATGTGTACAATTCTTAAGATAGATAGGAATAGCGATCGGAAATTTATTACATTCTTGATGTTCTTAAGTAGCGGGGATAGCGTAGCGGTGCTAGGGACGACTACACACAGTCGAGAGCGTGGATTTTACTCCTATTTTTTTAGAAATAAAACTTAGGATAGGATGCAAGAGCGAGTGAAGCAAGCTCGAGACTTAGGGCATCCCGACTCCGGACAGGTTAGGTTCGAAGGGGATGGCGGGGTCTTGAACACGAGCGAAGCGAGCTAACTAAGACCCCGCCTGTATAAATCCCATATAATTGGTTGTGAGTTTATTGCCAGTAGGGTGGCCACCTGGCCACACTACGGCTCGGACTCCACCAAAGTGGAATTGAGTGGAGCAGAGGGGAGACGTGCGAGAACCGACCACATTGGTTGAAATCTACATCGCGTCTCTCCTCTTTCCTGTGATTATTCGTATCTTGAACATCTACTCTCCGCTCTGCAAGATCTCCGCTCTCCTTATCAAAGGGGAATCGGCTTGAGTCTAAAAGAGTACTATAGAAGGTCCCATTAAAATAGAAAGAGAAACTTTTAGAAATTCAGACCACCAAAATAAGGACAATGATAAAAAAAAATAAGAAAAACGCAATAGAAAAAAAAAAAATTACAAACGATAATACACTAAAAATATTGGTTGCCCAATGCATAAACACATCCATGTCTTAGTTATCTCATAATAATTCTGATACTACAAAATGTGCGAGTGCAAGTACCTACCCATAATGGATGTGTTTATTCTAGAGTGCCGGCAATTTATTATTTTAGGTCACTTTAATCAGTGTTTTTTTTGCTTGGATATCTTTAGTACTGAACGCTGTGTTAAAATGTGTCCATCTATTATAATGCGACCTTATATTTTGTACATCAAAATTCTAATTTTAAGTGTATTATATACGATGTTCAATATAGGTAAAATGGCGGTCTTATCGCTAATAATGATATCATCCAGAACATACCGTCACAAAAGTCACGCGTTTTCATTGTTGCTGTCGAGCGTTGCAAATGCGAATAAAACGCGATAGAATCGGCATCGCTAATAAAGTCGTCGGAGTCAAAGAGCGTTTACAAATTCTGATAAAAAAACAAAATCTCACTCACCGCTTAGTAATATACCGCCCCAAAGGCTCTGGTACCTCAGGCGGATCATCAACAACCCCCAAACTGAAGGTGACCAGCTCATTCAACAGGTCCTTGTCTCCCGCACTGCCGTCTGACCGATACACGTCGAAGTTCAGGTCTTGGGGTAAGATGGAGATGTTGTTCTGTATCGCCAGGTCGTACACCCTGGAGGGGTGTTGGCCATGGATCCTGTAGGAAAAGATGGTGGTTAGAAATTGGCCGTATAGAATTAGGAAGTTGGTCAATCAAAATGATAGATCCTGGCGGCATGACTGGTTTCTGTGTAAGACCCGAACACCATCAAAGCGGAGACGTGCGGAGATATGTGAAGAGGAGAAGTGAGGAGATGCTTATCAGCTAGGGTGTATTCACCGAAGCTATGCGGGGATGTGTACTGGCTAAACCGGAGCAGATATGTATGTACCGGCTACTCACACCCAGTTTAGCGTCCGCCACACACCGCTTGCCGAACACCACTCACCACCCGCCGCTCAAGTCTCTTTTCGTCTCCGCTGTGCGCTGCTGCCGAGTGCGGAGGCTGGCCTAAACAAATATAAGACATCTCCCGTCCTCTCTGCTCAACCGTTTCCACTAAAGCTAAGCGGAGACGACAAGTGTAAATAACGAAATTTTATTGGTGGTTTAGAAGTTTACAACACATCTCTCCTCTCGTCTCGTCTCCGTTTCGGACTCTTCGCATCGCTTTTGGAGTCCGGGCCTTACTCGCACACATGAAAACGGTGACGACTATGGAAGGGTTTCTATAGACTTACATAGAAACCGTGATATGCCGCCATTTGCGTTTGCGGGTCGTCTTCGAAGAAACCTTGAGGGGTATGATCTACATCTACATCAATTATTAAAAAACGTCCATAAATAGGCACTGATTAAGCAGGCCTATACCAGCTGGTAGATTAAAGGGTGTATAAAACAGGCATCAGGGTCGAAGCAGCCAGTTGTCGATCTATAACACTCTGATCCTTTGACACCTCCAATATAAATGTAAGCCTATTTGCTAATTATTTGGCAACGTTTTGGAAATACGTTATATTGGTTTCTGGTAAAGCAGCTTAGCATTTGTAAGGAATCTGACAGGTACATTTGTTGGTGACCTGACCTTACTCATCAACGCGATTATCGAGAGGGGCTTCCAAAACTTGGTGTGTGGATTAGTCTTGAGAAGATTTGGGAGTTAGGTATGTGACATAAACATAATACACACTGCTACCTTTGCCTGCCTTCCTTGTATGTAGTTTGAGATCGCAGTAAGGAAAGATTCTCATAGCACGCTCCTCGGCCTCTTGCCCGAAAGCAGGGTGCCTATTATGTATTGAGAGGTTTCATCGTCATTATTCATCTCAAAGATGTCCACTGCTGAATATAGGCCTTTTTTTTTTCGGATGGGAAATCATCAAATGACCCCCCCACTCTGGGCGGAGCGGAAGGGAGTGTCAAACTTGTACTGACTAAAATTATATATATTAATATATATGTTCCTTCTTTGCCCTTTGTGTTCCAGGGCCACGGTATCTCTTTCGAACAGTCCCGCAGCCCTGGCAGGCATCGGCCCTTGCGGACCCCTACTTATTTGCTTACATCTCTTTGAGGCGCACGTGGAACACGAACGCGCCGTCGACACGGCCTGTCGTCATAAGACGGCCGGACGGCGAGCTGGCCCATAACTCGCCGTCCACAGGCCCGCGCCTACGGTGGCCGGCAGCCACCACGTGACCCCCGACGCCCAGGGCGTCTCCCGCGGCGACTGGGACGTGAGGTTCTTTCCCTCTCACGTCCCGTGAATATAGGCCTTCTCATTAACGATTGTTTTTCCTCTATTTCCTCCAAGCATCATAACATCGTTTGGGGGACACCGACGGAGAAACGCTTACCACGTATTCAGTACATCCTTCCGAACCCCCCGACAAAGAAATTTTTCAACAGTTTTTTTTTTTTTAAGTCACTACCGTTCCATACATCTTGACCGTGTAGGTTTTTTTTAGTATTTTTTTATTTTTCTTTTGGCACTTTTGTAGGACACAGCTGTTATTTTCTGCATAGGTGATCCTTCCGACCTGTATAAAGACCTCCATTCTTCAAGGTTTCCAAAACAGACAATAAAGAGTTACAGGACTCACCATTCAGCCCCCAACTCGACAACTCCATCGCCAAAAGGTACAGTATTTACCCTGCCTCCGACTCTGTCCATCGCTTCCAAAGCTAGGACCCTCTTCCCAGCCTGGGCGAGGGTGGAAGCTGCCGTGCAGCCTGCAGCTCCCATGCCCACTATGATGGTGTCATAGGTTTGAGGCATTGTGGCGCTGTGGAAGAAGAGAGGAGTAAGATGGTTTATCGTTAGAATTTGCAGGATGAAGTGGCAATGGTCTGATTAGTGGTTATATAGGGTCTGCAGCGGGACTAAACTTTTCCTACCCGTGTTGGGGTCGACTTCCAGCCTAGCGGAAGCAACTGAATACCAGTATTTTACAAGGAGCGACTGCCTATGTAACCTCCACGACCCAGTTAGCACTGGGTTATACGATACCCCTTGTTAAGACTGGTTGTCAGACTTTAGGGCCACTGACTACCTGTTTCGCTTCCAGCCTACCACTTGCAGCTGAATACCAGTATTTGGCATGGAGCAACTGCCTATCTAACCACCACAATTCAGTTATACGATACCCCTTGGTAACACTGGTTGTCACTTTCGGGCCATTGACTACATTGTAACGACTGTCAAAGATCTACAAATAACAGCCTGGACCAACAGCTTAAAGAGCTTTCCTAGGTCTCTCGGTGGTCACATATAAACGGACGAACCTATGCAAGCGCGACTTAACCTAAAGATCGAGCTGAGCGGCTGTTATTATTTAGCCACGAGTTCCTATCTATTAATATGGTTATCTAAACATAATAAAAAGAAACTGATTTAATGATTTTTTTTGTAGGTAATGAATGAAATAAATGAATCTCACCTGATGTGATGATTGAACATAAAAACGAGGAACACTACAAGTGTTCTTCAAGAAAGATAGTGAATCGGTAATCGTAGAACGCCCTGAGATTAGGTGGAATCACTATCTTCGAAAGGTTAAAGTCAAAGTCCAAGGATCGATTGATATGACGTGCGATGGCAGACGTTTTTGTCCATAATCGCAAAAAACTTTGTACACTAATCCGGTGCACAAATTGCTTATCACCGTTTACGAATTTGTAGGTATGCAATTCTTGTACTCATATTGCACCATACTGAATCGCAAGATTAATACCCGCCAAATAAAGTGTGTAAATAGACTCGTAATGAAGCCGAAAGGCACTTGTTCTCCCCGTCTTTGCGATCATTTTTTTTGTTCTAGACCATACCTGGGAACCTTCTAGTTGCAGCGATATTGGGGGTCAAAGTAGAACTCTGTCAATTTTTTTTTTTTAAATACTTGGTTTTATGTTAGATTTTTACTTTAAACACCTCCACAGCCCCCGTACTATTCAATCCATCCATCAGCACAATGTTTTGAGTGCGTTCCATCGAGTCCTACCGTAAAACGTGATTTTTCACGCCAAAAAAAAAGTTGTTTCCCAGCAACAATTTTTGCTTAAAGTTACTTAGTTTGATGTACACAATGCTTGGTTGACGGCTTCGTGAAGGGTCTGTATAATTTCATTTTCAGTAAAGTTTCAATTTACGAGGATTTATTGTCTACGGAACAAGCGGCGCGCTTTGCGGGCCCGAAAACAGGTTTGGTTGCCCGAAAGTATACGCGAGACGGCCTTGGCAGACCACGAAGGAGATGACGAAATGACGTTCTGAGGATTTGGCAAATAGTAGCAGTCAACTGTACTGTAGGTCGGGTTCGAACCCAGGCTGTGTTACTTGGGGTTGGCGCAACACGTAGTTTTCTTCCATTCTCCTCTGTCAACCGTCACGCTATCATCATCATCATCATTTCAGCCGAAAGACGTCCACTGCTGGACATAGGCCTCCCCCAAGTGTCGCCACATTGACCGATCCCGTGCGTCTCGCATCCAGCGGATCCCCGCAACCTTTACCAGGTCATCGGTCCACCTAGTGGGAGGCCTTCCAACGCAACGTCTTCCAGTTCGCGGTCGCCACTCCAGAACTTTCCGGCCCCATCGGCCATCCGTTCTGCGAGCAATGTGCCCTGCCTACTGCCACTTAAGTTTGGCTATTCGTCACGCTATCATTTACAGCTTTTTAGGGTTCCTTATTACTAAGCCTCCGCTGTTCCTCCGTCTGTCTGTCAGCGAGCTGTCTCATAATCCGTCATAGGTAGACAGTTGAAATTTTCACAAAATGTGTATTTCTGTTGCCGTTCTAACAGCAAATAATAAAAAAAAATTAAAGGGGGTTCCGACTCACACTTGGCCGGTTTTTCTTTCTTATCATTCCTCACACAATCCATCCACCAGGTAGGTTTCTGTGTAATTTACTTCACTACCACAGCTCTATTCTCTATTACTTTGTGTAATTTATTTCACTATCACTGCTCTCAAAACGGTAAAGGAAAACATCGAGAGGACACCAGCATGCCCCAGATCCAAAAGGTGGAGCACATCCTGCAGAGGAGCTCCACACTGGCATTCTGTTTGGGATCAATCGAGGATACCCCATTTAGCTAGATTATATCTACAGCTACCAACAAGGGCCCGTAATCGGTTACGTTCCCAGATTGGCTACTGCAGCACGCGTAGCATGACCACCGTAGAAACGGGTTTCTTAGACGGAAGAATCGACAAAATGACAGATTATGTCGACACAATGACAGATTTCTTTGCACTAGCTGTCATGTTGTCGATTCTTCCGTCAAAGAAATCCTTGTCTTCGGTAGTCATGCTACAGTGCAGTTCACATCCGGGCGGCAGATGGGTGAAATGGAAAGAAGCTTTTACCCAGCAATGAGACAGTACGGGCTAGTTATCAAAATTGGTAAAGCAATTAAATGGTAAATAATACAATGACTGATTCAAAATGGTAATTGTCCTTCTGATAGGTATTAAGTGAAGTGTTTTTGTTCAATGTCAAGTACAATTGCAATGATTGGGAATTTCAGAAAAAGACTTGTGAAAATATGACTCACACTTCCTTCAGAAATGTCTGAAGGAAGTGTGAGTAAGAGAGATTTATAACTTTTAAGTTGTACATTGATTAAAGTAAAAGTGCATTCACAAAAAATAATTAAGTATAAGTTTAATTCTGTTTGGCGTACCTTAACTTACCTAATATTATCGATACCGCTGTTGTTTTATTTTTAATCATTTCTTTTTTTTTTTCATTGTTTAATTAGATATTTAGGCGCGAAATATAGTGCATGTAGTGCTCTTCTGTTAGTGATGGGGCACTTAGATTTAAGTTTGTTATGTTTGCCGTTAGTCCCGGCTGTCATTTGTATATCTTTGACAGTCGTTACAGGTAGTCAGAGGCCCGAAAGTCTGACAACCAGTTTTACCAAGGGGTATCTTATTACCCAGTATGAACTGGGTTGTGGAGGTCAGATAGGCAGTCGCTCCATGTAAAATACTGGTATTTAACTGCATCCGGTTAGACTGGAAGCCGACCCCAACATAGTTGGGAAAAGGCTAGGCAGATGATGAGTGTACTCATTGTTGAAGAGCCAATTAAAATAAATAAGTTACTTTTTGTAGATTCATATTTTGCAACATAAAACATAATAAACAGGGTGGAAGGGTCATCGAGACACAAACGGGTACCACACACACATAACTGGTGAAATGGGGGTGTAGCTGCTGACACACATCTCTGTCTAATCCTTCGGGGATTACAAACGTGATAACGGGGTGGAAGGGATATCGACACACAAACGCTTACCACAAGTTCAGTACATAAATCTGAACTCCACACAGAAATTTTATTAGGCAAATTATTGTCTATGACTAATTTCAAATGAGACCATCGTCATCATCATTCTCCTGTCCTTATCTGAATTTATTTGTGGTTGGCGCAGCATGTCTTCTTCCATACTTCTCTATTACTCGTAATCTCAGCAGTCATCTCCTTTCTAGCCATATCATTCTTCACACAGTTAATCCATCGTTTTTTGGTCTCCCTTTATTCATATAGCCCTTTATCCCTTTATCCTCATTAATTCATTTATAATAATAAAAGTAACTATGCTGATCGGTCTATCATTACTGACAGGTACTATTGTCGACAATAAGCCTGACATAGTGGTGATAGACCGATCAGCGCATCGCGTAATGATAGTCGAAGTTACCATCCCGCATGCCGAGAACCTCGTGAAAGCTGAGAAAGAGAAACGAATAAAATATCTTGACTTGGCACACGAGGTTATGCTTGAACCCTGCTCCTGATACCGGCGGAACACTATTTTTTATATTTTTAATTGCTTTTTATATGGTTTTTTTAAGAAATATTTAAAAAGTATTATATTAGAGTGTAAGAAGATAAATAAACGAAAATTAATAAAGTAACTATTACAACTCAATTCATCATCATCATCTGCCTAGCCTTTTCCCAACTATATAGGGGTCGGCTTCCAGTCTAACCGGATGCAGCTGAATACCAGTATTTTACATGGAGCGACTGCCTATCTGACCTCCACAACCCAGTTAGTACTGGGTAATACGATACCCTTTGGTAAGACTGGTTGTCAGACTTTTTGGGCCACTGACTGCCTAACGACTGTCAAAGATCTACAAATGACAGCCGGGACCAACGGCTTAACGTGCTTTCCGAGGCACGGAGGAAACTCGGTATGTAATGGGTGGTCACCCATCCACAGACCAACCAAGGCAAGCACGGCGTAACCTAAACATCGACCCGAGCGGCTGTTATTATTTAGCCACGAGCTCCTCCAACTAACACAACTCAATTAAACTATTTATAAAACAACTGTATATTCTTTAAAATTCCACTTAGTGCTGTATAAATTCTTGTACTTAGAGAGTAAAAACAATTTTCTATCAGATATGTCATATTATTTATTCAGAAACTCAAATAAAGGTAATCATAATTATGTTTAAAGTAAACAAAAAACGATAGTGGTGTCAAGTCATAAAATGTAAACAAATGATCAGCTGACCTGATGTTATGAAAACTTTTGAATTACTGTTAATTATATTAACAAAGGGAACTTGTGCTTGAAGCATTCAGTAATAATTCTAAAGTTTTCATTCAAAATTGTGATGAATAAACATTTCATCTTATTTTTTCATTACTAAAATTATTGCTTTTCTAAAATTTCAAAAAAAGAACAATTTACGAGTCAGATACTCACATCAATTTACCGGTAACTTCACGAAAGAATAATAATATGTTTAGTCGATTTCTGACCCCCAAACAAAGTTTTATCACAAGAAAGTTTCGCGTTGCGCACCTTTGAACCGACTGATATTAAATTCCGTAGGTTATATCTGACGTACACTTTATCCACGTGTAGTGGATCCACTCAGTAAATAAAGGAGCTAAGTCAATAATTATGTAGTTAACCACATGTCTAGTGTTTCCTAATCTAGATAACGTGTATTTTAAAATTATCGCCGATTCAAGGAAATAAGAATTTGACGTTTCGTTCCCATACGGGTATAAGGCTGCCAGCACTAGAATTTTAATTTGCCGAATGTCATTTGGAAATTGGTTGGAAGAAGTTCTTGTACTCAATTTTTGGATATTTTAATTAAATAAAAGATATGGGTTTTTCAATCTTCAATTTAAAATCTACAGATAGCTACGGTCGCAGCAGCTGGCGAATTGTAGTTTTTGCCTAACCCCATGAGAAAATGCTATGCGTTTTGTACGTAAATGTATGTAAGTAGACTATTTTAAACCGCACAAGTTTTATGTTATTATTTTTCTTGAATGAATGTTAACATCTCTGTTCAAAATTCATTTCCATAATTATGGTCTATTGGAACAGAAATATTTAAGAACTTCATAATAATATCAAGATTCAATTCAGATAGCCACTGTTACGCTAAAAAAAGAAGAATGTTGTTCTTTAAAAAAAACGTTTTTCTTTCAGTTGCGCATCAGTCCAATTGTTTTTTATAAATGAACCCACAGGGGCTGGTAAATAAATTACGTGGTAACACTCCAATTGTCAAAACATAAACATGCGTTCCATGCCGGAATATCTGGATGTTAAACATCACATTTCTTTACGGATTTTTCCACTGATTGTTTTAATACAAGGCTGATTGAGGTTGAGAGTGTTTATCATAGCAACCGTTTATAATATATCAAATTATAAGAAGGTTTCCTAGCTTATATAATTTCATTATAAAGTTCAGGACCAAATGGAGAAAACAATCCAAAAATAAAACAAAATAGTTCTGCCAAGCGAATACGGTACTAAATGATTAAAAGCTCACTGTTAAAACCGTCGCCGTCGTGCTATAGATTATCTCCTGGGAGCCCTGTACGTATCTCCTGGGTTACTTGAACAGATGGACTGCATTTGGCCTCATGGCAATCAAAATTTAATCCTAAGACCAACAAACATCTTAGTGCTTACACTGGGAGCGCTGCTAGTTAAGGCAAGACGTCAAACTACAGTCTAATCCAGTACGTTTCACGTTAGTTCTTAATTTTGCCACATGCATTTGTAAGTTTGTCGATCTAAATAAGCTAATTTGCAATTAGTTCATCAGTTTTTTGTTTGAAATAGGCATCATTATCTAATTTAACTGAGTGCCCCATAAATGAATATGATCTAATAGAATAGGAAGAGTAGTATCCACTTGTAGCAGAGCTAATAGGTTGATAAAACAATTTGCTGACTATATCACGAGCTCATCAACACCACCAAGCCCCAGTCCAGGGTATGCTTCACCTTCCAACTTCCCACCATTCCTGGTGACTCCAGTTGACATTAGTGACAGCTACTTGACTGCTTGTGGCTGTGAGACCGTGTTTCCATATCTATTAAATAGATACACTACAGGAAGTCTTTGCGAAACCGTCAAAACGTCAACAACCGCACCGCCCTGTGCCCTACCATACTACAACATTACAAAGTCACACCTGGCTGGATCTCCCGAAGGAGAACACAGAGGAAATCAGATCTACATCATCATCATCATCTGCCTAGCCTTTTCCCAACTATATTGGGGTCAGCTTCCAGTCTAATCGGATGCAGCTGAATACCAGTATTTATTTATGTATTTTATAAATCTGATCTACATATCAGCAATTATTTAGAAAGTTTAGGTTCCTAAATAGGAGGCCAGTCTGTTTATTGCCATAAGCTGCTGCACCAGGAAATACCAAAAAACCCGAAGCCCTTCATATGAATTGAACCTCAACGTTGAACCTACAACCATTACAACTACAAGGCTGATATGTAAACTGACAAGACAACACGCTAGTGACACTACAATTTGAAGTAGTACAGACAGATTTCCTTGCTCCAATTTAATAGAATTTTAACAGGTTAAGCACGCTCTTCCTTTCATAGACAATTTGTTTTATTGATGACTTTAATGATTGTGTCATCTGTTCTGAGGTCATTACCAAAGAAGGTCACATTTAATGATTGTGTCATCTGTTCTGAGGTCATTACCAAAGAAGGTCACAATTCGTAGAAAACCTAGCATAAATCTTCGAAACAATAGGGGCTATCGTGCACGAATTCGCCGCTAGAGGCGGTCGTGTAGCGTAAGGTCTTTAGAAATGTCGGATGTCGTGGAGTGTTCGCGCCATAGATTAAAGTAATATAAAGGTTCGTTGCGCGCTTTTTATCAAATATTTTACTAATATTCACGATTGTGGTCAAGATGGAGCCATTCCTGACTTGAAGATTTTAAGAAGCAAGTTAGGATCTAATTTGTTAGTATTTAGAAGAAGATTGATTTTAAATGTTTCATTGTTGCTTGCTTTCATTGTTTGGTAAAACCTTCTTGGAGTCGACACATTTAATTTAGCATTTTTTTTTCTAATAACAAAGCACTTGCACGTCAAATATTCGTCTTTCATGCAGCTCGTGCCAATCGGAATTCTCAGTTTGGCATGTACCGTCAATAAATCATGTTCGAGTCGGCTCGGCACCATTCGTGCTAAGCTAGGAATACTCAATTTTGGCGCCCGACTGTACCGAATCAGGGGGGTACTATGACGTCTTAAAGCAAGAGTAATTCCAGTGTGGGAAAGAGACAGAGCTATGCAGGTCGTGTGACACCATCTCTTTCCCACACTGGAATTACTCCTGCTTTATGACGTCATGGTTGGCCACGGGGGGGGTTACTATGACGTATCAAAGCAGGAGTAATTCCAGTGAGGGAAAGAGACAGGGCTATACAGGTCGTCTAGCGCCATCTCTTTCACACACTGGAATTACTCCTGCTTTATGACGTCATGGTAGGCCGCCGTTGGACGACCTCAAACATACTTGAATGTACAGATGCCAGCACATCAAGCTACCCGGAACTGTTCTTTCCTAATCAACCTTGAACCTAATCATCATCTGCCCAGCCTTTTCCCAACTATGTCGTAGTCGGCTTCCAGTCTAACCGGATGCAGCTGAATACCAGTATTTTATATGGAGCGACTGCCTATATGACCTCCACAACCCAGTTCGTACTGGGTAATAAGGTACCCCTTGGTAAAACTGGTTGTCAGACTTTCGGGCCTCTGACTACCTGTAACGACTGTCAAAGATATACAGATGACAGCCGGGACCAACGGCCTAACGTGCTTTCCGAGGCACGGAGGAAACTCGGTATATAATGGGCGGTCACCCATCCACGGACCAACCTAGGCAAGCGCGGCGTCCGCTTCCGAGCGGCTGTTTTTATTTAGCCGTAAAATTAATGCTTTAGTGATAAAGTTGAATCTATTAGAGAAAGGCAGATTACAGTACCTTGATGTGCTGGTGTCTGTTCCACGCCGTTTTGATCTGTATGATCCCGGCGACACAGCAACAAGACAGGGCTGACTTGAGCATATGTGTAGAATTCGTTTGTGATCACGCGCAAGGCGACAACAATGTTTTTATTTATTTACTGTGTTTTGTTATGAATTACTGATTACAAATTGTAAGGTCACAAATAATTTGTTAAGATAAATAGTTAATTATAACATGGTAAACATTTATTATAGATTGTGAGATCTTACAGTTTTAAGTAAGTATTATCTATATGCAAGAAGTAGTAGACGTTTTCAATCATTATTATAGAAAAATATGCTCCACCTCCTATCTCGCCCTCCGTGCCAAAAACATGCAGCAAAAGTGACCTTTGCGCAACCACAGACGACGCCGTGGAGGTAGCGAAGTTTGGAGCCAACAAAATACAGGGTGTAAGGGACAGCCCTCCACAAACTGATGGGGTGAACTCGGTATACTAAGATGACTGGTACAAGAAATTATTTCAGGAATGTTATGGGAATCCAATAAATTCGATTTGTTTTATTTCCTCATACGCAATGTATCATTACCATGGCCAAACGCACGTAGCAAACGGCATGCGCGACAACGAGTTCGATGAACTCTGTAGATTCTATAGGCAGGAAGTGAACTTCACGCGTCGTTCGTTAGATTACCATTTTAACATCCATTGTTGGATTTTTGATTTCAGCCGTATTATTTACGTAAATGTAGTGCTGCGTACAGGGGATGTAATTTTACATTGAAATAAAGGAATAGTAACAGAAAAAATAAAAAATCGGTGGAATATGATTCAAAATAAAGAGCTGAATGCACCCTGCCAGTTAGTGGAGGGCTGTCCCTTACACCCAGTATAAAATGGTGTCGTGCCAGCGACACGAAGTAGAAGAATTATTACGGGAAAAGTAGGAGTAGCAGTGATAGCCTAGTGGTGTGCCGTGTGACCGTCGGACTGTCAAGTCCTGGGCCTCAAGTTCGAACCTAAGACACGCGCAACTTTGATTTTCGAATTTATGTGAAAGAAAGAAAACATATCTACTTGTCGCAGGGACATGACGTGCATCATACAAAATTACAAAAAATAAACAATAAACTATAAATTCAAAAGGACGGAATAAAAAAAAAAAAAAAAATTAACAGCTTGCACGTCGTGACTGCGACAAGCAGGTTACCACTCAGCATGATGCTGTGCTATGGGGGGCCCACAACACAGCGCTGGTTTTCAGTGGTTTTCACCCGTGAAAAAAACGTACGGAAGCCAAGACAGCATAAATAATATTGTATGTTATATAAACAGTACTTGGGTTATAATATAAAAGAACTACCTCCAGGAAATATAATAAACACAACAAAAAATATACAAGTATGTTCTGCAGGCTAACCAAAATAAACCAAATACAATATAATGAAGACTGTTTCTGTCTCGCTCCTACCCCACCTTCGCGTCACCGATGTGCGTATTGTATAATTATCACTTGCTTCGGTGAAGGAAAACATCGTGAGGAAACCAGCATGCCTGACAGATATTTCTCGACGGCATGTAAAGCCAAGTCAGGGGTCTATGGGCGGCATAAAACTCTGACACCAGTTTAGGCACTAACCATACGATAAAGAAGGTTACAGGAAAAGCCGCGCGCGCCCGCTGGTATTTCCCATCGACAAAAATAAAGAACT
Source organism: Noctua janthina (assembly GCA_963576755.1). Lineage (NCBI taxonomy): Eukaryota > Metazoa > Arthropoda > Insecta > Lepidoptera > Noctuidae > Noctua > Noctua janthina. The sequence continues at coordinate 1,948,891 of OY755077.1, forward strand.
GTCATCCGTCTACTTTATCCCTTTTAGGGGGATTTTCAAACTACTACCTTAGATCGTATCTTCAGGAAATCTTATGCAAAGTAATATGCGTCTAGACCCAATGGCTTGAGTACCGCGTTTTCCTTATGAATAAATGAACTTAAGTATTGTTTTTTTAAGGTAGGCAAAGAAAGAGCCACCTCTTTGTTTATTGTTACGCGAGCTCCACTCAAGAACACATTTCCTGCAACGGTTCTATCTATACCGTCTACGGCTAATAATGAACCTCATCCATGTAATAATACGATCGATTGCCACTTCAGCTACAAGCTTCGACCTGTTCTTTTTTTTTAAATATATTGTGTCACAGAAAAACAGTAAGGCATGTGCATTATGGTCAACAAGCAAAATTGATTGATAGAAAAACCCGACAACATTCATACATAAACTCACGCCTTTTTCTTATGGTAGGCAGAACGCCACTTGTTACGATTCTGACATACTCCATTAGCCTCATCCATAGCCCATTCATAACAGAAAAACTTAATTTTAATAAATAATATCCCTGCCATGTTACTTTTGAATTTTACAAATGTGTTAAAAGTAATGACTATTTAGTTATGGTTATGGCTAGAAAGGAGGTAACTACTGAGATGACAGTAATAGAGAAGTATGGAATAAGAAGACATGCTGTGCCAACCCCAAATAAATTAGGATCAGGGCAGGAGACGATAATGATGACGTTAGGTTACGACCTCAATCTACTGTTGACGTCAATATAGTCCTGAGGACGGAGATGAGGTCGACAATGAAACGAGATTACCCAAAAGAAGCCTATTAACTCGTTGATTAATTTAAAAAAAATCCAAACATCAATAAATCGGAGTTGCTCTTGGTCAAAAAGCTTGGAAACCTCTGCACTGGACCAATAATGACAAGACAATTTCTAAACGCCTAATTGACGCATGATCCCGTGACCCAAGGGCTGGCTTTTATCTTGGCCAGAAGTCAAGCGTTGCCATACAACGTGGCAACGCCGCCAGTCAGTAGCCTTAGCCGCAGTTGACAGCGTTCAGGAGTTTGTTGATGCCATTTTTTAGTTTAGTTAATTTAATCGTTTTTAATTGTAATAATGTATTAACATAATTAGTTTTGAGCATATTAAATGAATTCCTTATTTCCTAGTTTATGCCCGCGACTTCGCCCTCGTGACGGTCCTGTCCCACGGGATCATACTACCGGGATTAAAAGTATCCTATATGTTAATTCAGGTTATAAACTATCTATGTGCCAAATTTCATCCAAATCTGTTCAGTAGTTTTCGCGTGAAAGAGTAACAAACATCCATCTATCCTCACAAACTTTCGTATTTATAATTAGTACTAGAGACCCTCCCCGGCTTCACACGGGTGCAATATATACATATAAACCTTCCTCTTGAATCACTCTATCTATTAAAAAACCCGCATCAAAATCCATTGCGTAGTTTTAAGATCTAAGCATACATAGGGACAGACAGCGGGAAGCGACTTTGTTTTATATTTATACTATGTAGTGGTGATATAGAAGTAATATTAGACGAAAAAAACCTGAGTGGTTCGTTTTCAAAATGGTTGGAAATAGCACTACATCAATACGGACAAAAAAAAAGTTTACTTACGGGCCAGCGCTACCGCGCGCGGCAATCGCGCAAAATAGAACAACACTACACCACAACATGGTTGACATTAGTGCTGCCCTACGCTGACCATGCGCGCGTATTTATACTCACCGCTGAGATAACTGACCACTTAGTTAATGTAAACAACAAAAAAGCTCAAATAATAACTAATAAAGGGATAAGTTGATAACTTATCGTCCGCTGTATGTGTCTGGAGTATAGACAGCTGAAAACTACGATATTGCTGAGTGTCATAAAAAAAAAACTTAAAACTTGTCTTAAAACTTCGCGCGGCTGGTCTCGCAATCTATTAAGGAGGTATATAGGTACATCAAGTAGCCACTAACTGTCAAATTTCTCCAAGTGATTTTAAACCATAATGTAGAAGGTTAAGTTCAAAATCGAATGAAAAAAATTGACAGTTTGTGGTACCGTGATGCGCTGGCTATACCTAAATCTGTCACCTATTCCCGCCAAAACGATTGACCTGGGAAAAATCTATGTCCTAGTTTTTTTTTTCATCCCGGTAGTAAATCCCGACCAACCTTGTGAGATAATTACCGACTTTCATGCGAGTAAAGCAGCGAGCAAGTGTTAGTACCTAACTAACTAATAAAGCGATAAGTTGATAGCTTGTAGTCGTAATATTTTGGTAAAGGGTATATGTATATACAGCTGCAAACTTCGTCATGATAACCAGCCTTTAATGGTTCTACTGATGGGACACAGGCCTCCTCTCTGTGGGACGGACTGGGCTGTAATAGAGATGTTTCCTGATTAAAAAAAATATGATTATATAATAATATAAACGGATTTATTTATTTAGTTATCGAAAAATATTGGATACCAATATTTGTTTTTGTTTTATCCAATCAATAAAAAAATACGAAAAAATACGCATAAAAAATTATGAGTGGCCCGCTTGTGACGTCAATTTCCGGTAAAAAGTGTAGCGAAATGTGACGTCACACGAGTTTTCGACGTACTGTATCGTCTGCATTTTTTGATTACGTGAAAAAAGAAAAAAAATAATATTTTTTGGAAATCTATCTGACGGACTAATTCGATTTTTTTGGTCATCTACCCTATCCCATAATTGGGCTCAGAGCAGCGGCCGCTGGGCATGAGGTCCTTGGTTCGATTCCATGGTCGGGCAAAGTATTATTGGGATTTTCCATCAGGAATTTCTCAATAGCAGCCACGGAGTCTGGATTTGTGCCCGGTTGATGGCAATAGGCTCGCCCGCTATTACATGGGACTTAAACATAACTGGCGAAATGTGGGTGTGCTATTAGATACACCTCTGCGTAATCGTTCGGGGTCAACTGGGTGCACTAGTGCAGTGCCAGCAGTGGCGGGGCAAGACCACAATTTTATGTGGGCAAGGTACATTTAGCGAGGCCCTCTGGCAAGAAGCAATGTTATAAATTAAAAAACAGTTGAAAAATAGTTTTAACTACTTTATTATAACAAAGACACTGCAATCCAAACTATTTTCTTAGACTAACATTAAAGAAACAGAAATTTCCTGCGCTTAACCTTACTAAACTCCTTAAGGCGAGGTTACCCCGAGCGCCGTATGCATCAATCGCTTACCCCAGCCCCCGCACAGAGAGGCGATACGTAACAAATTACGCGGCGCGAAAACGCGGGCGCTTAGCGCACTGGTCAAGAGTTCACGAACTCGGATAGGTACTAAGTTGCGTTACAGGGTAGAGCGATGCAGTAAAACAACTTGAATTGACATGTATTGTTCACTTTGTTTCATTTTTATAGAAAGTATTGGTTATAGATAGATTAGGAACCGGCGTATTCTATGAACGTGAACCTAATTACTAACAATTAAAATAAGTAGATATAATTAAAAATAAGAAGGTATACTTATTTATTTTTGTGAATAAGGAGAATTTAAAATCTGACTGACACTAAAGTCATGAATACGGGTATGATTCAAAACTACACGCCAGGCGCCATTACTTTTTTTGCGCTTTACTTTTTTTCGGTTTTGTTGTCATGGGTTTCGTTTTCGTGGTTTTTGGGGTCACTATTAACTAAAATTAGGCCAGAATGAAAATCCAAGATGGCGGCGACGAAAATTTTCAATTTTTTCTTCATGAGTGTCATTTTCGTGGTTTTTGGGGTCGCTGATAACGAAACTGAGGTCAAAATGAAAATTCAAGCTGGCGCCGACGAAAATTTTCGGTATTTTCGTCATGGGTGTCATTTTCATGGTTTTCGTGGTCGCTGATAACAAAAATTTGGTCAAAATTAAAATTCAAGATGGCGCCAATGAAAATTTTAGCTTTGTCGTCATGGGTGTCATTTTCGTGGTTTTCGTGGTCGCTGATAACGAAAATAAGTACAAAATGAAAATTCAAGATGGCGCCAACAAAAATTTTTGGTTTTTTCGTCATGGGTGTCATTTTCATGGTTTTCGGGGCCGCTGATAACGAAAATGAGGACAAAATGAAAATCCAAGATGGCGCCGACAAAAATTTTTGGTTTTGTCGTCATGGGTGTCATTTTCATGGTTTTCGTGGTCGCTGATAACAAAAATTTGGTCAAAATTAAAATTCAAGATGGCGCCAATGAAAATTTTAGCTTTGTCGTCATGGGTGTCAATTTCGTGGTTTTCGTGGTCGCTGATAACGAAAATAAGTACAAAATGAAAATTCAAGATGGCGCCAACAAAAATTTTTGGTTTTTTCGTCATGGGTGTCATTTTCATGGTTTTCGGGGCCGCTGATAACGAAAATGAGGACAAAATGAAAATCCAAGATGGCGCCGACAAAAATTTTTGGTTTTGTCGTCATGGGTGTCATTTTCATGGTGTTCGGGGTCGCTGATAACGAAAATGAGGTCAAAATTAAAATTCAAGATGGCGCCAATGAAACTTTTCGGTTTTGTCGTCATGGGTGTCATTTTCATGGTTTTCGGGGCCGCTGATAACGAAAATGAGGACAAAATGAAAATCAAAGATGGCGCCGACAAAAATTTTTGGTTTTGTCATCATGGGTGTCATTTTCATTGTTTTCGGGGTCGCTGATAACGAAACTAAGGTCAAAATTAAAATTCAAGATGGCGCCAATGAAAATTTTCGGTTTTGTCGTCATGGGTGTCATTTTCATGGTTTTCGGGGCCGCTGATAACGAAAATGAGGACAAAATGAAAATCAAAGATGGCGCCGACAAAAATTTTTGGTTTTGTCGTCATGGGTGTCATTTTCATTGTTTTCGGGGTCGCTGATAACGAAAATGAGGTCAAAATTAAAATTCAAGATAGCGCCAATGAAAATTTTCGGTTTTGTCGTCATGGGTGTCATTTTCATGGTTTTCGGGGCCGCTGATAACGAAAATGAGGACAAAATGAAAATCCAAGATGGCGCCGACGAAAATTTTTGGGTTTTTCGTCATGGGTGTCATTTTCATGGTTTTCGGGGTCGCTTATAAAGAAAATTAGGTCAAAATTAAAATTCAAGATAGCGCCAATTAAAATTTTCAGCTTTGTCGTCATGGGTGTCATTTTCATGCTTAACGGGGTCGCTGATAACGAAAATGAGGTCAAAATGTAAATTCGATAACACCAAAAATTATTTTTTTGTTTTTACGTCATGGGTATCATTTTCATGGTTTTCGGGGTCACTGATAACGCAAAATAAGTTCAAAATAAACAAACAAAAAAAAATTTTTTTTTCATCGACTCCGAAAACCATGAAAATGACACCCATGACGAAAAAACCCGAAAATTTTCGTCGGCGCCATCTTGAATTTTCATTTGTCCTCATTTTCGTTATCAGCGACCTTAAAAACAACGAAACCGACACCCATGACGAAAAAAAACAGAAAATTTTCGTCAGCGCCATGTTGGATTTTCATGTTCGCCTCTTTTTTGTTATCAGCGACCCCGAAAAGCACGAAAATAACACCCATGACGACAAAACCGAAAATTTTCATTGGCGCCGTCTTGAATTTTAATTTTGACCTCATTTTCGTTATCAGCGAGCCCGAAAACCATGAAAATGACACCCATGACGACAAAACCAAAAATTTTTGTCGGCGCCATCTTGGATTTTCATTTTGTCCTCATTTTCGTTACCAGCGGCCCCGAAAACCATGAAAATGACACCCATGACGACAAAACCGAAAATTTTTATTGGCGCTATCTTGAATTTTAATTTTGACCTCATTTTCGTTATCAGCGACCCCGAACACCATGAAAATGACACCCATGACGACGAAACCAAAAATTTTTGTCGGCGCCATCTTGGATTTTCATTTTGTCCTCATTTCTGTTATCAGCGGCCCCGAAAACCATGAAAATGACACCCATGACGACAAAACCGAAAATTTTCATTGGCGCCGTCTTGAATTTTAACTTTGACCTCATTTTCGTTATCAGCGACCCCGAAAACCATGAAAATGACACCCATGACGACAAAACCGAAAATTTTCATTGGCGTCATCTTGAATTTTAACTTTGACCTCATTTTCGTTATCAGCGACCCCGAAAACCATGAAAATGATACCCATGACGAAAAAACCGAAAATTTTCGTCGGCGCCATCTTCGATTTTCATTTTGACCTCATTTTCGTTATCAGCGAGCCCGAAAACCATGAAAATGACACCCATGACGACAAAACCAAAAATTTTTGTCGGCGCCATCTTGGATTTTCATTTTGTCCTCATTTTCGTTATCAGCGGCCCCGAAAACCATGAAAATGACACCCATGACGACAAAACCGAAAATTTTCATTGGCGCCGTCTTGAATTTTAACTTTGACCTCATTTTCGTTATCAGCGACCCCGAACACCATGAAAATGACACCCATGACGACGAAACCAAAAATTTTTGTCGGCGCCATCTTGGATTTTCATTTTGTCCTCATTTCTGTTATCAGCGGCCCCGAAAACCATGAAAATGACACCCATGACGACAAAACCGAAAATTTTCATTGGCGCCGTCTTGAATTTTAACTTTGACCTCATTTTCGTTATCAGCGACCCCGAAAACCATGAAAATGACACCCATGACGACAAAACCGAAAATTTTCATTGGCGTCATCTTGAATTTTAACTTTGACCTCATTTTCGTTATCAGCGACCCCGAAAACCATGAAAATGACACCCATGACGAAAAAACCGAAAATTTTCGTCGGCGCCATCTTCGATTTTCATTTTGACCTCATTTTCGTTATCAGCGAGCCCGAAAACCATGAAAATGACACCCATGACGACAAAACCAAAAATTTTTGTCGGCGCCATCTTGGATTTTCATTTTGTCCTCATTTTCGTTATCAGCGGCCCCGAAAACCATGAAAATGACACCCATGACGACAAAACCGAAAATTTTCATTGGCGCCATCTTGAATTTTAACTTTGACCTCATTTTCGTTATCAGCGACCCCGAAAACCATGAAAATTACACCCATGACGAAAAAACCGAAAATTTTCGTCGGCGCCATCTTGGATTTTCATTTTGACCTCATTTTCGTTATCAGCGACCCCGAAAACAATGAAAATGACACCCATGAAGACAAAACCAAAAATTTTTGTCGGCGCCATCTTTGATTTTCATTTTGTCCTCATTTTCGTTATCAGCGGCCCCGAAAACCATGAAAATGACACCCATGACGACAAAACCAAAAATTTTTGTCGGCGCCATCTTTGATTTTCATTTTGTCCTCATTTTCGTTATCAGCGGCCCCGAAAACCATGAAAATGACACCCATGACGACAAAACCGAAAATTTTCATTGGCGCCATCTTGAATTTTAATTTTGACCTCATTTTCGTTATCAGCGACCCCGAACACCATGAAAATGACACCCATGACGACAAAACCAAAAATTTTTGTCGGCGCCATCTTGGATTTTCATTTTGACCTAATTTTCGTTATCAGCGACCCCGAAAACCTTGAAAATGACACCCATGACGAAAAAACCGAAAAAAAGTAAAGCATAAAATGCAGAGGAAGTAAAATAAAAAAAAAAATAAGTAATTTTATCTTTAAAATGTAAATAAGTCAACAAAATAAAAAAACTAGTAGGTACACACGGCGGCACTTGAAGCTGTCTTTTCCAGTATAAATTGGCCTCGCTTTGTATAGATTTCCTATACAATGAGAGATCGGCCTAAACTGGTTTTCGACAGCTTGATCGGTCGTCGTGCGTACAAAATTTAATATCGACCATTACTCATTCTATCTCGTTGTCCCCTGCATACTTTCTTTTTCTGCCCATGTCGAACTTTTTTAGAACTCCTTACAAAAAAAAATATTGGAATAAATGTTTTGATTTTAGTAGGCCAGGTACAGGCAGTTTTGAATTGTCGAAAAAAAGATAATAAAATGAAGCTACAGTCCCATTCAAAAGGCATAATAACTGTGAAAGTACTGTAGTTGCCCATTCCAAAGTTACCGAAATTTATAAATAATATTGCGAAATCATAAATAGCGACTTTTGCTACGACACAATAAAGTTCAATTCAGGCCGCGCAGCGCTAATTATCTACAGTTATATTCTCCTAGAAGCTGCCTCTCTTTCTAATGCGTAACTCTTATCTTATACCTTCTGACTACGTTCCCTATTAGGTACCTACTGTACTTTTGTGAACAAATGACATTTCAAATAAAACTAGGCTCGGTGTTTACTAAGTATTATTTTTTACAAACTATTTTTGGCTCAGTTCGTAACAGAACTTAGCGGGGGTGGGGTGGCGGGTTCGAAAAATTGGCACACGTCCGACCTCCAACGCGTTCCGCTCGGGACTGAATCACGCGATGCGAGTATGAAATGATGAAAACAGCACATTTTGGAAATGGTGGTGTAGGTTTTTTTAATATTTCAAATTATGATCGCCGTGTACTGTCACATTTTTTACGACCTTTATAATGGTATAAGTTTTATTGTTAAAAACCTAATATAACTCAAATGAAGTAATATTAAAAACCATCATTTAGACTTGTCTTTGCGATTTAATTGGATGCAACAAAGTGCAAGTAATCGTGTATCGCTGTGCCGAAATATCTAGATCGAAGTGTGAAATATGTAATATATTTTTTTCAGAATTTAAATCCGTGCCATATAGGAATAAAGCCCAATACAAAACGACGTTTATCTGGATAACCTCGCCTTAATGACTGTACCGCAATTAAGCTTAGATGCAAGTTTTAACATAAATTATAGCCTAACTCAGTACATTATAAATTTATAATATAATAGTTACCATTTTTCAAACATAATTTTGAAATACAAATAATAATAAAATCGCGTGGACTAAATTCGTTAGTACAAAATATATACCTACAGCGGCGCGACGCAGAGTGTAAACAAATCATTTCACAACTTCGAAATCATAGCTAAATGGTATGGTAAAATATCAGAAACTACAATGGCTTTCTGTCAGTACAAGAACGAAGGATGTCGCTGTGTTAGCAAAATCGAAAAAAAATAAAACAGAGTGCGCTGTCAACAAAATATATTTATTGGCCAGAATTGGCCATGTACAGTTTAGAGTTTTTTTCGTTCCGGGCCCCTATTTTGGCAATGGGTTTTCGAGGTGCAAGGTCGTAACGCGAGGCCGTAGGCGGTGGCCCACGTCGCCTACGCCTAGCGCCGCCTCTGAGTGCCAGTACTGCTTGCTTGAAGAATTCGCTGACTAGCTGACTAGACAACTACCTACAAAAACATTAATTACTAATGGACATAGGAGCTCGTGGCTAAATAATAACAGACGCTAGGGTCGATCTTTACGTTCAGAAGCGCTTGCCTAAGTTGGTCCGTGAATGGGTGACCGCCCATTACATACCGAGTTTCCTCCGTGCCTCGGAAAGCACGTTAAGCAGTTGGTCCCGGCTGTCATTTGTAGATCTTTGACAGTCGTTACAGGTTGTCAGTGGCTTGAAAGTCTGATGGTGGCACTTGGCAGATCTGGGCAAATATTCGCCTTCTATATTAAAACAAGGTGAACTATATCGCAATAGTCATAAAAAACATTTTGTTTTGATCCAATATCGCGAAAATTTTGATAAATACGCCAAGTGAAGTGTCAGTATAACAACTAGTCTTACCAAGGGGTATCGTATTACCCAGTTACTAACCGTTGGTTGTGGATGTCCGATAGGCAGCCGTTCCATGTGAAATACTGGTATTCAGCTGCGTTCGGTTAGACTGGAAGCCGACCCAAACATAGTTGGGAAAAGGCTAGGCTAGATGATGAGCTCATGAACATAGAAAAGTAGAAATAAAACGACAAAATCGTAGATATTACTTTAAACATTATATTTCTGTACAATTCAACTGAATTAGATAACACAAATTGTGTACATTTTTGTTTCCTTTTATTTCATCTAATAGACAGAGACAGATGATAAAGACTACTTAATCAGAAGACAATATAACTGTAATGATACTTTTCATAATTGAGCTCCGGAAAAAATAAAAATTCGCGCCATCCGACGCATCTCGGCTATTAAAATTAGTAAAATCACATTCATATTAATTATTCTAACAATACATCGTGCTCATCATAACATCACGCCTGTAATTCCCTAAGGGTTAGGCAGAGGTGTACCTAATAGAACACCCACATTTCGCCAGTTACGTTTGAAGTCCCAAGTAATAGAAGACGAATCTATTACCATCAACCGGGCGCAAATCCAGATTCCGTGGCTGCTACTGAGACTGCCCGACCCGGGAATCGAACCCAGATCTCATGTCTCAGTCGCGCGACTACTCCACCAACTAGGCAGTCTAAAAATACATATCTAACGGGTGATGTTTTAAGAGGTATAGGATTTGATTTTCAAAAAAAACACAAAAAATTTGAAAAATTTGATGAAATCTTTATTGGAATCGATAGAACGATCAATATTATTTAATGTTTGAAGATGATTTCATGCAAATGCTGGCCGCGGCTCCGGTTTAGATGGCCCATTCGCAAGGCCCAATTTCGGCACACTCTCTCCAACATATCAGCCGGTATATCACGAATAAATGCTTCAATATTGGCTCCCAGTGCGTCAATCGTTGCTGGTTTATCCCTGTAGACATGAGCCTTTACATGGCCCCACAAGAAATAGTCCAAAGGCGTTAGATCACACGATCTAGGCGGCCAATTGACGGGCCCAAAACGTGAGATAAACTGTTCACCGAAGGCGGTTTATTTTTTTTTGCCCAAAATGGAAGAATTGGACATGCCTGACATGTGGTTTCAACAAGACGGTGCCACATGCCACACGGCACGCGAAACAATGGCCCAATTGAGAGCCGCCTTCGGTGAACAGTTTATCTCACGTTTTGGGCCCGTCAATTGGCCGCCTAGATCGTGTGATCTAACGCCTTTGGACTATTTCTTGTGGGGCCATGTTAAGGCTCTTGTCTACAGGGATAAACCAGCAACGATTGACGCACTGGGAGCCAATATTGAAGCATTTATTCGTGATATACCGGCTGATATGTTGGAAAGAGTGTGCCGAAATTGGGCCTTGCGAATGGGCCATCTAAACCGGAGCCGCGGCCAGCATTTGCATGAAATCATCTTCAAACATTAAATTATATTGATCGTTCTATCGATTCCAATAAAGATTTCATCAAATTTTTCAAATTTTTTGTGTTTTTTTTGAAAATCAAATCCTATACCTCTTAAAAAATCACCCGTTAGTTGTAACAACATTTATTTAGGCAGGTGCCTACTGACAATTAATTAGATATAGTACTCCTTTTAAAAATAAACTCTTCTTTTTGTTTTCGTGTGAGCAAACAAGCTTTTTTGATAAGGACAAAAAGTCTTAATTTACCATCGAAGAAATCGATCGCGGTAAACGGTTTTCTCGATGCATTGTGAACCTATCCCTTCTTTTGACATGTAGGTATAGTTCTGTTCAAACTTTATGGCGGTTTGGAAGTTAGCTGCCAGTGACGGTTTGCGCAGGTATAACGGCTCAAACTTTATGGCAGCGCGGAACATTTAACTTAAAGCTGCGCAGAACACAATTTTAGGTATCAACGGGTGTAGAGCACGCATCGTCTTGACAGTATAATGCACAGACCGTCACTTGTAGCTAACTTCCGAGCCGACATTAAGTTTGAACAGAACTATACGTATTTATATTTAAGTTTGTAAATTATATTCTTTTCATAGTTTCGTAGGTTACATACTTCTAAATCCGGGAGTCTGTGGTTATTAATCACCTTCAATTTCAATCGAGGTTAGAAGATCTTGAACTCTATGTCTCGATAATGCGATACACTTATATTGTGTAGTATCTACGTAATATTATTTACTTACAACAATCTGAGGGAGAGTAATTATATACAGTTTACTATTTGGTTTCCAAAACTGTAAACAAAAATATGACTTTGGATAATCAACTTCAATGGTCTCACAAAGTTTATTTATTTCCTTTATTTATTTTTTTACAAATACATTTACATTTTTAAATATTAATTAAAAACATTTCAAGATATAATTTTTTTTTTAGTATTATTTCAGAAATTCTTTAATATTACTGTAAACTTTCCAATCTATACTGCCTTGCAATTTAGTTTACAAAAATGTAAATAGATAAAAAACGGTTACCACATATTCAGTCCATCGATCTGAATTTCTCCAAAATTATTCATAGGTAATTTAAAAAAAAACAGCTGTTCCATACATTTTGACCGCGTAGGTATTGTAGTTTTGTAGGAAACAGTTATTTTTTTAAATTTAATTAACCGACGTAAGATTTCTAGTGAGGAGGCTCCGAATGATATACTGAATACGTGGTAACCGTTTTAGCGTCGGTGTTCTTTCCACCTTGTATTATGTTCTATGGAAGAACAACTTTAATTCCAGTGTGGGAAAGAGATAGCGGTAGACGACTTGTATAGCTCTGTCTCTTTCCCACACTAGAATTGTTCTATGAAAGAACAACTTTAACACCTACATAATATGAGTTCAGGTGGCCTACCATGACGTCTTAAAGCAGCAGTAATTCCAGTGTGGGAAAGAGATAGCGGTAGACGACTTGTATAGCTCTGTCTCTTTCCCACACTAGAATATTGTTCTATGGAAGAACAACTTTAATTCCAGTGTGGGAAAGAGATAGCGGTAGACGACTTGTATAGCTCTGTCTCTTTCCCACACTGGAATTACTCCAAATTTAAGACGTCATAGTAACCCCCCAGTTTGCGCTAAACTTCCGACATTTTTCATAATCAATAATAATAATTCGTCATTCTGAAATCAGACTTAATTTATACAGACACAAAGTTGATATTCGTTTAAGAGGAAATAAAATATAACAGAGAGTCTGTTCACATACTTGTTGTATGTGAACAGACTTTAGGTATTATTTTCATAGACGTTATAATATTATTTATAAATATTATCCATAATAATATCTATAAACTCTTGATCTACGACATATTGACCCAGAGGTATTAGATATTCAAAACTGTTATTATTACATCTTTAGCTGTCAACAACAAAATAATACAGGGTCACACTAAATTAGCTGGAGAAACTGTACAAACATAACATCACGCCTGTAATCCGCGAAGGGTTAGGCAGAGGTGTACCTAATAGTACACCCACATTTCGCGGCAGTTATGTTTTAAGTCCCATGTAATAGGGGGCGAGTCTAATGCCATCAACCAGGCATCAAATCTGAGACATTCCTGATGGGAAAATCCAATAACACTTTGTCCGACCCGGGAATCGAACCCAGGACCTCATGCTAAGTACATACCTCTAAATGAATCACCCATTCCAACAAATAGTTCAAATAACTTTATTTTGCTATGATATATTTACTAGTTTTTATGCTATCTTTTTTCCCAAAGGACTGATATATTTTAGCTTTCTACACCATTATACACCGTGACTTAGTCGTCTTACAACGGCAGCCCACTTCATGTATCCAATGACTACTAAACATTCATAACAAAAAAAAAATGGAATTTATGAGAATTATTTAAAAATAAGAATATTTTTGATTATTATGACGCATGACGTAGTTGAAACACCCTGTTGCGAGCGATGATCTACTCGACTCGTGCGCTGGGCAGGGTAAAGGTATGTTCTACCGTTTTTATTCACAGGATGTTTCATAATTCTACTATAAAATATTTTTTTCTTTGTACCTATTATCTTAATTAATGGTAAAATAGAAATAATCTCGCCTAGAGGTATTTTTTTGTCGGATACATTGAGTGGTCCACCTTTGTAAGACGATTAAAAAGTCACGGTGTATATGTGGATATTTTGGCCGCGCGCCTTGTTTTTTCAATACATTTGCTTACAGCGGCCTGTGTCTGTCATCCGAGCGCTAAAATATCCTTATTTGTAGCACTTTGTTTTATTTAACATGTTATTGATATCTTACAAGCGGCGCTTTCGGATCTTTGGACTGAAGACGTCTATCTCCTACATATTAGACGGTGGCTGCCACGTCACTGCAGATATCTTCCTATTTATTTCCTGCAGGATCAGCCGGCATCTCGCGAGCTGTGGGGGTCGCAGCTGTGGGGTGGGGTCTCTTGTCCTCTCTCCGCTGTTGTTACCCGGTGGAGGGCGCTGTGCGCGACGAAGGGCGCGACGACGGCGGGCGCGAGCTGTGGGGGGAAAAGGGTTATGAATGGAAGTCGAATAGGGGGTGAAAAATCTACGTCTAGATTTTGTGATGGTAGTAGGGGTCAACCATTAATGACATGACATGACTTCTATTGATTTTTGTGATGTAATGATTTTAATGATATTTTTCTATGACTTTCAATTTTCCTGTTTTTATTCAATCTCAATTTATTATTATTCTTATTATTTTTTGTTGTATATGGGTATTATGCCTGAATTCATCACGTGATGTTTTTTAGCAAATTTTTAACCCCCGGTCCTCCATGGTGATACGTGGTGAGGATTTAGTCTACCCCTCCCCTCTATCCAAAATCACGAGTATTTTTTGGAACAAAAAATCTTAAAAAAAAAACCGAATATTATGTTTTGGTATAATCTAATCACGCACCGTTTTTCGGTTTAGAAATCACGCGTTCAAAGAATTAAAAAAACACGTTGTATCTAACTACACTCCTCCCCCCTAGTGATATTTCGTGATTTTTTTTCAAACCCCTCCTTTCGAGCCTTACGTGATTAATGGACGACCCTAAAGAGTGGTCTTGTAACTTTGTTTGGATGTTTGTTTTCCAAAATACAAACCGGGTGGTTACGACCTCTAATGATTTAAAAATAGAAGTAAAATGTTAAAACTACAGTCTACTTTTAATCCTAAAAAGGGTAGCATTTGGCTGCAACTCGCTTGATGTTCGCGATGACGCGGCCTAAGGTGGAGCACGCTTGCCTAGAAGAAACCGATCCACTCGAACTTTGAATAGATCTAGATTATAATGATCAGGGAACAGAGGAAGGCGGCAGTGAATTCCACAGACTGGCGGTTCGTGCAATAAATGTGGAAGCAGAGCGCTTTGTCGTCTGTGGAACTTCAACCAAATAAAGGTGACGTTTCGCACTAAAATAAACATTTCGTGATCTGGCGTAGATTTTTTTTTATTTTTTTTAAAAACGTTGCCCCACTCTAGGAATTTCTCCTGTATCGTGGGTGCATTTACAAACATTTAAACTCACATACACAAACAGCCAGACTCGGAACAACTACCTGTAGGCCATACAAATATTTGTTCCGTGCGGGAATCGAACCAGCGACAAACAGCGCAGCAATCAATCGCTCAGCCACTGCGCCAACCGTGCCGTCCATCATCCGAGTTTCATCTATTCAGACAGGGTTGGTCATTGGCCTTATCTTGTGACGTGTGTGATAAAGTCCTGTGGCCTTAAAATCGCGCTTAAAAGGGTAGTTTTTGAGCAATCATTACTGCTAATCAGAGATCATTATTAAATTAGAACCTCAAGCGGCGTAAATATAGAAACATTTGTGGTAATTATATTTTCGAGCCGTTTGGGGTTGAAACTCTGGGGTCGTGGGGTCCGAGTGCTCATAGCCTGTTTAAGGCAATTTCGAAACGTCTAGTTGACGCTTCCCGTGACCCAAGGGCTGGCTTTCACTTTGGCCAGAGGCTAAGTGTTGCCATACAACGGGGCAACGCCGCCTTGGGCACATTACCAGCTGACAGCCTTGAGGAGGAGTTTTTTGATGCCCTTTTGTAGTTTATTTATTTTAGGTTATTTAATAGTTTTTAATTAATAATGTATTTAGTTAGTTTACATCCGTATTTAATTAGAAGTTATAATATCATTCTAGTTCAAAGATTAGGATAGGTTTCTTTCAAGATATTGGATCTTGAAAGGAAACCTATCCTAACCTTTAAGGTCTTAATTGTGTTTTGTTTTTTGTTTCCTTTCTATCTCTACATTGTGTTAACTAAAAATACTGACTCTGCCCTGTATCTATATATATGAAACTGCAGCATTTATTAAATCACACCCAGAATTATTTGAGTACCGTACAAGGCGTCGTCATGCAGACCAGCTGTGCGTTCTACATTCCAAAACAGCGCTCTTATACAAAAGTTTTGTTTGTATGGGACCAAAAATGTATAACAATATACCCCTAAACATCCGAAATATCAATCAGGTTAGGCTATTCAAGAAGAAACTACACTGTTTTCTCATAGATAAAGCATATTATACTTTAAGCGAATTTATGAATGATAAAGACAGACAAATGTAAAGTATAAATGTAAATGTAATGTAATGTAAAACTCACCATCATTGTATTTTAAATATGTATACCTAATAATCTAAATTCATTTTAATTTAATTTTAATCTTATGACTAATCTAATGCAATTGAAGAACTTTAACATAAGTGTAAGATTAACCAAATTTTGCATGCTTATATATAGGCTGAGTATGGTGAAACAACAAACAATGTAACATCTCCTGAAAAACCCATATTATGCAAATAAAATGATTTGATTTGATTTGACATATAGGAGCAACAATTTGCTACTCCACAACCATAGGGGCAAACTAATTGATTACCATGTTAAATTATTGGGGAAGCTGAAGAAAATTGTAAAATATCCTTGCTTTGTATAGATTCCATATGGTAGTATGATATAATTGCATATCACATGTGTGAGTACTATGTACTGTAAGGCTACAATTTACATTTTGTTATCTTTCATGTACCCTGGTGATGGCTGAAAGAATCAGGCGCACTCAAATGTCTCGCTGATGGTGGCGGGTGTGTCGGGTCATTTAGTTCCCTTCAATATGGTTGAGTTGAATGGCGCTGATCCATGCGTCATGTTCGTGAACGGGCGCTGTCAGTTGGGACTGGTCATCTCTTAGCTGCCACGGTTTATTTTAATTATTTTATTTTTTTCAGTGTTGATTTAATCTTTTTCTCTGGACGGTCTTAATGTGCACTTCTTTCTACATCGTTCTCACATATATGTATAATCTCAACATGAATGATGTAACTAAGATTTTGTTACAATATTTTGATTTAAAAGAGTGTCCATGGAGTTTCTCTCCCATTCTTCTCCATAGAGATCTACGCTTTGGAATGTGCAACTACAGTACTTTCTCAAGTTATTATGCCTTGTAACTGTGACTGTAGCTTCGCTTCTTTTTGTTTTTATTGACATTCAAAAGAGCCTTTGATGGTCTAATTGAAATAAATGCTTTGACTTGGTCTGCTTCAATATTTCCGGTGGATACGCACCGATGAGACAATCTTATTTTAAGAAATTATCTGTTACATAAAAAAAGTAAACACCGGAGCTGTTGAAAGAGGCCAGAAATGGTATCCCATCATTTTATTGTTCCACTCAACCGTCCGATCCTTTTGGAGCTATTCGCTTTGACGTCGAGTTTTATGCATTTGTATACTTTTAATACCCCAGATGTAAGTAACTTTTTTTAGGGTGAAGTAGCCAAATGGCAAAAACCCGCGTTTTAATTGCATTTACGCCGCGTTTTCAACTTTAGGCGATACAACTTGCATCAGAGCGTATGCACACGGTGCGCAGCGACGCTACGAATAAAAACAGAGGTTTTGTCACATAAACAACTGAGCGGTGCTGCTCCGGGGTAGCAAGGCATACTCCCCTCCCCGCCTCGTCTCGCGGGTAGCATGTCCATGTGACATACCATGAATTTTTATATGCAGGACGCCACTGTGACACGGCTCCCACCGTGTGCATAGGCCCTCACCGTCACAACGCGTGTTGCTTGATCTCATAGCTGATTGACAAGTCGGTTTCCAGATCTGAATGCCAAAAACAGACCCCTCACATTTTTTTTGGATGCTAATCTATTCCGGAACGGTTAAGTGGATAAAATCTAATTAATATTTAATTAGCTTACGGCAATCGTCCGGTGCGGACGTGCGCGCAGTCGCTCTGCCCATTCGGACAGTGTCTGCAATGGCAGAGGGTGTAGATATATTAGTTACACACAGTTAGTACATGCGAAGCGAGGGAGTGAGGACTAAGGACGAAAGGAGGACATGAGGGACGACATAGACGAAAGGAGGACATTGGACGAAGCGAGGACATAGATGAAAGGATATAAGACGTAGAGAGGGCGAGAGGGAGCATATAGACGAAAGAAGGAAGAAGTGCGGACGTGATGGAGAGCATAGAACGAAAGGTGGACTAGTGACGAAAGGAGGACGTGATGGATGACGTGGAGAAAAGAAGGACACGGGACGAGAAGACATGTGGGAGGCCATAGTCAGGTAGGAACTCGCGCACAGTCGCTCTGCCAATTCAGTTAGTGTCTGCAATGGCGGAGGCTGTAGATATATTATGCGAGGACATGTGGAGTTAGGACAAAAGGAGGACATAGGACGAAGTGAAGACATGAGAGAGGACAAAGGACGAAGTGAGGACAAAGACGAAAGAAAACAGAAAGCGAGGAAATGAGGGAGAATATGGATGAAATGATAACTAACGACGAAACGAGGACGTGAGGACTAAGGAGGAGCGAGGACATAGTCTGGTGCGTACTCAGAGCATCGGGCATAAGGGTGAAAAGCGGTCGACCATCAGTGAGCGGTAGTACGCGATTTAACTACAAGCGTAGGAAAGACGGCTAGAAATGGGGAATCTACTTAAGTACCGGCCGATAGAGATGAAGGAGAAGAAGACATGCTGCGCTAGCTTCAAATAAACTTTGGATAACGGCAAAGGGAGAATGAGATGATATTAATCTATCTA
This sequence comes from Noctua janthina, assembly GCA_963576755.1. Taxonomy (NCBI): domain Eukaryota; kingdom Metazoa; phylum Arthropoda; class Insecta; order Lepidoptera; family Noctuidae; genus Noctua; species Noctua janthina. The sequence continues at coordinate 1,967,711 of OY755077.1, forward strand.
CACACAGTTCAATAGGAATGCGATAGGCTGAGTTATAAAGCACATTAAGCCAGATATTACAGTCTAGTGCACACGAGCGAACAAATTAAATTGTTTCTTGCAAGGTACAATTCTAGGACTTGTTAAAACATTCGAATTTCTGAGCCAGAGAAATCTATGCTTTATTTTAGTCGAGTGCATTATAGTGGCCTTTACAAGTGGCGTCCGTCACACCACGTACTCACGGCGGCACATGAAGCTGTAAATATCCAGTATAACTTGACCTCGTTTTGTATAGATTTTCTATACAATGAGAGATCCGCATAAACTGGTTTTGTATAACTTGATTGGCCGTCGTGCGTACGCGTAGCATAACTACCGAAGAAATGAAAGAAAATAAAAGGACTGTTTTTTTAAACTTTATCACTTCTAAAAGGTGTGCCCAGGTGCACATATGCTAAGGAGACGTTGAGCGTAAACTTAGTCCTCCTCTAACGGAACCGAGATACAGCACTTAAAAAATTGGTAAAGCCATAGCGGAGTCAGATGAAGTAGTCTACAGACGAAGACGAACTGGGTGGCTTCTAATGAAGAATAGAATACACTTTATTGTACACCAAAAATTTAAACAACTGTTTTACAATATTGCTTGTAAAACTTATACTGTCACTTACGGGATATCTTCCGTCGTTGTTCATTATTTTGAGCTCCTGCAAGCGATGCTGTTGCAAGCGCCATGATCGCGGGTTAACTGGAGAGTGCGGATGGATGGAAAATAAATTGAAATCTATCTACCCTCTTTCTTTGTCTTTTGCTACGCGCACTACTGCAACTCGACACTAAGTCACGGCAAAACACACTCACAGTATCACCAGGTTTCAGGTTTTCGGGAGCTCAAAATAATGAACAATCACGGAAGATATCACGTAAGTGTACAGTATAAGTTTAGTTGTAAACCGTGAAAGCTTAAAACAGTGTTAAATATTGATTAGTTTATGGTTACAATGGCGGTCTTATCGCTGATAGCGATAACTTCCAGACAAACTTTGGATGGACTGTACGAAAATAAAACAAATAAAAAGGGTGTGGGATGTAAGTACCTTTTAGAAGTTTTACTTAAATGACAAAATCTGAAAAAGACCCGTCAATTTCGAGGTTTACCAAGCACCACTTTGAAGCTGCATAGTTTGTTTTACTTAGGGAATATGCATGTATTTTTTTCTTCAATTAAATCAATAAAATATAATACTATCAACCCTAGAAAATAATTAAAAGTTAAGTTCAACTACTGCTTGTCGCTCAAAAAAGATATTAAACTCCTACAATTTTCTACGACAGTTCAAACGTCCGTGACTGTCGCGGCCATTCATGTCATGTTATGTGACGTCATTTACCTCTATCTGCCTTGTTTACATCTAATTTTTGACCCTTAATATATTAATTTTACTAATTATTTGTGCTTTATTCAAGCAAACATTTCAATAACAATATTATAATAAGATCTTAGTGAAGTCTTTAAGTACTTTTCAAATAAAAGTGTTTTTTTGACACATAGACTTTGACGTCACTACCGGCGCTATCGAGGGACGATGCGTTTTGAGTTTGCGTTCCGTTTCACCAAAAACACGCTACATCAAATATTAAATTGTAAAATAAGAGTTGTATTACAAAATTAAACAAGTGTACCACAATGTTTTTATAGGACAATACAAGGCATTTTTAAGAAATAAAAAAAGTTTTGTATTTCTTGCATATTCCCTATTGTCTATTCCAACAACAAATTCAGTACAGTGCAATTTTTTGACGCGAACAAAAGCGATTTTAGTGTCTATGGTAGATGACTGCCTTACTAACAATAATTTGAAGTGGAATGTTCTAGATTACTGTCCATTCGTTCGTGTGGACTAAAGCAAGTAACAGTAGTCACTTACGTAACTTACCGCTTTCATTTTTATCCTTTGGCTTGTTGTCTTCGTCCATTGACCGCGACAGGGACCTCTTCTTTGGCGACTACATAGACAATACATAGAGTTATTAGAATCATAAACAAAACAAGATTGTACAAGGCAAATTTGGGGAAACAACACCAATGAACACCGGAGGGGGGGTTACCCTAGAAGGACATTCAAGGTGTATGTCCAGTAATATGATATCTATGATATTAGTCTATGATATGATACCCCTTGGTAAGACCGGTTGTCAGACTTTCAGGCCACCGACTACCTGTAAGTTACGGGTTACTGGTTTGACAGTCGGTAACAGACTGTAACGACTGCCAAAGATCTACAAATGACAGTCCGGACACAACAGCTTAAGGTGCTTTCCAAGGCACGGAGGAAACTCGGTATGTAATGGGTGGTCACTCATCCACATGCCAATCTAGGCAAAAGCGGCTTAACCTAAAGATCGACCAGAGCGGCTGTATTTATTTAGCCACGAGCTCCAATTATCTTTTTTGCAGAATGAAGTAAATATTTTGCACAACATGGTATGTATATTTTTTAATTTTATTTTGTGTGCAATAAAGAATAAGAATAATAACAACTTACCCTCCGTTTAATCTGCTTCTGATAATGCTGAGCGTCATAAAACTGTGGCTGCGACCTCCGGACTCTGCCCGTCCGCCTCTTGATATCCTCCACAGCCGGCAAGCAGTCAGCACCGCGGCGGGCAGCGAAGAATGTGTGCCCGCATTTACAGGATTTTGAAGCTACCGCTACCTGCAAGTGTTTTAAAGACTTGTTGGTTTGTTGTTTACTAGCTTTTGTTTGCGACCTTTGTCTGCATGAAATTATTATAAAAATCCTAGCTGTTCCCTGTGACCTCCATCTGGTCGTTGCACACAAAGTCCGAGTCGCACAAAAAGAGTTCCGTAGCATCATCATCTGCCGCAAAATACGGGCTTTGACTTGGAGTTGCAGACACCAGCCGGTTATACAATACAATCATCATCTGCCTAGCCTTTTCCCAACTATGTCAGGGTCGCCTTCCAGTCTAACTAGATGCAGCTAAATACCAGTATTTTACATGGAGCGACTGCCAATCTGACCTCCACAACCCAGTTAGTAATACAATATCCCTTGGTAAGACTGGTTGTCAGGCTTTCGGGCCACTGACTACCTGTAATGACTGTCAAAGATCTACAAATGACAGCTGGGACCAAAGGTTTAACGTGTTTAACAAAGAGTTCTGTAGCACCAAACAAAATAACAATAATATTTTTAATTTTTTTTTCATACTGTGTTAATAATAAACAAAGTTAGAGCTGCTGTGTTCCAGATAATATAAAATCTTATTCACCAGTTGAAAAGCTAAATATCAAATCTTTATTGGGAACAGTTTTTGTTTAAAGTTCTTTTTATGAGAGATTAGAGATGGGGGGAGACAATGTATAAGGCTTTAGAAGCAAATATCTCATCAACCAGTATAAACGAGATATTTACCATTTAAAAAAAAATAAAGTGAAAACGGGCCGAAACAAGTTTGCGAGCGGACACAGTGAGTTTCGTGTGTCTGGAACAGAATCGAGTTGCGAGTGACAGTGGTAGCGGTACTGAGTGCAAGAAACGAACAAGAAAGAGGGTAGACCGATTTGATAAACACCCATCCGCAATAACTTCAAACTATCCGTGATCATGGTGCTTGCAACAGCGCCGAAATATCGGGAACTCAAACAAATCAGTAAACATGGTAAATATCCCGTTTCTGCTGTTAATGATAATGTTAGAGACCATGATAGTTTAAAATCTTATATCTCATCAACCATTGACTTAAAAAAAAAGTATTTGAGAAACTTCAATATCATTTTACAGCATTGTTGATAGACACTACCTACACAGTTATATTTATGTTGAATTTTTTTTTTCTACCTTCGTTTTCATGTATTTCCACCCCATTTTTTTCTCATTCATAATTTCACATCACTTTTGTAGGTATAGGAGTTCATAAAAGAGACCTGCTCTCCAAATTTCAACTTTGTCGTGTTAACAGCCTCGGAGTAAAATGGTTGTGATATGGTCGGACAGACAGACAGACGAACAAGACGAATCTATAAGGGTTTCGTTTTTTTATGCCATTTGGCAACTGAACCCTAAAAAACAACAAAGCGCTTAGGTTTAGGCTTGTATGAAGGTTTCGCCTTTTGTTGATCAAAAGGGTCATAAACCTTGCAAACACAAGTACCTATGCAGTAATGTCGAGTTTATAATTCAATAAGTTTGAGTATTAATAATCCTAGCTTTTAAAAAATGCAAAAATGTTTAAAAAACAGTGAAATGAACAAAATCTATACAGCCCTATAATATTTAATAGGCGTGATTGCTAAGACAATCAATAAAAACATTTTTTTGTCCCTTACCTGAAGCTCGCATTTAGGGCAGCTTTTAGCGATCATTTTGTGTTTCCCCATTTTCCTCATTTGTAACCGTTCACAGCCTCATACTATCTAACAATAATTAACTATTTAAATTCCCGTAATTAATTAAATTAACGATAAACAAATGAAAGTGATTTTTTGTTGATTTTTTTTCGTTTGCTTTCTTTGACAATTGACATTGACAGTCACGTCGACTACAATGACAAGACAAGAATGACATTACTAGAGGTGACCAATCCAGCAGTAAAATACGACACAAAATTATAAAAATCGGTCATCGTAAAAAAATATTATTTACGGAAATATTTTATAGTAGTTTCTTCGGACAGCGGTACCAATTGTTCAGTACTTTTCAGCGGTGCCCTCTAAAATCTAGACGAGGATTGTTCAAGAACTGGTGAGATCCTAAGTGAATAAAGTTACTGTATAATCAAAATCACACGAGATGTGCTCGGCGGTTTCACCTGCCACTATACTGCTAAGGGTCATACCGTGGTGTTTAAATAGCCCTATAGGCTCAAGAATTAGATTAACTTTACAAACATATATTTTTCAGAACCGACTAGTAGATCCAGAGATTAGCGCGTTTAAATAAACAAACTGTTTAGCTTTATTAGGATAGTTACTGAATCAACAAATAATCTTAAACGGCGCTGCAATTTGCAAAAAAGAAAAGAAATTCGCGGATTTCTTTTTTAAATTCGTCTGATGTAGGATGCGCTTTGTGTAATGTTTATGAAAATTGACAGCTGTTTCTCTACGGTTTGCCATGATGGCTACCGACCGTACCGATCAGTTGACGCCGTTGACGCCTTGTCGGTACCATTGTTTGTAAACAAGTACTGCATGAAAATGGAGATTACTAATAAATTACATACTTATAACTCGCCACATCGCTGATTCAACAAATACATAGACATTCTAAGTATAAATTCCAACGATGTCTGGGGCAAAACGGTAAGCAATTAAAGATAACTTATATATAATTTAATTCAAGAAGAACCTAGTATTATATTTTTACAAAGGAACTGATTAAGCTTCCTGAACATTACTTCTCGATACCTGGAGTCTAGGGCTACTCCCTGTACTCAATTTTAAGTGAATAAGTAATTTGAAAATTTTGTACTGTTTATTTTTTGTTTTGAAATGGGTCATCCATCATACAGGCCCATTGGGGGTTGGTAGATGTTGTACTAGCAGTCACAGCTTACAGGTTTACTAATATAACCCTGAAGGTGCTGCATGATCATCTGTTCTGGAGTCACCTTGGACACAGTGCAGTCATTTAGGCTCCACATGAAGCAAAATACAGTTTCAAGTCAGAGCAAGTCCAAAATAAGTTCACAAGAGACTTGTCTTTAAAACTATATGGGGTATATCAATAGAAAGTTTTGAGTGTAAATGTGGATGGCTTTAAGAGTAGAGGAAGACTAAAGAAACGGTTTGATGGAGAATTATATGGCTAGAAAGGAGGTGACAGCTAAGACAATGAGTAACAGAGAAGTATGGAAGAAGAAAACATGCTGTGCCAACCCCAAATAAATTGCCAGGTCTGATCTCCTGGCTAAAACCCGTCTTTACCACATGGTAAATGAGATTCACAAGTGTATTGATATATTTTCATGCAATTTGAGTGAATTCATAAAAGTTCTAATGAAAATGGTTACATACTCATGCCATTTCCTTGCCTTTGAAAGCACGATTAAACTTTTGAACCCGGCTGTCAATTTTAGATCTTTGACAGTCATTACAGGTAGTCAGTGGCCCGAAAGTCTGATAACCAGTCTTACCAGAGACTATCGTATTTCCCGGTACTAACAGGGTTGTGGAGGTCAGATAGACAGCTACTCCATGTAAAATACGGGTATTTAGCTCCGTCCAGTGAGACTGGAAGCCGACACCAACATTGGCTGAGCTTGGGGAAAAGACTAGGTAGATGAGTTATGTCATTAAAATTCTTATTTTAATGACATAACCAATCTACCTAGCTATTAGGATCTTATGTCCCATCCTTACCATTTAATAGTGAGGTTTTTGTTATTTCTTGTTGTTATGTTATTTTATTATGAATGTTAACCTTTTGTCTGCCACGTCAATAACGAAAATCTGCGTTCTCTACGCCAAGCGCTTTAAAAAAGTATTATTTTCGACATGCCATGCCGTCCGAGGCGTCGTGAGCAATTTTTATTTTGACATCCATAGACGTCCGTGGTGGTCAATAGGTTAAAGGTTTAGTAGGATGGAACGAACACTAACTCACATATGTTAACACATATGCAGTACATTATTCTGTACCCCACGTAGATATAGAAATGATATATGATATAGAAATTTTTCACTGGTAATTTTTTTTTAATGCTGCTGTTCCACCCATTTTGACCACATACAGACACTAGCACATCAAGCTACTACAATATGTCAAATATCTCAAATAGATTAGTTACAGCATTAGGATCAAGGTTGGTTGGGTAAATTTGTCAGTTTTGGGTAACTTGATATGCTTGGGATCTGTACATACTGCACTTTTGTAGGGAACAGCTGTTTTTTAAATGACTGAAGAAAAATTTTTACTTGTTGCATACACAAGTAAAAATTTTTCTTCAGTCATTTAAAAAACAGCTGTGAAGAACTGTGTTTTGTTTATAGAGTACATAATTGTATAATATTTATGATACCGTTTTAAATAATTAGTAGAGAAAATCTACATCATAAAAATTGATAGCTACATAATTGAATTAGGTCTAAGATAACAAATCTGAGTTTGACCTCACAAATATTTATAATCGGGCAACATTTTAAATTGCATCTTTACTGAATCTATGGAAGAAATTTGAATATGTCTCTGGCAACACTACTTAACTGACTTTTCCTAGCCTTTTCCGATTGGTAAACTGGGGATTTTTTATTTCAATACTCTTGCGCCATCGCATCTTCCAAGGTCATCGAGCTGTGCTGGCACTGCCGCTGCGGATGCAGAGGTCCTCAAGCGACGTAAATATGGTCCTACCTATGTACCTTTGTGGAAACTATATTTTCGAGCCGTTTGGGGTTGAAACTCTGGGGCCGTGGAGTCCGAGTGCTCATAGAGGCTGGAAAGGAAAGTAAGGAAATTTCGTAACGCCTAGTTGACGGTTCCTATGATCCGAGGGCTGGCTTTTACCTTGGCCAGAGGCTAAGTGTTGCCATACAACGTCGCCAGTCTCTTGGGCACATTACCAGCTGAAAGCTTTGAGGAGTTTTTTTCATGCCCTTTTATAGTACGTTTTTAGTTTATTTAATAGATTGTAATAAATAATGTATACAGGGTGGAAACCGACGCGAAAATGGTTTTTTAAATAAAGGAAGAAAAATTTCTATGTTCAGAATGATATACTGAATACGTTTTCTCTACTTAATAAATTCCTCTTTCTCTCTTCTCTATTTCCTACTTTATTACAGCATGAATAAAACTAAACTTAAAAAGGCGGGAAAAAAATCGAGATCATACAAAAAATATTCAGAGGATTTGATGGAATTGGCGGTTGACTCGGTAGAAAATAAGCAGATGTCGATCTGGGAAGCTGAAAAGAGGTTCGGTATCCCACGAAGGACTATATACCACAGAGTTAGGAAAAGAGTCACTGACACAGTCCCCGAGGAAGAGGAAGATAACACAGATGGAGAAATGTATGTTGAATCCAAATTATAGTGAAATGATTTTTAACTGTGTTGATAATTATTAGCTTTATATTAAGGGCGAAGCGCCGGGGTACCTCGTGAAATTCAAGTTTTGTTGAGGTTTTTTTGCTATTTGCAGGTCAGTGTCAGGCTGTGTGTTAAACAATATACCGGGTGTAAACAGACCCTTCACATATCCGTCAACCAAGCATTCTGTACATCAAACTAAGTAACTTTACGCAAAAATTATTGCTGGGAATCGACTTTTTTTTTTGGGGTCAAAAATCATGTTTTACGGTAGGACTCGATGGAAAGCAGTCATAGCATTGTGCTGATGAATGGATTGAATAGTACGGGGGTCGTGGAGGTGTGTTAAGTAAAAATCTTACATTAAAAACACGTATTTAAAAAAAAACTTGTGAAAAAGTTGGAACTTTGACCCCCAATATCTCCGTAACTAGAAGGTTCCCAGGTATGGTCTAGAACAAAAAAATGATCGCAGTGACGGGGAGAACAAGTGCCTTTCGTTTATGTTAAGAGTCTATTTACACCCTTTATGATTCGCGACCGTAACACGATGTAATTACAGAATTATAATAATTAAAATCATCCATACCTCCTTAAGTTCATTTAATCCCATTTAATGACTCATCATCTTGCTGTTTACCTTATCCCGATTCATTTGTGGTCGGCGCAGCGTGTCTTCTTCTTCCATACTTCTCTATTAGGTACTAGTCATCTCATCAGACATCTCCTTTCTTGCCATATCATCCTTTACACAGTGCATCCATCGTTTCTGTGGTCTTCCTCTAATCTTATACCCATCCATATTAATATTCAATACTTTCCTCACGACATTTTCATCATTCCTCCGCATCACATGTCCATACCACGACAATAAGTTATCACAAAACTTTTCAGTCACCGGCGCCACTTTCAGACTTCCTCTTATGTACCTACTCATTTCTTATTTTATCAATTTTCGTAACAACACATATCCCCCTCACTTTTCTCATCTCAGCCACATGCAAATGCCTTTCATTAATTCATCTCTTTTGTAGCCCAACATTCTGCTGATCCATACACGACTATTTCATGAAAAAGTCATTCAATGTAAGTATTAATGAACTTAGAGGGTTGTATTTACGATTTTAATGATTATAATTCTGTAAAGCCATATTTGTTACGGTTGCGAATCGTATTATAATCAACATACAACCTGACACTGACCTGCAAATTGCAAAAAGCCTAGGAAAATTCGAATTTCGTTTTTTGAATTTCGATTTTTTTTTTAATCTTTTGTTTCTTTGATATACTGCTATTTTTATATGTTCTTTCTTATTTATTATTTTATTGTTGTGTTTTGCTTGTTTTATTGTTATTTTTTTACGTATATTGTAAAGTAGATATGTTTTTTTTTTAACGGGCGTACTGAGGACAGACATGAGGTCGACGATTTGTAAGTTTAATATCGATTCTTAATGTAAAATGTCTTGTTTTATTGACAAACAATTAATAATTAATTATTGATTTAAATTTAATTGTGCAGTAGCTTAGATTTAATTTGTAATATTGTGCATGTTTTGTCAAATACATAAATAAATAATAATAATTTATTTATGTATTTGCAAACATGCACATGATTAGCCTGCTACTAAAGTGGTCTATAATAAAAAATAGACATTTTGAGATAAAGAACGAAACGCGTTTGAGGTCAAGCATTTTAATGGTAACTTATTTGATAACTTAGACTACTTATGTAATTTGATATATAATAATGATAATAAAAAATTGCCTCATTGATCTAGTGGTCGCAAGCGCGACTGCTGAGCATGATATCCTGGGTTTGATTTGAGGTTATTATTTTTATGTACAAAAATGATCCTTGATGGATTTTACCAAAAATATACATAGACCACTTTGATTCCAGGCTAGCATTTATTATTTTTAAATATTTAAACAATAATTTTAAAATATTGTTTAAATATTTTTAGATCAATGTTCAATAGAGCTACGTGATCGTAAAGTACCTGCGTACTGATTAACAATAAAAAGGTGACAACCCTAGTTCATCGTTTTATTCGAAATAAGAACCAATTTATTTTTTGAAGTCGATTATTTTTTTTGCAAAAACGTTTTAGATCTACTTGTAGTTTGTAAATAACGTACATATCTAGTAATGAATATAAAAGTTTGATTTAAATATTGATTTTTATTTAAAAAAAAAATACTGTTATTCAGCAGCATCCGGTTAGTCTGAAAGCCGACCCCAACATAGTTGGGAAAAGGCTAAGCAGGTGATGATAAAAAATCACTTGATATAAATCAATCAACCCTGATTTCATATTGATTCTTAGTTGCTGCGGCTATATTCCCACTTCTGAGACACAGGCCTCCACCACGCGGGCCCAGTGCGGATTGGTAGATGTCACATGTCGTCGAAGTTTTGGTTCTAGATCATGCCGAATGCCTCACGATATTTTTCTTCAACGTTTTGAGAGCAGTGGTGATAAAATAAATTACACAAAGAAACGCCTGGCTGGGTTCGTACCCACGACTTACTGCTCGCAAGTCGAGGCCACCACCACTGAGCACAGCTGCTCCTAGTCTTACTTGCTGATTTGAGCTTTATATAATCCTCTTTTATTTTCCAGAAGAAGCCAGAAGACTCAATCAGAAGCTGAGCTCAGATATGAATGCGTTGTGTGCAAATCGTTGTTCCAGTTTAACAGCCAACTCAAGTATCACATCCGAAGACATCACTTCAACCGGGTTGGTCGTGTACCTCATGCAGAAACCCAAGATGTTGATCAGGTAACTACTTTTTGCATTTGTCAGATTGTACACAGATATATAAGGTCTAACTATTCATACACAAAATATTTTCAGGGAATCATCTAACCTCTATAACAAAGCCATTTCAAGCGATTTTTTTTTTATCTGAGCATATTTTTTAATAAAAATAAATAATTTAAAATTACTTTACCCACAAAATAAATACTGGCTTCTTATTTTTAAGCATCCATTACGCTAGTTTACTACGTCGTATTTACCTACTGTCATTGTTAGAATATGGGAGTAAAGGTTTTATGCAAAAAGTCTCAAAAAATTTTAAAAATATCATAATTTCGTAAAAAAAAAACAGTCAGATAATTTTTTTTTTTGTTGCTATGGTGACTTTACGACTTATAGAAGTTACTCTTAAAATATTTCGTGTATGAAAAGGTAGACCTTATAGAGGAGCTCGTGGCTAAATAATAACAGCCCCTCGGGTCGAGCTTTAGGTTAAGCCGTGCTTTTTTTTTTTTTTTTTTTTTTTTTTGGATGGGAAATCATCAAATGACCCCCCCCACTCTGGGCGGAGCGGAAGGGAGTGTCAGACTTGTACTGACTAAAACCCATCCATGTTCCTTCTTTGCCCTTTGTGTTCCAGGGCCACGGTGTCTCTTTCGAACAGTCCCGCAGCTCTGGCAGGCATCGGCCCATGCGGACCCCTACTCGGTTGCTGACATCTCTTTGAGGCGCGCGTGGAACACGAACGCGCCGTCGACACGGCCTGTCGTCATAAGACGGCCGGACGGCGAGCTAGCCCATAACTCGCCGTCCACAGGCCCGCGCCTACGGTGGCCGGGAGCCACCACGTGACCCCCGACGCCCAGGGCGTCTCCCGCGGCGGCTGGGACGTGAGGTTCTTTCCCTCTCACGTCCCGCCACCTCCTTCACTAGCATGACTGCTTCACAGAAGGTGGTGACGGCTTCCCATTCCCTCTCGCTCCGGACCATGGCTTGAACCAGGGTCGGACGCGAGAGATCGCCGCCGCCAATCGCCGCTACAAGGACACGGCGGTGCTCCGCCCAAGCGGGGCAGACCTCTACGGTGTGCTCCACCGTGTCCTCCGGACGATCCTCGCAGTGGAAACACCCGGGCGTTTCCTCCCGCCCGATTCGGTGCAGGAACCTCCCGAAACAACCGTGTCCGGTGAGGATCTGCGTCAGGCGGTAGGTGAGGGCGCCGTGGCGCCTCTCTAACCACTCCTCAAAGAGGGGACTTATCGCCACAATGGTAGCGTGCCCTGCACGGGGTTGCATTAGTCGCTCTCTCCATGTCGCCATGAGATCACGCCGGAGGTCTGTCCGCTGAGCGGCAATTTGCCGCGGCAGCGGAGTCTCCCCCCGACGTAGTGCCTCCGCGCGCCATTCATGCAGGCGCGCGAGGACTATCGCCTCCAGATCCCATGGCGGCAATCCGGCAAGGAGGCTAGCCGCCTCGCCGGAGATCGTGCGGTACCCCCGGATTAGCCTTATGGCTATCACCTTTTGGGGCGCGTTCAGGTAGTGGGCGGCTTGCCGCCTCAAAGAACGCGCCCACACCGGGGCCCCGTAAAGGGCCATGGACCGCACGACCCCCGCGTATAGCCTCCGGCAGGAGGCGTTTGGACCCCTCAGGTTGGGCAAGAGCCGCTTGAAGGCAGCCCCTGTCCGTTCCAGTTTGGGAGCCAAACGTCGGAAGTGCTCCACGAATTTCCACCGGCTGTCGAGGACGAGTCCTAGGTACTTCAACGTCGACCCGACGCCGATGGAAACCCCTCCTGCCGTCAGTACGGATCCCGACGGTGGCGCATTCCGAGGCCCATGAAAACACATGGCCTCGGACTTGTGCAATGCCACCTCGAGACCCAATTGCCGGATCCTATCCACGACTATCGCAACCCCGCGTGTCATGTTTTCGGCCGCCGCCTCGTGCGACCTCCCTTGTGCCAGTACCAGCGTGTCGTCAGCGTAGCAAACTACGCTGACGCCGGTAGGGAGGTCGGCGCGCAGCACCCAGTCGTAACCGATGTTCCACAGGGCCGGTCCTAGAACCGATCCCTGTGGAACACCGCACGACATCTCTCGCCGGTTCCATTCTCCGCTCTGACCGGGGTAGATGACGGCCCTATCCGTCAAGTAGTCCCCGACCACACGACGAAGGTAGGTTGGCACCCGGTGATACCGGAGTGCCTCCCTAATGCAGCTCCAGGGCATGGAGTTGAAGGCGTTGGCGATGTCAAGAGACACCGCCAAGACGACCCCGCCCCGGGACACCGCGTTCCCCGTCGTGAGGGCTCTCACGCGCATGATGGCGTCCACCGTGGAGCGCCCCTTGCGGAAACCAAACTGGTGTTCCGCAAGATCCGGCCCCATCCCCGCAAGGTGCCCGGCAAAGCGGTTGGCAATCACTCTTTCGAAGAGCTTGCCCACCTCGTCGAGCAACACGATGGGCCGGTATGCGGACGGAGAGTCCGCAGGGCGCCCTGGTTTCCGGATGAGGACCAGCTTCCCCGTCTTCCAACGAAGCGGAAACTGGCCTCTCTCCAAGCATGCGCTTAGGAGCCCTTCCAGTCGGGGCCCGAGAGCCTCAGAGGCCAGGACCCAGGCTTTGCCAGGCAAGCCATCGGGTCCCGGGGCGGTGTTTCTGGCTTTCAGCCTGCGTACCGCCACTCTCAGGTCTACCCCAGTCACCTCCGGAACGTCGTCAACGTCATCGGTGTGGTCCGCTTCCGGCACCGCACGCGGCGGCGGAGCCATAGGCGGGGGAGGATGCTCCCCTCGCGAAGGGAACAGAGCGCTCACCACGTCCTCCACGAGCTCAGGCCGGAGACTCTGCGTTAGCGGGGGGGCCCGGGTGCGGAGTTTGTCCCGCACCATCTTGTAAGGGCGCCCCCACGGATCTCCGTTCAGAGACTCCAGCATCTCCTCGCGGGCCAAATTCTTGGCCCGCCGGACAGCCTCTTGGAGGGCGGTTTTCGCCGCTCTGTACCCCTCGTACAGCTCCGCCTCAATGGCTGCCGCATCCGGAGGGCGGATGCGGAGCCTGCGATGCCTGGCGTACAGGCGCCGCGCGGCAACGCACGCCTTGCGCAGAGACGTCAGCTCTCGCGACCACCAGAACACTTGACGCCGGGCGCTTCCTGGCCGAACTCGGGGCATTGCTACGTCGCAGATCTCGGACATGGCCTCCTGGAACCAACCCGCCTCGTTGTTGATGTCAGCAGGCCTGACTGGTGATGACACCCAGGCCTGCACGATCGAGGCTTCCAGGAGGAGCTCCCGGTCGAGCTGCTTCAGCGCCCATCGCGGACCACTCGGGGCCTGTAGGACCGGCACGCTTGAGGACTGGGTGGAGACGTCGAACCGGATGTACCGGTGGTCGGAATAGGTCTCCACCCCCTCCATGACGCGCCAGTCAACGACACGCGGCGACAGAGCGGGGCTGCCGAACGAGATGTCCACCACCGACTCGCCCCGCATCCGCACGCACGTGGGGACAGAACCCCGATTTAGGACGACCAGGCCTGTCTCCAGAGCCCAGTCCTCCACCATTCTACCCCGCACGTCCGTGTAACGAGAACCCCAAGCCAAGTTCTTGGCATTGAAGTCCCCGAGCACAAGCACGGGGAGGGAATGGCTTCCGATGACGACACTCAACTCCGTGAGGGAGTTGTGGAACTCGGCGAGAGTTCGGCTCGGGGAGAAGTAGACTCCCACTACAACGATCTCCCCGAACCGTGCTGCTACGCACCCCTGACCCTTCCTGACACTCTCAAGGGTCGGGGTACCGGCGGCGACCGACGCAATTAAGGTCACTGAGCCGCTAAGGTCCTCCACCCAGTCATCCCTGGGCGGGACAAAGTACGGCTCAGCGACCACGGCGATGTTAATCGACCACTGCGCCATGCTCTGGAGCAACAGATCCTGAGCGCAGGCGCAGTGGTTGATGTTCGCTTGGAGAAGGCGTAATGGGGCCGTTACTGGCACTCCATTTCAGCCCCCTCCCGGGCCCCCTGCGAGGGCCCCGCTGCGGAAGTTGCAGCAGTAGCGGCAGCGGCGGCGACAGTGGCGGCGACAGTGGCGGCGGCTGCGGTGGTGGCGACGGTGGGGGTTTTGGCGGTGGTGGCGGAGGGCCTTCCCTTACCCCTGCCCTTGGCGGGAGTACCGCAGGACTTGCTCCCTGCCCGGTGATCGGCCGGCTTGCCAGCTGCCGCACATGCGGCGCAGCGCGGCGCGGCGGAGCAAGCCGCGGCCATGTGACCAGGCCGGCCGCAGCGGAAGCACAGGCCGCTGCGGTCCACCTCCGAGGTGCACCGGACCGACACGTGGTGCCCCACATGGCAGCGGAAGCACCTCAGAGGTCTGGGTTCCAGCAGCTTCACCTGCGCTGAAACCCAGCCCACCAAGAGCCTTCGGCCCTCCACAATGATTTTCGCCGCCATCACAGGGCAGCTTACCGTTACGGTTCGCATGCCCGACAGGTCCGGACGTAAGGTGCCTGCCTTGACCTGCTCGGCAGGGCACCCACCGGTCCTAGTGACGGCGGCCACCACCTCCTCCTCGGTCACCGAGTCGTCCAGACCCAGGATGCGCAGGTCTGCGCATTTGACGGGCCTGGACACTCGGGCCTCGTCCGCATTTAGGGACGCTCTAAGCTTTTCAGCCAGAGCGTCAGCGGACGAGCCACGGGTTTCGCCGGGGATCTCCAGCACTCGAGCCCCTGTTGCGGTGACTCTAAGCCGGAGGCCCCCGGCGATCCCGAGCTCCCCGAGATCCACCATCGTCTTCGCCTTAGCGAGCACGTCGCGATAGGTCACGCCCCTCTTTTCCGCCTCCGGCTGTAGTGTTATCACTACAGCTGCGGTCTTCGGGGCGCTGAGCCTAGCAGCGCCATTCCGCTTCTTTCCTTGGCGCTTCCGCTCCCGCTTCCTGGCCTTTTTGGCCGCCCTTCGCTCCCTCGCTCTCTCTCCGGCCACCTGCCACCCAGTCTCGGCCACGGATGGCTTAGGGGGCGGGGGGGGCGGCGGTGGCGGCTGTCTCGCGGCTAGCGCTGGCACATTCGCCGCCTTGCCCTTCTTGTGGACCGCCGCCTTGCCCTGCCTCAGGGCCGCTGCCCCCCCAACCGGGGCCGATTTAGCCGGAGCCAGCTTTCCGGGAGCCGACGTAACCCTGCCAGAGGGCCGGCTGGACGGCCCCGGTGCGGAAGCCGCTGCAGCCGCATATGTGGCCGCCCTCGGGCCCGAGGGCGCCTTGTTTGCCGCCAAGGGGGGGCGCAGAACAATGCCCTCCAGGACGGAGAACCGCGCCTGAAAGGCAGCCAGCTCCTGCCGAACCAGGTTCAGGACCTGGTTCTCCACCGGCACGGCCTGGCTTGGTCGCTGCTGGCCATTTTGGGGCGCCTCGCGAGAGCCGGACTCACGCAGACTGGCCAAGTCTGCTCGGAGCCTCCTGTTCTCTTCTTGGAGAAGCTCCGTGGCGGCCGTCAGTCGAGCGACCTCCGCCCGCAGTTTGACCATGCCGTCTGGCGGGGGCGCCGCATATCTGGCCTCCGCCGCTGCCATGATAGAGGCGACCGCTGAGGGTATAGCCCTTTGCCTGGTGGAGGGCTTTTGCTTGTTGGAGACAGCCCTCAGCGCCGCCTCCACCTCCTTCGCAAGCCCGGCCTTACGCTCCGCTTCGGAGCCGCCGTCCGCGCCCGCCTCGCCACCAGAGGAGCCCGAACGGGCCACCCCGTGACCAGCAGCCACCCCCGGGTGGCGCGCCTCCGCGGCAAGCCGTGCCGACCTCTCGGTGGCAGAGAGGCCTCTCCCCTTGCCGCGGATCCCGCCACGCTTGCTGGTGGGGATCTTGCGAGCCGAAGCCAGCTCCCCCTCTGATGACGACTCTCGGTCGCCTACTGGCCTGGACCGCTTGCGAAGAAACTCCCTGTTCCCCGCAGCAGCCCCGGGTCTCCCGCGCCGGGAGCTCTCTGAGCCTCCCGCGCTCACATCGCTGGATGCGGCGCCGGACTCCGACCCCGCATCCCTCTCCTCCCTTCCTTCGCCGTTATCGGCCGTTTTTTGATTTGGGTATTCATCCATTCTGTTCCCACGAGTATGGGGGAAATAAAAAGTCCATCTGGGCAGTGCCCCCTGTACCCAGATAAGCCATAGCCAGGCCCGGCAGTG
This sequence comes from Noctua janthina, assembly GCA_963576755.1. Lineage (NCBI taxonomy): Eukaryota > Metazoa > Arthropoda > Insecta > Lepidoptera > Noctuidae > Noctua > Noctua janthina. Next base: position 1,984,700 of record OY755077.1, read on the forward strand.
GTTCGCACTAGCGACTGATTTTCCAAAGGAACCCGTCAGCCATACATCTCCTCGCGGTGCGCCGCCGCTTGAGATTCGGGGTAACTTTTTATAGAGGTTTTCTACCTCGTGGTCCGGGCGGTTAAGCCAAGACCCTCGGTCCCAATCGAAGCCGCGAGACGTGTTCCACGACACTTCGACGGTGGGATTACGATATCGACGGGGACAGTGAAGGACTGCATCCTTCACTGTCTGCTCGGAGGCAGGGTAAGTGCACACCGAGCCCGCCCTAGCTCCTCCGCTGTGCCCTCTGCTTTTCAGAGGGTCACACGGAGCAACACCCCCTAAGTCCAAGATGGACCCCTCCCATGTCAGAATATTAGCCATGGACAGTAACATTCCCCGAGGAATAAGAATCTCTTCCCATTCCTCGGGGAAGGATACTGCCCACGCCCAGGGTGCACCGGCCCAGCAGCTGCTATTCCCTCCAGACGTATCGAGAGGGACCGGCAGCCATCAAGCACACGAGGAGGAATTCTGACAACGCACCCCGTTAAGCCGTGCTTGCCCATTACACAGCGACTTTACTCCGTGCCTCGGAAAGCACGTTAAGCCGTTGGTCCCGGTGTCATTTGTAGATCTTTGACAGTCGTTAGGTAGTCAGTGGCCCAAAAAGTCTGACAACCAGTCTTACTAAGGGGTATCGTATTACCCAGTACTAACTGGGTTGTGGAGGTCAGATAGGCAGTCACTCCATGTAAAATACTGGTATTCAGCTGCATCCGGTTAGACTGGAAGCCGAGGGAAAGGCTAGGCAGATGATGATGACATAGATATAGACATACCTAGATAACGCAAGAGCACCTACTTCGCGTACCCGGCTTAAGCATTTTATGCTTAACGTGGCTACTGTCGCAGCAAGCTTATTTGTTTAAAACAACAACTTAGCAATAATAATTGTAGAACTTATACTAGACATTTAAAGAACAAAAACTATTTTTTTTTTTTTTCAATTTTCATTTTGGTTTATTGGTTTTAGACGTATTATTTATGTAAACGGAGTGCTGCGGACAGAAAATGTATTTTTTTATTGAAATAAAGGCATAGTAACTGAAAAAACCGATAAAAAAATAAAATTTTCCTGAGATATATTGCGGTGGAATATGATTCAAAATAAGGAACTGAATGCAGCCTCTCAGTTTGCGGACGGCTGTCCCTTACACCCTGTATAGATACACTAAAAAGAATGAGACCTGGTGACCTACCATGACATCTTAAAACATTAGTAATTCCAATGTGGGAAAGAGATGGCGCTAGACGACCTGTATAGCTCTGTCTCTGTCCTTAAGACGTCATAGTAACCCCCTGCAATAAATATGTTTTCTTTCTAATTTCCTAGGTATGGTACGAAAGAGTAGCAAATACAGATGCCGTAGTAATCATGAGAAAAGTCAGTGAAAATGTGCTTATAATACAAAGGATAAACGATCTAACGGACCTACCAACAGAAGTTATTTCTGAAGAGCAAGAAGAAGTCTTAGACCTACGGGACATGTATCCTATAAATTCGAAAAAAGAGAAGAACTTTCTGGAGTGCTACGTATGCCACAAGAGCTTTGGGAGAAGACTCTTGGGCAAGCATTTTGTGAAGGCTCACGCGCACCTTGTCAAGAAAAAATGTGAAGCTTGTCAAATGAAGTTCAAAAGGGCTTTTAACTGCGCCAGACATGTCTGTCCTGAGAGTATTCAGTAAGTGGAATAATACACCTAATTAATAATATACAACATTAGTTTTAGTGTATGCGAAACCTGAAACACGTGTCTAGTATTTTTATGTAAAGAATCTATGTACAAAATTTCAAAACTGTATCATGAAAAATCACAAAGTTATAAGCTTGTTCTGTTACCTAGTTGTCCGCACAAAAACGTGGTCACCACGCGGCGCAGCGGCACGCGTGCTTCCAGCGTCGTGCCTCATTGATAATAATAATTTGGCAGTAGGTACCTAAATTATTGCGAAATTAAAATCTTAATGTCGCTCGGTGTCCAACCTTTTTTAAATATTTTTGGGACAAAATATAACATGGTTTAAAAATTATTTATTGAAATCGATTCAGTTACTTATTCTGAACGACCTATATTCAGGTTTCGCATATACTAAAAATAATGTTGTATATCATTTATTTTCTCTACACAAGTTAAACATGGAATTAACTTTGTGAGAGACTGGTGCTTGAAGTAGGTCTCCATAAAAACCTGTATCACAAGTCACCAGGGCCCTCCCGCAGCTATTTGCCTGCTATGTCCTACTTTAAATGTAATAGTTTTTGCATGGTACTTACTTACTGTTAGCCTGTATCGTCCCACTGCTGGGCAAAGGCCTCTCTCCATGAGTTCCAAATTCTTCGATCCAGGGCCAGAGTAGTTGCGTGGTAAGAATTTATAATTGTTTTGTTACTAAACAATACAGGGTGTAAACGGACCCTTTATGAAGCCGTCAACCAAGCATTCTGTACATCAAACTAAATAACTTTACGCAAAAAAATTTGCTGGGAAACGACTTTTTTTTTTGGGGTGAAAAATCACGTTTTAGGGTAGGACCCAATGTAACGCATTCAAAACATTGAGCTGATGGATGCATTTATTAGTACCGGGGTCGTAGGGGTGTTTAAAGTAAATTTCTTACATTAAAAACATGTATTTAAAAAAAAAAAACTTGTGAAAAAGTTGGAACTCTGATCCCCAATACCTCCGTAACTAGAAGGTTCCCAGGTATGGCCTAGAACAAAAAAATGATCGCAAAGACGGGGAGAACAAGTGGCTGTCGGCTTCGATAAGGGTCTTGTTACACCCTTTATGTTAAAAAATCTTGTCCAAGCCGAAAGAGACATTTAGGTACAGTAAACTCCCCCCCCTTCCCTTCCGTTGCGTCGCACAGTCGGGTAAAAAGAGCTGATATCAGCCTAATTTGAAAAAATTACTTGTTTTGAAATTGAATAATTTTGGGTTATAATGAGATAAAAAAAAACTTGGATAACACAATAAGAAATTGGCTCTCAACCACAGGACTAATAAAAAACCAATTTCACGACTTCCGGGTGAGGAAATAATAAAAATATTTTATTTAAAATTCATTCATGTGATTACCACTTTTGGTGGCTGTGAAATTGGCTTTAATATTTTGTTCTTACAATTTTTGATGTTTATGACATTTTTTTTCTCTTTTTCTTCTGTAGATAGTTTTCTCATTTTTTTGTGGACACTAATTGGCATAACTAGTTTTTAATTATTATTTAAATACTTGTTTATGCCCGCAGCTTCACGCAAGTGGAGTTCGATAATTATGCCGCGGGATCGTACTACCGGGATAAAAAGTATCCTATGTGTTCATCCAGGTTATAAACTATCTGTGTGCTACATTTCATCCAAATCCGTTCAGTAGTTTTTGCGTGAAAGAGTAACAAACATCCAGACAGTCATCCTCACAAACTTTCGCATTTATAATATTAAGTAGGACCAATAGGATTTACTTTACTGGTAGTTGACGTGTAGTTGCATGTTTGTTTTCATTCAAATTTAATTTCAATTATATTAAATGGAATGTACACACCAAAACTTGTAAATGGAAAAAATGTAGCACATCTTGTGCTATCGAGCTGTCATGGCGGATTTGATGTGTACTGTACATTAGACTTGATTTTAATACTTATAATAATTTGCTAGTAGAAGAGAAGTTTCATTGCACATTAATCACTCTAAAAGATTTTTTTTTTTTTATATTGAAATTATTCATAATGTTGCATAAAGAATTGCGAGTTTTAAACAACAATCACCATAATTAATAATTACAATTGTTAGTCAATTTTGTAATTATTTCGTTTATTCATTTATAATACTTACTTTTTTACATTTTTTAAAAATAAAAAAACTAAGTATTTAAAAAAATGTGATTACTGTTGTTAGTCTAATTTTATCTACTAGTTTTGTGTTAACTTTTTTAATGTCTCAGGGCCATAATTAATAACTTTATTTCAGTAGTTAATATTCCTAAAATTATAATAATTAACTCGGCTGTCGAAGTCATATACCAAGTTCATCAATTTTGAGTATATTTAACAAATATAAATAATAATCAGTCTAAATGTTCCCTCTAGATACTCCTTCAAATTATTTATTTTTGGTTTTTATTTTTGTAGAATTTTGTAAGTAGGCAAATGTCCTTGGTCAACCAATTTTCAAACTTATTTGAGCTTAGTTCTGGTAAAATGTACTAACCCACATATTTTTTTTTTCTCATTTTAATGCTGATTTTACCGGATAGTAATATACCATATTTAGAATGTTGAATTTCGTAGTTAGCTGAATCAATAAGAGTTTGTGGGTTGTGTCACATTGGCAAAACTACGTCCATTTTTAAAGTGAAAATTTGTTGTCCGCCAAAGTTGGCATTTTTACCTAACTAGCTTTTTCCTTTGCTTTTAGGTCTTGAACTGTAAGGCTGCTAAATGTTGAGGATGCAAATGGTTAGTAGTTAAATATGTATTGTGTTTTTTGTTATTAATTTCACAAAACAACCATTTAAGTCATAAAGAATTTTGTTCTTTTCAGCAAAATACTCAAGAAAAAAGAAAACGATGAATGGGCTGTGGTCGGTTAACTTTTCTGATTTGTCAGGTAATTCAGAAACGAAAAAAAAAAACAGCCTGACAACTAATTTTCTCTGATAAGTAGTCATTCATGTAAAATACTGAAAAGATTCTGCAACATCACAAGTATACATTATAAAACAAAAAATACCAAGACGAACCCCAAAAACCTACTGGTATCCAGCTACATCTGGTTGGACTGGAACCCAACCCAACATAGCGGGGAAAAGGTTACGCAGATGATGGCCTTTTCGTCTTCACATAATATCATGACTAAAATAATTATTGAAAGCAAGGCTTTGTCTCTAATATGGGTGCTCTCGCATCGCCTTACCTCTGAAGAAATGTAGTACTCATAATAACAAATATTTTGTAAATGTCGGTCATTGCTTGGGCAGTGTGGCGCTTGGCGCGTGGCACATGTCCAATGATTTGAATCCTTAGATTGAAATGATCACGAGTTTCTTTGAAATTTGAATGGTATTTGTCTCACTTACCCATACTGAAAACTCATGTATTGTATAATTTAGAAGATTTTTTTTAATGTGTTTACCATGAAGACATTTTATTATGTTTAGTAGGGCTTATCCTAATCTACACATACATATATTTGGATTGTTTTCTTATATTTTTGTTGTATCACACATAGAAGCAACAATAATGTATCCAGGACTGGGTAATATTTAATTGATTTGAAAAGAGTGTTCTTGAAGCTTCTTGCCCATTCTTCTCCATGAGATCTACGATTAGAAATGGTCAACTACAGTTCTTTCACAGTTATTTTGTCTGTGGCCTGTCTGTTTTGTCTGTATATCTGGTTTTTGAGTATTCCAAAGTGCAGGGTAACGGGACACAGTCAAAACGTTTATTGCTAACTAAGTTTTCAATGTTGGTATTATGTTATATTAGTACTTATCGCTTAGCAGCTTGGTCTATTTGAAATAAATGCTTTGTGTTAAAGTTTGTCTATGAGAGACACTTATCGTGTGACCTATGTACGTTGAAAACACATCTAAGATTAAAACCTTTGGCCCATGTAAGATAGGTGTGAAAAATACAATAAAAGAACACTTCGGAGAAAGTGTCAGTAGGAATATCAGCATTAATGGATGCATGTTAAGGCTGATTTTACACATGTCGGGACTAATAGTGACAAGACTGTGCAAGCTGCTTTAATTGATGGACTGCGTAATAAAAACTTTTCATTTTTACCTTGTAACTGGCTTGTTGAAGTCAGATAGGCAGACGTTCCATGTACATATTGGTATTCAGTTGCTTCCGGTTAGACTGGAAGCCGGCCCCAACATAGTTGGGAAAAGGCTAGGCAGATGATGAGGGAGAACTGGAGAAGGAGACCAAAGAAAAGATGGATGGATAGTGTGAGAAATGATAATATGAAGGAAAAAGGAGTAAATGAAAGCGTGACAGTTTACAGAGCAGGAAGATAATAATATACAGGGTGGAAAGGATATCGACATTAAAACGGTTACCGCATCTTCAGCACATCATTTAGAACGCACGGGGATATAGAAATTTTCATAGATAATTGAAAAAAAAAAACAGCAACGTGTCCTACGTTGCTGTTTTTTTTGTAGGTAGATATTATAGTTTAGTAAGAAACAGGTGTTTTTTTTTAAATTACCAATAAAAAATCTATGTGCGGGGGTGGGGTTGTTCAGAATGATGAACTGAATACGTGGTAACCGTTTTAGCTTCGGTGTCTCTTCCACCTTGTATAAGATTATGATATACCGTAGCAATCAATATTATATAAGGTCTGGTCATATTTCAAGATGTAGTATAGACGGGATTAGTCCTATAGAGAAAGTTGTACAGTTCGATGCTCTATTTGATTTTATATATAGCCATGAGATCGCTATATATATACTTAAATATGACCATACCTTTCTGGTGCGTGTTGTATCATTTAAATCATGAAATATCGTTCTTTGTTGTCCTAAGATATTGACTTTGTATTGCAGCTATTTATCTAGGACTAGATATAAATTAAGTACAATGTTCATTAATTTATTAAGAATGATTTCATTACATGATATTATTTGATGATAATTTATTTGTTTCTAAATTATTCGAATTATTAATGATCTCTAAGTAGTGTTCTTAAACATAATATCAGTATTTTTAGGCCAAGCTTCGAATTATACATAGTATAGTTGAACTTACGCGTTCGTCTGTATATATCGATATATTTAAGGGACTTGATACAACAAAACATTCTGACACAATATTTTCCTAATAATATTTATGAGGAAATCTGAAAGTGACGGCGGTGACTGAAAAGTTGTGTGGTAATCGGTTATAGTGGTATGGACATGTGATGCGGAGGAATGAGGGAAGTGTGGGGAGGAAGGTTTTGAGTATGAATGTGGAAATAAGTGTAGAGGAAGACCAAATAAACGGTGGATGGAACTGTGTGAATGATGATATGGCTAGAGACGGAGGTGACTGCTGAGATGACGAGTAATAGAGTAAGGAAGGAGAAGACATGATGCGCCGACCCTCAAATAAATTGGTATAAGAGCAGGAGAATGATGAATATTTCCCATTTATAAATAATTTAATTCCTAAAATTATGAAGCCAAATTAATTATTTATTAATATTTTATTGTTAGTTGTAAGTGATTCCGACCTGATATAAATATATGATGTTATAATTATAATATCGTTATTTTCTATAGCTTGTAAGATTTAGGTATAAGTGGTGTGTACTGTGTGTAGGCCACAAGGCCACTCGTGGTAAAAAAAGGTCTTGGTTAAATTGGGCGTAAACCCAACAGAATTGAAATAAATCTCTAAACTGTTGCACAATTTATATTACTGGAGCATGCATCAAAATTACTGGAAACCCGAGCTACAGTTAATTGAAAATGTTGCAACTCTCAGCTTTTTTTTATACCAGATATCTGCATTTAAAAAAAAACACAGCCTTTACGTTACGAAATTAAAGGCAGAATAAGAGAACAATTGACGGCATGGTTGATGCAGAGGCTAAGCGATTGACTGCTGCGCTGCGTGTCGCGGGTTCGATTCCCGCACGGAACAAATATTTGTATGGCCTACAGGTAGTTGTTCCGGGTCTGGCTGTTTGTGTATATGAGTTTAAATGTTTGTACGCACCCACGATACAGGAGAAATTCCTAGTGGGGCAACGTTTTTTTTTAAAAAAAAAAAACTATATTTTACCAACCTTCTGTACCTTATTAATGCAAATTAATGTTTTTTTTTTAAATTTTTTACACTACGTAGTGTAGCCCCAAAAAGACAAAATAGGGCAAAGTTTCGAACTTAAATCAACCTCCTCGTCATAAAGATAGTATTTAAGAGAAAAATCGAGTTTAATATGTGTATATTGGTTTATTATAAATAACTTACCAAATGAATTTAAAAATTTACTACATGGTAAAATGTTAAAAAAGAAAAACAATACCTCTCGGTTGGTAGTTTATCATCTCGACCCATTTTCCTTAGTGAAACTTGTCCAGTTTGAGGGCCTGAATCACTACCTAAGAGGTATCGCGCTTTTTCGGTTAAACCTTGTAGAGTAATAATATAATCATAATATTTTAATAATTTGCATGCCTGCTTGCAAGCAGAATAAAGTAACATTTAGGTTTTAAGGTTTCACCTTTATAAATAACCATGTATCTGGAGCAAATAAACACATGCTTTCATCTCATTTGATGTCTTTTTTAGATTTCCCTTGATATCGGTGTCTATAATCTGTACTTTAGCATTTAATATGGTGTCTCATTACTGGGCATACTAAAGGTAAAATCTTTGTGTGGACAATTTTGGGCTTCGTTGTGCCAAAATGTGCCAACACACTTTATAATTTAGTTGAATATGTCCAACTACTCGTAACGTTTTAAATGTGGGATATTAATATCCAGTAAAATTAGTCCCAAAGAATCTATAACAAATGCTAAAAAAAGAAAGGTTCATGCGTATGCGCGTGATATTTAGAAGAAAAAAAATGGCGGAAGTTAGGCACGCTAAAATATTCAAACCCCTTGAATGTGGGTTGGTACATTTTGTCAGAAATACGTTCCAATTAGGTATGTTGTAGAATAGTCACACTCGCTAAAGGCATGTGATGAAGAAGAATGAGGGTCGTCTGATGAAGAACATTTTGAAAATGTAGATAATTAAACGTAGACGACATCGACGTTTGTAGTTTTTTTTTTTATTTTTTTTTTGTTTTTGTTTTTGATTTTTTGTTGTTAATAAATAAATAATTTAAAAAGAGGAGGTAGACTAAAGAAATGATTGAATCATGATGTGAAACATATTGTACCGAGTAAGTGAGGTGATGACTAGCAAATAGAGAGTATAACTTGACCTCGAGACATCTAGACCCGGAAAACTCGACCCCAGGACGCGTTTGGTTCGAAATGTCCTGATGTCGTTGAACAATAAAATTTGGATAATGTACAGCAAGCTTTGTCTATATTTTTCATAACGGTCCTGAAGGTATTTGTCATGAAAGCAGATACTGTAATCCCTTCAGTATGTACCACATTTTACCAAGCAAGTACTAAAGATAAATCTGAAATTATCGTAAGATAGGAACTAATGCACAAGGAGTGTCTCGACTCGAAAGTCTGTCTAAAATATGTCTCGATATTAAATTGTTACAAAAAATATATTAACGGTTTCTGAGTAGAGTAAAAGTATTCTATAATTTTAATACTCAATTCAGAAACTTGGCATAACTGTGTGTTGTATTGTATAGTAATATTTATTAGGCCTAAATGTCAGTTTACAATGAGCATTGACAGTAATGGCGTAATTATACTTGGTCGTTCTCCCCAATTCGGGCTGACGACCAACTGTAGCTAAACGGTCGATTACGCTCGTCTTCGGACAATCTAGTCCAGCTTACCCGACGCTAGTTTTTCTTTCACTTCTATCAGTGCACGCAGGCGCAGGTATTCGACTGTATTCAAACTAATCAGAGTCAGCCCGTACCCGAGTGCGATGACCATTTTAAATAAAGCACCGGGTGGCTGAATTTGAGTACCTAGTCTTTCGAGCACCCGAATACGGGCTATCGACCAATTGTAATTAGGCAATAACGCATGCATTTTTGAATGCTTTTATTGTTGATATTAATAAATTAATTGATTATACTATGCCTATTTTTTATTATTACACTTGTCCGTCTATCTAATAGCGCTATCGAACATTCCCAAAAAGGCGTAAAAATAGACATTTAAGGGTTCGCAGTTGTATTATGTACTTTACAATTATCACGTGATCCATTGTACGAGTGGCTTACAACTAAATCGTATGTATTTTATGAATAGTTTACAATTAATTGGTGTTGATTTTACTTTTAATTTTATTTATTATTATTTTTTAATTATTACTTTGTGTACTTTGTGTTTTTGTTAATGGTACACCTCTGTCTAACCGTTTGGGGGTTACAGGCGTGATGTTATGTTATGTGTGTCAGATAACTTTTATCCATAATTGTTAGTAAATATTGCTTAAAATTAACGGCGATAGTTCAAAAAACAATCTGCTGTTCCATACATTTTGACCGGGACGTACCCGGTCAAATTGCTTAAAAATCTGCTGTTCCATACATTTTGACCGGGACGTACCCGGTCAAATTGCTTAAAAATCTGCTGTTCCATACATTTTGACCGGGACGTACCCGGTCAAATTGCTTAAAAATCTGCTGTTCCATACATTTTGACCGGGACGTACCCGGTCAAATTGCTTAAAAATCTGCTGTTCCATACATTTTGACCGGGACGTACCCGATCAAATTGCTTAAAAATCTGCCGTTCCATACAATTTGACCGGGACGTACCCGGTCAAATTGCTTAAAAATCTGCTGTTCCATACATTTTGACCGGGACGTACCCGGTCAAATTGCTTAAAAATCTGTTGTTCCATACATTTTGACCGGGACGTACCCGGTCAAATTGCTTAAAAATCTGCTGTTCCATACATTTTGACCGGGACGTACCCGGTCAAATTGCTTAAAAATCTGCTGTTCCATACATTTTGAACGGGACGTACCCGGTCAAATTGCTTAAAAATCTGCTGTTCCATACATTTTGACCGGGACGTACCCGGTCGTACCCGTAACTTTCGTAGGAACTTTTGGAAACAGCAGATTTTTTCAGATATTGTTAATGAGAAAACCTATAAAAAAATCGTGTGGATTCAGAGTGATCTGCTGAACACGTGGTACGTCGATTCCTTTATACCCTGTATATTAAATATTATGTTAACTTTCCATTTTTCTGGTTGTTCACCAAATTTCCCTTCGTTTTACGAATTGTTAACTTAATTGTTTTTATTTTAACGCGATACTCATTAAATAAATCATGTATATATTTGAATATTAATTGTAGATAATTTGATTGAACAGTCGGTAAATAGATAGAATACTCTTTACAATGTAAAAAATATACATAGGATATCACAATGGACGGTCTTATCGCTAAAGCGATTTTCTTGAAGTCGATTGCTCATTCGTGGTAACACTCTGAACTTAAGCTGGTCTAGTTAGTAAGGAGTTTCAATAGAGTCAGAACAATCAATAATATTTATAACATAAGAAAGTGGTTACTAGTATTTGTGTGAAGTACCCGACTCCTATGTTAGGCGACAGACCTGTGTTACAAGAGCCAGTGCCGTCTCAACAACTATCAATAAAACACATCAAATATGTTTTTGTTCTCCAACTACTAAAGAATGCCCATTCTTTTATATTTTTATTATGACAATGGGGCGTAATTCTGCCATAATGAGCCAACCCACAAATTCTAATTAATTCAGTTAGATAGATCAAACTTATCGATCATTCTATATGTATGTTATAGGTATACTCATTACAACATTCTTAATGGTAAATGACATTGCTATTTAGGAAACCCTTATGCTTAAAACAGATTCATAATAATTAATTTACAAAATCTGTAATAAATATCCAAATGCATTACAATTACTTCAGTAATAGGGAAAAAATTACATGTGGAATGTTACATTTTCGGAAAACTAATACCTATCTGAATGTCTATTATATTTGTGACAATAAGTGCCAATGCCAACAATTCTGTCAATGTCAAATGTGATAAGGAGAAAAATGTGAGAGAGTGAAAAAAAATGGGAGACTAAAAGTAAAAAAAATTGCATGTAGTGTGATACCTACCAGTTGAATTATTAAAGTACTAGTTTATGTCCGCAGCTTCACCCGCCTGGAGTTCGGTAACTGTCCCACGGGAACGTACTACCGGGATAAAAAGTATCCTATGTGTTAATCCAGGTTATAAACTATCTGTGAGCCAAATTTCATCCAATCCGGTCATTAGTTTTTACGTGAAAGAGTAACAAACATCTATACATCCTCACAAACTTTCGCAGTTATAATATTAGTAGGATTAATAATCGTATTGTGTTGGCCAATGTCCCTATTTATTACCCTAACAACTACATATTTAAACGAGTAAAAAAAATCCGAATTTGATATTGCACATAATCGTAATAAATTGCAGTAGGTAAGTACTCTTTATTCAAAATTTATATTGATTATGATGTTAAAGGCAAAGAAAATTGTAAATAAATTAGAAAGTAGCTATATGTTTTGTCATTTGTGTACGAAGGAGAATTATGTACGTACCTGACGATTAAAAATACATTTCTCTAAATAGTTTTATTATTTTCAACAGAATCCTACCGCTTAGCCTACAGAGTATTTCTGTGTTTTTTTTTGTCGTCGGTCATGCCATTACCATGCAAAAGAAAATTTGAATTATGCGGGCAACCTTTGCACATCCTCATTGATATACTATTGTGGGTGTTCCTAGACAAAATGACTTTTTATTTATCTAGAATTACCAACGTGTTACAATACAATTTATCTTCTACAAAATTAAAACTACTACAGAATAATTCTGTAACGGACACTCAATTACAGGTACTGGCTACAAGGCCACACCAATAAGTACATACCTAATTAAATTAAAATAAGGAATATAATAATACAATTTACAACCATGCTATTATTAAAGATTCAAATGTCAAGAATACAGACCAATTAAATTTTAGTATTAATAGGTCAATCAATGATAGTTGAATATTATACTTATTATAAATTTAATTTAGTAACTCTACTTATTAGCGTTACTAACAGCTGTATTTCTGAGCCAATCAAACTTATAAACATAAGAATCTTTACAATAACGAGGTTTAATAAATCGAACTCTGCCCCACTTTTACCAATTTATATTTAAGCATATATTTAGTTATCTGTGGCTTTCGAAATTGCAAATCGACTAAAAAAACATCTCTAGCAAGAACCGTTCTTTTCGGCGAAAGATGTACAAACAAAGCTCATCACTATAAGGGGTTAAGCGGATTCAAGCGTATTTTCTCGACAGTCTCGAATCTTTGTTTTGATTATTTAAATTAATAAATTATTAATTAAAAATGACTGAAAACATAGGCTCTAGTGTTTCTAATATGGAGAATACGTGTCGAGGTTGCCTTCAGACAGCGGAAAAAGTATATCCAATGACCACTGTGGAAATGAACGCCTATCAAAAGTTTACCGAAAAGGTTAGTTTTGTATTATTGTTTTATTTATCATTTTTATGGATATGTCATTTATTTAGGAAGTTCTAAAAATTAACAATGTTTCTGAAATCTAGCGCAAGGTGTAATCTTATCTATGTCCTAATCTAAAGTTGTTAAAACTTTGATAAAACTGGCAGCCAGATACTTTACCAAACCACCCCAAGGCAACACTCTGACCAAAGACTCAGCATTGGAGCAAAAAAAAATTCGTGATAGAAAACCCCAATAACACTGCCCACCCTGGGAAACAAACCCAGGACCTCATGCTTAGCAGTTGTGGTAGCAACCACCAGAAATCACATACAAAGTCATTTCACTCTTAAAATCAATTTTTCAGGTGAGCAGCGAAGATATCAACATGCATCTCTGTTTGTTGTGTAGATGGATGTTGAAGAAATGTATAAAGTTTACACAGCAGTGTCTGATAGCAAATGAAATATTAAAATTAAGCAAAACTGTGGAAGGGGTATGTATCTGCTGGTGTTGCATTATTTTTGTTATGAATGCTATCTACAACTTTCTCTCGTTGAGTTGTAACCACATAACGATTATTTAATACAGAAAATAATATAGACTACTAATATAGACACTAGCTTGTGCCCGTGTGGAGTTCGATAATTAGTTCTGGGTTGTGGAGGTCAGATAGGCAGGCTCTCTATGTAAAATTCTGGTATTCAGCTGCATTCGTTTAAACTGGGAGCCGACCCTAACATATATGGGAAAAGGCTAGGCAGATAATGAAGACACATTGATTGATTTAGCGAGAGATTCAAGTGGACTGTAAATTTTCAAAATGGCTCTGTGAGAGCCCGAAACGAGGAAATCGACAAATCACTTATATTGAACCGGCACTCACCTGATTGCTCCCGGGGCGACGCTTTCCAATCCAGAACCTCCACGAAGGAACCTTCCAAAAAAAAACTTGGCAAAACAGAAGAGCAAAAAAAGTGTTGCCATGCCCCAAAATAAGTTTTTAGGGTTGCCATTACTAGGCTCTTAAATGTAATTAGTTACTAAAATGAACACACATAAAAAAAAAATTACCCCTCAATAAAATTATCACTAGACATTATTTTCAGGAGCCTAAATCCAGCCTTTTCTTACAACAAAACTCCATGTTGGACTTAAAAACCTGTAGCATGGAGATTCACTACTTAGGCCCAACCAATGAAGCAGATATCAATGGAGAAGAAAAGGAAGAATGTATGCCTTTTGATGATGGGGCCGTTGATGATGATGAGGAGGATGAAGTACCTCTAGTTATGCTACAGGATGATTATAAGAGTAAAAGGAGGGACGATGATGGTTATGAGGTAAATAAATATTTAATCATTCTTAATAGGAGTAGCAGCATGGGCATTTCCCTGGCGGCATCAGCCATCTTAGCCAGGGGGGTTGTGGACCACTCTATTTGTATACTCTCAGACAGCATGGCTGTTCTGCTAGCACTAAACAACCACATAGTCAACTCTGGGTTAATACACGAGTGTCATCAACGCCTGAACCAGGTTGGTAATCACAATAATATAACCATCCAATGGATCAAAGGACACAGCGATTCCCGAGGCAATGATGCAGCGGACGAACTCGCTAGAAGGGGATCGAGCATGGCAGCAGTGGGTCCCGAACCCATTGTGCTACTCCCCTTCGGGTACCTACGCACACTGGTAAGGAAACGAACCAGCGAACAACACCACAAGCTGTGGCTGGACCATGGCGAGTGCAGGCAGGTCAAGGAAGCACTTCCCACTATCGATGGCCGCCTCACCAAACGAGCGCTTAGGCTGACCAAACTACGGCTGCGCACACTTGCAGCCGCCATCACTGGACACGGCTCTTTTAATAAACACCTCTTTGTCATAGGAGTCACAGACAGCCCCCTGTGCCGAGCCTGCATGGAGGAAGACGAAACAGCAGCCCACGTGCTTCAACATTGCTCAGTGGTTGCAACATACAGGGCAAAGTACTTCGGTACCCCAGGTACTCTCCGCGAGATTGTCAGCAACACCAAGGCGCTGCTGGCCTTTCTCGGGGAGTTGGGGTGGATCGAATAGATTTCCCACCCGCACGCAAAATACGCGCTTTGACGTGGAGTTGCGGACACCAGCCCGTTATACAATACAATACAATAGGAGTAACAGCAGTCATAGCCTAGTGGTGTGACCGTCAGACTGCCTAGTCATAGGTCTCAAGTTCGAACCCAAGACACGCACCTCTGATTTTTCGGATTCATGTGCGTATTGTATAATTATCACTTGCTTCGGTGAAGGAAAACATCGTGAGGAAACCAGCATGCCTGAGAGATATTTCTCGACGGCATGTAAAGCCAAGTCAGAAAAGTCTGACAACCAGTCTTACCAAGGGGTATCGTATTACCCAGTACTAACTGGGTTGTGGAGGTCAGATAGGCAGTCGCTCCATGTAAAATACTGGTATTTAGCTGCATCCGGTTAGACTGGAAGCCGACCCCAATATAGTTCGGAAAAGGCTAGGCAGATGATGATGATGTAAAGCCAAGTCAGAGGTTAGGCTGTAACCACACGAAAAAGAAAGAGTACTCACTACTGGGTTGTGGAGGCCAGATAGGCTGTCTCTCTAATACTCTTCATGTTAAATATTGGTATTCAGCTGCATCTTGTCATACTCAAAGCCGACACCAACATAGAGTGGTTTCTGACTAGGGTATTTTGTGGCGCGTACACGCACTCCACATTACGCGCTACAAAAATTGAACGCGAAAATACTCGAGCTTATTCGTGTTCGCTTGATGAAATTGACAGCTGTCAGCAAAAAGGACGACTTATTTTGCGATTGTACGAGCTTATATGTGAGTCAACGCGCGTACGAGTTCCGCGTGTGGCAAAAGTCGCGCTTATACCCACCTACACACCCGTCCAAAAACGAGCTAAATACGCTAATCTGAAACTGCTCATGGTTGAAAAAAAGTTAAGCAGAGCACACAGAAAATAGACTGAAAGTCACTGCTTCGTTGGTCTACTAGTCGCAAGCGCTACTGCTAGACATGCGGTCCTGGCAGTGGCGGATTTACAAGCTTTCAAGGTATAGGCTGTACAGTTTTATCCGCCTTTGCCTCTGCAATTGTCATGTCCTACATTATTTTTACAATCCAACAATTTCGTTGAAATTGCACGTAAAATAATTTTTGGGTATATTACCGATTACTGGTTGGGGGGCGGCGAACTAGCTGTTTTACTCTAGAATATGGAACATTGCTACTCGAAATGTGCAATGACAAGTGAGAGGGGAACGTCATCGGCAAAATTTGTTGCAGACTTCTATCAGTAAAACATCAGAAAACCGTCATGCCAAAATCTTTTTAATTTCTATGAGGTAGCAAAAAAAAAAAAAAAACGATCCCCAAATTTGCCACACCAAAAATCTGCCGCCCTAGGCTCAAGCCTACTCAGCTTGCTAGTAAATCCGCCACTGGGTCCTGGGTTCGATTCCAGGTCAGGCAAAGCACTATTGAGATTTTCCATCAGGAATTTATGTAGAAAAGGCTAGGCAGATGACGACGTCAGGCACACCTCTGCCTGACACTTTGGGAAAAGCAGGCGTAATATAGTATTATTTTTTATGACGATAATACTTAACTATTTTAATTTCTTCCATTTTTAGACAAAAATAGAGATAGAAATCAAAACAGAACCAGTCATAAAAGAAGAGTTGATAGAAGACTTCTGTCCTAAAGTGAGAAGGAAAAAGAAGAAGAGGGAACTAAAGGAAGGCTTCTCTTCTAGAATGGTACAGGAGACAGACGAATATGTTGTTATTAAACTTACTAAGAAAGAGGTGAGAATAAATATACTAGGATATGTACAGGGTGTTTTTTTAAACGTGGGCAATACTTTAGAGGCGTGTAGTACTCATGAAAATAAGCAACTTTTATAGGACCGACGATGAAATCGCGAAAAAAATATCAGTTGCTCCACACATTATTGGTCGCGTAACTCGAAAAAATGTAGGCAACAAGAGGTTTTTTAAATCATATTTCATAGTTAGCCCCATAGTAAGAGTTGCTCATATTTATGAGTACTTCCCTTAAAGTATTGCCCACGTTTAACCAAACACCCTGTATACTACCTAGTATCAATGTAATTATAAAGAAAGATACGCTACGTTCATACTGAGCGGCGTTCAAGTATCGTTGCGTTGTTACGACTGCGATAGATAATACGGAACGTATGATACAGAAAGAGATAGCTATTGCGCTTGAAGTACTTAAATTACGACAATTGTCTGCAACAATTTGCGCGCGCTAGTGCGATATCTACCTCTTTTTTATTTAGAACTAGGTGTTCCCGGCATGCGTTGCAGTGCACCTTTTCCTACTACCTACCTACTACCTACCTACTACCTACCTACTACCTACCTACTACCTACCTACTACCTACCTACTACCTACCTACTACCTACCTACTACCTACCTGCTACCTACCTGCTACCTACCTGCTACCTACCTGCTACCTGCCTACTACCTGCCTACTATCTCCCTACTACCTACCTACTACCTACCTACTACCTGCCTACTACCTGCCTACTACCTGCCTTCTACCTACCTACAACCTACCTACTACCTACCTACTACCCACCTACTACCTTCCTACTACCTACCTACTACCTACCTGCTACCTGCCTACTACCTGCCTACTATCTCCCTACTACCTGCCTACTACCTGCCTACTACCTGCCTACTACCTGCCTACTACCTACCTACAACCTACCTACTACCTACCTACTACCCACCTACTACCTTCCTACTACCTACCTACTACCTACCTGCTACCTGCCTACTACCTGCCTACTATCTCCCTACTACCTACCTACTACCTACCTACTACCTACCTACTACCTACCTACTACCTACCTGCTACCTACCTACTACCTACCTCCTACCTACTACCTACCTACTACCTGCCTACTACCTACCTACTACCCACCTACTACCTTCCTACTACCTGCCTACTACCTACCTACTACCTGCCTACTACCTACCTACTACCTGCCTACTACCTACCTACTACCCACCTACTACCTTCCTACTACCTGCCTACTACCTACCTACTACCCACCTACTACCTTCCTACTACCTGCCTACTACCTACCTACTACCTGCCTACTACCTACCTACTACCTGCCTACTACCTACCTACTACCTGCCTACTACCTACCTACTACCCACCTACTACCTTCCTACTACCTGCCTACTACCTACCTACTACCTGCCTACTACCTGCCTACTACCTGCCTACTACCTGCCTACTACCTACCTACAACCTACCTACTACCTACCTACTACCCACCTACTACCTTCCTACTACCTACCTACTACCTGCCTACTACCTACCTACTACCTGCCTACTACCTACCTACTACCTGCCTACTACCTACCTACTACCTACCTACTACCTACCTACTACCTACCTACTACCTGCCTACTACCTGCCTACTACCTACCTACTACCTCCTACTACCTACCTACTACCTGCCTACTACCTACCTACTACCTACCTACTACCCACCTACTACCTACCTACTACCTACCTACTACCTACCACCTACCTACCACCTACCTACTTCCTACCTACTACCTACCTACTACCTACCTACTACCTACCTACTACCTACCTACTACCTACCTACTACCTACCTGCTACCTGCTACCTACCTGCTACCTACCTGCTACCTACCTGCTACCTACCTGCTACCTACCTGCTACCTACCTGCTACCTACCTGCTACCTACCTGCTACCTACCTGCTACCTACCTGCTACCTACCTGCTACCTGCCTACTACCTGCCTACTATCTCCCTACTACCTACCTACTACCTACCTACTACCTACCTACTACCTACCTACTACCTACCTACTACCTGCCTACTATCTCCCTACTACCTACCTACTACTAACCTACTACCTACCTACTACCTACCTGCTACCTACCTACTACCTACCTCCTACCTACTACCTACCTACTACCTACCTACTACCCACCTACTACCTTCCTACTACCTGCCTACTACCTACCTACTACCTGCCTACTACCTACCTACTACCTGCCTACTACCTACCTACTACCCACCTACTACCTTCCTACTACCTGCCTACTACCTACCTACTACCTGCCTACTACCTGCCTACTACCTGCCTACTACCTGCCTACTACCTACCTACAACCTACCTACTACCTACCTACTACCCACCTACTACCTTCCTACTACCTACCTACTACCTGCCTACTACCTACCTACTACCTGCCTACTACCTGCCTACTACCTACCTACTACCCACCTACTACCTTCCTACTACCTGCCTACTACCTACCTACTACCTGCCTACTACCTACCTACTACCTGCCTACTACCTACCTACTACCCACCTACTACCTTCCTACTACCTGCCTACTACCTACCTACTACCTGCCTACTACCTGCCTACTACCTGCCTACTACCTGCCTACTACCTACCTACAACCTACCTACTACCTACCTACTACCCACCTACTACCTTCCTACTACCTACCTAATACCTGCCTACTACCTACCTACTACCTGCCTACTACCTACCTACTACCTGCCTACTACCTGCCTACTACCTACCTACTACCTGCCTACTACCTACCTACTACCTACCTACTACCTACCTACTACCTACCTACTACCTGCCTACTACCTGCCTACTACCTACCTACTACCTCCTACTACCTACCTACTACCTGCCTACTACCTACCTACTACCTACCTACTACCCACCTACTACCTACCTACTACCTACCTACTACCTGCCTACTACCTACCTACTACCCACCTACTACCTACCTACTACCTACCTAAAAAACTTTTCCTGACAGTAACAAACAGAACAAAAAAAAAAAATTGCGAAATCGGTTCAGCTACTCTCGAGATTTGCGCTTAGCAACAAATTCAGGGATTCATTTTTATGTTATAATAATATATTATAGATTATAGATATCATTGCCTATTATTATAAAAAGATAAAGTTCGTAAGACTGCCTCGTTGGTTTAGTGGTGACAACTGGCCACTGCTGACCATGATGGTCCTGGGTTCGATTCCCGGATCGGGCAAAGTGCTATTGGGTTTTTCCGTCAGGAATTTCTCAGTAGCAGCCACGGAGCCTGGATGTGTTCCCGGTTGATGGCTATAGGCTCGCCCCCTACTACATGGGACTTAAACATAACTGGCGAAATGTGGGTGTACTATTAGGTACACCTCTGCCTAACTCTTCAGAGGTTACAGGCGTGAAGTTATGTATATGTTAACAGGTATTAGAAGAACTAGCCGAGAAAGCCAAAGCAGAGTCTTATATTAGATGTCCGTACAAATGTGAGAAGTGCGTGAAGGGCTTCAATTACGAAGAGGTGCTGACCGCTCATATGATGAAACATACTAGGGTAAGTTTTGTATATATTCTTAGCTTTCTTTCTTCCTCTTTATCGTGTGATTAGTGCCTAACCTGGTGTCAAAGTTTTTATGCCGCCCATGGGCCTCTGACTTGGCTTTACATACCGTCGAGAAATATCTCTCAGGCATGCTGGTTTCCTCACGATGTTTACCTTCACCGAAGCAAGTGATATACAATACCTACGCTTCGAAATTGGGTTCGAACTCGAGACCTATGACTTGGCAGTACGACGGTCACACCACTAAGCTATTACTGCTATACACCGTGACTTTTTAGTCGTCTTACAACGGCAGTCCACTTCATGTATCCAATGAAAACTAAATATTAAAAAAATAATAATAGGTATTTATGAGATTTTAATAATTTAAAAATAAAAATATTCAGTATTATGACGCATGACGTAGTTAAAACACCCTGTTGCGAGCGATGATCTACTGGACTCGAGTGCTGGGTAGGTATATGTTCTCCCATTTGACACGTAAACATCATTAACAGGATGTTTCATAATTTTATTCATATTTTTTATTATTATTTTTCTTTGTACCTATTATGAAAGATAAAAAAAAAATCGTGCCTCGAGCTATTTTATGTCGGGTACATTGATTGGACGACCTTTGTAAGACGACTAAAAAGTCACGGTGTATAACAATACAGTAAAAAATAACATTTGATTTATTTAAGACTCCCTCCACACTCTTACAATGTCGCGCTATTATCCTGCAACTTACGGAGTATTACTTCCGTGACTTTGAATAACCAACATGGTTTAATGCCCGCATTCAGGAGCATGGCACATATCAATGTGACATGTGCACACAGTACTGTCCCAGCACCGTATCCCTGAGAGGACACATCAAGTCACATACGACGAGGTAAGACGATTATTCTTCTGTCCTTTAGAAATAAATATAATAATAAAAGAGAGGCAATCCAAATAATTCAAACTCTTTTGTGTTATTCTAATACAAATAAGTAGTGTCCGACCGAAGTAGTATTAAAGTTTAAGAAAAGTATATACTCGCTGTTAATAGAAAAATGTTATTATAATGTGGAAGATTTTCTCAATGATAATTTTTAACATTTTGTGTGCAATAAAAGTTTGATGTAATATTTAAGTCTGTTTCTCTTTTTAGGTTAAATTTAAAATAGTTTTTAATTTTTGTTTATTTTCTTGTAAGTGTTTATTTTTGTTTATTTTGCCGATTCTGTTAGTTTTTTTTTTGTTTTGTTTTACTGTTTGCTTTTGTTTTTAATAATATTTGTACGCCTTCACGGCAAAACATAGCGCACATTTAATTAACCTAAGACCTTTATGTAATACCTATGTTTCACAAATAAATATTCTGATTCTGAAGTTACGATTTCGGTTTCGGCCAAAAAATAGCCGAACCTTTAGGCCGCGCCGAAACTGACAACATCGTACTTTCGGGTCGCGTTCGGCTAACGTCAGGTTCGCTCGGCACGGCTGGTAATGTGACGTACACGGTGAAATGTTGAAATTTCAATTCGATAAAAGTAAAAAGTAGACGAACCCTGTAATATTAGGCCAGCGTGATGTACCATTATTCATGTACCTGGAAAGAACGGCCGACTGACATTTAATTCAACTTTTTATTAAGGTTATACAAGGTTCGGTTTCGGCCGAAACTATAATCAAACCCGAACCTTCGGTTTCGGCAAAAAAAAAAATGTTTCGGTCGGACACTATGAAATAAGGCTATAATACAAGCTTTAATTATCATAAAGATAATCAGCCTATATCGTTCCCTCTGCTGGGACACAGGCTTCCTCTCTATGAGAGGAAGTGGGTTATAATCCACCACGCGGGCCCAGTGCGGGTTGGTAGATGTCACATGTCTTCGAATGTTTGGTTCTAGGACATGCCGGTTTCTTCACGACGTTTTACTTCATCGTTTTTGAGAGCAGTGGTGATGAAATAAATTACACATAGTAATGCGCCTGGCTGGGTTCGAACCCACGACTTATTTGGTCGTAAGTCGGAGCCGCCACCACTGGGCCACCGCTGCTCAAAGCTCAAATTAAATTAATTTAAAAAGTGAACAAAGCTCTTTAATCAAATAAATATAAAACTCATAAATAACGATAAAGTATAATATATATTTGTAAAGTGTTGCTAGTAAATTTAATTTGGCTATGACTAATAAGAGAAAATATTCGCAACAAATAATCTCAAGATTATTTATTCCGTTTTTAGTCCCCGGTGCAATGAATTGTAACTCGTTTCAGATATAAATGCAAACTATGTGGCCATATCCGTCTCTCGCGGCAGCACCTCCTGGAGCATCATGCCATCAACCACACGCAGGCAGCCACCACGTACACTTGTGATAAATGCCAGTTTACTACCAAGTAAGTTATATTATAACATAACATCACGCCTGTAATCGCCGAAGGGTTAGGCAGAGGTGTACCAAATAGTATAATGGGTGTAAAAATACCCTTAACGAAGCCGAAAAGCACTTGTTCTCATATTTATTTTGTTCTAGACCATACCTGGGAACCTTCTAATTTACCAGTCTTACCAAGGGGTATTACGCAGTAGGTACTAACTGGGTTGTGGAGGTCAGAAAGGCAGTAGCTCCATGTAGAATACCGGTATTCAGCGGCATCCGGTTAGACTGGAAGCCGACCCCAATATAGTTGGGAAAGAGCTAGGCAGATCATGATATCCGACTGGACTGCATCTAACCGGATGCATAATTATGATGGAAGATGATAGTTGGGAAAAGGCTTGGCAGATGATGATGATACTGTCGCGTCTTTCAAAAATTTATTAATTTTTCAACAGAGTTTTATTTATTTACAGCAAACGGACAACGATTCAGCGCCACGTCAAAACACACTCGTTTACTGCTCAACACGCGTGCTATAAATGTGGAAAACTGTTCAACACTGTCGAGTCGCTCAGAGTGCACACCGCGTGAGTATTTAACATTTATTATCTACTTATACAAATAAATATAATTGAAGTGTCTGTTTGTAATTTCAAAATAACAGCTTTTTACTTAATGCTTATGAAAGTGTATATAACAAAAAACATTTCTTTAAATTTTTGTCTTGTCTGTTTGTTCCGGCAAATTTCCGAAACGGGTGGACCGATTTTGACGGGACTGTATGGCCTCGCGAAGCAACCATGTAGAACTATACACGTAACAGTTTCAAAGATCTACGAATGACGGCTGGGTCCGACGGATGGATGTCACCCATCCACGGAGTGACCTTGGCGATCGTTATGATTTATCCACAAACCCCAGCATCTGCGTAGCCTTTTCCCAACTATGTTAGGGGTCGGCTTCCAGTCTAACCGGATGCGGCTGATTACCAGTATGTTACCAGAGCCTTTTGAGCTAGTTAGCGTAACATGACAGACCTAATGGATCAAATTGAATTAGATAGGTTCTTCTTCACGTCTCGATGAAGCTCAAATTGTGTTAGACCAGTATGTAGCCACCTGCACAGCATTTAAGCATTTGCTTAGATTAAATCCTGTGAGGTACAGGTGGATCTGCGGGATGGGCAGGACAGGAGGTGGAGCACATCCCGCAGACTGGCTCCACACTGGCAATCTGTATGGGAATCATCGAGGATACCCCCATTTAGGCAGGTTATATCTACAGCTGCCACCCTGGGCCCGCAATCGCTTACGTTCCCAGATTGGCTACTGCAGTTCACATCCGGGCGGCAGATATTCTTCCGGGTTGATGATGCTTTTACCCAGCAATGAGACAGTACGGGCTAGCTAGCAGATTTCCAGATTGGGCACTGCAGTTCATATCCGGGCGGCACGTGTTCTTAACTTGCGATACTTGTTGTCTCTCGCAGCCGCCATGACAAGTCTCGTCGCTTCCAGTGCGCGCACTGCGACAAACACTTCATCGTCCCGTCTATGCTACACAACCATGTCACAGCCGTGCATGAGAGGAAGGATTACTACTGCGTCGAGTGTGATGTGAAGTTTAAATCATCGGTAAGTTGTGCTGTTTGTTTGTCGGTATGTACAGTCGAGGACATGTTAGGCCGTTTAAAATGTGGTAGTACTAGCTGTTCCCCGCTCCTGACTTGTTTTTTTTGCTCGGCTCCTATTATTGAAATATCCAACACTAAAAGAATTTTTCAATTCGTACCAGTAGTTCCTGAGATTAGCGCGTTCAACCAAACAAACGAAACTCTTCAGCTTTATAATTTTAAGGATAGATTTAAACGAGCGAAAATAAGTTCACATTTAAGGTGTCAAAAATACTGAATATGGGCGACTGAAATACTAAGTGGGCCAATTCGAAATGTTTAAAACGGCGACTTGAAAATACAAATTTGAGTTACTAGTTGTTCAATACGGTCAGTGTGATAATTCAAGGACTCTGAAAAAAAAACTAAAACAAGCTTACTAACCACTAGATTATAGAAAAGGCGTACCGTAAAACGGGGTGAATAGGACCGCAGGGGTGAATAGAGACAAATTTTGAAAGGGATTTTAACGTTGCATTAATGTGTTATGTTGCTAGCAAGGTCTCTAAATAATTAAGTATAACTAAGTAAATAAAACAGAGTACTTTTTGATAACATAATCAAATTAATTCAACAATTTAAAATCCCTTTCAAAATTTGACTCTATTCACCCCTGCGGTCCTATTCACCCCGTTTTACCGGTAGTCGTCGTAGCCCCGCGCAAGGTTTAAAGTAACCTAAAATGAAGAAGATGCCGAGGTCTTAGTTCGCACGCTTCACCCGCTCACTAGACCCCGCCATCCCCTTCGAACGTAACCTGTCCGGGTCGGGGTGCCATAAGTTCCGAGCTCGCTTCGCTCGCTCTTGCTTCCTATGTTCTCCTTGCCGCAATGACCGGATAAATAGTTACTTACTTGGTATAATAGTCCACCATTAAATTTTTATTCGCCGGATTAATAATTTGTTTTAATTTTTAGGAGAGTTTAAGACTGCACTTTAAGAGGGCCAAGAGACACCGAGATTCGTCATCTTACAAGTGAGTGAGTACATTTCATTAAATCACTGGATGAGTAGAATTCATTAAAACAGCCCAGTCCTTTTTTTTGGACTTGACTGTTTTTTTTCAGTCCCTATTATAACAGACGCTGAAAATAATTGAAAGCCTCGTATTGATTGGGGACCAAAGTTGCGCGACAGTGTTTCAGCAATATATGGAACGTGGATTGTTGCAATGTTGCTTGCAACATGCTGAATCTAAGCGCCAGTGGCGAAGAGTCCATTTGAAAAATATCACAGTCAGTATTCTATAATCATCTGCCTAGCCTTTTCCCAACTATATTGGGGTCGACTTCCAGTCTAACCGGATGCAGCTGAATACCAGTATTTTACATGGAGCGACTGCCTATCTGACCTCCACAACCCAGTTAGTACTGGGTAATACAATACCCCTTGGTAAGACTGGTTATCAGACTTTTTAGGCCACTGACTACCTAACAACTGTCAAAGATCTACAAATGACAGCCGGGACCAACGGCTTAACGTGCTTTCCGAGGCACGGAGGAAACTCGGTATGTAATGGGTGGTCACTCATCCACAGACCAACCTAGGCAAGCACGGCTTAACCTAAAGATCGACCCGAGCGGCTGTTATTATTTAGTCAGTATTCTATAGACAAATAATAATAATCAAAGTCAAACAGTACAATGTGGTAATCACATTAAAGATATGTACTCTGGCTTACCTATTACAAAAATTGACCCTTCGCTACTGGTAAGCGCATATTACAGCTGCAATGCATTGCTTTACAGCACAAAAAAAGAACGGTGCGACCTGCCTGTAGTGTGCGATGGTTCATTCAAAATGTGCAATATACAGGGTGAAAGGAAACCGACGCATAAACGGTTACCACGTATTCAGTACAACATTCTGAACACCCCTAAATAAAAATGTTTCATCGGTAGTTAAAAAAAACAGGTATTCCATAGATTTTGACCGTGTAGGTATTTTTTTTTTTAAATTTTCCGATGATAAATTTCTTGTAATGATGTTTAATGCTTTGGGGTCGGCGCAGCATGTCGTCTTCTTCCATACTTCTCTATTACTCGTCATCTCGCCAGACACCTCCTTTCTTACCATACCATTCTTTACACAGTCCATCCATCGTTTCTTTAGTCTTCCTCTACTCATATACCCATCCACATTCATACTCAAAACTTTTCTCACAACATTTTCCTCATTCCTCCGCATCACATGCCCATACCACGACAACCGATTACCACACAACTTTTCAGTCACCGGCGCCACTTTCAGACTTCCTCTTATGTACTCATTTCTTATTTTATCCATTCGCGTAACACCACACATCCCCCTTAGCATTCTCATCTCCGCCACATGCAAATGCCTTTCGTTCATCCCTTTTGTGGCCCAACATTCTGATCCATACAAGACAGCAGGTCTAACCATTGTTTTATAAATCTTCTCCTTAAGTTTAAGGGGAATGCGGGAGACGCAGATTGTTCCCGTGACCTGCCGCCATTTCATCCATCCCGTTTTAATTCTGTGCTACTGTGCACTACGATCTATTTCGCCATCGCTTTGCATGAGTGAACCGAGATACCGAAAGTCGGAGCAGAAGACATGCTGCGCCGACCCCAAATGAATTGGGATAAGGGCAAGAGAATGATGATGATGGTGTTTAATGCTTGCTTGAATTATGTACTCAACACATGGTAATGTGCCTTCTGACGATATTTCCTTAGAAGCAATATTAGCGCACATTAGGTCGGGCCGCTGCGGTTCGCTGTCGCAGCGCAAAAACCGCTCAAATCGCTCATACGTATTTTATATGAACTATCGCACACTATGCCGGGGCGCAGCCCGTCACTAATGTGCTAAGTAAGCATTGCGCAGCCCGTCACTAATGTGCTAAGTAAGCATTGCGCAGCCCGTCACTAATGTGCTAAGTAAGCATTGCGCAGCCCGTCATTAATGTGCTAAGTAAGCATTGCGCAGCCCGTCACTAATGTGCTAAGTAAGCATTGCGCAGCCCGTCACTAATGTGCTAAGTAAGCATTGCGCAGCCCGTCATTAATGTGCTAAGTAAGCATTGCGCAGCCCGTCACTAATGTGCTAAGTAAGCATTGCGCAGCCCGTCACTAATGTGCTAAGTTAGCATTGCGCAGCCCGTCACTAATGTGCTAAGTTAGCATTGCGCAGCCCGTCACTAATGTGCTAAGTAAGCATTGCGCAGCCCGTCACTAATGTGCTAAGTAAGCATTGCGCAGCCCGTCACTAATGTGCTAAGTAAGCATTGCGCAGCCCGTCACTAATGTGCTAAGTAAGCATTGCGCAGCCCGTCACTAATGTGCTAAGTTAGCATTGCGCAGCCCGTCACTAATGTGCTAAGTAAGCATTGCGCAGCCCGTCACTAATGTGCTAAGTAAGCATTGTGCGCTTACCGAGGCCCTGGAAGATACCGTGGCCCTGGAACACAAAGGGCAAAGAAGGAACATGGATGGGTTTTAGTCAGTACAAGTCTGACACTCCCTTCCGCTCCGCCCAGAGTGGAGGGGGGTCATTTGATGATTTCCCATCCGAAAAAAAAAAAGCATTGAGCGCTGCGCTGCGGCCCGACATAATCTGCGCGAACCTATAAACTTTGTTTCCAATGAATACTTTGCTTATGGCAAAATCATCAGAATCAAACCTTTCCTTCTAGATACGAGTGCCCTCAATGCCCTCAACGGTTCATCACCTCCTCAACTCTGTCCGTCCACCTGACCTGCACACACGGCGCCCCCAAACAACACGCTTGTGACATATGTCACCGGCAGTACAGTAACCGAGAGGCGCTCAGAGCGCATTCGTGGAGAGTGCACCATGGCGACACGCAGATAGATCGGAAGAGTTGAGACGGTAAGTGGATGTATGTTCCAGGTAAACGCCAAAACTACTGCGTGGATTGTGTTTAAATTTTGCACAAATGTTCTTTGAAGGCTGCGTCAGTTAATAGGCTATACACGGTGAACGCGGCACCGACGCACAAACGGTTACCACGTATCCAGTACATGACACAATATGTTTTTCGAAGTTCAATTTCCGAATCTAAAACATGAAACTTCATAATTTTTTATGTCTGTTTCAGAAAAGTGTCTTGAGGCATCGTGAGGAAGCTTGAAAGACATTCCCTCTAAGATCAGGTAAGAAAAAAAGTACATCTTCCAAAGACCACGACATAATTCCTTTTCTGGGGGGTTACTATGACGTTTTAAAGCTCAAGTAATTCCAGTGTGGGAAAGAGATGGCGCTAGACGACCTGTATGACTCTGTCTCTTTCCCACACTGGAATTACTCCTGCTGTAAGACGTCATAGTAACCCCTCTGGTCTTGCTTTAGATGCGCTCCCTCAAGAGTATCAGGACGGTGAACAGTCGATTTCAAAGTGAAAGCTCGAGAACAGATACACAAGAGGTTGGCAGATTCGTCTCAGAATTCGTAGTACTAGTTCTTTTATATTTTTAGTTATAAAAAAAATCTATTTTTTTTTTGACCTGTATATTGTCTCTGCATTGAGGAGCTCGTGGCTAAATAATAACAGCCGCTCGGGTCGATCTTTAGGTTAAGCCGTGCTTGCCTAGATTGGTCTGTGGATGGGTGACCGCCCATTACAGTTTGGAAAGACATAAATAACGAGATTAACAGGAAGAAAATACGTAACACTAGCTACACATTAGATACAGCATGTGGTCCTAAAAGCTCTAATCAGGAAGTAGCTCATGAGTTTGTAAATTTCTTTACCGATATACCGTTAAAAACTACGGAGGCTCTTAATTCCTCTCCTGAAGTCTCAATTGGTTTATTAAAGGCGAATGTGTCTGACTGCCCGGCTGAATTTAAATTTAAACACATAAACCCTATGATAGTTAATAAAGCTTTCCGGCAAATAAAAGTCAAACTGACCGAAGATCTTTGGGGAATGTCTATCAAAGTTTGTACATCCATAATTGAGACTATAGCACCATACTTAGCTTTAATTTTTAATTTGTGTGTAGATCAAGGAGTTTTCCCGGACTTAATGAAATACAGTAAAGTCATACCTCTGTTTAAATCCGGAGATAGTAAAGATACAAATAATTATAGACCTGTATCCGTGTTGCCAGTTTTTAGCAAAGTGTTTGAAAAGGTAATGCTAAATCAAATGCTCAATCATTTTAACACCAACAGAATCTTACACGATCAACAGTATGGTTTCACCAAGGGACGTTGTACAACTGACGCCGGTGTAACCTTATTAAAGCACATATTTACTGCGTGGGAAGAGTCCCAAGACGACATTGGAATTTTTTGTGACCTCTCCAAAGCATTTGATTGCGTAAATCACGACACATTACTTTTGAAACTTGAGCATTACGGACTAGGGAAACAACTTGCACTTAGTTTGGTAAAATCTTATTTGAGTGATAGACAACAACATGTGCAAATAAATGGTGCTAATTCACAGGGTTTAAAAGTAAAAATGGGGGTACCGCAAGGCTCAATATTGGGTTCTTTCCTCTTTCTAGTATATATAAATGATCTCCCCTATTTATTGAAAAACCAACCTCAAAATATGGTGTTATTCGCTGATGACACTTCCCTAATTTTTAAGATAAATAGACGGGCCCAAAATCTAGATGACGTGAATAATGCCCTACTTCAGGTCCATAATTGGTTCACAGCAAACAATTTATTGTTAAATGAAAAAAAAAACGAAATGCGTAAGATTTGCTTTACCGAATGTTAAAAGTAGCGATTGTGATATAGTATTGAATAAAGAGAAACTTGAATTTGTAGATAAAACGGTTTTCC
The DNA here is from genome assembly GCA_963576755.1 of Noctua janthina. Classification (NCBI taxonomy): domain Eukaryota; kingdom Metazoa; phylum Arthropoda; class Insecta; order Lepidoptera; family Noctuidae; genus Noctua; species Noctua janthina. Next base: position 2,015,195 of record OY755077.1, read on the forward strand.
TGGGGATTACGCTTGATTCAAGTCTACAATGGGGTTCTCATTTAACATCTCTTGCTGGCCGGCTAAGTTCAGCAGCGTATGCTATAAGAAAAATCCGTCAATATACTGATGTAGATACCGCTAGACTGGTCTATTTTAGTTACTTTCATAGTATTATGTCTTATGGCATTTTAATGTGGGGACGGGCTGCAGACATTGAGTCTATATTTATTCTGCAAAAAAGAGCCATCAGAGCCATATATAATCTTCGTAGGCGCGATTCTCTAAGGGAACTGTTTAAGGAAATTAACATCATGACGCTACATTGTCAATACATCTACGAAAACATAATGTATGTAAGAAAAAATCTACATCTTTTTAATAAAAGAGGTGACAGACACAGTTACAGTACTAGAAATAGAGACCAATTAGTTCAGCCGGGCTTCAGACTCGCTAAAGTAGACTCATCTTTCATGGGGTACTGTTTGAGATGCTATAATAAAATTCCACAAAGTATTCTTGAACTGAATGAAACGAAATTTAAAACATGCATTAAACGCACACTATGTAAGAAAGCATATTACAAGTTGGACGATTATATCACTGATAAAAATGCTTGGCTCAATGCCGGTCCTGCTCCACAAGAACAGGGGCGCCTAAATTGATAGCATTAAATAGTATTGTTGGAGCTGCTGAAGATTGTATAACTATCTTTGCATTGTATAGATTCAATCTCTTTTGTATTATATAGCCGCCTAGCCCATATTGTGTGAGTACTATGTACTAGAAAGCTGTCATTCGCTGGAAACCTGCGTCTTTTCTTGACTTGAATGTGCCCTGGCGGTTAGGAGTATGTCATGCTCACTCAAATGTCTCGCTGATGGTGGCACGTGTGTCGGATCATTTAGTTCCCTTCAAAATGGTTGAGTTTAATGGTGCTGATACATGCGTCATGTTCGTGAACGGGCGCTGTCAGTTGTGACTGGTCATCTCTTATTTGCCACGGCTTATTTGAATTAATTATTTTATTTTTGAATTGTTTTTACTATGGACACTTTTAACGTACACATCTTGCTGCATCGTTCTCACATAATGTACCATCTCAAAATGAATGATGTAACCAAGGTTTTGTTAAAGTATTCTGATTTAAAAGAGTGTCCATGGAGTTTCTTGCCCGTTCTTCTCCATAGAGATCTACGTTAGGGAATGGGCAACTACAGTACTTTCACAGTTTTTGTGCCTTGTGACTGAGACTGTAGCTTTATTTTACTGTTGCCTTTGTTTCGACAATTCAAAAGTGCCTGTAACTGGCCTACTTGAAATAAATGCTTTGATTTTGATTTTACATACCGAGTTTCCTCCGTGCCTCGGAAAGCACGTTAAGCCGTTGGTCCCGGCTGTCATTTGTAGATCTTTGAAAGTCGTTAGGCAGTCAGTGACCCGAAAAGTCTGACAACCAGTCTTACCAAGGGTTATCGTATACCCTGTACTGACTGGGTTGTGGAGGTCAGATAGACAGTCGCTCCATGTAAAATACTGGTATTCAGCTGCATCCGGTTAGACTGGAAGCCGACCCCAATATAGTTGGGAAAAGGCTAGGCAGATGGCAGGTGATATTGTCTCTGCATCACCCTAAGGTAGACTGGTAGAAAATGCTAAAGGCATTAAATCCGCCTTTGTATAGTTTTTACTTGTGCATAAAGTTTTAATAATTCACAATTTCGTGTACAAAAAAACTGCTCTAACGTCTAGATCGCCCCAGGCTGCCTATACAAGCTGGAAGGGACACCAACGCGAAAACGGTTACCACGTATGAGAACTGAGCCCCTTTAATAGATTTTTTTTGTCGATTTTTTGCTTTACCATACATTTTGACCGTGTAGGTATTGCACTTTAGTGTGAAACAGCTGATTTTTTTTAATAACCGGTGTTAAATTTCTATGTGGGGGGCTGAGAATGATGTACAGAATACGTGGTAACCGTTTTCGCGTCGGTGTCCCTTCCACGCCGTATAGTCAAGTTAAACTAGTTACTTGAGTTTAAGTAATTACTAAAAGCATACATTTTTATGCAATAGACAAGAATTTAAACGAAGTAAGAACCGTCAAAAAAAGCAAAGCTAAGAATTATAACTTTTGACAGTTCTAACTTCAAGCAATTACTACAGAATAAAAATTATATCCTTTTACTCAAGTAATCACTTTGACTTGTTTATAGATCGGGTTGTTAGGATGTCCAATGCTAATACTTTTTTATGTTTTTTTGTTTGCCTAGTAAGTGTCCCTCTGCTGGGCAAAGACCTCCCCTTTCTCTTTCCAAACCTGTGCGAGATCTGGCAATGTTCGCCCCGCAAACAAGATCAGAACCACACCACTTTCGCCGCGGTTTACCTCGACGGCGATTTCCTTCATCAGATGTCCAGAGTAACATCCTTCATCCATGCCCACCTCTCCGGGAGCATTCGTGCTACGAGGCCAGCCCACTCTCACTTTAGCTTATACATATTGTGTTTTTTTGCAGCAAGAAGACCTGGTGTTACTGAAGTAGAAATATCTGGGTAGCAGCTCGAAGTCTGGATGTGTGCCCGGTTGATGGCAATGGCATTAGGCTCGCCCCGTATTACATGGGACTTAAACATAACTGGCGAAATGTGGGTGTAATATAATATGTACACCTCAGCCTAACCCTACGAGGATAATAGGCGTGACATTTGAAAATGTGAAAGTTTTATTTGTAAATAAAAAGATTTTCTAATAATTTATTTGGTTTTATTAATAAAAATATAATATAACAATATTTAAATGTCTTACAATATAATTACAAGTGACAATAGATTTCAAACAACAGGTGCATTTTATGACATAATTCCTTATTCTTAAGGAGTCTATCCACTACACCGTACCATACCATGGCCGTGCTATGAACGTATCAAGAATGGAAAGATAATAATCTTCAAACAGTCTGGATATGCCTTTAGCTTTACATTATAACAGTCGTCGTCGTCCAGCCAATATTAGTCGTCTCATTATACATAGTCGAATGGACACTGACGCACAAACGCTTACCACGTATTCAGTTCATCATTCTGAACCCCACAGAAAATATTTCATCGGTAATTTTTTTTTAAATCTGCCTGTGTTTTGACCGTGTAGGTACAGCACTTGTGGCGTAACCACAATATATTATAACAATAAAAGTACATACATACACTTGCATAGACACAACCTTGTAGGCAGGATTATTCATCAGCAACTTGCTCTAAATTACAACCTTGTGGAATCGGAAGTGCCATACTATAAGTATGTGCCCGACCCAGTTCTCGAAAATGGCAGTATCACATTGTACTGGGATCGATCCATCGTCACTGACAGGACTATTGTAGCCAATAAGCCTGATATAGTGGTGGTGGATCGATCAGAGCGGCGTGCAAATGATTGTTGACATAACGGTCCCACATGATGAGAACCTCGTGAAAGCCGAGAAAGATAAGCAAATCAAGTATCTTGACTTGGCTCGCGAGGTTGTCGACATGCGGGATGTGGACTCAGCGATCATTGTGCCGATAGTTGTCTCAGCCCATGGCTTAATTACCAAGAGCCTCGACCAATACCTGAGGAGGCTCTCGTTAGGCAGCTGGATGAAGGGCTTGATTCAGAAGGCGGTACTCCTGGACACGGCTCGTATTGTTAGGAGATTCCTCTCTCTGGAGCCCTTACCGCTGGTAGCTTGGACCCTGTTCCCGACACCGGTGGGCTACATTTTTTTATATTTTTAAAAGTTTTTTTTTTTGTAAGGAATGTTTAAAAGTATAATTGATTTGTTCAGAAATAAATAATGGAAATAATAAAGTACATACACTAAATAAATTATATATACTATAAAATACTTTACATACTAAATACACAAAGTACAAACATACAGCAATATCACAAGATAAACCAATCATGAGTATGACAGGATGCAAGTATTAAATGTGAGAGAAATGTCCCAAGCCTTCCAGCTTGCGTCAGATGATACCTGCCCTGGTTGTGAAGATGTTCCCTTAACAAAGGACACTAACTGCATCAATCCATCAACCACAGAAGTATGGAATACACCAGGTCAGTCCGATGTCGTTGATGAAGAGGAAATCTCTGGAGAAACATTTGAACAGGAAATTGAATTATATAAAAGTGTTCCATCTAGTGAATCAGGAGATGTCGGATGCGGCATCCAGGACACGATCATCATCCCATTGGAATTCCTGTCAAGTGAGTTAGTAGCCAGAGTACAAGAAGAATACAATCGTGCCATGACATCTGTTTGCACTTGTAAACCAAATGTAGCTTTCGTGACAACAGCGGAACCTAATGACGTCACACTAATAAGCCGATCTCTCCTGAAAGATCCCCCTGTATGCAAAACCCAGTCCCCAATACTACCTACCCCGGTAAAAGCCAAGTCTGTCACGCACAAAAAACACCAAACACTGTTAGGAGACAAATCGCCCGAACCAGCTGCTACCAAGAAGATCAAAATAAAAATGCCAACCTGGATCAATGACTTTGAGAAAGGAATACGGTGTCCCGGGAAGTATGACCCAAAAAAAGAATGCATTATAAAATATGGGAAGCACAAGATAACAGAAGACATCCACAACACTTCATCTCCCACATTGGTGACCCCGAATACTGGATACTACACGGAACGGCATAAAAACCGTAAGCTAGTGAAAACCAAATTTAAAAATGTCTCAAAATAACAAGCCATCCGACAAAAAAGGCGACGAAGGCAGGTCGCATTCCAAAGAAAGGACATTTATACCTTCCGACATTTGTCGTGTCGGTGTACAACTTCCACCGATTTGGCCGGAAGAACCAGCAGTCTGGTTTGCGCAATTAGAAGGAAGTTTCGCGCTCTCAGGTGTGTGACGACACCAAATATTAATACGTCAGCTCGCATCTGGAAAACCGTTACGCCGCAAATGTGAAAGATATTTTAATTAATCCTCCAGCTAGTGGCAAATACGACAAATTAAAAAGTGAGCTAATTAAAAGGTTATCCGCTTCGCGCGGAAAAGAACTTACCCAGTTACTGATGCATGAGAAATTAGGAGACAGGCGACCATCCGCATTTCTTCGGCACCTGCAACATCTGTGAGAATAAACTGTTGACAAAGTGTCTGGGCCGTTTGATTGTGTTTCCTGCAGAAGATCTAGCATCCCGAACAGAAGACATCCACAACACTTCATCTCCCACACACTTTTGTAGAAAACAACAGATTTAAAAAAAAAATACCGATGATAAATTCTGGTTCGGAATGATGTAGGTACTGAATACGTGGTAAGGTTTTGTTTGTCGGCGTATCTTCCACGTCCTTCCATCTTGTATTAAATATACATGGATTATTTGGTGTCTAAATTACTTTGCTATGGGGCCATATAAGGTCGTATTAGTATTAAAATAGATGGAAAAACTTTTAGATTCATTCAGACCACCAAAATAAGGGCAATGGTAAAAAAAAGAAAAACGCATTAGATACTTACAAGAAAAAAAATCAGCTAACGAAAATACACTAAAAATGTTGGTTACCCAATGCATAAACACATCCATGTCTTTGTTATCTCATAATAATTCTGATACTACAAAATGTGCGAGTGCAAGTACCTACCCATAATGGACGTGTTTATTCTAGAGTGCCGGCAATTTATTATTTTAGGACAAAATAAAATCACATTAATCAGTGTGTTTTTGCTTGGATATCTTTGATTAGACGTACTGAACGCTGTGTTAAAATTTGTCTATTTTAATAGGACCTTATATAAGTGAAAATATCACATTTGTGAAATTGTTGCTTAGTTCCGATATTGGTAACGCACCAGATCCTCGTACAACAATAAGCCACGTTGGCGATCGATATGGTCGATGTCATCGTTCTACCGCATAGGAAGACCGTTACAAGCTAATTGTAGATGGCGCTACCATAGCTAGGTTGCTATTTGACCAATGAGGTCAAGCTATTTTGAAATATAAAATGACATTCACCAGATTTTCAATTTATGACGGCGCTTGGTAGATATGCTAGCGCCATTAGTTTCACAGTTGCCATCTGCATTACGTTACACATTGATATACAGTTGTTATGGCTAGTTATTACTACTGTAAAGGTTCGTTCCAACTGGCACGGACAAATTGCAGACTTCAGGAAATAAATTATTTTCATACAACTTTTTTAATCATACCCTAGCACCTTTATCAAAAACATGTGATTAGCACCGCTAAAGAGGAATGTTAAATCCACTAGAAATTAGACAGTCACACACATCTGACAGTTCCCAGCTGAGCTTATAGCCCAGGATATACCTTATTGAGCTCTAGGGTTCATTTCCGGAGACTAATAACGCTGCATTTCAAGCGCACGCGCATAAAATTGCTTATCCGTAAACGCTCTCATACAGCGCCATTATGTTTGAATTTATTGCAGACCGGGCCGCACAACGTGCCGTGTCATCGTTAATGAGCCCTTAGAAAGAGTCACATTGGTATGAGTAACAGAGTCCAAACTGAAGTGTTTCTAGGATTCAATACATATGTGTTACGGCTAACGATGGGTGTGAACGTAAACTTAAGATTAGCCGGCTAAACTTAACATAACCTAACCTAATTTTAGCCGGCTAATCTTAAGTTTATGTTCCCACCTATCTTTAGCCGTAACACATACATCAAGTTGATGAGAACAGTCTTAGTGGATTCAACGGTTAACGAAACTCATTTACCAGGAAAGGTTTTGGGAAGATCTCAATTTGTAGGCTACCGCACTTTCATTGTAACAATTTGATATAAACGACACCTGTAGCCGTTGTACCGTTGTGTAATTTCGATAGCAATGTACGGAGGGCAAATGAAAACTTCACTGATTCTACAGATTTATTGAATTTAAGTCAAATTTACAAAAGCCGACTGAGTCAGACAGACTAGTTCTGATTATGAGAGTTACGCCATGTGTGCGTAAGCGAATGGCACGGGCGACTGACTGACTGACTGTGGGCGGGGCTTGCTGCCGCTATGTCGCGCGTTGTGTTATAGGGTCTAACTATTCATACACGAAATATTTTCAGGGAATCATCTAACGGCTATAACAAAGCCATTTCAAGGGATTTTTTTTTATCTGAATATATTTTTTTATAAAAAATAAATAATTTAAAATTTGACTTGACCCACAAAATAAATACTGGCTCCTTATTTTTAAGCATCCATTACGCTAGTTTACTACGTAGTATTTACCTACTGTCATTGTTAGAATATGGGAGTAAAGGTTTTATGCAAAAAGTCTCAAAAAATTTTAGAAATATAATAATTTTGTAAAAAAAAAACTCAGATAATTTTTTTTTTCGTTGCTATGGCGACTTTACGACTTATAGAAGTTACTTTTAAAATATTTCGTGTATGAAAAGATAGACCTTATATATGGCACAAAACGCGACAAAGGTTACCTTGGTTGTACAGGGCACACGCGCGCCCTCTGACGTCTTGTAAGATAAAAGCTCGAACAGCACCTTTGTTACGAATGGCAATGAGAACTAAAGTAGACTATTTGCTGTCTCTTTCTCCCTCCATATAAATGAGCTTTTTCTGTCTTGAAATGTAATAATTTTATAATATTACCTACCTACTTACTTTACAATTTTAGTTACAATCAATTCTAATATTTCTACTTATATTTTTAAAGATGTGACGTCGAAAAATAAAAATGTTAGGCTGTCACATTTGGTGCAAAGTTAATGTGCACAGTAATGTGATTTATTTTTCGAAAAAAAGTGACATGTGCGCACAATGCGGAGATGAACTATTTGTAAACTTATACTGTCACTTACGGGATATCTTCCGTGATTGTCTCCCGATATTTCAACGCCGTTGCAATCGCTATGATCGCGGGTTGACTGCAGAATGCGGGTGGATTGAAAATAAATTTTTAAGAGCAGACAAATCTATCTACCCTCTTTCTTTGTCTTTTGCTTCGCGCGCTACTGGAACTCGACACTAAGTCACGACAAAACACACTCACAGTATCACCAGGTTTTGTGGTTTTGAGGGTAGACAAATTTTCTGCTCTTAATAATTTATTTTCCATCCACCCGCATGTCCAGTCAACCCGCGATCATGGCGCTTGCAACAACGTCGAAATATCGGGAGCTCAAAATAGTGAACAATCACGGAAGATATCCCGTAAGTGACAGTATAAGTTTAGTTGTAAACCGTGAAAGCTTAAAACAGTGTTTGAACTATTTGTGTGTTGCTTAACCTTTACTTTTTCACTGTACAAGAGATATTTCAAAGATTTTGGTTAACATAATAATAGATATAAATTAAAGGTTTACGTGCGTTTTCAACAACACTAACGAAACCTAAATTAACACATTGTTGCACTGTTGTAATACCAAGTTTTCAACTATGCAAGCATTTATTTAGCTTTCTTAACGCCAGAGCCTAAATGCACGCGCGTGCCCTCCACGCCAAGCCACAATTTCACACCTACCATTTTGCCACATATGTGTCGTTTGGCGTACAGGGCACGCGCTTGTTTGTCACGTATTTGTGACCAATGGCGTTTAAAAGGTGCGATGAATGAAAACTGGTCATAGTAGTTATGGAATGTAATCGATTAAAATCAAAATACTTAAAATATTGCTTATTTTCACAAGGATATTGTCAGCATTATAAATTCTTTCAATACAAACTAACATCCGTATCTATAAACAATAAAACAAGACAGAGTGATTACTTTAGTAAAAAAAAATAACTTATGATCAGATTTTTATTCTGTTGTTTATTTATTGATGGCAGTTAGAACTGTCAAAAGTTATAATTCATGGTTTTGCTTTCTTTGACGGTTCTTACTTCGTTCAAATTCTTGTCTATTGCATAAAAATAGTTGCATAAGTAATGTCAGCGCCTCACATATGCGTGGATAACCGCGGGGAGGGCGCGCGGCTCGAGGTACTGAACCCCGAGGGTGAAAACGCCACGGTAACCCGCGAAATTCAAAATTTCTTACATTTTTTGCAATTTGCAGATCAGTTTAAGGTTGTATGTTGTTTAAAATATGATTCGCGACCGTAACACGTATGTACTTACAGAATTATAACTATAAAAATCATCAATACAGCCCTCTAAGTTCATTTAATCCCATTCAATGACTATTTCATAAAAAAAACATACAGCCTGACACAACCTGTAAATTGCAAAAAAACGTAATTTTGAATTTCGCGGGCTACCCGGGCGCTTACACCCTTAAGTCACCATTTTTATGCAATAGACAAGAATTTGAACGAGGTAAACTCTGTCAAAGAAAGCAAAGCTAAGCTAAGATTTCTAACTTTTGACTGTTCTAACATCCAGTAATAAAAAAAAACAAACCGACTAAAGATCGTATTTTAAGTTATTTTTTTTACTCAAGTAATCAATTTGTATATCGCTGGCTACCCTGGCGCTTTCACCTTAAATTCAAGTAATTACTTTAACTTGACTATAGATACAAGTATATGTGTGTATGTGTGTGTGTCTGCGTGTGTGGTTGTGTGTGTGTGGGTCACTGTGTGTGCGTTTCTGTGTGTGTGTGTGTGTGTGTGTGTGTGTGTGTGTGTGTGTGTGTGTGGGTGTGGGTGTGTGAGTGTGTGTGTGTGTTTGGGTGTGTGTGTGACAGTGATCGTCACCGTTTACTCGCGCCTTTAATATTATCAGGAAAGGCGTCTCTATTAGAGACGATTCCATGTTGTATAGTCAGCACACATTGAACAGCAAAATTCTTGAGCAATTTTAGCACTGATCATGATGTACATATATCAGAACTGAAATACAGTTGAAAACAGCGTGCAAGATATCAATTCCCTGTGTATTTTTGCGCGTGCCATATTCAACTATATTTGCTAATCAAAATCACAACATAGAATAATTTTATTATGCCACAAATCGAAGACTTATGAGGTGACCCTTACTCTATGAAAATTGTGTACATATTTAGGTCATCACCATGCTATTTCCTACTTTATTCTAGTACTGATAAGAGTTCATAATCACTAAATCCTCTCACCCCTCTCATCCCCAAGAAGATGTATGTCATTCCTTTCTCATACATTTCCTCCGCTCGAGTACGATCATGCTCTTCAACGCACTAGCTACCGTATACCTGAGCTCGTGGAACTTCTCATAGGAGAGCCGATATGTGTGGGTCTGTCCGTCTGACAGGTGTAGTATGAGGATGATGTAGGTGTGCTGGTGCATAAGTGATTTGGTACGCTCTGGAGTGGCGTGCTCGGATGCTATTGAGGATTGGCTGTGGAAGAAGAAAGGAGGTTTTAAATATTAGGGCTCTGTCTTTACAAGGTGTAAACGGACCCTTCACGAAGCCGTCAACCAAGCATTTTGGGGTGAAAAGTCTCAATGTAAAGCCCTCAGAACATTATGCTGACACTGAATAGTCATATAACTTGTTTTCAAAAAAAATATTAAGAAAAAGTTGGAATTTTGACCTTCAATATTTCCATAACTAGGTTTCCAGGTATGGTCCAGAACAAAAAAATATCACAATAACGACACGGCACGGTTGACACAATGACTGCGATTGCCTGCGGGTCGCGGTTTCTATTCCCGCATGGAACAAATATTAATATTTGTATGGCCTACAGATAGTTATTCCTGGTCTGCTTGTTTGTATATGTAAATAAAATAATAATCTAAACTAACCTCAATGAGATGTCAATCTTCCACTGCATACTGACCAACCCGGGTTTTACTCTCAGGTGTAGCGGCACATTCTCATACATCTTGTCCGTGCATAGCAGTGTTGTGAACTCGGATACACAGTCTGGGGAGAACCTAGAAATAGATTACAATATTTTATTTTTCTACTAATTAGTCTGTTCATTAATTAACAAAACTAGATTAACATACCAAAATGTAATGTATGTGTGCAATTAATGAACAGACTACGAGCAGATGATATTACAGAACTTACTTTAAATTTAAAGAGAATTTTTACGTTTAGTATAGACAAGTGGGAGGTCTTTGTCCTGCAATTGAGCATGCAGAACTTTCAACAGTTAAATAAAATGTGCTGTAAAGCTTGTTTGTAAACTATTACACAATAACATGACATCTCGCCTATAATCCCCAAAGAGTTAGGCAGAGGTGTACCTAATAGTACTCCACATTTCACCAGTTATATTTTCAGTACCATGTAATAGAGGGCGAGCCCATTGGCATCAACCGGGCACAAATCTAAACTCCGTGGCTGTTACTGATAAATCCCTAATGAAAAACCGAATAATATTTTGCCCGACTCTGGCCTCTAACCCAGAACCTCATGCTCAGCAGACACGCTTGCGACTACTCGGACAATGAGGCAGTCAGTATTACACAATAGTATCACCTTAGTCCTTCTAGAAAGGTCGTAACATCCTCCTGTCCCCAGGGTTCCTTGGTAGCAGAGCGTAGCCTCGCAAAGTGACGCACGACTTCTCTTACTGCTGAGAACTTGTCCGTGTTCATCAGACTTTTTGTTCTACTGTCCAGGTTACCTTCTAGCTCTTTGAGTGCCACTAGAAAATAGAGAGAGTAACATTTAACAGACGTAAAATGGGAGGATAACTGATTAAATCTAACGACAAATTTATTATGATATACCGGCTGCAATTTGTAAATAACACCGCACGCAAAATACGCGCTTTGACGTGGAGTTGCGGACACCAGCCCGTTATACAATACAATTGTAAATAACGTTTGATAATTATTTTGTGCGCTGGTTTATAACATTGGGCTTACAGTTGATAAGATAAATGTTAGTTAAAGTAAGTAAAAGTTCATAATTTAATTTCTCACGAAGTGTACTCACGAATAACAAAAGGTTTAATCTCCTTCTTTTGTATTTTTGGCGTTAATAACGATACAGTAGTCCATTGCGAAGGACTTTCTGTTAATAATTCTAATTGTTGTGACATTTTACTGCATTAAGAATTAAATAAAAACTTAACAGAAAAACCAAAACAACACCAACTTTTCATGTATAAAATTGACATTTACAATATTTGTGACATGACTGTGACGTCCAATCATGTGTGATTGTCATTGTCACCATGTTTTGTTCTTTGTTCTAGACAAGGAGGCCTATGTTTGTACGATTTCCGTTTTTATAATGCACTAAAACAAAACAAAAACAGTTAAACGTGAAAAATAACTTTATTTTCGAATATTGGTGGCAAAATAGTCAATGATATGAAACAAAAGGCACAGATTCCCAACTTTTAAGTGTTTTTAAGTCGGTTTTTTTTACTTGAAAAAAAAAAAAATTGTTTAAGCCTTCTAAGTTGTAATAAACAAAAATACAAACATTCTTAAGGTGAAGTCGTCATCTTTTACCAATATGACGTCCAAATACATAATTTTAGAACTCGGTTATAAACCTATAATTCATTACAATAACCGTAACTAAGCGAACACGTCAACTTCGTCCATCGCCCTTCACTACAAATTGTAATGGCCGCCGCTTGTTTGGCGTTATCGCGATAACTTAAGTTTTATTTAACGCTAACTAACCAAATTACCACAAAAATTTGACTGATAACCACAAAAAAGTTTTATTTTTGTTTGTTTAGGCTGAAATGGCTGCAGTGCAAGGCGCTCCTGGCAATAAAAATTGGCCAGCTAGACCCGGTATCCAGCATCAGAATAGCCAAGGCCCACCCTCCAGTATGACGCTAAATAGGACAATTAATCTGTATCCGCTCACTAATTACACGTTCGGGACCAAGGAGCCCTTATTTGAGAAGGATGCATCGGTCCCCGCCAGGTTTCAGAGGATGCGGGAGGAGTTTTCGAAAATCGGCATGAGGAGGTTAGTTTTTTGACAGTATCTTTTGGCACAGTGTTTGAAATTATTGCTTATAAATTGACAGAGTCTTGGGTTTTAATCTAGGTTGGTCATTGTTATCGAATTAGTATGGTTACACTAGAAAATTGTCAGCCTGTTTGTTGACATGGGTGTGTTCACAAACAAACTCGTATTCTAGCATTCAGCCCCCTATCTGCAGGCCTTAAAGTCAATCATCACCCACTTTTTTTTGTAGCTTTACAACTTTTGTTTACATAACTAAAAGATCACTAGTTTACACACCTGGGGCTGCAGTCTCGACATAGATAGCGACAAAAATCGGTCGTTAAGTCATAACGATGTCAAATTTCTTTAATAGATTTTCAACTTTATTTCCAAACCTTAAGGTTGAAAATCTATTAAAGAAATTTGACATCGTTATGACTTAACGACCGATTTTTGTCGCTATCTATCTCGAGACTGCAGCCCCTGCTACACCAGCCTAGAGCACCCAGAGAAAACAACTGTGATGGAGGTGATATTCTACAAACCTGAACTATTTCAAAAACTTGGTGTGCCAATGGCTGCATTTTGTACAAACAACACCTTAAAGTAATTTTGCAAAACTTAGATCTAGCTTCCATGCATAATGCAGCAACACCAGCAAAAATATACAAACCCAGGTGTTGCCATAGATTTTCTCAAAGGAATAACTGAATCCATAACTTTTACATTAATACAACTTCTCTATCTTTCAGATCAGTAGAAGGAGTGTTACTAGTTCACGAGCATGGACTACCACATGTATTGCTGCTGCAGCTTGGGACTGCGTTCTTCAAGCTGCCTGGAGGAGAGTTGAACCCGGGAGAGGTGAGGAATATATCTTCTGGAAATTCCAACTCATACTAATAAGAACAAATCAAAAAAAACAAAAGTCGTTTCACAGCAATAATTTTTCTGGACCGTTTAGTTTGATGTACAGAATGTGCTTGGTTGACGGCTTCTTGAAGGGTCCATTTATACCTTGTATATAAAACTGTTTTATATCCATAACTTTTGAAAACCAGTGTACTGATACACCGGTACACAGGTTTTACTGCTGTACACAGCATACAGTGTGACTAGGTGTTGGCCACTTTGCTGAACTGGGCCTATTTGACACAGCAGTGAAACAAAGTGTTCCAAGGTTTTTTGTTTGTTTTATATTGTGTGCAGTTGTAGTGTGTGCCAAATAAATGTATTTACTTACTTTCAAATCCTCATTATCAATTTATCTGCAAGGGAACCAAGGTTATCGACGTAGCCAGAAGAATTGCCAAACTTAAGTGGCAGTGGGCAGGGCACATTGCTTGCAGAACGGATGGCCGATGGGGCCGAAAAGTTTTGGAGTGGCGACTGCGAACCGGAAGACGTTGTGTTAAAAGGTCTCCCACTAGGTGGACCGATGACCTGGTGAAGGTTGCAGAGGATCCGCTGCATGCTAGTCGCATGGGACCCGTCTATGTCTCGTCCGATATGGTGACACTTGGGGGAGGGAGGCCTATGTCAAGCACTGGACGTCTTTCGGCTGAAATGCTGATGATGATGCCAATTTATTTGGGATTGTTGCAGCATGTCTTCTTCTTCCATACATCTATTACTTGTATTAATAAATTTAGAAGGACGGTAATCTAATCATATTTTTTGTGTTTTTCCACAGGATGAGATTGAAGGTCTGAAGAGGCTACTGACAGAGACACTTGGCAGACAGGACGGAGTTAAACAGGAGTGGCTCATAGAAGACACTATTGGTTAGTGTTACTTTGTTATTAAAAGACTTCATCTTCTGGATAGATCTGCCATCTTTGGCAACTCAGATAATGGGTTCTAACTGATTTATGGTCAAATATTGTCATGACAGGCACAGATAAAGATATCAGCACACGTAGCATGACCACTGTAGGAATGGGTTTTGTCAACAGAAGAATCGACAAAATGACAGATCAACAAAAGATAATTTTTCACATAATTTTTCAGTAGCTGTCTGAATTTGTGCTTTGGTTGATCATTCTTATTACTGGTAATAGGCTCTCCATCAATTACATGAGATAAGTCAAAAGTAATTTATTTCGGAACAATATAAATTGTGTAGAAATTATGTAAAATAAAACAGTACCATGAAAACATTACAATTGTAGAACATGTCAAAGATAATACATATAGAATAACAAATTCAAAATTATTAGGATGAGACTTATCCGTAACTGGTGAACTGTGAGAGTAGTTTAAACCTACCTAGCCTTTTTAGGAATACAGACATAATCTTAAGGAGCTTGTGGCTAAATAATAACAGCTGTTGAGGTTGATCCTCAGGTTAATCTGCGCTTGCCTAGGTTGGCCCGTGGATGGGTGACCACCCATTACATACCGAATTTCCTCCGTGCCTCGGAAAGCACGTTAAGCCGTTGGTCCCGGCTGTCAATTGTAGATCTTTGACAGTCGTTTACAGGTAGTCAGTGGCCTGAAAGTCTCGCAACCAGTCTTACCAAGGGGTATCGTATTACCCAGTAATGGATTGTGGAGATCAGAGAGCCAGTCGCTCCATGTAAAATACTGGTATTCAGCTGCATCCGGTAAGACTGGAAGCCGACCCCAACAAAGTTCAAAAGGCAAAGAAAGGATAGATACTAGTAGTCAAAGTAATTATTATAAGGTTTCTCATATAATATTTATTAGTTTATTTCATTTTACTGTATATATATGTATTAGTATGTACCTATTTGTGTATATCAATTTATGTAAACAAAATGGTATTTTTAATATTTTTTATACGCAAACCCAGCGTAGGGAACTACTGTGTTAACCAATTAGACATCCGGTGTACTGAATCGGAAGGTCGCAGGTTCAAACCCTGCTCGCACTAGAATTTTTCTTTCCATGTCAAAAACAGCAAAATGGTATTTTTCTTATTTTTTTTTTTTGTGCTCTATCACAGTGCTGTTCTATTTGACCCTAAGGTTGACTGGTAGAGAATGCCTTGTGGCATTAAGTCCGCCTATGTACCACTATTGTACATGAAGTTTAAATAAATAAAAGGCAGGCTGATGACGAGACATAATCTTAACATCTTAATTTTTATTATAACTAGAAGACAGGATATTTACCATGTTTATTGTTTTCTTTGAGTTCCCGATATTTCGGCGCTGTTGCAAGCACCATGATCACGGATAAACTGAAGTTATTGCGGGTGGGTGTTTATGAGCAGACAAATCGGTCTACCCTCTTTCTTGTTCGTTTTTTGCACTCAGTACCGCTACCACTGTCACTCACAACTCGATTCGGTTCCCGACACCCGAAACTCACTGTGCGTCTTCTAGTTATAATAATTTTAGTGACCATGAAAGTTTAAAATCTTATATCTTAATTTTTTCTTTTCAGGGAACTGGTGGCGCCCCAACTTCGAGCCTCCTCAATACCCATACATTCCTCCTCACATAACGAAACCAAAAGAGCATAAGCGACTCTTCCTAGTGCAGCTTCAAGACAGAGCCCTGTTTGCTGTGCCCAAGAACTATAAGCTTGTTGCAGCTCCACTGTTTGAGTTGTATGACAATGCTCAAGGGTATGGGCCGATCATTTCTTCCTTGTCGCAGAGCCTGTGTCGGTTCAATTTTGTGTATATGTGAAGTTTGAAGTGAGCAAGGTCGAATTAAATTAGCTAGTGAGACTTCGGAAGTGATGCGTGTATTTAGTGATGATTAAGGAAAAAAACCGGTTAAGTGTTACATTTACAAAGGGTTCCGTAGCACCTGTGCTCTGCGGCCTTCGTCCGCGTGAAATTTACGGTGAAATATACTTTAAGACCTATTTTAATACCTACCAAATATACATTAAAAAATTCATAAAAATCGGTCGAGCGGTTTCGGAGGAGTACGACCACAAACACTGTTTCACACGAGATTTTTAAGTCCGTGACAAGAGATTTTTATATAGGGTGTAACAGAAAGGGTATAGTCATATGAAGGGATATGCTGCAGACCATCAAACTGAACAACTTCCTCCATGGGTCCAATATCGTAAATGCGGGAAAAATATCAGCTGTCCCATTCATTTGGGTCGAGTAGGTGTAATCCACAATAGGTAGGTAGGTGGTAACTCACACTTGGCCGGTGTTTTTTATTCTATCCTCGCTAGACATCAATTCTATTACGTCTGAAGTGTCACTAACGTATTTAATTTGACTTCTAAGGTATAAATAGATTGCAGTCAATCGTTGACCAGATGATGACTTCAAAACATAAAAATCAGTTGTCAGTCACAAATGCAATCTATTTGCACCTTAAGCATGGTGAATGTTTAAAAAAAGTCTAAACACTTAATGTTTTACTTTTTTAAACAAACGGTGAGTTTGTATGTCTTTTAGATTATGAATGTATGTGAGATTTTGTGTGTAACATAGATTATATTTACAGTACATATATAAAGGATGACTGGTAATTAGTGACCGATACTTAAACACGTGATTGTACTCATGAAAACAAACAACTTTCCTAAAGAAATTTTTTTTTTTTATCTCATTCATTATTATCACAATAAATAACACCAAAACCGTATGAAATTCGCGCGCGCGTCTACGACCTATCAGCTGTTAGCCGCGTGACGCCGTTCTGTCTCATTACTATGGTACCGTGCTACAGGCGGGCCGCCACAAAAGTATCCGTATGTGTATTTAAAAAAAAAAATGTTTCTTTGGGAAAGTTGTTTGTTATCATGAGTACAATCACGTGTTTAAGTATCGGTCACTGATTACCAGTCACCCTATATATATACAGGGTGGTAGGGATATCGACGCTAAAACGGTTACCACGTATTCAGTACGTCATTTTGAACCACAAAAAAACATTTTCGTCGGTTGTGGGTTTTTCCATCAGGAATTTCTCAGTAGCAGCCACGGAGTCTGGATTTGCGCCCATAGAATAAGCATAATCAGCCTATAATGTTCCCACTGCTGGGACGCAAGCCTCCTCTCTATGAGAGGAAATGGGCTATAATCCACCACGCGGGCCCAGTGCGTGTTGGTAGATGTCACATGCCTTCGAATTTTTGATTCTAGGACATGCCGTTTCCTCACGATGTTTTGAGAGCAGTGGTGATGAAATAAATTACACAAAGTAATGCGCCCGACTGGGTTCGAACCCACGACTTACTGTTCGTAAGTCGGGGCCACCGCTGCTCTCTGATTTGCACCCGGTTGATGGCAATAGGTTCGCCCCTATTACATGGGATTTAAACGTAACTGGCGAATTGTGGGTGAACTATTACGTTCACCTCTGCCTAACCCTTCGGGGACTACAGGTGTGATGTTAGAGGTTCAGAATGAAGTACTGAATACATGATAACTGTTTTAGCGTTGGTGTCCGTTCCATCTTGTACAACAAAACAATTTCTGGTACTATTTGTCCGAATTCTTCGTGTTAAGAGTACACTAGCCGGTCATACTTTATACAAACGTAGTATGGCGATTACTCCACTGTTTGATGGTGTACGTTCAAAATAAAAAATGATATCAATATTTGTCTCATCATTATCTAGCCCTGTATGGAAACAAAAACGTAAAAATAACATATATTTGAAAGTTATAAGCTCCAAAAATTCCAAATTTCAACACTAATTTAACGCATCTTTAGGCGGAAATAAATACCATAAGAAAAAGGAAATTTGCTAAATAGTTACCATACAGGGATAGATTAGTTGTTCAAAAATGCAAATAATTTTATTTTGAACAAATACATTCAATAGATTTTTCATGATATCCGTATTCCCAAAGGTCTGCATAAAAATTTTCGTGCGGTCGTTTCGCGCATGTATGCGTCAATCAGCTTTAGGGGTGCGTATGTGTACGCGCACTAGCTTCTTACTGCTCATAACAGCGTCTATCCTTTCGCACGTGATGTCGTTTGAGATAGCATGCATTTTAACACCGCCCACCAACTAGTCCATGCCTCCGACTTGTGTACTCTTAATAAGTTAATTCAAAATATCCTTAATGTCCTTTGGAATATAGTATATTTTGTATAAACGGAATAGTGTTAAATCTTTCAAATAACTTATTTCTTTTACAAATTTCCAACTCAAAAGAAGCAATTGATTTATTTTTCCTATAAATTCAGTTTTATGTTAAAAAGCACACCCTGTATGTACGTTTTCACCTTCAAAAGTTAAGGACTTATGATGTAATGTTAGTTTTAAGTGAAATTTACAAAAAAAAAATGACTTAAACCCTCTATTTCAGATGCGTTTTATTTATTTTTGTACCTCAAGAAAGAAGACTGTTTCTAGTTTTAAGTATAATTTTAGATAGTTATAGGAATCTACAAGGTGTAAACGGACCCTTCACGAAGCCGTCAACCAAGCATTCTGTACATCAAACTAAGTAACTCTATGCAAAAAATATAGCTGGGGAACAACTTATTTTTTGGGGTGAAAAATTACGTTTTACGGTAGAACTCAGTGTTACGCACTCAAAACATTGTGCTCATGCATTGAATAGTCCGGGGTTCGTGAAGGTATTTAAAGTACAATTATAACATTAAAAACTTGTGAAAAAGTTGGAACTTGACCCCCAATATCTCCGTATCTAGAAGATTCCCATGTATAGTCTAGAACTAAAAAATGGTCGCAATGACGAAGAGAACAAGTGCCTTTCAGCTTCGTTAAGGGTATTTTACAACCTTTATATGTTTATTTAGTAACAGTTTTAAATGTTTTACAATATTTAGTAAACAATAATTGTAAAATTATTCGGCGTGGAAGGGACACTGGCGAAAACGGTTACCACGTATTCAGTACACCCTGTATGTGACGACAATGTTACCAGAATAACAATTTTCACTACAATAATAACTAAATAGTATTTAAAATTGAGCAATGGGCTAATCAATCTTTTGATAGACACACGATGCTCACTTATACACAAATATTGTAACCATAGATTATTTTTCCTAACTTTTTGTGTATGGACACATGACATACGAATTAAAAAAAAATGATTGTAGAAATTTGACATAGGGTGCCTCAATGAGCGGTCTTGTCGTCTTATAGATTGAGAGACAATATTGTAGGTAGTCTGGCCTTTTGTGTAAAGTAACTAAATATAAACTAGTCCAAGAATGACCTTATCTGTGATATTATTAATCTTTATAGTGCTTTTTGTGCATATAAAATAAATGTTATTTTATTTTCGCCAATAACAGCTTACATTAAAGCACTTTATACATTTATTCTAGTCAATTTCAACTAACATTAAGGGAACTTTATACTTTTAATTCAGAATATGTATATAGTAGCTGTTCCACCTACCTGTACCTGTTTGGAAAGAAGGATACGAGCGTGGTTTTACTTAAACTACAAAAGTCCATTTTTTTTTAATTTGTGATATTACTTTTCGTTTTTTTAATAACAAATATGAACTTTATTGTTGAAACATTAGGTTGATTGCAAAATAACTTGTACTTAATTAGGAGAAAGTCATTTAAGTTACTAATGGTGCACCTAAAACGAAACCTTATGTTAAAAAGTTACTTTTCTGACATCACAGTACTGTACACCGGAAAAATGAATACACAATATTTATAATTAGAAACACAAAGGCGAGCTCAACTTTAAGATGGCAGCGTCAGAATAGTCCGCGAAATTCCCATATTTTTTTTATTTTTTTTGCAATTTGCCGGTCAGTGTCAGGTTGTGTGTGGACGAAAAATGAGTCGCGCACGTAACACGTATGTAGTTACAGAATTATAATCATTAATACAACTCCTAAGTTCATTTAACCGCATTGAAAGACTTTTTCATGAAATAGTTATGAGTGGGGTTCTTAATTCTTTTAACTACATACGTGTTACTTGCGCGACTCATTTTTCGTCAACATACAACCTGACACTGACCTGCAAATTGAAAAAAACTTAAGAAAAATTGAATTTCGCGGGTTACTCTGCCACTATCACCCTAAGGGACCTCGCAGCCACAAGTTTTGGTCGGAACTGCCGCTATCTCGAGCAAAACTGGTCGGACGGCGGTCGTGCGATCAAATTCAAAATCTTTATTGCTAACTATGTGTACATAAATAAAGAACCCTTATTATTTGAAGTTTTGAATCATGCAACTGCAGATCAATATCCTGGGTTAGTCCCCAGTTAGTGCAGTGCTATGCGGTTGATTTTGTACCTTCAATTTTAGTCAATGATTTTTCAATTATAATTTTGATGTTATTCGAACAGTAATTGCTAGAATAAAATGTAAAGTTGAATCTAAATACGGCTGAATGTGCTACTAATTCCTTGGGCTTATTTACAATTTTTTCAGATACTTTTGGAACAGATCATACCTATCTTGAAATTCTTTTATTTTTTTTGTCAAATTAACCATGACTTACCACAGCAGATTCCGGGACCCAGATATCTGCTTGCATATTGCCCAATACGTTGGTTTCGGTTTCCTGTCTAACCGGATGCCGCTATTTTACATGAAGCGACTGCCTATCTGACCTCCGCAACCTTGGTAAGACCAATACTTAAAATTTAGGCAGAATGGCAAATTAACAGTCAAGGGATTTTCAAACTTTTGCGGGTGAAACTATAAGATAAGTCGACTGACCACACTGCTATATAGGATGTGCACCGAGAGGTTTGCCGCACTAGCTACGCGGCTAATTTGTTCGCTGCGCCGCGCATCCGTGCGTAGTGGCCCTGTGACGCAGTGGACGATCCCGCCTACAAGTTCGTACAAGGCGAAACTAAATACTACCACGCTCGCTGACGGTCCACCACTTTACTTATGCCCTAAGTAATAAGGTTTAAAAGTGGTCGACACTCAGTGCGTCCGTAGCTTAAGCCGTGGATGCCTTCAGATAATCGCCATGCTTGTCTCATTGAGCCGGTCAGAAGGAGCTTTAGGCCCGGACTCCACTAAATCGGAGACGAGAGGAGAGGATATGGGCATTTCGGGAATTCCGCCTCGACTGCAGTGATAAAGTTTACCCAGCTGTTTCCAACAAAAGTGCATAACCTCCATAGTTAAAATATGTAAAACAGCTATATTTTTTATCGTATGAACCTGGACGAAACGATCGTGGCAAGTAGCGTTAGTAATTTCTGCTTACCACCATGAAAAGAAACATGCATTATGTACGTACCTACAAGAAAATGTAAGATAACGTACTGTTCTACTTATTTATGTACTTCAGTTTTTATTGAATTAAATTTTCAACACCTACAAAATCCATAAAACTATAACAATAACTGCGGTGCAGTTACATTAAATCGATAAAATTTGAACAATAAACGATTTTTTTTGGAGCAAGAAAATGCGTTTATTTTTTTGTGCTATTTTCCTATATTTGCATTACGGCGAGAGTAAATTGTGGAGCAACGGCGTTGTTCATTATGCCTTCAATACAAAAGATTATGGTAAGTTTTCACAAGAGTCTATGATCAAAGCTGCTCAGGCCCGCGGGCCAAAATGTGGTCCGCCTACGCATTTGAATTATTATTTGCCGCCAAAAGTGGTCAGCTGACAAATATCAAGATCGAAAAAAAAATTTTAGTTCCTTATGAACTAATTCTCAGTTAGCCAATATCCAGCTAGCAATCAACAACTAACTGAAGTTTAATGCTATAAGCTAAGGTTGCCCGTTGGTTGACACAATATCAGAATTTTGGCCTACCTTTTAAAATAAGTTGAGCAGCCTTGGTCTAGATGATTATGACGAAAAAAACACGGTGCTACTATGAGCATGAGGTCCTGTGTTCGATTCACAGGTCGGGCAGTGTTATTAGATTTTTTCTACCAGTAATGTCTAAGTAGTAGCTACGGAGTCTGGGTTTGTGCCCAGTTTTACGGCAATCGTCTTGCCCCCTAATACATATTGGGAGAACACCTCTGCCTAACCCTTCGGGATTACAAGCGTGATGTTATGATGAGAAAAGAGGCAACGGCTGATAGAGATGTATGGAAGAAGACATTCATCGCCGACCACGGCAATAGGCAACATATCCCCTGAATATGACAAAAAATCCCTTGAACGCCCGAACATAAAGGCACGCGCGTGCCCTCCACGCCAAGCCACAATTTCACCCCAAATACCTAGAAAATGAATAAGAATTCCTCGACTTTATCGATGAACAATACTATTATAACTTTTTGTCTGTAATTTTCGAATAAACACTACTCATGACATTGAAATTTCTAATTACTATACTAATTTATTTTCGTGTTAAAGTGCCGTCGTTGGCGTACAGGGCACGCGCTTGCTTGTCACGTACATGTAACAATGGCGTTTAAAAGGTTAAAAGTAATTTATAATAATTACCTACATAAACAGTTATCATCGTTACATTGGAGGACCTAAGGGGCTTCGCAAGGTGACTTTTTGAAGCGATGCCAAGCGTTTCGAACGAGCAAAAGCTTCGCACCTATCGCTCGTAGTTGCTTGCGACGCGCGACATCACCGCAATATTAGCGATACAGAAGTTACATGGGCGAGGATACACAATCACCGAGAGCCTAAAGCACTTTTTTCTTTTGTTTTTATGTAAATATTTGGTTGACCCGATTATTTCTAGACCTTCACTCACAAGACGTCATAGCAACGGCATTCGGACGTCTGGAGAAGGAGATTTGCCTCAAATTCTTCTTAACACCTCTGAACCATTCCATAGCCAATCATGAGAGGATTCTATACATTTCCAATCCTATGAAAAGAAAGGACTGCCCGCCTCAACTCATTAAATATAATAAACCTGTTGTGGTAAGTTTCTTGTAGGTACCCTTACCTGTATTAAGGGCTCTATACACTAAACCCGCCGACAGACCGGCGCGCTTTCTGTCGCTCAAAACCGTCATTTGCTTGAGCGAAAACTATGCTGCTGCCGTGTGCGATAACACCCCCGCTCCGTTTCTGACTAATAAAATAATCATGACGGCGCCGTACACGCGAATATCATGCGTTACACACGAGGAAATGTACGCGCTCGTTACTCTGGCGAAACTCAATCTGTATTGACAAAAAAAAAAGTAGCCCATCTCGTGCCGCTGACATACCACAGACAAAGTTTTTGTATTTGCAATGATCTTAAGCCATTGAACACAAATTGGCGCGAAGCTTTGGTGTGTAGAAACCTTTATTTACTAAATGCAGGAGGTATGAGGAACAGTGTATAAATCACATCCTCCATAGAAAAGCGAGGATCCTCCGACCAAACTGATGCCTCTGGACCTGGACAGTAGTCTTAGACTGGACCTGTACTAAGAATGACGGGCGAATGACTGAGCGACTACCTACAAATGGTCGCAGTAACCAAGGTAGGGGCAACCAGATCAAATGGAGTTGTGACGAATCAAATGCGTGCGGCCGGCGGGCGAGCGCTACATCCAAGTTTGTTACATCGTATTTTTAAATCGACTTCTAAGATTTGTGGTCGCTCAGTCATTCGCTCATATTATGGTACACCATATCACGATTAATACCTTTAGTATGAATGTATATCTATTCGTTCGTTTAAATAGGTAGCTACTATTTTTGAAGTATATATTTTATTTTTAACCCCCGACGCAAAAAGAGGGGTGTTATAAGTTTGACCGCAAGGTATGTGTGTGTGTCTGTCTCTAGCACCGTAGCTCTTAAACGAGTGAACCGATTTGGATGCAGGTTTTTTTTATTTGAAAGCTAGTTTCTTGACAATGGTTCTTAGATACCTTTTATCAAAATCGGTGCAGCCATTTACTAGATATGGGGGATTAAAGTGGTGATGAACAATCGAATATTTTCAAATATACCCAAGTGGGGTATCAAATGAAAGGGCATGATGTGTATATTACAATTAGACATGTTTTATCAAAACCGTCTCAGCCATTTAATTGACTTTTCAAATTTTTGTTCACTTTGTTGCGACGGGGGTTTTTGAATTTTTTTTTTATTTTTTATTTTGATATTTCGCAGGACATGCACATAGGCTACAAATGTCTAAACGACGAGGACATATCGATGATAGTCATCAATATGTTACGAGCGAGCGCCGGAGAAGTGTGTAAGTTCATGTCGTAAACACAGGTGTCATTCTGTCCCTTTACCTACTCTAACCTTCTTCTTAGCGTGTCGACGGCAGTCTAAATTGTGTCAGCCCAGAACTGAGCTACTAGTTTGGAGCTTTCGAGTGCGTCCATCAGTTCCTGTAGTGAACAAACAACATGACACGATATTAAGTGCCGCTATCGCTCCAATAGTCAAAAGGTACGGCAATCTAACACTATCGGAGAGAGATCGGGCGCAGTACTAACGGCTTTACTTGCTCTCCAAGCCACGGGGTTTCGCATACTAATTTCGATTTCCAAACTCAAGACTGCTACGGAGAAATTTCGTATGGAAAACCGCAATAATATTGCCCAACCCGGGAATGGAACACAAAACCCCACACACAACAGTCGCGCTTGAGACCACGAAACTAACAGAGCTGTAGCCCGCAAAATTCAGATTTTCTTACGGTTTTGCAATTTGCAGGTCATTATCAGGTTATACGAGTATGTTGATTAAAATATAATTGGCGGCCGTAAGAAATATGGCTTATTTTTTTTTTTCGGATTTTATATCACCAAATGACCCCCCCCCCCCCCACTCTGGGCGGAGTGGGAGTGTCAGACTTGTACTGACTAAAACCCATCCATGTTCCTTCTTTGCCCTTTGTGTTCCAGGGCCGCGGTATCTCTTTCGAACAGTCCCGCAGCCCTAAGAAATATGGCTTTACCTACTGACTTATAAACATTAAAATCATCAATACAGCTCTCTAATTTCTTTTAATC
Source organism: Noctua janthina (assembly GCA_963576755.1). Classification (NCBI taxonomy): domain Eukaryota; kingdom Metazoa; phylum Arthropoda; class Insecta; order Lepidoptera; family Noctuidae; genus Noctua; species Noctua janthina. Next base: position 2,040,849 of record OY755077.1, read on the forward strand.
CCAGTGAATGACATAAAATAGTCATGAAATTAACGTAAAGGGCCCGACAGTCTGACACTGACCTGCAAATTGCAAAAAAAACTTAAGAAAATTTGAATTTCGCGGGCTATCTTGGCGCTTGCCCGTTATTTTTTTTATTTTTCTCTTAAGTTACTGATAGTAGTGCAACAGACACAGCAGGATCCAGGAGAGAGACTTCTGGAACCTACCTAAACTCACTCCATCATGGAAGTACCTAGTCAGAAACTGTAGAACGCCATCTGCTACGATCCTTACGCCTCGTCCACGCTCATATATCACATCATCAGGTCATCAAGCAAGCCTGTTACGAGTACTAGGCAAGTCATATCCGTGCACACGACAGGAAATAATTTTAGTTTATTTAAGGGTTAACGTTATCGAAATCGATAACGGGGACTATACAACATTAGTTTTAGTATATGCGAAACCTGAAACACGTGTCTAGTATTTTTATGTAAAAAATCTATGTACAAAATTTCAAAACTGTATCATGAAAAATCACAAAGTTATAAGCTTGTTTTGTTATCTGGTTGTCCGCAAAAAAACGTGGTCACCACGTGGCGCGCCCCTCCAGCGACGGTTTGAGCTCATTGATAATAATAATTTGGCAGTAGGTACCTAAATAATTGCGATAGGTACCTAGTGTCTCTCGGTGTCCAAATTGTACCCTTATTAAAATATTATTGGGAAAGAAATAACAGGGATTAAAAAATACTGGAATCGATTCAGTTACTTGTTCTGAACAAACTATATTCAGGTTTCGCATATACTAAAAATAATGTTTTATATACCTGACTTAACTAATTTTCTTTGTTTCATAAAGTTTATTGTCTACTTTGTTCACAGCCAACCCGAACAGTTATAAATTATTAAAAACATTCCATGAGATCCAAGACCGCGCCGTAAGTAATTGATTAGTTGACTTTAATAAGCTTTATCATCCTGTGATCCTGACCTGACAATTGTATGAACCGGCTCTAGCATTTGCATCAGAAAAATTTGCCTACTCGAAACGACAATCACTTCTATTAAAGGTAAAAACGGACCCTTGACATAGCCGTCAACCAAGCATTCGGTACATCAAACTAAGTAACTTTACGCAAAAATTATTGCTGGTATAGGTATGACATTTTTTTGGGGTTCAAAATCAGGTTTTACGGTAGGACTTAATGTAACGCACTCAAAACATTGTGCTGATGAATGCATTGAATAGAACTGGAGCCGTGGAGGTAATTAAAGTAAAGTGTATTAAAAAAATATGCTTATGAAAAAGTTGTAACTTTTACCCCCAATATCTCCGTAACTGGAAGGTTCCCAGGTATGGTCTAGAACAAAAAAAATGATCGCAAAGACGGGGAGAACAAGTGCCTTTCGGCTTCGTTAAGGGTCTATTTACACCCTTTATACCCATCACTGTGTGCTAGGCACTGCACATGTAAGAAACCACTAGCAGAATTGTTTCTCAGCTTTGCGTAGGTCTTGGTGGAGAAGATCTAGTGCAAGACTCAAAAACGCGACTCACATGTAATGTTTTTTGACTCGTCTGATTCGGTTTCATACGAGAGTCTGGATTCATTTTTCGTCGACCTTTGAACTAATCTAGACTTTTATATGAAACCGAATCAACCTTGAATGTAGAGCAAACACAATTCAAAAAATGCAACACCCTTAATTATCTACACTCGTTCGTGGACGTTCTTTCGTTACGTATCGTTTGGCCTCGACTCAAAGGCGTTTTTTTTTTGTTTTAACGCCAATTACTATGATGTAGACCCCTGACACAACCAGAAGGCTACGCGGTAGCCGAGTAGAGTAGCGGGACGAGCTGGACAGAACCAACGACCAGTGGTCCACGTTGGCCCTGGATCGGAAGGATAAAGAAGTCATGGGGAAAGGCCTTTGTCCAGCAGTGGGATGACACAGGCTAACAGTAACAGTAGTAACGCCAAATCAACGTATTTTCCTTTCTTTCTTTAACACCAGAACAACGGAGAGGCCGAAAGACTGCTCTCAAAAAAAGACAGAGACTTCATCAACTCCAAGTATTTGCACGAATGTGGGGAGCAGCTACAGAAGCCTATTGACGCTCGGCGATCATATGGAGGGGCGATGGAGCTGACTGAGGATAATGAGAGGTTTGCCGTTTTACGAAGTAACGCATAGTTTATATACATACATGACATCACATTTAGGCAGAGGTGTACACTTCCTTTATCGTAGGGTTAGTGCCTAACCAGGGCCTCAAGTCTGCTATTACAATACCTAGTGTCAGAATGGTCTATCATTGATTTCATAACTGTTGATTTTGACAAGTTTCGTAATCTACTAATATAATGGCGTCATTATGACTTTCCAATGGTCAACCACTGACACTGCTCTGAAATAAATAGCATACTTATATTGCTTAGGCTACTTTTATTACACGACTGCCCAAAACAAATAGTGTTATTACAAAATGGATAAGGGATCCGTGTAAAATAAAAACTCATGAAATTGTTAACAAAATCCGGTTCAAATAAGGAAGCAATATTTTTTAAATATTTTAACGTGGACGAAGGTCGATAGCTAGTGTTTGAATATTTTTTCAGTTACGCATAGTTTCCCGCTAAATATTATTTTTAAGTATTGTGCTGATGGATGGATGAATAGTACGGGGGTCGTGGAGGTGTGTAAAGTAAAAATCTTACATTAAAACCATGTATTTAAAAAAAAACTTGTGAAAAAGTTGGAACTTTGACCCCCAATATATCCGTAACTAGAAGGTTCCCAGGTATGGTCTAGAACAAAAAATTATCGCAAAGACGGGGAGAACAAGTGCCTTTCGGCTATGTTAAGGGTCTATTTACACCCTTTATAGTTGTTCATTCACAACGTCAGATTTAAAAAAATAAGTAATAGGTACATTGATTTCATACATATCGCATGTTTTATTTCTAGGTACTATAAAGATAAGCTGTGGCCGTTCGGGATTGTGATGTATGGCATTGATAGTAGAATAAGTGAGTATCATGCAATTCTCTAAAGGTACTTGAGAAAGTGACTGCTGCCGCTGACCGCAGCTGCAAGGAACACGAGAAGTGGAAATTATGATTTACTTACTCCTCCACTATTCTTTTCTGATACATCTCGTTGCGGGATCCAAGACAGTTAAATCGTTTCTCTGGGACTTCGTCGAGCTTCATTGTCTCGGCGCTTTTCTGGTGGTCGCCACTGTTGGTTCTAGCGCACAGGATTTGCAGTGTTTTGGGAAGTGTGGCGGGCTTCTCCCAAGATTAAGACCGTAGCTGCATCGAAATTGATGGACCGTCCATAACCAAAGATTATCATGTTAGATTCGTTCTACCGCATCAAAATTTAAGTACGACGTTTCTATTACGTTAACAATAACAATTGAAAAAAAAGTATCTTGACTTTCCTCGCGAGGTTGTCTACATGTGGGATGTGAACTCAGCGATCATTGTGCCGATAGTTGTATCAGCCCATGGTTTAATTGCCAAGAGCCTCGACCAATACCTGAGGAGGCTCTCGTTAGGCAGTTGGATCAAGGGCTTGATTCAGTACGCGGTACTCCTGGACACGGCTCGTATTGTTAGGAGGTTCCTCTCTCTGGAGCCCTGACCGGTAGCTTGAACCCTGTTCCCGATACCGGTGGGCTATAATTTTTTATATTTTTAAATGTTTTTTATATTGTTTTTTCTAAGAAATATTTAAAAATGTAATTGATTTGTATATAAATAAATAAAGAAAATAACAATTGAAAAATAGGGTGTAGTTCTGTTCAAACTTTATGTCAGCTCGGAAGTTATCTGCGAGTGACGGTAGGCGTATTACACAGTTAAGACGATGCGTCCTTTGCGCCCGCTGATACCTTAAATTGTGTTCTGCGCAGCTTTACGTTAGATGTTCCGAGCCGCCGTAAAGTTTGAACCGTTATACATGTGCAGACCGTCACTCGCAGCTAACTTCCGAGCCGACATAAAGTTTGAACAGAAAGTATTGACGCGCTCACTCATACTGAAAATCGTATATGTTGTTCTATGCGGAATGTGTGAGCTCCCTGTTCTCAATGTAAACTCTTTTTCGCGTGACTCAATTACACATCTTATGACTTAGATCTTTGTAAAACTTGCAACTCATTTGGGTCGAGTAAGTATGCAAGTCTTGTATAGGTCTGGTGGCAGCGCCAGGGCAGCGCCAGGGCAGCTGCGAAATTTAAAATTTCTTACGTTTTTTTTGCAATATACAGGTCAGTGTCAGGTTGATATGATTCGCGACCGTAACAAATATGGCTTTAGAGAGTTATAGCCATTAAACTCATCAATACAACCCTCTAAATTCATATAATCCCATTGAATGACTATTTCGATTTTTGAATCTATGTGAATAGTATGTGTCTTTAGTGCTTCTTGGTGGCTGTAACTTTTATGTATTTTATCTCATGCAATTGTCTACTCTGTCCGACTTTTACTTCATCAACATTGTCTTTGTTTTTTGTGTATCTGTGGAGAACGTTGTTGGTTGCACATTTGTATAACTCCTTATAATCTATTTTTTTGTAATATACAGGGTGTAAACAGACCCTTCACATATCCGTCAACCAAGCATTCTGTACATCAAACTAAGTAACTTTACGCAAATATTATTGCTGGTAATCGACTTTTTTTTTTGAGGTGAAAAATCACGTTTTACAGTAGGACTCGGTGGAAAGCACTCAAAGTATTGTGCTGATGGATGGATTGAATAGTACGGGGGTCGTGGAGGTGTGTAAAGTAAAAATCATACATTAAATCATGTATTTAAAAAAAAAACTTGTGAAAAAGTTGGAACTTTGACTCCCAATATCTCCGTAACTAGAAGGTTCCCAGATATGGTCTAGAACAAAAAAATGATCGCAAAGACGGGGAGAACAAGTGTCTTTCGGATATGTTAAGGGTCTATTTACATCCTTTATAATGGGTAATTGTTGGTTCTTCCGAATAAATAAAATGAAATAAAAATATTTCAGAAAATTATTCAGTTTGATGGTCTATACTACATCCATGACCACATAATATTCCCAGTTGCCTAATTAGGAAGAGACTAGGCAGACAGTAATGATTCTAAACTTCCACAGTGTTCTCTTCCGGTTTCCCGCTACTCCAACAGGCGATGGCCACTATAGAGCTGTCTAGCTGCGTGGTGTTCCAGCACATCGCAGAAGATGAGCCGCTTCAACCCAAGAACCTGCTGTGGTTCGGGAATGAGGGCGAGGAGGTCCCGCATCTTGGGTTCATGGAGGGAAATCAGGTAAGAACATGGAGAGTATAAAAAGAAACGACCTTATTTTGCGGTGATAAATCACGGTTTAGGGTTCCGTAAAACTTGTGATGAAGTTGAAACTTTTACCTCAATATCTGCGTAACTGGAAGGTTCCCAGGTATGGTCCAGAACAAACATAACAATAACGGCAAGAATAAGTGCCTCTCGACTTCGTGAAGAGTGTTTTTGAGCATCACTCCTGTAATCCCCAAATGTTGGGCAGAGGAGTATCCTATGGAACAGCCCAAGAACCTACTGTGGTTCGGGATTGAGGGCAAGAAGATCTCGCATCTAGGATTCATGGAGGGGATCCATTCATGTTTCCCGAATTACACTCGGATTATTACGGTACTTATCTGACGAAATTTGGGTGCATCAATGAGATGTATAGTACAAATCTAACAAGATAACAGGCTGATATTATGTAATGTTGGTGAATGAGAATGAGTCAGTCCATACCAGACTAGCATCGTCCCGGAATCATAGCTGGAGTCATTACAGCTTTGTCATCTGTAATTCTAGCTGGTGCTGCAAACAGCGGCAACCACTTACTAATGATTGTTAATAAAAACGTATAGCGCCAAAAAATAACACGCTATTTGTACAAAGCGTATAGCGTTTACTTATATGCGCTATGACTTCGCGCTAAAATATAACGCCTTAAGGCGCTACCTAGAAAATAAATCGTAGCTCGACTGATCTACTAAGCGAGCGAAAGTGATGCATTTTGAAACTCATAAGAAGAGATGGAGGTCAGATAGGCAGTCGCTCCATGTAAAATACTGGTATTCAGCTGAATTCGGTTAGACAGGAAGCCGACCCTAACATAATTAGGAAAAGGCTAGGCAGATGATGATGATGATGAAGAAGAGATGGCTTTAATGTGCGTGCGCTCGGAATAAAACGACGTATGTGCCAAAACGAATTTACTCCTTTTTTAACAAAATAAATGAATTAAATTTAAAACTACTTTGAGTAAACTTTGGTATGATAATTCTCTGTGTTTTAAAGTAAATTCCATTGAATAACTCTTAAGTGTCACGCCGTGAAGTCGAAACAAAATAAAAAAATAGATATAACGTTAAATTTTTTTTTATCGAGAAAAATTCATTGAATTTTTATTGAATTCCTTTTACACGATACTAGACCAAGGAATCAAAAAACATATACCAAAATGTTAAATTCCTATTCCACATACTTTACAAGTTGTACACGAAATAGAAAAACCATTTTTTTTCAATGTATAAGGTCTAACTATTCATACACGAAATATTTTCAGGGAATCATCTAACTGCTGTAACAAAGCCATTTCAAGGATTTTTTTTTTATCTGAGTATATTTTTTATAAAAAATAAATAATTTAAAATTACTTGACCCACAAAATAAATACTGGCTCCTTATTTTTAAGCATACATTACGCTAGTTTACTACGTCGTATTTACCTACTGTCATTGTTAGAATATGGGAGTAAAGGTTTTATGCAAAAAGTCTCAAAAATTTTTTGAATTATAATAATTTCGTAAAAAAACACTCAGATAATTTTTTTTTTCGTTGCTATGGCCACTTTACGACTTATAGAAGTTCTCTTAAAATATTTCGTGTATGAAAAGATAGACCTTATATGCGCCAGGGTAGCCCGCGAAATTCAAATTTTCTTACGTTCTACACTCAGAAGTAGCACTTGCGGGGCAGTCACTCACTAACATACAACTACCTCCTCACAGACCGTCCTCCTCTCGTCAATGATCTACGGTGCTCCGGGCCACACCGCGCACACTCTCAACCTGCTGATGAGGATCCTGGGGATACCGATGATGTCCAACCGCTATGACAGGAACAATTATGTGAATATCAATTGGGCGAAGGTAGCTAAGAGTAAGTAGTTTGTGTTTCTTTGAAATAATGCACGTTCCTAGGGGTGGAGGGATCATAGGGGTCGTGCGTGACCCTACTCGATCGAATTTGATGGCTCAACAATAGGTACTTATTATTTTTAAACGTTTGTTCGCTGTTTCTTTGTTTTCGTTGTGGGTTTTTTAAATTTAATTTAAAAAACCCACAACGAAAACAAAAGTTAGCGTGATGTTTAGTTTTTTTTTAATTTATTTTTTTTATAATTTAAGTTCTTTATAAGTTGACAGAGTTACTGTTATTCTCATCTCTGTATGAATTAACAAAAAGAATCTAATTATATGGGGCTAAAGCGCGCGGGCTACTTAAATTTTGAAGCTCTCATCTCTACTACATGCCGGTTTCGCCACAATTTTCTGTTATGAGAGCATCGGTCATGAAATAAATGACGAGGTTCGAAACCATGACCGTGGGCTGCGGTACTCTTTGAAAGAGATACCGCAGCCCTGGAACACAAAGGGCAAAGAAGGAACTTGGATGGGTTTTGGTCAGTACAAGTCTGACACTCCCTTCCGCTCCGCCCAGAGCGGGAGGGGTCATTTGATAATTTTCCATCCGAAGGTCAGGGTCATCATATTTGCCACTGATTCTCCCTGCCCCCTATAGTTTGAGCTATAAAGGGCGTAACTAGATCCTTCACGAAGCCGTCAACCAAGCATTCTGTTCATCAAACTAAGTAACTTTACGCAAAAATTATTGCTGGGATTTTTTTTTTGTTTTTGGGTGAAGAGTTACGTTTTACGGTAGGACTCGATGGAAAGTACTCAAAGCATTGTACTGATGGTTGAATTGAATAGTACGGGTCATGGAGGTGTGTAAAGTAAAAATCTTACATTAAAAACATGTATTTAAAAAAAACTTATGAAAACGTTGGAACTTTGACCCCCAATATCTCCGTAACTAGAAGGTTCCCAGGTATGGTCTAGAACAAAAAAAAGATCGCAAAGACGGGGAGAACAAGTGCCTTTCGGCTATGTAAAGGTTCTATTTGCACCCTTTATAAACGCCCTAGTACAGCTTTACATGTTTTCTGTCCCCACAGTGAAAGAGCATTATCTTGAACACACTCCTATAGACGCATGGCTCAAGAACTCCGACGGTGAAGGTACCGCGTACGACTTCGACAGCGTGACGCATGCCCCGGTAAACTTCTTGTGTGATGACTGCTCGCTGGGACAACAGACCGTGGAGCCTCTACAGGTGGGTAGTGCAGGAGAGCTAGAGATGTTATGGAAGTGGTTATATCGGATCCGAATTCGGAATCGGTGTTGTTGGAACTTTGACCCCCAATATCTCCGTAACTAGAAGGTTCCCAGATATGGTCTAGAACAAAAAAAAATAAACGCAATGACGGGGAGAACAAGTGCCTTTCGGGGTCTTGTTACACCTTTATGTTTTATTTTCTAGGATCACCTCTGGCAGAGGACACTGTCAATGGGCCACACTTCAGAGCTGAGTTCCTCAGACGTCGCAATGTTGAACTTGCTGTACAACCGACAGTGCCAACTGCGGTTCCTGGGCAGTGTTGAGAAATAATGAAATATAAATAATATATCATAATGTCTGTTTTATTCTTTTCTTTTAGCAACTTTCTAGTTAACCTAGCTTTGTCAATGCCGTGAAACTCTGTTATTGGCTTAAGAGATAATTGTCATCATCTCGCTGTCAATGTTCAGTGTATGCAGACTTTAAGATGCTAGTTACTTTGTCGCAACTGCACTGTGCTGTTCATTGATAGTGGGGTGAAATTTCACTTAAAATGTCATAGTAATAATAAGCTGTTGAGTTTCCAATAAATAAATTGTGCTTCAAAGGACACCTCACCTAGTGTCCGCTCAGCTAGTGCAGCTATAGACCAACCGCTTTAATGAGTCCTCGCGAAGGTATCAATTTAAATGGAATATTCTGAAGGTTGATCACGTATTGGTTCAATTAGTATCGTAATACCTATGTGGATTATGGTTATTATAAAGCAAATAACCTGCGGGATATTGTTAGGTTACTTTTTTGATGGGGCAAGGCGGAGGACGCATTAAAGCGGTCGGTCTATAGTTTCTAGATGAGACGGGGATTCCCCTAGCAAATAAATCAAATATTACGCACGCGTTCAATAATCGACTTAGGATAAAGCGCGCATTTCGGAAGGAACCCTAATGATGTGTTTAAGACAAACTGGGCGTTTTAAAATCAAATCTAAAAAACCTTTCGCAGGTATGCTGGAATAGATATCATTAGAAATAATACCTTTTGAACGCCAGAGCATAAACGCACGTGCGTGCCCTCCACGCCAAGCCACAATTTCACCTACCATTTTGTCATATATTTGTGTCGTTTGGCTTACAGGGCACGCGCTTACTTGTCACGTATATGTGACAACGGCGTTCGAAAGGTTAGTTTTGGCGCCCTTTGTAATTGCCGCCCGGGGCGGGTGCTCTGGTTTCCCCTACTAGATCCAGGGTTGGTATTGTTACCCAGTCCTGACTTGGTTGTGGAGGGCAGACAGACAGTCGTTCCATGTGAAATACTGGTATTCAGCTGCATCAGGTTAGACTGAAAGCCGACCACGACATAACTGGATAAAGGCTAAGCAGACGATATCAAGCGATCAGTGGCGAAGGTTCCATACAACTCGATTCCTACCGGGTTCCCTTTGAAAAATGGCAGTCAGTATTCTATAGATAAATAATTAGTCACATTCAAGATATGTACTCCAGCTTAGCTCTTACAAAAATTGACCCTCAGCTACTGTAAGCTAGGTCTTTTGGTATCGCAGATCTTCTTACGATCTCTTCGCAGTTTCGTGATGCATTGCCATCAAAGAGACAAAACTGGAACGTCTCATATGCCTGTAGCACAGATAATATAATACTACGTCCTGTAGTAACTTAGGTGTTCCACTTAGATCAGCATTGGGACTTTGCTGTTGCAGATAAGGTCCTCAGTTTCATCCCCGTAGCTTGAATTTGTGCATCATAGTTGGAAAAGGCATGCAGATGGTGATGTTTGACTACAGCGGTACAGAAACAGTTAGACGTGGAACATCTCCGAGAAAAAAAAAATACGAAATTTTATTTTACATTTTTATTAGCTCCAGCTACATGATAACTAAGTCCTTATCACAACGATTTGAAACAGTTATCTTACAATACATTCTTCAGCCTTATATAGATGAACAATTTACAGAGTAACATTAAAAATAATGTAAAGGATTTTCAACTCTCAGCGATGAGCTGAGCGTTGCTAATCCAACAGCAATATCTACCGGAGAGGTAGAAAAAAGTTCATTTTGAAGATGAGCGTTTTTCGTTACAGGCAAAATAACTGAGAACTTTGTTAAATGAATATAAACCTTATTTTAATGTGTTTAATGTTCAAATTCTTAAGAGTGACTTGGAATACCTAATGGTCATATTCCTATTTAAAGCGAATATGAATAAGAGTTTTATTCTAATACAAACCTTATATCTTTACAGTTTATGTCGATATTCGTGTGAACCTTTAGTTGGCAAGTGTCTGAGTATGGTCAACGAATTTTGCCCTAAGCAAACAATAATTAGATATATTATGTACTAGCGACCCGCCCCGGCTTGGCCCGGGTGCAATATATTATACATATATAAACCCTCCTCTTGAATCACTCTATCTATTACTGAAAACCGCATCAAAATCCTTTGCGTAGTTTTAAAGATCTAAGCATACATAGGGACAGACAGACGACGGGAAGCGACTTTGTTTTACACTATGTAGTGATAGAATACTCTTTATTATGCCCAACATACGAAATACGAGTCAGACATTTTATTTCTTGTTTTTCATGAATTTGAACTTTATTTAATGATTTTACCAGGGATTGACACAATTCCTAAAATAAACATAACATCACGCCTATAATCCCCGAAGGGTTACACAGAGGTTTAGCTATTGTACACCCACATTTCGCCAGTTATATTTAAATCCCATATAACAGGGACAAACAAAATACTATTTTTTTACAGGTTGATTTATGAAAAGTCGGCAATATTTTAATGGAGTTAAGTACTCATAAATATGAGAAAAACGTTATGAAAAAATAGTACATTTTGATATAAGTGGGGAAGCTTTGTTATTGAACTTTGTTATCTTTGTATTGTACCAATTTTAACTTTGAATAAAAATGTATTTATTTATTTTATTTTTATTGTATTCCAGGTGGAATTAGTGTCATAGAGCCGAGAACTGCAGTAATAATACCCCACGCGTATCAAACGACGTTTCTCAACACTTTCGAAGAAATAAAATATTATAATGGATATATTTTAGTCAGGAATTATTAGGAAATTATGATTAAATTTCCTTTTTTCCGCAAGTTGCTTTCGCGAGGTTGACGAAGAAGCAAAGGTATGATGCCGCTAAACAGCCTAATATGAAAAATATGAATTCCAGAGGCTAATTATGTAATATGTGTTCATTTGAAGAAGAAATCATAACATTGAATTATTCACAACTTTAAGGGCAGTGATAATCTACATCATATCTTACAACAAGGTAAATACTAAATTAACATCAGAGATCTCTAGATATAGGTACAATAAACCGCACATCAGTGGTAAACACTTAACATCAGGCCTGTAAACCACGAAGGATTAAACATAGGTGTATCTTATTTTACACCAGTGGCGAAGGGTCAATTTTGTAAGAGGTAAGCCGGAGTACATATCTTTAATGTGATTATATTATTTGTCTATAGAATACTGACTGTGCCATTTTTCAAACGGAAGCCGGTAGGAATCGAGTTGTATGGGACCTTCGCCACTGTTGTACAACCACATTTCGCCAGTCATGATCCATGTCCCGTGTAATAGGGGGCGAGCTTATTGCCATCAACCGGGCACAAATCCAGACTCCGTGGCTGGTACTGAAAAATTCCATAACACTGCCCGACCTAGGTCGAGCCCAGGGGGCTTAAAATGGCCGCTTTCGCAGAATCATAAGGATATTAATATGAATAACGTAAAAATTCGAATAATGATGACTATTTTAAAGTTACAATTCATTATATTATCTGCGTCCGTGACCATTTTAGGAATTTTGGCATGATTCTTATTATTATCCTGCCAAAGTGGCCATTTTAGACCCCCAGGAACTTATGGTCAGCGTTTGCGACCACTGGCACCACTGACAAGGCGCTGTCAATGTTTTACCCATTGATGTGCAGTTCACTACAGTCCTTTCAATTATTATATCTCTGACATTTGCAATTCTTAGGCGGTCTTATTGCAACAATGATAAAGATCATTAATTTTGACAGAATTGTCAGTGAAAGCAAAAGCAACCTTATAGTTTAGGACACAGGGTGTAAAGTTACTCATGCCCCATTGAATAGGGAGGATCGTCCGACCAGACGGGTGTTGTGTCTGGGCTACTGCCAGTCAGTTGTTGGGTTATTTATCATTTCGCAGATAATTCTAATAGCACAATGAAGAAAATCGATTTTAGATAAATTACAGAATCAGGCGTTTCTTTGCAGAAATCCACGACATTAAATGTTATACAAAATAATGTAGTTTTAATTCCGCGAAAAATAATTTTCATTTTGGTTGGAATTTTTCCGCGAATTTATTTTTAGTTTTTCATTTGGGTCATAGATGGCGCTACAGTACTTTTTGTTTGTTTTGGTCTATGACGCTACATTAGTAGCGATGATAAAGAATACTGTGATAATGACAGTAAAGCGAAGCCAGAGATAAAATAATAGTGAAAAGACTACCTATCGCTCTATGAAGGAAAACAATTTTTACACAATGCAAACTAGGGCACTAATTTAATAACAAGATATCTTAAAACAAAAAAACAAATTGCGATAAGTTTTGTTTTAGATTTAAAAAAAACTTGATCTTGTAGCTGTTTGTTGCTGTTGTCAAAAATCAGATATATCGCACGTCCTCTAAAAAACTGTCAAAACACAAAATAAGTAGATTTTTAGATAATACCAATAAAAAGCATCGTTAAGAACAAAAAATCTTTAAATGCCTCTATCTCAAAACTGCTATTCATTTTTGTGATAAGACAGTTTTTTAGAGGATGTGCGATATTATGTAAACGCAACCAAAGTGCCTAAATTTCAATATCTCACTGAGACATTTATGCATACCGGGTGTAAACAGACCCTACACATATCCGTCAACAAAGCATTTTGTACATCAAACTAAGTAACTCTACGCAAAAATCACGTTTTACGATGGGACTCGATGAAAAGCACTCAAAGCATTGTGATGATGGATGGATTGAATAGTACAGGGGTCGTGGAGGTATGTAAAGTAAAAATCTTACATTAAAAACATGTATTTAAAAAAAAAACTTGTGAAAACGTTGGAACTTTGACCCCCAATGTCTCCGTAACTAGAAGGTTCCCAGGTATGGTCTAGAACAAAAAAATGATCGCAGTGACGGGGAGAACAAGTGCCTTTCGTTTATGTTAAGGGTCTATTTACACCCTTTATATATATATCAAAACACGATAAATCTTTCTATTAAACTAGGGCAGCATTATGTCCATACATAAAATCTTATCTTTTAACTCACGCGGGTAGGATGAAAATATAGAATGCCACCTGATCCGATCCTTACTTACTCCTTTCGTCTCGTCCACGTTCATACATCTGGTTATACACATATACACGCACGCCGGTTGCTACATTGCTAGTACTACTTTAGCTAGTTTTATAAGTATCATTTACATTTTAAGTCTGATTTAACACATAATTATGACTCCAAGATATCCTAGCAACATCTTTACAAGAAGAAACATGGTTTTTGTAAACCTCTTTTGTATCCGCAAGAAAATTGCACAACCCACAAGGCAAAATTGGCGCCATTTCACACTTCTCACAAGAAAAATCCTTCGTTCCATTTTCGGTTTTTTGAACACAGTAATCGCAACTGTTTAGTCGATTTTTTTCGTCTTCCAAATCGATTTTGGTGTCGCCATTTTCTTTATCTATGGGTGCTTCTTTGACATCTGTCACAGGATTCGCCGGAACTGCGTTTTCCGTCTTTTTTAATCGCTTGTTACTTTTACATTGTTTAAAAAAATCATTGAGTTTTCCTCGGACAGTTTCTAATTTAATTGCAGTGTTTTCTGCCGGTTTTGAGTCAATATCTTGATTGTTTTCGCTTTTTTGCTTTTCTGGTGTTATTTTATACACATTTATGTATTCACTTAAAACCTTTGTTTTTTTAGTAGGAACGTTTTTTATCGCGTCTGATTTTTTTGTGTCGTCAAGATTTGAATTGTTTTCTACTGGACTTTTATTTCCCATATCAGAGTTAGAATTATTATCTACTAAGTCTATTATAGAACTTGAATCCTCATTACCTAAACTAGAATTTGTACATCTATCTATACTGTCAATTTCATCGGATTTAGCATTCGATTGAAAATTCATTTCGTCTAAACTATCACTTTTGAAATCAGAACTTTCAAAAACCGAACTTTTTATCGAGAATACTTCTTTAATTACCGGTATAAATGTAGGTGGAGTTTCCCTATCTGCGTTATAGTTTTTTGGCGAGACTGTTTCATCTATAGACTCTTCAGTCGATTCTGTTAGGGATTCTTCTATAGGAATATTCATATTTTCGAGGTTTTTCAGGATCTCTTCTTCATTGAAACTTAAATCTGAAAAATCCCCTTCACTTTCGGAAATTTTTCTGGTAATTTTGTCGCCATTGTTCTTAGGAGGTATAGCTTTATTCTTTATAATGCCCAGTATGTTTTCTAATTTTTGTTTTTTCTTAACAAACCTTTCGTCTGAATTCCTAGCTTTTTCTTTTGGTAGTTCAGTTTCGTCTTCAAGATTAATGATAATATTTTTTTTGATTCGTTTAGTTGTTGTTTTGGTTGTAATCTTTCTCTTTTTAGTTTCTTTTGTTATCTTTTTAGGAGGAGGCTCTGACTTTCTTTTGTGTATTGTACCTGGAAATAATAATAGAGGTCGTCAAATGTTGTCTCTGATGATAATATAAGTCCAAAGCAAAGTATTTTTCTTTTTTTAAAAAAACGATGCCCCACCCTAGGAATTTCTCCTGTATCGTGGGTGCGTTTACAAACATTTAAACTCACATACACAAACAGCCAGACCTGGAACAACTACTTGTAGGCCATACAAATATTTGTTCCGTGCGGGGAACGAACCCGCGACACGTAGTGCAGCAGCCAATCGCTTCAGCCACTGGGCCTACCGTGCCGTCAATTATAACACTACCACCTTATGTTACAAAAATATGTATTTAATTACCAACCGATTTAAAGAGTCTTGGTCAAAATGAGCGTTAGTCCAACAGATTTGAAATACAAGGTGTAAACGGACCCTTCACAAGACCGTCAACCAGCATTCTGTGCATCAAAGTAACTCTACGCAAAAATTATTCCTGGGTAACGACTTATTTTTTGGGGTGAGAAATACACGGTTTTCGGTAGAACTCAATGTAACGCATATTGTGCTGATGGATGACAATAACAATAGTACTGACATATATGGTCAATTACATTATCTTTAACACTGAAAACCGGACATTGAAAAATGAAAGTTGAAATATGTTGTCTTTATCTGAAGTTTGCAACACATTCAAACTTAAAATAAACCTAATTTAACCAGGGGTACAAGACAAGACATGCACCTTTGATTTTTCGGAATCATGTGCGTATTGTATAATTATCACTTGCTTCAGTGGAGGAAAATATCGTGAGGAAACTAGCATGCCTGAGAGATTTTTCTCGATGGCATGTAAACCCAAGTCAGAGGTCCATGGGCGGCATAAAAACTATGACACCAGCTTAGGCACTAACCACACGATAAAGAAAGAAGTATAAATAAATAAATATGAGGTGATGTAATAGCCATTTTAGAATATTTACCTTCATCAATTCCTTCATCGGGTGGGTCCTCCCACCACACCGGACTAGGACAGGTCAGGATCTCCATAAAGTCCTCATCGCTAAGACTCCTAGTTTCCTCCATCATCCGAACCATGTCCTGCATGCTCAGTTCTGGACTACTGCAAGGTCTGCTGGAAAATCTGGACCCTTTTGGTGATAATGGAGAATTATTGGAGGACGGTGATTTCATGCCTGTAAGATGGTGGTTTAGGATGTTAATGTATTGTTTAGTTCAGTCTTACCAAGGAGTGTTGTATTACCCAGTAACTGTGTCTGTTGTGGAGGTCGGATAGGCAGACGCTCCGTGTAAAATACTAGTATTCAGCTGCATCTGGTTAGAATGGAGCCTCCTATTTTAAACATGATTTTAGCCATACGACCGGAACCTAGCAGAGTGTATCTGTTCTGGCGAACTGTTCATTTTAAAAAAATAATAGAAAAGTTTTGATTTTCTATCTACCACTTTGTCTTGTTTAACAAATTTAAGCATTTTTTTTAAAATATATATAATTTAAATGTTTAAATTAATCCAGATTACAATTACCTTTCTGAGGTGTTCCCATCTTCCTTTTATTCGTAGCTGCTATAACTTTGAAATTGTGTTTAGGTTTTAACATAATTTTCTTGGCGCGAAACTCGCGTTTTAACGTGTTCGGATAATACTCTATTTGTTCTAAAACTTCATCAGGTACTTTGATAGGCTTAAGTAGAGACACTTGCGAGCGTTTTACGGTTTTGTTAGGTTTAAGCGATTTTGTCTCTGTGTTAGGCGATTTTGTCTCTGGTTTAGACGATTTTGTCTCTGATCTAGGCGGTTTTATCTCTGGTTTAGTAAGTTCCGGTTTTTCGATATTCTTTTCTTCCTTTTTTCTTAGTTGTCGTCTTTGCTGAGCTGATTTGTTTCGTGTAATTATTGGCTCTGGAGCTTTCGCCCTTGGATTTTTGGATTTTCTTGAAGTTCTTGATGACATTTTTGCCTGAAAAAGTAAAGATTGATGATGTTAGTTTAATTTCCTATAACACTGTCTGGCTCCCTTTACCGGTGTTATATAGGTCCACAGAGCAGCATATATAAGTATAGGTCTATAGAAGAAGGAAGAAGACATGCTGCGCCGAACCAAAAAAAAATAATTGAGTGATTTTTAAGATATTTTTACTAATAATGAATGGGATTAAATATAATAACCACCAAAAATCTCAACACAAAAAAAACGAAACAATGTACCAAAAATAGAAGAAAAAAACACTGGTACTAGCTGTTTTAGTTTTGACTGCTCTTCAAATTGTATTCAAAGACCAAATGTAGTAGACAATCACCTAATCTTAGCGAGCAAATAATAAATGACATTAAAAATAATAAAGTTTTATTTGTTCTTTGAAAAGACCGTGCGTAACGAAACGTAACCGAATGTACGTGATGCAAACGTTTGACAGTTCCACAAGGAAAATTTGCTACCCTAATACACGACACACACACCGACATAAAAAACATAACCCTTCTTTGGCAGTCGGGTAAAAGGGCATTGTTGCAAGGAGAACTTAAGATGTAAGAAGCGAGACTTGGGGTACCCCGCCTCTACTTTGATTTTATGACTACATATTAAATACAGTGTGTATCAGATAAGCGTGCTCATATTTCATAATGTGATTCAGATCATTAAACTGAACAATTAATTTTTGGGGTTCCGTACCTCAAAAGGAAAAAACGTAGCCCTTATAGGATCAGTCGCCTGTCTGTCACAGCCAATTTACTGGACCGATTGAGTTGAAATTTGGTACACATAAAGGGTGTAAATAGACCCTTAACATAACCGAAAGGCACTTGTTCTCCCCGTCTTTGCGTCTATTTACGGAGATATTGGGGGTCAAAGTTCCAACTTTTTCACAAGTTTTTTTTTAAATACGTTTTTTTAATGTTTGTTTTTTACTTGACACACCACCTCGACCCCCGTTCTATTCAATCCATCCATGAGCACAATGCTTTGTGTGCTTTCCATCGAGTCCTACCGTAAAACGTGATTATTTACCCCAAAAAAAATGTCGATTCCCAGCAATAATTTTTGCATAAAGTTACTTAGTTTGATGTACAGAATGCTTAGTTGACGACTATTTGAAGGGTCTGTTTACACCCTGTATGTAAGTTAGGACTTTGCCCAGCAGTGGGACAGTATTAGCAATTAAAAAAAAAAAATTCAAGTCGGTGACGATAACGTAAATCAAAAAAAAAATTAAACATTTTTAAACACTTTTGGGGGGTAAATTAGAAAATGAAAAAGTTTGTAAACTATATCGTGTTACAAATCAAATGAAAGGGCTCATTGTGAGCATCTCAAATGTTTTTTTTTATAATTTTAAGATAAGAAGTTATTAAAGAAAATAGCAAAAATTAACCATTAAAAAATACAAAAAAATGTTCTTCGCTTATAGATAACAGGAAATCCTATAAGAAAGCTATAAAAACAAATAATAAAATAAATAAAAATTAAATAGGGCTCGCCTCCTACGATGTTACGGAACCCTTCATGCGCGAGTCCGAGTCGCACTTGGCGGTTTTTTTTTTTGTTATTATAATACTACTCCCATGGAGAAAGCTGTTTCGTTTGGTGGTCTAAATAACACCTTGAAATATGACCGCACCTTTCTGCTACACGCTGTATACATATTTAGACCTTTATTTCTATTCTTTTAACAAAAGATAATATTAACATGTCCATCCTTATGCAGGATTGCCCCAACTAGTGTCCTGCCCATCCTGCATTACCACTTGCACCTACCCCCGCCTTACCCTTGCCGGTTTTAATCAAAGCAAATGTTGGAGCTGTGCAGGTGGCACTGGCTACATACTGGTCTAACACCATTTGAGTTTCAATGACACAATAAGAAGAAGTAGTAACTGCGCTACATAAGGAATTTCTGTAGGAAATATTAAAAATACTGTTAAATAGAACAGGAAAACGTTCTTAACTATTCGATATTCCTTTCCTCAAATTGGAACGGCAATAGTACAATAATTTATTACATCAGTTTATAGAACAATTTTTTGAGGAGCTTGTGGCTAAATAATAACTGCCGCTCGGGTCGATCTTTAGGTTAAGCCGTGCTTGCCTAGGTTGGTCTGTGGATGGTTGACCGCCCATTACATACCGAGTTTCCTCCGTGCTTCGGAAAGCACGTTACGCCGTTGGTCCCGGCTGTCATTTGTAGATCTTTGACAGTCGTTACAGGTAGTCATTGGCCCAAAAGTCTCACAACCAGTCTTACAAAGGGATATTGTATTACCCAGTACGAACTGGGTTGTGGAGGTCAGATAGGCAGTCGCTCCATTTAAAATACTGGTATTCAGCTGCATCCGGTTAGATTGGAAGCCAACTCCAATATAGTTGGGAAAAGGCTTGGCAGATGATTTATGGAACAATTTTTAGTCATCCTCATAACATCATACCTATAAAAGGTAAGGGAAAAGTATACCTTTTAAGTATACAGCCACATTTTGCCAGTTATTTGGTTTTTTTAAGTATGCATGTAATAGAATCAAGGCTCCAACAATACCTGAGAAAATTATGACGGAAAAACGCATTTGCATTTTATTTATTCAGTAATTTAATTTTTATTTTTACTTATGAATTCATAAAAAATGTTCCTAATTACATACAGGAATACTAAACAAATTTGGAATTTTGTGATGTGTCAACTCTAGGATATTCACCCTGTATAATATAAATACCAACCCCCCCCTCCCCCATGTATATAAATGTTATTTCACTTACATTATTGGTTTTTATATAATTTTTCTAACTAAAAGATGTTGATAATATAATCTGTGTAATACTAGCTGTTCTCATGGCTTCGCATAGGTCTATATTGGTAATTATCCCATGAGAATATTGTCCATCATCTGCCAAGCCTTTTCTCAACTGCCTTGGCTTGGCTTGGTTGGAGGCCAGCTTCCAGTCTAACCAGATGCAGCATGACTAGTATTTTACATGGAGCTACTGCCTATCTGATCGCCACAACCCAGTTACTACTGAGTAATACCATAACCCTTGATAAGACTGGTTGTCAGACTTTCAGGCCACTGACTACCTGTTACAACAGTCAAAGATCTATAAATGACAGCCAGAAGCAATGGCTGGTCATACATTAGGCATGGAGGTAACTCGGTATGTAATGGATGGTCACCCATCCACCGACCAACCTAAGCAAGCGCGGCTTAACCAGTGACTTACTATTTAGCCACAAGCTCCTCCCATGGGAATGTACTACCCGGGTAAATATCCTGTCCTAAACTCTACATTCCTCAGGCCAAGGACTTGTGTCAAATTCTTCAAAATTTAACTTTCTCATCATTTTACAAAATTTGTATCTTTTATAACTTACCTAAAGTGAAAGTGATATGTGTGGGCAATTTAGTGAATAAAATACATTAGACACATAACAAGCAGTGATACAAACATGGAATTACAATATTATGTAAGCATGGCTTAATTTATTTGACTAAAAAATCAATCCCATATTGATATCAAATATTTTTATTATCTCAATAATAAAATTAAAAAATATTTTAAGGTTGATTAGCTAACTTCTCTAGCCACCCTCAAGAAAATAAATATGATATAATAGTAATGGAGAAATGTCTTATAATATGAAAACAAACCCAGGTTATCAAGCCTTCAATCTTAAAACAGATAAGAAGGAAGTATCTACTACTCAGCAGTTCCATAATCAATAGTGTAATAAAACAGTGAACACAGAAAAAGTACCTATTTCAATGTTGTACTTAGGTACCTATGTATGTATGCTTAGCCAACAACAAGGAGATTCCCACATAGATATACAGTCCAGCTTAAAAAAACAACAGACACAAGACTTAAACAATTAACAATAGGCAAAGACCAGGTTATTTCCCCAATTCAGGCAGAGTATAAATCAAATTGTAACTATACAGCCCTTTTTCCTTAGAACCTTCATGGTTTTCGCTTGCTTTCAAATTTTGCATGCAGATGGCGACACCTGTATCTACTAGATCACCCTCTCTCTGGACTCTCGACTTTAAAATGATTAGTAAACAAGAATACTTAGCTCCCAACTCAATAATAGCAAGTAATTAACACCTGAGTCAACAGAACATGACCCACGTGTGTCTGTACCCGTGGGATTGCGAATTAAGTTGTTATCTATCCTCCATCCTTTTCGTCAGCCATAAGTTGGATGGAGAGAGCAATACCAGCTAATACAGATGTTAGGATCGACAGAATTACACCTCATGGTACCTAGGTTCATAATAGACCCTAGTTTGTCTCATTATCACACACTACTTCATACACCATCAACTTAAAACCAGCTGGAATCTTGCGTACACATTACGCAAAGGATATCATAAACATTCTTACCTACAGAATTGGAACCAGGTGCAAAGCTGTCCTTCAAATCAAATAACCAACTTATTGATCTGCTTTTATGACTGATATATCACACAATTATATGAATTTCATTCGTTTATTGATACGTAATTTGCTTAATTTTATTTCATTACTTTCGACATGAGCAGTGAGCTACAACTACAAACGATGGATCGGGGATTCGAAGAATAGTGTTGTGACAGCGTGTAAAGTTATGTAGTATAAAATCGACTAAAATATGTTTGATGTGGTAAGCGGACGCATCGTTTTAGTAAGTTCATCCAGAATTATTATATAAATTGTTGACAGGGAATTTCGGCATTTTACACGGTTACTTTTTGAAATTAGTTAAAATGTCATACCTCCCTAATTCAAGTAAATAACACTTGAATGAGGGCTACCGTTTTTGAGCTTACCAGATGGCGCCACTGTTGAGTAAGGTAAGGTCCTGTCATTTATTCCGTTTTATACCTTAAGGTACCAATAACTTCTTAAAAAGTTTATTTTATTTCGTATAACAACATGGTGTAAACTTCTGATACAAATTTACAAATATTCTCCCTAACATTAACAAGTATGAAACATTTAAAAATCATTCTAACATCTTCTCAATCATTCTTATTCTCCAAGAACTAACGAATAAGATCCTAAGTTGCTCCTTAAATCTTTAAGTCATAATTAATCAGCATTGGCTCAATCTAGACCACAGTCGTGAATATTAGTAAAAATACGTGATGAAAAGCACGCAACGAGGGAACACTATATCATCTGACATTTCGGAAGACCTTACACAACACGAACGCCTCTAGTGGCGAATTCATGCGCGATGCTGGACGTTACGTACAGACATCAACACATCAAGCTACTACAATCTGTCAAATTTCTTTAATAGATTTCAACTTTAACGCTAAAGCAAATTCAAATTCAAATTATTTATTGCAATCCATAATGTAAATATACAGGTGGTAAAAAACAATTAAAAAGAAACAATTATGGACCCTGTCGGGCACAGCAAAATTAAACTAATCAGGAAGAAGAGAGGAAGAGCGCTTTTATCAACTTACCATTTTTTATTTTAATTATTTCATTTATTTATTAAGAAATTAATAAAAAAGCATTAGGTTCAAGGTTGATTGTGAAATTTTTGTTTCTGGTACCCACCCTGTTTGATGTGCTGGCGTATTATAACCTACCAGTCTCTGTGCCTTTTGCCCTATTAAATTAAAGTAGAACAGTTACAAATGCCACCTATATTTTACTACTTTCATTTAATTCTCATTTTAGACGGGTGAACTGTGATCCTGTTCCGTTACCTAGGGCAGTAGCTACAAACCAGTCTACTACAAATAAATCGCAATGAAAAGCTCAAATCAATATAACACTAACGCATCTGTTTGTAAGCGTGAAATGATCGGAAAATGTTCCTATGTGGATACCAACTTGTAAAACAACTCTTTTTTGCCACTTACTCGAAAAAGTAAGTATCGTATTTTGATTTACTTGAACATAAATTAACTAAACTGTAATCATAAAATTAATATCTTACTAATTTCTTTTAGTGTGCGATTTTGTGAGAATTTAACCTAAACAGAGATTGTTTACACTTCAAATGCTTTTGTTACGGATTTTTATTTGAAGTTACTAATAATCGACTAAAAATAAAAGAATTGCACGTGACTATTAACTAATTATTAAGGTAGAAAAGTACCGTACCGACTTATTCAATGCTGCATAAATCTCAAATTATTTACAGCTTCAAAACAAAATTTTATAGATAGCGACTATGTACATTTGTACTACGACAACCTTGCATAATCAGTTAACGTGTCCTAGATACACATGGAAGCGGCCAAACGCTACTTCTCTCTGCTAACTGCTTGACGAAATTCGTTTCAATAAAACAATATTGTAGGTCTGTATACGTACGGGTTCCTAAAGGCGAAGATGTTTTTATTTTCCTCTACTACGGCAAAACCGAAGGGTTATGATTTTATTTAGCAACAACCTAGGATAATTGTTTGCAAGTATGTTTGTTTACTTACGTTGACATTTGCTGCGCTGTAGCGCCTAAACTACAGAGTCGATTATTTTATTAATATTCCAGTATTGCTCAACATTTTTATCTAGGTGAAGAATTTGTACAAGGTTGTAATATTATTAGTTACGGTGACGCCAATGAACATTCTAGGTGAGACAATGGATGTTGACATGTTTTCAACGCATTGGTTTGGTCAGTGCTCTTTTAAGTACTAACTTGACTTGAACAAGAGATAAGCGGTCCGTTTTACAGGGTAAATGCTATTCTAGATTCTACTAAGACTTGATCTTTTTGTCGCTGGTACGACAGTATTTCATATTTTGTTGGCTAAAAATGGCCACCTCCACGGCGTCATCGGTAAAAGCACAGAAGTTGCTGTGGCTGCATATTTTGAGGCACAGAGGGCAGAGTAAGAGGAAGTAACCCTAAGAATCCCTTTTCCACCTAGCTATCACTTTCGACTTCTTATCGCAGCATTATGGAGTTATAGGTATATTCGGTGACATAAGTGAGCTCGCAAGACGAGAATCGTTTGACCTTATAGTTCGTGGCCAAGATGTCGTACAGTATCACGTTATTACAGAACGTCTCGTCGCTCAAAACTCAAGGATTACTTAAAAGTTTAAAACTACAACTCGAAGAGTTAACTTAAAATTTCGCTCGGATGATGTAAGCCCGCGGTACCACGGTACTACTACGTAGTATTATATTATCTGTACAATTACGTACGCGTTGATGGTGAGAGCCGCGGTAAGAAGCGCGGGGTCTCAAGTTAACTCTTTCGGGTTTTAGTTTCATTCAACCAATCAAATGACTTGAATCTAGTTTTAAGTAAAGCTTGAGTTTTGGGCGACGTTCTGTAATACGGACCTAGGATAGGTAGAAAGTATGGTCGAACGAATGGGTAATCAAAGCGCTACGATAACTAGACGACGCGCTTATTATATTCAAATGAATTCAACTCGGAAATCCATACTATGCGAAAGTAACTCTGTCTTTCCGTCTGTCTCTTAAGGACGTGCCTGGGTACCCCGCAAAATACAACATTCTTATGTTTTTTGATATTTGCGGGTCAGTATCAGGTGCTATGTTGATTAAGATATGATTCGCGACCGTAACAAATATGGCTTTACAGAGTTATAGCCATTAAACTCATCAATACAACCATCGAAGTTCGTATAATCCCATTGAATGAGTTTTTCATGAAGTAGTCAATAAATGGGATTAAATGAACTTACCGAGATTATATTGATGATTTTAATGATAACATACGTGTTACGGTCGCGTTCACATATAGCCTGAAACCGACCTCCAAATTGCAAAAAACCTAAAAAACATTGAAATGGGAAATTATGTATGTTTGTTATACAAAATATGATTCGCGACCTTCAGTTTTGCCCCCTTTTTTTTCGGATGGGAAATCATCAAATGACCCCCCCCCCCCACTCTGGGCGGAGCGGAAGGGAGTGTCAGACTTGTACTGACTAAAACCCATCCATGTTCCTTCTTTGCCCTTTGTGTTCCAGGGCCACGGTATCTCTTTCGAACAGTCCCGCAGCCCTGGCAGGCATCGGCCCATGCGGACTCCTACTTGGTTGCTGAGACATCTCTTTGAGGCGCGCTTGGAACAAGGCCTGTCGTCATAAGACGGCCGGACAGTTTTCTCCCCCTAAAGGCTGAACGCATTTGGATGTTTTACATTGCATACGAGTACTTATACCTGGGTAGAATACTTTTTATTCCACGAGAACGTACAATTTCAGACCAAAACGCAGGCGAAATCGAGGAAAAACCCTATTCTAAACTATAAAAAAACACTAAAAGTCAACCACCATGTTAATTCAATTAAAACTTTTTATAATAAAAACCACCATTTTAGATACAAAATGGTGGACGATTACTTTCCGTACTTTTTAGTTGTTTTATTAATAAAAGACACAGGAACGATTAACTTGCATTTCAATATGCCAGATGATCATAAGAATTTTACAATGCATTCACATTTACAATTTGAGAACGTCACAAAATATTGTTTAAATAGAGACAACGTCTGCCGTTCGAATAATACGATTGTCTGTGGTCTAAAAGTGGTGAAAGAAATGAGGTTTTATAAGGACTTTAAAAATGTATGCTATTTGTTTATGAGTAACATGTGTGATCATCCTCATGAGGGTAAGTAGTAATGTTTATAAGGGTGTTACACACATATCCGGGTCGGCATGATTCGGCACAGCCAACCGGCAAATCGAAAGTATATTAAACTAATACAAGGTGTAAATGAACCCTTCACGAAGAAGCCATCCACTAAGCACTCTGTACGCACGGCGACCAATCAAGTTATAAAAAACCAGTTTAAGCGGCTCTAATTGTATTGGAAATTTATACAAAGCGAGACCATGTTATACTTGAAATGTATAGCTCTAAGTGTCGCCGTGTGTACATTGAACAGGACTCAATGTTCGCATTCAAAACACTGTTTTGATAGATGCGTTGAACAGTACTGGGGTGGTGGAGATATTTAAAGTAAAGCTATAACACTAAGTACTTGTACAGTAGAATCTCACTAATCCTGCATTTCAATACACGTCCAATAATCCGGCAACCGCGCTTTTCACGCCTCTCCGTACGCCATGCACCGCGTATGCGCTCCGTCGTTGTGAAGCAGTCTCACGTCTGAGATATGTCACAGTTATAAAAAAAACAGTTAGAACAAGAACATCAACACAATTATTTGGCCGGGTTCAGAATGATGTACTGAATATGTATCAGCCGTCTGTGCGCCCATGTTATTCCACCCTGTATCTGACTCAGCGATAGTAAATGCCGAACGGTGTTTGCCGATCGGCACAGTCGACTAAAAAGCGTCAGGCCGACTATGTATGCCCACCCGAACAAATAAATAGCTCCCTAAATAATATGTCTGATGGTCAATGAAATTACACTGGGTGCGATACACTGTTTCTATTAAACTAACAATTACTTGAAATTACAATTTAACACAATAACACGGGGCACAATGAATCGGGTACAGTTCCAGAACGTCTCAACTCCGCTGCGAGCAGACATTGAATGTCGTCCTCGCCTCGAGCTGTAAACATCACGGCTCTGTAGAAGCACGCTGTGGTATGGGTAGGCTTGTAAGTAGTTCGCGTGATGTCCCCACTGGCGCGCTTGCGGTTCATTCCAAGTCCGTACTAATGACCGGATCCGACAAATATAAACGTTTCTTTAAACCTTTTTTAGAGTACTTCATAGCGTCAGCTGGTTCTTGTGAAAAAATTTTGATTGAAAGACGAGTTAACGAGGAAGAAGGAGAATCTATTACCACGCCCGATTATGAAACCGGAAACAGCACGAATACCACTGAGATTATCGGTGATAATGATAACAATACAGGTATGTTCCATTCTTAAAGAGAAAGCGCCAGGGTAGCCCGCGAAATTCATTTTCTTACGATTGTGGACGAGAGTGGATGAGAGTTTTAGCATTCCATAGAGCTTCAAAATCGGCTGGCGTAAAAAAGTGACTTTGCCAAAAGTGATAGACACAGACGCACACACACACAGTAACAGTGTGGTCTTGTTATTATTATTAAAGTGGCACACGGAATGACAGCCGGGACCAATGCCTTAACTTTCCGAGGCACGGAGGAAACTCGGTATGTAATGGGCGGTCACCCTTCCACGGACCAACCTAGGCAAGCGTGGCTTTAACTGAAGATCGACCCGAGCGGCTGTTATTATTTAGCCACGAGCACAGGCAGTCATTCCGGCTAAAATACTGGTTTTCATCTGCATCTCTTTTTGTTTTGCTCTAGTGACGAAGGCCCCTGTCCTCCGGAGAGGCACATTCAGTTCCTTATACGAAATAGAGACCGCGTTCGATTATCACATCTGCCCGCACTCGTGTCCCAACGTGTACAGTCCAGTGTGCATCAATGTCAACCGAGGTTTCGGCAAGTACTTCAAGATGCTGACGTTTGTCAACCACTGTGAAGGCGACAGGTATTACTGCCTTAATTGGGAAGGTGAGCTTTACATACATATAATCCGTGACTTTTTAGTAGTCTTACAAAGGTCGTCCACTCAATGTACCCGACATAAAATAGCTCTAGGCGCGATTTTTTTTGATCTTCCATAATAGGTACAAAGAAAAATAATAATAAAATTATAAAACATCCTGTTAATGATGTTTACGTGTCAAACGGGCGTTCTGTACGCCACCTGCTACGATCCTTAGATACTCCTGTTGCCTCGACCACGTTCATACCTGTCACACAAGCACGCCGGTTGCTACTACGCACCTGACCTTTCTGAAGAACCCCACCTATAAGGTCAGTGTATGTGCTTTTGGGGCGTCCCGTCCCGGCGTTGGTGAGCTTTACATATTCGGCATATTCATACAGTCAGAATTTGAAAGTATGCTGTCAATTTTTTTTTAATTTAGCGCACGCGGAATTGCCTAGTAGGCCATCAGAGCAAAAAATAAAAATACCATAAACTAATAACGAAATAATAATGGAGTTCCTTTTTTAAATTTTCAGAGTTTAGCGCACCCCCTAACGAGGATGAGTCGGTGAGAGGTTCGCCCTTAGGCTGGTCATACTGTGGAGCGTCCAGGTAAAGATTCCCTGATGTCGTACTACGCGTAATCAGCCTACGATACAGTTCCCACTGCTGAGGCACCGGCCTCCTCTCTATGCGAGGGAATAGACTGTACTGCACCAAGCGGGTCCAGTACGGGATGGTAGATATAAAAGGTGTAACAAGACCCTTAACGAAGCCAAAAACCACTTCTCCCCGTCATTGTAATATTTTTTTTTGCTCTAGACCATACCTGGGAGATATTGGGGGTTAAAGTTCATAAATCTAAATACGACTCCCGTACTATTCAATACATCTATCAGCACAATGTTTTGAGTTCGACCGTAAAACGTGATTTTTCACCTCAAAAAAAAAAACGGTGTTTCCCAGCAATAATTGTTGCGTAAAGTTACTTTGATGTACTATAATGCTTGGTTGACGGCGTCGTGAAGGGTCCGTTTACACCCTGTATATAATAATATGATGTCTGTAAACCCCGAAGAGGTATATAAAGGTAAAAGAAGGAAAGAAAGAAAAAGTATTTCAAATCTCGCACAGCAGGACAAAACAAAAATAAGAATTTGTGTGGTATACAACAACTAAAAAACCCAACTACTGAAAAATCACGCTCTAATTAAATTCGGGGTTTACAAACACCTCCTATTGTTGTAGTCGATTAAAATGTAGCCAATGTGACCCGGGCCATAATAATGAATCGATTGACACCTTATTCATCAAAATCGGATGAATAGTTTAGGCGCTACGGAGGAACATACGTAAATACAAACAAACATACATACATAGACTGCTAAAATCATAACCCTTCCTTTTGGCTTCGCCGTAGTCGGATAAAAAGGTTACAAGGTCGGGGTTACGGTAGTTAGGGGTTTAGGGTTGGAGGTTAGGTTAGGTGGTTGGTCGTCATCTCACAGAAGGAGGCTGCGGAAAGGATAAGGGAGGTCGAGACCACTCTCCGGACCCGCAGTAGACGTACTGGGCGTCGGCGGAGGGCGGACAATGCCCTCTTCCAGCCCCCCTAAACGGGTTCAGAGGGACGGCGGACTTGGGGACGTCCGCCGCCCCCCATATAACTGGACCCGAGGCGGTGGCGCGTAGTGTTCCACGCGCGCCCCTAATGAAAGTCGCGGGGGGTGTTCACTTCACTCCCCCCGTGGATTTGAGGAGGCCCGCAGACGCGGGCCGGCACTAGCCGGGGATCGTGGAAGGCACACTAGTTCCCATGATCCCCGGTGCAAGTGTGGGAAGGGAACACCGGGGTGGTTTTTAGTCAGTTTGAGTCTGACAGACCCCTCCGCCCGCCCCAGGGCGGAGGACATCCGTGAGGATTTTCCACCCCGAAACAAAAAAAAAAAAAAAAAAAGGTGGTTGGTGGGTAGGGTTACGAAAGGTGTTGTTAACAGCACAGTCACATTTCACCAGTTATGTTAAGTCCCCTCTAGAAGCGGACCTTTTGACATCAATCAAGTACAAATCCAGATTTCGGGGCTGCTACTGAGAAAATCCTGAACCCAATAGCATTTTACCCGACCTGAGAAATTCCGGGAATCGAAACCTGAAGACCAACGAGGCAGCTGGCATAACTTGGGCGTTTATTTCCATATCCTGTGTTCCCAGCAGTGACGACGACTCCATACAACTCGGTTCCTACCAGATTCCCTTTGAAAAATTGCACAGTCAGTATTCTATAGACACATAATATAATTGCCATTCAGCGTGGCAATGCTGCCAGTCTTCTGGGCACGTTTCCAGATGACAGCGATGCGGAGGAGTACTTTGACGCCTAGGTGTCCTATTGTCGTCGTTGTATAGATGTTTATATTTTCTTACTTTTGGTCTTATTTTTTTTCATTAGTTTAGTTCTATTTGTAGTCTGTATATTAGGTCTATCTTTTCATACACGAAATACTTTAACAGTAACTTCTATAAGTCGTAAAGTCAACATAGCAACGAAAAAAAAAAAATTATCTGAGTGTTTTTTTTACGAACTAATTATAATTCTAAAATTTTTTGAGACTTTTTGCATAACTCCTTTACTCCTATATTCTAACAATGACAGTTGGTAAATACGACGTAGTAAACTAGCGTAACGCTGGATGCTTAAAAATAAGGAGCCAGTATTTATTTTGTGGGTCAAGTAATTTTAAATTATTTATTTTTATAAAAAAATATAATCAGTAAAAAAAAATCCCTTGAAATCGCTTTGTTATAGCCATTAGATGATTCCCTAAAAATATTTCGTGTATGAATAGTTAGACCTTATATAATATAAATATGTTTTAAACGAATGACCTTCGCTACCGGTTTCCAGATATCTACAGTTTGCCCGTTTCGCGGAGGCGGCGTCCAGCTTGGGACATTACGGCTGGCTGAAAGGCGATTACAAGTATTCGCATATCATGGAGCCACACGAAAGAGTGCCTGGCTATGGGTAGCTACTAGAGTGCACAGAGACGAAGTAACTGTACATTATTTAGTTTTTTTTGTCAAAATAAATGTTAGTTGTCGATAGTCCTAACTCCTTACTAATAATAGGTCTTTAGGGGTTTGGAGAACAGGGTGTAAAGTTCTTCATCCCCTATAGTAAAGGGAGGATCCTCCGACCAGACAGGTGTTGTGTCTGGTGGCGCGATAGTTGTCAGGTTTTTCTAAGAATAACTTTAATAGCATGATGCAGAATTTAATGTTAGTTCTCCTTCTGTGTCATAGATGGCGCTGTCACACAGGCTAACCCGTTTCGAGTACTACGCACCTAACGCACCAAAACTTTCTGAATAAAATGGGTTTCTTTTTTATTACTTTACAAAAAGTTCATTCTATCAACGGAGGAGCAGACATACAGCGAAGTGTCACCGTTTTATAGTTCTGTTGAAGTTCCACGGACTCTCAAAGCGCTATTCCACATTTATTGTGCGAAACGCCAGTCTGTGGAATTCACTGACCGCTTCTCTGTTCCCCGATCATTATAATCTGCATGGTATAATAATATACTTCGCCTTGTATTCTCTTCCCGTGACAGCTGGGTCACGTGATTGGCCCAAGAATACGTCATCAGTTGCGATGCTGTCGGTGTGTTGCCACGGTGTGTGATTGAATTACCTGAGCAACATGCATTTTTTAACTTAACAAAGCAATTATGAAACAATGATTCAATATGTAAATTAATTTAAAACTAAATAGATGAGTCACACAAGTTACTAAATAGTTAAGCTAGTTTAGTAATTTATTTTATTTTCATTCACTAAATTAGAGTCTCTAAATTTACTGAAAAGGACAATCAATGGTAACACTTATCGTGACGTAGTCTTGGGCCATCGTGGGAAGAGAATACCAGGCGAAGTATATTATTATACCATGATAATCTGGATCTATTCAAAGTTCGAGTGAATCGGTTTCTTCTAGGCAAGCATGCTCCACCCTAGGCCGCGTCATCGCTTCACATCCGGCGAGTTGCGGCTAAAAGCAAGCCTATTTATTACTAAAAAGTCCAGATTTAAGTTGTATATTATTTAATTTTTAAATTTATTTTATCTTAATACCTATTTACAGTCTTTGATTGAAAATAATTTATAGATTTCTTTATTTTTTTTTTTAAATTTCTTTTTATTTTTTTTTTTAAATTTCTTTTTATTTTTTTCACAAAATATCTTGACATAACAATATCATAATTAGAGATCGGATATTCGGATGTATATTTAACTAAAGTTCTTTTTCCCGGCATAGGGTACAAAAGTAGGGAAGCGGCTTCTAAAAATGCCATTTTTTTCCCGAGATTGTAGTATTCCATAAATAATACAGTGTGTATACAATGTAGTACTCATAAGCATTATCCATATTTTAAATCTATTTAAAACAAGGCAAGAAATTTGTTGAAAATAACACGAAAATTTACAATTATTTTATAATAATATCAATAATAGAATTATTTAATTTTAAATTTTGCTGCTGAATATTCGAATGACAAAATGGTAAATATAACAATTCATTTTAAGTAAAATAATAAATAAATAAAATAAACTGTGTCTTTTTCTGTACTGACGCGCGCTCCATACTAGTCAACACTCAAACTTTAGGTAAATATGCATCCGACTATCCGATCACTAATCATAATTCATAAAAGTCGCTACACAGCTTTAGATAAAAAGATCTCATTGGAGTTATGTATTAAACACATTTGGCTTTAATAGACGCCATAGGCGTTAGTAGAATTCTTGAGCTTTAAGATGGAAGCGCCGGGTTAACTCGCGAAATTCAAATTTTCTTAAGGTGTTTTGCAATTTGCTGGTCAGTGTCAGGTTTTATGTTGAACAAAATATGATTCGCGACCGTAACACGTATGTATTTACAGAATTATATTCATTAATACAGCCCTCTAAGTTCATTTTGTTCCCATTCATTCGTTCATTGTTTTTTTTTTTATTTTAACTAAGTTCTTGAAATTACTTATTTTATTTTTGACATTTTACCTATATTATTGATTGTAATTTTTATTGATTATTATTATTCCTGTTCATTTATTCTGAACAAAAATACATTTGTGTTTCGACACAAATGTATTTTTGTTCAGAATAAATGACTATCAATAGTTATTTCATGAAAAAGTCATTCAATGGGGTTAAATGAACTTAGAGGTTGTATTGTCGATTTTAATAATTATAATTCTGTAACTACACTACGTTTTACTTGCACGAATCACATTTTCATCAACGTACAACCTGACACTGACCTGCAAATTGAAAAACCTCAAGAAAATCCGAATTTCACGAGCTACCCTGGCGCTTCCACCTCAATAGGTTTTTCTTGGGTTAGCTCGTTCTACCGTCGACCTCATCTCTGTCTTCAGGACATGATTAAGGTCAAGAGTATTCCCAATTTAATACAAAAAAAAAACTTATTTGAGAGCATTTAATGTTACACAGTACTAGGCTCAGCCATAATACCCAACTCCCTCAAAATCAGCGTATCTACCACACTCTCATCCACCTCCTGTTCAGGATGATGAATCAAATGTAACAATATCCTCGGCTTACTGTTACCCTCCCATTTGCAAATGGCGCAGGTGAATAGAAACTTTTTGGATGCCAATTTTCTTTCTTTCTTTTTAACTCCGTGTACTTCAAAACGGTGTTGAGCATAGAGGCGGGCGCAGAACATTTTCTTGCATTCCGGACATCTAAAAAAAAAATAGGAGTTGAGAGAAAAGTTTCTATTATTACTGTTAGGAAATGAGGAAATCTGCAAGAGAACTAAGGTTACCGACGTAGCTCGAAGAATAGCCAATCTTACGTGGCAGTGAGCAGGGCATATTGCTCGCAGAACGGATGGCCGATGGGGCCGAAAAGTTCTGGAGTGGCGACCGCGAACCGGAAGATGTTGCGTTGGAAGGCCTCCCACTAGAAGGACCGATGACCTGGTGAAGGTTGCAGGGATCCGCTGGATGCTAGTCGCACGGGACCGGACAATGTGGCGACACTTGGCGGAGGCCTATGTCCAGCAGTGGACGTCTTTCGGCTGAAATGATGACTACTCTTAGCCTGTGTCATCCCACTGCTCGGCAAAGGCCTCTCCCCATGACTTCGAAATCTTTCGATCCAGGGACAATGAGGACCACTGATCGTTGGTTCTGTCTAGCTAGTCCCGCCATCACCTGCGAGGTCTACTGCGTCAGCTTCTGGCTTTGTCAGGGCTCCGCATCGTGGTTATTAAAAAAGTTACTGTGAAAACAAAATGGCGCTCGACCGGGGTGGAACTTTAAGGCCGCTGTTGTGAACCATTCATTTCACGGAATTTTTTTAATGGAGCCAAACGAATTCTTAAATACCAGGGTGTACAACAGACCCTTCACATATCCGTCAACCAAGCATTCTGTACATCAAACTAAGTAACTTTTACGCAAAAATTATTGCTAGGAAACGACTTTTTTTTTGGGGTGAAAACTCACGTTTTACGGTAGGACTCGATGGAAAGCACTCAAAGCATGTGCTGATGGATGGATTGAATAGTACGGCGGTCGTGGAGGTGTTTAAAAATCTTACATTAAAAACATGTAATTCAAAAAAAACTTGTGAAAAAGTTGGAACTTTGACCCCAAATATCTCCGTAACTAGAAGGTTCCCAGGTATGGTCTAGAACAAAAAAATGATCGCAAAGACGGGGAGAACAAGTGCCTTTCGGCTTTGTTAAGGGGACAAGTTGGACTCTCGTTTCTGTTCAATTAGACGCGGACGAACGTCGCGCGCAACAGCTAGTTTACGAATAAATTTGGTTTGATTTGTCAGTCTACGAACTCGTGGAGGAGCTCGTGGCTAAATAATAACAGCCGCTCGGGCCGGTCTTTAGGTTAAGCCTACGTTGTTCTGTTGATGGGTGACCATTACATACCGAGTTTCCTCCATGCCCCGGAAAGCACGCTAAGCCGTTGGTCCCGGCTGCCCTTTGTACATCTTTGACAGTCGTTAGGAAGTCAGAGGCCCAAAAAGTCTGACAACCAGTCTTACCAAGGGGTATCGTATTACCTAGTACTAACTGGGTTATGGAGGTCAGATAGGCAGTCACTCCATGTAAAATACTGGTACTCAGCTGCATCCGGTTAGACTGGAAGCTGACGCCAATATAGTTGGGAAAAGACAAGATGATGATGTCAGTTTACACACCTTTTCCTGCCTCTCCGATGCGCAGTATAACTGTTGGCGCTGCTGAAGGTATCCTGACACACAGCGCACTCCTTCACCACTAGCTTCCCGTGACTCAGCTCGTGGTGTTTCAGCGCCTTCGCGTGGCGCGCTATAAAGCCGCACTGCTCGCATTTGTGGGGGTTGTCGGGACGGTGGATGAGCTCGTGTTTCTTCGTGTTCTTTTTCGAGACGCTGCGGTAGGAGCAGTGCGAGCATTTGTAGGGTTTTATACCTGTTGAAGAGATTTAATGGTAATGTTGTGTTATAGATAATAATAAGACACTTGCATGTGGCGGAGATGAGAATGCTAAGGGGGATGTGTGGTGTTACGCGAATGGATAAAATAAGAAATGAGTATATAAGAGGAAGTCTGAAAGTGGCGCCGGTGACTGAAAAGTTATGTGGTAATCGGTTGTCGTGGTATGGGCATGTGATGCGGAGGAATGAGGAAAATGTTGTGAGGAAAGTTTTGAGTACGAATGTGGATGGGTATATGAGTAGAGGAAGACCAAAGAAACGATGCATGGACTGTGTAAAGAATGAAATGGCAAGAAAGGAGGTGTCTGATGAGATGACTAGTAATAGAGAATTATGGAAGAAGAAGACATGCTGCGCTGACCCCAAATGAATTGGGATAAGGGCAAGAGAATGATGATGTTGTGTTATGGATAAATACGACTTAGATATCGCCGCACATATTATTTCCATTTTTCTCGATCGATCTTTTTTCGCCGATTTTTCTCTTGAGGTCTAGAAACAGGTTCTAAATTCGTGAGAACAGTTTGCGAGTCAAGTGGAAAAGTTTCACTGCTTTTTTAAATTTCCGTTCCTTCGCGCGCTACTGCGATGACGTCAGGTTGCAAGAGTCATGTCCGAGTGCAGAGGATGCGGAGTGTTTACGTTCATAAAATTTGATTTGTAAAGTGGTTTGCATTATTTCGACTCGCTGCGTGACGCCACACGTTAGTCGAATTTTGCCGCGGAGGCCGTACTGTAACGTTTAATATCTCAGTCATTTTCGAAGATAGGAAATCAGATTCTTTTTCTCGAGTTACCTATTTTTAGACGTGGTGATAACAAAAAACATTGGTGTGACTCATTGCCATTCTTTCTCTTCTCTAAGTCCTAGCTAAATTCTAGGGCAACTCAATTCAGATTGCCATTATCATGGACTCATGCTCACAATGAACCCTTCTTATCATTTGATATGTAACACGATATAGTTTGCAAAAACTCCCTAAAAATTACTAACCTTGATGTATCCGCACGTGTTCCTCAAACAGAACTTTGTTATAAGTGGAGTAGTCGCACATGAAGCATTGGAAGGGATTCTCCCCGCGATGCATTTTCCGAATGTGACGTAGCATTTTCTCTTCCGTCTCCGCTGTGTAGCGCTTGCATTCTGGGCAGCGAATGCGGCGCGGCTGGGTTGCAAGATACGCTTCTAGAGGTGATGTTGAGCGACTGAGAAATAATAATAATAATTTATTTAGGCTCTCGCTTGGCAGCTGGATCAAGGGCTTGATTCAGAAAGCAGTACTTCTGGACACGGCGCGTATCGTTTGGAGGTTTCTCTCTCAAGAGCCCTGACCACCGGTAGCTCGGACCCTGTTTCCGATGCTGGAGGGCTACTATTTTTTATATTTTTAAATGTATTATTTTATATTACTTTGTACAGAAATATTTAAAAATATAATTGATTTGTATAGAAATAAATAAAGGAAATATAACAACTTTTTTTTAATTTTTTTAATGTTTTTTTCTAAGGAATATTTAAGAAAGTAAACGATTTGTAAAAATATAAAAAAAGGAAATAAAAATTTATTTATATTTTCCCCACACTTGGAATTTCCCCACACTTGGAATTTCTCCTGTATCGTGGGTGCGTTTACAAACATATAAAACTCACATACACAAACAGCCAGACCCAGCAGCCAATCGCTCAGCCACTGCGCGAACTGTGCTGCATTCATTCATATCATTTTCATTTGTTAATTTTTTGGTGCCGCGTTTCTGCATTAATGACACATAATAAGTGCACTAGTGGGTAGTTTAGTAATCATTTGGTTACTTAGTCTAAACCAGTGTTTCTCAACCTTTTTCATGACACGGCTCCCATAGTATGATAATAAAAATTCGCGACCCCCGACCCTTCGCTTTTTTTGATGTATTTTATTATGTTACAAATATTCTATCCATACAACATTTTTATGCATTTGCATAGTTAAATTTGTAAAGAGATTTAATTCTCAACGTAGCAAAAACGGATCCACAATGGAAGAAATTAGTTATTGTTACTGTTTTACTGAGGTAGGTTTCGTGACCTCTTGCGACCCTCCTATAGAGGCTTCACTGCCTCTGCTGCAGTTCTTCGCCAGCTATATGAAGGATCGCCACCAATATGTAGATTACAATGGCTATGAAAAATTTAAAATAAATAAATGTTCTGTTTAAAGCCTACCTGCCTTTTAGAAACTGCATCTTCAAGAGAAAGGCCTGGACGCCTGGAGGAGGGTGGCCTAGTGGATACGCTTACAGAGAGGCGGCCTGTGTACTAGCTGAGAGACTGTTATAGGCTGATTATTTGGTTGCTGGTGGCTAAATAATAACAGCCGCTAGGGGTAAATATTTAGGTCAAGCCTTGCTTGCCTAGGTTGGTCTGTGGATGGGTGACCGCCCATTACATGCCGAGTTTCCTCCGTGCCTCAGAAAGCACGTTAAGCCATTGGTCACGGCTGTCATTTGTAGATCTTTGACAGTCGTTTCAGGTGGTCAGTGGCCCAAATATTCTGACAACCAGTCTTACCAAGGGGTCTCATATTAAATAGTAGTAACTGGGGTGTGGAGGTCAGTCAGATAAGCAGTGGCTCTATGTAAAATAATGGTATTCAGCTGCATCTGGTTATACTGGAAGCCAACCCCAACATAGCTGGGAAAAGGCTAGCCAGATGATGATGGCTGCTGGTGCAGATTAAATTCTCTCACACAACAATTTGTATAGCTCCAGGTCTGGCTGTTGTGTATGTGACTTTAAATGTTTGTAAACGCACTCATGATACAGGAGATGTAGGGAAACATTCTATTATTTAAAAAAAGAAGGCTATGCAGCAAATTAGTACTCACTTGTTCTGTTCCACCTTGACATCCTCAGATGCCTCCACACTTTCAACTAGTGGGTATTGTGAACCCGAAGCTACATCTATGAATACTGTGTTTGAAAGCTCAGTGGTATCCGCCTCTGCCATTGTTTATCTGAGAGATTAAAGTTTTGTTTGTAAATACGTTCTTCTTGTATGTCGTACGATAGCAAACAAGCCGAAGATCGGGCGAACAGAACCAAGCAATGTCGGAGGTACCCTTGCCATTGAAAGAAAGAAAAATAAAATCAGATCATTTATTTTGTGAATGCAATAAATAGTTTGAATTTTTATTTTTTCTCTCCTGCCTTTTCTCAATTTATTTGGATACAGATAAAACTTAATAAATTCAAAAGTGAAAAAGACATTCACACAGAAAAATTCAGTTGATTCAATTCGACGCCAATTCGAATAATGTGTATGTATATTCTTACAAATTAAAGAAGATAATTTTTACTTACAACATTAAAAAGTACACCAAGTATAAAATCGGAATACGAAAGTTTTTTTAAACAATAATTTAGTCTACTTATCATAAAATGATCCGATCACACGGCAAAGCAGTATTTTTTATTCAACAACAAATATAAGTAAACAAATACGATTAATCCATTGACATTTAAACAATTTGACAGGACAGGTGACAGATCCTCTTCAGTGTTTCCCTTTTCTCTAGAGATAAGAACGATATTATATTTAGTCGAGTTGAAAACCATTCACTTCATAATGGAAACCAGAGTAAAATAATTTTTATATTTTTTTATTTTGTTTATTTTTTTCTCAGCCAGATCTAAACAAAACAGTAATTTCATTACTGTGTGGGTCCACTAACTGTATCGGCGCTTTTTTTTTTTAGCTTTTTTGACTTTTCTACAGTTTCCATTAAAGTACGATCAGATGCACCTGTGCAACCACGCTTAAGGCTATTACAGTGCTGACCTCAAGCAGTTATGAAACTGCGCAAAAGAATGAATAGAATGAAAATAAATTGGATTTGTCTTGCCGCGTTGCTAGCTCCACTTAACCAGCCAGGTAATATTAAAAAACCTGCATAACAAGTAATTTTACTAAATAACCAAACAGCTAATCCATTACTTTATAAAATCCGTCACATTTACTGGGTGTGTCTTTTGCCATTTAGCCATTTTCTCATGATATTCCTCGTAATCCGCGTTTTGGACATACGTATACAGCTTGCCTCCTTCTTTTCGAATGATTGGTTCGATTTGTCCTTCGTCTGATTGTAATTTCGACCTCTGGTTTTCTAGAGGACGTTGTCGAGGTCGTTCTGGAGATCCACGATCTTCGCCGTAAGGATTGTCATCAGAAACCATTTTATTGTTCATAACACTGTCTTCGTCACCTAGGTTCATAACACTGCCTTCGTAACCTAGATTTACAATAATATTCTCTGTGCTACGGTTTTCTGTTTCTTCTTTAGTTTCCGCCACTTCTCGGTTAGTCTTTTCTTCAGAAGGTGGTGGTGGGCTGTGATTTTCTTCGTCTAAACTTGAAAGGTTTTCTTCTTCTGTAATGCCTTTGTCCCTGTGACTCGTCCTTTGTTTTACAATACCTTTAATGCTTTTGTCCATGTGACTCGTCTTTTGTTTTAAAATATCTTTAACTTTAAGCTCTGAATTTTGTGCTTCACGGGAATTTAAGTGTTCTTGACTCGAGCTCTGTTCCTCTAGAGACTTATATTTTTTTTGACTGTTCTCATGATCTTCGCCATTTGTACCGTTATGACCACTACGAATTGTTTTGTTATGCCTATTAGGAGCCGTCTTCCCATAATGACCTTTCGCGTCGTCTAGCGTACGTTTGTTTAAGTCGATTGTTTTTTTTTCGAATCGTTTTTGTTTGTCTCAGTTACATTGTTTTTGGAAGTACTCCCTACTAATTTCCAGACATGATCTTTATTTACATATTCTGTTGTCTCCTCTTTGGACTGCAATTTTGTACTTGGACCGCTTTCATCGTCATCGTATTTGAGCTTGAGGTCTTCCGACAGTGATACCATCTGATGAATGATCGCTTGTATATCAACATTTCCTGGTAATTCTTTTCTCGTTTTCGCATCGTTAACTTGGTTAGTTTTTGGTGAATTTTCATAACTGTTTTCAGTTCCAGTCCTTAATGCATTTGCATTAAAACGCATAATCTTGCTAGCAGCATTTACAGTCAATTTGGTCAATAGCTCATGAATATTCTTTGACACTAGAACTTGGCTAATAAAACCATCAATATCATATTTTTTGCCTTTTTTGTTGTAAACTAGGGCTTCGTGTATGTCACTATTGACAATAAAGGATTTTTTGTCATTATTATACTTTATTCTGTTTGCAGCTTCTTCAGACAATTTGTCAATCAGCTCTACAAATCTCCCAGAAGCGAATAGTTGACTTACAAAACCGTCGATATCATAATCCATGCCATTTAATCTGTGCTTTGTCGAGGCTGCTGACATTTGTATGTTACATAGTTGCATCATAACTGGAATAAGTAAATTTAGAGTAATTTTTAATATTTTTATACGCAAACCCTTCCGATTCAGTACACAAGACGTCTTAACCAATTAGACCATCGCACCCTGCTCACAGCTCTCGAAATCTTCGTTCCATTAATAACGAACCGACGGGTAAAATCGTCCGGTGTACTGAATCGGAAGGTCGCAGGTTGAAACCCAGCTCGCACTCGATTTTTTCTTTCCATATCAAAACAAATTTAGAGTAAGTTTGTCATGTTTATTTAACACAAGGCTGCTCAACTATTTGAAGGCCAAAAATTTCGATTCTGTTGTCAATCGGCGGACCATCTAGTAAATAAAACTCTCCTATCTAAAAAACCTCAATCACGCACTTTGAAGAAGTTTTCGTGATAACAGTTTAATAATATTTTTTTTCTTTTTCAAGGTCTTTATTTATATAATGTTAAAATACAGTCTGCTTACAAATGATCTTATTCTATTTGTTAGCCAGTCAGGATTTGGTTTGTTACATAGGCTAAATATATCGCCTTTTTAAACATCAAAACATATTATTATTACCTTATTAGGTGTTGACTTAACATATTGATTAACATCGATTAACTAAGTATGTGCAGGTCTTAGTAATGACCCACATAATAATTACAATAACTTAAATACAAAATGTACGTTTTATTATAATGGTACGTTATAA
The DNA here is from genome assembly GCA_963576755.1 of Noctua janthina. NCBI lineage: Eukaryota > Metazoa > Arthropoda > Insecta > Lepidoptera > Noctuidae > Noctua > Noctua janthina. The sequence continues at coordinate 2,082,024 of OY755077.1, forward strand.
TAATATAAGGTAGGTAGCGGGTAGTTTTGTGCAAAGATTGCTAATACACAGCCGGTCAGGCGGCGTCGGCCAGTAAGCGAGTTATCGTCATGATTCGTCACGAAGGAAGTAGTGATGGGGGAGTCGATATCGATTGTACGTTCGAGCGTAAGGCAGTGTCGATAATCTACTATTGCCAATTGCTGATATTAGTACGTTTCGGTGTGATGGGTTTTTGTGCAAATAAAATTTACGTGAAATCTTTAGTATAAAATCTTTTAGGAAAGGAAACTTTATGCGTTTATGTAGTGTTTTAAGATTTGTGCGAAATGGTGTATTGTAGGATAATTTTAAGGCTTTATTTTGAATGGTTTGAAGCTTATTATACTTAGTTTCAGCCACACTGGACCAGACAGGTGCTGCGTATGTTAAACAAGGTCTGACCAATGTTGAATAAATAAGCAGTTTAGTTCTGGGGCTAAGAATGGATTTTCGATTTAAGATTGGTTTTAGTGAATCAAGGGCTTTCGCACCTTTAGTTATGGTTAGTTCAGTGTTTTTGTTCCAGTTAAGCGTCTTATCTAAAATTATGCCTAAATATTTTACCGATTCCCGCCACGCAATTTGGAAGTCATCAATTTTAACGAGTCTAGTAGGTAGTGTTCGCTTACCGGTAAATAGTATTCCTTCGGTTTTTTCTGAATTTACTTTCAATTTCCAAGTCTTAAAATATTGGCCAAGTAATTCTAATGAAAATTGTAGCCGCCCCGCAATTATGTTGACATCTTTGTCTGTCGTGAATGTAGCTGTATCATCGGCATAGATAGCAAGGTGTGTGTGAGCCTGTTTAGGTATATCATTCAGAAAAAGTATGAACAGGTAAGGACCCACGAGCGAACCCTGAGGCACACCGGCTGGGATGGTTTTGGGAGCAGAATGGTCTTTACCTATATAGACAGAGAAAGATCGATCACGCAAGTAACTTTGAATGAGTTTTACTAGACAAATAGGTACTTCGAGTTTTAATAACTTGTGTGAAAGACCATCGTGCCAAACAGAATCGAAGGCTTTTTCAATGTCTAGTAAGATCATGCCTGTGGAAAGACCGAGGTTTAATCCATGAGCTACGTGTTCAGCAACTCTGGCTAGCTGTTGCGTGGTCGAGTGTGAACTTCGAAATCCAAACTGTTCAGGGATCAAGATTTGTGCAGTGGCTTTAGAGAGGCGGGATAGGATGACAGACTCTAGTAGTTTCCCTATGCTTGGTAATAGGCTGATTGGTCGATAGCTAGATGGAATGGACTGATCTTTCCCAGGTTTCTTAATGGCTATGATTTTAGCGTGTTTTAAGGACCTCGGGAAGTATGCAATGCGTAGGCATCCATTAAACACCTTCGTCAAAAACACAATAGCTTTCTGAGGGAGGTTCTTCAGTAAAACATTTCCCAGGCCGTCAAAACCAGGCGCTTTATTTGATTTTAGCTTTGCTACAAGTTTGCGAATTTCGTTTGGCCTAACAAGTGTTGGGTAGTCATTCATTTGAAAACGGTCTAGCAACCTCATTGAATCGTTCACTGCCTCTTCAATACTAGGGTCACTGACCCAATTTTTGGTCAGGTTCATATTGTCTAGGAAGGTATTGGCTAGTGTCTCACATTGCTCAAGGGCTGAGGAAGTGGTGGTATTGGTTGACGTTGATAGCGGGGGAATTGAGTTTGGTTGATAGTTAATCGACTTAACTATTTTCCATAAGTCGGTAGCTGGGTTGGTAATTTTAGATAGTTTATTGTTCCAGACATTATCGTTTTGGATTTGGATCTTATGCTTTATACATTTCTGTATGTTGTTAACCTGGGAGAATAATTGACGACGATAAAAGGGATTGGATTCTTCTAAAGCTAGTCTGCGAAAACGATTTTTAACTTTTATTAGTGACCTGATCCGTCGTGGGAGTTGATGACCACCACCACTGGACATTTTAGGAACGGCGTTATCTCGTGCATTTGTTATTGACTGGGTCAAGTGTTCAACGGCAAGGTCAATAGCCTCAGGTGAGTTGAGTGTAGTTTGACTTTTATTTCATTGTGTCTACTAAAAATGTTTTGTTTATTCTTCGCGCCTACCATATTGTTTACTTAATAATTTTATTACTATTTTTTTTTTCTGTTTTTTATGTTCAACCAATAACTTGTATGTGTGGTGTAAACTGTAAGTATAAGTTGGTTATAAATAAATAAATAAATATTTGTGTTGACTTTGACGTCGTCCGTAATAACTAAGATCCCGAAAATAAAAGTTTTAGCTCCCCTCATCGAAAATGCTATATTTTCTTTTTGACCAATTAAGCTTCGGAGCGGCAGGTTGCAATAATGCTTGAATCAAGTAAATAGGCACACGCCGTATTTAGCAAACTACAAAATTAAAACAGGCTGCGTCCGCCCCTCTCAGTATGCCGCCCAGGGCCATAACCCTCATAGGCTAAGGGTAAAAATACGCCACCGTAGCACATATTGATTGTGACGAAATTTTTTGTCTAAATTGTATCAGAGTGCGGTTTTTGAATTTCTGTAATTTCTAGCCGGATATTGGCTTGTTAAGAATGGGTTCATATACGAGTACTATAGCTTCGATCGGGTTTGAACATCTGAAATCTATGACTAACACTTATTACGGGATATTTGCCATGTTTCAAAAACTTTTATATTCTTAAATCTGTTCTACAAAGACTTGAGGATAGTCTTTGGAGACCGCTGTTGGCGGAACACTTCAAATGCGTTGGCGGTGTGATCTAGATTGATACCTACTCGATTAAAAGTTTCCTACGTCAATATTCCTATGCTTGTTCCCAGGTTATTAAGACCAGCATACCAGTTTCACTGAAAATCTGTTCAGCTATTTAAACGTAATTAACTATCGATGTCCATCTTCTTGTTGAAGTATAGACGCTTCCCATTTTTGTGACATGCTTCAACCGAACGTGAATTTGTATAATGTAACCAACATTATACAAATTCACAGAGTCGGAAACGTTCGCCTTATTTTTTTTTACTTTTAAGGTAAGTATTTATGGTATTAATATGTCTAAACAACGAACAGTGAAAAACGATTTACTTACAAAACAAAATGTGTAGATTCACATATTTCATTTTAGTTTTTCTATTATTAAAACAACTAGGTAGGTACAAACTGTAAGCCTTTTTATCAAATAACCTTGAGACCATGAAAAATAATAAAACACATAAAAAAAAACACTTATTTTTATTGATAAGTCAGGCGTTCTTATGGCTGGTAGCACCCATAAACACTTAGAAAATATTTCCCAGGGAAATATTTTTATTTTACATTTGAAATGAAGAACTGTTCCCATAAAATGGCGAGCAAAAGGTTCTGTCCATCTATGGCATAGCATTAACTTCAAATAATTTTGATTGAAGGCTTTGAAACACTGGCTTGAATAGTGATCAAGAATTGCTCAAGACAATTGAATTCTAAGGGTGTCATCAAATTAGAGGCGTGAATAAGCGCGGCTGCAGTGGCGCGGCGCTACCATAGAGAAACGCTTCCGTGGTAACGACTGTGGCTCAGTAGACGCGCGTCTGTAAAGTTGTGTGTGTTTCAAGACTCAGTTACTCGATGGATTCTGGCGAAGAAGAAGCATTACTGTTATTGATTTTATTACAGCTAAAAAAGTAAAGACAAGTAATGAGCACATATTAGTAACGTTCTTTACCTTAATTCTATAAAAATAATTATCTTAGATAAAGGGTGTAAATAGACTCTTAACATAACCGAAAGGCATTTGTTGTCCCCGTCTTTGCGATATTTTTTTTTGTTCTAGACTATACCTGGGAACCTTTTAGTTACGGAGATATTGGGGGTCAAAGTTCCAACTTTTTCAGCGAGTTTTTTTTTAAATGCATGTGTTTCCACAAATTCAAATTCTTTATTGCGAACTAAGTGTACAGTATTTTGACGATGGTAACAATAGGTAGGTTCTTAGAACTTAGTGGCCTGTTAAGGCATTGCAATTTAAATGGTTTTTAAAAAAAATATACATACTTAATATACCCACGTACTATTCTATCCATCCATCAGCACAATGCTTTGAGTGCTTTCCATCGAGTCCTACCGTAAAACGTGATTTTTCACCCAAAAAAAAAGTCGATTCCCAGCAACAATTTTTGAGTAAAGTTATTTAGTTTGATTACATAATGCTTGGTTGACGGCTATTTGAAGGGTCTGTTTACTCCCTGTATGTACATTACAGATTTTTGCAAAAAAATCATTGGAAGGTGCGAGAAATCTATCTTCTATATCTATACATATAATAAAATCGTAGAGTTTCCGTGTCTGTATATTACAGGTTTTTGCAAAAAAAAAACCACTGGAAGATGCGAGAAATAAGTAATAGAAAATAAACATTTTTTTTTTTTTAATTTTCGTCTGTTTGTCCGTTTATTTGTGCGCGGATGACATAAAAACCCCTCATTGTATTCAAAATTGAAATTTAGTTGGTAACCTCATACACAATTTCTATGATTTTAATAATTTTCGTAAATAGGTTTTAGTAGTCGTAGTGTAGTCGGAATGGAATAAGTATGGAAGAAGAAGACATGCTGCGCCGACCCCAAATGAATTGGGATAAGGGTAAGAGAATGATGATGATGAGTGTAGTCGGAATGGCTGAAAATTAATTTTGTTTTATTTTTCCTTTTGTCTTTACTCTTTGCACTAAAAATTTGGCACTGAAAGAGAGGTTCAAATATGAGAAATCTAGGTCACTCACTCAGACGTATAAAGATGAAAGGACAATGCTACTTTTGCCATACATAGCTGGCATGTTTTTTTTTTCTTTTCGCCAAAGATGAAACCTAGGCAATATGTTAGAGGACTGTATGAGAAATCAATAGCAAAAAGAACTAGCTCTACCAACCGTAACAAAAGCAACCATGAGAGGGTTTAGTAGATTGCTGTTAGTTTTTTATCAGGCGTTATTTTTCTTAATTACAAATACTCCGTGTGTGATATTTTACGTTTCCTATTGATAAATTGATAATTTATACTACTCGAAAAATGTAATGACTCATTCCGCGTCATAAATAATTTAATTAAGATTATGAGTAAAAATATATATTTTTAATAATAAATTCCCACTTTCGTCGTAGCGGTAGTCTGAGGCCAATTGATTCGTATCAGTTGTCGGGTTTTAGTGGTAGGTTGTTAATGTTATATTTTTCCTTTATTGGTTGTCTGTAAGGTACTAAACATATGTTTTTGTGTTAAATAAAAAAATAAGAAAAAAAAAAAACATATATTATAATTCCGGAATTTTAATTTTAATTTATAGTATTTAATTGATTATAATTGTAACATTTTGTCACCAATGTATGCATTATTATACGATTCCTAATGGACTGAATTAAATGATTTTGATTTGATTTTTGATTTGAATACATTCATTCGGCCTGGATAACTTTCCCATACTCAACATAAACGACCTAATAATACATGCTCTGGGAAAGTACCAAATTAGTCTGTGCGCTAAGCGCGCTCGTTTTCGCGCCGCGTAAATTGTTACGTATCGCCTCTCCGTGCGGGGGCTGAGGTAACCGATTGATGCATACGGCGCTGGGGTAACCTCGCCTCGTTTTCAACCTTATGGTTTCGAAATAAAGTTTAGATAAAGTTTAGAATTAGAGAAGATCATCTATAGATGTATATATCCAAACATCTCTAATGGAATAGGCCAGAGCCAACACGGATTCGTTAGGAGACGGTCCTCAGCATCTAACTTAACCACGTTTTGTGACTATGTCTTGAATAACATGGAAGACGGTGGCCAGGTTGACGTGATCTACACGGATTTCGAAAAAGCATTCGACCGTGTGGATCACGTGATCTTGCTAGCAAAGCTGCAAAAACTTGGGATCCAGGGAGATTTACTGAGATGGGTCAAGTCATACTTATCGAACCGTTCGCAAGCTGTGGTTATGGGAGGTTACAAATCTGACTTTGTAAACATCCCCTCCGGTGTTCCCCAGGGATCTTTGTTGGCTCCTCTTTTTTACTGCGCATACCTGTATGACATTCAGTCTTGTTTCAGGTCCGCGAAACATCTCATGTACGCCGATGACATGAAAATTTACATGTGTGTAAAATCAGGACTTGATTGTGAACTGATACAGCGTGATCTTGATGCATTGTTCAGTTATTATCAACAAAATAATATCACTGTCAATGTCTCGAAATGTCAATGTATCAGCTTCAGCCGTTCCAAATACCCAACTAAGTATCTTTATGGTTTTAGCAATATTGCGATCGAAAGAGTTGACGTAGTCCGAGATCTTGGTATAATGTTGGACTCTAAATTGCTCTTTGACCAACATATTGACACCATCACCAGTAGAGCCTCTCGTAACCTTGGTTTTGTAATGCGCACCTGTAAGCCTTTCAGTAACTGTCATAGTTTAAAAATTATATACTTTGCATATGTCCGTAGCATCTTGGAGTACTGTAGCCAAATCTGGTCACCCCAATACGAGGTATATACTAAAAGAATCGAAAATCTACAGAAAAAGTTCGTAAAATTCCTAAACTTTAAATCCCGAAGACGTCATGAGTCTTATGACCGAGACTGTAAACACTATAATATGCTTCCCCTTGTGGATAGGCGCAGGATGTTGGATATGCTTTTGCTCTTTGATATCCTACGAGGTCGTTTGGACAGTAGTGAGCTTCTTTCATCTATATATTTCTGTACCCCGAAAACACGTACCAGACATACAAAATTACTCAGTATCCCTGGCCATCGCACAAAATACGGGCGAAATGCTGTAATGACCCGACTACCTCGCATCTACTCTGAGAGTTTTGAAAATATTGATATATTTAATTTATCCAAGCCATCATTTCGGAGGCAAGTCAAGAAAGTATTGTTTGATGAATGAATTGTGCCATCACTCATTTCTCTCATTTCATAGTTTAAGTTAAAATTAAATAAAAATTAAAATTAATATTAAAATTAATTTAAAATTAAATTTATTTAAATTAAATTTATTTAAATTAAATTTATTTAAATTAAATTTAAATTTATATTTAAATTTAATTAAATTAAAAAAAAAAAAAAAAATTGAAACTGAAAATAAGGGAATATAAATATAATTATACCCCTTTCTAATATTTACCTACTCTTTTTTGTATGGGTATTCTTTTCTTATTTATATCATATTCAACAAAGCACGTTCTCAATATCGGACTTTACGATACTGTACATTTTCCCAATGTTTGGTCGGTCATTTTATCACTTAAATACTTAAATTTTTTGTCTAAGATTTGTAAACAATGTGTCAACAATCCCACACTACTTTGCACTGTATTTTGTTCTTTCTTTTCTTTTAGCCACTTTCTAGTTAACCTAGCTTTGTCAATGCCGTGAAACTCTGTTATTGGCTTAAGAGATAATTGTCATCATCTCGCTGTCAATGTTCAGTGTATGCAGTCTTTAAGATGCTAGTTACTTTGTCGCAACTGCACTGTGCTGTTCATTGATGGTGGGGTGAAATTTCACATAAAATGTCATAGTAATAATAAGCTGTTGAGTTTCCAATAAATAAATAAATAAATAAAGTTGAAAATCTATTAAAGAAATTTGACATCGTTATGACTTAACGACCGATTTTTGTCGCTATGAGTTCACGAACTCGGATAGGTACTAAGTTGCGTTACAGGGTAGAGCGATGCAGTAAAACAACTTGAATTGATATGTATAAGTTCACTTTGTTTTATTTTTCTAGAAAGTATTGGTTATAGATAGATTAGGAACCTACGTATTCTATGAACGTGAACCTAATTACTAACAATTAAAATAAGTAGATATAATTAAAAATAAGAAGGTATACTTATTTATTTTTGTGAATAAGGTGAATTTAGAATCTGACTGACACTAAGATCATGAAGACAGGTATGATTCAAAACTACACACCACGCGCCATTCGGTTTAAAAAAAAAATATGTTTTACTTTTTTTTCGGTTTTGTTGTCATGGGTTTCGTTTTCGTGGTTTTTGGGGTCGCTGATAACTAAAATTAGGTCAAAATGAAAATCCAAGATGGCGGCGACGTAAAATTTTTGATTTTTTCTTCATGAGTGTCATTTTCGTGGTTTTTGGGGTCGCTGATAACTAAAATTAGGTCAAAATGAAAATCCAAGATGGCGGCGACGTAAAATTTTCGATTTTTTCTTCATGAGTGTCATTTTCGTGGTTTTTGGGGTCGCTGATAACTAAAATTAGGTCAAAATGAAAATCCAAGATGGCGGCGACGTAAAATTTCCGATTTTTTTTTCATGAGTGTCATTTTCGCAGTTTTTGGGGTCGCTGATAACGAAACTGAATACAAAATGAAAATCCATGATGCTGCCGACTAAAATTTTGGGTATTTTCGTCATGGGTGTCGTTTTCATGGTTTTCGTGGCCGCTGATAACGAAAATAAGGTCAAAGTTAAAATTCAATATGGCGCCAATGAAAATTTTAGCTTTGTCGTCATGGGTGTCATTTTCGTGCTTTTCGGGGTCGCTGATAACAAAAATGTCAAAATGAAAATTCAATAGCACCATGAAAACCATGAAAATGACACCCATGACGACAAAACCGAAAATTTTCATTGGCGCCATCTTGAATTTTAATTTTGACCTCATTTTCGTTATACGCTACCCCGAAAACCATGAAAATGACACCCATGGCGAAAATACCGAAAATTTTCGTCGGCGCCATCTTGGATTTTCATTTTGACCTCATTTTCGTTATCAGCGACCCCGAAAACCATGAAAATGACACCCATGACGAAAAAACCAAAAATTTTTGTCGGCGCCATCTTGGATTTTCATTTTGACCTTATTTTCGTTATTAACGACTCCAAAAACCATGAAAATGACACCCATGACGAAAAAACCAAAAATTTTTGTCGGCGCCATCTTGGATTTTCATTTTGACCTCATTTTCATTATCAGTGACCCCAAAAACCATGAAAATGACACCCATGACGACAAAACCGAAAATTTTCATTGGCGCCATCTTGAATTTTAATTTTGACCTCATTTTCGTTATCAGCGACCCTGAAAACCATGAAAATGACACCCATGACGAAAAAACCTAAAAAAAGTAAAGCATAAAATGCAGAGGAAGTAAAATAAAAAAATTAAAGTGATTTTATCTTAAATATGTAAATAAGTCAACAAAATAAAAAAGTAATAGGTACACACGGCGGCACATGAAGCTGTCAATTCCAGTACAAATTGGCCTCGCTTTGTATAGATTTCCTATACAATGAGAGATCCGCATAAACTGGTTTTTTACGGCTTGATCAGTCGTCGTGCGTACAAAATACGATATCGACCATTACTCATTCTATCTCGTTCTCCCTTACATACTTTCTTTTTCTGCCCATGTCGAACTAGATAATCTTCGGATTACCGGGCTCCCTACAAAATTTTTTGAGAACTCTTTACAAAAAAAAAAAATTGGAATAAATGTTTTGATTTTAGTAGGCCAGTTAGGCTGCTTTCACATTAAGGCGTTAGCAGCGCGACAGTAGCGCGACAGAAACACAGTCGAAGACAAAAACTAAAAAAAATAAAGATTTTTACCGTCTGGACAATAGACGCGCGACTGTCGCGCTGCTAAAGTCGCCTAAATGTGAAAGCGGTCTTACAGGCAGTTTGGAATATTGTCGAAAAAAAGATAATAAAATGAAGCTACAGTCCCATTCAAAAGGCATAATAACTGTGAAAGTACTGTAGTTGCCCATTCCAAAGTTACCGAAATTTATAAATAATATTGCGAAATCATAAATAGCGACTTTTGCAACGACACAATAAAGTTCAATTCAGGCCGCGCAGCGCTAATTACCTACAGTTATATTCTCCTAGAAGCTGCCTCTCTTTCTAATGCGTAACTCTTATCTTATACCTTCTGACTACGTTCCCTATTAGGTACCTACTGTACTTTTGTGAACAAATGACATTTCAAATAAACCTAGGCTCGGTGTTTACTAAGTATTATTTTTTACAAACTATTTTTGGCTCAGCTCGTAACCGAACTTAGCGGGAGTGGGGTGGCGGGTTCGAAAAATTGGCACACGTCCGACCTCCAACGCGTTCCGCTCGGGACTGAAGCACGCGATGCGAGTATGAAATGATGAAAACAGCAAATTTTGGAAATGGTGGTATAGGTTTTTTTAATATTTCAAATTATGATCGCCGTGTACTGTCACATTTTTTACGACCTTTATTATGGTATAAGTTTTATTGTTAAAAACCTAATATAACTCAAATGATATAATTTTAAAAACCATCATTTAGACTTGTCTTTGCGATTTAATTGGATGCAACAAAGTGCAAGTAATCGTGTATCGCTGTGCCGAAATATCTAGATCGAAGTGTGAAATAAGTAATATATTTTTTTCAGAATTTAAATCCGTGCTATATAGGAATAAAACACAATACAAAACTACCTTTATCTGGATAACCTCGCCTCAATAAAAAGTAGACGTTCGCTAAGAACGGATTTTGCGACAGGGCTGGATTAAGGAGGCCTAAGGGCTCTCGCAGGTTTGGATGAAAGTTTTTAACTTTTTGTGCTACAAACTTGATATTTGGCAGTGAGGTAGTTTATAGTTATTAGACGTTCGCTAAGAATGGATTTTGCAAAAGGGCCGAATTAAGGAGACCTAAGGGCTCTCGCAAAAAGTTATTTAATGTTGTATACAGAACGGTATTAGAAAAAAAAACCCTACAAGGTTCACTTTGAAAAAAGTTGTATAGCGCCAAAATACGCAAACGCAAACGAAGGCGCGGACACCAACTAGTAGTGAATATTATAAAATACGCCACTAAAATTATTTAGGAACCAGTTTACCCATTATCGTGTTACTATAACTTATAGGCGGTTTTATTGAACGAGAAGACAGGACCTCCTTCAGAAATATTATTTGTAAAGAAGAAACGTTAGAAAAAAAATAAGTGTTACGTAAAAATGAATAAGTGCATGTTACTTTAATATGCAAAAATTAAAGAAAGAAAGAAAATGCGTGCGCTTGTCACGATAGTCGTGGCGCTGCGCTGCAACTGTGCCACAGAGCATCATATATCACCACCTACCACTGCTTGTCTTTGCATCACCCAAAGGTTGACTGGTAGAAAATGCCTATGGCATTAAGTCCGCCTCTGTACTTATGTGCTTGAAGTGTTAAATAAATAAATAAATAAATATATAATATTGAATTGTGCTTCTAGATATTGTATGAAAATTAATAACGCTAGTGGTGCGTCTAGCGTACCGCAGTGGCGCCACTGCAGCACTTTTTCAAGCCTCTAATTTGTAGGCGCCCTTAGAGTCAAGTGCGTTACATAGCAAAAAATAAATAAAATAATATTTAAAAATAATAATAATTCTAATTGGCAACCAATCGCATTCGGAAAACCTTGGCAGACAGTGATGCCAGTGTGTGACTTTTGGCTAACATGACTTTTTTTCTGAAGTTCGACCGAAGCGATATCAACTATACCAATATACTTATTATAAAGCAAAAAGTGTTTTTGTTTAGCCGAATTCTGTTGATAAATAAATTAACTAAATCATGAACAAACTCATTTGCTTCGGAAAAAAGGGTCACAATTTTAATGCAATATGAATATGGCAACACTGCTGGCGGCTTATTTCAATCTCCTACCTACCCTCTGCTGTTGTTAATGTTTTGAGTGAAAATAATTTTGTGATTTGCGCAAAAACTAAGAAGGAAAGTAATTCTCTTACAGCATAACATAAAAAATGTCCGTCCCAGCATTGAGACAGCCCAAAGTAGCAGTGAAAGACCCGCCGACAAACTTGACAGAACCACTCAAATTTCTCATAATTTTTATGAAAGATGGTAAAAAGCTAGTAGTGTCTTCTGATGCTTACCACGGCATTCTGACGGCTGGAGAGCTCTTCAAATGTGTGTTCTGTGGGGAAGAAATGGTTCGACACGTACTTTGCAAGGAGAGACATAAGACTTCCGAAAACCATCGAAGAGTTTTAGAATTTTACCCACATGCCGAGGAATTCGAAGAGAATTTAATCAGAAAGGTTGGTTATAGTTCTTATTTGTCGAGAATTAGATAATCCAGGTGAAAGTATCAGGTAAAGGTATAATACCAACAATAATGTGTTGCCAAGGTCTTTATGCCACTTTTAAGTAGGTACTTCTACAGCTGGTTATTGAATTTTATGTTTAATTACCATGTAATAAGGACTAAAGCGATCACCATTTTAGTTCTCTCGGGATACTTATCCCTCAGGCCTGAGGATTGTGATCAATAAGTTTTTTCTTGGCACTAGGTATGTTGGTCCTGGGCCACTGCAAGTTCTTGGCAATAAATTCTGAAAGTTTTAGCTGAAAATCTGCTACAAAAGCTCCGCTCACTGATACTATCATACGCCAGGTCATAAGGTCATTAACCAGGCACAAAGCCAGACTACAACTACTGAAAAACTCCTGTTCTTAAAACTTGCTTACATTAAAAAAAAAAACACCTTTTTTCAGTTAATTGGAGCCGACCACTACTGCACAATTTGCAATGTCGTTGTAACATCCAACGGTATCTACAAACATATTGCTGCAGAGGTTCATACCAAGGAGTTACAAATGGCACTTGGACGGGCTTTAGCCTACAAGCCGTCTTACTGAATAAAGTGCCGGGTGCCTTAGCTTGTTATTGTGTACCTTATTTATTGTAAATGTATTTTTCTCCATCTTTTATAAAAATGGCCTATTTAGAATAAGCCAAAGACTAGGCAGGTGTAAGAGATATTGTGGCACAAATTAGATTCTGAAAAATATCTAAACCCGCCAACTTGTCGGTTTTCATGAATTCAGTCCATGGTTGACAGGTTATTGCTTGGCATGGTCTAGAATATTGTGAACTGAATCTATGGTAAAGTTTTTTTCACAATTTCCTTTACTTGATTAGAAATAAACTGCATGATTCTTACAAACAGGGATTTAACACAATAATAGAGAACTCTGTTGACGAAGGAATTTAAAAGATATTTTAGTCGGAAATTTATAACAATTAGAGTATTTTTATTTATTGGCCTATCTACAATTGTTACACTGTGTACAATATAATACGATAGACACAGCATGCAGTAGTTTCTTATAGTTTTTTTGTTTTTTGATAATGGCATCTCGCAGTTCAACCTCTGAGGCTGGCTTCTGCTTAACCGGGCAAATCCTGTGGATGCCTTATGAGTAAGGCCTCCAGCCAGGGCTAGTTTCTTATAGTCTTATTTCTTCAGTATTTATAGGTGTTAAGTTGCTTGAAAATGGTTTTCTTTTTATAAATATTGCATAGGTATCTTAAAATTATTCCAGATAAAAAAAAAAATATATATTTTCCCTATTTTCTAAGAATTTCTAGAAGGTTGAATGTATGCTGCCGTAGTCGTTTATTCAAATAAAAGTGCAAAAAAAAAACACAAACTTTACTTTCTACTGCCATGCCACCATCACTGTTGCAACTTTTGTTTACTTTGAATACATTTTCCAGGTTCTTCTTTTTTTTTTTGTTTATTTATGTAATAATGGATGTAAAGAAAGGCACTTGTTCTCCCCGTCATTGCGGGTCATTTTGTTTTAAAAGAAAATAATTTACTTATTTATAAATCATGTTTTATTTTAATATAGGACCCTTAACCTTCTCGGAGCAAGAAACATCTCAACTGGTAATATTACCATATATACTATTATAAAATGCGAAAGTTTAGATGGATGTTTGTTACTCAATCATTCCAGAACGGCTGAAAAGATCTGGATGAAATTTGGCACAAAGATAGATTTATAGTCTGCTACAGCACATAGGCTCCTTTTTTTCTCACACATTTACTTTTTCACATGAACAAAGTTACGGGCCACAGCCGTTACCGTCAGATTTTTTTAATTTTTTTATTTTCCAGCCTGCTCTGTCCCATTGCTGGGCAAAGGCGTCGCCCATGGCTTTCCAATCCTGTTTACAATTTACCCTCTCCGACCAATCCGTTAAGAATAGCGTTTCTTGGGCCTGCCTCGGTTACGACGGCCGTCTTCAGGCACCCACTGTGTGACTATCTTAGCTCGTCTGTCCAGGTTTATCCTAAAAACGTGACACGCCCAGTCCCATTTCAGCTTCGCAGACTTGTCGTCCTAAGATATTGATAGCCTGCGTCATCCCACTGCTGGGCAAAGGCCTATCCCCATGACTTCCTGTTGCTACGATCCAGGGCTAATATGGAAAATAGAAATAAAAAATCTGTGGAAGTTCCCATACCTAATACTTCTTTAGTATGGAAATTGGAAACTAGAACAGAATAAAGAAGATAGACATAAAATATGTGTTACTGTAGACTCACGTTGATTCACAACTCTTTTATAATATTAATGATTCTGTGGCTACATCATCATTCTCATCCCTATTTATTGTGGTCAGTGCAGCATGTCTTCCTCCATACCTCTATAACTATTATTAGTACAATAGTAATGTGCGTGTGGTGTGAGGGCCACTTTCTTAAAACTCTTTGAAAATATTAACTGAGGGCCCAACTTTACAGTCAATAACTCGCTTATATGACTTTCACAAAATCCGATTCCAACTTTCACAATTGTTGGGGAATGTTCACTAAATCCTAAGCACATTTTCAAAGAGTTTTAACAAAGTGGCCCTCACACCACACGCACATCAATAGTATTTATATTGCTGATAGCTATATCTACAGCCAAGGACAAACTTTGGATGAACTAAACATGCTAAGTTTTCAGGAAAAGCAACCATAGATCAAAGGCTACACAAATGAAATTAGCATGCGTAGCATGACCACCGTAGAAATGGGTGTTGTCGAAGGAAGAATCGACAAAATGACAGATTTCTTTTTTTGATCTGTAATTTTGTTGATTCTTCCTTCGTGCTGATGAATATGGCTGATTGGCTGCTGCACTGCGTGTCGCGGGTTCGATTCCCGCACGGAACAAATATACGATCTACAGGTAGTTGTTCCGAGTCTGGCTGTGTGATTATGTAAGTTTAAATGTTTGTAAGCGCACCCACGATACAGGAGAAATTTCTAGTGTGGGGCAGTTTTAAAAAAAAAAAAAAAAATAATCTAAAGATTTGAAATATGATTTTATCATTTCAACTTTCTCTACAACCCTTTCCCAGTTTTGTCTCTGTCCCGCTTTGCAGTCGTAAAAGATGAGCAATTTGCATCAGTTCAACTTGAATCATAGTGTATACCTACTTATTTTGCAATAAAACTTAACATTCCATGGTCATGGAAAAACTGATGATAGATTAGACCGCCTAGTGGTCACCAAGGTGTGTATTATAGAAACTAGGGTGTGTATTATACTAACTACAACACAAGACACGTTACAAAAGATGGTGTAAAAAAATAAAAACACATTTCTAAACACATATTTATTATAACCTTTTTCGCTTCTTATTCTTGGACCGTTTCTTCGTGTTTTTCTTGCCGGTTTTGTTGATTTTAGCGATCTTTCTCTTGTGCAACCACACAGGATATTGTCCGTTCTGGTCTTTGAGTGTTTTGGAACTGAAAACTCGCTTCTTTCCGTCTTCGTCAACTTCGATTTTTTCGTCATCAGAACTCATTTCGACGTCCTCTTCGGCCTCCTTAGGTGCTTCCTCTGCTTTTTTCTTATTCTTTTTATCTTTTTTCTTGCTTATAGCTCCGGCATCTAAGAATATTACTTGGTCAGATTCCATAACCTCTTCCGTGGCGATTTCAGCGGGTTTGTCTTCTTCTTTCACGCCTAACATTTTCTTTAGACGTGTCAATTCTTTGACGGCGTAACGTTCGCGCTTTATCGCCCTGCATTTTCGCTTCCAACGGCTTCTGAGTGACTTCGCCATCGTATTTTAATAAACAAAAATATTTTTGCGCGACGTGCTTTTTGACGGAAAGCACATGAAAGAACGTAATGTCAATATTATTCAGTGTTGTCGTATTCAGGATTAAAAAATCACAGAATGAGTAATAGGAAGGATGTTAAAAAAAAACAAAACTTTTGTTTTTTTGGCAAATTAGTTTTAGATTCTGCTCACTTGCATCTCAAGCACAGAGCATTAATGTAATAATTGATCTAAAGAATGATTTATTCGAAACCAATCTCCACAAGAGTACTTTTTTTAATATTTACACTAGCAATTCTAATCAGTAACTGTCAAATTAAAATTGTTTTCTTTTGTCAACTTGATTCTTGTTTTGAACGTATATGAATTTTCAACCAAGATAAGAATGATTTACCATTCCTTTGTTGTAATAGGCTAGAAGGTATAAAACACAAGAAAAAGTGTTTTCTAGAAAAAACCTTTATAGAGCAGCGAAAACCGTATATTTCCGAGAGATGAAACGATTACATAGTTTGTGCGCAGTGAATGAAGTAATCGACTAAAAACCCAAATCAATAACTGAAATCTCCTCTTCCAACCAAAAACTATAACAGCTCTAGTTGTTTTCTTCAGTCAACACCCGAGTTTTCGATTTTGTGATTATTGTGATATCTCAAAGAATATTTTTGGAATTGCTCCAAAATATCAAAAAATCGTGTGTGTTTGTGTGTATACTGCAGTCAACATCCTCGTTTATTCTTGTTTCCCTTTGTCTCATGGCGCTTGTGTTGTTCTCATCATTCCCGATGTAAGGGTCTTTGGTGATCAGTGAATATTTTTTCAAACCGGTTATTTTATTGAAAAATGGAATCACTGAATCCTGAAAACAGCTCCATGCAGGAGTTTGATGATAGCGGATGCGTCCAAGATGGTAAGTTTTACGTTACACGTAGGTAATATTTCTAAATTACCTACCTTTTGTCTGAATAAAATATTGCGTTTTCAGTTTTTAATGATAAAAATAGCATTTTATTGTAATATTTTCTTGTTTGGGACTTAAATAGCACAAAGGAGCGAATGATTTTGTATCTTGGTCTTTGTAACTCACTGAGAAATATGATTATTATTATTTGTCATTTGTATTCCACTGCTGGACTAAGGCTAGCCTGCCCACCTTCCACTTATCCCTATCCATTGCTTTTATCAGCCAGTCTTTTAGAACAGATCGAGTTCGTTCCAAAATATGTACACAATCAATAATCCTGACCATGGGGATCGGTAGAAGAACATACACGAACGTATATAGAAACACATGCAACATCACACAAACATACTGTACACGTCTCCACACCACCCCCTTCTCATACACCACACCAGACCACGCTACACTACATCACACTACACCACACCACACCACACTACAACACAACACACCACACCACATCACATCACAGCACAGCACATCACATCACATCACATCCCACTCATACAGCCGTCTCTCCTTACACACATTCTTACACATTCATAAGCAGAGTTAAACCAGGTCATTGTAGGTTTATTAACACACAAATGAAGGTTTTTTTTTGTACACAAAATTACAGTAGAACACTGACTCCTAGGTCACAGGGTCCCCCTAGTTTAGGAGGCAGGGTTTTTAACTATTTGTACAGCCTTCTACTAAAATGTCAATGTACTAAAATTTGAATGTAATGGTATTGCCAATAAACTTATTTTTATTTACATTGCTATATTAAAAATCTAGTCAAGTTTATTGAAATACACTGTTTTGTAAAAAAAATTGTTTTGATGCAATTATGTAGTTCTTACCTTACCACAAAAATTACAGACAATGTATTTTTGCTCATATTGAAGTAGCCATTATGGTTTGAGTATGGTTTGGGGGATAGGTAGTTCTCTGTAAAATTATGGTACTCAGCTATGGACCCACAAAGACACGCTGCTCCACCCCTGCATTTACATCTGATTCCTATTATAAATAGAATAGGACGTTTTTATTTCAGACCGGGGTTCATAGTAACAAGTTTACTTAACTTCTTTTTTTCTCTTCTTCTTCTGTTAAATGGGGCGGCAACCTCAAGAAGGTGCATCTACCAGACTTGCCTTGAAGACCTACACTACCCTAACCTCTACTTCAAAACTTCACCATCTTATCACCTCTGCGGGAGGTAGTATAGTTCTCCTGTACATATGTGCTGAAAGCGACACCGACGCGAGAACTGTTACCACACATCCAGTACATCATTCTGAGCCCCCCTACATAGAAATCTTTCATCGGTTATTTTAAAAGAAATCCATACATTCGTTCCATACATTTTGTAGGTACTGCGCTTTTGTAGGAAACAGCTGTTTTTGGTTCAAAGACAGCACTGCTTATAAAGTGGTTAGCTTTTCTTGTGGAAATATTTATAAATAAAATACATGCATAGATTTTTGTCCCAAATTACCAACGTTTTCCTAAATTCTAACAAACTTATAAAACATGACAACACCATCTTCGGCATAAGTATGTTCGATCGTCAATTTCTTTTTTATGACGTCACTACCCGAGAAGCGAACTCTCGCGCCCATATGTTGCCATATAAGTTTCCTCATTCTAGTACATTTTAT
The DNA here is from genome assembly GCA_963576755.1 of Noctua janthina. NCBI lineage: Eukaryota > Metazoa > Arthropoda > Insecta > Lepidoptera > Noctuidae > Noctua > Noctua janthina. The sequence goes on from OY755077.1 coordinate 2,100,549, forward strand.
TTTATTTTCATCGGGGTATTTTTTTACTTGTTCTCCAAAAAGGATTACATAAATAGAACCTAATCTCGATACCTAATAATACAATTATATCTGACAAGATTTTTTAACATATTTTTGAGTTAGTTAATGTGACAGGTAGACTCACCTCCTTGAAGGATGCAGGTGAATAAATTGTCACCATGTATAGTATTTTAAATGTAGGGACTGTACAACTAAATCAAACTTTGTTCTCACAGCATCTGGGACTGAGCATGGGTCCAGAAGCTACACACATCTGCTGGATCTCTGCGACGATGTGCTGCTGTGCATCTTGAAGTTTTTGAATCCACGGGATTTGAAGGCGGTGGGCCAGTGAGTATACCACTTTACTGCTATATTACCCTTGTGGTGGTTTATATGCCAGTTTGAGTTTTAGAACAGCTTTGTAAAGCCTTCTTCTTCATAGCGTGTTGATGGTAAAAAAGTTCATACAGGGTGTAACAAGACCCTTAACGAAGCTGTCAAACAAACATTCTGTACATCAAACTAAGTAATATTACGCAAAAATTATTGCTGGGAAACGACTACTTTTTTTGTGGTGAAAAATCACGTTTTACGGTAACGCTCGAATGTAACGCACTCAAAAAATTGTGCTGATGGATGCATTGAATAGTACGGGGGTCATGGAGGTGTTTAAATTAAAAATCTTACATTAAAAACATGCATTTAAAAAAAAAACTTATGAAAAAGTTAGAACTTTGGCCCTCAATATCTCTATCGTAACTAAAAGGTTCCCAGGTGTGGTCTAGAACAAAAAAATGATCGCAATGACGAGGAGAACAAGTGTCTTTCGGCTTCATTAAGGGTCTTGTTACATCCTTGATTTGTTTAGCCCAAAATTCAACTATGCAGTGAACTCCACTTACTGATGCAGCTATAAAGTCATCAAGTCTGTAAATAAACTGTGTTGGATCTTTGTATGTCCTAGAATCAAAACTTCCAAGACATATTGTGGTATCTACCAACGCGCATTGGGCTATCGTGGTGAATTATAATGTAGCAGCAATAAGAATTACACATATTACAAAAAGTACTATAGCAACATAGTACAAAAATAACTACAGCGCCATCTATGACATAAAGGAAGAACTAACATTAAAAAACCTAAATCTAAAACTGGACAACTGTTGTTAAAACAACAACTGGACTTTTATGTTTTTATACAACAAAAGTTGTTCAGTTTCACGGTCTGAATCACCGCACGATAAGGTGTGCGTTTATTATGTTAGGGGGCGTCCATTAATTACGTAAGGCATTTAGGGGGGGGCGAGAGCGTCGAGCCGAATCTCACCAAATCTCACGACGGAGAGACGGGGGGGGAGGGGTCTCGGTAAATATCACGTAATTTTTTTTTTCGCAAGAAACATTGAAAAATTGCGTGAAAACTAGTTAACTAATTAAGTAAACATGTTTCTCCGCTAAAATATGGCTAAATCCTACACCACAATATTTAATAATAAATATTCAATGGAAATAAAATAATGTTTTTTAAAATAAAACCAACGCCATCAAGGACAGATTAAAGTATTTACACTTAATCACGAATTATGATAAATCTCACGTGAGATCCTTAGGGGTCAAGTGTCAAGTCAAATCTCACCGGGTCGAAAAATGGCCAAAATTGCCTCACGTAATTACTGGACGCCCCCTTACATATGAATAAAACTTTGAAGTGACGTCAATATTATGTCCTATTTCCAGCACCTGCCCTCGTCTTGGAACCCTGATATGCGACCGTATGCTCTGGACTAGAGTCGACGCTAGAACCAATCCGGTCGGTCAACGGAGGCTGAAATGGTTCCTGACGCATTGCCTGTCTCCAGCCACTGCTGAGCTCAAGATCGCTGGATACGCTAACAAGTTTAGCAGGTGAGATATTTCTTTTTTTTTAATCCTTACCCCACACTAGGAATTTCTTCAGTATCGTGGGTGCGTTTACAAACATTTAAACTCACATACACAAACAACCAAATCCGGAACAACTACCTGTAGATCATACAAATATTTGTTCCGTGCGGGGATCGAACCCGCGACACGCAGTGCAGCAGCCGATCGCTCAGCCACTGCGCCAACCGTGCCGTCAAATTATTTATTTTTATTTATTTAATTAATGTATGTAGTACAGCATTAGCCTTTAATACTAATCTAATCGGAGCTCGTGACTATATAATAACAGCTGCTCGGGTCGATCTTCGGGTTAAGCCGCGCCCATTACATATCGAATGTCCTCCGTACCTCGGAAATCACTTAAAGCCGTTGGTTGCGGCTGCCATTTATAAATCTTTGACAGTCGTTACAGGTAGTCAGTGTCCCGAAAGTCTGAGAACTAATCTTACCAAGGGGTATTGTATTACCCAGTACTAACTGAGTGAGTTGTGGAGGTCAGATATGAGTGATCTACAAAATGGGTGATCAAAGTGACTGAGGTGAGAATTCTAAGGAGGATGTGTGGTGTAAAGCGAATAGATAAAATAGGGAATGAGTACATAAGGGGAATTCTGAAAATGGCTCCGGTGACTGAAAAGTTGTGTAGTAATTGCTTATGGTGGTATGGACATGTGATGCGGAAGAATGAGGACAATGTAGTGAGGAGAATATTGAGTATAAATGTAGATGGCTATAAGAGTAGAGGAAGACCAAAGAAGCGATGGATGGACTGAGACGACGAGTAATAGAGAAGTATGGAAGAAGAAAATATGCTGCGCAGACCACAAATAAATTAGGATAAGGGCAGGTGTATGCTAAAGCTACCCTGTACAGATTGTTACTTTCTTCAAGTTGCTAATTGATATTATATTATTCACAGATGTCTCGGCGTTCAAGACTTACACTGGCCCGTAGAAGCCGATCAAGGTGAGTTTCAATCAAAAGTTTTTTTCAATTTAAATTGTGAATTAGAACTACCTAAACAGGAATGTATCATTAAAGGGGTCCTTCAATAATGAATTTGGTTAAATATGTGGCTACGGAAGGTCAAGTTCAGAATGGGGAATTTATTTAGGGTTCCGTCCAGGAAGGGTGCTAACGGGAACCTATTACTAAGGCTCCGCAACATATCCGTACGTCCGTCAGCGGGCTGTATCTCATGATCCGTAATAGGTAGACAGTTGAAATTTTCACAGAATGTGTATTTCTGTTGCCCTAGCCCTATAACAACAAAAAATAATTTATTAACCTTCATGCGCCAGTCCGCCTCGCACTTGGCCGGTGTTTTTTTTATGTGAAAAAATCACGTTTTACGCGTAGTTGGGAAAAGGTTAGGCAGGATACAAAAAGTACTACAGCGCCATCTATGCCGCATATAAAGAACAAACATCAAACTCCGAATCGGCGATATTAAAGTTATCCGCTACTTAAGAACATATAGAAAGATCCGACAACAACTGTCGGGCAGTAGCAAGCCCCGGATCTAGGGGGCGGCAAATTTAGAGATCATGTTAATGAACTCATTGATTTAAATAAAATAAATAGAGAACCAGCTCGCTCTTGCGTTCTCTTCATCTTATAACTTGAAAAAGCTAACTATCTCAGGGGCAAGGCCGTAGGCAGGGAGGGGGTTGATGGGTGCAACCCCCCGAAAACTCCGACAACTATTAAGAAATCGACTTATCCGAAAATTTTTTAGCTCGCTCCGCTCGCCCATAAATCATAATACTTTTTCAATTCTGCAAAAGTTGACAGAGTTATCCTATTTTCATTTCTGTATAAATTAAAAAAAGAAGTGGTGCTTAACATTTGCAGCTCGCTTCACTCGCTAATATATCCTGTACGTTTAAATTCTCCACAAGTTGACAGAGGTCCTCCTATACACATTCCTGTATGAATGAACAAAAATAACTTAATTTATCCGAGGAAGGGTGCAAAAATTATCAAACTCGCTTTGCTCGCTCTTGCGTCTGAGTACCTACACAACTCCTGTATGAATGGTCAAAAAAAAATCTAACATACCCGATGTAGTGCTATAATTTTCGAGCTCGCTTTGCTCGCTCTGACATTCTGCATTCTTTTCTGTATATCTTTATAAACTGACACAATTTCTGAAAAGCTAAAGATGCTCCCGGAAATAAGCCTTAGGCGCCCTTGATTGTTTTGGTAATTTAAATCCAGAGATGGTTGACATAATTTCGTTTTTCAAAAGTTGTTGATAATAGTTTAACACCTCCCCCCTCCCCCAATCGGTCCCCAACCAAATTCTTGGCTATGGCCACTTGTGACCCCCCGAAATACTTAGGCTGGGACCGCGCCTGGTCCAACACGTCCATGTATTTTAAAAATATAGGCTTAACAGAGAAAGAGCAGCGCTTGACCGGTCGTTGTGGCGTTCTTTGGAGGAGACCTATGTCCATCAGTGAGCGTGTTATGGCTGAAATGAAGATGATGATAAAGGTAAAAATATTGTCAGGTAGGGGCGGCGTTTTTCAGTTTTCGCCCCGCCTCCAAATAATTCAAGATCCGGGGCTGGCAGTAGCCCACCAGACACAACACCCGTCTGGTCGGAGGATCCCCCCTTTTCTATGGGGGATGAAGAACTTAACACCCTGTTCTTCAGACCCCTGTAGCGGCACTACAAGGAGTTCTAAAGCAACATAGAACAAAAAGTACTACAGCGCCATCTATGACACATACGATGAACTAAACATCGCAATACACCTAAATCCTACATCGCGCAAGTTATCCGCGACTTAAGAGTATATAACATTATTTTTAGTATATGCGAAACCTGAATATAGTTTTAATATTTTATACGCAAACCCTGCGTAGGGAACATAGCTGTTTTTTGACATGGAACGAAAATTTCGAGAACTGTGAGCGGGGTGCGATGGTCTAGTTGGTTAAGACATCCGGTGTACTGAATCGGAAGGTCGCAGGTTCAAACCCTGCTCGCACTCGAATTTTTCTTTCCATGTCAAAAAACAGCTATGTTCCCTACGCAGGGTTTGCGTATAAAATATTAAAAATTAGTTTGGTATGGCGACTTCTATACAACATTGATTTGACTGCAATGTCAACGTGTTGGTTTAAGTTAGTTCGATACTTTCTTAAATAGATGGCGCTAACGTCACCGTAAGACGTTATTAATGGAACGAAAATTTCGAGAACTGTGAGTGGGGTGCGATGGTCTAGTTGGTTAAGACATCCGGTGTACTGAATCGGAAGGTCGCAGGTTCAAACCCTGCTCGCACTCAAATTTTTCTTTCAATGTCAAAAAACAGCTGAATATAGTTTGTTCAGAATAAGTAATCAATCAATCATTTATTTTGTTAAACATAGGTATGGTTACAGATAACAGATAGTATATTGTCTAGAATATGTGCACTATGTTTTGCCAATTAATGGCGTACAACATTAACAAATAAGGTGGCATGTCAATAGATTACATTAAGAACAAGAAAAAAACAGTCAATTTAAAATATGTCAGTTAGGTAAACATGTCTTTACAATTTTAGATAAATAAACACATTTATACTTAATCAATAAATAAAATCATAAATGTTTCATTGGCAAGTCGGAATCGTCATAGTACCTCTGTTTATCAGTAGTAAATTCAGTGATGGAGTAGTAACATCTATCTATAAGGAATTTAAACAAAGACCTCTTAAAGGACGCCAGACACTCTTTATTTCTGATAGCTTCTGGTATACTGTTATATATTTTTGGGGCCATACCTAGCACACTTTTGCCTAAAAATGCGGTTATATGAGAGGTAACATGAATGGTATTCTGATAACGGCGAGAGCGTAGTTTTTCAAATAAATGCAGGTTACAGCGAACAAACACTCCCATTTCATATATGTACATAGACGGTAGAGTGAGCAAACAAAGTTCCCTAAACAATGGTTTACAACTATCAATCGCTTGTAATTTGGTAAACGATCGCAAGCATTTCTTCTGAGCTTCAAAAGCAATGTCTCTGTCAGTGGAGTTGCCCCAGAAAATGATTCCGTACCTAATGCTAGAAGCCACATAAGCATTATAAGATATTTGAACTGTAATGCGGTTAGCCGTTTTTGATAGTTTGTACAGAGCATACGCAAATTGACTAAGACTCTTTGACAAAGAGTCGATATGATTTTTCCAAGTCAGATGACTATATATGTAAAGGCCCAAAAATTTTGTGATGTCTGTTTCAGAGATTGCTACGTTGCCATATTTTATATTCAGTTTCGGTTTATTTGTTCTTTGATTGAATGTCTTTAGTTTTGTCAAGATTTATTTTTAGATTGTTATTAACTAACCAATTTATTATATTTTTAAGATCATCATTTATGTCATTTTCAAGAATATTAATGTCATTACTAGAGAATAAAATAGTGCTGTCATCAGCATATAAGACCATCTGATGTTTACTGACCTTAGGCATATCATTTATGTAAATGTTAAATAATGGAGGGCCAAGAATGCTACCTTGGGGAACACCATAAGTAGTTTTCCTAGGACGTGACATGTACGTTCTCTCAACTTTCGAGCTCGCACATAGCCTATCAAGCGCTGTGATTTGAGTAACTGAATCGATTCCAATAATTTTTAAACCATGTTTTATTTTGTCCCAAAAATATTAAAAAAAGATTACAAGTTGGACACCGAGCGACACTAAGTACCTATGGCAATCATTTAGGTACCTACTGCCAAATTAATATTATCAATGAGCTCAAGACGACGCTGGAGAAGCGCGCGCGGCGGCGCCCCGTGGTGACCACGTTTTTGTGCGGACAACCAGATGACAGAACAAGCTTATAACTTTGTGATTTTTCGTAACACAGTTTTGACAGTATGTACATAGATTCTTTACATAAAATACTAGACACGTGTTTCAGGTTTCGCATATAAAACTAATGTTTTATAGAAGAACCCAACAACAACTGTCGGGCAGTAGCCCACCAGAAAACATCCGTCTGGTCGAAGGATCCTCCCTTTTCTATGGGGGATGAAGAACTTTACACCCTGGTCTCCATACCCCCAAACCCCTATAATTTCATTGTATGTGTTGGTATTTTTAACCCCCGACGCACAAGGAGGGGTGTTATAAGTTTGACCGCAATGTGTGTGTGTGTATGTGTGTGTGTCTCTGGCACCGTAGCTCTTAAACGAGTGAACCGATTTGGATGCAGTTTTTTTTATTTGCTAGATAGTTTCTTGGCGATGGTTCTTAGATACGTTTTATCAAAATCGGTGCAGCCATTTACTAGATATGGGGAATGAAAGTCGGTATGAAAATATACCCAAGTGGGGTATCAAATGATGTGTATATTACAATTAGACAAGTTTTATCAAAACCGGCTCATCCATTTTATTGACTTTTCAAATGTTTGTTCACGGTGTTTTTAAAATTTAAACTAAATTTTACTTACACTTTATACTTGTTGTTTATTAACAGTACTTCTTTTCAACAGATTTCATCCGTGGAACTTGTATCGGCTCTCAGGAAGGCGTGGACGTGGAACACTTCCTGCTCCGCATGTGGTACCCTCATCTGCCACGGTAAGTTGACAATCTTTTGTGCTTCTACTGTTCTTTTTTATGCTATTTTGTTCGTTTTGAAGGCGGAAATACGTCATCATAGGGTTGTCAAAAAGGCGATAGTTGCATATACCTGTATGGATTTGACACGGAAACAGAACATGCTTGACTCAAATATTGTTTATATGACCCTGAGTTAGGCCGAAGGACACAAAATATTGTTTTAATGTCAATCCAGTGTGGGAAAGAGACGGAGCTATAGAGGAAGCTATGGTTTTTTTGGGTAGTAAAATAACCTAGTTATTACTTTTTATTTAGCTCGTTTATTCATTTACATAGACATTTGACAAATTTTTAAATATTTCTTAAAAAAAAAACAAAGCAACATTTAAAAATATAAAAAAATAGTGGTCCGCGGTATCGGGAGCAGGGTCCAAGCTACCGGTGGTTACAGGAACCTCCTCACAATGCGAGCCGTATCGAGGAGTACTGCCTTCTAAATCAGGTCTTGATCCAACCGCCTAACGAGAGTCTCGAAAGATGGTCGTCGAGGCTCTTGGCTATAAGGCCATTGGCCGTCACGACGATCGGCACAATGATAGTCGAGTTCACATTCCACATGTCGACAACCTCGTGTGCCAAGTCGAGATATTTTATTAAATTTAATTAAATATCTCGTCCTATCCGCGATCGCAGACACAGTATAGTATTAATTTTAGATGTATTATCACAATATGTACAGTCAGAGATAATAATTGGTTAGCATATTGAAATTGACAATCAACATACATTTTCAGTATATGCAAATGACATTCTTTGACGGTCTCAGGGTAGCAAATGCTGATGGCGTTATGGCCGCTTCTGTACATTTGTGAAATAAAGTTGTAAAAAGAATTATTGTCCTTGACTGTCCAAAATAAAAACAGGAGAAGAAAAATTTGTATTTTTCCTTCCTTACATGCTTATTTTAATCGGATAAAGAAGAGATATCATTCTGGCTAATCTGGCTGAACAGAGCTATCGTCGTTATCAATCGTAAGTTTTAGCAATTTTATTATGTATGTTATACAATAAAGGGTGTAAATAGGCCCTTAACATAGCCGAAAGGGTCTTGTTCTCCCCGTCACTGCGATCATTTTTTTGTTCTAGACCATACCTGGGAACCTTCTAGTTACGGAGATATTGGGGGTCAAATTTCCAACTTCACAATTTTTTTTTTTAATTACATGTTTTTAATGTGAGATTTTACTATTTTTACTTTACACACCTCCACGACCTCCGTACTATTCAATCCATCTATCAGCACAATGTTTTGAGTGCTTTCCATCGAGTCCTATCTTAAAACGTGATTTCTCACCCCCAAAAAAAAAAGTCGATTCCCAGCAATAATTTTTGCATAAAGTTACTTAGTTTGATGTACAGAATGCTTGGTTGACGGCTATGTGAACGGTCTGTTTATACCCTGTATAGACTACAAATTTAATAGAACTAAAATAATAATAAAAATTAAGACTAAAAGTAAGTACATACACGGTGTAAACGGAACCCTTCACGAAGCCGTCAACCAAGCATTCTGTACATCAAACTAAGTAACTTTACGTAAAAATTATTGCTGGGAAAATATTTTTTTTATGACGGTAAAACTCAACGTTACGCACTCAAAGCATTGTGCTGATGCTTGCATTGAATAGTAAAAGGATCATGAAGGTAATTAAAGTAAAGTAATAGTATCCCTCTTCCCTCTTCATCGGTTATAAAAAAAAAAAACAGCTGTTTCCTACAAAAGTGCAATACCTACACGGTCATAAATGTATGAAACAGCTGATTTTTTTAAAATAACCGTTGAACAATTTCTATGTGTGGGGGCTCAGAATGATGTACTGAATACGTGGTAACCGTTTTCGCGTTAGTGTCCCTTACACCCTGTATATTTATAAACACGTTTTCGAAAGCGGCTCTAACGATTTTGATGAATGTTGCAATGTAGGATAGAGATTTATGGGGGCGAAAAATTTATCTAGTTAGTTCTCATACCTGGGAGAATTCTTTTTCTCTACTTTTACCCTAGCAGAGCTTGGTTCCCTAGGTACTTTATCAAAACAGTGTAATATTTAAAAGGCATGTGCGACGCTGCCAACTTTCGGAAAGCACCCTCTTGAAAGAATCTTCAACCTATAGTCTGATCTTTTGGCCGAAAATGGCTTTTTTTTCAGCCATTAAGAGCGTTTACAACTTACGGCATTTCGTACAAGCTTTCTAGTCCTTTTTTTTCGAAATGATTGAACCGATTTTAATGAAACTTCATACGCATAATCAGGATACATAAGTCTAAAAAGTTATCAGAGAACATTTTCGAAATGTCTTTTTAGAAAAAAAGGTAATTGGAAATTTCTATTTCTATGGATAATCTAAAATCGGTCTAATTTAGCTGTAACACTATTTTTCGAAAATGTTCTACGTTGCCAAACAAATGAATCCACGCAGCTAAAATGCGCTGCGTGCCCGTGCACAGCATGCGCCGCGTGTCCGTACACAGCATACACCGCGTGCCTGTGCCCAGCATGCGCCGCGTGCCCTTGCACAGCATGCTCCGCGTGCCCATGCACAGCATGCGCCGCGTGTCCGTGCACAGCATACGCAGCATGCCTGTGCCCAGCATGCGATGCGCGTCCGTGCACAGCATACGCCGCGTGCCTGTGCACAGCATGCGCCGCGTGCCCGTGCACAGCATGCGCCGCGAATTCGTATAAAATTATCTCCCAAGTTTTTTTTAAATCTTTTACTGGTAAATCATGTTCGTATGTGTAATTATTAAGAAAAAATGCTAATAGATATTTTTTTTTCCACCCGACTGCGGCGGGGCCCAAAAGAGGGTAATGTTTTTTTCATAATTATTTTTTCTTAATTATGTTTTCTTTTCTGATCATCAGTGGTCATGGTCAGCAGATTGATTTTTGGTATTTGCATCATGCGATTATTTACGGGCACGCCTGTTTAACCTTTTGAACGCCATTGTCACATATACGTGACAAGCAAGCGCGTACCCTGTACGCCCAACGACACAAATATGTGATAAAATGGTAGGTGAAATTATGGCTTGGCGTGGAGGGCACGCGCGTGCGTTTATGCTCTGGCGTTCAAAAGGTTAAAGATTTTGAAGTTTGGTTTTTAATACTATTGTATTGAGAAACCAAAAGCGGGTTTCTGGTACTTAAGATAAGTACCTGATCAGTTAAACAACCTTAGTCCACCTTCCTACTCCGTTCAAAATACTGGCCGGAGGAAAAAAAAATGAGATTGGAAGATTTTTGTATGAAGCATGGCCTTCTTAACTTTCGCCATTTTATTTTCAAAATAGGGACCACGCTTAAAACCTATATTAATTAACTAGCTGTTGTCCGCGACCTTCGAGCGCGTGAATTTTTTTAGCCTATAACCTACCTCGATAAATGGGCTATCCAACACTAAAATAATTTTTCAAATCGAACTAGTAGTTCCTGAGATTAGCGCGTTCAACCAAACAAACAAACTCTTCAGCTTTATAATATTATATAGTACAGTATAGATAGCTGGTATCAATACAAACAAGTTTTGTGTGAGACAAAATCTTCTAAAGCGTCACATTTCCGAAATATAAGCTATAAAGTGGTGTTAACTTTGGATACTTATATGTTGGAAACGTGACGCTTAAGAAGAATTTGTCCCATACAATACTTGTGTATATTGATGCCAGCTATTCATTCCTATGGGTTTTATAACTGGCTAATAAAACTGAAGTTGTATTAATGGCGAAGATTGGCAACTTTGATGGTCAATAACTCAGAAACGTGACACTTTAGAAGATTTTGTCACAAACAAATTTCGTTAGCATCAATACAAACAAAACACAACACAATTGATGATTAATACAGGTTTAATGTGTGGCTGCTATATAGAAAATAAAAATAAAATAGCGGTAATTTATTGCATTCCTGTAAAAAACAGTTACGTTCGGGATGATGTACTGAATACGTGGTAACCGTCTGTGCGTCGATATCTCTTCCACCCTGTATCTATCAGGATGGTGTCCACAACTCCACGTCCAAAGCGCATATGTTACAATAAGTAAAATAGTTCAAATTTTTATCTCGATTGGACAACGTGTTTTTCTGTAAATCTTTGGCGAGAGTACTGTTAGAAGCCACGTATCACGGGACATTTGCTCCCTATTACAAGAGTTTTTAAAAACCAAATTTATTCGCATCTAACACTAATGTGTATCCAGCAGATACGCGGTCTCCCCCCGCTGGCCAGACAAGGCGGAAGCGGACAGCAAGAAAGCGAAAGCCGAGATTGAAGCTGCGGCTGCCAGAGCTCGCGCGGCAAGCACTGCCACTACTACATACCAGCAAGACCTGGATTTTTTTAGAATGGTCCAAAGCTCTGCCCTAGAAAATGCGGGTCCAAGTAGCTCCGGTCAAAATTCAGGCAAATCAGACCAAAACTCGAGCAAGTCGGCCGAAAAGCCAGGCAAATCAGATCAAAGCTCGAGCAAGTCGGCAGAAAAGCCAGGCAAATCAGATCAACACTTGAGCAAGTCGACCGAAAAGCCAGGAAAATCAGACCAAAACTCGAGCAAGTCGGCCGAAAAGCCAGGCAAATCAGACCATAAGCCAGGCATATCAGACCAAAAGCCAGGCAAATCAGACCAAAACTCGAGCAAGTCGACCGAAAAGCCAGGCAAATCAGACCAGAAGCCAGGCATATCAGACCAAAAGCCAGGCAATTCGGGCCATACCACGAGCAATTCAAACCAAAACCAAGAGAATAATGAAACAAAGATGGATGAAGAGAGCGACTATCCATATCTATTTGAACATGACTATACCGATGACTGTAAGGGTCCGCAGTTTACTTTGACAACCAATTTGATGAGACAGTTAAGAAAGACTTGCTCGAATCTAACGTCTTTGGCGCTTGAGTACTGTAACCTGGATTATAAAACGGTACGTATTTTTTATGCAACGTGTAACATAATAAACGCAAGACCTCACGTGTGGTCTCTCGGACCGTGAAACTGAACAACTTTTGTTCTACGAGCTCTTCAACATCGCAAAAAAAATTAACTTGCTATAGAGGAACTGACTAGATAAGCTTATCCACCAGCTCACGTAGCATGACCACCGTAGAAACGGATTTTATCGGCAAAATGACAGATTTCTTTTGTTGATCTGTCATTCTTTCGTCCACGAAATGCGTTTCTACGGTGGTCAGGCTGCGCGTGGAGTATGGTAAAACTAAAAAAAAAAAGTTATGAATAGGGATTACCTTCGCCTAACTCTCTGGGGACATACAGGATGTTAGGTTTTTAACACGTTTTTATTAGCTTCACCATAACGAACTGTGTAAAAAAATCTTAGAAGTTAAATTTGACCCGCTTCCCGGTTTCCAATTGAGCTGAAATTTGGCATACATGTTTAGTTTGGATGACAATGCATGGTTAGCTAAGTGACGTCATTCTTAATCCAATATGGCGGATTCCCAAAGATGGTGGACTAGTTATTTTTTACACATTCCCATGATATGAGTATCAAAACCAAAGGTTTGCAAAGAAGTATACGAGAAATTAAATGACGTCACTCTTAAGCATGTTTTTTTGTATTTTTTTTGTATAATTTATTTTTCTTTAAAATTCGTCTTTACAGGGTACCCTACTTATATTATTATAGTAAAAAATATATTTACATTATATACAGACTACAAATAGAACTAAACTAATGATAAAAATAAGATTAAAAGTAAGAAAATATAAACAACGACGACAATAGGACACTTAGGCGTCAAAGTACTCCTCCGGATCGCTGTCATCTGGAAACGTACCCAGAAGACTGACAGCATTGCCACGCTGAATGGCAATGCTAATTCTTTGGTCAAAGAAAGAGCCAGCCCTCTGGTCACGCAGGGTTTTTTTTTAAACTTAGAAACTTTTGTTTCACTTAGTGTTTTTGACTTAAAAACATAATAACACCCTTATTTTGGTCCCGCAGACCAACCTCCGTCATTTTCCACTACATCTCAAACAGCTGTCTCTGCGTGGATCTAGATGTTACAATCTACCGCTGAACACCTCGTACCTGGGAAAAGTGCAGGAGCGCTTGCCTGAATTGGAGGTAAGTCTGACATTTTGTTTTATTCAAATCAAATTAAGAAATCAAAAAGCATTTATTTCAAGTAGGCCAGTTACAGACACTTTTGAATTGTCGAAACAAAGACAACAATGAAATGTAGATAAAAACTGTTAAAGTATTGTAGTTGTCCATTCCCTAACGTAGATCTCTATGGAGAAGAACGGGCAAGAAACTCTATGGACACTCTTTTAAATCAGAATACTTTAACAAAACCTTGGTTACATCATTCATGTTGAGATGGTACATTATGTGAGAACGATGCAGCAAGATGTGTACGTTAAAAGTGTCCATAGTAAAAACAATTTAAAAATTAAATAATTAATTCAAATAAGCCGTGGCTAATAAGAGATGACCAGTCACAACTGACAGCGCCCGTTCACGAACATGACGCATGTATCAGCACCATTTAACTCAACCATTTTGAAGGGAACTAAATGATCCGACACATTTTAAATTGAATAAATTATTTATTTATTGCAGCTCTGATTTTTCGGATTCATGTGCGTATTGTATAATTATCACTTGCTTCGGTGAAGGAAAACATCGTGAGGAAACCAGCATGCCTGAGAGTTCTCGACGGCATGTAAAGCCAAGTCAGAGGCCCATGGGCGGCATAAAAACTCTGACACCAGGTTAGGCACTAACCACACGATAAAGAAAAGAAAGACTCGTTTACTATTCAACACATCCATCAGCACAATGGTTTAAGTGCGTTATTTTGAGTTTTACCGTAAAACGTTATTGTTCACCACAAAAAAATGTCGTTTCCCAGCAATCATTTTTACGTAGTTACTTAGTTTGATGTACAGAATGCTTGGTTGACGGCTATGTGAAGGGTTCGTTTACACCTTGTATGTTATTTTAATTGTTCCAGTACCTCGACGTCTCCGAATGCGATTGGTTCGAACCAGCCTCCCTCATGCCGCTGAGCAAACTGCCCAATCTGACCGAGCTGTACATGAGAGACTGCAAGCGTCTGACCGAGTGTGTTGCTTACGCGTCGCTCGCGACCCGATACGGGTTCAGGAAGCTTAGGGTAAGTTGAAAACAGTGGTAAATCTTACTTTATATCTTTAGCGTTATAGTTGTCTAACGAGGCACGGAAGAAACTCTGTATGTAATGGGTGGTTACCCATCCATGAACCAACTTAGGCAAGCGCGGCTTAACCTGAAGATTGACCCGAGCGGCTGTTATTATTAAATATTTGAATAAACTATTCTTTACTAAATAGTTGCAATTTCTTTCTTTCTCCAGGTCTTCGACGTCCGGGGCTCCCCCCTCGCCGACTCAGAGGTCTCAGCTCTGGGCTGGCTGCCCTGCCTCGAGGAGCTGTACGTGGCGCCGCCAGAGGACTTCAACACCGTGACGGAGCACACGCACTCCTGGAGCGACACCCAGACTGAGTTCATCGAGCTGGACACCTGGGAGATTGAGGTGAGTCGGTGTAGCCATTTGCCCAACCATGGCAGGTCGGCTTCTCGTCTCACTGAATGCAGCATACAGTATTTTACATGAACAACATCACATTCCACTGCCATTATTCCAATTTATTAGAGGTCGGGCGCAGCATGTCTTCTTCTTCCATACTTCTCTATTACTCGTACTCGTCATCTCAGCAGTCACCTCCTTTCTTGTCATATAGTCCTCCACATAGTTAATCCATCGTTTCTTTGGTCTTCCTCTACTCTTATACCCATCTACATTCATACTCAAAACTTTCCTCATGACATTTTCCTCATTCCTCCTCAACACATGCCAAAACAACCGGTTACCACACAACTTTTCAGTCACCGGCGCCACTTTCAGAGTTCCTCTTATAGACACATTTCCTATTTTATCCATTCGCGTAACACCACACATCCCCCTTAGCATTCTCATCTCAGCCACAAGCAATGACCGTAATCAAAGAAAAAAATGACCTAAAATAAACTGGATCTATTCGTACTGGCTTCGGATAGACGAAGGTTGCCGAGGCTCTTTACATCATCTGCCTAGCTATTCTTCAATGTCGGGGTTGACTACAGTCTAACCGGATGCAGCTGAAGACCAGTATTTTAAATGTACCGACTTTCTATCTGACCTCCACAACCCATTTACCGAGTAATACGATACCCCGAGGTAAGACTGTTAAAACAGTCCCTCAAAACGACCGTCCTGTACCACTTCCTGCACGCGTAGCATGACCACCGTAGAAACGGGTTTTGTCGACGGAAGAATCGACAAAATGACGGATCATCAAAAGAAATCTGTCATTTTGTCGATTCTTCCGTCGACAACACTTTTGTCTTTAAGGTTTAGAAGGTTCATTTATCTGTTGTTTCTGTCCTATTTTTTATCCAAATTTCGTCATAACTCTGGCATGTGTTGTAACAGGAACCAGAGTACTACAAGATCAAGAGCCCGGAACCGGAAGAGGAAGAAGATGAGAAGGACGAGGAGCCAGATAACGAACGCTCCGGCGACAACCTGCTCAACAACCCGTGGTGGTCGCATGAACGACGGTAAGTTGAAGATGGGTTAACCTGTGCCATCGCTGACCTGGAAGCGAGTTTAGTGATGCAACAGAAGTGGTATATAAGGGAACAGCTCTCCCGCGCCTCGTGCTGTACCGCCGCGCGATCCACGTGCGACCTCTCCGCCGCGCGCTTCCCCTCAACCGTCGTAAAGATCCGTTATAAAGCTTATGCTGTCGCTGGACATCATCCGTGATTATATACTGGGTGTAACAGAAAGGGTATATTCATGGGCCTGTGGACGGCGAGTTATGGGCCAGCTCGCCGTCCGGCCGTCTTATGACGACAGGCCGTGTCGACGGCGCGTTCGTGTTCCACGCGCGCCTCAAAGAGATGTCAGCAAATAAGTAGGGGTCCGCAAGGGCCGATGCCTGCCAGGGCTGCGGGACTGTTCGAAAGAGATACCGTGGCCCTGGAACACAAAGGGCAAAGAAGGAACATGGATGGGTTTTAGTCAGTACAAGTCTGACACTCCCTTCCGCTCCGCCCAGAGTGGGGGGGGTCATTTGATGATTTCCCATCCGAAAAAAAAAAAAAAAAAAAATATGTTGCAGACCATCAAACTGAACAACTTCCTCCATGTGTCCAATATAGTACATGCGCAAAAATTATCAGCTGTCCCGTACCGTTGGGTCGAGTAGGTATTGAAATTTGGTATGGGACAGCTGATAATTTTTAGTCGGATTCGCGCATGAAGGGTTCCGTTTCATCGTATTAGGGAAATAATAAATTAAAAATTAAAGGGGTCTCCTCTTTAATTTATTATTTATTGTTATAGCGGCGACAGAAATACACATTCTGTGAAAATTTTAACTTTGTCTATTACGGATCATGAGATACAGCCCGCTGACAGACAGACGGACAGCGGAGGCTTAGTCATAGGGTCCTGTTGGTTACCCTTCAGGTACGGAAACCGAAAAAGGAACTTTTTACGTCATGTGATTATTACCACCCAGCGCAAAACTCTTTGCGAATAATCCACAGAAACTTGGCCCAACAACACCAAGCTAATATCACTATTTCCTCCACAGCATTATCGTCATCCAGCCAAACGCGAACCGCCAACTAGAAGAAAGATTCCCATTCATGAGAGAAGAAGATATTGGAGAAGAACAAAACATACCTGCGCAGCCGCGTGCTCCTAGACCAGGTGAACGAGGTCCAGAAGGTATTTTACCAGAACCCATCCTGCCAGAACCTCAACCAGGCCCAGCAAACTATCGAGGTTTTGCAATCCCACCATCTTACCGAAGAATAGGACCTATACGATGTGGCTCCATTGATATCCTCCCTGCTATTGGTAACCCTAGGCCTACGCAACGGGAACATGTGCTTGAGGAACCTCACCCGGGCCCCGCGAACCCAAGACCCGGCCCTGCTATCCCTAGGCCAGTACCTTCGGACCCGCGAGAAGACCCACAGGGATCCAATCCCAAAAATCCAAAACCGGGTCCGTCAAACTCACAAAAGGGTCCCTCGAACTCCGGCAAGAGTTCCACGAACCCACGAGCGGGACCTTCTTGCCAAGCAGGTCCTTCGAACCCTCGCCAGGGACCTTCGAACCCTCAACCGGGTCCAGCGAACGCCGGGGAAGGTACAAAACGCCGCATCAGTCTTCGAGAAGCCATAGACATGGCGAAACGCCGTCGTATTGAAATTAACGAAGATGAAGATATGGATAACATGCCTGTATTATTCCCTCCTTTCAACCCTGAAATATGTCCTAGACTTAGGCTAGATGATATTGTGGAACCCCAAAATGATCGTCCTAGGCCAGGCTGCGTCCGCTTCCGAAGACACGACCTACGTCCTATAATGCATATAGATGTGGATATAAACAGGCAATCAACTATTCATATCGGCAGCCATGTTGGATATCATTTGGTCTCCGATTCTGCACTCCTGCGCTTCGGTAGGGCGATCAATGAAAACGTGAACTACGTCCATATTGGCCGGCATGGTATACATACGGGTTCCGATTCCGGAAGCCGGCCAGATAGGTCCAATTTGAGGATCCTGTCAGTGACTGGATACAGAAATATCACTGACAGGAGCCTTGAACATCTAGTAACGGCTGCACCACACTTGCTCCACATTGATTTTACTGAAACTAGTGTCACTCCAAGAGGTGTCGAATTGTTCAAAGCCGTCAGACCTGATTGTGATGTGATTTTCAGCGAATTTGGGCGTTTGACGTAAATTCGAATATTTTAATTTCGTTTTTCGGATATGGTTACAACAAAATTTTCGGATATGTCGAGTTTTTAATGAAGTGTCGGTGCGATGTGTACGAACAAGTCGGATATGAGAATACTAACAGTCGGATACTTGTAAGTGTCGAGTATTTATAAAAAAAAGGATGTATGGATAGAACGTGTCAGATACTGACAACAAGTTCTGCTCTCGAATGTTTAAAATCTCGGATATCGCAGCTCGGATTCTAAATTATCGGATATTTACTAAATCTCCGATAGTCAGGGTCAAATTCTCGTAAAAAAAAATATGTCAAAATTAAATTTTCATAATGTCGGATTGCTAATTGCTATGAATTTAATAATAATCAAGTCGACTTAGAAGTCAGATAAAGTCGCTGTTGATAGGTATAATTTTACTCTATAATATGCTACTGTGTGTCAAAGAATAATATAATCACCAGGATAATTTAAAAAAAAAAACATTTTCGTAGTTATATTTTCAATGGTGTTCTAATTTGCAGAATTATTACAAATATGTTAATCACTAATTAAAGAATTTAATGATAGGTACATATTCTTAAAAATAATGAAAATAAATCGTAATAAAATGTCATAATTCTCTTGCACTTATCGCAATTCATTTGGGGTCAGTGCAACAAGTCTATTTGAAAAAAAATTGGCCTAAAACTATTTTATGTTCTAAATTCACTAAAATTATTTCTGTAGATTTGCAATTAAGGAACAGGAAATTTCCTATTTTTTCTCCTGTTAGGTGTCTACCCTTTTTTGACATTGGATGTAGTTCTGCCAAAAAGAGCTAACCCACAATCTCATATTAATTCGGTTTAAAGAAATTTATTGCTCAAAAAAATATGTAACGGGTATTAAAATACCACTAACGAAGCCGAAAGGCTTCGCTTAACTATCTAAAATGATTGCAATTACTTCTGAAAATAGCAGGGCTTTTTATGTGGGTTGGTACACTTTTGCTGAACTTAGCTCCTGTAATATAAAGAGCGAAATATACAGGGTGGAAGCGACATCGATGTACAAAATAAAGTTTAAAATTTAATTCTTAAAAAAAAAACGGTTTCCACGTGTTCAGTACATCATTCCGAATCCTCCACATAGGAATTTTACAATGGTAATTTAAAAAAAAAATCTGCTGTTCATTTTAACCTTTGGAACGCCATTGTCTCATACACGTGACAAGCAAGCGCGTGCCCTGTACGCAAACGACACAAATAAGTGACAAAAACTGTGCACTATAACACGAAATAAACAATTAAATAGTTTCGGAATCCCCATTCTTTTTCTAGGTATTTGCGGTGAATTTGTGGGTTGCTGTGGAGTGCACGCGCGTGCGGTTATGCTCTGACGTTCAAAAGGTTAAATTATTTACCTAAGTGAGGGCGTTTGGAATGATGCACTGAACACGTGGTAACTGTTTGTGCTTCGATGTCGATTACACCATGTATACTTGTCTACAAAAACAAAAATGATTCTTTTACAAATGATTCTGCATGCTTTAACTTTTTTAATGATTAATTTAATTTAATGGGGTATCTTATTTTAATTTTCGCATGAAATTGAACATAACGTGTGTGTCTATTTAAGGAATTTAGGATTAGTATTTAAATGTATTGTAGTGCTAGTTTTTAAGGTGCGTTTGAATTTCTAGTAATATTAAGTTTTTTTTTTTCAAGTTAAAACAGCCTCTATGTAGTTAGCAAATGAGCATTGATCACCACGCTTGCTGCTATACATTTTGACAATATCATAATAAAGGAAGGAAGTATTTTCGCAGTATTTTTGATTTTTCTCTCAAACCTAGCCAATGATAAAGTTGTCTAGCCCCCGTAGCATGACCACCGTAGACAAGGATTTCTTTGACGGAAGAATCGACAAAATGACAGATTGTGTCGACACAATGACATTTCTTTGCACTATTTGTCATTTTGTCGATTCTTCCGTCAAAGCAATCCTTGTCTACGGTGGTCATGCTACGGGGGCTAGAGACACTAAGATTATTGCCTAAACAAACACTTAAGCATTGCTTACTATTGGTGATGTTTTTTTGTGTTGAATGTTGGCACCACCTAGACAAAATCCTCTAGGTCTTGCATATTTGGCGGTAACAGCTTAACTTCAGATGGCATATTATGTTGACCAATCATTGAAATTCTCTTAATCATCATCTGCTTGCTTTCTTCCAACTATGTTTGGGTCAACTTCCAGTCTAACCGGATGCAGCTGATTACCAGTATTTTACTTGGAGCGACTGCCTATCTGAACTCCACAACCCAGAAAATTAACTTAATATTACTTGAAATTCTTCTTTAATTATGAATAAGTAAGTGATTTTTAAAAACTATAAAAAAATATATCTCAAAATTTAGTTGTTGTATCTTTGGTATGTAGTCTTCTTTTCGAATTGACACACAAATATTTTTTCAATTCATCTGTGCTTTAGGCCGAAATCTATAGACGTTACTTAGCATCTGTTGTCACTTAGGCTACGAACGCACTGACGATTGCCTTGCTAAGTGCCTAGAGCTTAGTAACCTTTCTTTCTTCGTGTGGTTAGTGCGTAACCTGGTGTCAGTTTTTATGGGCCTCTGACTTGGCTTTAAATGCAGTCGAGAAATATCTCCCAGGTATGCTGGTTTTCTCACGATGTTTTCCTTCACCGCTAGTGATAATTATTATACAATACGCTCATGAATCCGAAAAATAAGAGATGCGTGTCTTGGGTTCGAAGTCGAGACCTATGACTTGTTAGTCAGACGGTCACATCACTAAGCTATCACAGCTATACTTAGTGACCTAACATATGCTACTACATAGTTACTTGCTAGTGTAGGCGTCAAGGGCGCAGTGCCGTCGGATGAGAAAATTCTAGAACGTTCGTTTCGCTTCGCTAGTCGCTAGGCGCTAAGCAAGACATCTACCAGAGCGTACGTAGCCTGAGACATGTTCCATCTCTATTTTACACTTGTAATTTGACAGATGTGCAACAGTGAAGGGAATAACGCAAGTGTAAAAGTACATGCTAAGTAACGTTTAATGATCTCGACCTTAGATCTTATAATATTTTGTGTGTTGGTTGGGAATACCTAAATAAGTATTATTTTTCTTGTATGTGTTAGTGCGTTTATAGAAAATAAAGTGTCGCACAAATAGACGGATGAAATAACTATTTGTAGGTCTTGGTGGTACTGGCCCAGAGGGCTTTTCAGCAAGCATATTCGGCACTAGCTTTAGCTCGCGACTTCGCTCCCGTTTTGTACGGAAATTAACCCCCAAGAACATTTTAAATGTAGCCCATGACACTCGGGGATAATGTAGCTTCGCGTTAGTGAAAGAATTTTCGAAATCGGATCACTAGTTCGAAAGATTACCCCCTACATATAAACTTACTACTACTAACTTAGGGCGTAAGAGAACAGAAAACTTTAGGACATAAACTGTTTGGGCAGGGGCCCTCTTTCAGTTTTCAAAAATGGCCAAAAACTAACAGGCTCTTCAGCAACGTTGATTTCCCTCTCACCGTACGGTGCCTGAAAGTCTTGACAACCAGTCTTACCAAGGGGTACCGTATTACCCAGTACTAAGTTGTGGAGACCAGATAGGCAGTCGCTCCATGTAAAATACTGGTATTCAACTGTATCCGGTTAGACTGGAAGCCGGCCACAACATAGTTGGGAAAAGGCTAGGCAGATGATGTAAGGGACCTGAACGAAAACGACTTAAAGAGAGGTGGAACTTCTCCAAGATAATGTGGGTTTTTAAATAAATCAAAGCTATCAAGTTTTCATGCTGTATTTGCTTGCTGGAAAACCCTCTGGGCTCCTCCTACCATTGTCATCCTCTACGGCCAATAGCCAACAAACGTTCCTATTCAAGAATAAAACTCAAGCATTTGATCATACATACTCCTGAGTCCACCGAGGGTCGACCACTTTTCTACCTTATTTATTCATCTTTAATTCAGGTAGATAAAAAGAGGAATGCCGATTTTAGGCCCAAGAATGCTCAAGAAATTTGTTTTATTGAAAAATGTAAATTTTACGTAATTAACTCTACGTATTCACAACACGATCTGAAACATATTTGAAAAAATAAAAAATATTTAAACTAACGAAATTCTGTATCTGTGGCTGTACTGAATAAAGTGGAATTACGTTTTTTTTTTGCAAATAGAAAATCTCATTTTCATTTAAATACATATAATCCTAATAGCCAAAAATTAAAGATTTGTTGCAAAAAATTAACTTAAGCTTTCACACATTCTTTACTTATTTGTCCATTTGTGTAAAGAAATTTCAATGCATTTTTATGTAATAAATATACATTTACAATCAACTTACAATACATAATATAATAAATTCAATGACCTACATAATGCACCATCATTATCATCATCATTTCAGCCGAAAGATGTCCACTGCTGGACATAGGCCTCCACCAAGTGTCGCCACATTGACCGGTCCCGTGCGACTCGTATCCAGCGGATCCCTGCAACCTTCACCAGGTCATCGGCCCACCTAGTGGGGGCCTTCAATAATGAATAATAATGCACCGATCGAAAAAAAATATATAAAATATGAAAAAAAAAAAACTTTATAATTTAGAAACTTGGACTAATTCATGAAAAAGTCATTCAATGGGATTAAATGAACTTAGAGGGATGTATTGATGATTTTAATGATTATAATTCTGTAACTACATACGTGTTACTGGCGCGGTTCATATTTTCATCAACATATAACCTGACACTGACCTGCAAATTCAAAAAAACGTAATAAAATTTTAATTTCGCGGGCTACTCTGACTCTTCCACCTTAGGTGGGGGTCGGCTTCCAATCTAACCAGATCCAGCTGAATACCAGTATGCAACATGGAGCGACTGCTTATCTGACCTCCACAAACCTATTACTGAATAAAAAGATACAGCTTGGCAAGACGTGTTGATCAATGCTTGAGTACTGTTCTAAAATCAGGGCTACACAGGGGTCATTTCAAATTAGCTAGCGTTACTTCGCACACTTTACGGGTGTCAAATCACGATAAAACAGTGTTTTTTGGGTTTCAATGACGTGGTGACTTGCAGTATGTCAGTACTATTGTTTACACAAAAAAAAAAAAAAAATTATAACCAATATGTCTAGTCTGCGTTCTCCTTCTCTTATTCCAATTATTTTGGGTCAGCGCAGCATTTCGTCTTGTTCCATACGTCTCTATTACTCGTCACCTCATTAGACACCTCCTTTCTAACAAATATTTCAAATAAATTAACTAATTAAATTTTGGTATGCGGAGTTTCGCTATCAAATTTTGTTTGACCTTGTTAAATAAGATTAAAACCCATAATGTTGCCATTGTATTTATTGCATTATGTAAAAGCCTACGATTTTCTCAGATCTCTGTTAAGTAAATTATTGATGTAAGGATAAAATTTTAGTAAGTAATTTAAATTAAAAAAAAAAACAAACTATAATGTGATTTGTTAGGCGCTACAGTATATAAGGAGTGTAGAACACAGTAAATGGGATTTGTAGTGAACACGCTACAAATGGGAATGTAAAGGTGCCTATAGATTTACTCCAATTTTGTCGACATTTATACGACACGATTTATTCGACAGCTTCTGGGGGTCTAAAATGGCCGCTTTAGCAGAATTCATAATTGAAGAATATTAATATAGATGGTCACAAAGTGAAAATTCGAAATTTTAACTACGTCTGTGACCATTTTAATTATTGTAGCGTGATTCATGTTATAATCCTATTATGATTCTGCTAAAGCGGCCAATTTAGGCCCCCTGATCAAACAATCGAGTGAACATTTACTCGATTACTTATTAACCGTCAATACATCAAAATTCGAGTAAATTTGTAGGCATAAGGGTGAAGTCTAACGTTAAATGCGAGCGGTGACAAGGCTTTCAGAGAAATTTCTCAGAGTATTTCTAAGTTTCAGTGATATTTCTCCATAGCAAGCGTCTTGACGCTAAGTACGACAACATTTATGGATCTTACAGACAGGAGCGCGCTCTTGTTAAAAAATTGTAAAATAGTCCGTGGAAATTGTATTCAAAACCCATAATGCATTAGTTCCGATTGTGGCCACGGGTCTAAATAATGCAGCACTATATAGGGTGACTGGTAATTAATGACCGATACTTAAACACGTGATTGTACTCATGATAATCAAAAAACTTTCCTAAAGATTTTTTTATACTTATTCACTTTTATCACAATAATACCATAGCCGTATGAAACTCGCGCGCGCACCTTTGACCTATCAGCTGTTAGCCGCGTGACGTCGTTCTGTCTCATGACTATCGTACCGTGCAACAGTGGGTAGGCAGAGCACCCGCGTGGCTCGGAAGATTTTATTGTGATAAAAGTGAATGAGTATAAAAAAAAAACGTTTCTTTGGGAAAGTTGTTTGTTATCATTTCATTTAATTCAATTACCAGTCACCCTATATGAGACCGATGACGTTAAAAATAAGAGACTTCACTCCAAGTAAGAACGAGAGAATAGATAGATATAATTCGTAGCCCTACAAATAAATTTTTAGAAATAAGTTTGGTATGAGATTTTGATAAAAAAAGGATGTACATAATGTTTGTTTGAAGAAAACTTAAGGGAAGGCATTTTTATCAGTGTTTCATGTATGTATTAATCTTTTTAAAAGGTTTGTAAAACAAAGAACTTATAAACGGACTTAGTTTTGCCATAAAGAGCCAACCCACAATTTTTTAAAATTAATTTATTTAAATACGTCAATGTGGTATAAAGGGTGTAAGGGACATCGACGCACAAACGGTTACCACGAATTCAGTACGCCATTCTGCCCCCCGCCCCACTCCCCGCTGAGAAATTATTCATCGTTAATAAGAAAAAAACAGTTACTACCTACAAAAGTGCAATACCTACAGCTACACAGAATGTCTGTCTTCACCTGAAAATCGACCCATTTCGCATGAAACCAGACTCATATACATATAAATAGTATGCTCACAGCAGATTTAAAATTAAAAGCAATCAACGTATACCATCTAAATTCTTTACAGTTACTTCGTAAAATGGATGATATTTTAATGTGGGTTGGTACCTTTTGGCAGAACTAAACCCAAATATAATCTAATAGTTATAATGTAATACAGATTTTGGTAGCAATACGAAAGTTATACATGTAGGTGAACTTGTTGAGATAATTCTATGAAAAATTACATTAAAAAAATGCTAAGTACGTGGTTAATAGGTCTGCAAGACACGAATCTTTAAATGACTGAGGTTTAGCGATATCTATAAGTCAACACAAACCTTATTGTGGGGAACTTTTGAGCTTCGTGTCCTATTTTCGTCAATTCATGAAGAACTAAAATAACCATAATTTACACTGTTCATAGGTTTTCTAAAGGGGTAATATTTGGGGCCTGCCTAATCGCCGGTATTATTATTTTTTTTTCAGAATTACGGC
The DNA here is from genome assembly GCA_963576755.1 of Noctua janthina. Taxonomy (NCBI): domain Eukaryota; kingdom Metazoa; phylum Arthropoda; class Insecta; order Lepidoptera; family Noctuidae; genus Noctua; species Noctua janthina. The sequence continues at coordinate 2,126,416 of OY755077.1, forward strand.
CATTCCCTAATTATACCTAGCATCAATACAAACAAGTATTGTATGAGACAAAATTATCTAAAGCTTCACGTTTCCGAAATAAAACAAATTAGTACATCAGTGATGGCAAAGATAACTTTGACAGCTTATATTTCAGAAACTACGCTTTAGAAGATTTTGGTCCCACACAAAACTTATTTGTTTAAAATACAGCTATCGAATAACACAGGTTTTATGCGAAGCTGCTATTTTGAAAATAAAATAAAATGGCGGAATTTAGGCAAGCCAGGCTTCATAGAAAAATATTCAATAACTTTGCGAGATTTCGCAAAATAATGAGATCTTGCAAGATTAGGCTTTTGAATCCCTGAACGTGTTTGCCAAACGCCTAAAGAACTTCGGTTTGTTTCTAAGAATTATCTCAGCGGGTATAGGGTAAAAAGGCAAAATTTAAATTTTGTATGAAGCGCTACAAATACCTGTAAAATGTAAGAAAATGTTTAGGGTACTTTGTAGTGAGATAGTTGAGGACAAAAATATGTATTCACTTTGTGAATTTCAACAAAATACGACATCGTTTTCTTTGTGAAGTCATTATTGGCCTAGCATTTATTCGCCAATATTGTGGTCGGCTTTAAGTCTTACCGAATGCAGCAGAATACCAGAATTGTATTTTCTTCTAAATTTTTGAATTGTGGTTGTTGTGGGATCGGGGACATTTGCGCGAAAAACATATGCGCGAAGGACACTTCCGCGAACCTACTTGCGCGAAAAGACATATGCACGCATGAACTTTTGGGCGATTAGACTTTTGCACGAATGGACTTTTGCGCCCATAAACACTTACACGCATAGACACATGCGCGCAGAGACACTTGCGTGAATGGACACTTGCGCGAATGAACTTTTGTGCAAAAGGACACTTCCGCGACTAGATTTACTCGCGACTGGCTACGGTTAATCTGTAGAGTAAACATACCATCATATTATTTCTTATTTTCAATGAGATAGAGCGAGAGAAGTGGCAACACTGCCCGAGTGACATGTCAAATTATTTTTTCGTATCTACCATGAATAGTGTTGCCAGATATAATTATTGTTTAATCGATTTACAATATCGATTTTGGACGTATGTTTCAAAATAATTTTACTCTCTGTTCAAGCTTTTGGGTTTCATTAATGTCGATTTTTAAGGTCATTCAGTTGTTTTAATGTCTATTATGATAAATGTATATTGATGTATAGAACATTCTTGTTACTTTGAACAAAAAAGATTAATCAATCGATTCCGATTTAGAAGAACCTCAGTGTTATGTTTACTCTACAGCTAACCTAACCTCTAACCATTCGCGCATAAGTCCTTTCGCGCATGTGTCTTTGTGCGTAAATGTCCGTTTCGCTCAAGTGTCTATGCGCGCAACTGTCTATGCGCCCAAAGGTCCATTCGCACAAAAGTCTAATCGCCCAAAAGTCCATGCGCGCATATGTCTTTTCGCGCATGTGGATTCGCGCAAGTGTCCTTCGCGCAAATGTCTTTCGCGCTAGTGTCCTGATACCGTTGTTGTGCATATCTCATTTTCTCACAATTGTTTCACATAACAACAAAACGATATTCTACGGGAAACCAATTCTAAAGCCAGACTCAAAGCATCTATTCCAAATAATTTCATTACTTTTGGATTGTCAAGGAGTCGGTCATTCAAAAACAAAAAGATGGCGCCATTTAGTTCCCCATTCCAAAGCATCGATCTCTATGGACAAGAACGGGCAAGACACTCCATGAACACAATAAAAAAAAAAATTAAAACGTCTATGAGTATAGGTCAATGTTTAAGGCAAAACATAATAGCTATGAGTACATATTTTTGACTTTAACTGTACAAAAAGTTAGATATTTTGTACAAGATGTAAATATGTTTTTAAAATGAAGGCATATGTGGGCGCGCCGGTATTTGTAGTGAGAGCACACCCTAGAATCTGTTTACACGAGTTTGGCTACTAACATTTGAAACCAACTCGTGTAAACTTGACGTAGTAAGTCTGGTACTAGAAAAGCTACTTGTTTAGAAGCCTTTGGCCGTTAAAACATGTAAATTAATTATTAAGCAAATTGACTACTATCTTCAATTGTCTGCATATACAAATTACAGCTGTGTCAAAGCCGACCCGTACCAGCTTTGTTCAGTGACGGATTTCCATACAAACTTTCAACCCCTATTTCACCCGCTTAGGGGTTGAATTTTCTAAAATATTTTCTAAGCGGATGTCTACGTTATAATAACTATCTGTGTGTTAAATTTTAGCTCGATTCGTTCACTGGTTTGAGCTGTGCATTGATAGTCAGGTCAAACGATTTTATAAGTATTGAGAGATGGTTTATTTGTGTTTCACAAAAAAAAAAAAACAATGAGAACATAAATTCACGAGCGTTTTGATTATTAAATAAATATTGTTGATTGCAATGATGAGATATTGCCCTGAGTTGCACTAAAATGACTAAGTATAACAATAATAACACTGGATAACGTGTCGCACAGAACACACGTGAACAGTCATGGAAGAGCCCTATGTTCCATGGCTAGTTTCTACCAGCAAGCCAAATTTTCGGAAGAATAAAATAAGAACAGCTTTAGAACTTGCGAAGGCTATAATATAATTGGTATATGAGAACTAGCCAAGTCAGACCTTAGGCTTCAATATAAGCTAGGCTATACATTAGAAATAATTCAAAGTGTTTTTTTTTACACTTTGCAACTAAATATTCAGTATGACTGACTCGTATATTAGTTATTGCCATTTACAATCAATATTTAAATGCAGCACAGAGCGATATTCCATTTTCATTTAGTAATATTTAAAAAAAAATATCATAATTGTTATATGCGACGTTGCCACTTTCAGAATGCATACATTTAATTTTTATGACATTAATAACTATAACACAACAAATTGCGTATGGGATGTCAATTTACTTAACGATTAATTTCCCTGGCAATACATAGAATGGTAATTTCTAATAGATAAATGATTTTCATAGCAAGAATTGTCTATGAATTCAATACGTAGTTTATAATTGTCAGTCAGAATTGTCAGTCAATTCAGTATGTTGTTTACAATCGTCAGTTAGAATTGTCAGTCAATTCAGTAGTTTTTCAGTGTTCTTTTCTTATAATATGATTAATTGAATAATTATATCAATTACAAAATAATATTCCAATATCAATCATCTAGATGTTTTAATATCATATCACATTTAAAATTCAATGTACTATGTGTAGTTCTTGACTTTGTATCAATAAAAAAGTTGAAATAATATAATATCACGCTTGTAAACCGTAAAGGGTTAGGAGGGGGAGGGGGTGTTAAGTACACCCACATTTCGTTATGTTTAAGGCCCATGTAATAGGGGGCGAGCCTATTGCCATCATGGCGCAAATCCAGGCTGTGGGCTGCTAATGAAAAGATCTTGGTATTTTTTTTTTTCTAAAAATAATATTGTAGGGAAACTAGAATAGGTACTTACTTTTATATTGCTACAAATTCAATACAAAATAGGCCGTATGATTAGGTGTTTAAGCATCTGATTTCCATGTTTTTGTGTAGACATTATGGATGTTTAAAATATTTTGAACCTCTGAATGTGTAAATGAAATAAGAATAAATAAAGCAAATCTTTGAAAAATATCTTGTTTTTTTGTATATATCCCTTTCACCTTTTGAACGCCATTGTCACATTTACGTGACAAGCCAGAGCGTGCCCTGTACGCCAAATGACACAAATATTTGTGACAAAATGGTAGGTGAAATTGTGGCTTGGCGTGGAGGGCACGCGCGTGCTTTTATGCTCTGGCTGTCAAATGGTAAATACTCCTGAGGTCCTGACCGAATTACGGTCACGGTGGACAATCTCGGCAAAGCCTAGCGTTACATACATAAACTCACGTGTATTAAAATTGTTGTTTTATAAATACCTAGAATATCGCTAGTTCATGACCGGACACATTGTAAATGGGGCACATGACGTTCAACCAATCAGCGAGCGAAATGCGTTCCGTCGCATGCCATTTCACAATATGACGGTTTCGCTTCGATAGATTATAATCTACCGAAAAATAATGCATTAAATTGTAAGCAAGTTACGGTTCACAATCTTTCGACAAGGTACAATCTCGCAAGATAGATTATAATCTAACGGTTTTTAAAATTTTACGGTAACATATGCATCACCAAAAATTAAATAATATCACATGTACCTAATAGTACAGTCACGAACACCAATATGTAAACACTTTACAACTTTTGAAAGTGTTTTTCTCCTACTGTTCTGATTAAAATTTCATGCTGTTTCCTGTGTCCGGCTTTTAAATTTAGGAGTGTTATTATGTGCTCGTAATTACACTACATTTAGCCAGTTATGTTTAAGCCCCGTGTAATAGGGGGCGAGCCTATTTCTGTCCACCGGGCACAAATCCAGAGTCCGGGATGGAATGGAGACAATTTATTTTCTCGACCCGGGAATAGAACCCAGGACCTGATGCCCAGCAGTCGCGATTACGGCCACTAGACCAATGAGGCAGTCAAAAAGTCGAGGCAAAATTATTACAACTTGGCGTAGCATAATAATCAGCCTATAATGTTCCCACTGCTGGGGCACTCGGCCACCTCTCTATGAGAGGGAATGGGCTATAATCCACCACGCGGGTTGGTAGATGTCATATGTCTTCGAATTTTTGGTTCTAGGACATGTCGGTTTCCTCACGATGTTTTCCATCACCGTTTTGAGAGCAGTGGTGATGAAATAAAACAACAGCTACAACAACTTGGCTTATTGTTTTTAAATTCTGTCGATTTTTTCTGTCGCCGTAATCCAAACCTCCGAAATAACATTCCATATGAGACTTGCATTTAGATCTAGTCATACTGATACTGATAGCCTGCGTCATCCCTCTGCTGGGCAAAGGCCTCTCTCCATGACTTCCAAATTCTTCGATCCAGGGCCAATGTGGACCACTGGTCGTTAGTTTTGTCCAGCTCGTCACGCCATCTCCTGCGAGGTCTACCGCGTCGCCTTCTGGCTGTGTCAGGGCTCCACATCGTGGTTATTTTGGCCCACAGCTTGTTAGGCATGCGGCAGACATGGCCAGCCTAGTCCCACTTTAGCTTAGCGGCTTTTTGAGCAACGTCAGTAATTTGTGTTTTGGAGCGCAGTGTGGTGTTGCGTACATGGTCGGTAAGTTTGACACCTAGGGTACTGCGCTCCATTGCACGTTGGCAAACCTTGAGCTTGGACTTTTGAACGTTGATCAAAGACCAAGTCTGGCAGCCATTTGCCAGAATGGGAAGAATGCAAAAGTCCATGATTTTTTGCTTGAGTGACGAAGAAAGATTTCCTTTCATATCTAATTCAGATCTAGTCATAAGTAATAGTTTTATTTTATTTAGTTTCCTGTGAAGAAATGGACCCATCTAATTAAAGATCTTTTTTCAAAATCTAGTCTGCATTTGGAGTCATACCATTTAGGTATCCTGCAAGAATATACACTGAATTCCACTGTGACATTAGCCTCCCTCCTGTTGGCGGAATTTTAATGCCACAGGTATAATTAGGTACGCACCTGACCTTTCTGATATCATCACTAATACGGTCAGTGTTTGATGTCCTAGCCATAGAAAGAGGAAATATCGTAGTGCTCAAGTTTATTTATTTAGGGAAAACAAACAATTATGTGAAGAAAAATATTTATTTGTTTGTTTGTTTTGAAAAATTATTTATATGATTGTTTTTCTTTTTTGTTTTTTTTTTGTTTTTTTCATTTATTTGGACATGAAGTGCATATGTTAACGGAAAAGTATGTAATCCGTCATTGTATACAATTCCTAAAAAAGATAGGAAATCTATGATATATTTTGTAATATACACTTTTCCTAGGAAATCTATACATATCCTAAATAGCGATCGCAAATGTATTACATTCTTGATGTTCTTAAGTACAACGGGGACGGCGGTGCGAGGGGCGCCTACACACAGTCGAGAACGTCTATCGTACTAGTTTTTTATGTTACCCTAATACACCACACCAACATAAACAAGGCATTGTGGTAAGGAATCGTAGGATGCAAGAGCGAGCGAAGCGAGCTCGAGACTTTGTCACCCCGACTCCGGACAGGTTAGGTTCGAAGGGGACGGCGGGGTCTTGAGAGCGAGCGAATGGGGCGAACTAAGACCCCGCCATTCTCTTCGTGTTAGGTTACTTTAAACCCTGCAGACAGAAATAGGAGCCCCGCGTAGCGAGTCTACGCCTTATTACAACACTTTGATATTTATCTTGACTTGATTTTATATATATTTCTGTCATCTCGGAATTGCAAATAATTCCTAGAAAATACCTACATTTCACAAGAAATATGTGTTAAAGAATCTTTGAAACATTATTTTACACATTTCCTAAGTAGACTCGGAATTGTATAATATTTCCTTGGAATTGTGTACAATTCCTAGGTTTCATACACTGCCGGTAACTAGACAAGCACGGCTTTTATGCTGTTATTATTTAACCACGAACTCTTCAGTCTTTTCTCGCATAATTAATCATAATAATTATAATTATACAGTTCAGCTTGGCCGCTTTGCAGAATTTGAGGTAAGCCGACCGAATTTTTCCCAAACATATTCGACCTACATCATTTATATTCGACATCGGCGCTGAATGCTGAATGTGCCAAATCACGACGAGCCCAATCTAATTAGTACTCTCAGACACCGTTATCATGCCTCTACCCACCTCTTCACCTAAACTGGCGTGATGTTATGTTAAATGGTCATTATTTTAAACGCAAGCATTGCTAAGTTTTTTAGCTCGAACAGCGTACACTACTTTCGCCAGCATACAGACAAAATGCGAAATAACTGTGTACAAATTTTTAGTACCAATTCATGTCCCAAGGTGAACGCACGCTTGTAAATTTCGCGCGGACGTCGTAAAAATATTTGTAACTTAATTTAATAGTTGTTTTATTGATACAGTTAGTTATAAAATTGATTTATTAGAAGTGATTTCCTCATTTCCGTGTTTCATTTAGTAGTTTGTGACAGTTTTGGTTTCAAATAAAAGTTATTTTTGACGTCGTCTTCTGGTGAAAAGGTAAGTTTATATGTCACTTTTGTTTTGTATGTGTTTATGTGAGACAATTTAATTTTAGGTTGGAACCGTCACCATTTTTTCGCAATTTGCAAATTAGTATCAGATTTTTTGTTAATAATTGACACATTTGCAACCGTAGGTAAAACATACTATTTTAGTGTATACATATAAGGTCTATCTTTTCATACACGAAATATTTTAAGAGTTTTAACTTCTATAAGTCGTAAAGTCGCCACAGCAACGAAAAAAAAATATCTGAGTGTTTTTGTTCTTACGAAATTATTATAAATCTAAAATTTTTTGATACTTTTTGCATAAAACCTTTACTTCCTATTCTAACAATGACAGTAGGTAAATACGACGTAGTAAACTACCGTAATGGATTAGGTCCGCCTGTGTACCACTCTTGTACATGAAGTTTAAATAAATAAAATACCATAAATAGAATAAAATCATTGAAATTCTCATCTTACTATTTACATAATTATCTAAATCCAAACTCACACAACACAATAAGACAATGTGTATTTATCATAATTATGTATGTTAGTCTGTAAGGTATAAAGAGTGTAAATAAACCCTTCACATATCCGAAAGGCACTTGTTCTCCCCGTCATTGCGATCATTTTTTGCTCCTCCTTTTGAACCTCCTAGTTACGGAGATATTGGGGGTCAAAGTTCCAACTTTTTCACAAGTTTTCTTTTAAATAGGTAGGTACATGTTTTTAATGTAAGATTTTTAACACACCTCCACGACCCCCGTACTATTCAATCCATCCATCAGAACAATGCTTTGAGTGCTTTTCATCGAGTCCTACCGTAAAACGTGATTTTTTACCCCAAAAAAAAAAAGTCGTTTCCCAGCAATAATTTTTGCGTAAAGTTACTTAGTTTGATGTACAGAATGCTTGGTTGACGGCTTCGTGATGGGTCTGTTTACACCCTGTATATCTATGTGTCAAAGTAGCCTGATAATAAATAGATGTTGTTAAAATAATAATAAAAATATGTGCATTATATGCAGTAAAGAAGAAAAGCATTAAAGAGCGTCAAAGCGTTCGTCTATCTCCAAAATGGCTGGACCGATTTTGACAGGGGCACAGGGCTTTTACTGGCCGATAGCTGATGTTACAAGAAGTACCTTCGGCTACTTTTTTGTTAGAAAGGGTTCCGTGCAAAAAAAATTAAATCACTTGAAATTTTGAACAAAATCCGATTCAAAAAGAGAAGTTGCTGGGCACAGCTAGTTTATCATAGTTTCTTGCCCGTTCTTCTCCATAGAGATGATCTACACTTTGGAATGGGCAACTACAGTACTTTCACAGCTTTTATTATGCCTTGTGACTGGGACTGTAGCTACATTTCATTGGTGTCTTTGTTTCGACAATTCAAAAGTGCCTGTAACTGGCCTACTTGAAATAAAGGCTTTGATTTTGATTTCATACTAGGTTCTTCAGCCCGCAACTTCATCCGCGTCGATAAAAATTTTATCCTATGGCAATTGGCAATGTTCTTCTTAGCGTGTCGATGGCAATCTAAATTGTGTCAGCCTAGAACTGAGCTACTAGTTTGGCGCTTTCGGTAGCGTCCATCAGTTCCTGTAGTGAACAAACAATAGGACACGCAGGACACGATTTTAAGTGCCCCATTGTTTGTGAAACAGCACCACATTCACACTGCAGGGCAGAGTCGTTATTGAATCTCTACCTGAGCAGGTTTTCCTTGCTGCGACCAACCTGGGTCCGGAGTCTATTTAAAGACTTCCAGGTCAGCCATGGCAACTCATGTCCAGGTGGGACATTTTCATCAGGTGGAATGAATGGGTTGAAAGGATGCACTACCTCGCCACAGCTTTAGTCTTTCCGTAAACTCTTTTGCTGGTGGAAACTACACGGGGTATTCCGTGTAGTTTCCACCAGCAAAAGAGTTTTTGAAATCAGATAAGGAATGAGGTTTCGAATATTATCTCTTACATCACGCCTGTAATCCCCGAAGGGTTAGGCAGAGGTGCACCTAATAGTACACCCACATTTCGCCAGTTACCAGTGACCGTGCACAAATCCAGGTTCTTTCTGTGGCTGCTTCTGAGAAACTCCTGATGGAAAAACTCAATAACAATTTGACAGGCTCGGGAATCGAAACCTGGACCTCTTGCTTAGCAGTCGCGATTGCGAACACTAGGCCAACGCGACGGTTCCAAACTCAAACTGTTTTTAATATAAGTAGTTAAAATACTGCTTGTAGAATTGTTGAAACATCACTGTAAGCTGGAAGGCACGTCAAACTACCCGAAACTGTCAAATTTTCAAAATCAACCTCGTACCTAATGCTTTAGCGATAAAGTTGAAAATTTATTAAAGTAATTTGACAGATTAAAGTACCGTGATGTGCTGGCATCTGTACGTTAAGGGCGGAAATAATGTGGCGTAAAACGAACAGTTTCGCCAAGACATACCTAAGTACTTACAACCTGCTATGCGCACGGTTGGAATTTTTTAATGAAGAAAATGAGAAGTGCGGTTAGCAAAAAAATAAAATCACGAATCATCATCATCTGTCTAGCCTTTTCCCAACTATGTTAGGGTCGGCTTCCAGTCTAACAGGATGCAGCTGAACAACATGGAGCGACGGCCCCATGACGGCCATCTGACTTCCACAACCCAGTTAGTACTGGGTAATACGACACCCCTTGGTAAGACTGGTTGTCAGACTTTTTGGGCCACTGACTACATACACAATCAATGATCTACAAATTACCTGACCATTGAATGAATATTTTTTTAAAGACCTATCCAACGACATACCACACTATGGGGTACACCCCACTTTTCGTGTAGGTACAGGATACCCTAAAAAAAATACTTTTCGAGAGTTTATTTTACCACTTTGTGGGCGTAACTAATCTGTATAAACATGACAAAATAACAGCTTTCTAGTACTAAGAGTCTTTGAGCTAAGCTGCGGACAGACAAACGAACATGGCGAAACTATAAGGGTTACTTTCCTTGTTGACTACGATACTCTTAAATCTGCCATATCAGTCAAGCCTCAAGTAATGTAAAAATTTTTTTGACACACTTAAGCACTTTCTCCCGTACCTAATATTTTATATTAGGCACGGGAGACCACCATTAGACCTTACCTTAAAATTGAAAATCAAACAAGTTCTAAGCGACATTCAATTCACAGAGATTTGCTAACTCCTTTCACCAGTTAACACAGTGTAATCTCAATACCTACCGTTGCTAAATAACCTGACCTTTTGGCATTTAGCACTTTTAGATGAGGTGCTCTCTTTTTGACGGGGGAGCTCGCGGCTAAAAAATAACAGACGCTGGGAACAATCTTCTGGCTAACCCGCGCTTGCCTAGGTTGGTCCGTGGATGGGTGACCGCCCATTACATACCGAGGTTCCTCCGTGCCTCGGAAAGCACGTTAGTTAAGTTTGGTCCCGGCTGTTATTTGTAGATCTTTGACCGTCGTTACAGGTAGTCCAACCAGTCTTATCAATTAGTCTCGTATTGGGTAATATACTAACTGGGTTGTGGAGGTCAGATAGACTTTCGCTCCATGTAAAATACTGTTTATTCAGCTGCATCCGTTAGCAATACTGTTTATGCAGCCTTGTCCCAACATAGTTGGGACAAGGCTAGGCAAATGATGCTCTCTTTTTGACGAACTTTAAAAACACTACCCTCTTCTCCTCTCCTTTGGCTTAAATATTATAAACGAAATGTGTATGGCGATTCTCCCACTGCACCGCGCTCCGTCGCGTAGCGCAGAAAATTCATTGTATTTGCGTCGGCACGCGCAAAATGAATTTTGAGGCGAATTGATAGCAGTATTTCCTTCGCAGTGATTCCTTTGCAATTCAATACTAAAGTACCTAAGATTTGATTAGTTTTCAACTTCAAATAAGTACAGAAACTTGGGGCCGTGAAACATCACGGCCCCAAGTTTCTGATGTTGTTGTTTCTGTTTTTTTAACCTCTAACAAGAGGTTTAGGCGCAAAAGTCCTAATTCTCAAAATGGCAACAGAGTCGCAAAAGGACTAGTTCTCAAATGGCAAATTCTCTAAAAGCCTAATTCTCTGAATGCCCAATGCTGCTTTTGGAGCATTGGGCATTCAAAGAATTAGGCTTTTTCTAATTCTCTGAATGGCCGATTCTCTAAAAGCCTAATTCTCTGAATGGCCAATTCTCTATTTTATTATGTTTACTTAAAAATAGATTATCTTTTTACTAATACTCTATTATATAAGCTATTTTTAAGTAAACATAATAAAATGATATAATAAACACATTATAACAAAAAAAAAATGGGTATCTTCTTTAGTGCCGATCCCAAGAACTGGAAATAAGGCCTGGATAAAAAGGAAAGGATGAATAAGGTTAATAAGGGAATATTTTCCAAGTGGAAAATATTCCTGATGCATTTAGTTATCTCAGTAGAGAATTGGCCATCATCATCTGCCTAGCCTTTTCCCAATTATGTTGGGGTCGGCTTCCAGTCTAACCGGATGCAGCTGAATACCAGTATTTTACATGGAGCGACTGCCTATCTGACCTCTACAACCCATTTAGTACTGGGTAATACGATACCCTTTGGTAAGACTGGTTGTCAGGCTTTTTAGGCAACTGACTACCTAACGACTGTCAAAGATCTACAAATGACACGCGGAACCAAAGGCTTAACGTGCTTTCCGAGGCACGGAGGAAACTCGGATGTAATGGGTGGTCACCCATCCACAGACCAACCTAGGCAAGCACGGCTTAACCTAAAGATCGATCCGAGCGGCTGTTATTATTTAGCCACGAGCTCCCAGGTAGAGAATTGGCCATTGAGAGAATTAATCTTCTAGAGAATTGGCCATTCAGAGAATTAGGCTTTTAGAGAATATGCCATTTTCAGAACTAGTCCTTTTGCGATCCGTTGCCATTTTGAGAATTAGGGCTTCTGCGCCTAAACCGTTTTCGAGTGCCCACAGTCTTTTTAAGGAAATTTCTAAAAGCCTAGTTGACGTTTTTTGTGACCCAAGGGTTGGTTTTTACCTTGTCCAGAGGCTAAGTATTGCCATACAACGTGGCAAGGCAGCGCCGCCAGTCTCTTGGGCACATTACGAGCTGATGAGGACCTTTTGGATGCCCTTATATAGTTTGTTGTAAGTTTAGTTTGGTTACTTTAGATTTGCAATCGTTTCTTTTTTTGTTAATAGCTTTTATCCGCAGCTTTGCCCGCGTGGAGGTCGGTTGTTGTCCCATGGGATAAACTACCAGGATAAAATGTGTCCAATGTGTTAATCCAGGTTATAAACTATCTGTCTGCCAAATTTCATCTAAATTCGGTCATTAGTTTTTGCGAAAAGAGTAACAAACATCCAGTCATCCATACATCCTCACAAACTTTCGCATTTATAATAGTAAGTAGGATAATGAATCCAGAAACTGGGTCTTTTGAATTGACTAACGAGGCAGTCAATGCAAATATCGAAAGCTTAGTAAGTTTTGCTTGCTTATGGCGCGAATATCGCTTTGTCCTCTATTTGACATAACGGCAACAGATACAAGTTTCCGAGGCTTTCTGTAATATAAGCTATGCTACGGTAACGGTATGCTCTCTACAAACATAACTATGTAAGTAAATACATAAATGAGCTTATTTCTGCCAAGCGTTGTGTGGTCCGGTTTGCGGTAGGATTCATAGTGTATGATGTGTTTCTCAGTAGCGACCACAGAGTCTGGATTTGGGTCCGGTTGATGGCAATAGACTCGCTCCCTATTGGAAAGAAAGAAAGAAAGAAAATACGTTTATTTGGCACATGCCACAAGTGCATACAATATAAAACAAAAAAAATACAACAAAAAAAAAACCTTAAAACTAAACAAAAAAATGTAGGTAACACTGTGTGGCTCATAGCTGCGCCAAATAGGACCAGTTCAGCAACTAGTGCCTGACGCTGGTTTTCAACTGGACCTGGATTAGAGAGGTCACGGTTGTAAAACAGTTTTATGTGTTGTGTCAATGGTGGTGGTGAAAAGGTACTTAAATAAAATATGTATAATAAATGTGTACAAAAAATTAAATAAACATACAGTAAATTATTACTAAATAAACTACCAAATAATAAATATCGTGAAAGTGCAAAACAGAACAAAAAAAATAGATAGATAAATGGCACGGACGCATGATAATAGAACCTGTTTGACACGATGACTATTTAGGCACAGTATTATATTTTATTTATCCATGCATTTCGCTCAATCCGCTGCAAGCAGCCGAAAGCAACGGACTAATTAATAACGGAAAGATTTCCTAACCGTGGATCGGTATAACAAATTAATAAAATGATACCACTGTGATTCGTACATAGATGGAAGGAAGGACATGAAAGGTAAGTGCCAGTCAATAATAATGTTGAAATATGCATAAAATGAAATGAAAATGTCCTGGATTATTCATAAATAATTTTAATCGTAATAATTTTAACCGTCGTACATGGGGCTTACACATAACTGTATGTATGATGATTTCTTTTGTACTAACACTGTTTTAAGCTTTCACGGTTTACAACTAAACTTATACTGTCACTTACGGGATATCTTCCGTGATTGTTCATTATTTTAGCTCCCGATATTTCGACGCTGTCAACCCGCGATCATGGCGCTTGCAACAACGTCGAAATATCGGGAGCTCAAAATAATGAAGATATCCCGTAAGTGACAGTATAAGTTTCTTTTGTACTTTATAATAAATAGCTCTAAAACTTTATAATTAATTGCGATAATAGCTGTCTCAATTTGAATAATGACACATACCTCGCATAGTCAACAGCAAAAATATATTAATTCTTAATGAAATTCAAAAAGGATTTTCTCGAAAAGTGTTCAGCGTAGCCTGCGAAATTCAAATGTTCTTTTTCGTTTTTTGCAATATCAGCCTGTATGTTGAACAAAATGTGATTCGCGACCGTAACGAGTATGTAGTTACAGAATTATAATCAGTTCAGTTCAATTATAATCCCATTCAATGACTATTTCATAAAAAAGTTATTTTCCACTTTTTAATGTCGTTTTTTGTAAGCCGGTTGTTTGGTTTTTGCAAAAAAGTTTGTTATTTTTGTAAATTGTAACCTCAATTGAATAGAAAGGTACTATAGATACCTACGAGGAACGCTTCTGAATAATTTAACTTAAGTACATATTTTTGCCCTTCACGTACAACGATAAACGTGTTAAAATATCACGCGACAATGAACTGTAAAGGGCAAGAACAATTTAAGTATTCAAACAATAGACAAGACACGTCATTTTTATTAATCATAGTGTTACTGAATTTTGTTGTTTTACCGACCATTTTTAGAACACCATTAGTGGTTAATGTTTTAAGCAAGCCATTGAGGATTAAGCGCCAGGGTTAGATACCCTGGCGCTTATGTCATTTTTTTACGTTTTTGCAATTAGCAGATCAGTGTCAGGTTTTATGTTGATTAAAATATGTTTCGCTACCTTATCAAATACGGCTTTACAGACTTATAATCATTAAAATCACCAATACAACCATTTTATCCCATTAAATTGCTTTTTCGTGAAATAACCATTGCAAAAAACGTAAGAAATTTTGAATTTCTCGGTCTACCCCGGCGCATCCTCAGTTCGCTTTCGAATTGTGTGCGCTCACTTGAGTGAGGTTCCGTCTTACTTGTGGAGGTCATATAGGCAGTCGTTCCATGTAATATACTGGTATTTAGCTGCATACTGTTAGACTGGAACTGGACTCCAACAAAGCTGGGAAAAGACGACGCAGATAGAAACGCAAATGCTACTACTCTGTAAAAGACTTCCTATCAGACAAATCACTGCTCCAATACAGTCTCCCTCAGTCATGATGCGTTCAGTGGCCCTCTAATGTGTATGTATGTGTTTTATTTTTCTCTCTATTATATTCTCTGTAAATTAATAATTTTATCATTTGTGACCATAATGTAATAATGTATTTTTAATGTATTTAATTTAACTTCCGTGCAAGTTGCTATAGTTTGTCCAATGAGCGGGATATAGCTGATCACAATTTAATTATTTAAGACCGTATTATGTACCTACCTATAATCCACAATAAAGATATTGATTGATTGAGTCGAGTAAGGTTGTCCGTTTTCGACCTAGAATTTTCGGTTCCCATTCTGACATTTCGAGGCCTACGCATTTATTCGTCTTTTTTTTTTAAATTAAAGAAGGAAATTCTTTTTTGTATTATAAAATTTAAAAACTTGAATGAGTTCTGATAAAAATGAACGAAACGGTAAAACCTGCTTCTAAATGAACTTTAGTGTTACTTCACATAACCGACAAACAAACGTTATTTTATTAGTATATTACTGTTTCTCCGTAGTTACAACACAACCACTGCGTTCGTTATGAACTTAAGATTGCGAGACTTCCTTATAGTCTTAGGCATTATGTCATGATTACCTGTTACATGTTCTTTAGTCGCGAATGACTGAACTGCGTCTTTGGTCTAGTGCTGGCAAGCGCGACTTTTTAATTCCCTGGTTAGATCAAGTATTAAAGTGAAAAAAAAAACCGTGGTGCGGTCTTTGGTTCGAACTCGAGACCTATGACTGATGGATACATCAGGAAATGCAGCAGGCTGCCTAGTGGTGTGACCGTCGGACTGCCATAGGTTTTCTTTTTTTTTTTTTCGGTTTCGAACCAAAGATACGCACCTCGGATTTTTCGCATTCATGTGCGTATTGTACCATTATCACGTCTTGTTTCGGTGAAGGAATACATCGTGAGGAAACCAGCATGCATGAGAGATTTTTCTCGAAGGCATGTAAAGCCAAGTCCCCTGGGTGGCATAAAAACTCTGACAACAGGTTATTCACTAACCACACGAAAAAAAGAAGATCAGGAATTCTTATTAAATTAATAGTGTGTTCACTCGACGCATTAGCGGCCATGTTTGTAAATGTAAAGGTTTAACTACCTATCTATTTACTAGTTTCCGACCGTAACATGAACTGAAACCGAACCTTCGGTCCTGGTCTCGAAACCGAAACTTATTTGAACATTTGAACACTTAAAATTCAAAGCCGCGAGCTTAAGCTAGTAAGGTTATAATGTGCTGAGTATTGCTGTTAAAACTAACAGGAGGAGGAGCTCGTGGCTAAATAATAACAGCCGCTCGGATCGATCTTTAGGTTAAGCCGTGCTGCCGGTCTGTGGATGGGTGACCACCCATTACATACCGAGTTTCCTCCGTTGGTCCCGGGTGTCATTTGTAGATCTTTGACAGTCGTTAGGTAGTCAGTGGCCCAAAAAGTCTGACAACCAGTCTTACCAAGGGGTATCGTATTACCCAGTACTAACTGGGTTGTGGAGGTCAGATAGGCAGTCGCTCCATGTAAAATACTGGTGTTCAGCTGCATCCGGTTAGACTGTAAGCCGACCCCAACATAGTTGGGAAAAGGCTAGGCAGATGATGATGATATTGCTGGTAAAACTGGCACAGCAATTACGAGGACAACTATACTATACTACAACTAGCACTTCGCCTGACACTTCGTCCCCAAAAATTGTGATAGCTCGGCTATTATGCATGATATAAATACAGGGTGTAAACGGACCCTTCGTATATCCGTCAACCAAGCATTCTGTACATCAAACTAAGAAATTCTACGCAAAAAAATATTGCTGGGAAATGACTTTATTTTGGGGTGAAATATCACGTTTTACGGTAGGACTCGATGTAACGCACTCAAAACATTGTGCTGATGGATCATTGAATAGTACGGGGGTCGGTGAGGAATTTATAATAACGATAACATTAAAACCGATATTAAAATTGTGAAAAAGTCGGAACTTTGACTCCCAATATCTCCGTAACTAGAAGGTTTCCAGGTATGGTCTAGAACAAAAAAATGATCGCAATAACGGGGATAATAACTGCCTTTCGGCTTCGTTAAGGGTCTTTTTACACCCTTTATAATTTATAGCCTATAGCACCCACGAATAATGTAGCTTTCTGCCAGAGAAACAATTTTTAAAATTGGATCATTAGTTCCGGAGATTACCCCCTACAAACAAACTTAAAACAACACCTCTTCATAATATTAGTTAGTATAGATACACACCTACCTAATACTTCTGGGATTACAACCGTAATGGTACGTGAAAGACTTAAATTAATGCATATAGACGAGTAAGGTTCAAATGTATTGCCATTTTGAATTTAAATCGTTCTTCATTTGTTATTCAAATCAGTGAATTTCTATTATGAAGTAAGCAGTGAGTCAAATGTTTACTTTTAATTGTTTTACCAGCTGAAAAAATGTATTGAGGTAGTCGACTTATGTAAAAACAAACTACCATGGTATAATAATATCTGCCAGGGCTGCGGGACTGTTCGAAAGAGATACCGTGGCCCTGGAACACAAAGGACAAAGAAGGAACATGGATGGGTTTTAGTCAGTACAAGTCTGACACTCCCCTCCGCTCCGCCCAGAGTGGAAGGGGGGGGGTCATTTGATGATCTCACACCCGACAAAAAAAAAAAGAATGGTATAATAATAGACATTCCCGTGACATCAGATGCGATGCGGTCGATGTGTTGCCACGGTGTGCGATTGAATGACCCCGAGCTAAATGCATTTTTTAACTTAACAATACAATTATGATCTAATAATTCAATATGTACATTAATTTAAAACTAAATAGATGAGCCACACGAGTTACTAAATAGTTAATCTAGTTAGTAATTTATTTTATTTTCATTCACTAAATGAGAAAGTCCCTAAATTTACTGAACAGGACAATCAATGGTAGAACTTATCGTGACGTGAGAGCAGCGGTGGCCCAGTGGTGGCGGCCTCGACTTGCGAACAGTAAGTCGTCGGTTCGAACCCAGGCAGGCGTATTACTTTGTGTAATTTATTGCATCACCACTGCTCTCAAAACGGCCGTGTGTCCCATCAGTGGGAACATTATAGGCTGATTATGCATTTATCGTGACGTAGTCTTAGGCCATCGTGGGAAGAGAATACCAGGTGAAGTATATTATAATGCCATGCAAACTACGTTTAGGTGTAAGCGCCAGGGTAGCCCGCGAAATTCAAATTTTCTTCGGTTTTTTGCAATTTGCAGGTCAGTGTCAGGTTGTATTTTGATGAAAAATGAGTCGCACGAGTAACACGTATGAAGTTACGGAATTATAATCATTATTCAATGGGGTTCATGTAACCCCATTGAATGACTTATTCATGTAATAAAATGAACTTAGGGGGTTGTGTTGATGATTTTAATTATTAAAATTCTGTATTTCTGTCTGCTCAAATTCCATCATAATTTTATTAAAATACCCTATAGCATTTTATTTAGAGACCTATTGCCTAGGTTGGTCCGTGGATGCCTGACCACCCATTACATACCGAGTTTCCTCCGTGCCTCGGAAAGCACGTTAAGCTGTTGATCCCGGCTGTCATTTGTAGATCTTTGACAGTCGTTACAGGTAGTCAGTGGCCCGAAAGTCTGACAACCAGTCATACCAAGGGGTATCGTATTACCCAGTACTAACTGAGTTGTCGAGGTCAGATAGGCAGTCTCTCCATGTAAAATACTGATATTCAGCTGCATCCGGTTAGACTGGAAGCCGACCCCAACATAGTTGGGAAAAGGCTAGGAAGATGTTGTAGGCATTGTGTGTGTTTTGTTCCCGAAGAGAAGCCGGCAGGAATCGGCTTCTAAGGTGCCTTCGGGCCTGGTAGATGATAATGTTGTGAGACCAGCAGTGATGAAATAAATTACGCAAAGTAATGCGCCTGCTTGAGTTCGAACCCATGACCTTACACCTCGTAAGTCTGGGCCGTTACCACGAGGCCAGAACTGCTCACTAAGACAATAAATATTTCAAATTAGTTGCCAATTTGTCTAGCGTGCGTGTGTGTTATTGATTAATTAATTTAGTCATTTTATCAATCGTAGTCATACCTGCTTTTAAGAGGTCGAAAGTGAATGTTAAAACTAAAGTTTCTCATAAGAAGTTGACATATTAACTTCTTTGATTTATACAAGCTACTAGTGCCGCCCCGGCTTCGCACGGGACAATCTATATAAAGGGTGTAAATAGACCCTTAACATAAACGAAAGGCACTTGTTCTCCCCGTCACTGCGATCATTTTTTTGTACTACACCATACCTGGGAACCTTCTAGTTACGGAGATATTGGGGGTCAAAGTTCCAACTTTTTCACAAGTTTTTTTTTTAATACATGTTTTTAATGTAAGATTTTTACTTTACACACCTCCACGACCCTCGTACTATTCAATCCATTCATCAGCACAATGCTATGAGTGCTTTCTATCGAGTCCTACCGCACAACGTGATTTTTCACCCAAAAAAAAAGTTGATTCCCAGCAATAATTTTTGCGTAGAGTTAGGTACTTAGTTTGATGTACAGAATGCTTGGTTGACGGATATGTGAAGGGTCTGTTTACACCCGGTATATATAAAATGGTAAACTGACTGACTGACTGGGTGATATATCAACACACAGCCCAAACCGCTGGTCCAAGAGACAGGAAACTTAGAGGGTGTGTTCTTTGTGAAGAGTAAGTATCCACTAAGAAAGGATTTTGGGGAATTTCACCCCTAAAGAGGTAAAATAGGGCATGGAAGTTTTATATGAAAGTCCATCAGTTTTAAAGTTAGGATCTTCAAATTTTGTGTTTAGGCTGACGATTGAAAATTAATTTATACTTGTCTCAGCGTTTTTGGTAATCCTACCCCGGAAGGATTAAAAAGATGAAGGTAAGTTATCTGACATTTTTCGACATCCACGCGGGCTCAGCCGCGGGCAAAAGCTAGTATATACATATAAACCTTCCTCTTGAATCACTCTATCTATTAAAAAAAACTGCATCAAAATCCGTTGCGTAGTTTTAAAGATCTAAGCATACATAGGGACAGACAGAGAGAAGCGACTTTGTTTTATATTAGGTCTTTACCTATGAAATGGGAGATTTGTATGAAAATTAAAAACAAAAATTTTTGTATTTTATTTTTTTTATTTTAGCTTATCTAGCTTTTTTATCTTTCCTATTTGACGCAAGTGCTTCAAGGTCGTTTTGACACTAACTCCAAGGCCCGCAGCAAGCTCAGCCGTAGATTGAGTTGGATCCGTTTCCTCTACCGCCTTCAATTCGTCATTGTCGACAATGGTTACCGGCCGACCGCGAGGCTCATTCTTCAACTCAAAATTTCTAGATTTTAAACGATTGAACTAATAATGGACCGTGTTTATGCAAGCAGTGTTAGGCCCGTACACGTCGTTAATGTTTCGTGTTGTTTGCGCAGCGGTATGTCCACGTAGGAACTCATATTCGAAAATTGTACGAATTTTCAGTTTATCCATGGCGCCAAAAACTACCACAATTTCACAAAAACAAAAAACTATCTAAAAACAAATGACTGAATTTAAAATTAAAAGAACACGGCTTTCGAATAAAATTTATTTGAATTTCGAATTGCGCGCCAATCCACAGATAATTAAATCTGAAAATGCTGATTATTAAATCTCCAATTACATTGGTAGTGACATATGTAAAGACCTATTACTATGTAGTGAGGATCCTGTACTAATTTTATCCAGACCCATAATATCAAACTAGTCCATACTTAAACGGGGTAGAAGGGACACCGACGCGAAAACGGTTACATTGAAATTTTTCATCGGTTATTAAAAAAAAATGGGAAATAATTAACCGGGCGAATAAAAATTTTATTCGCGACCAATAAACTGAATGGGCGACTATTGTACCAAGTAAGTAACTATTTATCCGGTCATTGCGGCAAGGAAAATATAGGAAGCAAGAGCGAGCGAAAGCTGAGAGAGACTTGTGACACCCCGACTCGGACAGGTTAGGTTCGAAGTGGATGGCGGGGTCTAGTGAGCGAACTAAGAGCCCGGAATCCCCTTCGTGTTAGGTTACTTTAAACCCTGCAAATAGAAATAGGAGTCCCGCGCAGCACGGCTACGTCGACTACGCCTTTTCTACAATCTAGTGGTTAATTGTAGCTTTTAATTATTTTTAAAACCCTAAATAAGATTAGTTTGTCGCCGCGTTAAATACATGCCAAAAAATTTGTTGTTCCATACATTTTGACCGTGTAGGTATTGTACTTTTGTAGTAAACAGCAAATTTTTTTTTTAATAACCGATGAAGAATTTCTATATGGCAAGCTCAGAATGATGTGCTGAATACGTGGTAACCGTTTTCGCGTCGGTGTACCTTCCACCCTGTATTTTAATTATCCTGCCAAAACGATTTCGATGAATTTAGCACACACAGCACGTGTAACGGTTTGTGAGTGAATGTCCCTTCTACTCTTTATTTAAATGTTATCTTAATTTTTTCAAGAGGCAAGCCGGAATACATGTCTTTAATGTGATTTATTATTTGTCTATGGAATACTGATTGTGCCCGTTTACAAAGTGAAGCCGGTAGGAATCGAGCTGTATGGAGCCTTGGCCACTGGTATCTTGTAAGGAATAATATTTTTTTCCGACCGGAAAGACCGGAAAGCCTATTAATCTATTGGAATAATAGACTTTCGGGTCTTTGCTACTTACGTACAATACTGTTCTGTGTTTAGACAAAACAGTATTGTTTCTGGTCTGTTCGTTAGTTACTTCTGCTCTTAAGAATACATCTAAGAACCGACTTATACCTTCAAGAACTTAATAAATCTTAGGTTTTACTCAGTGGTTTTAAAGTCGCAGGTTGTAACTTATTTATTTACTAGGTACATTATATTATATTATAGCTAGCCCACATTGTCCCACTGCTGGGCAAAGGCCTCCCTCCACTCTTTCCAAAGGTCACGCTTCTGTGCTACTTCTTTCCAATTCTCAAGGACGACATCCAGTTCTACCCGCCATCTCCTTCGTGGTCTGCCGCGACCCCGTGTCACTGTCCCAGGGCACCAATCCTGAGCTTTACGGGCCCACAGTTCGTTCGGCATGCGACAGACATGTCCCTCCCAGTCCTATTTAAGTTGGGCAGCCTTTTCAGCCACGTCAACGATTTGCGTTTTGGAGCGCAGCGTAGTGTTTCGTACATGATCTGTTAATTTTACGCCTAAGATACTGCGCTCCATAACACGTTGGCAAACCTTGAGTTTGTTTATTTATTCATTTAACAATTTATGTACACCCTTATAAACAGATAAGAAAAAGTAACAAGAAAATAAAACGTAAAATGAGATGCTTATTTTTAAAGAAACCTCATTCAGCCTTTAGTTTTTGTTGTACGTCATTTTAGCTAAGACTTCCGCTTTATTGAATCATTACGCGAGAATTCACAAAATGTAAAACAATACTCTGAGATTTCGCGAAGATAAGTATAAATTGATAATTATTATCAAAACTGATAACTATAAAGTCCATTGTCTCTCATTTCTTGAGAACGGAAGCCATTTTGAATTTTCGTTTGACATTCGAAATTTAAATGCATTGAGTAAAGATTGTTACAGTCCTGTTGCATTCTAATTACCGGTAGCTATAATGTTCGCTGACATGAGGTCTTGTGCATCACTCAGATCCAGTCTGTCTCTTTGCTGCCCTCGCCAGCGACGCCCTAAGCCGAGGCTCGTACCCCACAGGGGGTGCCCTTAGCGCGCTGTCGCTTAGTTTATAAGATTTTTGCCTCTGACTGGAGGCCTCACACTCAAGGCATCCACAGGATAGTCCGGTTAAGTAGAAGCCAGCCTCATAGGTTGACGTGCGAGATGCCTTGTCGAAAAAAAAACACGTCTGTGCAAGAAAAAAATGTTCTACGGGGAATCATTCACATCTCAGCTTAGCCAGCGGTAAATTAACTGTGCATGGACTGTAGAAGACGTAAGGTCGGGGTAATCTAGTTACACGTCTTATATTTATAATAAAACCTGACCTTGTGTTATCATCTTTCATCATTTCACCCGAAAGACGTCCACTGCTGGACATAGGCCTCCCCTATGTGTCGCCACATTGATCGGTCCCATGCGACTCGCATCCAGCGGATCCCTGCAACCTTTACCAGGTCATCGGTCCACCTAGTGGGAGGCCTTCCAACGCAACGTCTTCCGGTTCGTGGTCGCCCTCCAGAACTTTTCAGCCCCATCGGCCATCCGTTCTGCGAGCAATGTGCCCTGCCCACTGCCACTTAAGTTTGGCAATTTTAGGGCTACGTCGGTAACTTTGGTTCTCTTGCGGATGTCCTCATTTCTGATTTGATCACGCAAGGAAACTCCAAGCATAGCCCTCTCCATTGCCCTTTGGGTAACTTTAAGCCTTCTGATGAGGCCCATTGTGAGTGACCACGTTTCGGTCCCGTATGTAACCACGAATATTTCCAGGTCCCGGGTAGGATTCCCAAGTCGGGCGGAAAAAGTCATTCAATGGTGTTAAATGAACTAAGAGGGTTATATTGATGATTTTAATTACTACAATTCTATAAATACGTACGTTTTACGGTCGCGAATCATATTTTAATCAACATACAACCTGACACTGACCTGCAAATTGCAAAAAAACGTAAGCAAATTTGAATTTCGCGCGCTTCCCTGGCACTCCACCTTAAGTGGTTTCCATTACCCGTCTTGCCCTACATACCGTACCATCAAAACTATTATTTCAAGGTACATTGTCATCTATAATTCACTAACTCAAAGATCTCACGTGCCACTTACTGCACTAGTAACATTAGAGCTCTTCTACACGCTCTGTTTAGCGGCCATACTATCTGTCGTCTCGTATCCGGTAGAGTTCGTTGACTTAGGTGCATTTTGAAAAAGATGTCGAGTCATCATAAAGAAAAAAAAAGAAAAAGTATTTATTTGTCTCGTATAGGACAAAACATAAATATTAACGATAAAACAAAATTTTATAAAAAAGTAAACAAGAAAAAATTTAAAATAAGACCTATCTCAGCATGGTGCTGTAACAAAAAAAAAAGAATAAACGTGCCTACATACATGGTATAATAATATACTTCGCCTGGTATTCTCTTATTCTCTTCCCGTGATAGCTGGGTCACGTGATTGACCCAAGAATACGTCATCAGTTGCGATGCTGTCGGTGTGTTGCCACGGTGTGTGATTAAATTACCCGAGCAAAAAACATTTTTTAACTTAACAATCAATTATGAACTAATAATTCAATATTTAAATCAATTTAAAACTAAATAGAATCACACGAGTTACTAAATAGTTAAGCTAGTTAGTTATTTATTTAATTTTCATTCACTAAATGAGAGTCTCTAAGTTGGAAAGGACAATCAATGGTGACACTTATCGTGACGTAGTCTTGGGCCATCGTGGGAAGAGTATTCTTGGGTCCATCGCGTGACCCAGCTGTCACGGGAAGAGAATACCAGGCGAAGTATTTTATTATACCATGCCTACATACATCTGCCTAGCCTTTTCCCAACTATGTATATTGGGGTTTAGTCTAATCAAATACAACGGAAACGGCTACGGTCTGAATTGACGGTATTATCATTCATACATACTTGTACACACACAAAACAAAATATACTAACGATGGGCAGATCGATCTTGGAGGTTAAGCAACGTTTAGCGAGATTGGTCCGTGGATAGGTGACCGCACATTACTTACCGAGCTTCCTCCGTGCCTCGGAAAGTACGTTAAGCCGTTGGTCCCGGCTGTCATTTGTAGATCTTCGAATGTAGTAACAGGTAGTCAGTGGCCCGAAAGTCTAACAACCTGTCTTGCCAAGGTGGTCTTTTCCAACTATGTTGTGGTCGGCTTCCAGTCTAACCGAATGCAGCTGAGTACCATTATTTTACAAGGAATAAGCCTCTTTACTACAAAAGTGGGTAACACAATACCTCTTAAGTAAGCCTGGTTGTTAGAATAACGGACCGAAAGCAGGGAAGACGAAAGTGAAGATTGTCCTACCTCCTACCGTTATAGCATAGTATAAGTTAAAGGTAGGTTGGTCCGTGGATGGGTGACCACCCTTTACCTACCGAGTTTCGTCTGTGCCTCGGAAATCACGTTAAGTACGACAGTCGTTACAGGAAATCAGTGGCCATCGTAGTACCCAGTACTAACTGGGTTGTGGAGGTCAGATAGGCAGTCGCTCCATGTAAAATACTGGTTTTCAGCTGCATCCGGTTAGACTGGAAAGTGGAAGCCGACCTCAACATAGTTGGGAAAAGGCTAGGCAGATGATGATGTCTATGCTCCTCATTCCGCCGCAGTATACAACATTAGTTTTAGTATATGCGAAACCTGAAACACGTGTTTAGTATTTTTATGTAAATAATCTATGTACAAAATTTCAAAACTGTATCATGAAAAATCACAAAGTTATAAGCTTGTTTTGTTACCTGGTTGTCCACACAAAACCGTAATCACCACGCGGCGGCTCCGCCGCTCGCGCCCTTCCAGCGTCGTCGTCTTGAGCTCATTGAAAATAATAATTTGGCAGTAGGTACCTAAATGATTGCTATAGGTACTTAGTGTCGCTAAGTGTCCAGCTTGTAGCCTTTTTAAATATGTTTGGGACAAAATATAATATGGTTTAAAAATTATTGGAATCGATTCAGTTACTTATTCTGAACAAACTATATTCAGGTTTCGCATATACTAAAAATAATGTATAAACGCAGATCTATACACATAAACCACGTTATGTCTTGTCCTCCATAAGTAGGTATATTTGTATAATAACATATTACGGCACAATAAAATAAGGTTTAAAATCCCTTAGCAGAAAGAGACATCCAATCTTTACCGTTTCTCACGCAGGTAGGCAAGATTTCATGCTAAGATGAGCTTACATAAGTACTTAGTAAATATATAAGTATCTGTGACAGAGTACGGTCCCATGGATTTAATATGAAAGACAAACCAAGTGGAGGCCATGAAAATACGTACCTTTTAGTCCCTACGTCATCATCTGCCTAGCCGTTTCCCAACTATGTTGAGGTCGGCTTCCAGTCTAACCGGATGCCGCTGAATACCAGTATTTACATGAAGCGACTGTCTATCTGACCTCCAAAACCCAATTAGTACCAGGTAATACTGGACTGATAGTCAGACTTTCGGGCCACTGATTACCCGTAACGACTGTCAAAGATCTACAAAGAACATCCGGGACTAACGGCTTAACGTGCTCTCTGAGGTACGGAGGAAACTCGGTATGTAATGAGTGGTCACCGTCCGGTCCACGGACAACCCAGGCAAGCGCGGTTTAACCTGAAAATCGACCCGAGCAGCTGTTATTATTTAGCCACGAGCACCTCCGGGCACCTTATGGTCCATACGTACCTTTGTTTATAATTCGTAATACATTCCTTCTTGTATTTCTCCACTGCCGGCTTCTCTGTTCCTCGATCATAATAATCTGATCTCCTCAAAGTTCCATTCTAGGACACATCATCGCTTCACATCAGGCAAGTTACGGCCAAATGCAAGTCCATTTCGTATTATAAATGTGTTTGAAAAACTCCTCTGCCCTGACAATGTAGCACTGAATTGCCAAAATGAGTAGCATTGGGACGCAATTAGCAAGTCTCTCTCTGAGATAGTAATGCATCTGAGATATGTGTAATTTGGTATTGTCCATTAACGTCGGTATCCTAGCATTCGCGTAGTTTGAACCAACTTATGAGTCTCGAGCTTTCAAAGAGTGCGCCTCGAGCGTTTGGCTTGTGCTCGGTCAATTGTCGGTTTTTTGACGACCACAAACCGATTTTCACTACGTTCGAGGACTCGACTGTGATCGTTGTATTGTAGGTTCGTTACGACTTACAAGTCTACACTTGATGCCGCGAACGGCTACACGCGTGCTCGATTCGTTTAGCGTAGACCTATAATGACTACCGTCATGATCCGAGTGACCTCCAACAAAAGACATAACATTACATCAAGTAGGTACTTTTAGTCGCAGCAAGTGGTTTTCTTTGTGAATGGCATCTCACAGTTCAACCTATGAGGTTGTCGTGTGCCTAACCGGACTATCCTGTGGATGCCTTGAGTGTAAGGCCTTAAGCCAGGGCAAAAAACTTACAAACTAAGCGATTACACGCTAAGGGCACCCCCTGTAGGGTACGAGACTCGGCTTAGGGCGTCGCTGGGGGAAGACAGCAAAGGGACAGGCTGGATCTGGGTGGTGTCATTATTTGTGAACTGATTTTGAACTACAGGCTCAGCCATGCGGGCTGGCTCGAGCAAGGGTCGGGGAGGGCATGGGACCGGGTGTCGTGACGGGCCTCGACGGCGAGGAGCAGAGTGGTAGGCAAGTGATTGAAGAATAGATATCCAACTTCTGCGGCACTCAGCTCGGGTTGGTCTGATAGGGCCCAGGCGGCTGTCAGTTATATGTAATGCCCCCCGGCCACGCCGAATCTTGCCAAATCAACCCGACGTAAACAAGTGTGTAACACGCACTTACTGAAAAATTCCTGATGGATAAACCCAAGAACATGTTCTTTTATCATGCGTCCGTCCCATTTATGTCCCGTTTTGCACTTTCGTTTAGTCACTAGTTTATTTTACTAATGATTTATTGTTTTTTATTTTTTTTTGTATACAGATCTATTTCACATATTTAAGTACCTATTCAAAACAACCATTGTTCTAAAACTGTTTCACATCCGTAACCTCACTTATCCAGGTCCAGTTGAAAACCAGCGTCGGGCACTAGTTGCATTTTGCTGAAGTAGGCCTATTTGGCGCAGCCGTGAGTCACACAGTGTCACATTATTTTATTCATTTTATTTAGATTTAAGTGTTTTTAATATGTGCACTTGTGGCATGTGCCAAATAAATATATTTTCTTTCTTTCAACATTTTTGCGAACTGCGATTCAAATTCAAAACAGGCAGATCGCGCTTGACACTACAAAAAGAAGTCATACTTTCAAAATAACGTTCCATCTTCACTTGTTTCAGAAAATGTTTCAATACGAATATGAAAAACGGCCGCCATCTTCAACTTCGTGTGACAGTCGCGCCACGATGACGACCGACTGGAGCCGAACTTACCCGAGTGTGCCCGAACGCATGCCTAATGCGCGCCGACCGCTGCCGCCGAGACCAACTGTCATACACCGTGTTCCGGATAAAACTACCGTAAGTTTGGAAAACATTATAGGACAATTTAGAATATTCTGGTTTTAAAAGACCTATTATATTTCGACCGTAATTTTTGCGTTAAATGGCCTGCTTTGGCGTTCTTATGCTGAGAAACTAAAACACTAAGTGGTGGTGAATAGTTGGGGGCCATCCTGCAATCACGTGAAGTTTTTAGGCCACTTTTATAGTAATACTCTCTTGGTAATACGTCGTGAGGTTTTAGGAAACCTCTCCAGCCCCTCCCAGCATCACATTTTATTGATTTAAAAATTTATTTAGGAGTCCAGTTACGTGTCGGAGCTGACACGTACAACTTTATGTTCAAAACTCGTAACGAGGACAAATGTACTATAATCTGGCCTGCAGCTGCAGATATTTCAAATGGAAAAGCGTAATAAATACCAGTTGCCCGATCTAAGGATCGAACCGGAGCAGGCTGACTTCATGCTCAGCAGCTCCGCTCGGGCCCTGTAGAGATCTACGAGGCAGTTTTGTAAGAATTTTCTTGTTCTATTTCGTGGTATATGGCCGGTTTTAAGATTGCCACACCAATAGACATTTGTGCTTATGACCTACAGACATTTAAACATTTTTGTTCCGGGTCTGGCTGTTTGTGTAATCTATTGTGTAGTATCGATATTTGTGTCCGAAATCATACACGCGATCCTGTAGAAATTGCCTAAGTGCACATGCAGTAAAAGCAATAATAATTAGCGCCTCTCCAGGGCGAAGCACGTGTCGGGGCGTCCTTAGGACGTAGGAGGTGTTGACGAAACGACTGCTCTGGTGGGAATGAATGCTCATAAATTGCGAGCGGGAGGGCGGTGCTGCATCCTGGATCCAGGCCTGGATCTTTTTCGCAGAAATTAAACTAAATATTTTTCAATACACTTTCTCGAAAACTGGTTCTTATCGCACTACGATTAAGTTCAACATGCAGTGTAATTCACACGAGTGGATTTTTAATGTTTTTCCGCACACGTGCGGTAATAAAAATTTCCACAGATACTTATACTAAGTCCAAATGGGTTCAATGACTATAGGTAGCGGTGATTGTTTTTTTTTTAAAAGATATGCCTTTTTACGGCGTAAATATTTTTTCAGTATTTAAATTGTTTATAGAATATCATAGATAAACATGATTATTTAAAACAAATATTTACTTTTATGAACAAATTAACATTTATTTCTGTTCTCAATTTCGATTTTAATTTTGATTTTAGTTTATAATATTATACAGATATATATTTACATTATATACAGACTACAAATAGAACTAAACTAAAGATAAAAATAAGACTAAAGTAAGAAAATATAAACATCTAAACAACGACGACAATAGGACACTTAGGCGTCAAAGTACTAAATGTTCTAAATTCAAAATTTTTTAAATTTTCATATTAGGCTGTTAGCGGCATCATACCTTTGCTTCTTCTTCAACCTAACGAAAGCAAAGCGGGGGAAAAAAGCAAATTAAATCATAGTTTCCTAATAATTCCTGACAAAAATATTTTCCGTTCTAATATTTTATTTCTTCGAAAGTGTATTGCAAAAACGTCGTTTGTTACGTGTGGGGATTTGTTACTGCAGTTCTCGGCTCCATAACACGAGCAATAACAAAGTTTCCCCTCTTATGTCAAAATGTACTATTGCAAAACCTTTAATGTCATGGATTTCCGCATAGTAACGCCTGATTCTATAATTTAACTTTCCAAGTCTATCTTGGACACTCATCTGCCTAGCCTTTTCCCAACTATATTGGGGTCGGCTTCCAGTCTAACCGGATGCAGCTGAATACCAGTATTTTATATGGAGCGACTGCCTATCTGACCTCCACAACCCATTTAGTACTGGGTAATACGATAACCCTTTTCTTTTTTTCGGATGGGAAATCATCAAATGACCCCCCCCCCCCCACTCTGGGCGGAGCGGAAGGGAGTGTCAGACTTGTACTGACTAAAACCTACCATGTTCCTTCTTTGCCCTTTGGTATCTCTTTCGAACAGTCCCGCAGCCCTGGCAGGCATCGGCCCATGCGGACCCCTACTTATTTGCTGACATCTCTTTGAGGCGCACGTGGAACACGAACGCGCCGTCGACACGGCCTGTCGTTATAAGACGGCTGGACGGCGAGCTAGCCCATAACTCGCCGTCCACAGGCCCGCGCCTACGGTGGCCGGGAGCCACCACGCGACCCCCGACGCCCAGGGCGTCTCCCGCGGCGACTGGGACGTGAGGTTCTTTCCCTCTCACGTCCCGCCACCTCCTTCACTAGCATGACTGCTTCGCAGAAGGAGGTGACGGCTTCCCATTCCCTCTCGCTCCGGACCATGGCTTGGACCAGGGCCGGACGCGAGAGATCGCCGCCGCCAATCGCCGCTACGAGGACACGGCGATGCTCCGCCCAAGCGGGGCAGACCTCCACGGTATACGATACGATACCCCTTGGTAAGACTGGTTGTCGAACTTTTTGGGCCACTGACTACCTGTAACGACTCTCAAAGATCTACTAATGACAGCCGGGACCAACGGCTTAACGTGCTTTCCGAGGCACGGAGGAAACTCGGTATGTAATGGGCGGTCACCCATCCACAGACCAACTTAGGCAAGCACGGCTTAACCTAAATATCGACCCGAGCGGCTGTTATTATTTAGCCACGAGCTCCTCAAAGACTTATAATGTAGAAAGACATCGTGAGGAAATCTTCGAAGTAATTACGTAATACATTCACAATGGTAGGCTTCTCATTTAGACTAATCGAAAAAAACCACACATATTTTTATGTGGTTTTCGTTGAATGAAGCAATGTAAAATAAAGAAGTTGATTCGTGAGTCGTGAGGAAAAGTTTTTTACGTAAATTGGGTAGGTAGGCTTTATAACAAACATAACATCACGCCTGTAATCCCTGAAGGGTTAGGCAGAGGAGGACCTAACAGTACACCCACATTTCACCAGTTATGTTTAAGTCCCATGTAATAGGGGGCGAGCTTATTGCCATCAACCGGGCACAAATCCGGGACCTCTTGCTCACCAGTCCCGCTTGCGACCAAAGAGGCAGTCGGGCAGTCGGGCAGTCAGGCAGGTAGGCTTTATGTCTGATATAAATGTCGATGGTTGGAGAGGGAGACAAAGACCAAGGAAACGATGGATGAATTGTGTAAGGAATGATATGAAAGAAAAAGGAGTAACTAATAGCGTGACAGTTGACAGGAGAAAATGGATGTACAGTCATTACATTTGGCACCATTTGTGCAGTAACCCGAAAAAAGCCCAAAGAATAGCTAAACTTAAGTGGCAGTGGGCAGGGCACATTGCTCACAGAACGGATGGCCGATGGGGCCGGAAAGTTCTGGAGTGGCGACTGCGAACCGAAAGACGTTGCGTTGGAAGGCCTCCCACTAAGTGAACCGATGACCTGGTAAAGGTTGCAGGGATCCGCTGGATGCGAGTCGCACGGGACCGGCCAATGTGGCGATACTTGGGGGATGTCTATGTCCAGCAGTGGACGTCTTTCAGCTGAAATGATGATGATGAAGATGTGCAGAAACCTCTTTACTGTTCCCGAAAACAAAAATAGCGTTTTAAGCATATGCAAATATGCATATAATTCGATACCTATTGATGATTCTCGGTTTTGTTTTGAATGGATGGTATTAACTGTTCCTTTTAAATTTCCAGGTACCCCTAAAAGTGTGGATCATCGCCAGCGCGTCCTGCTTCGCCGTCTGTGCCGCCCTGGTCCTTGCCACTGTGGTGATCACCAAGTGGGGGACTGCTGATGCCTTCACCACACGAGAAGTCTTTCAGTCCCCGGTGATTATTGAATTTTTGTTCTGTTTTATATCATCTTGATTCAGCCAAAAGTAACACTGGAAACATGGTCGGGAAAAAACTAGGCCTTGATCGTTTAACTGTAAATGTTTGCTTCGACTATTTTTAACCAACTTCGAAAAAAGGAGGAGAGGTTCTCAATTCATCGGAATCTTTTTTTTAATGTATGTTTATCAATACTCGAAGACGCCTAAACCGATTTGCAAAATTATTATAATTTTTTTTTGTTTGAAAGAGTATACTCCCAAGTTGATCCCATAGAAATATTGTCATGATCTGACCATGGACTTTGGAGATATGGAACGGAACTCTTCAATAATAGACAATAAATCTGTCGTGTACAGATAAGATAATAAACATAATTAAAATGTATATATATAATAATTACATTTTATTACATACAAATATTCCAAAAGACGAGAAACCTCATAATAAAAAATTATCATGACTACTAATGACCAGATTGTAAGCAATTTAATCTGATTTGAAATGGTACTTCCGAAGAACTGTCTATTTTAAAAGCGATTTAGCCCTTTTCTATAAATTCTTGATATTAATGATATCTTCTATCTTTTCCAGGAACCAATACACTCTCAACAATACCCAAAAACAACAGAGTTCACCCCAGACTCAGACGAAACAGAAGAAAACGCAATTCTAGAAAAACTATCCATCTTCAAAAATATAGTTGCAAATAGAGAACACAAGAATCTAATATCTAAGACTCAAATACATCCTGTACATGACGAAATTAAACATGAAGAGAGAAATATCAAGAAGAAAGATAAGGCTGACATAGACAGCGTTCAGGACGAAAGAGGTTTTAATACAAAAGTTGAAGAAATAATGGAAAGTTCTGTTCAAGAAGCTGTGGGGGAAAAAGTTAAAGTAAATGAAACTAAGATGAAAATTGTAGAAGATTACGTTCCGAATTTCAAGCCAATTCTGCCGGGCTTTGGGAAGAATATGGATTTGGAAATACCTTACGGATATATGGATGGTGCGTATACACTTGTCCCAATTCATTTGAGGTCGGCGCAGCATGTCTTCTTCTTCCATACTTCTCTATTACTCGTCATCTCATCAGACAACTCCTTTCGTGCCAAATCATCCTTCACACAGTCCATCCATCGTCCTCTACTCTTATACCCATTCACATTCATACTCAAAACTTTCCTCACGATATTTTCCTCATTCCTCCGCATCAAATACCCATACCACGGCAACCGATTATCACACAACTTTTCAGTCACTGGCGCCACTTTCAGATATCCTCTTATGTAATCTCATGTATGGTGCGTATAATTAAAAGCCAAATTATTTTTCTTAAATAACCCGCCCCTATAACTGGAAATTATGTGTTTCCTACTCCTCCGCTATTCTTTTCTGATTCATTTCGTTGCGGGATCCAAGACAGTTAAATTGTTTCTCTGGGACTTCGTTGAGCTTCATTGTCTCGGCGCTTTTCTAGTGGTCGCCACTAGGCATTTCTGGCTTTCATAAGTTGCAGAGGTTTGGGAATACTGTGGCAGCTTGTCCCAATAAAAAAACCGCCCTTATGATGTCTCTCTGGCCGGGTTTTTCAGAATCTTCTGTAGGATCAAGTAAAAATTGTAAATGTTTTCTATATTATTTGGGGTCAGGTCAAGACTGTCCTGTTTTTATCTTCTATTCTTCCCTGTGACGTCACGCTATCATTCATTGACATTTCATTGATAACCTTTTTCCTTAAGCAATTCATCCATCTTTTCTTGGGTCTTTGTGTTTTTCATAAGTAATTTAAAAAAAAATACATTTCTCCAGCTGTAACTTCCATGACAAGGTGATCTGTTTTGCTATAAACTGGGTTCAAACCATGATTGCCTTTGGTTCCATATGTACATATACATAAACTCACACCATATTGTCATGGCGGTTCACCCCAGACTCAAAGAAAACGCAATTTTTAAAGAATTATCCATTTTCAAAAAGTACATAGTCAAGAATACTATAGAGGTTTGCGTTTGTTTTACCACAGAGGTTCTCAGAAACTACAGAAACACCACCTGCTACTATGATACGATCCTAATCTCCTAAAAATTGCATAATAATGGAACGAAAACCCATAACTTAGCAATAATTTATAAAAGCAACTTTTCAATTCCAGCAAAAGACGACTACTTTTACAATGACGAAAATCTCTACGATGACTACATGCAGAGCAATACAATGACCAGTTATCTAATAGAAAAAGTTCAAGAACTCCATGAATGGGTATCATCAGATATTGATCTCCAAACCAACGAGACAAGAAAAGACAGCGACTTCGGAAGTCTCCTGAAAGCGTTAAACGAAAGCTTGGTCGAAGGCAATGTAACCATCGTCATGCACAAGCTCAGAGATATGTATTTCGGAGATAATTATACGCATTTCAATTCTAGTAGGAAGGTCATTGTGACGAATAGTACTGATCTGCTGTCGTTTGGGATATTGACGTTGGATGTTATGTTGTTACATAATATTCAGCTGATGGCGTGGGAGAATCAGGTATGTGTGGCCTACAAGCTTATGTGTTTCTTATGTAATCAGTATATAAGGTTTGGTTTACAGCCAGGACTTAGGTTTCTTCTCCGTGAGAGAGTGAGATGTAATAGGCACCAGTGGCGAAGGTTCCATACAACCCAATTAGTACCGGCTTCCCTTTGAAAAATGGCACAGTCAGTATTCTATAGCCAATAACATTACATACAGTAAAGATATGTACTCTGGCTTACCTCTTACAAAAATTGTCCCTTCGCTACTGATAGGCACACGCGGACACAAAAACCGACGAGGTTGCTCGGAAAGTTTTTCGGGAGTTTTGAAAATGGCCGCTAGCGCCGCCATATTGGAAAAATGGCGCCTAAAAGCTTCTTTTTTTTTTGATAATATATCCATTCCGTCTCAAATGGCAGATGGAAATACATAAAAATACCCCTTTTACGAAATTGCCGGAACACTTTCTAGACAACCTCGTTTTTTAGAACCAAATGACTGAACTAAAAGCAAAGAGTTAAAGAGACATATCTATGCCCGGTAGCTGAAGTCGGGTTATGGATGATAATAACGATAATTAAGTCCTTACTTAACAGACTGTACTGTACTGTATGGTGTCGGACGTAAAGAATAGCACCATCCCATATCTTCCCGTGGGTGTCGTAAGAGGCGACTAAGGGACTTACCAGAGAATGGGCAGCAGCGTTCTCTGTGCTTTTGTAACATCCGTATTACGATCCATATTGAGAGCAGCGGTGGCCCAGTGGTGGACACCCCGACTTACGAGCAGTAAGTCGTGGGTTCGAACCCAGCCAGGCGCATTACTTTGTGTAAGTTATTTCATCACCACTGCTCTCAAAACGGTGAAGGAAAACATCGTGAGGAAACCGGCATGTCCTAGAACCAAAAATTCGAAGACATGTGACATCTACCAACCCGCACTGGGCCCGCGTGGTGGATTATAGCCCATTCCCTCTCATAGAGAGGAGGCCTGCGTCCCAGCAGTGGGAACATTAAGGAACATTAATAGGCTGATTATGCTTATGCGTATGCTTATGTATTGCGATCGCCAACCCGCCTGCCAAGCGTGGCGATTATGGCAAAAATAACCTCTTTGGGGGAGACCTATGTCCAGCAGACGACGTCTTTCGGTCGAAACTAACAGATAGACGTGTTGCTGCATGAGGTGTTTGTTTAATTACTTATTCTCCACAGATAAAACACTAGGAGGTCGTGGAGGGCGAGCGTTTTGAAGGATGGTCTTATGTACATATTTTTAACGTTTAAAAAAAGGTGTTCCTCAAACTAATTTGAATACCCAGGTAAATGATATTTGATTTAAGTGTGTTAATTCTGTGCCAAAATTTCCAGGAGGTGGCTAGAACAAAGATGATGAAAGACCCCGATGTATTCGCGTTCAACGCGCTGTTTTTGGACCCCAGTAAAGTGGAGACAAAGCAGAATGAAGTGGCCCATGATGGATCTCTGTTTTTGTAAGTATTTAACATAACATAACATCATGTCTGTATTCCTCGAAAGGTGTCTGTGTGTACTACACCCACATTTCTCCATGTAAGTTTAGATCCCAGGTGCATCTTCAGACTCTGGGCCGCGACTGTGTCAGTACTTGTGGGGAAAACTCAGGATCCGACGTTGCCGTCAATGGCACACATCTTGATTCTGGCGGGTGTCCTGTACCTACTGAGAAATTCTTAGTGTAAGAAACCTCAGAATTAATAAGCGCGCCTATAAAAAATACCGGCCAAGTGCGAGTCGGGCTCGCACATAAAGGGTCCCGTACCATCGTAGTAGGGGAGACCCCTTTAATTTTTTTTTTGTTGTTAAGGCGGAACAGAAATACAAATTCTGTGAAAAATTTCAACTGTCTACCTATTACGGATCATGAGATACAGCCGCTGATAGACGGACGGACAGCGGTGGTTTAGTAATAGGGTCCCGTTGGTTCCCCTTCGGATACGAAACCCTAAAAAAGAAGGAGTATTTTTATGCAAAAAGGGCATACCTAACGCCTCCATACCACAGCTAGTGTAACATTAAAGTTATACTGTCATTTACGGGATATCTTCCGTGATTGTTCATAATTTTGAGATCCCGATATTTCGGCGCTGTTGCAAGCGCCATGATCGCGGGTTGACACCAACACGGGATGAATAATCACGGAAGATATCCCGTAAGTGACAGTATAAGTTTAGTTGTAAACCATGAAAGCTTAAGACAGTGTTAGTGTAACATTATTTTCATTTTTGCCAGAAAACGCTTGAATCCTCGCCAAGATGATATAGACATAGGGAAGAATCTTCTAGAAAATATTATGGAAGTCGGCATGAGCACTGCGCGCGCTGCCATACATCTTGGCAGGGCTTATAAGAACGCCAAGTAAGTTGCATTTAGCAAAAGTCCTGTATCTCACTTTTGGTCGAAAAAGTTTATTTTTGTCCAATGATTTAAATTTATTTGTACTGTCCTACTACTGAGCAAAGGCGTCTGATTAATTTTATCAATGGACTAGTTTCGAAACTTACAAAACTTATCTCTTTATAATATTTGTAAAAATAAATGGGTAAGACTTTTTCTAAAGCTCGATGTCACACAGTCAATCATGCTAGGAACACAGACGCATTACAGTTTATAAGTAACCGTCTGGGATAAATGATTATTTTCAAACATGATTTAAATATTATTTCTATTTTGTTTTGCAGAAACATCCTCAACCAAATCTCGAATAAAGAACAGCAAGCTACCAACATACAGAACCAACTGTCACGCAATGTTGACGCCAACACACACGCGCTAAATCACCTACAAACGTCATTTGACAGTACGCATGGTGTTGACAACAATAATGGTAGTTTTTATACCGAGTTGGATTGTGTCTGGCTGCTGTATTGTAGGAATTTGGTGGCTACTACTAAGTTGAATCCTCCTTATGGAACCATGGCTAGGATTAATGGGTTGGTATTTCTTTTCATTATGTTCTATTAAATTTGACAGAACCTGAATGAGCTGGCTTGTTATTCTATGAAGACTCCGTACTACGCCATGCCAGCTCAAGGCCAACGTGTTACCATTGAAGCGTGCATATTTAACTATATAAAATTAACATTTATTCTACCATTTCAGCGTGGCTCTCAGAATGCTGACTGGGGAATTAGCAGCAAATAAGGCACTTGACACAATGCTATACGAAGTACTGACTGGCTGGACTGAGCTGAAGTGCAATGATATGTTTCCTAGGTAAGTCTTGTTCTGTTTCTCTCGTCAGTATTTTTGACACAGACGTTGTTTTTTAGCTAAAAGCGTCCCACTGCAAGTCGAATGCCTCTCTTCCTTCTTTCGCTTGTCCATGTCTACTTCTATGCCATATTAGGACAGTCCTTTAAATAGTCGACTAAAGCATGAAAAAAAATACATTATTAAATATGGACCACCAAAAACGTAACAATATCACGCCTTTTTTTTTTAATGCGGCAGGGATGGATGTAGTGTCCACATTTCAACGGTATTTTTTTAAATTAGCTAACTTTTCAGTTAGCTAATGTAATCACTGGCTTTAGTTTAGTGTTTGGCATAAAAAATGGTATTGGACTGAGACGTTGACTCCTGACATACAGGTTTTCTGCCTAGTTTGGGTTTCAGAGGCTTCACTTTATTTTGTTAACCCCATTTATTATGTCAATTAAATTTTATTTTTTATTATATTGTGAAGTCCTATGTTCATATAACCAGCCACAAACCCAGACTCCAAGTATTTATTGAAATTCCAGTTAAAAAAAACCTTTTAACTCTTTTCCTAATCTCAGAAACGGTCCTCATGCTCGTTCCAAGCTCAGCAATCGCGTTTGCGACCACTAAAAGAACGAGACAGACTAGTAATATTATGTACTTTTTTCTTTACAGATGCAGTAAAGTGAACGCCGCGTCGGTAGTGGTTGATACAATTCTCCAATCGCACCGAAAATCATCAACATCTAACAGAGGATGATGAGATCGCACAAAACTGCAATAGTAAAATTAAATAAGTATCTTATGATAAAATCCCAGTATAATAATAATTATGAACGAATTTCCCAGTAAACTTAAGCCAGTAATTTAACGGCCTACCAGGAATCAGTAATTGAATCTTTCTCACATTTTACAGACTCTGAGAAAGAAAATCTACTGAAACAGTAGAATTTTTATTGCACTGGTAACATTATTGTTAACATCGTTAAGTTGGTAGTTAATTGTTAAGTTTTTAGAATTTTATTTTGTAAAGCTAGATTTAAGGTTACTTTTTCGTCATTTATAAGAAATTTTCTTTGTACAATGATAATTTCTTATCAATGCGCAAAGCTAGGGGCTGCAATTGAGGAGTTCCTATTGGAAAATACTCACTAAAGCTTTCCCTCGCCTGGGAATCGAAATCGGAAGCATAATAAATGTTCGTTCAAACCTTTGGACAGATTTCGGAGTGGCGGACAGACACCGGACACTGACGGATAATGTACTGAAGTACCTGTGGTGTCCGGTTTTCGCAGTCACTGGCACGTAAACGTAACGTATATTATAAGTCGATTTTAAAATTAAAAATACTCGTTTCACATATAATATTTTAATAATTTATGAACATATCTGTGGATGATACCGATTGCGCTTGTTGCAAACAATTTGCAAATGCTATACTTGTAGATACTTGTATTTTCGATTCAAAAGTCGACGTATTTACGTTACGTTTACACCGCGCGCTCGTGTTAGGGCCTCATTTCGCAATCTGACCGTTCATAATCGACCGAATCTTTACTCTAGAAGATTACGTCGTTGAAGTTGTAAAACAACGTAAGTCAAAAATAGCAGGTTCACAGGAGAGAGAAAAAACTGCATAATTATACCTAGGTAATGGTACATACAATAATTATAATTTGTGTTCACTTAAAATTAGATAAAGTCGTTGCTTGTTTCTGTTATTGGCTGAAACAACGCAATCAACAATCTTCCGATTCTCTAGTAAACGGCATCAAAAATCAAAATGTGAAATCCGCCAAAAATTTACTTACGTGGTGTTAGAACTTAAACGACCATAGTTATATGTATGTGTAAAAATAAAAGGTACTTTTCGAAAGTACAGAATTACTTAAATATTAAGTACAAACATTAAGTTATTATTTTAATTATTGATTAAAAATATATTAATGTTGAGGCTTCATGTTGCTAAATGATAGACTGATAATTTAAAATAAAAACTTTGATTTAGAATGTGTTTATTTTTCTTACCCTTTTATATGTATTTACTATTATTCAATCTTATATTATTTTAATTTATGACATTGTATTTTTTTTTATTTTTTTTTTCCAATTTAATTTTGTTACGTTAATATGTTTTGATTTTAATTTTTAAATACTACTATATCTTTGTTAGCTTAGTTATACATTTTATTAAGCATGCTGTGGTCTCCTGTAAGTGAAGGAGTACACCTACGTGATACTTTTGTCGTCGATTATTTATTTCGTGTGTTTGTGTACATTCTTTGTCGGACATCCTAAACAAATAAATAAATTTAAAACTGCCTTATCATATATGTCGGATATATCAGGATTTATTCCGTTAGGCTCGTACATCTTGTGAGCAGACGATGGGTTTCGTGCTATGAAAACACACTGAGTACGATACACTGTTTCTAGTAAAACTAACGATTTACTTAAGATTACAACTTAACACAATAACACAGAGCACAATGAATCCGGTACAGTTCCAAGACGTCTCAACTTCGCCGCGATTAGACACTGGCTGTCGCCCTCGCCTCGAACTGAACATCAGGGGTCTGTAGAAGCACGCTGTGGTGTGGTAGATTTGTAAGTAGGTCGCGTGATGTCACCACTGCGTACTTTCGATTAATTTTAAGCCCGTACCAATGACCGGGTCCGACATATACACCGACTAAAAAGTTACGGTGTATATTAAAATTTGTTACGATAACTCTCTATATTTTAAAGTAAATTCGTTGATAGACCTTTTAGTCGTTACGCTGTGACACAGTAAAAATGACCGACCTCTGCAATATTTTTTGTAAAGAAAAAATTTAGTTATTAAAACATACGTAACAAGGTACACGAAATAGAAATGTGTCACCTTAAAGTGGAAGCACCAGGGTATCCCACGAAATTTAAATATTCTTACTTTTACAAAAAAAAAGTCATAATATGGTCATAATACACAACAATTATTACAAAATAATTGTTGTTGAACAAAATATGATTGTACTGTAGCGATTCATATTTTAATCAACATAATTCTATCCTGACACTGACACTAAGTAGAGATGTCTCATATTATATTGTTTAGGCCAGCCTCCACACTCGGCGGCAGCGCACAGCGGAGACAAGAACAGTGCGGCAAGCTGTGAGCAGTGTGCGGTGGTCTGCGGGTGTCGTTTGACGAACGGTGCAAAATTGCCTGGTAGCCAGAGTGGGAAAGAGATGGCGGTAGACGTCCTGTATAATTCTGTCTCTTCCCACACTGGAATTACTTCATAGTAACCTCCTTAAGTCGAAACGGAACGAAAAGAAAGACCAATAATTGAAAATAAGCTTTATTATTTCATCATCATTATGTTTCTGCGCTTGTTACATATTATTTGGGATCGGCGCAACACATTTTTTTCTTCAATTCTCCCCTGTCAATCGTCTTAAGCTTTATTAATTAAAAACAACTTAATTCCTAGGTAAATACCTTTTCAAAGACTCTATCAGAGTCGTAGCCACAGTATTAGTAGCTTTTATTCTATCGAACAAGTCTAAAATTTTCTCATCGTCCCAGATATGTTGATGCAAATTCATGTCGTTTTTCAATTTCTTCAAACTCACTTCTAAAGTGTCAATTGTGGCTATGATGTACCCAATTCGGTAGTGATCATCATTGGATAACGCAATCTTGATATTTGTCAACGGTTTTATTTTTCTTTCAACTTCGTTAAAAGTATCTTCTAGATATGAAAGGAGTTTGTCTTTGACTCTGGATGTTGTGGTTAAATATTCTGGTGGTGGAGCCATCACGGAAAGCATTCGTCTATTATTTAAAGGCGTTTCAGTTTTGTTTTCAACGTCATTATATGGTAACTCTAAATTTTCCCTTTTCACAGAACTTTCGTTTTTAACTGGCAATACTACAACTGGCTCAGTAACCGTTTCAGGTTTTTCCGTCGTAGTAACTTCTATTGTATCGTTTTTTTCGGTAGACGTTATATTTGCTTCTAAGTCATTATCCACATCTCTTTTATACCTCTTTACGGATTTAGTAACATGTACTTCAGCTGTCAAGACGCCATCATTTTTTAATTTTATCAATTGTTCTTTTATTTTGTCTAATGCAGCTGTGACTTCGGATAAAATTTCGTCAAATTGTTGTTTATTGTCTTTATTAGGTTTATAATTCAAATCATTATAATCATCAACACTTTTGCTGTTGTCATTATTGTCTGAAGTTCTCTCTTTGTATAAGGAGTCAAGGTTGGAGAGTATTTGATCGTAACGTATCTGTTTGGACTGCCGGCCGTAGTTGGTGAATTCCTGATAGTCCAGGTCCTTTTCGTAGTCATATTCCAAGGCACTGGTAGCCGTTTGTAGAACGATGTCTGGAAATTATGGACATAGGTTGAGAAAATATTTTTATGAAGATGTTTTATGGAAAGTGT
This sequence comes from Noctua janthina, assembly GCA_963576755.1. Taxonomy (NCBI): domain Eukaryota; kingdom Metazoa; phylum Arthropoda; class Insecta; order Lepidoptera; family Noctuidae; genus Noctua; species Noctua janthina. The sequence goes on from OY755077.1 coordinate 2,168,713, forward strand.
GCCTCGTTGGTCTTAAGGTCCTGGGTTCTATTTCCGGGAAAGTGTTACTAGGTTTTTCCAACAGAAATTTCTCAGTAGCAGCCATGGAGTGTGGATTTGTGCCCGGTTGATGGCTGACATGCTCGCCCTCTATTACATGGGACTTAAACATAGCTGGCGATATGTGCGTGTAATATTAGGTGCTACACCTCTGCCTAAACTTTCCGAGTTTACAGGCGTGTTATGAATGGAAAATAAGTCGACCCCGGCTAACATTCAATGGTCATCGACGGGCATACGTAATATGCTAAAGCTACAGTAGTACTCTTATCTATAGGTAGGATTTTACAAATGGAGAATGATTTTTCATATTCTTGTGACAATGTCCACGTTCCTATGTCAGGCACATGGCTTTGTGTAATTTTAACAATAAAGGGTGTAAATAGACCCTTAACACATCCGAAAGGCACTTGTTCTCCCCGTCTTTGTGATCATTATTTTGCTCTAGACCATACCTGGGACCCTTCTAGTTACGGAGATATTGGGGGTCAAAGTTCCAACTTTTTCACAAGTTTTTTTTTAAATACATTTTAATGTAAGATTTTTACTTTACACACCTCCACGACCTCCGTACTATTCAATCCATTCATCAGCACAGTGTTTTGAGTGCTTTCCATCGAGTTTTAGCTTAAAACGTGATTTTTTACCCCAAAAAAAAAGTCGATTCCCAGCAATACTTTTTGCGTAAAGTTAGGTACTTAGTTTGATGTACAGGAATGCTTGGTTGACGGCTATGTGAACACGTTTGTTTACACTCTGTACTTTGATTTAAAAGAGTGTCTATGGAGTTTTTGCCCGTTCTTCTCCATAGAGATCTACGCTTTGCAATGTGCAACTACAGTACTTTCACAAGTTATTATGCCTTGGACTGTGACTGTAGTTTTGCTTTTTTTTTGTTTTTGTGACATTCAAAAGTGCCTGTGATGGTCTAATTGAAATAAATGCTTTGAGTTTTTGAGTTTTGAATGTTATAAGGTGACCATCGAGATGCTCCTTGAATTACAGAGTAGCTGTGACACTCAGTTTAATCCACCGTTTGTTTTGTTTCTGGGCTCCATGTTAAATAGTCTACAACCTACCTCAAGAAATGGGCTATGAAATACAAATTTGTAACATCTTGCACACTGTTATAACCTATGTTTACAAATAAAGACTATTGATTGATTGATTGATTGATTGATTGAATTTAATTATTGAGAACTTTATTAGTTATATATTTTTGTATTAGAAATAAATAAAAAAAATAAAAATTTAATGTCATATTTTTCAAATTCCCAGATAGGCTAAGACAAAGCCCTAAATTAAGTAAAGGTATGTTAAAATCAAGATTAAGGAGTTTATTTTTCGGTAACGAGGATTCAGCCGTTACCGAGAAATAAATTAATACATAAAACTTAAACTTACAGAATATAAATATCAGCAGCATTCTTACTAAATAATTTCTTAAACTATCCATGGCTATTTACAAAAACTAACTAAATCAAAGAAAATGCGTTTCGAAAACTCGAAATGTTGCCAATTTAGAAAACATCGCACAATCAAATTGTACCTGATGAAGTACAATCGTCAACACAAATTTCCGAGTTTTAATATTCTTAAAACATATGTCAGTTTTAAGTTTCGTTTCGGATATTGCCTTGTGACAAGAATTGTAGAACATTGAAACTAATGTTTACTTGCCTAGAGAGCACCTGTTGACACGAATTATCAGAGGTAGAACTGTATATTTTAATTGTGGACTCAACTGTACATGAGCCTGAGTAATCGATACCAAGTTCTAAGTATGTCGAATTAGAAATCTTGAAACACAATGCGTAGGGAATGGTCACACCGCTGACTAGAAAGCGAATTGCTAACAACTACTGCTCTCTCAAGAACTACATACAATATGGCTCGAATCTCTTAAGCTGTCATTGATTGTAGTAAGATAGTCTAAAAGTAACCAAGAAAAGCGGGCAAAGCGTGCTTTTATTATGGAGCTTTAGAGTACAAGCTAAGTGTAAACGGACCCTCCGTTTACACCTTGTACGTATTCCAGCAAGTAACAGGGGGCGAGTAAGCGCTGCTTGTTCAGTTGTTCCTCACCACAGATATAGATATACCTACCTAGATAACGCGAGAGCACCTACTTCGCGTTCCCGCAAGCTAATTTGTTTAAAACAACAACGTTCGTAACGTTGGCCAGACATTTAAAGAACAAAAACGTAATCTATTTTGTATAGTAACTTGTTTGTATGGTAACCAAATAGTGCTAAAGACGTCACAGTAGGTAGTCAAAAAATGGCATGCTTGGTTTTCATACGGATGATACAAGACTTGCGTCTATATTTAACACTTCAAGCACAAAAGTACAGAGGCAGACTTAATGCCATAGGCATTTTCTACCAGTCGACCTTTGGGTGATGCAGAGACAAACAGTGACATTTCTATCTATCTATATCAGAGGTCGTTTACACGTACACGTTTAGAGTTTCTTCTGGCTTATCGTCGCCAGTGGAACTGATGCCCTAGGTCGGCTAATTATAGAAGAGGTTTCCTTTTGTCTTATCCAAAGAGCCCGGAGACGCCTCGACGGCTGCGGCTAGACGCGGCCTTGTCAACAACCTCCGTACACACCAGCCGTGTCTCCATTCCTACTTTACCGGGATTATATAAGGTCTTAACGGACCCTTCACGAAGCCGTCAACCAAGCATGCTGTACATCAAACAAAGTAACTTTACGGATAAATTATTATAAGTTTTAATCAGTTATTTAATGAATTAGGTATTAAGTGCAGTGCTGGTCTTAAAGGCAGTAATTAGCTTTATCAATTCATAGTCAGACTTTTGACAGTACTCGTTTTTAGTATTGTTTTTTGGTTTACGATGGCTACATTTCCAGGGTTATCTGTGAATACAAATGTTTGGAAGAGTTTACTTTTCGTTCTAAAAAAAATGTCTTTTATTAACGCCCATCCTACTCAGCATCTGTCCAGCTTTTTCCCAAGTTCTATATATGTTAGAGTGGCTTCCAGTCTAACCGGATGCAGCTGAATATTAGGTTTTTTACATACCAGATCAGACCTCCACAAGCATAGCATAGCATAGCATAATCAGCCTATAATGTTCTAACTGCTGGGACACAGGCCTCCTCTCTATAAGAGGGAATGGGCTATAATCCACCACGCGGGCCCAGTGCGGGTTGGTAGATGTCACATGTCTTCGAATTTTTGGTTCTGCGACATGCCCGTTTCCTCACGATGTTTTCCTTCACCGTTTTGAGAGCAATGGTGATGAAATAAATTACACAATGTAATGCGCCTGCCTGGGTTCGAACCCACGACTTACTGTTCGTAAGTCGGGGCCGCCACCACTGGGCCACCGCTACTCTCAACAAGACCTCCCCAAGACCACAACTTAATTACATAATACGATACCCCCTGATAAAACTGACTGTAACACTTCCAGTAGGGCTACTGATAATTCGTAAGGAATGTCAAAGATCTACAAATAACAGCCGGAACCAACGGCTAAATGTTCTTTCCGAGGGCACGGAAGGGCCTTGGTACGTAATGATGGTCACCCATTAACGCATCAACCTCGAGAAGCAATGCTTATCCTTGAAGATCAACCCATGTGGCTGTTATTATTTAGCTAAGAGCCGTTCCTTCAAAAGGTTTAAACAAACATAAAGGGTGTAAATAGACCCTTAAAGAAACCGAAAGGCACTTGTTCTCCCCGTCTTTGCGATCATTTTTATGTTCTAGACCATACCTTGGAACCTTCTAGTTACGGAGATATTGGCGGTCAAAGTTCCAACTTTTTCACATCATCATCTGCCTAGCCTTTTCCCAACTATATTAGGGTCGGCTTCCAGTCTAACCGGATGCAGCTTAATACCAGTATTTTACATGGAGCGACTGCCTATCTGACCTCCACAACCCAGTTAGTACTGGGTAATACGATATCCCTTGGTAAGACTGGTTGTCAGGTTTTTTTTGGGCCACTGACTGCCTAACGACTGCCAAAGATCTACAAATGACAGCCGGGACCAACGGCTTAACGTGCTTTCCGAGGCACGGAGGAAACCCGGTATGTAACGGGCGGTCACCCATCCACAGACCAACCTAGGCAAGCACGGCTTAACCTAATGATCGACCCGAGCGGCTGTTATTATTTAGCCACGAGCTCCTCTCTCCTCTCTCGCTCCTCACAAGTAGTTTTAAATACATGTTTTTAATGTAAGATTTTTACTATAAACACCTCCACGACCCCCGTACTATTCAATCCATCCATCAGCACAATGCTTTGAGTGCGTTCCATCGAGTCCTACCATAAAACGTGATTTTTCACCCAAAAAAAAAAAGTCGATTCCCAGCAATAATTTTTGCGTAAAGTTGAATGTTGTTGAAGTTTGATGCACAGATTGCTTGGTTGACGGCTTCGTAAAAGAGAGAAAAAAAAAAGAAGAAATTATAAAGAAGTCTCATTGTTTTGTCAAAGCTAAAAAGCAGTGCGAAAGAAGGGACGAATCACTAGCTCACTTCTAGTCAATATTTTTTAGTAATCTCCTAGTCATGAAGCACAACATTCTGTGTTAAACAATGAACGTGGAAAATTATGTCGCTTACAAATTAACTTTTCGAAAACAAACACGGTATTTTGATTAAATATTGAGACGCTACGTTCGCTCTTATCGGCGGATTATAACAGCGTAACTGTTAAAGTTTAGTAAGTGCCACAAACCAGTGGCTCCCAACCTTATGCTTCCTGACTTGTACAGACAGGGTGGAACGGACACCGTTCACGTATTCAGTACCTACATAATTTTTTTAATATATTTATTTGCAAACATGTAAAACACTAGTTAGTAGGCATGCATTAAAATTTCATGACACAGTATTAAGACATGCACCCTGTAAGCACCGCAAATTATGTAATTTAATAATATGATATATATCATATTATTAAATTACATAATTATAATATTGACTCTAATTATTACAATTTATGACACTATAAACTACAGATTTAAAAAAAAAAAACCTAGCCCCACGTTGTATCGTGGGGCCCACGATACAGGAAAAATTACTGGTGTGGGGCAACGTTTTTTTTTTTGTTTACAAACCTTTAAACTCACATACACAAACATAAGACACACATGTTTCCTACATAAGTGCTTTCTTTTTCTTCTTCTTTAGCGTGGGGTTAGTGCTTAACCTGGTGTGAGAGTTTTTATGCCACCCATGGGCCTCTAGGACTTGACTTTTACATGCTGTCAAAAAATATCTCAAGTCTCAGGCATGCTGGTGCCTCACGATGTTTTCCTTCACCGAAGCAAGTGATAATTATACAATACGCGCTTTTAAAGCAAAGCTCATCAAGCTTCCCGCCGTAATACAGTGTGTAAGGGACACCTACTCACTAACGCTAACCACATATTCAGTACATCATTTCGAAATGTCCGCACAGAAATTTTTCATCGGTAATTTAAAAAGAAAAACAGCTGTTTCCTACAAAAGTGCAATAGGTACCTGGTACCTACACGGTCATCTATGGAACGGGTGACTTTTTCAATATTACCGAAGAAAAATTTCTATATGGGTTCAGGTGGCCTACCATGACGTCTTAAAGCAGGAGTTATTCCAGTGTGGGAAAAAGACAGAGCTATATAAGTCGTCTAGCGCCATCTCTTTCCCACACTGGAATTATGTATATTATAATTTTATAGTAACCCCCCAGGTGGCCTACCATGACATCTTAAAGCAAGTAATTCCAGTGTGGGAAAGAGATGGCGCTAGACGGCCTGTATAGCTCTGTCTCTTTCCCACATTGGTATTACTCCTGCTTTAAGACGTCATAGTAACACCCCATTTTCGTATTTGGCTTGCCTCGTTGGTCGCATTATTGCTTGTATTATTTATGACCAATGGATTTAACGCATATTGTATTTAGGTATTTCAATGTTATGGCATGTGATATTAAGTTCAGGTAAATTATCATTCGGATAAATGAAGATTAGGACAAAAAAAATTATGGCACTTTAGATTATTTATGGAAAAAAAAGTTAGAGAACACAATAGAGAACCGTATTGGTCAAATCTTGCAACGGAATTTAAAATCATTTCCCACCAACTGATTGACCTGAAATTATACACACACCTTTGGTACTGTTGTTTGGTAACTTCTCATCGGTCAATAGCATCGACACTTAAATTCAGGGGTCCACAGGTAAAAAAAACCTATAACAGGCAGAATATTTGTATTTTTGTTTGTTATTTTAATAATTAATAATTTTTTAATATTTTTTTTTATTTTGTTGTCTTTTTCATTTTTTTCTTTATATTGAGTTGAGAACAGTAACAAACATTTTTTAGGAGAATTGCCGGGTTGCTTGATCTAAGGTGTTACTATTCTTAACTTTTGACAAATGATCCTAATATGATTTGGGTATGATCGATATTACTAACCAGGAACTTTTTGAAACTGTCCTCAATGATAGCCTATTTCAAAGTGTTATTGTAGTATTTGTTAACAATGTTGGTGTCTTACAGATCAATGTTTGCGAACAGAGCCAGTGTACAGTTCACATTAAGGGTCCTGTTAGATTTCATACCAATCCAATCAGAGGAGCTCGTGGCTAAACAATAACAGCCGCTCGGGTCGATCTTTAGGTTAAGCCGTGCTAGCCTAGGTTGGTCTGTGGATGGGTGATCGCCCATTACATACCGAGTTTCCTCCGTGCCTCGGAAAGCACGTTAAGCCGTTAGTCCCGGCTGTTATTTCTAGATCAAATCAAATATCTTTATTGGAACAAAAACAGATCTTTGACAGTAGTTACAGGTAGTCAGTGGCCCAAAAAGTCTGACAACCAGTCTTACCAAGGGGTATCGTATTACCCAGTAGTAACTGGGTTGTGGAGGTCAGATAGGCAGTCGCTACATGTAAAATACGGGTATTCAGCTGCATCCGGTTAGACTGGAAGCCGACCCCAACATAGGAGAAGGCTAGGCAGATGATGTTTCTCAAAGGAATTTATTGAACTTGGCTTTGCAGCTGCTCACTAACTGATTTATTAGCGCCTTTATATGATCCAGGGGTCCGTTTTTTGTTCGACTTTAATGAATTTTTTTTAGTAGCATTATAAAGGGTGTAAATAGACCCTTAACATAACAGGCACTTGTTCTTCCCGTCTTTCCGATCATTTTTTTGTTCTAGACCATACCTGGGAACCTTCTAGTTACGGATATATTGGGGGTCAAAGTTACAACTTTTTCACAAGTCTTTTTTTAAATACATGTTTTTAATGTAAGACGACCCCCGTGCTATTCAATCCATCCATCAGCACAATGCTTTGAGTGCTTTCCATCGATTCCTACCGTAAAACGTGACTATTCACCCAAAAAAAAAAAGTCGTTTCCCAGCAATAATTTTTGCGTAAAGTTACTTAGTTTGATGTACAGAATGCTTGGTTGACGGCTATGTGAAGGGTCTGTTTACACCCTGTATATGTATTGGTTGAACTAAGTAATATTTTTGCTTGTTTCACTAAGAATGTTTTGTTGAAAACAAATTCCTTTCCGATGGTAGTTGTAGTATGAGGTAGATCTTTTTTGAAACTGTTTTCTTAGCTCTTTCGGAAATGTCTTTTGAATGTTGTAATCTAATATATTCGAATCAGAATCGATAGCTGACCGATCTTCATCTTTTTTTTAATAAGTTTTGTTTTATGACCCTTATTTACACTTTTAGTAGAAACACTATAACCTGAATCAGTTTTATCTGATTTTACTTGTAGTTTTTCAGGCGCTTTGGTTGTTCGTCGTCAACCTACTCACATATACGTGACAAGCAAGCGCGTGTTATTTGGTTGCTTTTTGTGTAAAAATAAAATCATTACTATTAAATCAGGAATTTATCGCACTTTAATGATACGTCTAAAATAAAAGGATATTTTTTACAAAACATTTTACTTATTTTCATATTTACAAAAAATAGTACATTAATATAGCCTTAATCTAACTTACTAAATTTATATAATAATAGCTTAGAGAATCTCTAAACCGATGGAGCCGAGGCAAGCGAAGCTGGCACTGGCAATCAAATACCAACCTTATGTTCTTTGAAATAACGTTAGAAATCATTTGTGTAAGAGCATCAACGCGGACAGATGAAAACTGGTAATTTCGAAACTGTAACTCCTGATAAGATATTTACAAGCAAATCTCAACCGTACATAATTAGGCTAATAGAGTTTAACCTTTTGACTGCCAGATGCATGCACGCGCGTGCCCTCCACGCCAAGACAGAATTTCACCTACCATTTTGTCACATATTTGTGTCGTTTGACACAGGGAACACGCTTGCTTGTCATGTATATGTGACAATGGCGGTCAAAAGGTTAAAACAGTTTCGGTATAGTTCCACACATGTGTATCAACAATGAGAGGGCTTATTTGATTTTCGACTATATTTTAAGAGACGTAGTGTTGTTATTTGTTTGGCAGGAAATATCGTGCTTCGCTTCGTCCCCGCTAGCCGACAGAATTCTAAGAAATATGTCTTATACATAATTAGAGACGAATCTCTAGAAAGAAATATAAAAACTTGAAGAAAGAGATAACTAAAAAGCTCAACAAATATTGGGCGACTGGTAATTAGTGACTGATACATAAAACACGTGATTGTACTCATGATAACAAACAACTTTCCCAAAGAAACACTTTTTTTTTATACTCATTAATTTTTATCACACTAAAACTTACGGAGCGGGTTTGCGAGCCACGCGGGTGCTCTGCCTACCGAGTGTTGCACGGTACGATAGTAATGAGACAGAACGATGTCACGCGGCTAAAAGCTGATAGGTCGAAGGCGCCGCGTGCGCGAGGTTCATACGGCTGCAGCTAAACTCTTTGGGAAAGTTGATGTGTGTGCGCGCGTTTACAAATTTCATACGTCTGTTGTGTAAAAATTTTTAAAAGTGTGTTTATAAAAAAAGTGTTTTTTTTGGGAAAGTTGATGAGAACAATCACGTGTTTAAGTATCGCTCACTAATTACCATACATTGTGAAACAAAGTTTTCAACATGTTTTTGTGTTGCAGCAAACATGATAGCAACAGGGAAACAAAACGATAAAGGTATATATTTAAATAATTGGCAAAACTTCACTGACTTATGTATTTCAATAATTAAGTAAGATAAAACAAAAAAAAACATTGCATACTTTTCTAAACTGTGTAATAAATTAAAAATCGGTAGTTTTACCATGCTTTTTTTAAATAGTATTAAAATTTTATTATCAATGGTGCGCTTCCTTAGTCTTTAAAAATTTCTAATGAATAATTTGGGGCAAATAGCATTAGTTTTTCTCTTTCACAAATCCCTACGTAATTAATGTTTTGAACGCCATTGTCACATATACGTGACAAGCAAGCGCGTGCCCTGTACGCACAATGACACAAATATGTGACAAAATGATAGGTGAAATTGTGGCATGGCTTGGAGGGCACGCGCGTGCGTTTATGCTCTGGCGTCCAAAAGATTAATTTGTAAACCGATGCCTGCAAGAGTACACCAATCGGCGTTATACAGGGTGGCCATTCATTTAGTTACCTGTATCTTTCAAGGAGGTGAATCTACCCGTTATATTAAACAACTTTCCCAACTTATATCCGATTTATGAATAAATTATTATGATTTAAAAAACACGCTTTACGTCATTTTATTTCTCGAATTCTTCTCAACAAACCCTTTCATTTGATACGCCTATCATGGGAATGCATAAAAATAACTAGTCCGCCATCTTTGGGAGTCCTCCATATTGGATTTAGAATAATGTCACTTAGGTAACCATACATTGTCATCCAAACTAAACATGAATGCAAGTTTTCAGCTCAATCGGAAACTGGGAAGAGGTTCAAGTAATATTATTATATTGTTTTGAATTATTTTCATTATTATTTAGAATTATTAAAAATTGATTTGATAAAAAGTGTTATAATTATTGTGTTAAATTATATAAAAAGTGATTTATAAATAAAACATAATGAGTGATGAAGATGCTTTTATTAGTGAAGACACCCCTCCTCTTATATGTCTACTGTTTTATAAGTCTTTGTTTTTTTTGTCACGAATCGGTTATGAGCTTTAAAAGTTCTTACGCATGACATGAAGAATCACCCCCATGACGGATGCAGGTGGATAAATCGCTGCATAATATATAGGGTGACTGGTAATTAGTAACCGATACCTAAACACGTGATTGTACTCATCAACTTTCCCAAAAAAAACCCTTTTTTATAAACACTTTTATCACAATAACACAACAGACGTATGAAATTTGTACGCGCGCGCCTGTGACCTATCAGCTGTTAGCCGTTAAAAAAAATGTTTCTTCAGGAAAGTTGTTTGTTATAATGAGTACAATCACGTGTATAAGTATCGGTCACTAATTACCAGTCGCCCTATACATATATAATAATCAACACATACAACCTTAATTTAATATTAAATTGTAAGAATAGACAAAACATAATATTGCAAAAGAAGCTGCGAACAGTCAACTCACAATAAAACTAAAAAAATTGTAACAAAAATATAATATTCTCATTCTTTTTCGTTCAGAAACATTCATTTTTTAGAATATTGTCTTTGAAGCGAAGCACGAATTATTTTGACGAACGTAAATACATGTTGTTTAATTTTATGAACTTTTCGAAATTACGTTAAAAAAAAAAGATAAATGAAAATTTGTTTCTATGGAAAATCTAAAATCGGTCTAATTTAGCTGTAACACTATTTTTCGAAAATATTCTCAGTAAAATTTTTAGACTTATGTATCGTGCTTATGCGTACAAAGTTTCATTAAAATCGGTTCAGCCATTTCGAAAAAAAATCACTTGAAAGTTTGTATGAAATGAAGTAAGACGTTAATGCTCTGAAGTATCGGTCACTAATTACCAGTCACCCTATATAAATCGGAAACAAGTCTATGACGACTATGAAGACTCACAAACTAGTAATATAGTAGTATGATGTTTAATATCCCAAAATAATTCGTACTAAGACTTATCTTTATTTTAAACAAGCCGTTGCCCGCGACTTTGCCCGCGTTAATTTAGAATTTAACAATCAATTCGGGTTGTTCTCTGCTCGTGTAATAATATAATTCAATCATGATTCGAAACACACGTGGCGCCATCTATTATCATAAGAACGTTATTGTTGTTTTCCACGGGAACAGTACTTTTTTTTGGATTGAAAGGTACCCTATATCCGTTTCTGTACACCTGAAAACGAATATGCAAAATTTCAGGATGATCGGTTCAGTGGTTTAGGCGTGAAAAGATAACAAACAAACACTTACTTTCGCATTTATAGTATTAGTTAGGATTTTATAGAAGGAAATTAAATTAACCAGCGAAACTCCAAACACGTGAGGGGTATAGATATCTGATGATGATAAAACAAAAACATTTCAAAATTTCCCGTGATTGCACTGGCCATTGACCTCGTAGTTAGCTGTCATGTCCAACTTTACGTTTGAGGAATTCCGTTACATAATTTAATTTAACCCTGGATACTTGGTAATTTTTATAGTAATTTATTTGTGACATTAGGGAAAATGGATGTAATTATTTCTTCACTTAGATCAATAAAATATAGTACTACGTGGCCGCAATATTGGAATAAAAATAAAATGGCGGATTCTTCAAACCTTATTATAAAAAACTTAATGACATATATCAAAAATAAATGACTATTGGAGAATTTACAAAAAAATGTGATCTTTTCGAAGAAATTAAATTGTGTACTTTACAAGCATTTATTTAAAACATAAATTCAAACATGCTTTAATTTTTCTAATATATCGACGGCGTTAAGGTCTACCTTGACATGAACCGACATGTTTTAAGCTCAAAAGCCATTCTAAAAAAAATCACTGATACAACTCCAAAGGCGACCGCAACGACACTCACTCAACCGCAATGACACTCAATCAACCGCAACGATACTCACTCAATCGCAACGACACTCACTCAATCGCAACGACACTCACTCAATCGCAACGACACTCACCCAATTACAACGACACTCACTCAATCACAACGATACTCACTCAATCGTAACGACACTCACTCAACCGCAACGACAGACATCAACCACACAACAGGATTCTTTGCAACTCTATGAAAACTGCAATTGTTGCCACATTTCTTCGGAAAAAGGTAACTGTATGAAAACGGCAACCTCTACAGTCCATAATTCCCCACTGCTGGGACACGGCTCCTCCCTCATCATCTGCCTAGCCTTTTCCCAACTATGTTGCGGTCGGCTTCCAGTCTGACCGGAAGCACCTGAATACCAGTATTTTACATGGAGCGACTGCCAGTCTGACCTCCACAACTCAATTAGTACTGGGTAATACGATACCTCTCGCTACCTGACTACTTGTAACGACTATCAAAGATCTACAAATGACAGCCGGGACTAAACGGCCCGGAGAGGAATCTCGGTATATAATGAGTGGTCAACCATCCACAGGCCAATCTAGGCGACCGCGGCTTAACCTGAAGATCAAACCGAGCGGCTGTTATTATTTAGAGAGCTCCTCTCTATGAGAGGGAATTGGCTGTAATCCAGCACGCGGGCCCAGTGCGGGTTGCTAGATGTCACATGTCTTCGAATTTTTGGTTCTAGGACATGCCGGTAGCCTCAGGAAGTTTTCGTTTGAGAGCAATGGTGATGAAAAACATCACAAAAAGTACCTGCCCGGGTTCGAACCTCTCAACTACCAAGGCAACTACTGCCGTTTCATAAGAGTTACATTAGATTATTTGTGAATTGTGAACTGCAATAATTCTTCAACATTTTGAGTGAATACTCGGTACTAGACAACATTTACACAATAACGAACAACTTTACACTCAAGCATCAAAATTAAATTCTTCAGGAATTATATCAATGTCACTATTTTTACCTGAAATCAAATCCTCTAGTGCTATCTTATCATTAAAATTATCATTAATCTGTCCTCGAGAATTCTCATTGTTAACGTCTCGAGAATTATCGTTACTCTCACCGATCTGAGCATCCAATGCTGCCATTAGCTTAGAATTTTCCTCTAATTCTTCAGAATCTGTCAAGATTTTACTTTTTCCGCTGTTAACAATAACACTGATGGCATTTTTATAATCATTCTCGTTTATACTATCAGTGTTTTGACTAAAATATGTCTGTTTCTCATCATTCTGACTACTGTCCTCTTCTAACTCTGTCATTTCCGTATCCTGACTTATATTATCAATTGACTGAGATTTCGTTGTATCTGAATTTTGTTCTGATAGTGGTGTAGCGTTATCGATATTAATTTTATCATCGATAGTTTCTCTATCGCTTTGTGTGTTATTTAGTAAGCTGTCGCTACCACCACCAACAGAATTAGAATCTTGACTATTTTCATAATCTATTTTGACGCTTTCGATGCTTTTGGACTCAGTTGTGTCAAAACCGTCATTTTGGTTTTCGTCTTTACTATCTGACGTCGATATATCATTTACCTTTTTACTTATAACTCCACCATCATCATAATCGAAGCTTAGATTGTTAATATTAATAGTACCATTATTAATCTTATCGTCTACACTATTATTTTCATTATTACTACTTAAATTATTATTTGAACCTTCCGTATCATTGCACACACTATTAAAATTTTTAGACGCACTGCTAATGTCTTTTTCTTTTTGTTTAGACACTTCAACATCACAAATGTCATTTTTCTCATTAGAACTATCAATTACGTCACTTTTAACATAATTATTTTCATTTTTCTCAGAACTATCATTGACATCAACTTTGTCAGTATCAACAATGTCGTTGTCATCAACATTAGTATTTTTACCATCACTGACATCCATACTTTTATCTGAATCATTCAATTCTTTATCATCACCACTCTGACTTTGACCTTCATCTTTCCGACTTTCCTCATCAGCCTTCTGACCATCAAAGTCATCGTCATCACCCAAATTATCAATAATATTGTTGATATCTTGAGTCACGTCATCTTCTGTCTCAGCCAGAAGAGAATCAAACATATTCTTCTCTTGTTTTACTCTTCTTTTCCTCTTGGGGACCTTACCTAAACATTTCTTGGAGAAGAGAGTTTTTATAGTGAGATTTGCTAGAGTATCTAACTTTTTCTTCTTTGTGTCTAGAAGTAAACTGCTTTCTTCTTCGTCTGAATCAGTATTTTCTGAGTCCCAATGGATGTAATCTTCTTCTATATAGAATTCGTCTCTAATTTCATCTTGAATGTCCACCATACGATCCAGCCCATCGGGGTCCGATTTTATTCTGAGACTCGAAACTGAGGAAATGTATGGATAGACGCAGTTTTTGTCTAGGCCAAAATCCTGTGGACAAATGAAAAACTTAATCAGTACAAAAGGTATCAATACAGTAAACGCGCACGCCGCACGACTGTACTGCAATAATCTAATGGGTGTAAAACGACCATTAACGAAGCCAAAAGCAACTTTTGACCCCGTCATTGCGATTTTTATTTCGTTCTGAACCGTACCTGAAACCGTCTAGTTACAGACAAACCTGAGGTCAAAGGACAATGCACTTTTGGGTACAACCCCTCAATAGCAACAATAGATATATCATTGGATAGATAACTTTGAATAGGGCAATATTTACTTTGGCGGCATTTTTGAATTCCTTGTCCGTTCGGAGTTATAGGCAAAGATAGTTAGATGCCCCTGGCTAGAGGCCTTACACTCAAGGCTTCCACCGGATATATATCTATAGTCCGGTTAGGCAGAAACCAGCCTCATGCCTGCGACCTGCGATACAATACATGGCTTGGCATATGAGGACTGTAGGAAACATAATCCTTCAGTTATACCTTCGTGTTTTTTTAATTATTATGAAGTAATAAATCGTCTTAAAACAACAGAATGAATGATCTTTATATCCGAACCGACATCAAAAAACAACAGAATGAATGATCTTTAACTCCGAACCGACAACGAATTGAAAGAACTAGCCGTAGTAAAAGTAGTTCCAATAGAAACAACCTTTCCAAAAATATATAATTTATCCCTATTGGGGGGTTGTACCAGATTCCGTACTTTTATGGACATTGTCCTTTCCAACTATTTCACAAGATTTTTTTAAACACAATATTTTGATGTTATATCTATACTTTAAATACCTCCATTGCCCCTGTTCTATTCAATGCATCCGTCATCACAATGTATCCTACCGTAAACCGTGATATTTCATCCCAAAAAAAAAGTCGTTTCCCAGTAATATTTTTTGTTACTTAGTTTGATGTACAGAATGCTTGATTGACAGCTTCGTGAAGGGTCCGTTTACACCTTGTATAGATACATAGACATGCGCTAGTAAACATACAAACACACATAAATAGCGGCATAGATAAAACATACAAAAATTAGATTAGCGCCATCTATGACATCAATGAAGAACTAAAAATCAAATTCCTGCATCGCGCTATTAGAGTTCCCCGCGAGATAAAAACATAAAGAAAAAACCCGACTAGTGTCGGGCAGTAGGCTACCAGACACAACAACCGTCTGGTAGGAGGATCCTCCCCTTTTAACAGGAGTTGAGGAACTTTACATCTGTTTCTAATACCCCTAAACATACTACAGCCGAAGTGTCGTGACGGTCGAAACATAGTAAGGGGTTTTCATTCCAAAAATAATAAACACACATAACATCACGCCTGTAGTCCCGGCAGGGTTAGGCAAAGGTGTACCTAACAGTAGCGAAGGGTCAATTTTTGTAAGAGGTAAGCCGGAGTGTATCTTTAATGTGATTATATTATTTGTCTATAGAATACTGACTGTGCCATTTTTCAAAGGGAAGCCGGTAGGAATCGGGTTGTTTGGAACCTTCGCCACTGGTACCTAATAGTACACACGGCGGCACATGAAGCTGTACATTTCCAGTATAACTTGGCCTCGCTTTATATAAAGGAGATCCGCATAAACTGGTTTTGTATAGCTTGATTGACCGCCGTGCGTACACCCACAATTCGCCAGTTATGTTTTAAGTCCCATGTAATAGTGGGGGAGTCTATTGCTATCATAATATCGCTATGAGAAATTTCTGATTACCTTTAATTTAGAAAAAAAAAATTCCCTGCAAAAAAATTTATAGCCTTGAAATTTTTAACAAAATCTGATTTAAATAGGAAGTCGTATTTTATAATAATTTCACGCAGACGAACATCGCGGGCAATAGCTAGTATGAAAATATACACGGCACTGATAACAAAACACACTTTTTCAACTTTATCTGTCTGTTTGTTCCGACTAATCACCAAAAAGGCTGGACCGATTTTGACGGGACTTTTACTGGCAGATAGCTGATGTTATTAACTTAGGCTACTTTTATTTTAGAAAAAGGATTAGGGTTCGGTGAAATAAAATTAAAACCCTTGAAATTGTTAGCAATTGTTTACGCGGACAAAGGTCACAGCACAGCTAGTTAAAATTTAAAATTAGTTAAATAAAATATTACACTTAGAAATAATTTAGGTATAACAAACAAAAGGGGTTTCATGTGATCTTATTAAAGAGAAGTGCTACACGTTCGTTCGGGTCGGTACATTCGGTTCTGCAGGATTTGTTGAATAAAAAGCCGACCTGAAGTAATAACAACGCAATTCAAATAAGAATAGGAACGTCAATGACCTCGATCTGTCAACTACCACGTCGTTATTTTCTTCATACTAGCATTTCGCTCGTCTAATATGCATGATATAAAATAATTTAAAGCCTATAGCACCCACGAATTATGTAGCTTTCGATCAGTAATTTTTTTTTTATAATTGGATCATTCGTTCCGGAGATTACCTCCACATATAAATTTACGAACAACTTTTACCTCTTCATAAAATTAGTATAGATTTTTATTATCGTTTATTTAAGAACGTGGACGTGTTGAATCTAACGCCATCCTAGAAACGACTGGTTTATTTATCAAAGATTGACATTTAGTCGATTGATTTGCGTAAATATACACAATTTTTTTTTACAATCCTCGCTCTTTATTTGTGCATAAGATACAGGCTTTGTCTAGATTGAGGCCAATGTAAAACCTTTTTTATATTCTTATGTTATTTTAAATTATTATTTTTTAATTGCTTTTGTGTAAGTATGACTAAATAAATAAATTGAAAATTTAAAGATCGTAACTGGTTCGATTTGACCGCTATTTATATATTTAACACTTCAAGCAAAGAGTACAGAGGCGGATTTAAATGCCATAGACATTCGCTACCAGTCAACATTTGGGTGATGCAGAGACTACCATTGGTAGGTGTAAATTTGAAAATATTTAGCTAGACGGCATAATACGGCGAAAGGTCATTCCTATTCTTAGTTGAAACGTACACACGGCAGCACATCAAGCTCTACATAACCAGTGTAACCTGACTTCGCTTTATTTATTTATTTAGCTTCCCGTACGATGAGAGATCAGCTTAATTTGGTTTTGCATAGCTTGATTGGCCGCCGTGCGTACTAGAATTAGAAATATTCGATTTCGCCGCCCAGCTGTGCCGACAAATACCGACCCGAACAAACGTGTAGCCCGGAATTTTACCTTTAATATATGACATTCAAATGTCAGTCATCCCACAAATCAGTCATGCTGAAAACGTTCATCAATATCAGATACTGAGTTAAGGACATCAAGGGTGTAAACGGACCCTTCACGAAGCCGTCAACCAAGCATTCTGTACATCAAACTAAGTCACGCTACGCAAAAATGATTACTGGAAAACGTATTTTTTTTTGATGTAAAAATCAGTTTAGGATTAGGGAAGGACTTCACCGAAGCGGAGACGAGACGAGAAGAGAGCGGCGTGCGGTAAGCGGTGAGATGTGTGCGGCAAAATGTGCGCTGTGTGCGGCGTGTGGTGAGATGTGTGCTGTGTGCGGCGTGCGGTGAGATGTGCGCTGTGTGCGACGAGATATGTGCTGTCTGCGGCGAGATGTGTGCTGTATGCGGCGAGATGTGTGCTGAGTGCGGCGAGAGGTGTGCGGTGTACGGTGAGCGGGGTGTTGTGACGGATGTGCCGCTTTACACATCTCTCCTCCTGTCCGCTTTACACATCTCTTCTCCTGTCCGCTTTACACATCTCTTCTCCTGTCCGCTTTGCATATCTCCGCACAGCCCCGGTGAATACACCCTAGTTTTTCCGCATGTCCTCTCCACCCCGCTTCACACATCTCCGATCATCTCCGCTTTGGTGGGGTCAGGGCTTTACGGGAAGACTCAATGTAACGCACTCAAAACATTGTGCTGATAGATGCATTGAATAGTACAGGGGTCATGGAGGTGTTTAAAGTTTATTGTCAATGTTCCACACATTCGCACGAAGCGCTTTGCTACATCGTTAATTATGCGCACAGCCAAGGAGTGGAATTCCCTGTCTGCGTCCGTGTTCCCGAGTTAATATGACCCCAATCTATTTAAGTCGCGAGTTAATAGGCTACTTTTGGGTTAGCTCGTTCCATCGTCGACCTCATCTCTGTCCTCAGGACAAGAATGAGGTCAAAAGTAGGCCCATTTCATTTAAAAAAAACCTATCGTTTTTTTTTACCTTCTAAAACTACGTAACTAGCTCTCCAGCCCCCGTAGCATGACCACCGTAGACAAGGATTTCTTTGACGGAAGAATCGACAACATGACAGATAGTGCAAAGAAATCTGTCATTGTGTCGACACAATCTGTCATTTTGTCGATTCTTCTGTCAAAGAAATCCTTGTCTACGGTGGGCATGCTACGGGCTAGTCTGGTAAAAAATGATCGCAATGACGGTAAGAACACGTGCCTCTGAGCTTCGTTAAGGGTGTTTTACACCCTTTATATTTAAAAACACCCGTAAAATTACATAAATCTCACACCTCCGCACAGGGGTAGAAATAAAACACAGAGCGCCACCTGCTACGATTCCAACATAGCCTCGTCCACGTTCATACATCTGGTCATACACGCACGCCGGTTGCGAGTACACCTGACCTTTCTGAAGAACCTCACCTATAAGCTCAGTGTACGTCCTTCCAGGACGTCCCTCCCGGCGTTGCCACTCACATCTGCCTTGTAAATACCTTTTGTTAGTCGCCTTTCATTCATCCTCTCAACATGACCAAACCATCGCATACTCTTTCAATTTTTTGTCACTACATTTTCTAATTTTTATCATCCGTAAAATATAAAGAGGTAAAGTTTATAAGTTTGGTTGTGGGAGCTAATCTTCGGAACTAAAAATTCCTGAAAATGCTTTCACTGATTGGAAGATACATTATACCCGAGAGTCAAAAGCCTTTATATATACAGGATGTAAACGGACCCTTCACATATCCGTCAACCAAGCATTCTGTACATCAAACTAAGTAACTTTACGCAAAAATTATTGCTGGGAAACGACTTTTTTTTGGGGTGAAAAATCACGTTTTACGGTAGGACTCGATGGAAAGCACTCAAAGCATTGTGCTGATGGATGGATTGAATAGTACGGGGGTTGTGGAGGTAGTTAAAGTAAAAATCTTACATTAAAAACATGTATTAAAAAAAAACTTGTGAAAAAGTTGAAACATTGACCCCCAATATCTCCGTAACTAGAAGGTTCCCTGGTATGGTGTAGAACAAAAAAATGATCGCGAAGTCGGGGAGAACAAGTGCCTTTCGGTTATGTTAAGGATCTATTTACACCCTTTATATGAATATTCGGAATCAGACCAGTAGTTCTGAAGATTACCCCCCTACATTCAAACAATACCTCTTTATATTATGAAACATAGTATAGAAATATAGATATATAATGGTACTTACTGCAGTAACATTCGACACATCATAATGTTCTTGCTTGAGGTTCGTTAGCAGCGGATCGCAGCGCGACACTCTTATTTGAATAGGTTTCAGCTTGCCTAGTAATATTGGGTCCACTATTAGCTCGCCTGGAAAAGATTTGAACATTTATTTTCATCATCATCATCATAATTTCAGCCAAAAGACGTCCACTGATAGGCCTCCCGCAAGTGTTGCCACATTGACCGGTCCCGTGCGACTCGCATCCAGCGCATCCCTGCAACCTTCACCAGGTCATCGGTCCACCTAGTGTGAGGCCTTCCTTGGTTCATAACAAAAAAGGCATAAAAACTTAATTTTCCGAAGATCAATAAATTACCTTTTTTCTTAGCAGTGCAGGTTATTTCGTGCTTCTTCAAATTCCTCAGCAAAGCGTAAGATCTTCTGCACTTACTGCATTTACCTGTTACGACAAAAAACAGGCACATTTATACCTTTTTTGCTAAAAAGAAATACGGGGTGGAAGGGACACCGACACTTAAACGGTTACCACCTGTGGATACCACGTATGCACTACATAATTTTGATTACACACACACACACACACACGCACGCGCACACACACACACACACACACACACACACACACACACACACACACACACACACACAGGTCTCAGTATATGGACTACGTCTGAAACAAATTTCTTTTATTCTATTTAAAAAAAACAGCTATTTCCTACAAATGCAATACCTACACTGTCAGAATGTATGGAACAGCTGATTTCTTTATAAAAAAACAATTAAAAATTTCTATGTGGGGGGCTCAGAATGATGTACTGAATACGTGGTAACCGTTTTAGCGTCGGTATACCTTCCACCCCGTATATTTCTCTTTGGGGTCGTCCATTAATCACGTGATGTTTTTTAGCAAATTTTTAACCCCCACCTCCTCCATGGTGATTCGTGGTGAAGTTTTAGACTACCCCTCCCTCCTCCCACCCAAAATCACGTGTATTTTTATTGGTACAAAGTATCTTAAAAAAAATAAGAATATTATCTTTAAATACAGGTTAACAGGTATAATCTAATTTAATTCTGGAAAAATAAGCACCGTGATAAAAATGTCAAGGTCACGCACCGCTTTTCGGTTTAGAAATCGCGCGTTCAAAGAAAAAATAAATACACGTGATATCTCACTACACCTGCCCCTCCCCCTAGTGATATTTCGTGATTTTTTCCGAACCCCCCTCCCCCTCTTTCCAGCCTCACGTGATTAATGGACGACCCCTTTATACAGCGAGCAGGTGGCCTACCATGACATCTTTATTTTCATGGGAAAGAGATGGCGCTAGACGACCTGTATAGCTCCGTCTCTTTCCCACACTGGAATTAGTCCTGCTTTAAGATGTTATAGTAACCCCCCAGGTCTGTGTACCAGCAGTGGTAACATTAAAGGCTATGATCATATACTATGAAGGATTGTATTAAAATCTCAACTACGTATGTGTCGTCTTTCTCATTGACAATGGCCCACCTTCCATCTTGCACGGCATGCCGTCACTTACGCACTTGCTAACCTTTGTATAACGGGCTGGTTTCCGCAACACCACGTCCAAGCGCGTATTTTCCGTGCGGAACTTGATTGACCTCAGATATTTTGAGCCATATCTGAACTTTTTGCCATCGAATGTTAAGAAGAGAGAAGGAGCCTTACCTCCAGGCCTATGGTCTTCTCCCAGACACTTGTGGTCATCTAGTAGCTTGTTCGTCGTGAACAAGTGCCAGCACACTTCGCATTTGACGTCGGGCACCTCGTCGAATGGTATGCATTGATCGTTGCCAAAGTGTCTGAAAAGATGAAAGACAAATACTTTAAAGGGTGTAAACAGACCCTTCACGAAGCCGTCAACCAAGCATTCTGTACATCAAACTAAGTAACTCTAAGCAAAAAATATTGCTGGGAAACTTTATTTGGGATGAAAAATCACGTTATACGGTAGGACTCAATGTAACGCACTCAAAACATTGTGCTGTTGGATGGATTGAATAGTACGGGGGTCCTGGAGGTGTTTAAAGTAAAAATCTTACTAATTAAAAACATGTATTTAAAAAAAAACGAAAAAGTTGGAACTTTGACCCCCAATATCTCCGTAACTAGAAGGTTCCCAGGTATGGTCTAGAACAAAAAAAAAATGTTCGCAATGACGGGGAGAACAAATGCCTTTCGGCTTCGTTAAGGCCTTGTTACACCCTTTATTTAGAAATATAACATAACATCACGCCTGTAATCCCCGAAGGGTTAACCAGAGACGTACCTAATAGTACACCCACATTTCGCCAGTTATGTCGAATGCCCATGTAGAAGGCGGCGAGCGTATTGCTCTATCAGACTCAAATTCAGACTCCGTGGCTGCTACTGAGAAAAACCCAATAACACTTTGTCCGAATTGGGAATCGAACCCAGGACCTCATGCTCATCAGTCGCGCTTGCGACTACTAGACCACCGAGGAAGTCCAATATTGTTATTATGTAGATTGAATTCCTTCTACTTACTCATCGTAACTTGAGATTTGTCTGAAGTTGGTCTCACATCTTCTGCAGGTATACGGCTTGGATTTGTTTCTGTGTTGCTTGTGATGCGTCGTGGCTTCGTCTGCAGATATGAACCACAGGCCGCAGGGGTTGCATGCTAACCTGTAAACAAGAAAAATATTTAAAAAAAAAATTAAAAAGCCTTCATAGCAAAGTCAGAAAGCGAACAAACATTTGAAAAGTCAATAAAATGGCTGTGTCGGTTTTGATAAAACATTTCTAATTGTAATATACACATCATGCTCTTTCATTTGATACCCCACTTGGGTATATTTGAAAATATTCGATTTTTCATACCCACTTTCATCCCCCATAACTAGTAAATGGCTGCACTGATTTTGATAAAACGTATCTAAGAACCATTGTCAAGAAACTAGCTTTCAAATTAAAAAAAACTGCATCCAAATCGGTTCACTCGTTTAAGAGCTACGGTGCCAGAGACAGACACACACACACCCCTCTTTTAGCGTCGGGGGTTAATGATGCTTTTGCAACTCAATATGGTAGTGAAAAAAAGACACACTTTTCGTGATTACGATTATCGTTACATGAAGAAAGTTGTCTAGTATGATGTTTTGTACAACACCCTTAAATTCTGCCAGGGCTGCGGGACTGTTCGAAAGAGATACCGTGGCCCTGGAACATAAAGGGCAAAGAAGGAACATGGATGGGTTTTAGTCAGTACAAGTCTGACACTCCCCTCCGCTCCGCCCAGAGTGGGGGGGGGGCGGTCATTTGATGATTTCCCATCCGGAAAAAAAAAAAAAAAAAAACACCCTTAAATAAAATGAATGTAAAAATACCCTTAACGAAGCTGAAAGGTAATTGTTCGCACCATCATTGCGATATATTTTTTTGTTCTAGACTATATAACCTTCTAGTTACGGAGATATTTTAATACATAAATTAATTTTATTTAATCACATAAATTTTATACTTTTTGCTGTGCCCTACAGGGTCCGTAATTGTACCTTAGCTTTAAGCCCATTGAAAGATCTTCACACATTATGGAATGCAACTAAAGATATGAATATAATCAGTGTATAATGTTCCCACAGCTGGGACACAGGCCTCCTCTCTATGAGAGGGAAAGGGCTATAATCCTAAACGCGGGCCCAGTGCGGATATTTTAATACAAGTTTTTAATGTTATAACTTTTCTTTAGACACCTCTACGATAACTGTACTATTCAATGCATCCATGTGCATTACATTGAGTCCTACCGTAAAAAGTGATTTTTACACTAAAAAAAAATTGTTTCCCAGCATTATTTTTACGTAAAGTTACTTAGTTTGATGTACAGAATGCTTGGTTGACGGCATCGTGAAGGGTCCGTTTATACTCTGTTAAGTCAAAATAAATTCACTAGCGAAACATAATGCTGTAGAATAAAAGTAACTAGCGAAACTTCCTGTATCCTGAAGTTTGTAATACTGACTTGGGACTAGTGAAGCCGGCTGTATGCGTCCTCAAATGGCTGATGTTAGCCTGCACCGTCTTGTTGCCCTGCCCGCACACGGCGCACTTGTACAGGCGCGGCGGGGAGGGCGGCCGCGCGGGGGGCTTGGGCGCTCTGCTGGCGGGCCGGCTGGATGTACGGGGGGATGTCTTCGGCGATGATTTGGGGGTCTGCGGTGAAGATGACGCTGATGTTCGTGTTGCGATTCTGTGGGAAAGAGAGGAAAAATGTTTTGATAAGTATCAATCCCATAAATACAAATAAATAAAATTGGAGTGTCTGTTTGTAATTTCAAAATAATAGCTTTTTATTGAATGCATACGAATGTATACAGACATACTGTTGAGTTTTATCAAAAATTTACTATTGCCTTTGGTTTGC
Organism: Noctua janthina; assembly: GCA_963576755.1. Taxonomy (NCBI): domain Eukaryota; kingdom Metazoa; phylum Arthropoda; class Insecta; order Lepidoptera; family Noctuidae; genus Noctua; species Noctua janthina. The sequence goes on from OY755077.1 coordinate 2,193,025, forward strand.
TCGTGGCTAAATAATAACAGCCGCTCGGGTCGATCTTTACGTTAAGCCGTGCTTGCTTAGGTTGGTCTGTGGGTGGGTGACAACCCATTAAAATTCACCCTGTATACGGTACTCATAACAATTTTTTATTTTTGTCCGTCTGTTTACTCCGGCTAATCTCCGAAACGGCAGCACCGATTTTGACAGGACTTTTACTGGCAGATAACTGATGGTAGGAGTAACTTAGACTACTTTAAAAAAATTAAATGAAATTGTTAACAAAATCCGATTCAAATAGGGAAGTAATATTTTTATAATAATAACTAGCTGTGCCCAGTGGTTTCACCCGACGTTTCTGACTAGTTTTTTTTTTGCTCGGCTCTTATTGGTCGTAGAGTGGTGTTATATAAGGTCTAACTATTCATACACGAAATATTTTCAGGGAATCATCTAACGGCTATAACAAAGCCATTTCAAGGGATTTTTTTATCTGAGAATATTTTTTTATAAAAAATAAATAATTTAAAATTACTTGACCCACAAAATAAATACTGGCTCCTTATTTTTAAACATCCATTACGCTAGTTTACTACGTCGTATACCTACTGTCATTGTTAGATTATGGGAGTAAAGGTTTTATGCAAAAAGTTTAAAAAAAACACTCAGATAATTTTTGTTTTCGTTGCTATGGCGACTTTACGACTTAGTAGAAGTTACTCTTAAAATATTTCGTGTATGAAAAGATAGACCTTATATAGCTTATAGCCTTCCTCGATAAATGGCCTATTAAACACTAAAAGATTTTTTTAATTCGAACCAGCAGTTCCTGAGATTAGCACGTTCAATCAAACAAACAAACTCTTCAGCTTTATAATATTAGTATAGAATTCACGCGGACGAAGGTCGCAACAGCTTGTCTATGGTATACTAGAAGGTACATACTTGACTCTCTTGTTAGGAGCATCCAATTTGACGGGCTCCTTATCTCTGGTACGTTTCAGGCGCGACGTTAGCAATAACTTGTCTTCATTCTGTAAACAATTATCACTACATAGTATAAAACAAAGTCGCTTCCCGCTGTCTGTCCCTATGTATGCTTAGATCTTTAAAACTCCGCAACGGATTTTAATGCGGTTTTTTTTAATAGATAGAGTGATTCAAGAGGAAGGTTTATATATATATATATATTGCACCCGTGCGAAGCCGGGGCGGGTCTCTAGTTATAAATATAGAAATACTGACATGTTAGTCTTAATGGCCTCAAGCGCGACTGCTGAGAATCAGGTCTTGGGTTCTATTCTCAGCTGTCATTTATAGATCTTTGACAGTCGTTACAGGTAGTTAGTGGCCTGAAAGTCTGACAACCAGTCTTACAAAGGGGTATCGTATTACCCAGCGCTAACTGGGTTGTGGAGGTCAGATAGGCAGTCGCTACATGTAAAATACTGGTATTTAGCTCCATCCGGTTAGACTGGAAGCCGATCCCAACATAGTTGGGAAAAGGCTAGGCAGATAACCATTTCATGTAGAACTTTATAAAAAAAAAAGATTAATTTTTACCTTCGTATCTTTCTTCAATATCGATTTAGGAGCCGCCTTCTGCGATTTCGTATCCTGTAATATAAAAATGTGTGTATAAAAAAACTAATTAGTGTCATTTGAGATTACGGATGAAGATCATCTTCCATATACATAGTTAGTCAGTGTTATTGTGCTTAATGCTATAGAACTAATTTATCTTCTTAGTGGTTCAAGAAAACAAGTCATTAATCATAATAGGTGTAAAAATACCCTTAACGAAGCCGACAGGCACTTGTTCTCCCCGTCATTGTGATTATTTTTTTTTGTTCTAGACCATACCTGGGAACCTTCTAGTTACGGAGATATTGGGGGGTCAAAATTTAAACTTTTTCACAAGTATTTTTTTTTAACTCAATTATTTAATGATATAAATTTACTTTCAATACCTCCACGACCCTCGTACTATTCAATGTATCTATCGGCACAATGTTTTCAGTGCGTTACATTGAGTCTTACCGTAAAACGTGATTTTTTACCCAAAAAGAAAGTAAGCCAGCCTAGCAATAATTTTTGCGTCAAGTTACTTAGTTTGATGTACAGAATGCTTGGTTGACTTGCTTCGTGAAGGGTCCTTTTACACCCTGTATTGTGTTGCCGATGTGAGTGAAAAACTTCCCTCGCTGAAATTTAATTCCTTCGTATACTAATTGTTTGGAACTTGAATAGAGGTATTCCACTCAACTTTTCAGTTCAGTTTGTTTTTTCTTTGTCCATATAACTGCCATAGTCACACGTACGTGTCAATGGTGGGTAAAACTGTGGCTTGGCGTGGATGGCACGCGCGTGCGTTTATGCTCTGGCGGTCAAAAGGTTAACAACTGGCTGCGCTTTTTGGTATTACAACGAGACACGCTGCAAACTGACTTAGTATTAATGTCCTCAATAAATATATTTCTTCGCTTTCTTACCTTCAAGCGACTGAGCGACACATTGTCATCTTTCGAGATAGTCCGATGACGCGTCATTCTGGGCGGCGTTGCAGCACGCTTGCCGAAGCGACTGGCCCGGGACTCGGTCAGTATCCTGTTCTCCAACTGCAAAGAGGAAAGATGTATTAATTAACATAAATAATTTAAGAACATATCGACAACATTCTAATCCTAACTAATATTATAAATGCGAAAGTAAGTTTGTTTGTTACCTTTTCACGCCTAAACCACTGAACCGATCATCCTGAAATTTTGCATATACGTTGTCAGGTGTACAGAAACGGACAAAGGGTACCTTTCCCGAAAAAAGTACTGTTCCCGAGGAAAACAACAATAACGTTCTTATGAGAATAGATGGCGCCACGTGTCTTTCGCATCATGATTGAATTATATTATTACAAGCAGAGTACAACCCGAATTGATTGTCAAATTCTAAATTAACGCGAGCGAAGCCGCAGGCAAAAGCTACTTGTTAAGAAACCGGCCAAGTGCGAGTCGGACTCGCACACACAGGGTTCCGTAGTACCTAACAACATAATAAACGTCGTACACTATGTATACTAATATTATAAAGAGAGAGAGTGCCAATTTTGTGAGTTTGTACGTATGTGGAGGCACGAAACCTATTTCGTAAATTCTTTCACCATTTAAAATGTATAGTCGCCAGCGATTCAAGTTACCACAAACTGTCAAATTTTCTCATTCGATTTTTAACTTAACTTAGGTATATATTTACAGTACTAGTATTTATTTTATATGTGTATATTTGTATGTATGTTTATTTTATATAGTTATAACTTTGTTTTAAGTTCCAATTTCAATTTTCCTGTTTTGTCTTTTCTACACACTGTGTCTACATTTCTAATCCTACTTTCCTCTCGCAGCTCTGCTGGAAGAGATTTCGCATGAAATAAGCAGTACCTTTGTGCTCTTCTATCTTAATGTTATGTATTGTTAAGTATTTTGTGTGTACATAAATAAATAACCTTCAATATTTTATGGTTTAAAATCATATGGAGAAATTTGACAGTTTGTGGTAACTTGACGTGCTGGCGACTGTACATTATTTCAGACGCTATTTTTAATTCAGGTGCAACCCGAGTGAAACCGCTATCAGAAACTAGTACAGTATACAGTACAGTCTCTTTCGAAGTGTGCAAGCGACAAGCCTTACCGAATTTGGAATATAGAGTCATCATCATCTGCCTAGCCTTTTCCGAACTATGTTAGGGTCGGCATCCAGTCTAACTGGATGCAGCCGAATACCAGTATTTTACATGGAGCGACTGCCTATCTGACCTCCACGACCCAGTTAGTACTAGGTAATACGATACCCCTTGGTACGATTGGTTGTCAGAGTTTTCGGGCCACTGACTACCTGTAACGACTGTCAAAGATCTACAAATGACAGCCGGGACCAACGGTTAACGTGCAATATAAAGAGAAATACACATATGGTAGGAAAACCGTCGCTAAAACGGTTACCACGTATTCAGTATATCATTCTGAGCCCCCCACATAGAAATTTTTCATCATTTATTCAATAAAAGGTATATATTTACAGTACAAGTATTTATTTTATATGTGTATATTTGTATGTATATTTATTTTATATAGGTATAACTTTGTTTTAAGTTCCAATTTCAATTTTCCTGTTTTGTCTTTTCTACACACTGTGTCTACATTTCTAATCCTACTTTCCTCTTGCAAGTCTGCTGGAGGAGATTTCGCATGAAATAAGCAGTACCTTTGTGCTCTTCTATCTTAATGTTATGTCTTGTTGAGTATTTTGTGTGTACATAAATAAATAAATAAATAAAAAATCAGCTGTTCCATACATTTTGACCGCGTAGGTATTGCACTTTTGTAGGAAACAGCTGTTTTTAATTAATAACTGATGAAAAAGTTAAAAGAAAGATGAGCTCGTGGCTTAATAATAACAGCCGCTCAGATCGATCTTTAGGTTAGGCCGTGCTTGCCGAGGTTGGTCTGTGGATGTGGGACCACTAATTACACCGAGTACCCACCCATTACACATGTAATGGATGGTCACCCATCTATAGAGTAACCTAGGCAAGAACGGCATAACCTATAGATCGATCTGAGCGGTTTGGAATTGGAGCAAATATTTCACTTCTTTACAATTTTCTTGAACTTGAACATACCTGGACTTTCAGCTGTGGTTCCCTCTTGACCTTAGAATTCATCTTCTTCTGCTTGGACAGTGGCTCTCCATCAGAGTCCTCATTGACATACACCGGCTCTGTCAAGCCGAGGATACATTCACCAGCATCCGGCTGAAAAATTAAAGTGTCTTTTGTTTAGTAGAGTCTGAGAGTAAACATAAAAGCTAATAACGTGTGTTCATATTGTTTTTAGAGGAGGAGAATTTTAAATTGAAATAAACACAGAAAATTCTCTTCAACATGATTGAAATTAATAAATTAGGTTTATGTGACTGATTTTTTCTTTTGTTTATCGTGTGTTTAGTGCCTAACCTGGTGTCAGAGTTTTTATGCAGCCCATGGGCCTCTGACTTGGCTTTACATGCCGTCGAGAAATATCTCTCAAACATGCTGGTTTCCTCACGATGTTTTCCTTCACCGAAGCAAGTGATAATTATACAATACGCACAAGAATCCGAAAAATCAGAGGTGCGTGTCTTGGGTTCGAACTCGAGACCTATGACTTGGCAATCCAACGGTCACACCACTGGGCAATCACTGCTTTTTTTTTTAAAATTAATGTTTGAATATGATTTTTCGGGTATGTGTGCCCATCGCGGCTAGTTTTATTATTATTTTTCCCCAAAGTTAATAACCATAAACAAATAAAAAGTGCATACCAAATGTGCCAGTACACTATTTTCTGTAACATACAGTTAATAAGTATACGTCAATGATATGGAAGCGCGGAGTCTCCTAATACAGTCACTGTTTTATTTAAAAGGAGGCTCTAAACACGTTTTAATGTACTATTATGCTAATTGAGACAATAAATTATTTTGTGGACTAACCAATAGGTACTTTTTTACAGAATCTCACTCGCTACGAACCTTACTACTAAGGAAGAATATAAATTCAAACTGCACTTGAACAAATGGCTCAATAGATACTTTGGAGTAAGTGGACATCTTCAAAATGAACTTTGTTTCAAGAAGTTTAGGGTATATTTTCTATTACTAAAGTACCATGATTATTTCCACTAATATTATCAGAGTCAAGTGTCAGATTGCGAGCATAACATGAGTCTCCATTTGTCAGTCCTTTTTGCAACCTTATTGCGATAACGATAGAGATCACTGGTTTTGCCATGATGCAAAATCTTAGATTAAATACTGATTTAATCAATTAGTATTAAGTGTTACACTTAAGTGTTTCCTAGAAGTCTAAAAGTGCTGCAGTGATAGAGTTGGGTGGATAAAATTACTGCATTAGTTTTGTGGTCAAAAGCGCGAATTAACTTATGACAACAAAATATTAGAGAAAATCGTGACGCAGTGTTAGTGAGCCCTGACACAGCCAAAAGGCGTCGCGGCAGACCTCGTAGAAGATGACGGGATGAACTGGACAAGACCAGCGATCAGTGGTCCACATTGGCCCTGGATCGAAACAACTGGACGTCATGGAGAGAGGCCTTTGGCCAGCAGTGGGATGACGCAGGCTACAGTATCAGTGTTAATGGATTTTCCATTAAAATTCTGCAGGTGCAACCTACAGTTTCGGAGTTGGCGGCATGATTATGTCCTTGCAACGGAATTACTGGAAGCCAGTTAGGAAAAAGCATGACAGAAGATAAAGAAAACCAAACAAAAAGTTGGTCTCGCACAGGACAAAACATTTAAATAAAATTATATAAAAAAAAAAGAATTAGACAAACTAACGACGCCATCATAGTTGGGAAAAGGCTAGGCAGATGATACAGGATAGCAAATGGAACTAAATAAGTTTTTCAATACCTTTTCTCGAAAACTGGTTCTTATCACACTGCGACTGGGTTCAGTATGCGATTTTTAATATTTAAATTGTGTTTATGAATGGAATGGGATAGATTAACATGATTATGAAAAAAAAAATACTTACTTTTATGAACAAATTAACATGTTTATTTATTTGTGTTTAAATTAAAAAATATTTTAATTTTCTGTTTTTTATTTCAGCACAGCTTTGTATTAGTATTTTGTTTTTCATATAGGGCTGTTTACTTACGCTAACTCCGCCTCGAATGCAGTAACAGGGTTTCCCCACTTATATCAAAATGTACTATGATATGATTAAACCATAACATTAGAATTTATAAGAAGTAGCTATTTGAGTAAGGTGGTTCATTGTTATGTAAAAGAGCGCCTCTCGCCATCAAACGTAAAAGTTTGGCGAGTTTAGAACTAAGCAACACCTCTGTACTATAGTCTCATTAAATAAATAAATAAAAAAAAAAAAACACGAGATAAAAAGACCCCTGGACCTTGGTGGCGAGAAATTTAAAAAAAAAAATTGTCACAGCAAGGTATTCTTATACGAATGATAGGGCTCAAGTGATGCCATAGTCAATTTAAGTATAAGAAATATGCGATATTCTTTCTCTACAGAAAACAAGTGAGTTATTTATATGCTTACCGCTCCTCTAGGCATGGACTGTGGAGGCAGGCCGAGCCGCAACCTCGTCCGCTTGTTAGTCTGCCGGCACATCTCCAAGAACTCATAGAAGTCATTCACCTTGTCCACACACAGCTCACAGATAAGGGGAGGCATTTTATCATCTTGGTGTACCTGGAATAGAAAGATAAATTAACACTAACTGGGTTGCGGAGGTCAGATTGGCAGTCATCATCATCATCATCATCATTTCAGCCGAAAGACGTCCACTGCTGGACATAGGCCTCCCCCAAGTGTCGCCACATTGACCGCTCCCGTGCGATAGGCAGTCGCTCCATGTAAAATACTGGTATTCAGCTGCATCCGGTTGGACTGGAAGCCGACCCCAATATAGTTGGGAAAAGACTAGGATGATGATGATATTTATTTAGTAAAAATCATGTCAGCATTTAGTTTTAAGTAATGCTTAAGTATTAAGTGACGTTCTGTAATACGGGCCATAATCTTGATCCAAAGTCGTATCAGGATAATTCAGATTAATGTCTGAGAATGGCAGCGGGATGTGGACATGGAGCTGCATCGCAAACTCCATCCACCGCTCCACCTCTTGTCCTGACTCTGAGTCCAAAATCATGCAGCCGAATTGACCTTTGCACTGCCATTTACGACGCGGTGGAAGAGGCGATATTTATTTATTTGTTTAGGATAAAGGATGTACACAAGCACACGAAAAAAATAACCGACGACAAAAGTATCACGTAGGTGTACTCCTTCACTTACAGGAGACCACAGCATGCATAATAAAATGTATAACTAAGCTAACAAAGATACTGGGCTAACAAAATATAAAACTTGTCGAGCCAGTATCACGAAAAAGGAGAAGTGTCTGAGATTGTCTTTTGAGGAAAGAGCAACACAGACCCAGTCAGTGCTGATCATAATATTCTTGACCTTGAATATCTTAGACCTTTGATAGTATGGTTATCAGTGGCTATCAACTATTATTAAAGAACAACACAGATTTCAGTGGCCTGCCCAGTCAGTGCAAGCATTTGTTAGTGTAGAATATTCTTGACCATATCTTCTTCTTTATTGTGTGGTTAGGATCCTAACCTGGTGTCGAGAATTTTTATGCCGCCCATGGGCCACTGATTTGGCTTTACATGCCGTCGAGAAATATCTCTCAGGCAATATAAAATTTTAAACTATCAAGGTCTCTAACATTATCATTAACACAAGAAACGGGATATTTACCATGTTTACTTATTTGTTTGAGTTCCCGATAACACACAACACACATTCCATACTAAATATCCCGTTTCTAGTGTTAATGATAATCTCTCAGGCATGCTGGTTTCCTCACAATGTTTTCCTTCACCAAAGCAAGTGATAATATATCTTAGACCTAATTTGATAATGTGGCTATCAACTATTATTAAGTAACAACACATTTAAGTGGACCTGTACAGTCAGTGCGCATTATATCTTAGATCTAATTTATTAGTGTGGTTATAAACCATTACTAATAACATAGGTTGATATAAATTATTTATAACAATATAACATTATGAAATTAATCTACCACTAAAAGACAAAACAAAATTTATAACAGAATTTTCAACTAAAATAAAACAATTTTCAACTGAATTAGCCATCTATCAGGGAAATAGTATGAGGAGGTAGCAAGAGACCCAGGGTTTATCCTTAGGAACGGGGATCTACGCAATCCTGTTATACTGCCAGTGCAGATCCACAAAATCATGTGTTTTTTCTTTAGATAACTTTTGTTTAGTTTGCGGATTCATGTTTCGGCATACAATTTATTTATTTATTTAAATTTTATGTTCAAGTTTGGTACATAGGCGGACTTAATGCCACATAGCATTCTCAATATACAACAACAACACACACAACAACATCAATCCCTACATCCCAAACAACCCCAGGATTACAATCCCTAGTTTTGAAAAATATTATTAAATTATTATTGGATTTTCCCATCAGCCCCCATAGCATGACCACCGTAGACAAGGATTTCTTTGACAGAAGAATCAACAAAATGACAGTTTATTTTGTTGATTCTTCCATCAAAGAAATTTTTGTCTATGGTGGTCATGATATGGCGCAGGTATCTCTCAGTAGCAACCTAGTCTGTATATACACATGGTTGACAACAATCTAACCAACAAAATGTAGGTATTCAATGAATTACCTCTGCCTAACCCTTACCAACCCGCACTGGGCCCGCGTGGTGGATTATAGCCCATTCCCTCTCATAGAGAGGAGGCCTGCATCCCAGCAGTGGGAACATTAATAGGCTGATTATGCTTATGCTATATGCTAACCCTTTGGGGATTACTGTACAGGTGTGATGTTATGTGTTAACTAGTGTAGTTCATTCCCATTTAATGAAGAACTAACATTTTTCCAGCTTTACCTACAATGGAAACATCTACCAGGACAAAAAGAATCATCTACCCAGGTCATATTCTACGTGTGTGCCCAATTATATTGAAATCCGTTCAGCTAATGAAAAGTATTGGACAGTCACAAGTTTCTGAATTTTTAATATTAGCATGCATTTTTGTTTCAACAGGAAAATTTTCATCCCTCTCTCTTCCTCTTCGTCTCATGCTGAGGATCACGACTACACATGACACGCCTACAAACCATGCCATAAAAAGCCATGGAAAATTTCATGGGCAAGCCTAACATAACCTATTTTCCAAGTGGATTTTAATGAGTTTTCATACTGGAAGAATAACAAGAAATATATCAAATAACTACATTTCCTAAATACCCTTATTGTATTTTACAGTAATTTATCATCGTTAAGAGAATATAATAACCAATTTAGGGAAACTTTCACTCATTTGTTTGACAACAAACAAAAAAATTTCGAACGCTTTTATTTACAGTAAAATAAGGTGGGATAGCTTGAACTAGGTCCCATATGGTCAGGAATGTAAGTAGATTAATAAATAATCAAGTATTTTTGTAATAATTACCTCAATTTGTACACAATCGCGTACTTTTTGCTTCAATTCAACATCAGTGTCATCCAGGTCGACGACGTTCTGAATAATCGGCATTTTGTAGCCGGCACCGGCTCCACACAGGCGACATGCTCTGTATATCTCATAAATCGTCTCCTTGTCCTTTTTAGAATTCAACTGGCGATCCATTTTCGACATTGTAGCATTTCTATGTAATTCAATAACTATGACGACGATTGCCGCTTTTCCGCCATTAGAAATGATACCATAGACGAAAAATGTGAAAATCACAACTAAAAATCAATTTAAAAAAAACTTCCAAGGTAATGTAAATCAACTAAATTGCTATGGTGAGTGATTATTCATTTACCATGAATGTCACACTTCTAAGCATAGGTCTCGCTTCCGAGTATCCTGAGCCACCTGGAACCAACATTCATAATGTGCGTCCCTATCATCTCTCCATTTCTTCCTGAGGCGCCTTCCATAGCGGCACCTTCCGCCCTCAGGTCAAGCGGTGATTAGATTAAGCATGCGGCGCACTTTTCCAATTTTTAAGCAAATATTATTCGAATCATGCTATACAATTTAGTCGATTTAAATACGCACACTACAATTTCTTCCATAGACAAACTTAAAAAAAAACATATCTATGATTCCGAGAGGTAAGAATTCTGCATTGTCTGTGGGTGGCTTGTCAATGTGCAATGGTTTTGCGACTTTGCGTTGTGTTTATTCCGCTGAATTTTGCAGAATAGTGCTAAAATAACTGTGTTTCCAATATTATTTCATCAAAAAAGTGTCGGCGCGTGCCGATTCCACGTTTTCAGTGTATTGTTTCATGTAAGTATTGCGTTTTTCAACTGAAAACTGTATCTGTTTGTATAAACCTGCCGATTTGAATGGTGTAACCGCCTTTTGCACTGCACACTTTTTTCTTTTCATGACTGCAAAGTTTACTTTCTTTTCAATGTTAATGTAGGTATTCCAAGAAATTTTAACCTCTTATGTACATGTCTGGGGTAAAAAATATTTTTCTAACCTTACATTTTGAATAAAATGCGACTTTATACTATTCCTTTTAAAATTTTCGTTCGACCTCCACTGCGTTGAATTTGGTCGCCTAATATGTCATATTTTGGAATGTCTGAATAAATTCTTGTCATACTCTTATTATTTTATCAAAATTATTACATACAGACAGTCTGGTTATTAAAATTGCAGTGATATTGTGATTAAGTTTCAAATTTGTAAAAATTGGAATACAATAAAACTTAAAAGTTAGTAAGTTCAAAACTAAGGTTATATTAGAAACTTCAGATTTGCCTATTATTTGGCATTGACCTAATTTGAAACTCAAATCCTTAAATAGTTTTGTTTTCGCGCTAAAACTACCATTTGTTTATTAACTCCAAGAATAATACTTATTTATTCATTACTATATTTTTCCCGCGTCTTCGGCCCTGTGTAGGTCGGGAATTAAACAATAGGCATGTAACACCAAGCTAAAGTACATGACGCTCTAACCCAGTTCTTGGTCAAATCCATTAAGCTGTTGTCAATGAGTAAAGTTCACTAACATACAGACTGTTATATCCACACAAGTTTACTAACATACAGATAGTGTTTTTTGATGTTGTGTGGTAATCGGTTATTGTGGTATGGACATGTGATGCAGAGGAATGTGTAAAAGGCTATAAGAGTAGAGGAAGACCAAAGAAACATTGGATGGACTGTGTGAAAGATGATATGGCTAGAAAGGAAGAGGCTACTGAGATGACGAGTAATAGAGAAGTGTGGAAGAACACATGCTGCGCCAACCACAAATAAATTGGGATAAGGGTAGGAGAATGATTATTACCATCATCATCTGCCTAGCCTTTTCCCAACTATGTTGGGGTCGACTTCCAGTCTAACCAGATGCAGCTGAATACCAGTATTTTACATGGAGCTACTGCCTATCTGACCTCCATAACCCAGTTAGGGTAATATGATACCCCTTGGTAATATTCCGCACGCAAAATACGCGCTTTGACGTGGAGTTGCGGACACCAGCCCGTTATACAACACAATACCCCTTGGTAAGACTGGTTGTCAGACTTTTTGGGCCACTGACTACCTAACAACTGTCAAAGATCTACAAATGACACCCGGGACCAACAGCTTAACATGCTTTCTAAGGCACAGAGGAAATTCGTAACGGGTGGTCACCCATCCACAGACCAACCTAGGCAAGCACGGCTTAACCTAAAGATAGACCCGAGTGGCTGTTATTATGTAGCCACAAGATGAGATAATTACCACATTATAATATTAGATGGTTACAGAACATCATCATCTGCCTAGCCTTTTCCCAACTATATTGGGGTCGGCTTCCAGTCTAACCGGATGCAGCTGAATACCAGTATTTTACATGGAGCGACTGCCTATCTGACCTCCACAACCTAGTCAGTGCTGGGTAATACGATACCCCTTAGTAAGATGGTTACAGAACGTCCGTGTATAATTCTGGTATTCAGCTACATCATCCACCTAGACTGGAAGCCGACCTCAACATATTTGAGAAGAGGCTAGGCAGATAATGAATATGCTTCACTCACTTGATATAATGTCATTAGTTCCCAACAAGCAGTGTTCAGCAGACCACCAGAGTTCTCAAGAGCTAAAATTTATTGTCTGGCTGTTAGTGCATCATGCCTGTAACCCCCAAAGGGTTAGGCTGAAGTGTACCTAATAGTTCACTACATCATGTAATATGAGGCAAGCCTATTGCCATCAATGGGCACAAATCTAGACTCAATGGCTGCCAGAGATGCGGGACTGTAGTCAACGTCATTGCGATCATTCTTGTGGACCATACCTGGGAACCTTCTAGTTACGGAGATATCGGGGGTCAAAGTTCCAACTTTTTCACAAGTTTTTTTTTTAATACATGTTTTAGTGTAAGATTTTTACTTTAAACACCTCCACGACCGCCGTACTATTCAATTAGTCCATCAGCACAATGATTTGAGTGCGTTCCATCGAGTCCTACCGGATAACGTGATTTGTTGTGGACCTGGGAACCTTCTAGTTGCTTAGATATTGGGGGTCACAGTTTCAACTTTTTCACAAGTTTTTGTTTAAATACAGGTTTTTAATGATAATTGTACTTTTAACTAAATACCTCCGACGAGGTTATCTGTTTTCATGACTCCTGTACTATTCAATGCATCCATGAGCACAACGTTGAGTTTTGAGTGTGTCACGAAAGAGTCGCACAGTCGGTTCCCAGCAATAATTTTTGCGTAGAGTTACTTAGTTTGATGTATAGAATTTTTGGTTGACGGCTTCGCGAATGGTTACACAATGTATCTCTGCAAGAGATGTAATGGGTGGTCACCCATCCACAGACCAACCTATGCAAGCGCGGCTTAACCTAAAGATCGATCCGAGCGGCTGTTATTATTTAGCCACGAGCTCCTCCTTTGATCACACATAATACAAACTGCTAAAATATAAGAGAATTTAAATTTCGCGAACAACCTCCGAGGTCACTCGCTTTCACCATAGACTTACATAATAAATCTACACGAAAATGAAATAAAGTTTGGATGTCGGAGGCAATCTCCGAAATTACTTATATGATTTCAAAATTCTTTTTTTTTTAGAATCGACCAGGGTGGCTATGGCCTGCATTCATTTCGACGTCCATGCAGGACAAGCTGCGGCTAAAGGCTAGGACTGTATAAAGGGTGTAACAAGACCGTTAACGAAGCCGAAAGGCACTTGTTCTCCCCGTCATTGCGATCATTTTTTTGTTCTAGACCATACCTGGGAACCTTCTAGTTACGGAGATATTGGGGGTCAAAGTTCCAACTTTTTCACAAGTCTTTTTTTTGAATACTTGTTTTTAGTGTAAGATTTTTACTTTAAACACCTCCTCGACCCCCGTACTATTCAATGCATCCATCAGCACAATGCTTTGAGTGCGTTCCATCGAGTCCTACCGTAAAACGTGATTTTTCACACCAAAAAAAGTCGCTTCCCAGCAATAATTTTTGCGAAAAGTTACTTAGTTTGATGTACAGAATGCTTGGTTGACGGCTATGTGAAGGGTCTGTTTACACACTGTATTTATAGATCGTTACTAAAACAAAAATAGGAAAAACCTTGAACCGAAGTACCTACAATGTTTGTAAACATAGATTGTATAATCATAGCGTTCTATGTAGGTATTTAAAATTCTCGGAAACGATTGCACAACGTTTACGAAACATTGTGCAATACTTAACTACGCAATATATTTCGAACTCATGCTTTCTCTTTCTTTTTAAAATCTTCAGATTTCGCTAAGTTCCCTTGTCACTTTATTAAAAAAAAAAATCTGTAATCCAGAATTGACTGCCTTGCTGGTTTAGCAGCTGCGGGACTTCGTTTCGATTCCCAGGTCGGGCAAAGTCTTATTGGGTTTTTCCATCAGTAATTTCTCAGTAGCAGCCACAGAGAATGGATCTGTGGCTGGTCGACAATAGACTCGCCCCTCGTACTTGGAACTTTAAACATAACTGGCGAGATGTAGCTGAACTTAAGTACACCTCTGCCTAACCTTTTTGAAATTACAGGCGTGATGTTATATTATTACGTATAATCCTAAATTAATGAATTAATCAGCATCGCAATAGAGATTTCGTCATATTTTATCTTTTTTGCACACCTCCCTTCGCATATTGCATAACATTTAGTTACAAGGAAAACTAGCGCGTATAAAAAGGCTGCCTGACGTATATTTTGTTCAGTCCGACCTATTCACACTGTGATGCTGGTTGATTTTACAAAAAAACATCGTTGTATGAGGTTGAAATTATACGCCATTATATTTTCGACGTACACACAACACATTTAAAAAAATTATATTGCGAAAAAAATAGTTCCAAAAAAAAAGTTGAAAAAAGAAGTTCTTTATTCAAAAAATATTAAAAAAAAAGTTATTGTTCAAAAAAATTAAAACAAAAAGGTTTCGTTGAAAAAAAAAATACTTATAGAAAAAAGTTAATATATTTAAATATTGTTCAGTTTTTATATATTATTTTAAATCATAACTTTTATTGTTATGTAATCTTCAAGTAAGTCATTTTCTTCAATCTTCATAGTATATTTTAGTTTATTTATTTGTAGTTTAAACTAGGTGTAATTTAAATAACAGAAAACCTCGAAAAGGCTTTGTTATAATTATTTTGAACAACTTTTTTATGGGACCATCATTAAAAATTGTTGCTCCAGTAGAAATGTAGTTCATAATAATGACGTACAATGTATTACTCGTTTTCAAGTTTTCTGTAGTTCATTTTACACTTCGTAAAATCATTTTATAGTATATTACATAATTATCTATACAGGTTTTTTTGTAAAACACCAACAACCTCGCAGGAGTAAATTACTAACATCATAAACAACAACATTTGTTCTACGACTTTTCCGAAAACAGACAAAAAAAAATTCAACTCTCCATACATATGTCCGAACAGCTGATCGGGTTTTGTATGAAAAGTCGTTTTTTTTTTGTCTGTTTTCGGAAAAGTCGTAGAACAAATGTTGTTGTTTATGATGTTAGTAATTTACTCCTGCGAGGTTGTTGGTGTTTTACAAATAACCCTGTATATATTTAGTTGTATTGCGTACATATTTACACGTACAAGCACAATGCCCTCGTTCAAAACTTGATTCATCTATTGATGGACGGTTTTGTAACTGTAAAAAAAATTCTTTGTTCAACAGTAGGTCATATAGAGGTTTTTCAACTCTATTTGGCCAGCTTTGAACTAGACAACATCACGCCCGTAATCCCCGAAGGGTTAGGCAGAGGTGTACCATTAATACACCCACATATTTTCGCCAGTTAAGTTTTAATGGTACTGATGACGTAATAGAGCCTTGCGTGTCTTGCCGAGCCTATTGCAACACAGCCAAACTCTGTGCCTAGCTTTGCATTAGACATAACATCACGCCCGTAATCCCCGAAGGGTTAAGCAGAGGTGTACCATAATACACCCACATATTTTCGCCAGTTATGTTTTTAAGTCCGATGTAATAGAGCCTAACGAGCCTAGGCGAGCAGTGTTATTGGGGTTTTCCAGACGGTATTCTTAGTAGTCTAAGAATTCTTACTCGAAAAACCCAATAACACTTTGGAAAAGTAGAATAACCTGAATATGTGGTAATTTTAGCCATCGAGGTCTAAGGAAAAACGACAAATTAGAAGTTTCCTTAAGCACAATAATTAATCTAAGAACAAAGGTTAAAAAGCTAGACCACCTCATTGACCTAGTGGCTCAGGTCCTGGGTTCGTACCGCAGGTAGCGCAAAGTGTTATTGAGTTTTAAAATCCGGAAAATTCAGTGACAACTCAGACTCGGATGTTATGTTTCTAGTTAAATTAATTATTTATTAATACTATAGTTAAGTGGTTATAGTTCTAGGTCTCTGGTTCGAACCCAAGACACGCACTTCTGATTTTTCGGATTCATGTGCGTATTGTATAATTATCACTTGCTTCGGTGAAGGAAAACATCGTGAGGAAACCAGCATGCCTGAGATATTTCTCGACGGCATGTAAAGCCAAGTCAGTGGCCCAAGGGCGGCATAAAAATTCTGACACCAGGTTAGCCACTAACCACACGATAAAGAGGAAGTGGCTCTGGGTTCGAATCCCTAGTTTCTATGGTATGACAGTCATACCTCAGAATCATTCGTTCGTGAAACTCATGTTAACTAAGAATTAGAATCACAAGATTCGCTTATTGAACTTAAGCCCGTGTTACAGATAGAAAAATAAAAAAAGAAAGAAAAATGTTTATTTGTCTCGCTCAAGACAAGACAAAACAAAATTATTCAATCAATACATCTATAAAAATATTATAAAAACGTAAAATTTGTTTGTATTAATCTCCGGAACTAATATTCCAATTCTAAAAATTTTTTCCCTGGCAGAAAGCTACATTATTCGTGAGTGCTATAGGCTACAAATTATATTTATATTATGCGTATTAGCCGAACTATCACAATTTTTGCGGACTAAGTCGCGGGCGAAGTACTAGTTAACAATAAAACAAAATCGACTCAAACATCATCATTCTCTTACCCTTATCCCAATTCATTTGGGGTCGGCGCAGCATGTCTTCTTCTTCCATACTTCTCTATTACTCGTCATCTCAACAGTCACCTCCTTTCTTGCCATATCATTCTTTACACAGTCCATCCATCGTTTCTTTGGTCTTCCTCTACTCATATACCCATTCACATTCACACTCAAAACTTTCACAACATTTTCCTCATTCCTCCGCATCACATGCCCATACCACGACAACCGATTACCACACAACTTTTCAGTCACCGGCGCCACTTTCAGACTTCCTCTTATATACTCATTTCTTATTTTATCCATTCGCGTAACACCACACATCCCCCTTAGCATTCTCATCTCCGCCACATGCAAATGCCTTTCATTCATCCCTTTTGTGGCCCAACATTCTGATCCATACAAGACAGCAGGTCTAACCATTGTTTTATAAATCTTCCCCAACAACAAAATCGACTCAAGCATTATTTAGAATTAGTTTCATACCAATCAAATAGCTTGAATCCAATTTTTAGTAATGCTTGCGTCTCGAGTGTTATTCATACGAAGCTTAGTAAATAATCACTTATTATGTAAGCCATAATACATCGATCGATGTGACGTCATACGTACAGTCACGAGCATCAATATGTAAACACTTAACAACTTTTAAAAGAGTTTCTCTTCTACTGTTTTGATTAAAATTTGATGTTGTTACGAACATAGTATTCTGGAACTTATATTTTAATGAAAAAGTTCCTATCTTCAAGTTACAATCTTCATTTCTTGCGAAAATTGCTTTTAAATTTAGGAAAGTGTATACATATTAGTGGTCGTGACTTTACTACCTAGTTCAATGACGGTCTGCCACTTTTCAACCTACGACCTTAGTAATAAGGTTCAAAAGTGGTCGCCCGTCAGTAAATTCAGTAACGTTAACTTAGTATGTATATGAAAGGACAAAGAGTACTCGCGTGTCACCTTGCCGTGCCCCTAGCCACGTCATGTCTACATTTTAGTATTTGTCTGATCATTCATTAGGATCCTGGGTTCGAATCCCGGGTCGCGCCAAAAAACGTTATCGTTTTTTTCTGAAGAGTTGGCGATTATGATTAGTGCCTAACCCGGTGTCAGAGTTTTTATACCGCCCGTGGTCCTCTGAGTTAGCTTTACATGGTTTCCTCACGATGTTTTCCTTCACCGAAGCAAGTGATAATTATACAATACGCACATGAATCCGAAAAATCAGAGGAGCGTGTCTTGGGTTCAAACTCGAGACCAATGACTTGGTAGTCCGACGGTCTCACCACTAGACCTGTGCTTATGAACTATCATCATCATCATTCTCTGGCTCTTATCCCAATTCATTTGGGGTCGGCGCAGCATGTCTTCTTCTTCCATACTTCTCTATTACTCGTCATCTCACAAAACTGTCCTCATCCCTCCGCATCACATCCCCATATCACGACAACCGATTACTATACAACTTTTCAGTCACCCGCGCCACTATCTTTTGCATAATTTTTATTTGGCTTGTTTAACCCAGTCGTATTACTCGGAAACTGGGTCAGTCGCTACACATGAAATATTCAGCTGTTAGACTTGAAGCCAGCCCCATCTCGAACTATAATGTACATCAGAAATGGCTAGGTAGGTGAAGATTTTGTTTGAGCAAAAAGTATCTAAGTACTTACATTCATTTCCAACTTGTAAATTAATAATACAGAAAGTGGGCAACGCAACAAATAGCTGTCAAATATTTCGCCGTTTTGATTAATTTGGCAATATTACTGTATAATTAACAATAATATATCTGGTAGTAATTAAGAGCATTCACCCAAAAAGTTGGCAACGTCGCAAATAGCTGTCAAATATTTACCTGTTTTAATTAATTTGGCAATATTACTGTATGGGAATAAGAAATATGGCTAACTAGTGAACTAGAATATTAATAATGAATTGCAATTAAAGCACTGAATTTGATGTTGTAACCGTTATGTGTAAAAAAGGCATTTGGAAAGTTTCCAAATACTTTTTTTTACATCTATAACTAAATATTCGGTTTTACGATATTAATTATTGCATTTCATAATTTTTTAATTCACTAGTTAGCCATGTTTCTTATTTCCATACAGTAATATTGCCAAATTAAATAAAACAGGTAAATATTTGACAGCTGTTTGCGACGTTGCCTACTTTTTGGATGAACGCTCTTAATTACTACCAGAAATATTATTGTTAATTATACAGTAATATTGCCAAATTAATCAAAACGGGGAAATATTTGACAGCTATTTGTTGCGTTGCCCACTTTCTGTATAAACGCTCTTAAGAAGCTCGTGGCTAAAAAACAACGCCGCTCGGAACAATCTTCAGGTTAAGCCTCGCTTGCCTAGGTTGGTCTGTAGATGGTTTACCACCCATTACATACTGAGTTGTCTCCGTGCCTCGGATAGCATGTTAAGCCGTTGGTCCCGGCTATCATTTGTAGATTTTTGACAGTCGTTACAGGTATTCAATGGGCTGAAAGTGTGACAACCAGTCTTACCAAAGGATTGTAAGGTCTAATTACGTTTGTTTGTCCCAACTTCCTAACGACCAGCTCACATGGGACCCTGCCAGGTTGCAGTTTGTAGTGGATGCGTGGCCTCGTAGTTCCTCAGTAGCTGCCGAATTCACCCCAGATCCAGATGCCACTGGGCTTTCACCACTTCCTCCTCATACGACTGCGAAGATCCCATTTTACCGGAGAAAAACCGAAGAGTCCGCGCGGAAATAATATATGCGAATCGAAATCGTAATAAAACATTGTGATCTTAGAACAGTGCATCGCGACACAATTGTGTATAGTTCACACTCCTTGTCTGGACACAGGAATTCTAACGCTTGCAGGCTCTGTAAC
The DNA here is from genome assembly GCA_963576755.1 of Noctua janthina. NCBI lineage: Eukaryota > Metazoa > Arthropoda > Insecta > Lepidoptera > Noctuidae > Noctua > Noctua janthina. The sequence goes on from OY755077.1 coordinate 2,213,103, forward strand.
AGTATCCGCGTGGCGCGGTCCAAAGGACCACCCATGCATAGGTCGCCATGTAACAGCAGACAGCAGCGGTTGACTGGAAGCCGACCCCAACCTAGTTGGGAACAGGTTAAGCAGATGATGATTATATATTAAGGTTATATAATCATTCTCTTGCCTTTGTCCTAATTCATTTGTGGTCGGCGCAGCATGTCTTCTTCTTCCATACTTCTCTATTACTCGTCAACTCATCAGAGACCTCTTTTCGTGCCATATCATTCTTCATACAGTCCATCCATCGTTTCTTTGGTCTTCCTCTACTCTTATACCCATCCACAGTCATATTATGGTTATAATTATTATAATTTTCTTTTGTTACAGAAAATGGTGGTGAAACTCTAACCTAGCTGTAAGAGACGTGAAAAGTGAATTATAAGCAAAACCAGTAAGAAAAACTCGTGAAAATGTTTCAAAAACCGGCTTTTGGCTCTACTACGGCCAACTTCGGTAAGTACTGATAATATCTTCTAGTCTTTGGTCAAAGCGCTTTTGAGCAAAGGTATCATTTTTCCATAGCTGTGCCATGTTCAAAACCGGAAATTTCATACACAAATGTGTCCACCAAGCCGCTGTGGGCCTGCGTGATGGATTTTGGCCCATTTTTTTTTTTTTTTTTTAATACTAAATAAGCTTATGTTTGGCCATAACTCGCCTGATCTGAAGCGATGATGCGCTCTAGGGTGTAGCGCGCTTGCCTAGTAGAAACCAATTCACTCGAATTTTGAAGAGATCCATTACCCCTATCCACTATCTCTAACAGAGTCTTCAGAGAGGGGGCATAATCACATTACCATTGCTGGGACTTCGTCAGAGTGAAAGGAAGTGAGACATTATCTACCACGCGGGAACTGTGCGGGTCGGTGGCAGAAAGATGTCGTCAAATTTTTGATCTAGAACCAAAAATTCGAGCTGATTTCCTCACGATGTTTTCTTCCCCAATTTTAAAAGCTGTGGTGATAAAATAAATTGTGGCAGTCTGGGATCGAATCTACGACTCGTAAATCGAAGCCTTGAAGCCGCTGGGCGAAAGTACCTATAAAACCTGGTCCTCATCATCATCGTAAAAGCCCCTGGCTGGAGGCCTTACACTCAAGGCACCCACAGGGTTGTCCGGTTAAGCAGAAGCCAGCCTCATAATATGACCTGGGAAATGCCATTCACGAAAAAAAAAAAATTCTTAATATTTTGTATTGCGACGCAATTCAATTTGCGCAGTTAAAGAAAATATTCCATGTTTGAAAACACAGGTGACTCATACATGCAAATATTTGCGTGTGTGAGTCATCTTTGTTTACTTAGAACTGTGACGTAGCGGCGGAGAATCCGGACTGCAGTACACAAGTTCGATTACCGTGTGTTGAGGAAAATGGTTTTGATAAATATTTTGTCCGCGTGGTGGATTACGGGCTACAGCTCACTCCTCATCATAGAGTCTGCATTCCTGTAGTGGGAGTAGAACACATTACGGCTTTTTTTTTAAATTGGCTTATATTGTCCCGCTGCTGGCCAAAGGCCTCAAAGCCGAGAAAGATAAGCAAATCAAGTATCTTGACTTGGCTCGCGAGGTTGTCGACATGTGGGATATGGACTCAGCGATCATTGTCATATGGCTTAATTGCCAAGAGCCTCGACCAATACCTGAGGAGGCTCTAATTAGGCAGCTGGATCAAGGGCTTGATGCAGTGCGCGGTACTCCTGGACACGGCTCGTATTGTTAGGAGGTTCCTCTCTCTGGAGCCCTGACCCGGTAGCTTGGACCCTGCTCCAGATACCGGTGGGCTACAATTTTAACACATTACAGCTTATGCATAATTATTTCATGCTGTGACTACCTCTTTGCTTTAGGGGTTGCTGGCGACTAGTGAGCGTAACACCCTCATAGCTCAACTATCCCTCAGGCTCGATTCTCACATTGGGTTCAGTGTTATTGGGTTTTTTCATTTGGATTTTTTCAGTAGTGGCTCGTAGTCTGGATCTGTGTCCGGCTGATGTCAATAGGCTGAGAAATGCTGATGTTCTGCACACCTCTGCCTAACCCGTTCGGGGATTACAGGCGTGATGTATCTGATATATTATGACGTCACATAATTGCTGATATCCTTTAGATTAAATATATGTCAAATGTTGTGTATTGGCGATTTATTGATAATGATGTCAACAAAGCAGTCTTATTGGATTTGCTGATAAATAAACACTGTGATGCGTCATTGGACGACAAGAACGTGTTGCGCTGATCCCAAGCGATTTCTGACTTTATTACACCAACAATGGTTTGTCCGATAGAAGTTTTTGATCGTTATTGGAAACAGGATCGATTTGCATCAAAAAATGTTTTGCGTAAAATGGCCATTTTCTTGCTAACTGTATTTTTTTTTGAAAATCTGTGAATGGTGATCAAAATTTCATGAAACATTTTGGATAGTCTCCGAAGACCGTTTTCGTGTAACTGCAGCGGTGAAGGTACTGCCCTGTCGAACGTATCCACCCTGTATACTTTTGGTCTGTTGCCACTGAAGTGCGGTTGTCTGAAGCAAAGGTCGAACCTAAATTCCTTGCTGTAATTGAGAAGATCCTTATGAAAAAAAACCAATGACACATTTTTTTTTTCGGGTGGGAAATAATCAAATGCCCCAACCCCCCCCCCCCCTTCACTCTGGGCGGAGCGGAAGGGAGTGTCAGACTTGTACTGACTAAAACCCATCCATGTTCCTTCTTTGCCCTTTGTGTTCCAGGGCCACGGTATCTCTTTCGAACAGTCCCGCAGTCCTGGCAGGCATCGGCCCATGCGGACCCCTACTTAACCAATGACACATTGCCCGGATATCGCACCTAGGACGTGATATTTGTCCCTATTATGATATCGCTCCCCTAATTCCGTAGAATGATAATATTTTGACCGAAGTATGATTTGAGTAGGGCTGCGGGACTGTTCGAAAGAGATACCGTGGCCCTGGAACACAAAGGGCTACTTTTAAGATTTTACTGTCAATATATACAGGGTTTTTTGTAAAACACCAACAACCTCGCAGGAGTAAATTACTAACATCATAAACAACAACATTTGTTCTACGACTTTTCCGAAAACAGACAAAAAAAATTCAACTCTCCATACATATGTCCGAACAGCTGATCGAGTTTTATATGAAAAGTGGTTTTTTTTTGTCTGTTTTCGGAAAAGCCGTAGAACAAATGTTGTTGTTTATGATGTTAGTAATCCACTCCTGTGAGGTTGTTGGTGTTTTACAAATAACCCTGTATAGTTCACTTTTATTTGAAATGTTGTTAATTTATTAAAAATTATAGCTTAGTTTAATGCTGTCCGATCGTATACCGTAATTCATCATCTGCTTAGCCTTTTCCCAACTATATTGGGGTGGGCTTCCAGTCTAACCGGATGCAGCTGAATACCAGTATTTTACATGGAGCGACTGCCTATCTGACCTCCACAACCCAGTTAGTACTGGGTAATACGATACCCCTTGGTAAGACTGGTTGTCAGACTTTTTGGGCCACTGACTGCCTAACGACTGTCAAAGATCTACAAATGACAGCCGGGACCAACGGCTTATCGTGCTTTCCGAGGCACGGAGGAAACTCGGTATGTAATGGGCGGTCACCCATCCATAGACTAACTTAGGCAAGCACGGCTTAACCTAAAGATCGACCCGAGCGGCTGTTATAATTTAGCCACGACCTCCTCCGAGATCGTATACCGTAATTATAGACACAATTAGTAAAAGTAATTGACGGCACGGTTGGCGCAGTGGCTGAGCGATTGACTGCTGCGCTTCGTGTCGCGGGTTCGATTCCCGCACGGAACAAATATTTGTATGGCCTACAGGTAGTTGTTCCTGGTCTGGCTGTTTGTGTATGTGAGTTTAAATGTTTGTAAACGCACCCACGAAACAGGAGCAATTCCTAGTGTGGGGCAACGTTTTTTAAATAAAAAAATGATGTCTCGCGTGATATCGCGTCGGTGGGACGCGAAATATTAATGTCTCAGTGAGATATTGAAATTTCGTAAGCGTTTTACATATATCCGATGTTTCAATCAGGTTGAACTACGGCAGTGATATACATCATTGTATGAATGTGGACGAAGCAAAAGGAGTATGTAAGGGCCCTTGCACACCACGTTTTTTTTTATGTTCTGACGACGCGCGTTTTTGATCAGCGCGGCCTCTGCGCGATATCAACACGTTTTAGCAGATTTTGCTCGTTTGTGCATCGATGCAAACGCAAATTTAACGTGCGTTTGTATCGATTCAAACGCGCGCTTACAGCGCGTTTCACTGTACTGTAGTTCCAAATGCCGGCGGATTTCTGCGCGATGCATCGCTACAAACGCGCGTTGTACCGACGTATCAGCGCGTTTATAGCGATACAAACGCAAGGATCGTGTGCAAAGGTAACAACGTGACTTCAGTCTTGCGTTTGCTGAGCGTCCTGATTGCGTTCTACGCGCGTCGTCAGCGCATAAAAAAAACGCGGTGTGCAAAGGCCCTTAGGATCGTAGCAGATTCAGTAATCTCTTCTTATCCTCTTGGGGGAAGAGGTGTGAGTTAATGTATGTAAAAAGACTCTCAGGGATCAGTCGTTGAAGAAAACCCGGCGCAATCTAGTTTATAAGAAATCGCCTTATAAATTTATATTAAAAAAAATACGTACATCATTATATTTCATTTAGTTTTAATAAAACCTCTTCCAATGTTCTCAGGTTCCTTCAACTCGGGGACAGCGACGGCTTCGCCCTTCGGGGGCTTCAAGCCCACGACTGGGACCAGCGCGTTTGGCGCTCCGCCCGCGTTCGGTGCAGCTACAGCGACGCAACCGACTACTGGTGGAGGTATGTATATTATCATGTTTACTGGATGGAGTTTCTCGGCCTTTTTTGATAGATCCATCAGCTAGGCAACTGGGCTTATGCCGAAGTACAAATTTTCTTAGACCTTCTATAGTTTAAATCGTCGTTGCACCCATCCAGGTCTATTCGGCACAACCAACACGTCCGGAGGCCTATTCGGCGGCTCAGCAGCCTCCACATCGACGGCAGGCTTCGGAGCCAGCACCTCGGGCTTCGGCTTCGGCGCTGCGCAGCCGGCCGCGACCGGAGGACTGTTCGGCAACACTTCGACTGTCGGCGGCGGCTTGTTCGGGACTACACATAACCAGACGGCGTTTGGGGCTAAGCCTACTGGTGAGTCAAGATTCTAACGGCTTAGTTGCGGTGGAATCAATAATGAAGAAGACGCTAATGACGGGTGATCTTCCGATCTTCCTGAAGCGTAACCTCATGGACATGTGCATCCTGCCCGTCCTAACCTACGGTGCTCAGACCTGGTCACTCACCGAGGCTCAGAAGTTCCGCCTTGGAGTTAGCCAAAGGCAATGAAAAGCAGCATTCTGGGTGTCAAAAGACAAGACAGGGTTCGAAACACCACGCTGCGTTCCAAAACGGGCATAGGCTAAAATGGGATTGGGCAGGTCACGTCAGCCGCATGCACGATGACCGTTGGGCAAAAGTCTCCACGCCATGGATGCTGGTAGGCGGATGGCACCGCCGAAGCCGGTCCAGAAAAAGGTGGCGAGACTGGACGCTTACCGCGAAGGCTGGTTCGAGGAAGCACGGAAAAGGAGCTCATGGAAGGAATTTGGGGAGGCTTATGTCCAGAAATGATTATAATTTATGGAGGAGAAGTGGCAAGAACTCCTTGGACACTTTTTAAAATCAAAATCTTGAATTCATCCATTTCACTTTTAACCTTTTGAACGCCAGAGCATAAACGCACGCGCGTGCCTTCCACGTCAAGCCACAATTTCACCGCAAATACCTACAAAAGGGTATTCCAAAACTATTTCATTGTTTATTTCGTGTTATCGTGCATCAAACATTTTTTGTCACATATTTGTGTCGTTGGCGTACAGGGAACGCGTTTGCTTGTCACGTATATGTGACAATGGCGTTCAAAAGGTTAACTAAATAAATATCTTCACCAGGATTCGGTTTCGGTGGCACAACCACAACTGGAGCTACGACCGGCAGTCTCTTCGGCACCACTCCATCCACGGGAACTGGTCTGTTTGGGCAACAGACCAACACTCTTGGAGGTGGCGGCCTTTTCTCCAACAACACTGGTAAGTGAGATAGTAACCCTGGTGTTTATAATCAAGTTAAAGTAGAGTTCAAGTAATTACTTCATCATCTGCCTAGCCTTTTCCCAACTATGTTGGGGTCGGCTTCTAATCTAACCGGATGCAGCTGAATACCCGTATTTTATATGGAGCGACTGCCTATCTGACCTCCACAACCCAGTTAGTACTGGGTAATACGATACGCCTTGATAAGACTGGTTGTCAGACTTTTTGGGCCACTGACTACTCTGTCAAAGATCTACAGATGACAGCCGGGACCAACCGCTTAATGTGGTTTTCGAGGCACGGAGGAAACTCTGTATGTAATGGGTGGTCACCCATCCACAGACCAATCTAGGCAAGCACGGCTTAACCTAAAAATCGACCCGAGCGGCTGTTATTATTTAGCCACAAGCCTCCTCAATTTCAAGTAATTACTTATGCCACCATTTTTATGCAATTGACAAGGATTTGAACAAAGTGAGAAGCGTCAAAGAAAGCAAAGCTAAGAACTCTAACTTTTGACAGTTCTAACTTCAAGCAATTACTAAACTAAAGAATAAAAATCGTATCTGAAGTTATTACTTTTACTCAAGTAGTCACTTTGGCTTGTTTATAATATTTAATATTTTTTCTAAAACACACTTCTCTTCGCTGTAGGACGTGGGTTAATTTTGTATGGACCGTGCCCCTTATTATTTTAACAAGCTTTCTGTCTTCCTCCAGCAGGAGCATTTGGGCAGCAACAACAGCAACAATCAGGCACAGCGCATGTGAAGTACAACCCGGTGGTCGGCACAGACGTGGTCGTGAAGTCAGGCACTTCGCAGAGTGTCAACATCAAGCATCATTGTATTACTTGTATGAAGGTAAAGAATATTGCTAGTGTTTTTTTAAATATTATTTAGGCCTACCAGTGGCGAAAGTTCCATTCAACACGATTCCAACCGGCTTCCCTTTGTAAAATGGCACAGTCAGTATTCTATAGACAAATAATATAATCACATTAAAGATATGTACTCCGGCTTACCTCTTACAAAAATTGACCCTTCGCTACTGGGGTCTACTCTTGACCTCAATCTTGTCCTGAGGTCGACGATGGAACAAGCTAACCCAAAAGAGGCCTGTTAATGAACTTGGGAACACCGACGCAGGCAGGGAATTCCACTCCTTGGCTGTGCGCATAATAAAAGATGTAGCAAAGCGCTTCCTGCGAACGTGTGGACCATCGACCAGGTATAGGTGATAACCAGTACGTCTGGACTCCCGATGGAAGAACGGAGATGATGGCTTGTGGAACTCTTGGGCACATTCACCTAAGTACAGTCATGTAAAACACCGACAAACATGCAACTTTGTTAGTAAGGAAATATTGCCCGAATCGGTCAGGGAAAATTTTGTCTTGACTTTTTTTTTTCGGGTGGGAAATCATCAAATCCCCCCCCTCCCCCACTCTGGGCGGAACGGAAGGGAGTGTCAGACTTGTACTGACTAAAACCCATCCATGTTCCTTCTTAGCCCTTTGTGTTCCAGGGCCACGGTATCTCTTTCGAACAGTCCCGCAGCCCTGGCAGGCATCGGCCCTTGCGGACCCCTACATAATATTTTGCCCCTAACATTTAAAATAGCACTATTATTTTTTTAATTAATATTGTATTTTTGTCTCCAGGAATATGAAAACAAGTCATTAGAAGAGCTTCGTCTTGAAGACTACGTGGCTGGCAGGAAAGGCAACACCAGCGGAGTCTTTGGAGGATTCCAGCAGCAGACTGAAAATAAACCGCTCTTTGGGAATACTTGTAAGTAACATAACATCACATTTTTAACACAAGATGTAGACGGAAACTACACAACGCCACCTGCTACGTTCCTTACGCACTCCTTCACCTCGTTCACGTTCATAAACAGGGTGTAAACAGACCCTTCACATATCCGTCAACCAAGCATTCTGTACATCAAACTAAGTAACTTTACGCAAAAATTATTGCTGGGAAACGACTTTTTTTTTGGGGTGAAAAATCACGTTTTACGGTAGGACTCGATGGAAAGCACTTAAAGCATTGTGCTGATGGATGGACTGAATAGTACGGGAGTCGTGGAGGTGTGTAAAGTAAAAATCTTACATTAAAAACATGTATTAAAAAAAAACTTGTGAAAAAGTTGGAACTTTGACCCCCAATATCTCCGTAACTAGAAGGTTCCCAGGTATGGTCTAGAACAAAAAAATGATCGCAGTGACGGGGAGAACAAGTGCCATTCGTTTATGTTAAGGGTCCATTTACACCCTTTATCTGGTCATAAACGCACGCCGTTTGCGAGACGCACCTGACCTTCTAAAGAACATCAGTATTGCCAGGTGTACCTGTATTTTATAATGTTGTTAATAAAACATCTAGGATGTAAAGCAGCATTACGTACGGTACATTACACATGGTGGAAGGAACACTGAAGCACAAACACTTACCGAAAATATCGTTATGTGAGATATAAAATCTCACATAACGTTATTTTCAGTAGTTTAAGTGTGAAGTATCACGAGTTACTTTCGCATTCATATTATTATTTTACGATAGAACATCTTAACAAATTAGATTTTTCTTCACAGCATTCGGGCAACCAGCGACAACGAGCGCGCCCTCAGTGTTCGGGGGCGGAGGCCTAGGCGGTACGGGAAGCTTCGCCGCGCAGCCCTCCTCGTTCTCGTTCGCCAACAATGCACAGAGCACAAATACTACGGGGCTCTTCGGAGCTAACAAACCGGCGTTTGGAGCTGCTCCAACTACAGGTGAAAACTTAACACTTTAGAGGGAGGCGTCGCGCCAGACCTCGTAGAAGATGACGGGATGAGCTGGACAAGACCAGCGATCAGTGGACTACATTAGCCCTGGATCGAAACAACTGGACGTCATGGGGAGAGGCCTTAGCCCAGCAGTGGGATTACGCAGGCTTACAGTATCAGTATAGGAAAAACATTTTGTTCTTCATATCGCGTTGGTCTAGTGGTCGCAAGCGCGACTGCTGTGCATGTGGTCCTGGGTCCGATTCCCAGGTCGGGCAAATTGTCGTATTGGATTTTCCGAGCAGGAATTTGTCAGTAGCAGTCATGGAGTCTGAATTTGTGCCGGGTTGATGGCAATAGGCAACATGGGGCTTGAAAACACAAAAAAAAAATTAGAACTTTGACCTCCAATATCTCCGTAACTAGAAGGTTCCCAGGTATGGTCTAGAACAAAAAAATGATCGCAATGACGGGGAGAACAAGTGCCTTTCGGCTTCGTTAAGGGTTCTTTTACACCCTTTAGTTTAGGTTATGTTATGTCAATGTTTATCATCATCTGCATAGCCTTTTCCCAACTATGTAGGGGTCGGCTTCCAGTCTACCCAGATGCTTATATGGAGCGACTGCCTATCTGACCTCCACAACCCAGTTAGTACTAGGTAATACGATACCCCTTGGTAAGACTGGTTGTCAGACTTTTTGAGCCACTACCTTTAAAGACTGTCAAAGATCTACAAATAACAGCCGGGACCAACGGCTTAACGTGCTTTCCGAGGCACGGAGGAAACTCGGTATGTAATGGGTGGTCACCCATCCACAGACCAACCTAGGCAAGCACGGCTTAACCTAAAGATCGATCCGAGCGGCTGTTATTATTTAGCCACAAGCTCCTCCAATGTTTATATAACAGTATATTTTTTGTTGCAGGTGGTACAGGACTGTTTGGTGCGGCTACCACTCAGTCTCAAGCGCCTACCTTTGGAACCAACACCTCCACTTTTGGGTTTGGGGCTACCACACAAAATCAGGTGAGTTTATATTTATTATTTATTTATGTACACACAAAATACTCAACAAGACATAACATTAAGATAGAAGAGCACAAAGGTACTGCTTATTTCATGAGACATCTCTTCCAGCAGACCTGCAAGAGGAAAGTAGGATTAGAAATGTAGACACAGTGTGTAGAAAAGACAAAACAGGAAAATTGAAATTGGAACTTAAAACAAAGTTATAACTATATAAAATAAACATATATACAAATATACACATATAAAATAAATACTTGTACTGTAAATATATACCTATAATATATATCCAGAATATCACAGTATAGAAGAGAGGTAATGTTCTTTGGCTTGCTTATTTATGTTGTAGTATTGAGTATAGTCACGAGAAATCTATGCAAATAAATAAAATTTAAGTGTCTGTAGTTTCAAAATAACAGCTATTTACTGAATGCATATGAAAAAGTATATGGTATTTATAACAAAAAAAAACAGTTTTTTAAAGTTATGTCTGTCCGTTTTGGCTAGTCTTCGAAACGGCTGGACCGATGTTGACGGGACTTTTACTGGCAGATAGCTGTTATTATAAAAAGTAACTGAGGCTCTGCAGGATCAGGGATCCGTGCAAAAAAATTAAAACCCTTGAAATTGTTATAAAAAAAGATTCAAGAACAGGAAGATGATGATTTATATTACTGCTCGTGACTGTATGCCTCTGCTTCCCCATTTGTGAATGACAGGCGTGATGTTGTGTGATGTGTAATGTCCTCCCCGCAGCAACAAGCCGGCGGGCTGCTGTTCGGCGGCGCCAAGCCGGCCAGCACCGGCTTCGGCGCGCCGCCCGCCAGCACCGGCTTCGGGGCCTTCGGCTCCAGCGGGGTCTTCGGGGCCAAGACTCAGGCGCCTAGCTTCGGCACACAGGCCCCCGGTCAGTACACTCACATCGTCATCTTTTACTACTCCCTGGATGACCTGCATTGATAGACAGCTGATAGGTTGATCATCATCATTTGCCTAGCCTTCTCCCAACTATGTTGGGGTCGGCTTCCAGTCTAGCCGGATGCAGCTGAATACCAGTATTTTACATGGAGCGACTGCCTACCTGACCTCCACAACACAGTTAGTACTGAGTAATAAGGTACCCCTTGGTAAAATTGGTTGTCAGACTTTCGGGCCACTGACTACCTGTAACGACTGTTAAAGATCTACAAATGAAAGCCAGGACCAACCAACGCCTTGGCCTTGTTTCGTCCTATCTCCTGCTGATATGTAGGGAAATGGAAATAATAGTTTTCCTACTCCTCCGCTGTTCTTTTCTCATTAATTTCGTTGCGGGGTCCAAGACAGTTAAATTGTTTCTCTGGGACTTCGTCGAGCTTCATTGTCTCGGCGCTGTTCTGCTGGTCGCCACTGTTGATTCTGGCGCACAGGAGCTGCAGAGGGCAGGGAATAGTGTGGCAGGCTTGTCCCAATAAAAGCTGAAACCAACGGCTTAACGTACTTTCCGAAGCACGATAGAAACCCGGTATGTAATGGGTGGTCACGCATCCATCCATCGTTTCTTTGGTCTTCTTCTACTCTGTGTTTTAATAAGAAAATAATATCCAATATTGCTGTTTTGAAATGGAAAGAAAAATTCTAGTGCGAGCAGGGTTTGAACCTGCGACCTTCCGATTCAGTACACCGGACGTCTTAACCAAACAGGTTCAAACCCTGCTCGCACTAGAATTTTTCTTTCCATGTCAAAACAGCTGTAGTTTCCTACGCAGGGTTTGCGTATAAAAATATTAAAAATATCCAATATTCTTTTCAGCTTTCGGCTCAATGACGACAGGAGCCTTCGGCACCACGACCTCCAGCGCGGGCGGTCTGTTCGGAGGCCAACAGGCCTTCGGCAAGCCCACCTCAGCTCCCACATTTGGATTCAACACACAGCAGGCTGGCATGGGTGAGTGTACTATAAAGGGTATAAAAAAACCTTTAACGAAGCCGAAAGGCATTTGTTCTCCGCGTCATTGCGAACATTTTTTTGTTCTAGACTATACCTGGGAACCTTCTAGTTACGGAGATATTGGGGGTCAAAGTTCCAACTTTTTCACAAGTTTTTTTTTTTAAATGCATGTTTTTAATGTAAGATTTTTACTTTAAACACCTCTACGACCGCCGTACTATTCAATGCATCCATCAGCACAATGCTTTGAGTGCGTTTCATCGAGTCTAACCGTAAAACGTGATTTTCCACCCCAAAAAACAAATCGTTTCCCAGCAATACTTTTTGCGTAAAGTTACTTAGTTTGATGTACAGAATGCTTGGTTGACGGCTATGTGAAGGGTCCGTTTACACTCTGTATCTAAATATCAGCTTCGGGCATTGTCGGCTGTTTCCGACAGAGTTGCTTGTTTTAATAGCCGAAAATTCGAAGGCATGTGATATCTACCAGTGGCGAAGGTTCTATTCAACTCGATTCCTACCGGATTCCCTTTGAAAAATGATACAGTCTTGAGTCAGTATTCTATAGATATAAATAATATAATCACATTAAAGATATGTACTCCACTTACCTCTTTCAAAAATTGACCCTTCGCTACTGGTGCGTAGCCTACCCGTGCGCCGCGGTGCCTTTGCGCCTTTATTCTAATAAACCTCTTGCCATTGACAGGTACAGGTCTAGGCGGTGGACTTGGCACAAACACGTTCCAAACTAAGCCTGCAGCGACTGCCTTCGGTGCTACCATGTTCAACCAACCTCAGAATAACACCTTTAAGACTGGTGAGTATTAACCAGTCTTTTTAATCCCCTACGCAAAAAGAGGGGTGTTATAAGTTTGACCGCAATGTGTGTGTGTGTCTGTCTCTGGCACCGTAGCTCTTAAACGAGTGAACTGATTTGGATGCAGTTTTTTTTATTTGAAAGATAGTTTCTTGGCGATGGTTCTTAGATATGTTTTTATCAACATCGGTGCAGCCATTTACTAGATATGGGGGATGAAAGTCGGTATGAAAAATCGAATATTTTCAAATATACCCAAGTGGGGTATCAAATGAAAGCGAATGATGTGTATATTACAATTAGACATGTTTTATCGAAACTGGCTCATCCATTTTATTGACTTTTCAAATGTTTGTTCGCCTTTCTTTGTTGCGATGGGGGTTTTTAAAAATTTAAATTTAATTTTAGAATTATTCTTCTTTGCGTATCGATAGACTCAAATAATACCCGACCAGGGGGGTTACTATGATGTCTTAAAGCAAGAGTAATTCCAGTGTGGGAAAGAGACAGAGCTATACAGATCGTCTAGCGCCATCTCTCGGGCCAAAGTAGCCTCACAGGCTAACATACATATAATAAAATACAAATTGTGTTAGTAAATAGCACCTTAAAACTATGTTAGTAACGCTTCACTTTGCACTGTGTCACTCGTATTTACGTCCGTCTCATTCTTGGTTTATTACGTATGTGTCGGATATGTAAGGATTTATTCCGTTAGGCTCGTACATCATGTGGGCAGACGATGGGTTTTGTGCAATGAAAACACACTGGGTGCGATACACTGTTTCTAGCCAAACTAAAGAAGTACTTGAGATTACAACTTATCACAATAACACGGGGCACAATGAATCGGGTACAATTCCAAGACGTCTCAACTTCGCCGCGATCAGACATTGACTGTCGCCCTCGCCTCGAGCTAAAAACATCAGGGCTCTGTAGAAGCACGCTGTGGTGAGGGTAGACTTGTAAGTAGGTCACGTGACGTCAACACCAGCGCACTTGCTATTCATTTTATGTCCGTACTAATGACCGGATCCGAAATGCAAGTGTTTGTTAAAAATCTATTTGCGAAATAAATATCATGTAACAGGAACATCATCATCTTCCTAGCCTTTTCCCAACTATGTTGGGGTCGGCTTCCAGTCTAACCGGATGCAGCTGAATACCAGTATTTTACATGAAGCGACTGCCTATCTGACCTCCACAACCCAGTTATCATGTAACAGGAACAACATGTGGATTTGCAAAACGGTTCTTAATTATACAATTTTTTGTTATCAGGTCTCGACAGCGGCTTAGGCGGCGGTATGTTCGCCAACAACAGTTCTCTGGGCGGCGGGCTGGGCATGGGCATGGGCAGTATGCTCAACAACCCTAATGCAGGGATGAAGTAAGTACACAAATATTTATTTTGTTTCTGGTTGGTGGAGTCCGGGCCTTGGGAACATTACAACATCTAAACTTATACTGTCACTTACGGGATATCTTTTTTGATTGTTCATTATTTTGAGCTCCCGATATTGGTGTCGGCTTCCAGTCTTACCAGATGCAGCTGAATAAAGGTATTTTACATGGAACGACTGCCTATTTAACCTCCACAACCCAGTTAGTACTGGGTAATGCAATACTCCTTGATAAGACTGGTTGTCAGACCACTACCTGTGAGGACTGACAAAGATGTACAAATGACAGCCGGGGCCGACGGCTTGACGTGCTTTCTGAGGTACGGAAGAAACTCAGTATGTATGATGGTCACCCATCCATAAACCGACCTTGGGAAGCGCGGCTTTACCTTGAAGATCGATCCGTGTGGCTGTTATTTAGCCACGAGCCGTAGTTTCTTCTGAGCGAGCCAAAGGCATTCATCCAAATCGCAGTTAAGGTCTGATTAATAGGTCCCTGTTAAACATTCACCCAACATGTATAAATACAACTGACTGCCTCGTTATTGTAGCGGTCGCAAGCGCGACTGCTGAGCATGAGGTCCTGGGTTCGATTCCCAGGTCGGGCAAAGTGTCATTAGGTTTTTTCTTCAAGAATTTCTCAGTAGCAGCCACGGAGTCTGGATTTGCGCCAGGTTGATGGCAATAGGCTGGCCCCCTATTACTTGGGACCAGTGGCGGTACCCTCATACAAACCGAAAAGCTTGGCTTGCCCATAACTCGTCATAATCTTAAGGTTACTATGACTTCATACAGACCGACAGCCGGCTTGCCATAACTTGCGGTAATTTTCATCTCTAGGCACTCCACTGCACAGGACTTCTGCCTAACCCTTCGGGGATTACAGGCGTGATGTTATGTTATGTACTAATACAATCATTTTTGTTACAGCAACAGCCTGTCCGGCTCGTCAGCTGGTGGGAACGTTCACGAGCAGATACTGACGTTAGCAGCCAGACCTTACGGCGACTCGCCGCTGTTCAAGGATCTGTTGCCGGATTCATGTGAGTATCTATTCAGTTTCTACTATGATGAGCAATGTATTGTAAGGTGTAGAAGATTAATCTGTTATTTCAAATAATGAGAAAATATTTAATTTGGAAACCTTTACCAATTACTAAATTAGTAGGAACCAGTCTGAAATCACTAATCCGCTTTGAGCAACCGTAGTAATCAATGCTCATGTCTAGGTATGCATCGTTACGCACTTCAGCCGATACAGATATTTATAAAAAAAGTATCGCAGATACCGATACCGATATTTATAAAAAAAAGTATCGCCGATACCGATACGGATATTTATAGAAAAGTATCGCCGATACCGATACGGATATTTATAGAAAAGTATCGCCGATACCGATACGGATATTTATAGAAAAGTACCGCCGATACCGATACAGATATGTATAAAAAAGTATCGCCGATACCGATACGGATATTTATAGAAAAGTATCGCCGATACCGATATGGATATTTAAGATTCAAAGAATGCTATAAAAAGCTGTGGCTTTAAAACAGTCTAAATTACTCATACGTATGTCGCATCATGAGTGGCCGAGATGCGAAACATCGGGTCTTCTTCACGATCCGACATAGTTTTACCTTAATGTGGGCACTGTATGGGCACTCGAACGAAAGATAATTTAAATCAAAATCACTTTATTAAATACACCAACGGTCTTACAATACGAGAAACAAACACGTGCGTTGGTACTGAGCGTCTGCAAAACCTGCCAGAGTTCGACTTTCGCAACATTCGATCCCTTATCCAGTTCTCGCTGCATCCCCTCTACCGACGATCGTGTCCAAGCGGTAGGGCGCACTTGCGTTTCCGGTAACGATATTATTAGTTCACAAAACTAATTGTTAGATGGCGCTGCTTGTTGCACCTTGGCGCACTCAATCAACGACGCGTATAATAATATTTATTAAAAAATAACAATTGAAAACAGATCAGAAGACAAAACTTGTTTAAAAATTCACTGTTATGAGATTTTTATTTAGGAAACACATTCTTAAATTATTTGGTAACGGTTATGGCGCGTTCACATGAGTTGTCTACAGCGCGAAATTCAAAAAGTATCGGTGCATCGGCAAATTTAATATCGCCGATTCCGATATTTCGGAAAAATCGCGATATCGCCGCCGATATATCGGTATCGGTATCCTATGCATCCCTACTCATATCGTTTCTGTTTCCAAAGAGGTCTTTGTCCTGCAGTGTGAATATAAGCTGGTATTTATAAGCTACTAGCAACCCGCCCCGGCTTCGCACGGATGCAATATACACATATAAACCTTCCTCTTGAATCACTCTATCTATTAAAAAAAACCGCATCAAAATCCGTTGCGTAGTTTTAAAGATCTAAGCATTCATAAAGACAGACAACGGGAAGCGACTTTGTTTTATACTATGTAGTGATTCGTACCCGTTTATTTGTTGATCAAGTACTGACATGTTTACAGAAGTTTTCCATATTAAGAATCCAAAAAAACGCGCTGTTTTCAACTCTCAGTACTAAGCAGTGGGTTGAAAACCCAGAGCGACAAAAAAAATCGCCCGTTGGAAAATACCCATGTCATTTTTCGACCTACATTACCTATACAAGTCAAAAAAATAAAATACGCTAATTACTATTTTTCTCCACAGCAACAACAGCCGAAGACGTCCTGAAACCAACGAATCCGGCTGCAGTAAAAGCCGTACTAGACAGTTGCAACAGCTCCGCCTACCGTGTGTCGTCGCCTAATGCGTTACGTCTCACTGTCACACCGAGAACGACGCGAGATGACAAGGTAGACTTTTAATATAATAGGTGCAAGCACAAAAAACGTAAGAAAATATTAAATTTCGCAGTCTCCCCAACTCATCATCTGCCTAGCCTTTTCCCAACTATATTGGGGTCGGCTTCCAGTCTAACCGGATGCAGCTGAATACCAGTATTTTACATGGAGCGACTGCCTATCTGACCTCCACAACCCAGTTGGTACTGGGTAATACGATACCCCTTGGTAAGACTGGTTGTCAGACTTTTTGGGCCACTGACTGCCTAACGACTGTCAAAGATCTACAAATGACACCCGGGACCAACAGCTTAACGTGCTTTCCGAGGCACGGAGGAAACTCGGTATGTAATGGGCGGTCACCCATCCACAGACCAACCTAGGCAAGCACGGCTTAACCTAAAGATCGACCCGAGCGGCTGTTATTATTTAGCCACGAGCTCCTCCCCAACTGCGAAATTTAATATTTTCTTACGTTTTTTGTAATTTACAGGTCAGTGTCAGGTTGTATGTTGATTAAGATATGATTCGCGACCGTGACAAATATGGCTTTACAGAGTTATAGTCATTAAACTCATCAATACAACCCTCTAAGTTCATATAATCCCATTGAATGACTTTTTCATGAAATCGTCAAACACAACAAAAACGCAACACGTGCGCACAAATTGCAATTTTTTTGGCACTCTTTCGCTTTTTACACAGCTGGACTACTGGATTCCAGGTCCTCGACAGTTGAAACCCATCCTCCCAGTTGAAGTTCCACATAACACACATATTTCTTTCACAGAAATCTCTGTTCGACGGTCTAGAAGAATCGGACGCCAGTCTAGAAGACAAGCTGTGTCTGAAGCCGTCGCGCAAGCGTCTCGTGCTGCGACCTAGTCAGCCGAATGACAGCCATCACGACTCCGTGGACCATAACAACGACACTGGCAGGTTAGTAGCTCATCTATCTGCATATTTGAAGTCGACATCCAGTCTAACCGGATGCAGCTGACTACCAGTATTTTGCGTGGAGCGACTGCCTATCTGACCTCCACAACACATCGACTTGTACTTGTGCAGGTTATATGCATCGTGTGAAGAACTCATATCTTCACGTTTTCAAGTAATTTGCACTTATTTTTCTTCTTCAACCTTTGGCCTATTCTCCACTTTTGGCGGTTTTGCGTCATGGTTATCCAGTTTCTTGCGGCCACTTTAATGGGATCGTCTGTCCAACTAGGCGATTGTCTTCCCAATGCACGTATCTACGCGGTGTAAGGGACACTAACGCGAAAACGGTTACCATGTATTCAGTACATCATTCTGAGCCCACATAGAATTTTTTCACCGGTTATCAAAAAAAAACAGCTCGATCGATCTTTAGGTTAAGCCGTGCTTGCCTAGGTTGGTCTGTGGATGGGTGACCACCCATTACATATTTTCCTCCGTGCCTCGGAAAGCACGTTAAGCCGTTGGTCCCGGCTGTCATTTGTAGATCTTTGACAGTCGTTAGGTAGTCAGTGGCCCGAAAAGTCTGACAACCAGTCTTACCAAGGGGTATCGTATTACCCAGTACTAACTGGGTTGTGGAGGTCAGATAGGCAGTCGCTCCATGTACAATACTGGTATTTAGCTGCATCCGGTTAGACTGGAAGCCGACCCCAACATAGTTGGGAAAAAGGCTAGGCTGATGATGATCAAAAAAAAACAGCTGTTTCCTACAAAAGTGCAATACCTACACGGTCAAAATGTAAGGAACAGCTGTTTTTTTTTATTGCAATGTTTAGTAGTCATTGGATATATGAAGTGGGCTGAAGTATGACGACTAAAAAGTCACGGTGTAAATATGAAGGCTTAATCTAAGAATATTACCACTAGTTACACATTTATTATTCGAAGTTTGACAGATTACGTTAGAGACCATAATTATATACATAGCATAAGCATAATCAGTCTATAATGTTCCCACTGCTGGGACACAGGCCTCCTCTCTATGAGAGGGAATGGGCTATAATCCACCACGCGGGAACAGTGCGGGTTGGTAGACGTCACATGTCTTCGTATTTTTGGTTCTACGACATACCGGTTTCCTCACGATGTTTTCCTTCACCGTTTTTAAGAGCAGTGGTGATGAAATAACTTACACAAAGTAATGCGCCAGGCTGGGTTCGAACCTACGACTTACTGCTCGTAAGTCGGGGTCTCCACCACTGGGCCACCGCTGCTATTATATACATAAAATTAGAAAATTATCATTTCCTTATCTTTCTTTACAGATCTCTAGAAGAACATCCCCAATCGAACGGCAGTCTGCCCAACAGAGAAATATCTACCGAACAGCAGCCGAACATGGACGAGGTTGACCGAAGACAGGACGAGTATGTTTCCTTGAAGAACACTTCGGCTGCGAGACGTGAGTATCCCATATAGTAGATTTAAGAAGATCTTTTGACGCGATCTACGAATTACAATCGAAGTAACAAATGAGAGGACGATCTACAAAGCTAAACTTCAAGACATCTGCCTAGCCTTTTCCCAAGTATGTGGGTCGCGTTCCAGTCTAACCGGATGCAGCAGTATTTTACATGGAGCGACTGCCTATCTGACCTCCACAACCCAGTTAGCATACGCATAATCAGCCTATTAATGTTCCCACTGCTGGGACGCAGGCCTCCTCTCTATGAGAGTATTACCTAGTACCAACCCAGTTAGTACTAGGTAATACGATACCCCTTGGTAAGACTGGTTGTCACTTTCAGGCCACTGACTACCTATAACGACTGTCAAAGATCTACAAATGACAGCCGGGCCCAACGGCTTTACGTGCTTTCCGAGGCACCGAGGAAACTCGGTATGTAATGGGTGGTCACCCATACACAGACCGACCTAGGCAAGCACGGCTTAACCTAAAGATCTATCCGGGCGGCTGTTATTATTTAGCCACGAGATCCTCTTCAAGTAAAACATTAAAATCCTTGTGTTAATATTGTTATTTTTTCTTTGCAGAAGCTGATATTAGCTCTGGCTCCGACAGACATGGCAGTTGGTGAGTAACGTTTTTAACCGACTTCAAAAAAGGAGGAGGTTCTCAATTCGTCGGAATCTTTTTTTTTTTTTGTATGTTCACCGATTACTCAAAGACGCCTTAACCGATTTGGACCCATTTAAATTTAATCGAAAACGGTCGAGCGGTTTTTGAAAAATTAACAAAAACTAAAAATTTTATCCATCGATGATATTTACGTTTACTCCGACACCTCGCTGTCACATCGGAGCAGTGCACAAATGTTTCTATAGGATATTACAACTCAAAATGCAAAAATAAAAAACTTTTTGCAAAAAAAAACCGACTTCAAAAACACACAAAAAAAGTGAAAATAACTTTGTCTCTGTTACTTTGACAGTGAACCAAAATCAGAGGTAATTAAAATATCCCTGAAAAAAAAAAACTTTAGAAGTAGGTGCCAAAAAAACTGAATCCAACAAACTAAAGTCACCGACCTCTGAAGCTAAAGTTATTTCTCATCTTTTTTGTGTTTTTGAAGTTGGCTTTTATTTTTTGCAAAAAAGTTTTTTTTCAATAAGTTTTTTGTCTATGTCTAGTATGTTATTAGCCGATTGAATCGAGTGCGTTTCCTTGTCCCAGAGTATATTGAATATTATGTTTTTTTTTACAGGCTAAGCTCTTCCAAACTACCGTGGAATGACAAGGAGAAACCTATTGATGGAGAACCAACGCCGCGACTGTACCCCAACTTAGGTCAGTAACATATTATTACTTGAGATAGTTCTTTATGTTACTTATGAGTTTAAAGTTGCTTGAAATGTGAGCAACGACGAATGAAAGAAGGTTTTTAGGATCCCGTAGCCGAATGGTAAAAAACGGAACCCTTATAGATTCGTCATGTCTGTTTGTCCGTATGTCACAGCCACTTTACTCCGAAACTGTTAGGACTACACAGCAGTGGCGAAGGCTCCATAGAACTCGATTCCTACCGGCTTCCCTTTGAAAAATGGCACAGTCAGTATTCTATAGACAAATAATATAATCACATTAAAGATTATGTACTCCGGCTTACCTCTTACAAAAATTGACCCTTCGCTACTGCTACACAGTTAAAAATTGGTAGGTTAAAAAAAAAGATTAAGGGGGGCTCCCTACTCCCTCATACGTGTCTATAGATAGGTCTTTAAAAATGACATTGAGGTTTCTAAAACGAATTTCTAAACGTTAAACTCCTCAGCAAGACATCAGTATATCTATCGCACGCGTGGACCTTAGACATAGCTATGTAGCTGTACTATACGTCTGGTCATATCCCTTTTAGACTCAACAGACGTGATGTCACAAGAGCTCGTGGCTAAATAATAACAGCCGCTCGGGTCGATCTTAATGTTAAGCCGCGCTTGCCTAGGTTGGTCCGTGGATGGGTGACCGCCCACTAAATACCGAGTTTCCTCCGTGCTTGGGAAAGCACGTTAAGCCGTTGGTCCCGGCTGTCATTTATAGATCTCTGACAGTCGTTACAGGTAGTCAGTGGCCCGAAAATTTGACAACCAGTCTTACCAAGGGGATATAGGTGGAGGCCAGATAGATAGTCGCTCTATGTAAAATACTGGTATTCAGCTGCATCCGCTTAGACTGTAAACCGACTCCAAGATAGTTAAGAAAAGGCTAGGCAGATGAGATGAAACGTGATGTTACATTATTCATTTAGCCATACTCGCATTGAGTTTAACCAGCATTTTCTCTTCCAGAAAAAGACATCCAATCTCAAGTATCAGAGCGTCGCGCCAGCTGGCTCACTACGAAGCCCCTCCGGCCTCCACTGGTCAACAACCCCGATTCAGCCGAGAACTCGGTCAGGGAACTCGCTGTGAGATCCGACCGCTCGCACGACAAGGAGAATATTGATACGCTTTCCTGTAAGTAGATATTATTGTTAAAGAAAATATAGCTTTAGTGTAAGGGAGATTATTGGCAAAAAAGTGTGGGAAATATTGCCAAACTACAGCAGTTAAAACTGTCTAAACAAAATTAGTTTTAGTATATGCAAAACCTGAAACACGTATTTAGTATTTTTATGTAAAGAATCTATGTACAAAATTTCAAAACTATCATAAAAAATCACAAAGTTATAAACACTTGTTCTGTTACCTGGTTGTCCGCACAAAAATGTGGTCACCACGCAGCGCGCGCCTCCAGCGTCGTCTTGAGCTCATTGATAATAATAATTTGGCAGTAGGTACCTAAATTATTGCGATAGGTACTTAGTGTCGCTCGGTGTCCAACTTTTAACTTTTTTAATAATTTTGAGAAAAAATATAACATGGTTTAAAAATTATTGGAATCGATTCAGTTACTTATTCTGAACAAACTATATTCAGGTTTCGCATATACTAAAAATAATGTTGTATATCGTCGTGGATAGTGCAAATCCGCGAATCTACCATATGTAAAGTGCGCGTATCTGCACTACGTGTAGGTTTACAGGGGAAGGTTATAAGTTCATATATTTTTTTATACCAACGATTTTTGTCCTCATTTTTAAATGAATAGTAACAATTCATGTGTTCGATGTATTGTTAACAGTAGAAATCTATTAAATTCATTAATTTAGTCGCTACGACAATGCGTAATTGAAATTGGCTACATTTGTCAGATACGCGGAATTATCCAACGCTAGTTCCGCGGATTTGCAATATTGCAATATTGACGATATGTCGGGCAATATTGCATTAAAGATTACCGAAAGATTGCTAAAACGGTTGGTGGAATATTTATAAATAATTTAGCCGCCCACATGTGCCCAAGTAGACCGAACCGTACATAATACAGGGTGTAAACAGACCCTTTACATAGCCGTCAACCAAGCATTCTGTACATCAAACTAAGTAGCTTTACGCAAAAACTGTTGCTGGGAAACGACTTTTTTTTGGGTGAAAAATCACGATTTAGGGTAGGACTCGATGGAAAGCACTCAAAGCATTGTGCTGATGGAAACTTGTGAAAAAGTTGGAACTTTGACCCCCAATATCTCCGTAACTAGAAGGTTCCCAGGTATGGTCTAGAACAAAAAAATGATCGCAAAGACGGGTAGAACAAGTGCCTTTCGGCTATGTTAAGCTATTGACACCCTATATATGTGCCTCCACATAGAAATTTTGAAGAAAAAAAACAGCTGTTCGATTCGGCATGATGTACTGGATACGTGGTAACCGTTTGGGCGTCAGTGTCTCTTCCACCCTCTATTCCATCTCCTATCCTTAACTCCCAGTAACCTCGCTCTGTGGGAGCAGTGCAGACCGGCTGCAGTTCTGCCGACACCGCTGGGGCGAACCGGCGGGGTGTTCGCGCTGTGAGAAGATAGCACATCAGATTGGTGGATTATATGGTTATTTTACGTTGATTTTTGTAGATGTTGCCGCCTTTGGTCGTTGTATGTAGATTCATTAGGTATCATGTAACTGTTATTTAAAAAGCAGAAAGCACTACGCGATTTAAAAAAAAAGTAGAATTCAGCCGCGAGTGTGTTCAGGGCTTTGGTGGTAAATAGGTCAAATGAACTCTTGACAAAGGATATTAAAGTCCTTTCTCGCTCGCACTATACAACATTAGTTTTAGTATATGCGAAACCTGAAACACGTGTCTAGTATTTTTATGTAAAGAATCTATGTACAAAATTTCAAAACTGTATCATGAAAAATCACAAAGTTACAAGCTTTTGCTGTTACCTGGTTGTCCGCACAAAAACGTGGTCACCACGCAACGCGCCCTTGCGTGGGCCTCCAGCGTCGTCGTGAGCTCATTGATAATAATAATTTGGCAGCAGTTACCTAAATGATTGCGATAGGTACTTAATATCGCTCGGTATCCAACATGAAAATTTAAAAAAAAAATTGAGACAACATAAAACATGGTTTAAAAATTATTGAAATCGATTCAGTTACTTATTCTGAACAAACTATATTCAGGTTTCGCATATACTAATAATAATGTTGTATAGGGTGAGTGGTAATTAGTGACCGATACTTAAACACGTGATTGTACTCATGATAACAAACAACTTTCCTAAAGAAACATTTTTTTTATACTCATTGAATGTTACACAACAGCCATATGAAATTCGCGCCTACCACCGCCGCCGCCCTACCATTGCCGCCTTCTTACCTATCAGCTGTTAGCAGCGTGACTGCCTACCCACTTTTGCACGGTACAACAGTAATGACACAGAACAGACAGCTAACAGCTGTTAGGCCAAAGGCGCGCGCGAAATATTATGTTTGTTTGGGAAAGTTATTTGTTATCATGAGTACAATCCTGTCACCCTATATAAGGTCTATCTTTTCATACACGAAATATTTTAAGAGTAACTTCTATAAGTCGTAAAGTCGCCATAGCAACGAAAAAAATAAAATATCTGAGTGTTTTATTTTTTACGAAATTATTATAATTCAAAATTTTTTTGAGACTTTGCATGAAACCTTTTGTTCCATATTCTAACAATGACAGTAGCGTAATGGATGCTTTAAAATAAGGAGCCAGTATTTATTTTGTGGGTCAAGTAATTTTAAATTATTTATTTTTATAAAAAATATACGTAGATAAAAAAAAAAATCCCTTGGCTCAAATTAAATGGCTTTGTTATAGCCGTTAGATGATTCCCTGAAAATATTTCGTGTATGAACAGTTAGACCTTATATATGAGTTTTGAGCCTGTAATTAGATGAGGAAAAAGGAATGGATATAGGCGGATTATCTAACTCTGATCTCTGGGGGATATTGCATTATGCAGAAGATCAGGATAGTTAATCTCGTTATTTAAAATTTATTCCAATCATCATTGCGTAATTTTCAACAATATTATCATCATAATTTGCCTATATAAATTTTCGATAGCAAGAAGTTATTTTTATATATTTATTTTGTACCCTATCACAATGTTTTCTTATTTAACCCAAAGGTTGACTGGTAGAGAATGCCTTGTGGCATTAAGTCCGCCTAGTTATCACTATTGTACAGAAATAAATAAATAATTTATCATCGATATTCACTATAGTTTTAATCCAAACACAACCTCACAATCTAACCTGAATATTCCTTCAACAGTATCAGAAGAAGAACACGTGGCACCTCGGGAGGCGCCTCCACACCCGACCGGCGTGACGCTGACCCGCCCAGGGTACTACACCATACCTAGCTTGGATGAGATGCTGGGTGAGTACACTCTGCTGACATTCGTTTGTATTATTGAGCCGCCTAATTACAATGGAGCTGGGCAGGCCACATCTGCCGCATGTCGCATCAAAATTGGGCCAAAGTGATTGGGTTCCGAACAACAGAACCCGGCGACGCTTTAGGCCCATAAGGAGATGGCGTGACGAGCTGGACTTGACAAAAGGATTGGGCCCGAATAGCCAAAGATAGAAATAAATGGAAAGAGGAAAGGGAGGGCTTTTAAATTTGATTATTACTATTTACATTGTATATTGTTATTTGACGAAAAATGATTGTAATTTTATTTTGTGTACTACTTAGTTATAAACATTATTGTGTGGTGTGTATTTGTCTTTGATTATGTAATCTAAAACTAACATTATTTTTAAGTGTACTTACTAACTAAATTATGGATCGTTGTGTCTGATGCAAATAAATAAATAAATAAATAATTGCCCTGCAGTGGGACACCTCAGGCTCGTAATAATAAAAAGAAATTGACTAGCACTTCGACCGCGACTTCGTTCGTAAAAATTGTGATAGTTCGGCTAATATGCATGATATAAATATAATTTATAGCCTATAGCACCCACGAATAATGTAGCTTTCTGCCAGTGAAAGAATTTTTAGAATTGGATCATTAGTTCTGGAGTCAAGAGGAAGTCTGAAAGTAGTGGTGGCTGAAAATTTGTGTGGTAATCGGTTGTCGTGGTATGGACATGTGATGTAGAAAAATGTGGAAAATGTCTTGAGGAAAGTTTTGAGAATGAATGTGAGTGGGTATAAGAGTAGAGGAAGATCAATGAGTACTCTAACGAAAGACGCGTGAAATCAGCTGTTCTGGATTTAACCTAGCTACAGCGTTCATGGAACTCGACGTCGCGCTTGCCGTTCGCTACGTGCGATACATTGAGTATGAGGAAATAAAACAAATCAAATTTATTGGATTCCCATAACATTTCTGAAATAATTTCTTGTACCGGTCATCTTAGTACGATATACTGCGTTCACCCCATTCCCCCATTATCACCCCCCAGAATCTCAGCTTGCTTGCTGCGTAAAACAACACAAACCAACTACAGGGTGCTCCTCACTAGTTCTGGTCGCCAGATTATGTTCGACATTATTGCTTGAACAACATGAAGCCTGCGGTGGTTTTCAGTTTGCATTTCACAAAGAGAGATGGCTTGAGTATCAGTGGGAACATTATAGACTCATCATCATCTGCCTAGCCTTTTCCCAACTATATTGGGGTCGGCTTCCAGTCTAACCGGAAGCAGCTGAATACCAATATTTTACATGGAGCGACTGCCTATCTGACCTCCACAACCCAGTTAATACTGGGTAATACGATACCCCTTGGTAAGACTGGTTGTCAGAATTGTGGGAACATTATAGACTAATACTAATAAACATTCTCTTCCTCAGCCTACATACGTCCAGACGGGTCCTGCGTGGTGCCGCACCTTACGATCGGTCGCAAGAACTACGGCAATGTCTTCTATGACTGTGAGATCGACGTCGCTGGCATGGATCTGGATAGTTTGGGTGAGTTGTCATATTTTAACACCTAGATATTGTATGTATTTCACTGTAATTTATTTAAGAAACAAATAGACGAATTATCTAACTTATTGCTAATTCGGAATGTGGCATAATAGAACCTAAAAAACTGGCTACCTATAGATTTATTTAAAACTACCTGTTGCCTGCGAGCTTTGTTCGCGTAAAATTATTATAAAAAAAATATTACTTCCCTTTTTAAATCGAATTTTGTTACCAATTTCAAGGGATTCTGTTTTGCACGGAACCCTAATTATTTTACAATAAGTAGCCTATGGTAAGACCTTATAACATCAGCTATCTGCCAGTAAAAGTGCCGGCAAAATCGGTCCAGCCGTTTCGGACATTAACAAGAACAAACAGACAGACAAAAAAATTAAAAATAGTTTTTTTTTAAATTAAAAGTACCGTATATAAATTTCATATGCATTCAACAAAAAACTGGTATTTAGATTTATTTTTTTTATTTAGAAAGTAGCTGTTCCCGGCATGCGTTGCAATGCACCTATCCTACTACCTACTACCTTCCTACTACCTACCTACTACCTAGCTACTACCTACCTACCTACTACCTACCTACTACCTACCTACTACCTACCTACTACCTACCTACTACCTACCTACCTACTACCTACCTAAGAACCTTCTCCTGACAGTAACAAACAGAATAAAAAAATAATAAGCGAAATCGGTTCAGCTGCTCTCGAGATTTGCGCTTAGCAACAAATTCAGGGATTCATTTTTATATTATAGATCTAATATGAACTTTATACAATAGCAATAAAGCTCAAATTGACTACGTTTTAGTTAGAAAACGTTTGTATAAGAAAATAAAAATGGCTGTTTTAAGGGTTTTTCTGGCAATTATTCGAATTTTTCTCGCCGTAAAAACCATCCTTGAACTCCAACAAACATTTAAAAAAAAAGTTGGCCAAATTGGTCCAGGCGTTGTTGTGTTATGCGCTTACCAACACATTTTGCGATTCATTTTTATATTATATAAGATTACAAAAAGGACACTTCTATTTTATTTACCTGTATAGATAAAACGGTGTAGATTAAAAGAATTGTGTGTCGTCTAGAATTTCGTACATGATTCAATAAAAAGCAATTCTCATAATAATTTTAACAGTGCTCTTTCATTCATAACTATTTTTTCTCTTTCCAGTTCACTTCCTCAACAAAGAAGTAATAGTGTACCCAGAGGAGTCAGCCAAACCTCCCCTAGGCGAGGGTCTGAACAGACGCGCAATCGTCACTCTGGACAGAGTGTGGCCCAGAGACAAGAGCGAGAAGAGAGCCATCACAGAACCTGAGAGGTAAGATAACATCACGTCTGTATTCTTCTAGGCAGTCCCATATTTCGCCAGTTATAAAAGCCTTCGTAAAAGTGTGACTCACATCGCGTAATAGAAATGAGTCCCTGACTTCATCTGCGTAGCCTGTTCCCAACGATGTTGGGATCGGCTTCCAGTCTTACTGGATTCAGCTTAACAGCATTCTTTTTTTAACACGCTTTTAGTAACTTCATAACAATGTTAAAGGGCTTAGAAGTTAAATTTAACCCACTTCCCGGTTTCCGATTGAGATTAACATTATTATTTCCTTTATTTATCTTTACACAAATCTTATACATTTTTAAATATTTCTTAAACTAAAAACAATATTAAAAAACATTTAAAAATATAAAAAAATTGTAGCCCACCGGTATCGGGAACAGGGTCCAAGCTACCGGCGGTCAGGGCTCCAGAGAGAGGAACCTCCTGACAATACGAGCCATGTCCAGGAGCACCGCTTTCTGAATCAAACCCTTGATCCAGCTGCCTAACGAGAGCCTCCTCAGGTATTGGTCGAGGCTCTTGGCAATTAAACCATGGGCTGATACAACTATCGGCACAATGATCGCTGAGTCCACATCCCACATGTCGACAACCTCGTGAGCCAAGTCAAGATACTTGATTTGCTTATCTTTCTCGGCTTTCACGAGGTTAATATTATCATTAACACTGAAAACGGGATATTTACCATGTTTACTATTCGTTTTGAGTTCCCGATATTTCGAAACAAACACAACAATTTCACTGCAGTCTGATGAAGTTCACAGGAGTAGCACTGAAGTGCATTGAAAATATTTAGAGGTGTTCCTATTGTAGGTATTTTAATAGTGGTTTTTTTTTTTTTTTTTTTAATTTTTGATATGTATTGTGATTGTGTTTTAATTGTATTTTTGTTAGCTTATGTAAGTTGTTGTATCTTGGTGGTGGTAACATCGCATTGGCATTATAGCTGTGAAGGTGTTATATACATAATTTTTAAATAAATAATTAAAAAAATAATAAACGTGGTACATTAAGTCCGCCTCTGTACTTATGTGCTTGAAGTGTTAAATAAATAAATATCCCATTTTCTGTGTTAATGATAATGTATGGTTAGCCTGACTACCAAAGATGGCGGACTATTTTTTTTTTTATGTTTTCGTATGATATAGGTATCAAATGAAAGGGTTTGCGAAGATAATCACGAAAAAAAAATGACGTCACACTTTTAAAAACTGGTTTTTAACAATGATTATTTGACTAGGAACATGTATCGTGTTAATCTTCAGCGTACTTTTATAGACTTGAAAATGGCCCTTGTTAAACTAAAAAGGCTTCATAATTTTGAGGAACTTGTCTAACATCACCTCTTTCTCCACAGACTATTAAAAATGGAATACGAAACAAAACTCCGTCGCGTTTGCGACAAACACAACACCAAGTTCATTGAGTACCGACCTCAGACTGGAAGCTGGGTGTTCCGCGTCGAGCACTTCAGTAAATACGGGCTCACGGACTCTGATGAAGACGAGGACGTGCCGCAGCTGATGAAGAGGCAGCTCCAGACACAGGCACTGCAGACTAGCGCGGCACCTGGTGAGTACTATAGTAGACAAAACGCCTACAATGGGCCAATATGGCCCACAATGACATGGTGGGCCATATTGGCTCAGTATGACATGGTGGGCCATAGTGGCCCATATCACTACAGTGAGTCATAGTAGCCTACATCATACTGGTGGGACATATAGGCCTACAGAGTGACATGGTTGGGCCATAAACCCACCATCAGTCTTAAGTGACCCATAGCAGGAAAGTCGACCATTATGGCCCACCCATAGTGGACCACAGATGTAACAGTGGGCTTTAGTGCATCACTCATCACCGTGGGCCATTGTGGCCTATATAATTCATAGTGGGCCATAGCCGCCTACACCAGCCACAGTGACCCACGACAGCAAAGGTGGACCATAGTGGTCAGTAACAATCCCAACAGCGTCTGATTTAACAAAAAGAGCCTAGTTTTTGATTTAGTTACCTTTGTACTTCAGCCTTGTTTGAATTATACCCTGGCTGGAGGCCTTACACTCAGGGCACCCACAGGATAGTCCGGTTAAGTAGAAGCCAGCCTCATAGGTAGACCTGCGAGATGCCCTTAAAAAAAACTACCCTCAACAGACTTGTCTAACAAAACTCTTCTTATCCCACAGCCCCCAAGCAGCCCGTAGCACCTCCTACAACAGGCCTGGGTGGCTTGGGCGGCGTCGGCACATCAGCGGGGCTAGTGCCAGAAGACAACCTGTTCGCGATGCAGCAGACCTCGCTGAACCTGCTCAATGGAGCTGCCAAAGGTATGTAGACTACTCCGCTACTTGGCCACGAGCTGCACACTCAAAAAGACATAGGACAGAGCATGCCGCGTGTCACTGCGACGTGACTGTTGTTACGCCGCAACGCCCCGGGGTGATAGACAGCAGTTCTTAATCTGCATTACTCAGCGATCATTGTGCCGATAGCCGTCTCAACCAACGGTTTAATTGCCAAGAGCCTCGACCAATACCTGAGGAGGCTCTCGTTAGGCAGCTGAATCAAGGGCTTGATTCAGTGCGCGGTACTCCTGGACACGGCTCGTATTGTTAGGAGGTTCCTCGCTCTGGAGCCCTGAACGCCGGTAGCTTGGACCCTGTTCCCGATACTGGTTGGCTACAATTTTTTTTTAAATATTATTTTAGACTAAAAATGTGGTCACAGAAATAAATAAAGGAAATAAAGACATACACTGGGGCTATAGCGACGAGATAGGCAGAGATGTACTTTTAGCTCACCCAGCTTTCGCCAGTTATATTACAATTCTTCCCCATGCACTTACCCCATGAGGGGCAAGCGTATTGCCAACAACCGGGCTCAAATCCAAACACCGGATGCTACTGTGAAAATTCTTCTGTAAAACGTAACAACACTGCCAAACTTGGAAATCGAGCCTAAGACCTCGTGTTTAGCAGGACCACTTGCGATCACTACACCGAAAGTATAAAAACAAATAAAAAAAATCGAAATACCATACCTCTTCTTAGCGTATTGATGGCAATAAGTTCAGATGTGTTTAGCCCAAAACTCAGTCACGCGAACCCCGCTCACTGATGCAGTAAATAGATTATCAAGTGCGCAGGTGATAGGGCGGTGCAAGATGGCGCGCTGAGCCATTGTTTCTGGGGAGACGCCGCATACGCACTTGAGGTCTGAGCCGTCCATGAACCCCCATCTGCAGAGATTGTCTTTGCTTCGGATGACTTGACTTCGTTTCGGTCGACGTGGTTCTGTCTAGAGATTTCCTAGTCGGCCACGGCAACGCGTGGAAGGTCGGGTCCCAGGTGGATGGTTCTCTGAAGTTGTCAGGAGGTCTAAACCGCTCCCGTCATATACATATATAATATAATATATACTAATTGAAACAGTTTGATTCCCCCAACCCGACAGGCAACCAACAAACGACTTACCGATTTAACCCGACATACGAACCCTATCGCGGGGTACAATACCACCCCGTTGGGGTACCACATAACCCCATTGGGGTACCACTGAACCCCAATGGGGTACGAATCGACCCCGAGATGCCGTCAGCGCCTTACAACGAGGAATTTGTACTACAGAATAGAGTGGCTAAAGCAATGCTTTGTACTAATATGTATCTAATTACAGCTTTATTGATAGTAGTAATAGTGTCTTTAGTTTTCTGCTTTTTGTTTTTTACTGGCTTTAGATTATTATGAACTAGCGACCTGCCCCGGGTTCGCACGGGTGCAATATACAACATTAGTTTTTGTATATGCGAAACCTGAAACACGTGTCTAGTATTTTAATGTAAAGAATCTATGTACAAAATTTCAAAACTGTATCATGAAAAATCACAAAGTTATAAGCTTCTTCTGTGACCTGGCTGTCCGCTCTAAAACGTGCTCATTGATTATAATTATTTGGCAGTAGGTACCTAAACAATTGCGATAGGTACTTAGTGTCGCTCGGTGTCCAACTTGTAACTTTTTTAAATAGTTTTGGGACAAAATATCACATGGTTTAAACATTATTGGAATCAATTCAGTTACTTATTCTGAACAAACCATATTCAGGTTTCACATATACTAAAAATAATGTTGTATATATATATCCTTACCCTACCCCATACCCCCCTTCGCCTCCCCTACTTCCCCCTACCTCCATTCCTTATACCTTCCTCTTGAATCATTCTACCTATTACTAAAAACCGCATCAAAATCCGTTGCGTAGTTTTAAAGATCTAAGCATACATAGGGACAGACAGCGGGAAGTGACTTTGTTTTATACTATGTAGACAACAAAAATTTGTAATTACATAATGAGAAAAGTAATCATGATTGTTATCGCTGGCCTGGACTGTCCCACAGTTGGGCAAAGACATCCCTCTCTCCATTATTTTATTGTAAACGATTACATAGATTATTAAGTATAACAGTACACATATACTCTTTCTTGAATTTCATCTATCATCCTAATATAGTAAATATATTAATTATTGTTTAAAATATTATAAATATATTATTTATACATAAATTATTAAATATATTTTTTAGGAAATTATTTTCTGGATATCCCATGTCATTAGTATAATATTTATATTTATTTATTTTATTTTTGTTTGTTATATTGTAGATAGTATTATGTCCTATGCCTTACCAAAATATCCGTTCCTAATGTGATATATTTAAGTAAATATAATAAGTAGTTTTATTTTATGACTTAATATAAATTAAAGTTTGTTAAATATAAATTGATTAGTATAGTTTGTACTTAAAAATATATTTAAAAGAGTACATTAACTGTAAGAAAATATTGTAATTATAATATAATCATATTATTCTAGAAAATAACTATAATTAACCTCCATTTGTATTGAGATTTCAAATAAAATATTGAGTTGATAAAAGAAAATAAATAAACAAAATCATTGAAGAATATCCTACCATCAAATACCTTCATTTTATCTTCTAAATAAGCTTATAGTAAAAATATATTTTTTAAGCAAGCCTTTAAAAAAAGGATAAATATATGAAGCATAGGGACAGCTGATATTTTTTTTCCAATTTACGATATTGGACCCATAGAGGAAGTTTTTCAGTTTGATGGTTTGCAGCTTTCATTTCATATGACTACCCTTTCTGTTACACACCCTGTAGGTGTGACGTCATTTTTCCCGTATTCTTCACAGCAAACCCTTTTAATTGATACCCATATCATGGGGGGTGTGAGAAAAAATAATTAGTCCGCCATGTTGGATTTAGAGTGACATCACTTAGCTAACCATTCATTGTCAATTTACGCATAACCGATTTTTGCGATCTTTGACTTTGAATATATGAGGACGCTCACACGTGACCTTATGAGACTTGAGACAAGGTTAAGAATTCCAAAATAACGGTTTATAAAAAAATCCAGCTTATTCCGTTTCCTTCTGAAGTTAAGAGGGAACAGGGCCTGCGAGGAATTTGAAAAATAGGTATTTGAAGGAACTATTGCCGTGGCGCTGCGTTAAGCTTGCCCCCGTAGAGTGCGATAGGAACAGCTGCAGCTCAGACCGATTATATCCCAAAAAAAAATTTACGAGATTGACGTTTCATATTCCCCTTTTTTCTCCTCGATATCTGAGCCGATTCAATTATTTTTGACATTAAAATTTTTAGAAAGAGTATGTCTAGGTTCCTATCGATTTCCTTTATGTCAAAAACTTTTGGAACTTGTCTAGTAGTCCTCTAACCACGACCGTAAAAATGGGAAACTTTTTGTCATTTTTGGAGGGTCATATTTGCTTTACTTACTAGTTGCTGAATAAAGGGAAATGATAGGGACGTGTCTCCATCATCATCTGCTTAGCCTTTTCCCAACTATGTTGGGGTCGGCTTCCAGTCTAACCGGATGCAGCTGGTTACATGTATTTTACATGGAGCGACTGCTTATCTGACCTCCACAACCCAGTTAGTACTAGGTAATACGATACCCCTTGGTGGACTGGACTGGGCTTGGATGATAGGGACGTGTCTACAGTAAACTATATTTTTTTTTTTAATGATTGCTCTAGAGGCATTATTCAAGAATAAAAAAGGTTAATACATTTGTATGGAGAATCGCAGCTCCAGTGCCCTCTCAAACCCAATGACTGGACTATAAGCGCGTCCCATAAAACGTCCGGCCTTTTTCCACATACTAATATTTTAGCTGCACGCGTAGCATGACCAGCGTAGAAACGAGCTTTGTCGACGGAAGAATCGACAAAACGACAGACCAACCAAAGAAATCTGACATTTTGTCAATTCTTATGTCAACAAAAGGAAGGCGTTGGAAGGCCTCCCACTAGGTGGACCGATGACCTGGTAAAGGTTGCAGGGATCCGCTGGATGCGAGTTGCACGGGACCGGTCAATGTGGCGATACTTGGGGGAGGCCTATGTCCAGCAGTGGACGTCTTTCGGCTGAAATGATGATGATGATGTCGACAAAACCCGTTTCTACGCTGGTCATACTTCGTGTGCTGAGAAGAAATGGCGAAAGTTATACCTAAAAGTAGAATTGACCACATGTTATACATTTAGGCTTTATCTATATAGGCTTGATGACTGTTTCGCCATACAAAGCACTAAAAACTGCATTAAGAGGTTACACTCACCAGAATCGTCATAAGTATGGAAAATATAAGTAAGCCTTGGTTCTGGGTTCGATTCCCAGGTTGAGCAGAGTGTTATTAGGTTTGTCCATCAGGAATTTCTCAGTAGCAGCCACGGAGTCTGGATTTGTGCCCAGTTGATGGCAATAGGTTCGCCCCTATTACATAGGACTTAAACATAACTGGTGAAATGTTGGTGTACTATTAGGTACACCTCTGCCTAACCCTACAGGATTACAGGCGTGATGTTACGTTATGTGTTAGGTGATAAAGTATATAAAATCACGAAAATCACACTGAAAAGGGAAAACGGCCATTTTTATTGCATACTGTGCCCCACACAAGGAATTTCTCCTGTATCGTGGGTGCGTTTACAAACATTTAAACTCACATACACAAACAGCCAGACTCGGAACAAACTACCTGTATGGCATAGAAATATTTGTTCCGTGCGGGGATCGAACCCGCGACACGCAGCGCAGCAGCCAATCGCTCAGCCACTGCGCCAACCGTGCCGTCACCTACTAAATGACCTTGACCTACTTATATCAGGTCAATTGAAAGGTTAATGGCATTGATACTGCTAACTAGGCTACTGTCAAGAATACGTTGTCCCTGTCACTTATACCTTTGTGACGGTATCCATCTAAAATTCGATAAGGATGAAATTAATTAACCTTAACCTTCTGAACGCCAGAGCATAAACGCACGCGAGTGCCATCTACGCCAAGCCACAGTTTCACCTACCATTTTGTCACTTATTTGTGTCGTTTAGCGTACAGGGCACGCGCTTGCTTTGGCGTTCAAAAGGCTTTAGAATAATTGTTTACCTTTTATTAAGAACTAGCTGACCCGCGCAACTTCGTCTGCGTCAGATAAAAGAGAGA
The DNA here is from genome assembly GCA_963576755.1 of Noctua janthina. NCBI lineage: Eukaryota > Metazoa > Arthropoda > Insecta > Lepidoptera > Noctuidae > Noctua > Noctua janthina. The sequence goes on from OY755077.1 coordinate 2,248,716, forward strand.
GAGAGCATAATAAAAATGCGGCTCTTATCCCATGTTACTTGGGGTCGTAGCCACACGTTTTTTTCTTCCATTCTCTTCTGTCCACCGTCACGCTATCCTTTACTCCTTTTTCCTTCATATCATTCCTTACACAATCCATCCATCGTTTCCTTGGTCTTCCTCTCTCTCTCCGTCCATCAACATTTATATTCATAAAAATACGCGGTACTTGATCATTATTTTGCTGAGGAGTTATTTTAAAACTGTGATATCTCCTAAGATATTAATTGAAATCAAATGATGTAAGGGCAATTTTGTTCCAGGGCTGCGGGACTGTTCGAAAGAGATACCGTGGCCCTGGAACACAAAGGGCAAAGAAGGAGCATGGATAGGTTTTAGTCAGTACAAGTCTGACACTCCCCTCCGCTCCGCCCGGAGTGGGGGGGGGGGTCATTTGGTGATTGTCCAGACAGAAAAAAAAAATGTGCAATTTTGTTCAAAATGAAATACTTGTGATGAATTACTTATATATTATATGTTTATAAAAACACCTTTGCAAATAAACCATTATTTTAGAACAAATTTTAATTAATTACCATAAATAAGGATATAGTGACCTTAACCTTAAAAGATAGACATAATTATTTTATCGTGTATTTTTATTTAGAACTTTTTAAGACGGACAATTCCGTGATACATGATTGTTGCGTAACTTTAACCGTCTACGCAGAACACGCAAGGAAAGCTTTCAAAAGGAATAAATTTTCCCTGTTTTTGCAACATTTTTCATTGATGCTCCGCTCCTTTTGGTTGTAGCGTGATGTTATACAACCTATAGCCTTCCTCGATAAATGGGCTATCCAACACTAAAATATTTTTTCAATTCGAACCAGTAGTTCCTGAGATTAGCGGGTTCAACCACTTCAGCTTTATAATAAAAGGACGACTCTTTCAGTCGTGCAATGAGTTTTTCCTGACTGCTAACAAGATGTTCTAAAATAGAATGTCTGTGTACAGTCATGAGCACCAAAATGCATAAGCTTTCCTAAATTTAAAAGCAATTTTCGCGAGAAATAACGATTGTAACTTGGAGATAGGATCTTTTTCATAAAAATATGAGTTCCAGAATACTATGTTCGTAACAAAATTAATTTTTATTCAGAACAGTAGGAGAAAAACACTTTTTAAAGTTGTTAAGTGTTCACATATTGGTGCTCGTGACTGTACAGTAATTGATGACAATTATTTTCTTGTTTTAATATACTCCTTTGTTACAGCCTTCGAGATGGACACCACTGAAGATAATACGGAGTCACAGAGCCTGTATTTAGATAACAAAGGTAAGTCATTTCTAGTGTCCGACCGAAAGACGACTGTCGGCCGAGGCCGAAGCCGATTAATCGGCAATCGCCACAACCTTAAGAATTCAGTTCAAAATTGGCTAGAATTAAATACAGGTTGTAAGGGACAACCCTCCACAAACTGACAGGGTACATTGATATATTAAAAAACTTTTTTTTAATATGTCAATGATTCAGCCCCTTATTTTGAATCATATTCCACCGGAATTTTTCTCCGGATATTTTTTTTTTTCAGTTACTATTCCTTTATTTCAATGTAAATTTACATTCCCTGTACGCAGCACTCCATTTATGTAAATAATATGGCTAAAATCAAAAATCCAACAATGGATGTTTAAATACTCTAACGAACGACGCGTGAAATCAGCTGTTCACTTTCTGCCTAGCTTCAGAGTTCATCAAACTCGTCGTCGCGTTTACCGTTCGCTACGTGCGTTTTTCCACGGTAACGATACATTGCGTATGAGGAAATAGAACAAATCAAATTAATTGGATTCCCATAACATTCCTGAAATAATTTCTTGTACCGGTCATCTTAGTATGATATACTGAATTCACCCCATCAGTTTGTGGAGGGCCGTCCATTACCCTGTATTATAATGTTTTTTTGTTTTACTTTTAAATTAAAAGCTTACTAACAACTTAATTGACACGTGATTAAAATGTCCTTTAAAATTTTTTGAACAGGCAACAGTTTCGCCCTCTAACACATGGAACTCAAACATCTCCAGCGAAATGTGGGTGTACTAGACACCTCTGCTTACCTCTCTTTGGCGTAAATGCGTGATGATTTCAATGTGCATATTATTATCTTGTTCCAGCCTACGGCGTAAAGAGTCCCACCAGCGAGTTGGCTCGTTTAGAACATCGTCAGAGCCATAATGTGCAGCTGATGAAGGCTTCTCTGTATGCTGATACCGGTATGCATATATAGGGCGAAAATAGAGCCCTTAACGAAGCCGAAAGGCACTTGTTCTCCCCGTCATTGCGTTTTTTTTTTTGTTCTAGACTATACTTGGGAACCTTCTAGTTACGGAGATATTGGGGGTCAAAGTTCCAGCTTTTTCACAAGTTTTTTTATAGAATTACTTTAACCTTACTTTAAATACCTCCACTAATCTCGAAAATCCTGGGAACCTTCTAGTTACGGAGATATTGGAGGTCAAAGTTCCAACTTTATCACCAGTTAACTAGTTTTTAAGGTTGTAACTTTACTTTTAATATCTCCATGACCCGTTCACTATTCAATGCATCCATCAGCACAATGTTTTGAGTGCGTTACTTTGAGTTTTACTGACAACCAGTCTTATCAAGGGGTATCGTATTACCCAGTACTGACTGGGTTGTGGAGGTCAGATAGGCAGTCGCTCCATGTAAAATACTGGTATTCAGCTGCATCCGGTTAGACTGGAAGCCGACCCCAATATAGTTGGGAAAAGGCTAGGCAGATGATGACTTTGAGTTTTACTGTAAAACAACACAGCAATAATTTTTGCGTAGGGTTACTTAGATGTACAAAATCCTTGGTGAAGAGTCCGTATACACCTTGTATTTATTAATATTACATGTTTTTTTTAATTTTATTTAAGAGCGCACCGCAGCTCGTCAAGAAACGTTCTGCTAGATTTACAACTTTAAGCATTGCGTTGTGTTGAGTGGATTGTAAAAAATAACCGGACAAGTTCGAGTTGTACTCGCACACGGTGGGTTCCGTACAACATAGAAAACGATTTAATTCGCAACGTGTTTAAAATAACGAGGGTGTACATAAGCCGTCGATTATACAAACGCGATATTAATCTTTGTCGCTCTACAAGGTGTAAACGGACCCTTCACGAAGCCGTCAACCAAGCATTCTGTACATCAAACTAAGTAACTCTATGCAAAAAATTTTGCTGGGAAACGACTTTTTTTTGGGGTGAAAAATCACATTTTAGGGCAGGACTCAATGTAACGCATTCAAAACATTTTGCTGATGGATGCATTGAACAGTAAACGGGTCATAGTAGTATTAAAAGTAAATTTACAACCTTAAAAAATTAAAAAAAAAACTTGTTAAAAAGTTGCAACTTTGACCAACAATATCTCCAGATATGATCTAGAACAAAAAAGAACAAGTGCCCGGCTTCTTTAACCCTTCGACCGCCATAGTCACATATACGTGACAAGCAAGCGCGTGCTCTGTACGCCAAGCGACACAAATATGTGACAAAATGGTAGGTGAAATTGTGGCTTGGCGTGGAGGGCACGCGCGTGCGTTTATGCTCTGGCAGTCAAAAGGTTAAGGGTTCTTTTCCTGTTACTGTTAGCCTGTGTCATCCCACTGTTGGTCAAAGGCCTCCCCCGATGGCGTCCAAATCTTTCGAGCTAGGGCCAGCCAACGTGGGCTTTTTACACCCTTTATTTGTCTTGTTAACATGAAATTATGTCCCTCACAGAAATGGAAGATGACGCCTCGGTATCAACGGGAGACCAGCTCGTTCCCGTGTCAGTGCCATTATTATCTGTGCCGTCACACCCCCCCTCCGCGATGAGAGAGGATCTGCAGATATCGGAGATCGAAGCCACTCACACCGAAGGTAAGACTGCACTATAAAGCTTATAGGACGGGAGGTACCGTTAATCTGACTCAAGTCATGTAATAATTGTTTAACCATAGCACAGCGTTTGTAGAGGAGCGGTGGCCTAGTGTTGGCGGCCCCGACTTACGAGCAGTAAGTCGTGGGTTCGAACCCAGACAGGCGTATTACTTTGTGTAATTTATTTCATCACCACTGCTCTCAAAACGGTGAAGGAAAACATCGTGAGGAGACCGGCATGTCGTAGAACCAAAAATTCGATGACATGTGACGTCTACCAACCCGCACTGGGCCCGCGTGCTGGATTATAGCCCATTTCCCTCTCACAGAGGCTGTGTGTCATCAACATCATCATCAGCCTACAGCAGTGCATCACTGGACATAGGCCTCTTCAATTGCAACCAGCCAGGGTCTCGTATCGTCGCTCCACGCTCACCTCAGGCGGTCTCCACTCCAGAACACGTCTACCCCAACGGTCATCGGTTCTAAGGCTAATATGGCCGGCCCATTGCCACTTCAGCTTACTTATTCTATGAGCTATGTCGACAACTCCGGTTCTCTGTTCCCACTGATGGGACTGGAACCTCTATATGAAAATTTGTATGGATGTCGCAGTCATGTCTTCGATTTTTTGGTTCTACTACATGCCGGTTTCCTCACGATGTTTTACTGCACCATTTTTAAAAAACGGTAATGGCAATAAGAGCGTGAATTTCAAGTTTGTTAACACAGATATTGACAATTTGTATTATTTTTGGCCACAGAAACACCAATGAAACCTCTGATCGTGCGACCACACACGATAGTGCTGAAGTATCACAGAAAAGTGCCACCCTTCGGGCAGACTATTGCTGGTAAGTTCTACTTTAAATAACTAGGTCCTCCTCTCCTCATGAATTGGACGAGCATCGGTTTTTTTTATTTTATTTACACCGATTTCTCCGTGATTACTACTTCTTAGCGTGTCGATGGAAATCTAAATTTTGTCAGCCCAGAACTGAGCTACTAGTTTGGCGTTTTCGGTAGAGTCCATCAGTTCTGATTACTGGTCCGATTTATTGATTATTTTTTCATTTGATAGAGGATACTTGCGCGGTAGTCTCATATTAATTTCTATTAAGTTTGCTTCGGAACTTTATGAGTCTTTTTTTTTTAATTTATTCAGAGGCTATAACTTTTTGAGTCCTTATCCTCTGTAATATGCATTTTTTCTTCTTCGTCTGTGTGGATAATGTGGTAATAACTTCTAAGTTACAATGTAAAATTGATACTTGAAAAGGATTTGTGTGAGATACCACAACTTCTTCTTCTTAGCGTTTTGATGGCAAAAATTTTAAATATGTTTAGCCCAAAACTCAGCTACGCGTACCCCGCTCACTGATCACAGGAGATAGGGCATGCGGGGCAATATGGAAGGTGGGCCATTGTTTGTGGGGAGACGCCGCGTAGGCACTTGGGCACTTGGCTCTTACCACGTTGGCAAATATAAATACCACAACTAAAAAGGGTAAAATAAAAACTGTTTTTGCGAAAAAAATAATCGACTTCCAAAACCAACACTGTGGAAAATAAACCAATGAAACAAACAAAAGTCACCGACTTCACAAAGTAAAGATTTTTTTTTGGAAGTCGGTTATTTTTTTTTTGCAAAAAAAGTCTTACCATCAGTACAAATTTTGTACAACAGTTACGACCATAAAGTGCAACGTACAGAAGGAATATCGTCTTGTCCACTCATTCATGTGCGCCTGTCTTTTTCATTAAGTTCGATGTAACATTATCGCCATGGTTTTGTAATTTTATTCTTTCACAGGTCGTCTCGACGCCGCCTACATATCAGACATGTCGGTCTGTCGCGCTCGTCACTCTCGTGTTGGCTTCGGTCCTGCTAACACTCTAGCTTTCACCACGTCATATGATTCGGTCAACGAACTACCAAGATGTAAGTATTACTGTCTCCCGCAGGTCGTCTAGACGCTCGCCTAGGTCGGGCCGTGGATGGGTGACCACCCATTACATAACGAGTTCACTCCGTGTTTCGTAAAGCACGTTAAACCGTTGGTCGCGGCTGTCGTTTGTAGATCTTTGACAGTCGTTACCTAGTACTGACTGGGTTGTGGAGGTCAGATAGGCAGTCGCTCCATGTAAAATACTGGTATTCAACAGCAGCTGGTTAGACTAGAAGCCGACCCCAACATAATTGGAAAAGACTAAGCATATGATGACAGGTCGTCCCGACGCGGCCTAGATATCTGACATGTCGGTCTGCCGCGCTCGCCACTAACACGTTTGCTTTCGCCACGTCATACGATTCGGTCAACGAACTACCAAGATGCTTACATTACCATCTCTCTATGGTAGGTACTGGTACTCTCTACGCCTCGATCTGGAGGATCTCGTGGCTAAATAATAACAGCTGCACGGGACGATCTTCTCCGAAAAGTTCTGGAGTGGCGACCGCGAACCGGAAGACTTGGCGTTGGAAGGCCTCCCACTAGGTGGACCGATGACCTGGTGAAGGTTGCAGCGATCCGCTGGATGCGAGTCGCACGGGACCGGTCTATGTGGCGATACTTGGGGGAGGCCTATGTCCAGCAGTAGACGTCTTTCGGCTGAAATTATGATGATGATGGAACGATCTTCAAGCTTAAGACTTGCTTGCCTAGGTTGGTTCGTGGATGGGTGACCTTACATTACATACCGAGTTTCCTCCGTGTCTCGGTAAGCAAATGACAGCCGGGACCAAAAGCTTTTTTGGTCCTGGCTGTTATTTATAGATCTTTGACTCAGGTGGCCCAAAAGGTTGGTAACTAGTCGAACCCAGGGTTATCCTATTATGCAATGCTAAAGTTCGGCTTCCAGTCAAACCGGATGCAGCTGAATACCATTATTTTACATGGACCGACTGATTGTCAGACTTTCTGACTTTTGACTACCTCAGGTAGGGTTTGACTACCGGGCGGCCGCCGGTAGCCGGGCCGAAACCGAAACTTCCTTACCTATCCTCATGTTTTGAGGAAAATATAAAGAAAACATTAATTAAAATGATTATGAAACTCTGAAACTATAATATTATCACCGCTAATGCATTATAGTAAGTACCAAGTACCTAACTAATGTTTGTTTAGGTATGGCATTAGCGAGAGAGTTAAATTAACCAAAAAAAAATAGTGAGGTTAAACTTGATTCTACTATAAACTATGTATTAGTTTGTTATATTGATTTTTTTTTTGTTTACCACCTCCTCTTATGCTATATCACGTGAGAAAACTTACCGAGTTCAAAATAAATCACACGAAAACTCACAACAAACATAACGAACTGCAAACACAAGCCAATCACGACATGATTAGGCACGTGGACGCGGCAAAATGTCTTCGTCGCTTGGATGGAATTAAACGCGCCGGCCGCTTAACATGACCGATCACAGCGCGAGAACTCCCGAATGCAGTTTCGGTTTCGGTCGTAGTTTCGGCAGATTTGCCGCCGAAACCGAAACCCGTGTTTTGCCGAAACTCGACTAAAACCGAACTTTCGGTCGGACACTAACTACCTGTAACGATTTTCAAAGACCTATAAATGACAAACGGGACCAACGGCTTAACGTGCGTTAGTTTCTGTCTAGCCCCCATAGGAGGAAGACGTATGTTGTATGTATTAATAATAATATCAATTCTTATTTTCCCACAGTCGCAGAACTATCGGAGCTCGGTAAATACGTTCGCGGCAGATCGGCCAACGACTGGTCCGAGCCTCTACTCGTGAGAATGGCAGTGGGACAGCCTGAGAAAAACGATGGCATGCTGGTAAGTTATTGAAAATGCATAATCAGCCTATAATGATCTGCTCCAGACAGGCCTTCTCTCATCTGGTCACAGGATATTTTAAGGGGTAGTATTTAAACGAGCGAAAATAAATTCAAATTAAAGGTGTCAACAATATTGAAAATGGGCTTCTGAAATACTGAGTGAGCGACAAACCGTGACTAACCTAACACGAAGGGGATTCCGGGGTCTTAGTTCGCTCACTAGACCCCGCCATCCCCTTCGAACCTAACCTGTCCGAGTCGGAGTGCCACAAGTCTCTCTCAGCCTTCGCTCGCTCTTGCTTCCTATATTCTCCTTGCCGCAATGACCGGATAAATAGTTACTTACTTGGTACAATAGTCGCCCATTCAGTATATTGCTCGCCAATTAAATTTTTATTCGCCCGATTAATAATTTCACTATTTTTAGTAGCCCAGGTTTTCTCGTCTCGATCGATTACAATACCGAAGACTTGAATCTCAAGTTTTCTTAGCTCATGTCTAATGATACTTCTTTTTTTTTACTGTTGCTTATTTTTTTTTCTACAGGACGTCCTCAAGAAACACCTGGCAACTCTTCTGGAATATTCAACATTCACTCAGACAGACGACACACAATGCGCACGACTAGCTTTGTCGCAGAGTGCGCGCGACAGACGCGAGGTGCTGACGCAGTACAGTAGAGACGCTCACACACAGTCCTCGAGATATAAGGTAGGTTCGATACCCGGGTCGGGCAAAGAGATGGCGTTACTAGCGAGTGTAGTTCGTGCTGGCACCTGCAACACTTCAAAATGAATTATCAATAAGATAGCGTGTGGTGTTAAGCTACTATGACTGAGGTCGGTACGTGCATAGGTGACCATCTATTCATGTTGTCTCCGATTGTCACATTATTAAAATGTGTTCAATACACATCTGCCTTTCCCTTTTGATGTAAAAGTTCGCGTAACGAGGTCGAAAGGCACTTGTAGTTCGCGTAACAATGCCGAAAGGCACTTGTTCTCCCCGTCTTTGCGATCATTTTTTTGTTCTAGACCATACCTGGGAACCTTCTAGTTATGATTATATTGGGGGTCAAAGTTCCAACTTTTTCACAAGTTTTTTTTTAAAACAATGTTATAACTTTACTTTAAATACTTTCACGACCCCCGTACTATTCAATCCATCCATCAGCACAATGTTTTGAGTGCGTTACATTGTGTCCTACCGTAAAACGTGATATTTTAACTCCAAAATAATATCGATTCCCAGCAATAATTTTTGCGTAAAGTTACTTAGTTTGATGTATAGAATGCTTGGTTGATGGCTTCGTGAAGGGTCCGTTTACATTATGTATGACATAACCAGTTTTGAACAACAATTTATTTGTCCACAGTTTGGTGTATCGGGCGCTTATTGCTCCGAAGTATGGCAGCTGTGCGACGCGCTGTGGGGAGCTGACCTTGAAAATGATGGTGAGTCACTCTTTCACGATTACTCCTAGTTTAGTTTGAAATTTATATAGTAATTTTTATTTTACTCTCGAACCGGTTTTTTTCTTTAGAAGATTTATATTTTTACGCTTGTAATCCAGGAGGAACTCGTGGCTAAATAATAACAGCCGCTCGGGTCGATCTTTAGGTTAAGCCGTTCTTGCCTAGGTTGGTCTGTGGATGGGTGACCACCCATTACATACCGAGTTTCCTAAGCCGTTGGTCCCGGCTGTCATTTGTAGATCTTTGACTGTCGTTAGGTAATAGTCAGTGGTGCAAAAAGTCTGACAACCAGTCTTACCAATGGGTATCGTATTATCCAGTACTAACTGGGCTGTGGAGGTCAGATAGGCAGTTGCTCCATGTAAAATACTGGTATTCAGCTGCATCCGGTTAGACTGGAAGCCGACCACAACATAGTTGGGAAAAGGCTAGGCAGATGATGATGAATGGGCAAGTAGGGATAACATTGTTGTAACGGATCTATAATATATCTCATAATCACACACATTCCTATTTCCGAAGATAGACGATAATTGCCGAAGCCTACACCTTAACTGGACACTTCTGTATATTACTGACTAGCGACCCGCCCCGGCTTCGCACGGGTGCAATATATACATATAAACCTTCCTCTTGAATCACTCTATCTATTAAAAAACCCCGCATCAAAATCCGTTGCGTAGTTTTAAAGATCTAAGCCTACATAGCCTCCCCTATTCCGCGTATGCTTACGATGCTCACCGCGCTCGTGGAGACCATCCCTGGATTGGATTTGTTTGCTGAAGAATGGAAGATGATAATGTTAGAATGTTTGTGGTTCTGTGAGAAGACCTAGTAAAAGGATTACTTCATTTAGTTTAAATGGCTCATGCTGTACTAAATATAACAATAAATAAATAAATAAGTGAAGGACGGTACGGTTGACGTATGTCGGGCAAGCCACCGTCCAGGCGAATCAATCCGTCACATTATCTCCGGGTGTTCTCGTCTGGCTAACGAGAGTACTTGCATAGACACAACCTTGTAGCCAAGATTATCCATCAGCAACTTGCTCTAAAATACAGTCTTGTGGAATCGGAAGTACCGTACTATAAGTATGTGCCCGACCCAGTTCTCGAAAATGGCAGTATCACATTGTACTGGGTTCGATCCATCATCACTGACAGGACTATTGTAGCCAATAAGCCTGATATAGTGGTGGTGGATCGATCAGAGCGGCGTGCAATGATTGTTGACATAACGGTCCCACATGATGAGAACCTCGTGAAAGCCGAGAAAGATAAGCAAATCAAGTATCTTGACTTGGCTCACGAGGTTGTCGACATGTGGGATGTGGACTCAGCGATCATTGTGCCGATAGTTGTATCAGCCCATGGCTTAATTGCCAAGAGCCTCGACCAATACCTGAGGAGGCTCTCGTTAGGCAGCTGGATCAAGGGTTTGATTCAGAAAGCGGTACTCCTGGCCGCGGCTCGTATTGTTAGGAGGTTCCTCTCTCTGGAGCCGGTAGCTTGGACCCTGTTCCCGATACCAGTGGGCTACAATTTTTTTATATTTTTAAATGTTTTTTATATTGTTTTTAGTTTAAGAAATAAAAATGTATTAGATTTGTATAAAAATAAATAAAGGAGAATAATAATAGAGACAGACAGCGGGAAGCGACTTTGTTTTATACTATGTAGTGATCTTTTTATATTGCAGGAGTACCGGCTACAGACCCGCTATCAACTGTGAACCGACACAGAAAGTTCTTGGATTGGCTCAAGACGGCCGTCGCGGAAGCTACCGACGAAGACTTGTCTAAACTAACACATGGAGAAAAAGAGGATGGTAAGGGAAATAAAACATAGTTCTTGCATATACAACATTAGTTTTAGTGTATGCGAAACCTGAAACACGTATTTTTATGTAAAGAATCTAAAGGGTGTAAATAGACCCGTATCATAAACGAAAGGCACTTGTTCTCCCCGTCACTGCGATTATTTTTTTTGTTCTAGACCATACTTGGGAACCTTCTCTTTACGGAGATATTGGGGGTCAAAGTTCCAACCATTTCACAAGTTTTTTTTTAAATACATGTTTTTAATGTAAGATTTTTACTTTACACACTTCCACGACCCCCGTACTATTTAATCCATGCATCAGCACAATGCTTTGAGTGCTTTTCATTGAGTCCCATCGTAAAACGTGATTTTTCACGCCAAAAAAAAAGTCTATTCACACCCTGTATGTTTACACCCTGTATGTACAAAATTTCAAAACTGTATCATGAAAAATCACTTGTTCTGTTACCTGGTTGTCCGCGCAAAAACGTGGTCACCACGCAGCGCGCGCCTCCAGCGTCGTCTTGAGCTCATTGATAGTCATAATTTGGCAGTAGGTACCTAAAAAAAGGGGTCTCTAGCTCAAAATAGTTCGAGAATCCTTGGTTTAAACGGCCCCTTCACGAAGCCGTCAACCAAGCATTCTGTACATCAAACTAAGTAACTCTACGCAAAAAAATATTGCTGGGAAACGACTTTTTTTGGGTGAAATATCACGTATTACGGTAGGACTTAATGTAACGCACTCAAAACTTTGTGTTGATGGGTGCATTGAATGTTTTATGTGATGTGTGTATTATCTGTTAATACAATACAATATATGAATGAGTTTAAAAATATTTTTATTATATTCTTTGGTGCTACGAAACCCTGTGTGCGTGTGAGTACGACTCGTACTTGGCCAGTTTTATTTTATCCTCTCAAGTCGGATCAGATGAAAAATTTCCCGTAATTAAAAACACAAAGTAAAATTCGAGTGTTCTCAAAAATGACAATAAAGCAAGAGAGAAAAAGCATTTATAAAAAAAAACGGGAATTTCTTCTTAGAATATTGTAAAATCATTGTTTTCCGTTTATATTAATCAGTATATTTGTCCCACAGAGGCAGACGGACACAGCGCCCGCATCTGGACCCTGCTGCTGGGCGGGCGGATACTGGAGGCGTGCAAGGTTGCCAAGGAGCACGGCGACCTGAACATGGCTGTACTCATTGCTCAAGCTGCTGGTAAGTTACGGAACCAAAAACAATTTATTTTATTTATTTATTATTAACTTACACACACTATCTTTACAGGATGACCCCAATACAATAGTGGTTTGACCCCATTACATGTCTAATTGTAATTACACACCAAATAAAATCAACTTACGGCTAATACTTAAAAATCTAACAACAAAAATCTTAACACAGAATATTAATATCTAAATATAAATAACACAATTCAACAACACTCTTGCGAATTCACTCAGATTGCACGAAAATATGTCAATTCTGTCATGAACAACATATTTTTGCAATGATAAACAAGTTTCCCGTTTTGAGAGCAGCGGTGACCCAGTGGTGGCGGCCCCGACTTACTAACAGTAAGTCGTGGGTTCGAACCAAGTAATGCGCCTGGCTGAGGCGCATTACTTTGTGTAATTTATTTCATCACCACTGCTCTCAAAGCGTTGAAGGAAAACATCGTGAGGAAACCGGCATGTCCTAGAACCAAAAACTCGAAGACATGTGACATCTACCAACCCGCACTGGGCCCGCGTGGTGGATTATAGCCCACTCTCTCTCATAGAGAGGAGGCCGTGTGTCCCAGCAGTGGCAACATTATAGGATGATTATGCTATGTTATGCTTATGCTAAACAAGTTTGAAGTTGGAGTTTGTTTGTTGTTTGTGTTCGTAAATATTTTAATATTTTCTATCATGTTGTCCACAGGCGACCCAACATTCCGTTCCCTAATCACCCGCCAACTTTCGCTCTGGCGTGAGTGCGGCGCCGACACTCTCATATCGTCCCACCGCTGGGCAACGTTACACCTCATCGCTGGGCAAAGCTCGCCCAGAGACAAGCTACTAGAGACCGACTGGTTGAGAGCGCTGCATGCTACTGCTAGGTAAGTGGGCAGATGGATTATTAAGAGTATTTAATCCTATTTTTAGGGTTCCGTAGACGAATGGCGAAATACGGAAACCTTATAGATTCGTCTTGTCAGTCCGTCTCTATGTCACATCTAGTTTAAATTCGCAATGACATTGAGGTTTCTAAAACCATTTTTTCTCAAAGTCAATCGTTTGAAAGATAGACACTTCCAAAGTGGTATGTGTCCGCCGCCCCCCTATCTTCTAAAGTAAGAGGGGGAAAATTCTGAAAAAATTTAAGATTGTAGAATGGAAAAGAAACTTTCAAGGAAATTCGGTTTGAATAAGATTTGATGTTTAGTTTTTGAGATATGGGACTTTTTCATCAAACTGCAGCAGTAACTTTGTTTTTCATTAACATACTATGAAAAACAAAGTAAAAAACGGTCAGGGTAAAATAAGTGACGGTGGAATATTTAAAAAGAAAAAGTCTGACAACCAGTCTTACCAAGGGGTATCGTATTACCCAGTACCAACTGGGTTGTGGGGGGTCAGATAGGCAGTCGCTCCATGTAAAATACTAGTATTCAGCTGCATCCGGTTAGACTGGAAGCCGACCCCAACATAGTTGGGAAAAGGCTAGGCAGATGATGATGATGATACTATGAAAAACAAATTTAGTTTTGCTGTTTATTTATTTATTTATTTAAACTTCATGTACAATAGTGATACATAGGCGGACTTAATGCCACAAGGCATTCTCTACCAGTCAACCTTTGGGTTAAATAAGAAAACATTGTGATAGGGTACAAAATAAATATATAAAAATAACTTCTTGCTATCGAAAATTTATATAGGCACTTATAATGATACTAATACTTATATACAAATAAAATAAACTAATACATATTTTAACAAATACCAAAATTAAAAACGAGAAACCTAATAATAATTACCATGACTCGACTTCTAATAGAGAGAGAGCTATTTATTCTGACTTAAATAGTGGTTACGCACTTTTCTTTTAAAACAGAATTTGCTTTCAGCTTTTTTAATGCCAAAAGGTAGCGCGTTCCAGAGCTTTATAGTAGAGATAGCGTAAGAATTTGACAAAAATCCAGTGCGGTGTGAAGGAATTTGGAGAAGTAGATTCTTGGAAGCTCGAAGGTTACGACTGTGAGAACTGCCCAACACTTTGAAATAAGTTTTTAGGTAATCAGGAGCACATTGATCGTTCATAATCGTGAAGAGCATGCAGAGAGATCTGAGGGATCTCCTGAGTCGGATAGGCAACCATTTAAGCTGAGAACGGAAGGAAGAAACGTGATCGTATTTACGAAGGCCAAAAACAAAGCGAATACAATTGTTGAGAAGACGATCCAATTTATTTAGAAGTTCTTGGGAAAGATCAGAATAACAAACATCAGCATAGTCGATGATGGGGAGCACAAGTGACTGGACCAACGTGAGTTTGGTGCTAGATGGGAGGAAATGCTTGAATCTATAGAGAGACCGCAGTGAGAACGTGACTTTCTGACTCACCTGAGCCACGTGTTTATTCCAACTTAAACTGCTGTCAATGTATAGACCCAAGTCTTTTACGTGAGGTGAAAGAGAAATGACGGAGTTCTCGTACATTAGTGGCATAAGTTGGCTAGTGTTCACATTTCTCAAATAGTAAGAACTACCAATGAGGATGGCTTGACATTTCCCAACGTTAACAGAAACCCCGAATTTGCCAGACCATTCTACGATAGTACGAAGATCAGCATTGAGTGATGAAATGCAACTGTCAAGGTTGGCAATGTCTGACTGAGCGTATAGTTGTAAGTCATCAGCGTACAGATGGTAACAACATTTGAGGACAGCAGTAATGGAGTTTATAAATAATGAGAATAAGAGAGGAGAGAGTATACCGCCTTGTGGAACACCAGTTACCAGGTCGCACCAGTCAGAGCAATCCTGATCAGCACGCACCGCCTGTTGGCGACCACGAAGATATGATGAAAACCAATCACGTGACAACGAAGAGACTCCAATTTGAGACAGTATGGCCAGGAGAATGTCGTGATCAACGGTGTTAAAAGCATTGGAAAAGTCTATTAAAACCAAGACCGTTAATCTCGAATTCTCCAGGCCATCCCTTATGTCTTCAGTAACTTTAAGCAGAGCTGTGGCTGTGCTGTGGCCAGGCCGAAAACCGGATTGGAAACTGGACAAAAGGTTATTCTTAAATACATAGGAAGATATTTGATTAAGAGCAACCGCTTCCAGGATCTTAGAAAGGAAAGGGAGAATGGAGATCGGCCTGAAGTGATTAGCTAGACTAGGGTTGGAAATTTTAGGGAGAGGGATAATATAAGCCTTACGCCACAATGCAGGAAAAACACCAGTCTGCAGAGATGAATTGATGATGTGCGTAATAATTGGAATTAAGTTCTCAATCATAAAAGATAACATAGTTCGACTGACCCCATCACAGCCCACAGCCTTAGACTTAATTGAAGTAAAATATTTAAGGACCTCAACGTTAGTCACGGGGGAGAAAGAAAAAGAGTCAGGAGGAAACATTGGCTTGGAAGTAATATCAAGGATAGTTCTATTCTTAACGTCGACTGCAAGCGTAGCAGACGTTGAAAAATGTTTATTAAGAACGTTTAAAGGCAGATTAAGAGATACAGTACTAGAGGGGGACTTTGTTATGCCAAGTGATTTGAGAAACTTCCAAATATCAGCCGGTGAAGAATTGAGGACATTTTCACAAATGTATCGGCGTTTTGATGATCTTACCATCTGGTTGCAGCGGTTTCTAGCCAACTTGTACAGGTTCCAGTTCTCGTCACTGCGGTCCCGCCTATATCTTCTAAAAGCCCGGTCACGACGTCTCATTGCCATCCGAACTCCAGGGGTAATCCATGGAGCTGGGGGGCGCTTGACGCGAACAGCCCTCAGTGGCGCATGCGTGTCAATGAGCTGGAGAACATATTTGTTAAATATTTCCACTTTCTGGTCCACTGATAATGACTGGGCAATATCGACCCAATCAAGAGCTTGTGCATCGGTATTGAGTTTCACTTTATCTAATCTTACGAAATTCCGGATAAAAACAATAGCAGGCCGCTGCTTTGGGGGTTTAATTTTGTAAGACAGATAAATCAGGTCGTGTCTGGATAAACCAGGCGCAGCGATCTGACCATGGTTGGCAACAAGATCCACAGAAGACGCAAGCATGAGATCGAGCCAGGAATCACTTGAGTCAAAGTTATGATGAGTCGGACTAAGTTTAAGAAGTGACAGACTCGACGACTCCAGGATCGCACTCAGCCTACGTGATCTAGTGTTATCCTTCAAGAGGTCAGTGTTAAAATCACCCATGACTATGAGATGTTTGTGCTCTGAGGAAACAGATTCGAAGAGAGATTCTAGGGTGGAGAAGTAATCTATAGCAGGTGGGCAGTAAACAACTCCAAGAACGGCCTTAACCCCTTTAACAACAATTTCAATAAATAAGTATTCAGGGTTGCCATTATAAATTGGGGATGAAGAAGATAAGATTTTGTAGGGGATATCACTGCGCAGGTAAATGGCAACACCCCCAGCTCTTTTCCCTGTTCGATCATTCCGAATTAAAATAAAGCCAGGTAGACCGTACAGGTTAGAGGAAAGTTCGGGTTTTAGCCAACTTTCGGATACTAAAACAGCATGCAAAGCGACGTCAGAAAATAAATCCAATAACTCAGAATGGTGCTGAGGAATGCTCTGAGCATTGACATGACATACATGAAAACACTTGTTAAAACGCTGGCACTCACTACTCAGAAAGCTATTCATGGACAGAGAAACGTCAAGAGTTGAAAAAGATTTGGAAGAACATGAGTAAAAAGAGTCGTCGTCAGACATAATTATTATAAAGTTAATAAAATAAATATAATATAGGCAAAAAAAAAAACAAATAATAAATAATATGACTATAAATGTAAAATGAAATTCAGAATCAATTGCATAACCTGCCGGCAGACTGTTGACAACATAAATCTAAAACTAATGCGTGTTTCCGAACGTAAACCGAATCAAGACGCCGTAGACAGTGACACTGACAAGTAAGTGACATTACAGGTACACAATAATTACTGTCTATAGCAAAGAAAATATAAAACTAAGTAAATAAAAAGCCGGTACACGAATAAAGTTACCGTGACGTGTTCCTACCAATATTGGCGAACAGAAAACTAGCTATATGGATATTAACAAACAGAATTATGAGAGTAAAACTAAACAAACCCAGTTACTTTTTCCTTGCTAAGCGCCTTGACCGAGTGTGAGCCTGCGCCGGCGCCGGGCTTGTATTATTCGAGCCAGGGTTGAAATCCGGAGGAACCACTTGATCCAGCGACTTGCCATGCTCAGCTCCCAGCGCGATGACTTCCTCAACAGTGAAGACCCGACGACGTTTGCCATTAGGGAGCTTGACGTTTATGTTTCCGTCCATAGTCCACACAGCAGTCACACCGAACAACTTGCGAGCTGTTGTAAAAGCAGCCTGCCGCTGACGAGTGAGGAACTCAGACACCACATAAGAGGATCCCTTCAGTTTGGTCTTGGTTTTCCAGATCTGGCCCCTTATAGAAGACTCCGTAAACCGAAGTAGGATAGGTCTAGAGTGACCTTCTGAAGCCGTGCCCAGCCTGTGGCATGCCGTTAGCGAAGAGGGTGACAGATCAGCAATGCCAAGCTTATCCTGCAGAATAGATGCCACACTTTCCGGGAGTTGCTCACCAGGCTTCTCAGGCACACCTCCAAGCAACAAGAACTTTTTCCTGTGACGCATCTCGATTACATCAACACTCCTGCTCACCTCAGCAATCTGCAGCTGCAGAGCACTAAGGACACTCCACACGTGCTCTTTAAAGACTGTAAAATCCTTGTGAAGCCCGCTTAAGTCAGCACCTGCTGATGATTTCTTCAGGTGTTCTTCAAAATCTGCCATTCGTTGGTTGAGGGACGTTATTACCAAACGCTGTGTCTCCGCAATGTCAGCTATTGAGCTCATGATAGTGACTTCAAGTGTTCAAGTGCAGTAGTCAGTGAGGCCAAAGTTCAAGTGACAGCTCAAGCCAGCAAGTAAATGCAATTAACACTGATTAGGGCATGTGTATGATACTGCCCACACAATATGTGCTTAATGGAATGTTAATAAGCAATATTAGGTAGAAATTTTAATTCAAATAATGAAAAAACGATTAAAATTATAAATAAACGATATGGGAACATGTGTTTACTTTTGTGCTCCTACCCGAAAGCTGCTGTTGAATGTAAACAACCAATACAACATATAAATGAGCCTTCAAACTATTTTTTAGTATAAAGGGTGTAAATAGACTCTTAACATAGCCGAACGGCACTTGTTCTCCCCGTCTTTGCCATCATTTTTTTTGTTCTAGACCATACCTAGGTACCTTTTAGTTACGGAGTTATTGGGGGTCAAAGTTCCAACATTTCACAAGTTTTTTTTTTTTTTTAATATTTATTTATTTATTTAAACTTCATGTACAATAGTGATACATAGGCGGACTTAATGCCACAAGGCATTCTCTACCAGTCAACCTTTGGTTAAATAAGAAAACATTGTGATAGGGTACAAAATAAATATATATAAATAACTTCTTGCTATCGAAAATTAATATAGGCACTTATAATGATACTAATACTTATATACAAATAAAATAAACTAGTACATATATAAAATACATGTTTTAATGCAAGATTTTTACTTTACTCACCTCCACGACCCCCGTACTATTCAATCCATCCATCAGCACAATGCTTTGAGTGCTTTCCATCGAGTCTTACCGTAAAACGTGATATTTCACCCCAAAAAAAAAAAAATCGATTCCCAGCAATAATTTTTGCGTAAAGTTACTTAGTTTGTTGTACAGAATGCTTGGTTGACGGCTATGTGAAGGGTCTGTTTACACCCTGTATAGTTTGGTGCTACAGGGTTCCCTGTGTGCGTGTGAGTACGACTCGCACTTGGCTGGTTTTATTTATAAATTGCGGAATGATGTATTGAATGTTTCAGGTTTCCACCCTGAATATTTCAGGTTTAAAAGTTAATGGTTCTCTTTTCTTCCACAGATACCTCTGCTCGCACATACCGTCCCTCGAGCAAGTGTTGCGCACCTACGAGAGCTTCTTCTCCAACGAGACCCAAGATGGCGACGACGACGTAGACCTATCTCTGATCGAGAGCGACGAGATGTGCATGAACCTGCCTCTGCCGCCCTACGTCAGCACCTATGACGTCACTGTTGTTAATGTAAGTACTCTCAAATCAAAATCAAAGCGTTTATTTCAAGTAGGCCAGTTACAGGCACTTTTGAATTGTCGAAACAAAGACAACAATGAAATGTAGCTACAGTCCCAGTCACAAGGCATAATAACTGTGAAAGTACTGTAGTTGCCCATTCCCTAGCGTAGGTCTCTATGGAGAAGAACGGGCAAGAAACGCCATGGACACTCTTTTAAATCAGAATACTTTTACAAACCTCTGTAGTCCAGTGGTCGCTCTTCAGCAGCGGTTGCCAGGGTTCGCCTGCAGATGGGTGGACATCCATTACATACAGTTTACTCCGTGCCCCGGTAAGCACGTTAAGCCGTTGGTCCCAGATCAGTTCAGTTTGTAGATCTTTGACAGTTGTTACAGGTAGTCAGTGGCCTGATAGTCTGACAACCAGTCTTACCAAGGGGTACCGTATTACCTAGTACTAACTGGGTTGCCGATGGGGCCGAACAGCTCTGAAGTGGCGACCGCGAACCGGAAGACGTTGCGTTGGAAGGCTTCCCACTAAGTGGACCGATGACCTGGTGAAGGTTGCAGGGATCCGCTGGATGCGAGTCGCACGGGACCGGTCTATGTGGCGACACTTGGGGGAAGCCTATGTCCAGCAGTGGACCTCTTTCGGTTGAAATGATGATGATGAACTGGGTTGTGGATGTCAGATAGGCAGTCGCTCCATGTAAAATACTGGTATTCAGCTGCATCCGAAGACAGGAAGCTGACACCAACGTAGTTGGGAAAAGGCTAGGCAGATGATGTTCCTTTCAATCGGTTCCGCAGCAAATAAACATTTTACTTTCTTGCTTCTAACATAATGTATGGTTTCTTTTCCATAGAACGGCAAACAGCGTCGCGTACTAGACCTGCGATACGAGCTAATCCGCGCACGCGCATTCAACTCGCGCCCGAAGCTACGACCCGCCGGCTACACGCCCGACCCCTTGGATTATAGTCTATGGTAAGTTATTATTATATCAGCCAACACTGTCCTACTGATCGGCAAAGGCCCTCCTTCCGTCTTGCCCTTTTTCTCGCGTCTTCAGTAATTTAGGCCTCCTTTGCCATTTGGAAAGTCGCTACAAACTGAAGTGACACGAGTGTTGTAAGTACGTGTGAAAAACAAATGAAAGAGAAAGGTTAAGCTACACTCGCCGAGGTCGTTCCGTGGATGGGTGACCATCTATTACATACAGAGACCCCTCCGTGCCTCGGAAAGCACGTTAAGCTGTTGGTTTCAGTTGACATTTATAGATCCTTAATAGTCGCTATGGCTAGTCAGACCCGAAACTCTAACGACCGGTCTACCTAATAACTGTATTACGGAGGTCAGATAGTCCCACCATGTAAAATACTGGTATTCAGCTGCACCTAGTAACACAGGAAGGTGACGCCTTAGTTAGGAACAGGCATTTTGTTTTTCTTTGAACCAAATTACAGAACGCTTCGTCGGTGTAAGCAAGCATAATAATTCTCCACCAGTGTTCCTAAACTAAAAAAAATACTGTGTAAAAACTTCTTTGAAGATCACTAAAACCTTTTCTTAATTTTCTTCGAGTGCTTACTAATACTTACTTTGTCTTGCCTGTCTATTGTTTCTTGCACTACCCAGCCATTTTATTGACTTTTCAAATTTTATACAACAAAAATTTGAAAAGTCAATAAAATGGCTGAGCCGGTTTTGATAAAACATGTCTAATTGTAATATACATCATGCCTTTTAATTTGATACCCCACTTGGGTATATTTGAAAATATTCGATTTTTCATACTCATTTTGATAAAAACATATCTAAGAACCCTCCCCAAGAAACTAGCTTTCAAATTAAAAAAACTGCATCCAAATCGGTTCTCTCGTTTTTAGAGCTACAGTGCCAGAGACAGACACACACACACACACATACACATTGCGGTCAAACTTATAACACACCTCTTTTTGCGTCGGGAGTTTAAATTAACGTCACTTTATCTAAACATATATTTCTCCTTTCAGTTTCCTCCTGGGCACCTGGTTCGGCAACCCGTCGGTCGAGAGCATCACCGGTATAGCTGACCAGCTGGAAGCGAGCGGCGAGTGGCATCTAGCCGTACAAGCCCTGTCCTACCACCCTGACGATATAGCGTAAGTATACATATTTAGGAGGAGCTCGTGGCTAAATAATAACAGCTGCTCGGGTCGATCTTCAGGTTAAGCCGTGCTTGTCTAGGTTGGTCTGTGGATGGGTGACCACCCATTACATACCGAGTTTCCTCCGTGCCTCGGAAAGCACGTTAAGCCGGTGGTCCCGGGTGTCATTTGTAGATCTTTGACAGTCGTTAGGTAGTCAGTGGCCCGAAAGTCTGACAAGGGGTATCGTATTACTCAGTACTAACATTATGGAGGTCAGATAGGCAGCTCCATGTTAAATACTGGTATTCAGCTGCAACCGGTTAGACTGGAAGCCGACCCCAATGATGATTCATTAACTGTTTTGACATGGAAAGAAAAATTCCAGTACGAGCAGGGTTTGAACCTGCGAACTTCCGATTCAGTACACCGGACGTCTTAACCAATTAGACCATCGCACCCTGCTTGTGAGCAGGGTGCTCTGAAATCTTCGTTCCATTAATAACGTCTTACGGTGACGTTAGCGCCATCTATTTAAGAAAGTATCGAACTAACTTAAACCAACATGTTGACATTACAGCCAAATCAATGTTGTATAGAAGTACTAATTTTTAATACGCCCCCCCCCCCCCTCCGTTTGTTTTTTGTTCCCTACGCAGGGTTTGCGTATAAAAATATAAAAAATTAGATACATTAACTATTACTTAAGTACTGAAAAACGGGGTGAATAATGTCTCAGCGGTGAATCGAGACAACAGGTTTATGTGTTAAAAAGCATCTGGAAGATTTTCAAGTACTGTGTAATGTCGCAAGTGCGACTGCTGAGGATCAGGTCCTGGGTTCCCGGGGCGGGAAAAGTGTTATTGCGTTTTTCCATCAGGAATTTCTCAATAGTAGCCACGAATTCTGGATTTGTGTCCGGTTGATGGCAATAGGCTCGCTGTAATCCCCGAAGGGTTAGGCAGAGGTGTTTGGTGTACACCTCGATAATAGTACACCCACATTTTGCCAGTTATGTTTAGGTCCCATGTAACCGGGCAAAAATGACTGGAATGAATGGAAAATCCCAATACCAGTTTGCCGTACCCGGGAATCGAAAAAAAAAATCGTGTAAATTTCTATTTACATATATATTGATATATATTTATAGTATTTTGATATATTATTATAGTATTTTATATATCCTTGTAGTTTATCTTTGTAATAAATCAATTATTTTGCACATAGATACACCTACCACTGTTTGTCTCTGCATCACCCAAAGGTTGACTGGTAGAAAATGCCTATGGCATTAAGTCCGCCTCTGTACTTTGTGCATGAAGTGTTAAATACATAAATAAATCGAACCCTGGACTTCATGCTTGGCAATCGCGCTTTCGACCCCTCGACCAACGAGGTAGTCTGATCTGTCAGATTTTTTAATGATACTTAACTCTAATTAATCTTATTTTTTTATTTACAGTCGCGGCCACCTAGTCCGCGGTGTACTATCACGCCACGCGCCCGCCAAAGCGGAGACAGCAGAGTTGAAGGCGCGACTAGAACTGATCAGACGACTACGAGTACCAGAGCAGTGGCTGCTGTTAGCTCAGGCGCATAGGGCCAAGTACGAGGTGAGAAAGACTAACTTACCATCTTCTTTTTTAGGGCTCCGTACTTGAAGGTTAACCGACGGGACCCTATTACTAAGCCTCCGTTGCCCGTCCGACTGTCTGTCTGTCAGCGGGCTGTATCTCATGATCCGTAGTAGACAGACAGTTGAAATTTTCACAGAATGTGTATTTCTGTCGCCGCTATAACAACAAATTATAAATAAATTAAAAATTAAAGGGGTCCGAAATTCTTCAAGCGCGAGTCCGACTCGCACTTAGCTGGTTTTTAGACTAACTTAGCCTCTTGAAGGCTTTTTGGGCTTGTAGCTAAGTAATAACAGTCGCACGAGCCGTTCAAGTTTAAGCTACGCTTTCCTAGGTCACTCCTTGGATGGGTGACCATCCATTAAGACTAGAAACTGGGAAAGAACGTTAAGTCGTTGATCCTGGCTGTCATTCAAAGGTCTTTAAAAAGTAGATAGAAGCCCGATAGTCAGCAGCCAGTCTTGCCAGGAGCATTTGGTTGTAGAGGTTGGATAAGCAGTCGCTCTGTATAAAATAGTGTTCATCTGTAGCCGGTTAGACTGGAAGACAACACCTACGTTAGGGGAAAGACTAGCCAGATGATGATATGCCAGGTCGGTCTGTGGATGGGTGACCATCCCTTACATACCGGTAAAACGAGGTGAATAGGACCGCAGGGGTGAACAGAGACAAATTTTGAAAGGGATTTTAACGTTGAATTAATTTGATTATGTTATCAAAAAGTACTCTGTTTTATTTACTTGGTTATACTTCATTATTTAGAGACCTTGTTAGCAACATAACATATTAAAACAACGTTTAAATCCCTTTCAAAATTTGTCTCTATTTACCCCTGCGGTCCTATTCACCCCGTTTTACGGTACCGAGTTTTGCCGTGTCTCGGAAAGCACGTTCAGCTGTTGGTTCTGCTGTCATTTGTAGATCTTCGACAGTCGTTACTGGTGTACGAAAGTCTGACAACCAGTCTTACCAAGGGGTGTCGTATTACTCAGTACTAACTGGGTTGTGGAGGTCAGATAGGCAGTCGCTCCATGTTAAATATTGATATTCATCTGTATCTGGTTAGCTGGAAGCATACTCCAACATAGGCCGTTTTCACATTAGGCGATAACGACACGATATCGTGGGACTAGTTTCATTTATCCGACGATGTCGAGACGACATTAACCAACAGCTTGTATGCGTTATGGCACTGAGCAGTCTCGAGAACCTAGTCGCGTCCCGCCAACAACTGACATCGTTACAAAATCAAAAATCATAATCAAAATATTTTATTTTACATAGGCCTAGATGAGCACTTATAAAACGTCGACAAAAAAGGTGCACGGTCTTGGTTGGTCGTTTCCTATGGAGAAGAACCGGCAAGAAACTCCATGGTTACTCTTTTCAAATCATTTGGTATTACAATTATCATGGATACAGCATTTGTACTTAAGTATAGGAGGACAGCGTAGGCCCGACAATAAGTCGTTGCTTACTACACAAAAAATGTAGAACTAAATAAAAAGTTAACTAAAGTTAACAAACAACTGGAACTCTACAAAGCCTACAACGTTTACACATTCACAAACAATTGATAAAAAAGAATCTATACAAAGGTAAAAAATAAAACATTGTAAAATACTAAATTAAAAAAGTGACACAAATATTTTTATCAGTGCTGTGTAACTACGAAGGAACTAAAGCCAACTTCTTTATCTTCAACGTAGTCGTTGATTTTGTAATAAGCTTTTTTAATAAGGACACGTTTGATGTAGTTTTTGAACTTTGCATCTATCAGTTCAATAACTAACTTTGTCAACTTGTTATAATACAAAATAATAATAAAAAAAATAGTAATATATTATTAAATTCTGGTAACAAAGACCCATAACATATATAACTTATAGACTATCATACATATGTTATAAAAAAAAACATAAAAATATAAACTATTGCACACGAAGTGATGGCGTCGTGTTGCGCTGCGTGGTGTCGCGTAGCCTTCCGCGGAAACGCCGATATATGACACTATTTTTATTTTTTATTTTTTTTCGGATGTGAAATCATCAAATGACCCCCCACTCTGGGCGGAGCGGAAGGGAGTGTCAGACTTGTACTGACTAAAACCCATCCATGTTCCTTCTTTGCCCTTTGTGTTCCAGGGCCACGGTATCTCTTTCGATATATTACACCCTTCGGCCAACACTCTTCCTTGAGGAAGGTCTCAATATGATGAGTCGGAACTCGCACCACAAACGACTTGAAATTTGTGTTGTGGCGCGACTCCAACTTCTCAACCCTCAAGGTCCAGCTGGTCTTCGCTCGGAAAAGACGAAACGAAACCAGTCCCACGATATCGTGTCGCTATCGCCTAATATGAAAACGGCCATATTATATGCTTATGATGTCCCTAAGAAGCGATGTAATATTGTTATGATGTCCCAAAAATGTTGAGTAAGTACTGCGGTAGTATAATCACGCCACGCGCCCGCTAAAGCGGAGACAGCAGACTTGAGACGCGACTAGGAACTGATCAGTTAAGTGATCACATTCATTCAATTCTTGTACGAAGTCCTATGCGCTTCTAGACCCAGCTGTTTACGCTGTCAGTTATCTATCAATGAGAGAATAAATTCAAGATCGTTTGTTAATTAACTTTATTTTAATGTGCTTTATTTCAGCGGTTGCCCGCAGTCGAGGCTGAACATCTGGTGGGCGCAGGACAGTGGAACGCTGCACACAAGGTGTTGTTAGAAGAATTGTTGCCGGAGGCTGTGTTAGCAGGTACCTAACATTACTGTGTAGCTATGTAATTGAGATGGTAGATGCTGATGAGGTGCGTTGCGGTATGTTTGTGCTGTGGAAGATAAAAGAAAACAACAGACAAGTAAAATTCAAATTCAAATTCATTTATTGCAAATATGGGTAGTAATACAGGTGGGTTTTTGAAGAACAGGAAAGTTGTTAGTGTCACCATATTCTGCACTAGGCATGCAACATTTAGTTCGGAACGTGGTTAGTCCCTAAATTAAAAATTTAAATACATTAAAGTGCAAAATTACATGTCTATTAAATTTGTCAATTAAAGTCAAAGTAAATAATGAAAATAAAGAGAGAGTAAATTCACGTCTGTATTGGACCAGTGTTGCAGATGCAAGGGAAGAGTGTTGCCACAGTTTACATAATGATTTACATTTTAATTTTTGCAATATTATTAATTAAAATCTCCAAAAATAAACATAATAAAAACGTTTATTTGGCGCAAATACCACATACTGAGAATATATCTTAACATCTTATTATAGTAACATTAAATACTACTATTTATTACCAGTCTACAAAGTGGTGGGTGGTGGTGGTGTAAATTGTTAATGAATAAATAAATGAATGAGTGGATAAGACTGTGGGGCGCTTGTTTAGTTACAAACAGTGAAAGCTTAAGAGCGTTTATAAGAGCGTATAATAGCTGGCACATATTTCCCTGTTTTAATAAATTAGGCAATATTACTGTATGGAAATAAGAAATATGGCTAACTAGTGAACTAGAATATTGATTATGAAATGCAATAATTAATATCGTAACACCGAATATTTAGTTTTAGATGTAAAAAAAAATATTTGGAAACTTTCCAAGTGCCTTTTTTACATATAACGGTTACAACATCAAATTCAGTGCTTTAATTGCAATTCATTATTAATATTCTAGTTCACTGGTTAGCCATATTTCTTATTCCCATACAGTAATATTGCCTAATTTATTAAAACAGGGAAATATGTGCCAGCTATTTTGACGTTGCCAACTTTTTGGATGAACGCTCTTAAAACAGTCTTTTATTTTTTTTAATAAATATTCAAAAAATTATTAATCAAAATAATAAATTAATTGTTTTAATATATTTCTCATATTACAGATGACCTACAAAGCATAGCACCGCTCTTAGAAAAAATGAACGAAGCCGCGAAACGTCACGAGGTTAGCGGCTGGGAGAATGGCGGACAGGCGCTACACGCCTATCTACATGTTTGTGATGAGGTAAGGACACTAGCTTACACTTTTTAGGGTTCCGTACCTCAAATGGAAAAATGTAACCCTTATAGGATCACTTCGTAGTCCATCTATCTGTCTGACTAAAAAAAAAATGTGTGAATGGTGGTATCGAGTCAAAATTAGTATCAAATACTTAGATATGAAAGATAAAGGGGTAAGTATATTTATTACGCGCACAACCAAGGAGTGGAATTCCCTGCCTGCGTCGGTGTTCCCAAGTTCATATGACCCCAATCTATTTAAGTCGCGAGTTAATAGGCTTCTTTTGGGTTAGCTCGTTCCATTGTCGACCTCATCTCTGTCCTCAGGACTAGATCGAGGTCACGAGTAAAGCCATTTTATATATAAAAAAAAAATTCCCGATTTTTCGGCGCTGTTGCAAGCACCATGATCACGGATAAACTGAAGTTATTGCGGGTGGGTGTTTATGAGCAGACAAATCGGTCTACCCTCTTTCTTGTTCGTTTTTTGCGCTCAGTACCGCTACCCCCATCCCGCCCCGTTTCTAAAGATAAAAGATAAAGATAAAGATATATTTATTGCATAACTGTGTACATTAAGTTCTTATTAGTAAACATTACATTTTTAGTTTCAACAGTTTACCCAAGTCGGATATGCAATGGTATTTTAAGGATTAAGGTGCATACAAATATTATTTTTTCTCAAAGAACTCATGCAGATTATAAAATACATTAGCAATTAACATTTTTTTCAATTTATTTTTAAACATATTCCCATTTAGCTGTTTTTGACATGGAAAGAAAAATTCCAGTGCGAGCAGGGTTAAATTAGTTTGGTATGGCGACTTCTATACAACATTGAATTGACTGCAATGTCAACGTGTTGGTTTAAGTTAGTTCGACACTTTCTTAAATAGATGGCGCTAACGTCACCGTAAGACGTTATTAATGGAACGAAAATTTCGAGATCTGTGAGCGGGGTGCGATGGTCTAGTTGGTTAAGACATCCGGTGTACTGAATCGGAAGGTCGCAGGTTCAAACCCTGCTCGCACTGGAATTTTTCTATCCATGTCAAAAACAGCTATGTTCCCTACGCAGGGTTTGCGTGTAAAATATTAAAATATTCCCATTTATATATAACGTCTGTCTGTCAGACAGTAAATTTTAAACAAAAAGTTTCTTTTTTATTTAAAATTATTAAGTATTCTTGCCAAACAAATGTTTATTTTTAATGATTGTTGATTGTTTTAATATTTTATAATGCGTATTAGTTGTCTATTATAACGTCTGTCTGTCAGACAGTAAATTTTTAAACAAAAAGTTTCTTTTTTACTAAAAAATATTAAGTATTCTTGCCAAACAAATGTTTATTTATTATGATTTTTAATTGTTTTAATATTTTATAATGCGTATTAGTTGTCTATTATAACTTCTGTCTGTCAGACAGTAATTTTTTAAACAATAAGACTGATTCTTGCCAAACAAATGTTTATTTTTAATGATTGTTGATTGTTTTAATATTTTATAATGCGTATTAGTTGTCTATAAAAACACTGATTCCTTAACAAATAAAACTTCTATTGATTAAAATACAGGGCCTATTTATTAATTTCTAAAAATAGCTGTCAACTCCGGAGTTCCGGATTTGATTGCTCAACATCGTAACTAGCTCCGGAGTTGATAACTATCCGAGTTTGAATGCCGTAGGGTATTCAGCTGCATCCGGTTAGACTGGAAGCCGACACTAACATAGTTGGGAAAAGGCTAGGCAGATGATGATTTTTTTTAAATCAAGCCGTTCCATACCTTTTGACCGTGTAGCAGTAGCGAAGGGTCAATTTTTCAAGAGGTAAGCCGGAGTACACATTATTATCTTTAATGTATAGAATACTGGCTGTGCCATTTTTCAAAGGGAAGCCGGCAGGAATCGGGTTGTATGGAACCTTCGCCACTGCCGTGTAGGTACTGTAGTTTTGTACGAAACAGCTGTATTTTTACATAACCGATGAAGAAGTTCTATGTGGGGGGGGCTCAGAATGATGAACTGAATACATGGTAACAGTTTTCCCGTCGGTGTCCCTACCACCTTGTATAGGTACATACATAAATTCACGCCTGTTTATCACTCGTTACTAAACGTTTACTTATTTATTACTCTTCATCTCAGCAGTCTCAGTCTCAGCAGTGACCTCCTTTCTTGCCATATCTATTTATTTATTTTATTTAGCTCTTCAACAATGAGTACACTATTACATAATTACTATACAGTAAAACATTGCAAACTTAAGTCTAAGTGCCCCATTACTTAAAGAAGAGCAGTACATGCACTGTATCATGCGCCTAAATATCTAATTAAACATTGAAAAAAAAAAAAAAGAACTAATTAAAAATACAAATAAAAAAAAGAAAAGAAAACAACGTCCGTATCGATACTATTACGTAAGTTAAGGAAGGTAAGGCAAGCCAAACAGAATTTAACTTAAACAGATTATCATTCTAGTTCCAAGAGTCCGTAGATCTAAGTCATCTTCTTCCTGTCCTTGTTCCATGTTACTTGGTGTCGGCGCAACACGTGTTTTTCTTCCATTCTCCTCTGTCAACCGTCACGCAATCACTTTTTTTTTTATACTGAGTGGGCTTACTATTGAGCTCGATCTAGTACTAAAGGTCGGCTTCTAATCAAACCGGATGCAGCTGAATACCAGTATTTTACATGGAGCGACTGATTGTCAGACTTTCAGACTTATAAAGATTTTAAGGAGGAGGAGCTCATGGCTAAATAATAACAGCCGCTCGAGTCGTCCTTTAGGTTAAGCCGTGCTTGCCTAGGTTGGTCTGTGGATGGGTGACCGCCCATTACATACTGAGTTTCCTCCGTGCCTCGGAAAGCACGTTAAGCCGTTGGTCCCGGATGTCATTTATAGTTCTTTGACAGTCGTTATAGGTAGTCAGTGGCCCAAAAAGTCTGAAAAAAATTTACTGTCTGACAGACAGACGTTACAATAGACAACTAATACGCATTATAAAATATTAAAACAATCAACAATCATTAAAAATAAACATTTGTTTGGCAAGAATACTTAATAATTTTTAATAAAAAAGAAACTTTTTGTTTAAAAATGTACTGTCTGACAGACAGACGTTATAATAGACAACTAATACGCATTATAAAATATTAAACAATCAACAATCATTAAAAATAAACATTTGTTTGGCAAGAATACTTAATAATTTTAAATAAAAAAGAAACTTTTTGTTTAAAAATTTACTGTCTGACAGACAGACGTTATAATAGACAACTAATACGCATTATAAAATATTAAAACAATCAACTATCATTAAAAATAAACCTTTGTTTGGCAAGAATCAGTCTTATTGTTTAAAAAATTACTGTCTGACAGACAGAAGTTATAATAGACAACTAATACGCGTTATAAAATATTAAAACAATTAAAAATCATAAAAAGTAAACATTTGTTTGGCAAGAATACTTAATAATTTTTAATAAAAAAGAAACTTTTTGTTTAAAAATTTACTGTCTGACAGACAGACGTTATAATAGACAACTAATACGCATTATAAAATATTAAAACAATCAACAATCATAAAAAATCGCGGTCGACGGGCCGTCGCAAGCCGAGCACTACCGAATAATACCGAAGTTTTCTGCTATTTCGTCGTTTTGTAAATAATGAGTACATGGTTTTTGAAAACCGGTTTCAACTCCGGTGTTCTATTTCAACTCCAGATTTAAAAAATGCTTAAAATCGCTCCGGAACTCCGGAGTTACGAAACTCCGGAACTCCGGATTGAAAGCCCTAGTATACCCGTATTTTACATGGAGCGACTGCCTATCTGACCTGACATAGAAATTTTTCATCGGTTACATTTTGACCGTGTAGGTATTGCACTTTTGTAGGAAACAGCTGTTTTTTCTTATTTATTTATTTATTTTAGTACATGGAGGACTTACAGCTAATAAAAACACACAAACAAGGAAACCATAGTCACCAGAAAGCCAATTACAAATCCTCACGTATAAACATTGAATAAAAAAAAAAATTATGGTGTGAGCACAAAAACAGAAAATACACCGCTTTAATCAAAGTAAGAAGAATATAAATACTTGGCTTGCAATTATATGACTAAAATAATAGAGAAAAAAGTAAAAGTAAAATAATAAAAACAATAATTAACCTACCGTTACTTGAAAAATTTGAGACTTAAGCACCTTCTGGCCGAATTCACACTAATTGTGAACGGATCTAAATCATATTCCCTGCATATGTCATTGAAAATTCTGCCTGCGCGCACAATATAACTGTTCTGCCTATAAGAAGATGTATGAGGTACACGTATGGGTGGATTAAAACGAAATGTTTTACTTGGCACATTAAAATTATGTATGAAAATTTCCTGGGGGGGGGGGGGGGGGTCAGAATGATGTACTGTATACGTGATAACCATTTTTGCGTCGGTGTCCCTTCCTGGTTTTAAAAAAAATCTTTTTTGCAAAAAATAAAACCGAAATCAAAAACACAGAAAAGTGAAAAATAACTTGAGCTTCTGAAGTCGGTGACAAAAAAACTGAATTAAACAAACAAAAGTCGGTTTTATTTTTTGCAAAAAAGATTTTTTATTTTTCCATTTTTAGTGTATTTGTATAAGATATTACAATCCTATACAAATATTTGCTATACATTTATTTTACATTGTTAACGATACATTTCATGGTATATTAACTTGTCGCAATCTGGGTGTACTGTACGCATCTGCGTACCTCCTCAGAGCATACAGCCGTTACGTTATGTTATGATTTTGTGTAAACAATGAATATCCAACCGATTGCAGCGGTTCACAATTGGCGAAGGTATCGCTGAACATACACACAAAAAAAAAAAAAAATTCAGTCGACTTAATAACCTCAACTTTTTGGAAGTCGGTTAAAAATGTGTTTCATACTATAAGTTTGTTAATTTCAGATCCGAGGCCTAGTATCGTCAGCGGAAGCACAACGTGACAGATCTAGCGTACACGCGCGACTAGAAGCGTTGCGACCGAAAGTCGCAGCCGCGTGTCGCGCTTTAGGCGGTCTGCAACCTAAGTAAGTGATATTTAAATAAATATTTTACAACTAGCGACCGCCCTTGCTTCGTACAGCGCCACCTATCGGGTCCAAAACTATATCTAATGTAGCCTATATTTTAAGTTAAGCATCTAGCAGTAGAGCGGCGAAAACTGTGTTTAAATCCATGCAGTAGTTTTTGCGTGATGTGCGTACAATTTAATAAAATTTTATTTTATTTTATTTATTTGGCTCACCAACATTTGAATACACTGCTTCAAACATATGAGATACATTCAATAGAGTCACAGACAAGTGTATCAACCTCTTACAGGTAAGCACATCATGCACTTACTTGTCGTTGGGTGCCTACTTAAAATCAGATGAGTACCTAACTACTCACCGCACACAACTATGGTTTTTAAATACATAATATAAATTAAATTAAAATCAAATAAAATGAAAATGAAAATCACAATCAGTATCAGAATTAAAATCGAAATTAAAGTCGAAATCAAAATTAAAATCAAAATTAAAAATAAAAACAAAATTTAAATTTAAATTAAAGAAAATCCAAATTAAAATCAAGAATCAAAAAATTAAAATTAAAAAAAAAAATAAAACAATTAAATTAAACATACATGCAAGCCTCAACACTATAAAAAAAAATATATATATTTTACAAGTTTTTATGAATAATGCTTTTGAACCTACCAAGTGAGTCTAGTTTACATAGGCGAATTAGCACCAAGTACGGTTCTGCGAAGAGGAGGACGCAAGGGGATAATAGGAGCTCGTGGACTTTTCGTGGGCACACGGAATTTGATCCTACTCAATAACTCAATAAAATTGTCAGCTATCCCATACAAAATTTCAATACCTACTCGAGCCAAATGTAAGGGACAGCTGATAATTTTATCGCATTTACGATATTGGACCCAAGGAGAAAGTTGTTCAGTTTGATGGTCTGCAACATATCCTTTCTTATGACTATACATTTTCTGTTACACCCTGAATAAGTATACCGGGTGTAAACAGACCCTTCACATATCCGTCAACCAAGCATTCTGTACATCAAACTAAGTAACTTTACGCAAAAATTATTGCTGGGAATCGACTTTTTTTATTGGGGTGAAAAATTACGTTTTACGGTAGGATTCGATGGAAAGCATTCATAGCATTGTGCTGATGAATGGATTGAATAGTACGAGGGTCGTGGAGGTGTATAAAGTAGTAAAAATCTTACATAAAAAACGTATTTAAAAAAAAAGTTGTGAAAAAGTTGGAACTTTGACCCAATATCTCCGTAACTAAAAGGTTCCCAGGTATGGTCTAGAACAAAAAAAATATCGCAAAGACGGGGAGAACAAGTGCCTTTCGGATATGCTAAGGGTCCATTTACACCCTTTATAAGTTTTTGAAAACACGTAGTTATTTTTTAGATATTATTTTGTACTCTATCACAATGCTGTCCTATTTGACCCAAAGGTTGGCTGGTAGAGAATGCCTTGTGGCATTAAGTCCGCCTATGTACCACTATTGTACAGTAGACGCTCAAAAGTGCACTACCATGCTAAAGATTATATTGCTATGAACTGTGCGAGCGCGATACAGCAGTGTGTGTGCGTGTGCGTGCATGAGTGATGTCTCAACATTCCACACATAACACACACTAATGAACTGTCGTCACACTACGCGAAATAGCATTATATTTCTGTTGCAT
Organism: Noctua janthina; assembly: GCA_963576755.1. NCBI lineage: Eukaryota > Metazoa > Arthropoda > Insecta > Lepidoptera > Noctuidae > Noctua > Noctua janthina. Next base: position 2,282,673 of record OY755077.1, read on the forward strand.
TTAGAATACACATCATAGTGATGACCTGTTCTTACCATTGCATTGTTAAAATTCGCGTAATATTAACATAGTGTTGGTAGCTGTTTGGGCTGAGCATGGGTTCACGATCAATGAAGTCTAAGTTCGAACCCATGTTACTACAATGTGTTGGTTTTGTTTCTTTGAAACGTTAATCATATTTGTATTTTAAGCAGAAAGTCGTTAGGTATTTATGTTTATTTATAATGTAGTCATGCTTATTATTTATTTTTTATAAGAAGTTAAATATTAGATAGTTATTGTATTATAATTTAACCTCATTAATTGATTTTTATTTTATCTTTTCGGTGTTGGAAGGTGGAAATAAAAAAATCACGCTGAATGATAACAAAAATGTTTATTCGTTTTATTTATTTATAAAATTAACAAACTTTTATGAGAATTGTGACGTCACATTCTTACCTAGGCAAAAAAAAGTTCTCTTATCACCGTTCATAAGATTTTTTGTTGTTTGTTGTATACCCACTTAGACAATTCATAATAAGAATAACATAACACGGAAAGGATATTCAAATAACACAAATATAATTGTTGATACCCACTTATTATAGGTATCAGTATTCAGCAGAGTTCATTGAATACTAATATATGAGTTAGACTTTATGAACGTGTTTTTATTTATGTAACGTCACATTGAATGTATTGAGGTTATAGCTTAAGTGTTCATTTTCTTAACGAAAAGAATATTGAAACTAAACCCCAATTTAAGATCATTAAATTTAAAATGTTTCTTCCGATGATGTAAACCTTCAGCATGGACTGCATGGCGAACAGTTTGTAATGTAGTATCAAATTGCTCTGCAAACATTATAGTTGGAATGAAACCATTTGTTTCATATCATCTTCCACCGTAAAACGCCGCTGAGTCGGGTTAATAAGCGGCGGCCTTTCACTTCTTAGACGACTCTTCAGACTACCTTCTTCCTCAAACCTCTTTACCCAACGGCTAACAGAATTTCTAAAAAAAAAAAACAAAAATATGATTACACACTTGCAACTAGCAATTTATTTAATACTAAGAAAATCACACACCACATCTATCATCATAATAATTATAATTTTTTTAAATAACTTACACATTATAAGCCAGTTTCAGTTGAAATTTGAGAAATATTAAGCCCATTTTTACGCCAAGCGACAATATTTGCCCTGGCATCAATACTAATATTAGCTTGCATCTTGAATAAAGACAATCAAACAATACGCTAATCGTAATAATAACACAAACGCTCGTAACAAATTTCACCAACTAACAACGTCATAACTAACTACTTTGTTCAATCCAGAAATTTATTTTGTTTCACATTCACCCTCTTCTTTTTTGTTAATAATAAGTTCCAACTAATATTTAGAAAAACATATCTCATCGGGTCTAACGTATCATTTATAATTAAAACACAAAAAGTATAGTGTCACTTGGGTTCGAACGCAGGCTACAACGTGCGAGACATTTTATCTATAGCGTTAACCGCTAAGCCAGATAGACACATAATTATTAGTTTGAAATTCTGTTTCTGTTTAATTTTGTTTACTTTCCTGTTCTTCAAAAACCCACCTGTATAACTACCCATATTTGCAATAAATGAATTTGAATTTGAAATTAAATATCACTAACTTAATAGCGTCATGACAGGCTTGTCACTAAGGCAAATGATCATTATATCGCACTCTTTCTGGCTAGATAATTATGAAAGAGTGCGATATACGAGATCGTGTATGTGTGCAAAATGTTTGTTATGGAAAAAGGTCGTAAGTGCGACTTGTTTTGATGCGATCGTTTTGTAAAACTGCTAATGGACTTATGGTCTCTACTGTACATGAAGTTTAAATAAATTAAATTATTTGTCTGTTTATTGCATAGCATATTTGTTTATTAATACGTCTCTAAAACATTATTTTTCCCCTCCCCAGGAGCGTGGGCGTCCGCTTCGCCCGCGCGGAGATGGGCGCGCGCCTGGTGCAGTGCACGCTGGCGGCCGGGGAGCCGCCCGCGCACCTGGCCGCGCTGCTGCGGGCCCTCAAGTTGCCGCCCGACACCACCTACGCGGCTAGTCATAAGGTAATACACTCACTACGCCCACAGAGATGGGCGCGCGCCTGGTGCAGTGCACGCTGGCGGCCGGGGAGCCGCCCGCGCACCTGGCCGCGCTGCTGCGGGCCCTCAAGTTGCCGCCCGACACCACCTACGCGGCTAGTCATAAGGTAATACACTCACTACGCCCACAGAGATGGGCGCGCGCCTGGTGCAGTGCACGCTGGCGGCCGGGGAGCCGCCCGCGCACCTGGCCGCGCTGCTGCGGGCCCTCAAGTTGCCGCCCGACACCACCTACGCGGCTAGTCATAAGGTAATACACTCACTACGCCCACAGAGATGGGCGCGCGCCTGGTGCAGTGCACGCTGGCGGCCGGGGAGCCGCCCGCGCACCTGGCCGCGCTGCTGCGGGCCCTCAAGTTGCCGCCCGACACCACCTACGCGGCTAGTCATAAGGTAATACACTCACTACGCCCACAGAGATGGGCGCGCGCCTGGTGCAGTGCACGCTGGCGGCCGGGGAGCCGCCCGCGCACCTGGCCGCGCTGCTGCGGGCCCTCAAGTTGCCGCCCGACACCACCTACGCGGCTAGTCATAAGGTAATACACTCACTACGCCCACAGAGATGGGCGCGCGCCTGGTGCAGTGCACGCTGGCGGCCGGGGAGCCGCCCGCGCACCTGGCCGCGCTGCTGCGGGCCCTCAAGTTGCCGCCCGACACCACCTACGCGGCTAGTCATAAGGTAATACACTCACTACGCCCACAGAGATGGGCGCGCGCCTGGTGCAGTGCACGCTGGCGGCCGGGGAGCCGCCCGCGCACCTGGCCGCGCTGCTGCGGGCCCTCAAGTTGCCGCCCGACACCACCTACGCGGCTAGTCATAAGGTAATACACTCACTATATCTGCAGGATACCACACCACAGATTAAACTCATTACCACTAAACATCAGGCTCGAAGGCGCCTAAGAACCCGATTCCTGCCGGCTTGCCTTCGGGAATAAGGCACTCTACGTAGTGTCTAGGTGTCTACTGTAGTCAAATAGTATATCACGTACACATCTGTGGGTAGTACACATACTCTTAAAGCAATATGTTGTATGGATTGCTATACAACATAATGTGGTGCAGTGGCTAAGCGACTGACTGCTGCGCTGCGTGTCGCGGGTTTGATCCCTACAAAGACTTAAACTCACTAACACAACACCTAGACCCGAAACAACTATCTGTAGGTCATAGAAATATTTGTTCCGTGCGGAAATCCGCGCGGACCCCGCGACACGCAGCGCAGCAGCCAAACGCTCAGCCACTGCGCCAACCGTGTTCACTATTGGCAGGCATTCCTCATAAAACGAATCATGCATCACGAACGAATTATATAGATTTCAAGTTAGTGTAAAGGTAAAACTTTAACTTGAAGTTTCTTGCCCGTTCTTCTCCATAGAGAGCTACACTAGGGAATGGGCAACTACAGTACTTTCACAGTTTTTATGCCTTGTGACTGAGACTGTAGCTATATTTCATTGTTGTCTTTGTTTTGACAATTCAAAAGTGCCTGTAATGGCCTGCTGAAATAAATGCTTGGATTTTGAAGCATTTATTTCAATTAGACCATTACACACTTATAAAAATTATGTAAAACAAAAAAAGCTAAGCTACAGTCCCATTCACGAGGCATAATAACTTGTGAAAGTACTGTAGTTGCCCATTCCAAAGCGTAGATCTCTATGGAGTAGAACGGGAAAGAAAATCCATGGACAATCTTTTAAATCAAAATCTTGGTTACATCATTCATGTTGAGATTATACATATATGAGAGAACGATGTAGAAAGACGTGCACATTAAGAGCGTCCAGAGTAAAAGATTAAATCAACAAAATAAAAAAATATATATAGCATAGCATAAGCATAATCAGCCTGTTAATGTTCCCACTGCTGGGACACAGGCCACCTCTCTATGAGAGGGAATGGGCTATAATCCACCACGCGGGCCCATTGCGGGTTGGTAGACGTCACATGTCTTCGAATTTTTAGGTTCTAGGACATGCCGGTTTCCTTAAGATGTTTTCCTTCACCGTTTTGAGAGCAGTGGTGATGAAATAACTTACACAAAGTAATGCGCCTGCCTGGGTTCGAACCCACGACTTAATTTAATTTATTTCTTTTAATTAATTAAATAAAAAATAATTAAAAAAATAAATAAATCATGCATCACGATGAATTATATAAATTAAAACTTTGACTTTTTTTAAAGTCCTCAGTGAAGGCTAAAAACTATCAACCAAGCAACTCATAATATTTTTTTATTTCTTCACAGATAAGTACCCTCCTAGCAACCCGCGCGGCTGAGTCCTGCGGCGTGTCGGCAGTGAGCCCTCCCTCCTCGCGCGCTGTTGCCAGCTAGTGCGACAACCAAGTATACTCACGATAGAACTCTGTAGAACAAGTTATCCATACTCTGTTTATTATAACACTAGCTTTTGCTCGCGGCGTCGCTCCCGTTTTGTACGGAAATTAATCTAAGGGAACGTTTTAAATGTAGCCTATAATACACGGGGATAATGTAGCTTGGCGTTAATGAAAGAATTTCCGGAATTGGAGCCGTAATTCCGAATATTACCCCCTATCAATGGCGAAGGTTCCATACAACTCAATTCCCACCGGATTGTCTTTGAAAAAATGGCACAGTCAGTATTCTATAGACAAATAATAAAGGGTGTAAATAGACCCTTAACATAAACGGAAGGCACTTGTTCTCCCCGTCACTGTGATCATTTTTTTGTTCTAGACCATACCTGGGAACCTTCTAGTTACGGAGATATTGGAGGTCAAAGTTCCAACTTTTTCACAAGTTTTTTTTTTTTTTAAATACATGTTTTTAATGTAATATTTTTACTTTACACACCTCCACGACCCTCGTACTGTTCAATCCATTCATCAGCACAATGCTATCGAGTCCTACAGTAAAACGTGATTTTTCACCCCCAAAAAAAAAAGTCGATTCCCAGCAATAATTTTTGCGTAAAGTTACTTAGTTTGATGTACAGAAGGCTTGGTTGACGGATATGTGAAGGGTATGTTTACACCCGGTGTAATCACATTAAAGATATGTACTCCGGCTTACCTCTTACAAAACTTGACCCTTCGCTACTGCCCCCTATATACAAAACAAAAAACATCTTCATAATATTATTAGTTTAGACTGAGCTAAAGTGTCCCACCCAAACACGAATAACTTATGAGCCATTTCTTATAATTTTGTCTTTATTGATCGTAAAGGTTCATTTATCAAATACTTATAAATACAATGTGTAAACAGATCCTTCACGAAGCCGTCAACCAAGCATTCTGTACATCAAACCATGTGACTACTGTCTGTCTGTTGCGGTTAATCTCCGAAACGGCTGGACCGATTTTGACGGGACTTTCACTGGCAGATAGCTGATGTTATAAGCAAGAACTTAGGCTACTTTTATTTTAGAAAAAATAATTAGGATTCCGTGCAAAAGAAATAAAACCCTTGTAATTGAAACAAAAACCGGTTAAAAAAAGGAAGTAATATTTTATTAATAATAATTTTACGAGAACGAAGGTCGGGGTTAAAACAGCTAGTGTTATATATAAAAGGAGTTTAAGCTATTGGCCTCTTACATACTAAGAGGTGAAGACGACCAACTTTTGTCGGTCCGGACACTGCGCCTGTAGCCTCTGTCATAGAGTTACATAAAGGATGACTGTAATTAGTAACCGATACTTAAACACGTGATTGTTCTCATGATAACAAACAACTTTCCCAAAGAAACATTTTTTTTTTCAATACTCATCCAATTTTGTCACGATAACAACAGCGGCCGTATTACATTCGCGCCAGCGCCTGTGACCTATCAGCTGTTAGCTGCTTGACGCCGTTCTGTCTCATTACTATGGTACCGTGCTACAGTGAGTAGGCAGAGCACCCGCGCGAATTTCGTTATTGTGATAAAAATGAATGAGTATATAAAAAAAAATGTTTCTTCGGGAAAGTTGTTTGTTATCATGAGTACAATCACGTGTTTAAGTATCGGTCACTAATTACCAGTCGATTCGCTGCGGTCTGTGTTGCGAATTAGGCTGTATTGTGCGGTTTGTAGTGGCGTGGTCTTTAGAACTTTAATTTAACATAGACGTTCCACAAAAAAATCGGGTCTTACCAACGTTAAGCTTTTGAACGCCATTGTCACGTATACGTGACAAGCAAGCGCGTGCTCTGTACGCCACCGACACAAATATGTGACAAAAAATGCGGTGCACTATTAACACGAAATAAAGGTATTTGCGGTTAAATTGTGGGGGGCACGCGCGTGCGTTAATGCTCTGGCGTTCATTTTATGATGTAAAACTTTCGAATACCAAATTTAATGTTAGAAGGTACATTATCTAAACCAATGTGATGTTTTTTTAGTTCAAAATTGTAAATACAGGCTGTGTTTCAATATGTCTCGATAAATTTTAGTTATAAGAGATTTTTTGTTTATTCGTTCTGGATAAGTTTCGGGTTAATTATCTCGCAGTTAACTTGATAAAACTGACGTGGCCAGATCTTAGAATTGATGACTAAATGATGTGAGGTAGAAAGGATAAAGTAAGGAGTGAGAATACGGGTGTAAGGGACAGCCCTCCGCAGACTGATGCGATGAATTCAGTATATCACACTAAGATGACCGGTACAAGAAATTATTTCAGGAACGTTATGGGAATCCAATAAATTTGGTTTATTTCCTCATACGCAATGTATACGTTAACGTGGCAAAACGCACGTAGCGAATGGCAAGCGCGACGACGAGTTCGATGAACTCTGTAGCTAGGCAGGAAGTGAACAGCTGATTTCACGCGTCGTTCGTTAGAGTATTTCAGCATCTATTGTTGTTATTTTAGCCGTATTTTTGTACATAAATTGAGAGCTGCGTACAGATAATGTAATTTTACATTCAAATAAAACAATAGTAACCGAATAAACGATAAAAAAATGTAAATTTTCTTGAGAAAAATTCCGGTGGAATATGATTCAAAATAAGGAACTGAATTCACCCTGTCAGTTTGTGGAGGGCTGTCCCTTACACCCAGTATTACAGGAAGTGTGACAGTGGCGCCTGTTACAGAAAAATTTAAAGGAAGTCGTTTGTATGTAAGGACATGTAATGAGGAGGGATGAAACGCATGTGACTAAAAGAGTAATGGACATGAATGTTGATGGATCGAGAGGGAGAGGAAGACCAAAGAAAAGATGGATGGATTGTGTGGAGAATATGAAAGAGAAAGGAGTCAATGATGCCGTGACGTCTGACAGGGGAGAATGGAAGAAGAAAACGTGTTGTGCCGACCCCGAGTAGAATGGGACAGGGGTATGAAGATGATGGTGAGATGGAGAGATTATGCTAGGTTCCACATGAATATTATTCTGCTGCCCTTATCCTAATTTATTTGGGGTCGGCGCAGCATGTCTTCTTCTTCCATACTTCTCTATTACTCGTCATCTCAGCAGTCACCTCTAGCCATATCATCCTTTACACAGTCCATCCATTGTTTCTTTGGTCTTCCTCTACTCTTAGGTTCCACATTAAGAAGTTTGTAATTCTAAGATCTGACCACGACATAAACAAATATAATAAAAAAAGTTGGGATCTTTGTAAGTTGAAGATTTTAAAGTCATGTTAAAAAGAAAAATAATACAATGTCGTTTTGGAAAAAGGAGATTGCCATAGTAAGACCGGCCCAGCCAACCTAACACATAAAAATATACAGGAAAACGTTTAGAAGTAAAAAAAAAATAGTTTTCAGACTTTATACAAACAACGATAAATAGACAGAAAAGTAGGCGTTTTCTTGGTATTTTCAGTCCGATGGGCCGATTTTTTCCAATATCCTTTAAGAGGCGTATGTTACGCCGTATTTAAAAAAAAAAAAATGAGGAAATTAGGATTATTTTAATTTATTTGTGTCATGTGACCAAGTTTGTCCTAAATCAATGTATAAATCTAATATTTGTTGTAATGTACAGTCAGCAACGAAAGTTTAATCATAATTTAATAAAATAATATTTTTCTTTTAAACCGAAATTGACGAAATGTTGCAAATCGAATAATTTTGTTAAAAATTAAATGTTATCATTAACACTAGAAACGGAATATTTACCATGTTAACTATTTGTTTGAGTTCCCGATATTTCGGCGCTGTTGCAAGCACCATGACCACGGATAAACTGAAGTTATTGCGGGTGGGTGTTTATGAGCAGACAAATCGGTCTACCCTCTTTCTTGTTCGTCTTTTGCACTCAGTACCGCTACCACTGTCACTCGCAACTCGATTCTGTTCCCGACACACGAAACTCACTGTGTCCGCTCGCGAACTTATCAAACAGTAAACATGGTAAATCTCTCGTTTCTATTGTTATTGATAATGTTACTGACCATCATCATCTGCCATCATCTGCCTAGCCTTTTCCCAACTATGTCGGGGTCGGCTTCCAGTCTAACCGGATGCAGCTGAATACCAGTATTTTACATGGAGCGACTGCCTATCTGACCTCCACAACCCAGTTAGTACTGGGTAATACGATACCCCTTGGTAAGACTGGTTGTCAGACTTTTTGGGCCACTGACTACCTATAACGACTGTCAAAGATCTACAAATGACACCCGGGACCAACGGCTTAACGTGCTTTCCTAGGCACGGAGGAAACTCGGTATGTAATGGGTGGTCACCCATCCACAGACCAACCTAGGCAAGCGCGGCTTAACCTAAAGATCGATCCGGGCGGCTGTTAGTACTTAGCCACGAGCTCCTTAATATATAATGCTACTGACCATGCAAGTTTAAAATCTTACAAAATTAAATGTCTCATTGAATGTTAAGTAGATCTTCATTGCTGACTGCAATTTCTTGTTAGAATAATTACCTACGGACTGGGTGAAACTAGTGAAGCCAGTGAATTATAAATAAAGAACAAATCCAGGGTGGTAGGGACACCAACGCAAAAACTGTTACCATGTATTCAGTTCATCATTCTGAGCCCCCCCCCCACATAGAACTTCTTCATCGGTTATGTAAAAATACAGCTGTTTCGTACAACACTGCAGTACCTACACGGCAGTGACGAAGGTTTCATACAACCCGATTCCTGCCAGCTTCCCTTTGAAAAATGGCACACTCAGTATTCTATAGCCAATAATATTCTATACAGTAAAGATATGTACTCCGACTTACCACTTACAAAATTGACCCTTCGCTACTGCTACACGATCAAGATGTATGGAACGGCTGATTTTTTTTAAATTACCGATTAAACATTTCTATGTATTTTCGTATCATATCGGTTATTTATGAAATAGACATGTTTCCTACAAAAGTGCAGTACACGGTCAATATGGATGGAACAGCTTGATTTAAAAAAAATCATCATCTGCCTAGCCTTTTCCCAACTATATTAGTGTCGGCTTCCAGTCTAACCGGATGCAGCTGAATACCCGTATTTTACATGGAGCGACTGCCTATCTGACCTCCACAACCCAGTTAGTACCAGGTAATACGATACCCCTTGGTAAGACTGGGTGTCAGACTTTTTGAGCCACTGATTTTTTTTTTTAAATTTAAAAATAATATACACCGTGACTTTTTAGTCGTCTTACAACGGCAGCCCACTTCATGTATCCAATGAATACTAAACATTCATAAAAAAAAAAAATGTATTTATGAGATTTTAATAATTTAAAAATAAAAATATTATTCAGTATTAAGACGCATGACGTAGTTAAAACACCCTGTTGCGAGCGATGATCTACTGGACTCGAGTGCTGGGTAGGGTATAGGTATGTTCTCCCGTTTGACACGTAAACATCATTAACAGGATGTTTCATAATTAAACATAACATTATTAACATAACATTTCATTATTATTTTTATTTTTTTGTTTCATTATTCTAATTTTGTATTATTATTTTTCTTTGTACCTATTATAGAAGATAACAAAAAATTCGCGCCTAGAGTAATTTTATGTCGGGTACATTGAGTAAACGACCTTTGTAGGATGACTAAAAAGTCACGGTGTATTATAATTGGGTGTTGTTTTTTTTTATTTAAAAAAATATACCGATGAAAAATGTCTCTGTGGATTCAGAATAAGGTACTGAATACGTGGTAAGCGTTTGTGCGTCAGTGTTCCTTCCACTATGTATAACCTTTACAAGGAAAGAAATCAAACAAATATATTATTAAATCTTTGGACTAACAGCACAAACATTGAATAAATGTAAGTATGTCTGCACAGACGCCAACACATCGAGCCACCCGAAACTGTCAAAAATTCCCAATCAACCTTGAACCTAATGCTTTAGCGATAAAGTTGAAAATCTATTAAAGAAATTTAACAGATTTTACTAGCTTGACGTGCTGGCGACTGTACTTTATTTATATGACATTGGTAATGATATTCTTGGCTGTAATTACTGAACTTAATGTATGGTATTGCTATCTCTTCCTCATGCATGAAACTAGAAAGAGACAAAAGTAAATAAGAAGGAAAAAAAAAAATAGGTATTGTTCTAAAAAAAAATAGTTAAATTTATCACCACTGCTCTGAAAATGGTAAGTAAAAGATAGCAACGCCTTAAATTGGTTTTATTTCATTGATATAAAACAAAACATAGTTGTGCGAGGATCATCTGGCGCGTGGCCTTTATTCATACTGACGCCGCCATGTTGGTTTTTTTTTTCGATACAATTTCACGAAATAATGTCACATATCGCTTGTTTGCGACAATAATGACATAACTCGAAAAATAAGAAACACTGGACAGCGTTTTTTTTTTTTTTTTTAAATTCGGACTAAAAATATTTTCGTTTTGTATATCGCCATTTTTTTTTTTGCATAGTAACCTTTTTATCAAAAAATTAAAGGTTTAATACTTACTTTCGTTATTTTTATACAGGGTGTAAGGGACAGCCCTCCACAAACTGATGGGGTGAATTCAGTATATCATACTAAGATGACTGGTACAAGAAATTATTTCAGGAATGTTATGGGAATCCAATAAATTTGATTTGTTTTATTTCCTCATACGCAATGTATCGTTACCGTAGCTAAACGCACGTAGCGAACGGCAAGCGCGACGACGAGTTCGATGAACTCTGTAGCTAGGCAGGAAGTGAACAGCTGATTTCAAGCGTCGTTCGTTAGAGTTTTTCAACATCCATTGTTGGATTTTTGATTTTAGCCGTATTATTTACATAAATGGAGTGCTGCGTACAGGGAATTTATTTTTACATTGAAATAAAGGCATAGCAACTGGAAAAAAGAGATATTTTGGTATGGATTCCAAATAAGGAGTTGAATACACCCTGTCAGTTTGAGGAGGGCTGTCCCTCACATCCTGTATTCAACCACAAACAACATCGAAAAATCTAAATTTTTGTGTTATGACGTCCTTGTTGCATACGAGCGGTTATTATTACGTTTACCAACAACTCTCCCTGTTTTTATTCACACGCCAAAAGGTCCTTCTAACTGTAAGCAAGATAATAAAATAGGACATTTTTGTAAGAGCTCAAACGAATCTTCTCGAGTCAATGTCATTGAGTTTTTGTTTTGGCGACATTGAGGGGAACCTCGTTGGGACTCCGAATATTTGTAGTATGTAATTGTTAATATTTTTAAGACATTAAGTAAACGGTTTTCAATTAAATAAAGATTATTTTTAATTATTTTTTGCTGTTTTATTGTATTTGTATGTGGAGAGCAGCAGTGGCTCAGTGGTAGCGGACCGACTTACGAGCAGTAAGTTGTGGGTTTGAACCCAAGCCGGCGCATTACTTTGTGTAATTTATTTCATCACCACTGCTCTCAAAACGGTGAAGGAAAACATCGTGAGGAAACCGGTATGTTCTAGAACCAAAAATTGAAGACATGTGACATTACCAACTCGCGTGGTGAGTTATAGCCCATTCCCTCTCATGGAGAGGAGGCATGTGTCCCAGCAGTGGGAACATTATAGGCTGATTATGCTATTGTATCTGAGGTCGGTCCTGACACCTTAGCCCAAACGAGGACGACGGACGAAATAAAAAATATCTAGAACGTACTTGTTCCCTTAGCATTCTGAAGGTGCTGGTTACACATGCGTATCACATACTCCAGTTCTAGAATCCGTACAAAACTGGATCATTATCTGCCAACCTTTTCCCAACTATATTGGGGTCGGCTTCCAGTCCGGATGCAGCTAAATGCAGAAAAAATCGGCTTATTTTACGTAAAGTAGCATCCATATAGACATGAATTAATTGACGAGCATATAGAATTTAATTAATTTAAAATGATCGTTTCACACAATTTTTTCATTATTTTAAGAATTAATTCATATCTATATGGATGATACTGATAGCGCTTTTTTTTTCGATTGTGAACTCATCATGTCAGACTTGTACTGACTAAAACCCATCCATGTTCCTTCTTTGCCCTTTGTGTTCCAGGGCCGCGGTATCTCTTTCGAACAGTCCCGAAGCCCTGGCAGGCATCGGCCCATGCGAACCCCTACTTGGTTGCTGACATCTCTTTGAGGCGCGCGTGGAACACGAACGCGTCGTCGACACCTACGGTCAGGCCCGCGCCTACGGTGGCCGAGAGCCACCACGTGACACCCGACGCCCAGGGCGTCTCCCGCGGCGGCTGGGACGTGAGGTTCTTTCCATATACTGATAGTGCTTGTTGCAAACAATTTGACGAAAATGTTTTAGGATAATTGTATTTTCGATTAAAAAATCGACGTAAGTTTACACCGCGCGCTCGCACTCGTGCACTGTGCCGGAATATCTTTCGGGAAATCAAAAGAAATAAAAACATGGTAAATATTCCGTTTTAATCGAACATTAATTATTTTATCGAAACACAACAATTTATAATAGTTACAGTATAGTTCCTGAAAGTCACAAAATACGCGAGCACTCAATGCCTCTGTTAGTTAAATACCTACTTTAAAAAAAACGATATTTTTCTACTTCTTCTTTCGACAAAATTTACAACTTTAACAAAAATGACTCGTCATTACATCTGTATTGCCCAATGCTCAAAGCAGAGATGTTTGCTACTCTCGCATTTCGGTAGTGATTTTTAACTCTTATCCTATGTTGTAGAATCGAGTCTTTTACCAAATATTAATAAACCAATAAGCTGGACGCGCCAGGGCAGCTCGCGAAATTCAAATTCTCTTACGTATTTTTTCATGAAATAGCCATTCAATAGGATTAGATGAACGTAGAGGGTTGAATTGATGACTTTAATTATTATAATTCTGTAAAGCCATATTTGTCACGATCACGAATCATATTTTAATCAACATACAACCTGACACAGGCCTGCACATTGCAAACAACGTCAGAAAATTTGAATTTCGCAAACTACCGTGCCGCTTCCACCTACCCTCGTGTTAGAAATATGTAAAATTAACACATTTTTAAACTATCGACGAGTTTTAGTACTTTAGGTACCCTCCGAAATTGGATTATAGTTATAATAGTTGCGCCTATCGTCGCTAACTCTAGTTTGTGTGCCAGTGCAGATAGATAAGGACGTGTTTTGTGCGCGACGCGACTGACGCAGGTAAATAAAAGATTTTTTTTGGTTCGGTCCAAATTTTTATGTTACAATGTTAATTATTCTTAAGTGATCTCATATAGATATAATATAAATTAAAGTTCATTAATTTAGTAAGAATAAAAATATTTTTTCTGTGAAATGATCTCAGAGAGAAATGTATTTTCCTAATTTTTGATTATAAGTTTAAACAGTAAATAAATGAATATATTTTGGAATATATTTAATTCCTTTAATATTACTAAAGTAACTGATGCCCACGACCTGAACGATCACGATCCGCATGAAATGATTATAAAAATATTACTTCCCTATTTCAATCGGTTTTTGTTAACAATTTCAAAGGTTTTTTTTGCACGGAACCCTAATCATTTTTCTAAAATATAAGTAAGTTACTCGAAGTTACTCCGTATGACATCAGTTATCTGCAAGTAAAGGTCTTGTCAAAATCGGCCTAGCCGTTTCTAAGATTAGCCGGAACAAACAGACCGACAGACAAAAATTAAAAAATAAAGTTTGTTTTGTTATATCTTATAAGTTTACTTTCATATGCATTCAGTAAAAAGCTGTTATTTTAAAATCACAATCGGATACGTCCAGTATATTTATTTGTATAGAGAAGAATTACGGTTGCAAAAACAAATGAAAACCTTTGAAATTGATAACAAAATCCGATTCAAATAGGGAATTCATATTTTTAAAATATAATTTCACGCGAACGAAGGTCGCAGGCAACAGCTATTATTCATAATTTCATTCAATAATATTGATTAAATTATCAAAATAGCGAAACATTTGACAGATATGAGCGACGGTGCCTACTTAGACGGCACCCTCTTATGATGGAATGGCCAGGTAATAACAATTTCATGAAAAAGTCATTCAATGGGGTTAAATGAACTATGAGGGTTGTATTGGTGATTTTAATGATTATAATTCGTTATCTACATACGTGTTACTTGCGCGAATCACATTTTCATTAACATAAAACCTGACACTGACCTTCAAATTGCCAAAACCGTAAAAAAAAAAATTGAATTTCGCGGGCCAGCCTGGTGCTCCCACCTTAAGCGGTAAGCCTTTAATATCTTTGTACTAATCTTCCAACTGATTCCCTGCTCCAGAACCAGTAGCTTCAACCCTCAATTCCCTTTTCTTCTTAGTAGGTCTCTCCAAATTGATTAGAGCTTCAGCCAACATTCCATGAAAATCCCTGACTTTAGCCTTGTAGTACTTATTTTTCATAGGTTCCAAAACTTTCTCAATCGGAGTCTTACCAAGTAGATGAGCTAATGGATTTGTGTTCACCAATTTTGTCCCATCAGGCAATTTAATATCTATATTTTGATTACTATTCTTTTCATTTGTTGGTCTTTTATCTTGCTGTTCCAAAACGTCATTTACTTTGACAATCTTGTAGTATGGTGCTTGGGGTAGCAGGTGGGCTATTCTCAAGTCTTTATACTCCGCAGGTAACTTCGGTATTACAATTTTGTGAGGGATATGAGTTACTCTTGGTGTCTCCTCTAACATTACTTCTTCTGCAACTTCCGGTATTGAGTCATTGCGGTCCATGTAGTTGTAATTATCATCCTCATCATTCTGGTATTCACTTTCTTGGCTACTCTCATGAACGACAGGTATTGGCTGCACTAATCTGATGCTAGCGGGAGTCTTTTCGCATTGACTTGATTTGAATTTGACAGGCATTGCTAATTTTGTAGTTGTAGGCACAGGTTTAGTTTCAAATTTAGTCATTTTTATTGCCGGTTCTCTGTGTACACCTTTCACTACTTTTAAAGTGACCGAATGGTTGATTATTTTGTCCACTTTATTTTCTGCTTCAGGTGTAAAGTTTTCTATGAACTTTTGAACCGAGAGAGTGTTATCAACCTCTGTGATCTTTGCAGTTGTCTGGACTTCCTCAAATTCAACCTTCTTGATTGTCCGTCTGAATTTTTCTGACATTGGTAAGTCGGAAGTGATACTCTCGCCTTTTTTGCGTTTTTCCAACATGTATTTTAGTGTGTCCGTCAATTTTGACGATGAATGATGCACCTGCATGTGTTGATTCAATTTTTCTTTGCTCCGGAAGAATTTAGAACATTTGATACATTTTTTGTAGTCTTTCTTTGAATGTAAAGTTATGTGATGATTGAAATTCTGGTACGTATAGCAATATTTATTGCAAACATTGCATGTGAACCTCTTTTTATTATTAACAATTTGTTTCTTTGTCAACTTGCTAGTAAATTTACTTTGCACAGCTTTCTGCTGTTTTAACACTCTTTTCTTTACAACTAAAAGAGATTCATCATCTGAAGAGTCTACCGTTATAGTCTCCATCGGCTCCTTTTTACGTATCTTCGCTCCTCTTTTACGCTTTAAATTCGGCTTTGGTGGTGTTTCTACTTCAGTTTGATTCCCCTCAGTCTCTGTCACACTCATCTCCGAGTTAAGTAAGCTAATGTTAGAATCCTCAATCTTACCAAGAACAGCATCTTTCTTCTGCTCATTATCATACACACTTTTTGGAACAAATGGGTTCTGTGATTTCTTGTCTGTGAAAAATACATTGAAATTTTCATCGAATTCTACAAAACCGACGCAGTCATGTTCTAGCTTAATGTGGAGAGTAAACCTCTTGCGTAAGCGGAACTTTTTGGAACAAATCCTGCATGTATAAGGCTCAATATCTTTGTGTTTTGTGAAGAAATGACCAAAGAGTTTCTGTGGGTGCTTATAAGGAGTCTTGCAATAAACGCACAAGTATTTATACAAGTGCAGTTCATCTTTATGAGATCTGTCCATATGCTTCTGTAACGCAACGCTCCCAACGCACTGCTTCCAACAAAACTTGCATGCTTTCAGTTCGACGGAAAGCGGATGCTCTGATGACTGATGTTCCGACAGCTCATACATCGTATCGTAGTAAGTATTGCAGGTGTAACATTTAATCACTTTGCAAGCTTTCTTATGTTCCCTAAAAGTAAACTTGTTGAAGACTAGCTTACAATCGGGGCACTCAATAAGTGAAGAATTACAATAACTCTTCCCACAGTGCTTTGATATGTGCATATTCAAGGAGTACCTCTTCTTGTATACATTAGAACATCTTTCGCAAACTAAAGCCTTGCACTTTTTAGTTTTTGAATGCTCAATAAAATGTTTTATGCTTGATGTGGAGTAACTACAGAACACGCAGATGTAGACGGTGTCTCTGCGTAGTGAGAGTAAGACCGTCTCAGCTTTGACGTTTAAAACGGCTGACAGGTATGGAAGAAGAACCTGCATCATCACACCATCGTCATTGTTGAGATGATTTTCAAGATCATGTTTTTTCAAGTCCCGCGTGTTGCCAAACTTCTCAGGGCACTGACAGCAACAATGCGCAGACTTGAAGCTACGTGTGTGCTTCTTTTCATGCACCCTGAGCTCATCCTCGTCAGAAAAAGCACGTAAGCAGTGAAGACAGTAAAATAAACTTGTCAAGTGTTTGTCTCGAAAATGTTCGGCGAATTCAATCAAATCCGTGTATTTATGTGTACAGAAATAACACAGCTTTGAACTGGCAGTAGTTGTTTTATGTATTTGGTGTAAATGTAAGGATAAATCATCGGGATCGAGAAATTCTGCTTGACAAATCGTGCATGTCGTATCGACGTCCGTGTTATAGTTTTCTATGAAATCTTCGTCTAACGCCTCCACCACTTCCTCGTGCTGCTCTTCCGTAGACATTATTGTGGTTTTGAAGTCACCATAGCATGTATTTTCAGTAATTTAGCTTCTCAATTTTCACCGTCGAAAGAAAGAAAGATTCATTATTTTGACAAGCGCCTGTCATGCAAACAAAACCATAAACAAAGTAAACGAAATAGAGGTTAGAGATGCACATGTAAGATCAAAATCACAGAGTGGTAACTGCTATTAGTCGATTTCTAGGTGAGAAGGTTTTTCTCTTTCTATCTTAATAATGGATACGCTAGGCCATCCAGTATGCCTTTACTACCTACGAACCGAAAACTTAGTGACTTTGATTTTTTTTTGAAGCACTTATAAATTATCACCACAGTGCAGAGCTCTGACGCCCGACCACCACTGACTAAAATGAAAGTGAAACGCCAACAACATGTCGGAGGGGCCTGTTTCTAGCGCCTGAATATACACTTGTGTGTAGTGTTGGTACACTACCATACATTTCCAGCCTCCCTTCTTTTCGTACAATGAGAGATCCGCATAAACTAGTTTGTACTGCTTGATTGGTCGTCGTGCGTACACAATGTAAATTAGGTACACTCCCCGCCTCGTCTTGCAGGTTGCAGTTACAGACATGAGATAAAACCGGCCAAGTGCGAGTCGGACTCGCGGATGAAGGGTTCTGTACCATCGTAGCAGGGGAGCCCCCTTAAATTTTAACACATTCTGTGAAAATTTCAACTGTCTATCAATTACAGATCATGAGATACAGCCCGCTGACTGACAGAAGGACGGATGGACGGACGGACCGACGGACCGATGGACAGACGGACGGACAGCGGAGGCTTAGTAATAGGGTCCCGTTGTTTAAACTTCGGGTACGGAACCCTGTAAATAAAAGGAATCTTAAACTAAGCAACCCTTTCTCAATTCTTTCTTGGGCTGTAGGTGGCGCGTATGACTGAGTCTAAGTTTGATTTGGTTTGAAAACCTTGTTTGATTCTCAACACTGCACCGGAGCGGTATACTCAGAAAAAAGGAATAAAAAGACTCATGGACTTGGACCCCATAAAAGACAAACAATCATGTTTTATCACGAAACATGACCTCTCAAAGATCTTTTTATTATCTACAAAAGGGACTACTTATCATAGATAAGAATAAATTAACCCAACTACTGTTTATTACCTCAACGAACCACTTTAAAATAAACACGCCGCATCAGTTTCTATCTGCGGTAGGTATTTCTGTTCATGTGAAGACTTAAAGATCATTTTATTTCTCTAATACCATTGTATTTATGGTCGGCGCAACATGTTTTCTTTTTCCATCCTTCTCTATTGGGGTCACAATACATTGATCGACGGTGTTCGTAGGTTTGTCCATTTAAAAAGAGCACAAGGACTTTTGAACGCCGTCGGTCAATGTGTGACAATTATGTATCGTGAACCTTAGTTGTCATCTTTACTATTCATATAAGTAGTAAATGCGAAAGTTTGAGAGGATGGACATAAGGCTGTTTGTTACTGTATCATGCAAAAACTACCGAACGGATTTAATGACACTCTTTTTTATCCTGGTAGTACGGTCCCGTGGAACAACGATTTTCTCGCCATATACAGCCCATTTATTTTTCTTTTATCTTCCTCTACTCATAAAACCGTCTATACAGTCGTACTCAAAACTTTCTTCACGACTTTCTTCTTTCTTTTGAGCACATAAGAAACAAGAACATAAGAAAACCAGTTATTCAATAATAACTTGCTGATGCGTAGTAACAATCTTAACGGTAAATGAAAACAAAGCATTGAATGACATTTTTCAAATTGTGACACCGTGTCCTACAACCTTCAAAAAAAATACAAGACGAAAGAATAACAACATTGTAATTACAAGACATGTGTATGTATTAATCATCGGTAAATAAAACATCTTCTGTTCACAAGGTCATCCATTATAAATATCATGGCTAATTTATGACGTAAATAACTTTGGGATTATTTTTCTTATTGTTTACTTAGCTTCGTTACGCGACACGTAGCTCAAAATGACGCGCAGTGATTATTATCTGTGCCGGGGAGTTGTGGGGAGATTTAGTTTTAAGCCTGGTCATTTTTAGGTAGATTTCTCTTGGATTTCTGAAAATATTTAGTTTTTCTTGGAACATTATTTTACTGGGTATATTGGTATAGTGCTTCATGGGTCTTTGCCAAATTGTATTTAAAAATAATATGGTGGTGTTAGTTCCGAACATGGCCACACGCAAAATAGTGAAATAACTTGAACTAATAATAATATATTTTTTTATTTCCATCAAGGTAAGTACAAAAATTTCTTAATCTAATAACAATTTAAATCTTAGTTTAGAGTTTGTACGCTGTCAGATAGAATTATGGAATTCTCTAACTCCTAAACTAAGTCAAGCTTGTATTATAGGAGTTAGTGAGCTGTTGACTTAGACACAACCTTGAACTTATAAAACTGTAAAACATAACAAAGTATTGCTTAAAAAGAAATATAATAAAATAAAAACACATAAACCTACTGTAAAGTTTTACAAAAAGATATCAATAAATATCTACCACTTACATATACAAACAATACTAGACACCTGTTATACCTACTTACTTTTTAACTATTAAAAGTACTTCTGTCTGATCATAAGTCAAAGAATAACCAATTGTTCAACTTATGCTTTACCTCACGTTTGGTTAAATTATATATTTCCAGTATTTTGTTGACCTCATTATATAATCTTGAGCTAGCGACTTCATATTATTTAGCTATGAGTATGAGGACACGCTCTGTTATAATAATGGGACCCAAGATATGATTGGTCCAGCTGCATCATTCCGCAGCCCGTATCCCAATTTATTTGGGGTTGGCGCAGGATGTCTTCTTACTCCATACATTTTTTTTTTATTTGTCGTTTCCAGCCGTAAGTATAGGTAATTAATTACAACATAACTGTCTTTTTCAAGCGTCACAAATCTTGCGACATCTGCAGAAAAAACAAATTAATTAATGAATTTATTTAAAGCATGCCACTATGCGGAGTGATGCGCTCGCGTGTCTGTTGACACAAGCCGTATTGCCTGAAACCATATAATGTTTTAAGCTTACTGTTCTTATGTTACACTACTTTACCCTTGTTTGAAGCAAACCGCAATAACCTGATCACCCCAAAACTCCTGCATTGGATCACGTTCGAAACGTCAAAAAATTCTAGTCTGTCATGTCACCACAGGCTGTCAGTTTTTGCCCGTACTAAATAAAAAAATATAGGCTGCACCGCGCTGCCATGCACAAAATCAAGATTTTCAGGTAAATTTAAACATATTTTCTACATTCCCGTTATATTGTTTACATAAAAACATATTTTTATCATTATGCCTCATCATTATAACCTTAAAATTTTTCGTGTTTCTTTTCGAAGTGTTTTTTTATTTGTAGTTTTAAGATGATTGTGTAACGGTATTTGTTATTATTACTTAAATTTTATTTTTGTTTTAAATATCTTCTCTTAGTGTGTGAATATTTTTATCTAGGTGTAGCTAAGTAGGTATAATCATTACTATGTTATTTACCTAAACTATCATATATATTTATAATCTATGGTTGTCTTATTAGCCGCATTTAAAGAGATCACATAAACCGTATTTTTCCCCATTTTTCTAGATCTATCTCTACCCATTAATATCCTATGCTAAATCATTGTTTATTTAAAATTATGGGCATTATAAATCAAGAATTCCTTGTCTTCGAATCTAACGAAAGTGGTATTCAGATGATTTTGCTGTAGAGATTAACATTTAAAGGCATTGTTGTAAATTATTTATGATGAAGCCATGCTATTAGATCTACAACATTCTATGACATTATAAATTTAAATATCTACAGGCGGTGTTACAGGCAGAATGAAATGTTTCCTCTGCCTAACCTTGTTTATTAAAAAACTCCTCATAGTGGTCTCTGGAAAGTCTATGTTAGCCTTCCTAATTTAATATTTGGGCAGGATAGCATAATGGATATCTTTTTTATTACTAGGAGACTATTTTTATCTACTATCTTATATTTTTATTGATTTTCGTGTAACTGGCCCATATTTGCTCCATTTCAGTTAGAAAAACTTCATAATAATTATTTATTCCTCATAGTCATCAATTTTGTTCAGTCCTGTTTACATATTGGTTATTCTTTTTATCCATCAACATCATCACCCTGTAACAGCCTAGTTAGTCTAGTGATTGCAAGCATAATGCTGAGTATAAGTGCAGCATTATTGGGTTTCCCCATCATAAATTTCTCAGTAGCGTATGTATGGCAATAGGCTTGTTACGTATTACATGGGACTTAGCCATAGCTGGTGAAATTTGGGCAAACCATTTGAAGATTTTAAGGCGTGTTGTTTTTGTTGGTGTTGCATTTCTAGCTTTGACATCATTCAATTAGGTTTAAAAATATTTATTCTCAAAAAAGACACAAAGTCACTTACATGAGAACAATGCTTAATATAAATTATGTTTAAAGTTCGTCACAGACGTCACGGTAGCACTTATTATATTATAATATAATACACCCATCCAATGAATTCAGATTTTAGGATTTGTGATCAAATATTCCACTAATAGAGTTTTGAATGCATTGAATGAGTGTAATTTTTTAATACATGAGGGTATTTTGTTGTAAAATTGTGCTTCTTCAAATGTTAACATTTTTTTGCCAAACTTAGTTATCATCTTCACCAAAATCAGAAAACTAGCTCGGCGAGTACTACGTTGGGTTACTTGTTTGCAATTAATTTTTGAATGTAGATCTTTGACAGTCATTACATGTAGTCAGTGGCCCGAAAGTCTGACAACCAGTATCGTGTATTGTATTATCCAGTACTAACTAGTCAATGTAAAATACTGGTATACAACTAGACTGGAACCCAACCCTAACATAATTAGGAAAAGGCTAGGCAGATGATGAGACTTTCTGTTCGCCACTATGGATCCATCTCTTCTCATGTATTTTTATAAGGAATTTCTTTAAAGCAGCTCCGAGTTGTTTAAATGTCAATAGATTTTCCTTTTGACTTGTTACTTTGACGTGAACATATTCATATCTTTATTTGCCATAATGTTTGCTTAGATGGTTTGGTCATGTGAAGAGGATGAATGAAAGGCAACTAACAAAAGGTATTTACAAGGCAGATGTGAGTGGCAACGCCGGGAGCGGACGCCCTAGTAGGACATACACTGAGCTTATTGGTGAGGTTCTTCAGAAGGTCAGGTCCATAGTACTCACAACCGTCATGGATGGACTGTGTGAAGGATGATAATGGCTAGAAAGGAGATGACTGCTGGGATGACGAGTAACAAATAAATTGGTATGAGGGTAGGAGATTGATGATTTTGACTTATTCAGCATAATTGGAGACATGTGGGTGTACAATACACTTCTCTACTGTCAACTCCAGGCTAATACAGGCTTGATATTCGATCCCCTATACAACATGTAACGTAATTAACGCACACCCTCAGACACCCCAATTAGTATATTATGTTATAATCATAATACATACACTGAATTTTTAGTTAAACATATATGAGCATTGATTATTGATTGATTTAGTTATACTAATTCCGGAAGAATGTTGTGGTCACAGTACAAATCCATGAACGCAGACAGTCGCACACGTAGGTATGAGGGTCTTGTTAGCCTAGTAGGTATTCGCTCGCGTTCGAAACGAGTTAGCGAGTTTTTACTGTAATTTACGTAGTTTTAATTATTTTTGGGAAAAAAAAAATACCTATAATAAAAATTATAGAAATCGATTCAGTAAACGATTCTGAACAAACTAATTTCAGGATGTGCGTTTCATTATGTTGTATAAAATAAGGTAACTACAGCCACTTATTTTATCCGAGAGTATAATCAATACCTACTGAAATTGTTATCCTATTGTTTCAAGTTAGTTTTTTTCCTTGCTAAACAATAGTTTAGGTAGTCGTTTTTATTTATCAAATCTATACAACTAAATAAAATTGAAGTGTCTGTTTGTAATTTCAAAATAACAGGTTTTTACTGAACGTAAGTATACTGAGCTTTGCTCGGGTAAAAAAATAGAGAAAACGAATGTTCCTAGATATAATTTCATAATTATATCTCGGAACATTCGTTTGATCTTCTAGATCCATTTTTCGATCCCGGAATTGCAACGTTCATCGAAATCGTGAGAGCCTAATATAGAGTAATAATATAGGATATCCTTTATATTTGAGAGAGTGGACATCCTCGCATTGGTAACATTCCAGGCTGTTTATAAAATACACCAATAGATGGCGTTTTTCGAAAGTAGCATTTTAAAACTGACTCATAAAACAGTTATTTCAGTTTACGATGTCATTGACCTTTCATTCGGTTTGTTTATCAACATTATTTTTAATTCTGGTTTGTTTTCATACAACACTGATGACTAAGAGATGCTTTACAGTTGCTAGGCCCGACACATTCCGGCAGGAGTTCGTTTCTAATTAATAACAGCCGCTCGGGTCGATCTCCAGGTTAAGCCGCGCCTGCCTAGGTTGGTCCGTGGATGGGTGACCACCCATTACACACTTAATTTCCTTCGTGCCTCGGACAGCACGTCAAGCTGTTGGTCCCGACTGTTATTTGTAAATAATTATTAGTCGTTACAGGTAGTCAGTGGCCTGAAAGTTTGACAACCAGTCTTACTAACAGGTACCGTGTTACAAAATACTAACTGGGTTGTGGAGATCAGATAGGTCTTCGGTCCATGTAAAATATTGGTATTCAGCTGCAACCCGTTAGATTGGAAGCCGTTGGGGTCGGCTTCCATTCTAAGTCGGGGGATTATTTGCTACTAGCACTTCGCCCGCGACGTCGGCCGCAAAAATTGCTTACCATCAAACAGTTATTTCAGTTTACGATGTCATTGACCTTTCACTCGGTTTGTTTATCAACATTATTTTTAATTCTGGTTTGTTTTCATACAACACTGATGACTAAGAGATGCTTTACAGTTACTAGGCCCGACACATTCCGGCAGGAGCTCGTGGCTAATTGGAAATCTATTTATTTTGCACCCAAGATTAGAAACATTTTAAACAAGGAGTATTTTGATGAAAACCATAAATAGCTTTTCGTTTTGATTTTTTTATTGCACGACATGACTTACCTAAGATATATTATCTCGACATACTAAATATGTCTACATTGTAATCTGTTTACTTACTCAAATCGATGTAGCTAATCAACGCAAATAACTCTTAACTAAGTACAGTAAGTGTATACATACATGTTGAAGCTTGTAATTACAAATGTCCCTACTTACGCATACTACTAAGATTCTTATTAGTTTTTTTTTTTTTTTTTTAAATTAAATGGGCCTACTCTTGCCCTCAGTCTAGTCCTGATGAGGTCGACGATGGAACGAGCTAACCCAAAAGAAGCCTATTAACTCGCGACTTAAATATATTGGGGTCATAAGTTAGTTAGTCTGTAATCTTTCTTTAAAAGTAAATATGCATGATATAAATATAGTTCACAGCCAATGCAAAATCAGTTCCACAATAAATCACCTAAAATCCTGAGATATAAGGTCTAGTACCAAATAAACTAACCTAACCTAACCTAACCTAACCTGTTTGGTGACTACATTTTGGTGACAGATCTACTATTTTGAGGACAAATCCTATTATTTAAGAAACACAAAACTAATTAAATTGGTGATAGCTTAAATGATACCCCATTGGGAAATTTGATTCATGTAATGCAATATAATTTTATTGGTTATCGATCTCTTATTTTACACATATATTAACATTAATTTGATAATTCATACCTGGGAACAATTTTTGTTTATCTGAGAACGAAAATATTTCGTGGCGATAGATCTATTTATTAGGTGATACAACTTGATGACAAATATAAATTTTGGTGATAGAAAATATAGTTTCCAAAAAAAATATTGGATCATTAGTTCCGGAGATTACTACATAAAAACTTACCAACAAATTTTACATCTTTATAATAGGATAGCACAATAATAAAAAACTGAAACATAAAAGGACCCGTATACGTGAGCTAGGATTCTGCGGACATCCATTTTCGGATTGACATTTAACCTGCAATATGAAATCTCAATAGTTGAAAAGCCACGTAGGCGTCCACCCACAGACTGGCAATGCGGGCTTCCTCCCACGGTCTCGCCATCTGGTTGCCCCGCCCCTAACTTTGCATTATAGGGTCTTCCAAGAATTGTAAAGCTACCAACACGCGTAGCATGACCACTGTAGAAATGAGTTTTGTCGACGAAACAATCGAAAAAATGACAGATCAATAAAAGAAATCTGTCATTTTGTCGATTCTTCCGTCGTGACCGTCACCGTAGACAAGGATTTTGTTAATGGAAGAATCGACAAAATGACAGATAGTGAAAAGAAATCTGTTATTGTGTCGACACAATCTGTGATTTTGTCGATTCTTCCGTCGTGACCGTCACCGTAGACAAGGATTTCGTTGATGGAAGAATCGACAAAATGACAGATGTGAAGAGAAATCTGTCATTGTGGCGACAAAATCTGTCATTTTGTCGATTCTTCCGTCGTGACAGTCACCGTAAACAAGGATTTCGTTGATGGAAGAATCGACAAAATGACAGATAGTGAAAAGAAATCTGTCATTGTGGCGACATAATCTGTCATTATGTCGATTCTTCCGTTTAAAAAACCCGTTTCTACGGTGGTCATGCTACGCGTGCACGTCTCGTAACAGCTCCCGTAAGCTCTAAAAATAACAACCGGGACCACCGGCTTAACGTGGTTTCCGAGGCACGCTAGTCGGTATTTAGAGGGTGGTCCATCCAATAAGAAATATCAATAGTGGAATAGCCGCGTAGGCGTTCACTCAGACTAGCAATGCGGGCATCCGCCCACGGTCTCGCTATGCGGGTGACCCGTAACTTTGATTACAGTGGCTTCCAAGACTTGTAAAGTAATAGGTCACGTAACTTCTCTCGAAGCTCGTCGAGTTCCCATTTAACTACATACAATAAACTAACCACTTTGTCCATTGAGTGTAGGCAGAAAATATCGAACGCTACCTGCTACGATTCTTACATACGCCTTTTGCTTTGTCTCCCGTTTATAAATCCACTAGCACTTTGCCTGCGACTTGGTCTGTGAAAATTGTGATAGTTCGGCTAATATGCATGATATAAATATAATTTATAGCCTACAACACCCACGAATAATGTAGCTTTCTGCCAGTGAAAGAATAATTAGAATTGGATCTTTAGTTCCGGAGATTAATATACCACTTACAAACAAATTTTACCTCTTTTTAATATTAGTGTAGATTAACAATGTTGAGGCTTTGAAGACCTATAAAGTTAGCTCTTCAGTCACGTAATAGGAGTTTCTATCGATGTTCGTATAGTTTCTTTTTTAACGAATGCCCTCGTGCACTGTACGGAGGAGCTCGTGGCTAAATAATAACAGCCGCTCGTATTGATTTTTAGGTTAAGTCGCGCTTGCCTAGGTTGGTTCGTGGATGAGTGACCACCTATTACATACCGAGTTTCCTCCGTGCCTCTGAAAGCACGTTAAGCCGTTGGTCCCGGCTGTCATTTGTAGTTCTTTGACAGTCGTTACAGGTGGACAGTGGCCCGAAATTCTGACAGCTAGTCTTACCAAGGGGTATGGTATTACCAAGTACTACCAGGCTCGCTCCCCTATTACATGGGACTTATACATAACAGGCGAATTTTCGGTGTACTATTAGATACACCCCTGCCTAACCCTTCGGGGATTACAGGCGTGAATCGTTATAATAGTGAATATAAGTTGGCTGTTAGACTGCAGCTGTTAGAGTTGAAGTCATCGTGGAAGGTCTGTATTCTCAAAAGTTTTATAAACATTCGTTTTTCGCCTACAACATAAATAAAATCCCTGAAGCTGTTCACAAAATATTGTTCTTAAAGCAAACAAAGTGGCATGTGGGTGAACGAACGTTACACCCACATATCGTCACTTATGTGATCTGTAGTGCCGCGTTGTTTCCTCTTCAGGGTTCGGTACCCGAAGGGTAACCAACGCGATCCTATTACTAAGCCCCCGCTGTCCGTCCGTCCGTCTGTCTGTCTGTCAGAGGGCTGTATCCCATGATCCGTAATAGGTAGACAGTTGAATTTTTCACAGAATGTATATTTCTGTTGCCGCTATAACAATAAATTAACGGGGGTTCCCCTACTACGATGGTATTGTAGATTCACCCTTCATGCGCGACTCCGACTCGCACTTAGCAGGTTTTTTCTACGTACGGCGAATACTACGCATCCGACCTCTTTGAAGGACATTACGAATCGATCCATGTCGTTTATGTCCTTATTTATAACTCCCCGCTCCGCTCGGAAGCTTGTTATTATCCGCACTGCATTTACAGCAAATTTATTCATCGTTCAGGGAATCTGTGAGGTTTAAATATAAGGAAAATCATATTAAATGCAATGTCGATTCTCGACACATTCTGTTTATTTGTTCTAGTGAAGTCGTTGTTATTTATGTGACGAGATAATTGCTCGGGCAAGTCTTTTAAATCTCTTAGGATAAAGGGTGTTTCTTCGAGATCCCTCAAAACGCGGTCACACCTACCTACCCTAACAACAGTGCCAAATGCATTTAGTGTGTCCAGCCGGCGATTCTGAGCCAGTAGTTGTAAACCAGCCCCTAAATAATCTCACTCAGATCCAGCCTGTGCCTTTGCGGCGCCCTAAGCCGAGGTTCGTACCCCACAGGGGGTGCCCTCTGCGTTGTATGCTCCTGGCTGGAGACCTTACTCTCAAGGCATTTACAGGAGAGTCTGGTTAAGCTGAAACCTGCCTCATAGCCTGCGAGAAGCCATGTCGAAAAAAAATAGCATATCATAAAGTTTTCCCTCTGCTGAGGAGCTCGTGGCTAAATAAAACAGCCGCTCGGGTCGATCTTTAGTTTAAACCACGCTTGCCTAGGTTGGTCCGCGGATGGATGGCCACCCATAACATACCGCATTTCCTCTGTGCCTCGGAATGCACGTTAAGCCGTTGATCCAGGCTGTCATTTGTAGATTTTTGACTGTCGTTAGAGGTAGTCAGTGACCCGAAAGTCTAACAACCAGTCTTACCAAGAGGTATCGTATTACCCAGTACTAACTGGGTTGTGGAGGTCAGATAGGCAAACGCTCCATGTAAAATAATGGTTCATCTTCATCCGGTGAGATTGGAAGCTGATCACAACATAGTTGGGAAACGACTAGGCAGGTGTGTGTGTGTATTGTTGAACACTACTTCCGGAACATAACATCACGCCTGTAATCCTCGAAGGGTTAGGCAGAGGTGTACCTAATAGGACACCCACATTCCGCCAGTTATGTTTAAGTCCCATGTAGTAGGCGGCGAGTCTATTGCCATCAACCGGGCACAAATCCAGACTCCGTGGCTGCTACTGAACAATTCCCGATAGAAAAACTCAATAACACTTTGCCCGACCTGGAATCGAACCCAGTACTTCATGCTGTGCAGTCGCGCTTGTGACCACTGGACCGGCCAGGGAGTCGACTTCCGGAACAGTTATTTCATTGTCAATATTGAAACACACTTTGTTTTTGTAATAAAAGACCTGTTTTACCTTAAATATTGTTTGAATTGAAACTGTATTTTTCCTCAATACGATATAAAATGAATACATAATATTGTTCAGGTTATATCACTTTAAATGCGTTGAGCAAATATACATGAATAAATAAAATATTGTGAATTTTAAACGTACAGACGACAGCACATCAAGGTACTACAATCTATCAAATTTCTTTAAGAGCGTTAACGTCTTACGGCATTTCATACTAACTTTTAAGTGATTTTTGTTTGAGAAATGACTGAAACGATTTTAGTGAAACTTCGTACGCATAAGCAGGATACACAAGTCTAAAAACTTGACAGAGTACATTTTCGAAAAATAGTGTTACAGCTAAATTAGACCGATTTTAGATTTTCCATAGAAACAGAAATTTTCAATTATCTTTTTTTTTAAAAAGACATTTCGAAAAGTTCTCTGTTAAGTTTTTAGACTTATGAACCTGCTTATGCGTACGAAGTTTCATTAAAATCGGTTCAGTCGTTTCGAAAAAAAATCAGTTTCGGTAGCTTGATGTGCTGGCTACTGTACAGTAGATAACTGTTGTTATGAAACACTGAGTTAGAATAATGTCATGGTGTCTCCATCTACACTTCTACACCAATATTATAAAGAGGTAAAATTTGCAAGTTTTTATGTGGGGGGTAATCTACGGAAATCCTGATCCGTTTCCGAAAATTCTTTTACTAATGGGAAGCTATATTACCGCGTGTCTAGATGACACGCGGTAATGTAGCTTCTACTTTTCATATATAGGGTCTAACTATTCATACACGAAATATTTTCAGGGAATCATCTAACGGTTATAACAAAGCCATTTTAAGGGATTTTTTTTTATCTGACTATATTTTTTTATAAAAAATAAATAATTTAAAATTACTTGACCCACAAAACAAATACTGGCTCCTTATTTTTAAGCATCCACTGAGCTAGTTTACTACGTCGTATTTACCTACTGTCATTGTTAGAATATGGGTAAAGGTTTTATGCAAAAAGTCTTAAAAAAAAATTAGAATTATAATAATTTTGGAAAAAAAACACTCAGATAATTTTTTTTTCGTTACTGTGGCGACTACGACTTATAGAAGTTACTTTTAAAATATTTCGTGTATGTAAAGATAGACCTTATGTATTATAAATGCGAAAGTTTGGATGAAGGATGTTTGTTACTCAATCACGCCAGAATGCCTGAACGGATCAATATAAAATTTGGCACGGAGATGGAGATGGAATAGCACATAGGCTACTTTTACTCACACATACACATCATTATTTCCACGCGAACGAAGTCGCGGGAAGCTAGCAGACTGATATATTCGTTTTCATGGGAATATTTCCCAAAAAAACACGAGTAAAGGCGCGGGCATTAGCTAGTCACTAATAAATGTGATAGGAACCTACTGTTGTTTGGTTTTTATGATTAATCTACCGGTTTAGGTTTATTTTGGACGAGTTAATAAAAAAACGATATTGGCTATGATCCAATGATATGATCAAATGCGATTGTTGAACATGGGGTCTTGGGTTCGATTCCCAGATCGGTAACGTGTTATTACGTTTTTCTACCAAGAATTTCTTAGTAGGAACCATGGACTCTGTATTTGTCTGTGTATGATGCAACTTAAACATAACTGGCGAAATGACGGTGTAATATAGGTACACCTCTACCCCGCCTAACCCTTCGGAGAAATTCAGGCATGATGATAGGTTTTTTTATGTTATGGATCTAACAATCTTTTTTTTTCGTGTGGTTAGTGCCTAACCTGGTGTCAGAGTTTTTATGCCGCCCATGGGCCTCTGACTTGGCTTTACATGCCGTCGAGAAATATCTCTCAGGCATGCTGGTTTGGTTTCGTCACGATGATTTCCGTCACCGAAGCAAGTGATAATTATACAATATGCACATGAATCCGAAATTTCGATCAGAGCTGCGTGCCTTGGGTTCGAACTCGAGACCTATGACTTGGCAGTCCGAAGGTCAAAAAACTAGGCTATGCCTGTTTCTTTTTTTTTTAGGATGCGAAATCATCAAATGAGTACTGCTCTGAGCGGAGCGGAAGGAAGTGTCAGACTTGTAAAGACTGACTAAAATTCATGTTCCTTCTTTGCCCTTTGTGTTCCAGGGCCGCGGTTTCTCTTTCGACAAGTCCCGCAGCCCCAAGCTATCACTGCTCAACCTAACAATTAAATTGTGCAATTTGTATCCAATAATAACGAATACCTTTCTCTCTCTTTCCAGATCTTGAAATGCAGTGATAATCAACTCAAAAAAATCACCATTTTATTTCCACGTCTAAATCTTAACAAACACTCTTTGGGTATCCAAAATTTACTATTCGGCAAAGTACGGGCAGAACGGGACAGCAAATTAACTACAAAACTGTTATAATAAGCTTGTATAAGCGCGGCCAATATTCTTGCAATCAAGATAAAAGGCAATTCAGTTGTGGATTGACAGAAAGTTCATCACAATCATGGAAAACCTCACTGTACTATCCTTTAGAAAGTCGGAGGACATCAAACGTCTGGCTAGACATTTCCAGAACGTTGTTAACCACCCTCTGACTCAGCAAAACAAAACCTTACACTCCTATTTAAGGAGCTTAGATTCCACGCACAAAAAGATTTATTTACAAAAGCGAGATTATGTCGAAGTTGAATATATATTTACAACGGAGAAGAAGTCGAACCTCCAGAGACAGAGGTTCAACAGTCTTCCTGTCAGCGAAGTTCCTGAATTGTTAAAAGCTGAATTGCTTAATTTTACTTCTGAGGACGCGAAGCAGGTGCATATTTGCACTGATTGCAATGTAGAGATTGAATTGAATGATGAAGAGCCCTTGATGGAATCGCTTCAGAAACACTTCAATACTGATGCCCATTTGCCCAAGTTGAGACGAGAGAGCATTGATGTAGCGGAACCTATTATCCTGCCGAATATGTCTCGACGTCTTTCCGCCATGGGAGAGACTCCGTTGCCGAAGATCAAAGAACTTAGCATTACTAAACCAGTTGAGAGACTAGAACGCAATTTCTCATCGAAACTCAGTACTGCGTTGATGAAACACCTCCCCGACGCTTCGGAAGCTAGCGTCGATGCTGCGCTAAAATTCTACCAAGATATCTACGATAAGTTATGTTCTGATGTCTCAGGTGTAGATTTTTCTACGCAAACGTCTTCGGTTGCTCCAATAATAATGAGTATTAAGGATAATGTTTACCAAAACTTCGCTGCCGATGCTAACAAGAATATTGACAATGACGAGAACGAGCAGGCTGCTGAAAAGCCGAAGAATCAGGCGAAGAAATATCGTTATTATGGTCCTATTGAGGCCTCGATTGTGAAGCTGCTTGTTAACCATAAGTTGTTGTCTTTAATCGACGACAGAACTGGGAAGCTTGCTTTCTTTTGCATAGCCTGCGAGTATTATACTCTACGATTCCATTATGATAGTGTTTTGAACCACGTGTTCAGTGAAACTCATATTCACAACCTTTCCTGTATCTTACAGTCTGATAAGAGCATTTCTTTCTCAATGACTGAACCATCTATCGAGAAAATTAAGGAGATGAATGAAAAGTTCCTTCTTAGCCATGATATCACTTTTGCCACTAACGGATTGTTTTGCCGTCTTTGCAATGCTTCGATCGATTCTATTGAAGCTTCTATTCTCCATATCCTTGACGAGAAGCATCTTGCAAAGCTTTCTGACGAACTCTTCATCCGTATGAAGGAGACTGATCCCGATCGCACGATCCCTGAGGAATGGGGGCCGAAAGATTTGAACTGGACTAAGTACTTAGCTAGCGTCGGAAAACCGCATAATAACCGTGACCATGTCATAATAGAAAACTTTATCAAGCCTTCGGGAAAGATCGGGAACTATTGTACCTGTTGCGACATGACTTTGAAAGGACCTCGACAGGTTCTTTTCAACCATATCCGTCAAAAAAAACATTTGAGGAACGCGGCGCCTCGTAAACTTTCGATGCTTTATAAGAATCACTGCCGCCCTTCCGAATATTTCGCCAGCTTCGGCAATTTTTACATTTGCACCATCTGCCCGGATTTCGTGGCCGTCCCATCGATTTCCGCCATGGTTGAGCACTTCGAAAGCACTTCCCATTTCGATACATTGTCGAAATTGATCCGTTCTGCTTTGTACAAGGAGGTAGATCAAGAGCTGTTAGCTGCGAACAAAATTAGTGACTTAAAATGCCAAGTGTGTGACATGAGTTTCCAAGATATGAACGAGGCCGTGAAACATGCTTTGAGTAACATCGACCACCAAACGGCGGTCGCTGAAGTGAAAATCAACTCGAACAAGGGAGATATCATCAGTGTATATATGAAAGGAAATCATATCCTACACAGTGAAGGCGCTAGCTTCACCTGTGTCGAATGCAAAGGAGTTTTTAACTCGATAAGATCCCTTTTAACACACTTAGTATACGCTGGGCATTTTAAGGAAAAGCCGGCAATTGAGAGCGTGTTTCGCTTCTACTTGGAGCTGAAGCATAATATAAATATGTTAGCTCGGAACAAATATGTGTATTATCAGTTTGGGAGTTTGAAATGTGGTGTTTGTGACTCTGATATCGAAGAGGGGGAGACAGCGAAGAAACATGTCGTTTCTACGCGTCATAGAGAAAATATGGGGGCCAGTTATGTTAGTATGGAAACGTCGGCTGTTGAGTGAGGTACGTTAACTTTTTAAATTATTTAAACTTTTGTTTAAATTTGAGCATCAACTCACACAGAGAGGTTCTGGGTTCAATTTCCATATCAGGCAGAGTTATTGGATTGTTCCATCAGGAATTTTTCAGTTCCTGCTTCATTGGTCGAGTGGTTGCATTGCAAGCGCTACTGCTGAACATGAGGTCCTTGATTCAATTCCCAGGTCGGACAAAGTGTTATTGCGTTCATGGGATATTGGTCCATAATAATTTTCTCCAGATTTTACTTCTTTTTGTTCTAAAATCATACCATACTGGCTTATAAAAGCATTGAAAAAAATATCTTTTATTAATGGATGTTCAATATAGCGTTTATTTTTCTTGTTGTAAACAAAATAGCTCGGCTGTGATCTCCTATCCAAACACGGCCAGGAATGATGATGTCAGGAATTCCCACTGTACTACTTCTATTTGGGCTGACATCCAAGAAATCAGCCGACTGATTCAATAATTAGGATTATAGATAATAGATATTATGATTCAACTTAAAAAAATATACACATTGGATCATCTTCTTGCCCTTGTATTTGATGTCGGCACAACACGTTTTCTTCTTCCATTCTCCCCTGTCAGACGTCACGGCATCATTTACTCGTTTCTCTTTCATATCATTCCTCACACAATCCATCCATCTTTTCTTTGGCCTTCCTTTACCTCTCCATCCATCAACATTAACATTACACTTTCAATATAAATATACACATTGAATATGGATAAAAAATTGGCAAAATATCAAAATTATGTTTTAGGTCTTTCAACTATAGCCACGTTGATAAAATGAGCCTATGAGTTGTGTAATTGATTTATTTGTTGAATGTATTTAATAGAAACCTAGTTGGGCTAAGCATGAGGTCCTGGGTTCGATCCCTAGGTCGCCAGTGTTATTGGGTTTTTATATCAGGAATTTCCCAGAAGCTGCCTCGAAGTCTGGTTTCGGCTCGGTTGATCTCAAAAGGCTCACCTATGGTTAGTGAAAATAGGCCTGAGTGTACACCCCTCTTCGGTGATTACAGGCGTGATGTTATGTAATGATATAATTATTTTTCTTTCTATTTCAGGCAATGTGCGTCTGACAACGATTATGTAAGAATGACAAGTGACATGTGGTCTATTGATAAATCAAGATATAAGAATAATTTCCAAATGAGAAATCATTTTACAATGAAATTTTAATAAATGAATTAATTTTATAACTATTAACATGTTGTTTTATTTTCAACTGCTGTTTCTGTCCTCGATCATTGGTCTTAGCTGTCATTTGTAGATCTTTGACAATCGTTACAAGTAGTCAGTGGCCCGAAAGTCTGACAGCCAGTACTAACTGGGTTGTGGTGGTCAGATAGGCAGTCGCTCCATGCAAAAAATCCTGGTATTTAGCTGCATCCGGTTAGACAGGAAGCAGAAATTTCATGTACAAATAAATATTCTGATTCTGATTCTGATTCATGATACTGCCTCTTAGGTCTAGTGGTTGCAAACGTGACTGATGAACACGAGGTCCTGGGTTCGTTTCTCAGGTCGGGCAGTGTTATTAGGATTTTCTAATGAGACTTTCTCAGTAGCAGGCTCGGTGTCAGGATTTGTGCCTGGCTGATGGCAAGGCTCGCTCCATATTACTTGGGACTTAAACATAATTTTCGAAATGTGGGTGTACTATTAGGTAAACCTCTGACTAACTTTAAAAAAAAATGTTAACAAGTTCCTAAAATAAAATTAATATCACAAACACTTTCTGAAATTTATGCTATGCCACTTTATGCAGGAGTCTGGATTGAGAGCCGTTTTCACGCGTTTAAGAAATTTAAGGACCATTGTTACTATTTTTAACTCTAGTTTCCCTGGAGAAATCTCAGTTGTTTCGCAAGATTTAAATTATGGGCTGTCAATAGAGATGCACCAATTTATTTTTAGTCTCCATCAAAAATTCGATGTGTCATTATAATAACTGTGGACTGATTGATTTGAGTTAGTTATTATAAAATAAATAAATACCTCGTAGGTCGTAAGCTAACATAAGGTTCTGAGTTCGATTCCGAGGTCGCGAATGGAAAAACAAAATATGTTTTTTCCATCGAGATTTTCTCAATGGCGTGCCCCCCATAATATGTGATCGAAACATTGTTAGCGAAAGGTAGGTAAGCCTTAGGTACCCTTCGGGCACAGAGTTTCATATTTGATACTGCCTTCGGGGTTTACGGTCGTGACAAATTTTTGGCCTGACATTTCGACATCCTAAAAAATCCTCAGCCTCTAGAGGGGGGCGGCTGCCCCCCTGGCGACGCACATGAAAACATTACCATTGTTGGAGTGATTTTCCCTTGCCATATTGCAAAATTTCGTACACACGTTGCTATAATAAAATTACGAAATACCTTTTGTCAGGAAAAGAGGAAAAACAACGAAAACAATACATAAAAAATATATTTCTTAAAACAGTACAGTAATACATATTTAAATCTTATTTCTAAACAATATCTATTCCTCAATTTCTTCATCTTCTTGTGGTAACTCATCTAAAGGAATGATGGCCGGGGGGCTGGTGTTGTCACAAGTACAATAGCAATTTTTGCCGTCAGGTCCTTGAGGTAGCAGCAGGATTTTAAGGCGCATATTCGTTTCTAGAGCGTTCATTATTTCTGTGGAACGAAGAGAAAATATAATAAGTTTAACAAAGTATAAAGTCATGTCATTGCCAAAGTTACTACAGGAGAGTGAAGCATGACATGGCTAGAAAAGAGGTGTCTGAAGAGATGTCAAATCATCATCATCTACCTGCTTTTTCGTACCTTTATTGGAGTCTTACTGGATGCATCTGAATACCATTAGTATTTTACATGGAGCGACTGCCTATCTGACCTCCACAACCCAGCTAGTACTGGGTAGGAATACGGATAAGATGACGAGTAATACGGATATATGGAAGACGACATGCTGCGCCGACCCCAAGTAAATTAGGGCGAGGGCAGAAAAATTATGACATAAGTTCATGCCGATCCCAGATAGGGAAAAGTTTTATTGAGTTTTTCCACCAGGAAGTTTGGAAGCAGTCTGGAGTCTGGAATCGTGGCCGGTTGATGGCAATAGGCTTGCTCCCTATTACATAACACTATATCTTTTAATTTTGGACGCTCCATAAGTGCTGTTGTGCACGTGTTTCTACATATACAGAGTCTACAAAAGTAAGTCTACAAAATAATTGTACGCCCAATGAGCTCTGTGCCTAAATAACAACAATGTGGAGCCGTAACACAGCCAGCAGGCGTCGCGGCAGACCTCGTGGGTGATGGCGGGACAACCTGCACAAAACCAACGACCAGTGGTCCATATTGGTCCTGGATCGAAAGAATTGGAAGAATTTGGGAGAGGCCGTTGCCCAGCAGTGGGATGACACATGCTAACAGTAATATAATAGACCCATAGCACAGCATCATGCTGAGTGGTAACCGCCTTGTCGCAGTCACGACGTGCAAGCTGTTTACTGTTTTTTGTTCCGTCCTGTTGTATTTATAAATATTTCTTGGGTGGATGTTTATTGTTTATTTTATATAATTTTGTATGCACGTCATGTCCCTGCGACAAATATGTTTCTTTTTCTTTCTAATAAAATAATTTGTTTTCACAAAATAAACTTACCTTGTCGACCCTGGCTCAAACACAACTTCCCTCCCGCTTTCGGCATTTGTACTTCAGTTTCTAACTTGACAGCCTGCACTCCAGGTGGCTTAGGTTCTGCTGCATACGTTGTTGCTTCTAAATATGTTGAATCAGTCTCATGTTGTCTAGTTGTTGTTGTTACAAATTCTTCTGTTGTAGAACGGTCAGAAGTAGGTATTTCTGAATTCTCAGTAGATTTTTCTGTATTATCTTGAATCGTTATCTGTTTTTCAGTTGTTGTACCTTCTGAAATTGTCGAATCTTCTGTAGAAGAAGATAGTGTCATTGTTGGCTCTTCCGTAGTTCTTGCTTGCTCTAAATTCTCTTCTTTTCGTAATAAAGTCGTTAATTCTGTTGCGGATGTTGTTGGTTGTTCATCTGCTGTTTGAATAGTAGTCGATTTTTGTTGTATAGTTGGTATTTCTGAAGTAGTTAACACTTCTATTGACGTCAAAGCTTTTTCTTCCGTAGTAGTAGTAACCGTTTCAGTTGTGCTAGGCTCATTTACTGTAGTAGTTGATTGAGCTGATTCTAGGTAAGTAGTAGCTGTTCCCTGAGTTTTTGTTATTGCCTCAATGGGCGTTTCTTCCTCAGTAGTTTTTACAATCTCTTCGGGTTTTGTAGTGGTAATTTCCTTCTCAATCGGCGGTAATTCCGTTGATTCTATTAGTTGTGTTGTTGTAGGGGGTTTTGTCGTTGTAACTAGTTTGGTTGTTTCTTGTTCAGTAGTTAATCCCTCAGTTGTTCCTCTATCTGTTATTACTTCTGCAGTTGTTGAAGATTGTTCCGTTGTGCTCGTTGTTGCTGCATTAGGTGTTGAAGGTTGGTCAGTGGTCTTTTTCACAGTCGTTGGATGTTCAGATGCAAACACTTCCGTTGTTAACTTCTCAGTTGCTGGCATTCGTTCAGTTGTTTGTTGCTCAGTGGTTACTGTTACAGACCAACTATTCGTAGTTACGTTCTCATCAGCCAACGTTATTGTGGCTGGTTCCTCTGTAGAAGGTTGCTGAGTAGTTCTGACAGTCACTGCCTTCTCAGTAGTGATTACGGTTGTAACTTCCTCAGTGAGATTTTCTGTCCTTGTGGATACTTCTATTGGAACTTGTTCAGTAGTTGTTGTTATATCTTCAATTGTTACCAGGCTTGGCTTTACTGGTATAAACTGGCCGTCAATCAATTCATCACCATTATCTATTATAGGTTCCTCACCGGAACTAAATTCGTCATCATCTCTCTGAAGAAGAATCTTCAGTTCTTCTCTGGATCCATAGCCATCATCAGGTATGGCACCAGATACCTCTTCATCATCAATTTCACCAGATCCCTCTTCCTCCGAATCGTAATCCTCAGGTACCCAAGTGACTACTTCGATTGTAGAAGTTTCAGAAGCCAAAGGCTGTTCTGAACGAACTGGTAAGAATTCATTGTCAAATGATTCTGTTTGGGTTAAATTAGGTGGAGTCAAACCGGTTTGTTGTTGAGTAGTAGGTTCTATTACATCAGTCGTAGACGCTTGCTCAGTTGGCTGCTCCGTAGATATTAGTTGCTCAACCAAAGGTTTCTCAGTGTGTGTTTGCTCTGAAGAAATTGATTGTTTAGTTTTAATAACTTCAGTTGTAGATGACTGCACAGTAGGTTGCTCTGTAGATTTTGATTGTTCAACCACCGGCCTTTCAGTGTCTCCTTGCTCTGTAGAAATTGTTTGCTCAACAAAAGGTTTCTCAGTATTTACTTGCTCTGTAGAAATCGATCGCTCAGTGTCTAGTACACTAGCACTTTGAGAATGACCTTCTAAGTTATTTGGAGTGAATTCTGTTGTAATAGATGGTATGTGTTGAGTTGATGAATCAATTATAATTTCTTGAGTAGTTGTTGTTGATAAAGTTGTTGCTTGTTCTGTGGTTGTTGAATTAACATTTTCAGTTGTTGGTATAACTACTTCTGTTGTGGCTTTGTCAGTTGTTGAAGCTATTACTTCTGTTGTTGTAGTAACAGCTCCGGTTTTTAAAGCTTCATTTGTTGATGCAACAGTTTCTGTTGTTGACTGACCAGTTGTTGAACCAACAGGTGTTGTAGTAGGAGTACCTTCTGTGGTTAATTCTTCAGCTGTGGATGAAATTGCTGTTATGGTCGAGAGCCCTACTTCTGTGTTTCCTTGTTCTGTTGTAGATACGACATCTTCTGCTGTTGTTTGCTTAGTTGTTGGAGCCACAGCTTCCGTTGGTACATCTTTAGTTGTTGGTGCAACACCTGGTGTTGTAGATTGTTGTGTTGTTAATTTATCCGTTGTTGCAATAACACCTTCTGTTGTTGCAGCAACAAAATCAGTTGTTAAAGTTTTACCTTCAGTTGTTGAAACAACGCCTTCTGTTGTTGAACTTAATCCTTCTGTTGTTGAACTTAATCCTTCTATTGTTGAAGTTAATCCTTCTGTTGTTGAAGTAACATCTTCTGTTGTTGAAGCAATGTATTCTGCTGTTGAAGCAACGCCTTCTGTTGCTGCAGATACGCCTTCTGTTGTTGAAGCAAGAACTTCTGTTGTTGAAGATAGACCTTCTGTTGTGAATACAACACTTTCTGTTATTGAAGTAATAGCTTCAGTTGTTGATGGTGATACATATTCTGTTGTTGAAGCCACACCTTCTGTAGTTGAAGCAACACCCCCTGTTGTTGAAGTAACACCTTCTGTAGTCAAAGTAATAGGTACAGGTGTTGATGGTGATACATATTCTGTTGTTCTAGGCACATCTATTGTTGAAGTAACACCTGTTGTTGAAGCAACACTTTCTAATGTTGAAGTGACACCTTCTGTTGTTGAAGATACAACACTTGTTGTTGAAGACACTACTTCTGTGATCGCAGTAACACCTTCTGTTGTCGAAGCTGCGCCTTCTGTTATTGAAGCAACATATTTTGTTGTCGAAGATACACCTGTTGTTGAAGTAACAACTTCTGTGGTAGTAAATTTTTCGGATGTTGGCTGCTGCGTTTCTGTAACGTCTTGTGGCAATGAAGTTGGTTTCTCAGTTGAAAAGATTTCTCCTGTCACTTCAGTTGATAGATTAGTTTGTATCGATTCTAAACTTACTGTTGTTTCTTGCACATTAGATGAAGCAGAAACATCTTCTGCGGTAGCTGATAATTCCGTGGTTGGCAGTAGCGTAGTTTCAGTTAAAATAATTTTCCTTACTGCCGAATGATCTACAGGCACTGATTGAGTTGTTACCGTCGTTTCTGAAATGTATGATGTTGTTTCAGTTATCAGTGATTCTGATGGTAATATTTTGTTTGTATTCTGTTCCTCATCAGTTTCCCATTCAAGCCATTCTTCAGACTCTAAAGCAGACTCGTAATTTTCTTCATCAATTGATTCTTCCGATTCAGATTTCTTAGTACTCAGTTCTTCCTCTTCTTCCTTTGATTCTAATATATGTGTAGTTGGTTCCCATACAACATCTAAATCAGGTTCCAGAGTTGTTGGTTCTTCATCTGTGTTTCGAATCGTTTCTTTTTGTATGATTTTCTCTGTAGTCGGTTTTACATTTTCCTCTCCTGATTCAGGTTTCTCTGAAGTTTGTAATAAATCTTCTTTCGACTCAAGATTATCTGTAGTAGGTGCTACATCTGTAGTGGGTGCTACATCTGTAGTTTGGGCTACATCTATAGTGCGTGCTACATCCGTAGCGGGTTTTACATCTACTTTCGACTCAAGTTTATCTGAAGCCGGTTCTTTATCCTCTTCTGATTCAAATTTCTCTGTAGATGGTTCCCCACTTTCTTCTGCCACCGATTCATCGGATTTAGGTTTCTCCGTTGGCTCGTCATCTATGTTATCATCACTTGATTCGTCCAATTCAAGTGTCTCAGTAGTAGTAGGTTTCACATCTTCTTCTGGCGTAGGTATTTCAATAGTTGTTTTAGCATCTGTGTATTCCAGCCATTCTTCCGATTCTGATTTCTCAGTAGTGGGCTCACCATCAATGTTTTCAACAGATTCTTCTGATTCATCTGTGGTTGGTTTGCTATCTACGTATTCAATCCATTCTTCCGATGCCTGTGTACGCGGTTCTTCATCTTCTTCTTTCGATTCTGTTGTTGGTTGTTCAGTAGTTAGTTCTATTGTTGAACTAGCAGATTCGCTTGTTGGCAACTCAGTTGTCGGTTTCACTGTAGTTACTGACTCAGAAGTTGCTTTCTCAGTTATTGGTGGCTCAGAAATTACTTCAGATGTTGAACCAGCAGTTTTTGTTGTTGTAAACTCAGTTGCCGGTTGCACGGTAGATGCTGACTCAGTAGTTGCTTGCTTGGATATTGGTTCTTCAATCGTTGAACTTGCAGCTACTGTTGTTGGTCGTTGATCAGTTTTACGTTGTTCAGTGGTAACTGCCGTTGTTGAACTCGCAGCATCCTCTGATTTAGTATCTTTTGCCGTCACTAGTTCTGTCGAAGCTTCTTCTGGTGAAGTCTCTTCCGCCGTCGCTTGATCTATCGTAGGTTCTTCTGACGAAGCTTTATCTGTCGCAGCTTCATCTGAAAAAGTCTCTTCTGTCGTCGCTTGTTCTGTCGCAGTTGTTGGTTCTCCAGTGGAGAGTTCCGTCTTTTCTGTTGTTGCCAGCACAGTAGTCGGATACATAGTACTGAATTGCTCAGTGTTCGGTTCCGATGTCTGTGTACTCGGTTCTTCATCTTCTTCTTTCGATTCTGTTGTTGGTTGTTCAGTAGTCAGTTCCGTTGTTGAACTAGCAGATTCACTTGTTGGCAACTCAGTTGTCGGTTGCACTGTAGTTACTGACTCAGAAGTTGCTACCTTAGGAGTTGGTGGCTCAGGAATTATTTCAGTTGTTGAACTAGCAGGTTCAGTTGTTGTATACTCAGTGGTCGGTTGCACGGTAGTTGCTGACTCAGTAGTTGCTTGCTTGGTTATTGGTTCTTCAGTAGTTGAACTAGCAGCTACTCTTGATGGTTGTTGTTCAGTGGTAACTGCCGTTGTTGAACTCGCAGCTTCTGATGTTTCCGAAGTCGCTACTGTCATCGCTTGCTCTGTTGCAGCTTCCTCTGATTTAGTATCTTTTGTCGTCACTTGCTCTGTCGCAGCTTCTTCTGACAAACTCACTTCTATCGACGACTGCTCTGCCGCATCTTCTTCTGACGAAGCCTGTTCTGTTGTGGCTTGCTCTATCGAATCTTCTTCTGAAGAAGTCTCTTCCGCCGTCGCTTGGTCTTTCGTAGGTTCTTCTGACGAAGTTTGATCTGTCGCAGCTTCATTTGAAGAAGTCTCTTCTGTCGTCGCTTGCTCTGTCGCAGTTGTTGGTTCTACAGTGGAGAGTTCCCTCTTCGAACTAGCAGCTTCTGTTGTTGCCCGCACAGTACTGGATTGCTCAGTGGTCGGTTCCGATGTCTGTGTACTCGGTTCTTCATGTTTTTCTTTCGATTCTGTTGTTGGTTGTTCAGTAGTTAGTTCTGTTGTTGAACTAGCAGATTCACTTGTTGGCAGCTCAGTTGTCGGTTTCACTGTAGTTACTGACTCAGAAATTGCTGCCTTAGTTGTTGATGTCTCAGAAATTATTTTAGTTGTTGAACTAGCAGGTTCAGTTGGTGACAACTCAGGTATCGGTTGCACTGTGGTTACTGACTCAGAAGTTGCTACCTTAGTTGTTGGTGGGTCAGGAATTATTTCAGTTGTTGAACTAGCAGGTTCAGTTGTTGTATACTCAGTTGTCGGTTGCACGGTAGTTGCTGACTCAGTAGTTGCTTGCTTATTTATTGGTTCTTCAGTAGTTGAACTAGCAGCTACTCTTGATGGTTGTTGTACAGTGGTAACTGCCGTTGTTGAACTCGCAGCTTCTGATGTTTCCGAAGTCGCTACTGTCGTCGCTAGCTCTGTTGCAGCTTCCTCTGATTTAGTATCTTTTGCCGTCACTTGCTCTGTGGCAGCTTCTTCTGACGAACTCACTTCTATCGACGACTGCTCTGCCGCATCTTCTTCTGACGAAGCCTGTTCTGTTGTGGCTTGCTCTATCAAATCTTCTTCTGAAGAAGTCTCTTCCGCCGTCGCTTGGCCTTTCGTAGGTTCTTCTGACGAAGTTTGATCTGTCGCAGCTTCATTTGAAGAAGTCTCTTCTGTCGTCGCTTGCTCTGTTGCAGTTGTTGGTCCTACAGTGGAGAGTTCCCTCTTCGAACTAGCAGCTTCTGTTGTTGCCCGCACAGTACTGGATTGCTCAGTGGTCGGTTCCGATGTCTGTGTACTCGGTTCTTCATGTTTTTCTTTCGATTCTGTTGTTGGTTGTTCAGTAGTTAGTTCTGTTGTTGAACTAGCAGATGCAGTTGTTGACAACTCAGGTATCGGTTGCACTGTGGTTACTGACTCAGAAGTTGCTACCTTAGTTATTGGTGGGTCAGGAATTATTTCAGTTGTTGAACTAGCAGGTTCAGTTGTTGTATACTCAGTTGTCGGTTGCACGGTAGTTGCTGACTCAGTAGTTGCTTGCTTATTTATTGGTTCTTCAGTAGTTGAACTAGCAGCTACTCTTGATGGTTGTTGTACAGTGGTAACTGCCGTTGTTGAACTCGCAGCTTCTGATGTTTCCGAAGTCGCTACTGTCGTCGCTTGCTCTGTTGCAGCTTCCTCTGATTTAGTATCTTTTGCCGTCACTTGCTCTGTGGCAGCTTCTTCTGACGAACTCACTTCTATCGACGACTGCTCTGCCGCATCTTCTTCTGACGAAGCCTGTTCTGTTGTGGCTTGCTCTATCAAATCTTCTTCTGAAGAAGTCTCTTCCGCCGTCGCTTGGCCTTTCGTAGGTTCTTCTGACGAAGTTTGATCTGTCGCAGCTTCATTTGAAGAAGTCTCTTCTGGCGTCGCTTGCTCTGTCGCAGTTGTTGGTCCTACAGTGGAGAGTTCCCTCTTCGAACTAGCAGCTTCTGTTGTTACCCGCACAGTACTGGATTGCTCAGTGGTCGGTTCCGAAGTCTGTGTACTCGGTTCTTCATGTTTTTCTTTCGATTCTGTTGTTGGTTGTTCAGTAGTTAGTTCTGTTGTTGAACTAGCAGATTCACTTGTTGGCAGCTCAGTTGTCGGTTGCACTGTAGTTACTGACTCAGAAGTTGCTTTCTCAGTTGTTGGTGGCTCAGAAATTACTTCAGTTGTTGAACTAGCAGTTTTAGTCGTTGTTAGCTCAGATGGCGGTTGCACAGTAGTTACTTGCTCGGTTATTGGTTCTTCAGAGTTTGAACTAGTAGGTTCTGTTGTTGGTTGTTGCTCAATTGTACGTTGTTCAGTGGTTACTGCCGCCGTTGAACTATCAGCTAGTGATGTTTCTGGAGTCCCTACAGTCGTCGCTAGCTCTACTACAGCTTCTTCTGACGAAATCACTTCTGCCGTCGCAGCTTCTTCTGAAGAAGTAACTTCCGCCGTCGCAGTTTCTTCTGACGAAGTCTCTTCTATCGTCGCATGCTCTGT
The DNA here is from genome assembly GCA_963576755.1 of Noctua janthina. Lineage (NCBI taxonomy): Eukaryota > Metazoa > Arthropoda > Insecta > Lepidoptera > Noctuidae > Noctua > Noctua janthina. The sequence goes on from OY755077.1 coordinate 2,327,586, forward strand.
CGCAGCTTCTTCTGACGAAGTCACTTCTGCCGTCGCAGTTTCTTCTGATGAAGTCTTTTCCGTCGTCACATGTTTTGTCGCAGTTTCTTTTGATGAAGTCTCTTCTGCCGTCGCTTGCTCTGTAGCAGTTTCTTCTAACGAAGTCACTTTTGCCGTCACAGTTTCTTCTGACGAAATAACTTTTGTCGTCGCAAACTCTGTCGCAGCTTCTTCTGATGAAGTCACTTCTGCCGTTGCAGTTTCTTCTGACAAAGTCTCTTCTGTTGCAGCTTCTACTGCCGTCGCAGTTTCTTCTGACGAAGTCTCCTCTGTCGTTGATTGCTCTGTCGCAGCTTCTTCTGACGAAGTCACTTCTGCCGTCGCAGTTTCTTCTGAAGAAGTCTCTTCCGCCGTCACTTGGCCTTCCGTAGGTTCTTCTGACGAAGTTTGATCTGTCGCAGCTTCATTTGAAGAAGTCTCTTCTGTCGTCGCTTGCTCTGTCGCAGTTGTTGGTTCTACAGTGGAGAGTTCCCTCTTCGAACTAGCAGCTTCTGTTGTTGCCCGCACAGTACTGGATTGCTCAGTGGTCGGTTCCGATGTCTGTGTACTCAGTTCTTCATGTTTTTCTTTCCATTCTGTTGTTGCTTGTTCAGTAGTTAGTTCTGTTGTTGAACTAGCAGATTCACTTGTTGGCAGCTCAGTTGTCGGTTGCACTGTAGTTACTGACTCAGAAGTTGCTTTCTCAGTTGTTGGTGGCTCAGAAATTACTTCAGTTGTTGAACTAGCAGTTTTAGTCGTTGTTAGCTCAGATGTCAATTGCACAGTAGTTGCTTGCTCGGTTATTGGTTCTTCAGAGTTTGAACTAGTAGGTTCTGTTGTTGGTTGTTGCTCAATTGTACGTTGTTCAGTGGTTACTGCCGCCGTTGAACTATCAGCTAGTGATGTTTCTGGAGTCCCTACGGTCGTCGCTAGCTCTACTACAGCTTCTTCTGACGAAGTCACTTCTGCCGTCGCAGCTTCTTCTGAAGAAGTCACTTCCGCCGTCGCAGTTTCTTCTGACGAAGTCTCTTCTGTCGTCGCATGCTCTGTCGCAGCTTCTTCTGACGAAGTCACTTCTGCCGTCGCAGTTTCTTCTGATGAAGTCTTTTCCGTCGTCACATGTTTTGTCGCAGTTTCTTTTGATGAAGTCTCTTCTATCGTCGCTTGCTCTGTAGCAGTTTCTTCTAACAAAGTCACTTTTGCCGTCACAGTTTCTTCTGACGAAATATCTTTTGTCGTCGCAAACTCTATCGCAGCTTCTTCTGATGAAGTCACTTCTGCCGTCGCAGTTTCTTCTGACAAAGTCTCTTCTGTTGCAGCTTCTACTGCCGTCGCAGTTTCTTCTGACGAAGTCTCCTCTGTCGTTGCTTGATCTGTCGCAGCTTCTTCTGACGAAGTCACTTCTGCGGCCACAGTTTCTTCTGACGAAGTATTTTCTGTCGTCGCTTGCTCTGTTGCAGCTTCTTCTACAATCGCAGTTTCTTCTGACGAAGCCTTCTCTGTCGTCGCTTGCTCTGTAGAAGCTTCTTCTGACGAAGTCACTTCTGCCGTCGCAGTATCTTTTGAGGAAGCCTCTTCCGTCGTCGCATGCTCTAGCGCAGCTTCTTCTGACGTAACTTGCTCTGACAAAGTCTCTTCTGTCGTCGCTTGTTCTGTCGCAGTTGTTGGTTTTCCAGTGGAGAGTTCCCTCGTTGAACTAGCAGCTTCTTTTGTTGACAGCTCAGTAGTCGGATGCACAGTACTGGATTGCTGAGTTGTCGGTTGCACAGTAGTTACTGACTCCGCAGTTGCTTCCTCAGTTGTTGGTGGCTCATAAATAATTTCAGTTGTTGAACTAGCAGTTTTTGTGGTTGTTAGTTCAGTGGTCGGTTGCACGGTAGTTACTGACTCAGTAGTTACTTGCTGGGTTTTTGGTTGTTTAGCTGTTGTACTAGCAGCTTCTGTTGTTGGTTGTTGCTCAGTTGTACGTTGTTCAGTGGTTACTGCCGTTGTATTAGCAGCTTCTGAAGTTCCTGAAGTCACAACTGTCGTCGCTTGCTCTGTCGCAGCTTCTACTGACGAAGTCTCTTCTGTCATCGCTTGCCCTGTCACAGTTTCTTCTGAAGATGTAACTTCTGCCATCACTTGCTCTGTCGCAGCTTCTTCTGACGTAATTTGCTCTGTCGCAGTTTCTTCTGACGAAGCCACTTCTGCCGTTGCTTGCTTTGTCGTTGTTTTATCGGTTGAAATCACTTGCGTCGTAGCTGCTTCTGTAGTTTCAGCTTCCGTCGTAGCGGCTTCACTAGCATGACCTTTAGTAGTAGCTGCTTCAGTATTAGTGGCTACTGTCGACGCTTGCTTTGTCGTAGGTATTTCTGTCAAATCTATTACTGTCGTAGAAGCTTCTGTCGTTACTTGCTCTGCCGTTGGTATCGCTGTCGTAGCTGTCTCAGTAGTATGTACTTCTGCCGTAGCTGCTTCTATCGTTGCTTGCTCTGTCGAAGATTCGTCTGTTGTCATTTGCTCAGTCGTAGCTGTTTTTGTCAAACCTTTTTCTGCCGTAGCTGCTTCTGTCGTAGCTGCTTTAGTAGTAGCTGCTTCAGTAGTAGCTGTTACAGTAGTACCCGCTTCAGTAGAACACGCTTCAGTAGTAGTGGCTTCTGTAGTCGTTTGCTCCAACGCAGCTTTTTCTGAAGTAGTTTGCTCTGCCGCAGTTTCTTCTGACGAAGCCTTTTCAATCGTCGCTTGCTTTGTTGCAGCTTCTTCTGCCGAAGTCTCTTCTGCCGTTGCTTGCTCTGTCGCAGCTTCTTCTGACGAAGTCTCTTCTGCCGACGCTTGCTCTGTCGCAGTTTTATCGGTTGAAATCACTTGTGTTGTAGCTGCTTCTACAGTTGCAGATACCGTCGTAGCTGCTTTTGTCGTAGCGCCTTCAATAGTGGCTCCAGTAGTAATCGCCTCTGTCGACGCTTGTTTTGTTGTAGGTACTTCTGTCGTAGAAGCTTCAGTAGTATCAACTTCTGCTGTAGCTGCTTTTGCCGTAGCTGCTTCTGTCGGATCTGCTTTTGTAGTAGTAGCCGCTTCAGTAGAAGCAGCTTCTGCCGAAGCTTTTACTGTCGTAGCTTCTTCTGTGACAGATTGTTCCGTCGTGGCAGCTTTTGTCGTTACTTGCTCTGTCGTAGCTACTTCTGAAGAAGTCTCTTCTGAAGTAGCTTGCTCTTTAGCAGCTTCTTCTGACGAAGTCTCTTCTGTCGTCGCTTGGTCTGACTCAACTTCTTCTGACGAAGTCTCTTCTGACGTCGCTTGCTCTGCCACATCTTCTTCTGACGAAGTTTCTTCTGACGTCACTTGCTCTGTCGCTGCGTTTTCTGACGAAGTCTCTTCTGTTGTCGCTTGCTCTGTGGCTGCGTTTTCTGATGAAGTCTCTTCTGTTGTCGCTTGCTCTGCCTTGTCTGCTTCTGTCGAAGCTGCTTCCGTTGGGGTTTTTGTCGAAGCTGTTTCTATCGAAGCCGCTTCAGTAATAGCTGCTTCTGTCGTATCTGCTTCAGTATTAGCTGCTTTTGTCGTCGCTTGCTCTGTCGTAGTTTCATCTGTTGTCATTTGCGCAGTCGTAGCTGCATCTATCTCTGCTTGTTCAGTTGACCATAATTCTGTGGTGGCTTGTTCTATCGAAGCTTGTTCTGAAGTAGTTTGATCAACAGTAATTGCTTGTTTGCTAGTGATTGCTTGCCCAGTCGTTAAAACTTTATCTGTTGTGGAAGCTGTGGCTTCCTTCGTCGTAATTTTATCAGTTGTGGTACCTTGGTAAGTACTGGAAACTTGATCAGTAGTGGTACTAATTTGTTTAGTAGTAGTTTCTGCCGACAATATTTCTGGTCTAGTTTCCTCAGTACTAGCACTTTGATCAAGTATATAAGATAAGGTGGTGGTTGATTCTATTGTAGTCATTTCTTCAGTTTTAGACTGATCAGCAGTGATAGTTTGCTCGGTAGAAGTCATATCGTTCACAGAAATGGAAACATAATCAGTTGTAGTAGCTTGATTAGCGGCAGTAGCTTGATCAGCGGTAGTTGTGTAATCAGTTGTGGTACCAGCTTGATCGGCAGTGGAAGGTTGCTCAGTTGTTTTAATGTCTTGCGTGGTAGTAGTCCAAGCTTGTTGTTTGGTTGTGTGTATCTCTGTTGTAGTTTTATCCGTTGTGGTAGCTTTGTCAGCAGTGGTAGTCTGATCAACGGTCTTAGCTCCTTCGGTAGTAATAATATCTTGTTTAGTAGATACCTCCGCTGTTGGTTGGTCGCTTGTTGGTACTTCTATCGTATTTTCATCAGGTCTTGTAGCTTGATCAGTAGTGACAGCTCGTTCAGTAGTAGTGCTAGCTAGATTCGTGGTAGAACTGGCTTGTTCAGTATTAAGTACTTCTGTAGTTGGTTGTTTAGTTGTTGGTAGCTCTGTCTTAGCTTTGTCAGTTGTTATTTGCTCAGTAATAGGACTATCTTGCTTGGTAGAAGTAATATCTTTCTCAGTAGTGGAAACCTGATTAGCTGTAGTAGCATCCTTATCAGGAGTGGTCCCATGATCAGCAGTACTAGCTTGGGCTTGATCAGTGGTAGTACTGGCTTCATTTATTTGTGGCTCTATTGTCGCTTGTTCCATCGTAGCTTGATCAGTAGAGCTAGCCTGAACAGTAGTCGTACTAGCTTGTACTTCAGTAGTGGGTACCTCTGTTGTTTGTTGTTCATTTGACGGTAGGTCTGTTGTAATTTTCTCTGTACTCGCTTGTGCAGTTGGTAAAAGCTTTGTTGTGGCAGTGGTTAATTTATCAGTAATGGTACTAGCATGATCGGTAGAAGATCTAGCTTTCTCGGTAGAAGCACTAGCTTGCACAAGAGTCGTAATTTCTTGCTCATTAATAGCTTGCTCTGTAGTTCTAGCTTTCTTAGTAGATGACACTTGCTGATCAGTAGTCGTAGATAGATCAGAGATCGTAGACTTATCAGTAGTGGATACTTGATCAGTAGTGGTAGCTCGATCAATTGTAGTAATTTGATCAGTAGTATTAGCTAATTCAACAACGGTAGTCTGATCAGTAGCAGTAGTCGTATCTTTCGTGGTAGCTTGTTCAGATGTAGAAGATTGATCAGCAGTACTAGATTGATCGGTAGTTCTAGCGAAATGACAAGGTTCTGACGTAGTGGAAGTTGTTCCCGCAGAGGCATAGCAAGGAGGAAGAGATGTAGACGTCTCAGTACTTTTTTCATAATATTCATCATCGTAATATTCTTCTTCATTAGAATCATCATCTTCTTCTACTTCAGTTGTTGTTCTAGGTTTAGGAGTCGTTGATGTGGATGTTGTTGAGCGTTCTATGCGTGGTTTGTTCTGTTTTATGTAGTGAATGGCTTGGAGTATTGCTGGAAAGGGATTTTAGAGTTACAATTATGGATTTAAGTTAATATTTGTTTGGTTTAAATTATTATTGAGCAATCAACAATAATTTAAACCAAACAAATATTAATTATTATTAATTAATTGTTCACTGCAACAAAAAAAAAATGCATATAAAGCTAAGCAGTAGTTTTCAAACACCATCTGCCAGTCTAACCAGATACAGCTGAATACCAGTATTTTAAATGGAGAGACTGCCTGTCTGACCTCAACAGAACTTTGTACTAAATGTATTTAGTGATATGTGGAGCAAGCGTTTTTTTTTTAATTGAAATTTTCGTGACAAATGTGCAATACTTACTGGGCTGGCCTGTCGCTCGCTTTAGATCTCTCAAGGCGTCTATAAAATCTGAAAGAAAGAAAACGATTTTGGCATTACTTACAGGGGTAGCTTGATCAGTTATTGTAGATACATCACTTGTGTAAGCTCCTACGTACACTCGCGGTCAAATAATACGGGTCGATGACGGAAATCCCTGTAACTTGCAAATTAATTAAATCTCGTAAAAATTATTGATATTTTGTTTATTTTTAAATATAATTTTGACGATCAATCTAATAATGTTTCCAACATGAACAAGAAGATTTCCTTGTTTCCAAGGTCCTCATCTCTATAATAACCTTAACAAAGTACTAGACTTCTACTCACTACCTAAAATGTCACTCAAAAAGAAACTAAGTGATTGGCTACTAACACTTAACTACAACAATACAGAAAATTTATTGTTGACTAAATACAGTTCCCGTTAAACTATCCTATGCTCATACACATCCACACTCACATACACATACACACACACACATACACACACGCACGCACACACGTACACACACGCACACACACTACACTACTCTGCTCATACCATATATTACCTTTGTTTTCATTCTGTTTCCTTTCTAAATAGTTTATTTGCCCGTTTACTTATACTGCATAATGGACTAGTCATATTTTTTTGTAAAATGGCATGTATGTACTAATTACAATTAAGAAACATCCACTAAAGGGTCGGGCCCAGCATCTTTAACACAAGTTGTTTTGACAACTTAGCAAAGGTGTTGGTGTCTCCACAATACTGTTTAATTTTCCTTAAATTGTATGTATTAACATGTATCTAATGTAAAATGTTAAACTTGATGCAAATAAATTATTATTATTTTGGAAAAACATATTTGTTTCTTAGCTTCTTTAGCTAGTTTTAGCTACGTTAACGGGCCTAAACCAAGTCAACGTAGCGTGTGTGTGTGTGAGTCATGGGGAGAAATTTCATTTTCTTCGATTTGCATGAACTTCCTTACTATTCTGCAGGTGTTTAAAATTGCGGCTTTTTGGAGTGTTATGTAGATAGAGTCCTTGAGGTCTATTAATTTGAGGCTATGGTGGAGGTGATTGGGTATAACACCCGTAGTGGAGACTACTACCGGTACTACGTACACTTTCTCCTGTCTCCATATTCTGGTAACCTCTTCTTTTAATTCTGCATATTTACTAATTTTCTCACCTATTGTTTTTTGCAAGTTATGTGTGTTTGGAACTGCTATGTCTATAAGATAAGTGACTTTATTAGTTTTATCCTGAAGTATTATGTCTGGTCTATTGTAATGAATGGTCCTGTCGGTCATAATGGCGCGGTCGTAGTAGAGTTTGTGTGTAGTGTTTTCAAGAACTCTTTCTGGTGTGTATTTGTAGTAAGGAGTAGTATCTTGTATCAGTTTATGTTTGAGAGCTAGATTTTGGTGAATGACGTTTGCTACCTGGTTGTGTCTATGGGTGTAGTCTGTTTGTGTGAGTGTTGTGCATGCCCCAGTGATGTGCTGAATGGTCTCCGGTTGGCTGTGGCATTTGCGGCACTTATCGTTCGTTATCGTGGGGTCCTTAATAATATATTTCCTATAGTTTTTAGTGTTTATAATTTGATCTTGTATTGCAATCATAAATCCCTCGGTTTCCGGGAATAAACTACCTATCATTAGCCATTTATTTGATGCCGTCGTATCTATGTGAGACTGCTCTAAATCATGGGGATGCCGTCCGTGCAGCACTTTCTTTTTCCAATCTTCTATCTTTTTCTTCTGTGGGTCTTCATTGTTAGTATGTTGTGTATCTATTAGCTCGTTTAGGTGAAGTGGTGTGTAGTTGATATCGTTTATTACTATGGCTTTATGTATGTTGCTTGTGTTAGATTTACTGTGAAAGAATGTTTTCAATCTACTTATTTGCTTCTGCCAGAGGTGATGGACATCTATTAGGCCTCTCCCTCCGTGTTGCCTTTTGATGGTCAGCCTTTCTATTGCAGATTTAGGATGTAGGTTATTATGTTTAGTTAGTGTGGTGCGTGTTGTTCTCTCTATTTGCTGGATGTCAGTTTTTGACCATTTGATCACTCCAAATGAGTATGTTAATATTGGGATCGCGTAGGTGTTTAATGCCTTTATTAAATGTTTTCCGGAGAGCTGGGTTTTACATAGTGCGACCACTCTTCTCTTGTATTCTGTGTTCAGTGTTTGTTTAATTGTTGTGTGATCTAATCCTTTGAGCTGTCTGTATCCTAAATATTTATATAAATCAGTGGGTTCCATAGCAGTAATTGTGTCATTAGTGTTAATTGCATAGTCACCAGGCTTAATTTTGCCTCTTATTATATGTACTGTTTTACATTTGTCAAGTCCAAACTGCATGTTTATGTCCTTGCTAAATTCGGTCGTGATTTCTATTAACTTTTTCATGTCTTTTTCAGTTTTTGAGTATAGTTTAATGTCGTCCATATAAATAAGATGTGAGATAGTGGTTTCTTCTGTTGTATGTTTAAGATAATATCCGGCCTGGCAACGCTGTAGTAAGTGAGATAGAGGGTTTAGAGCGAGACAGAACCATAAAGGACTCAAAGAATCTCCTTGATAAATACCCTTTTTTATGGCTATCTGTCTAGTTGTGATAGTGTTATCGTGAAAATTTAACTGAAGGGTAGTTTTCCATCGGGACATAATATTTTGCAAAAAGTCAATTATTTTTGGGTTAATTTTATAAATTTGTAAAATTTGGATTAGCCAGGAATGTGGAATGCTGTCAAAAGCTTTTTTATAATCTATGTAGGTACAGTGTAAATTTCTATTTTTTGTGGCAGCATGTTTGTGTATTACCGAATCTATTACTAGTTGCTCCTTACATCCCATGTGACCTCGCCTGCATCCCTTTTGTTCTTCTGCAATAATGTTGTGCTGTTCTACGTGTTTATTGATTTTTGTGGTGATTGCTGATGTTAGAATCTTGTATATAGTAGGTAGGCATGTAATTGGTCTGTATTGAGAAGGCTGCGGAGAGTATTGTGTTTTTGGCAACATGTAGGTTATTCCTGTAGCGAAAAATTCGGGTATAAATTGTTTCCCTAATATAATATCTGTAAAATTTTTGGCTAAAACTTTGTGCAGTGATTCTAATTTTTTATACCAGTAATTATGGATTTTATCAATGCCAGGGGATTTCCAGTTGTGAAGTCTCGCTGTGATACTAGTAATGTCAGACTCGGTTAACTCAACGAAGTCCATTTCTTCTAATGAAATCCATTTTGTTTTTTCGTCTGTCACCCAATCAGATTTATCATTATGTTGCACTTGCTCTTCCCATATTCCAGACCAAAATGATTCAAGTTGTTCCGCTGTTGGTAATTCTATAATGTTTTCGGATGTTGTGTCAGTTTGTGGTTTAGTATGTAACTTTCTGTAGAAATTCTTTTCGTTCATAGCAAATAAGGAGTTATCATTTTTACGCTCTTGCGCTTTTTTGTATCTTCTTAATCTGTGTACTTTTACAGCTAATTTCTGTTTTAGAGTATCCAGAAATTCTTCCGGTTTTCTATTATCTCTTTCGTGTCTGGTGTGGGTAGTCGTGTTTTTAAATATGACTTCCACTCTTTTAACTACTTTGTTGGACCTATTATTATTAATATATTGTGTAAGTCTACCGCAGTCTGCTCTAAGTTTATCTATGTCTTGTTCAAGCCTCTGCTGCCAGGCTGGTTTGTTAATAGTTTTTGGTCTTCTATTGCCTGTGTAGCCTGTGATTTTATAATTAAGTTCTTCTGAAATTACCAATGCTGTGCAGTATATAAGAGTATGCACATCTGTGAGTTGAGTTTCTTCACTAACATATTGGTTTAGGATATTTTGATTGAATACATTAACTAGCTGACAAAGTTTTGGTGTGTACCTGAGTTTGGGCAGTTTTGGTCGAGCTGCCGGGTCCAAGCCAGAGTATTGAGTGAGAGCTGTTTTAAATTTATCGTGAATTTCTCGGGTACGCGTATCTGTGGGCTGGATTTGACAAGTATCTGCTAGAATCTGAACATCATTTTCTAACATTATTGTTATACTTTCGGTTTGTGTGGATGTATGTGTGGTTTGTGAATATGCTTGAGAATGATAGCATGGTAGAGATTGAGTGTAAGGTTCTGATTGATCAACCGGTTGTGGCTGTTCTTGTTGAATATTTTCGAATGTGTTTTGTGTTATTGAGCTATTGTTAGTATCTTCATTATTTTCTGATTCTAATTGTAAGCGCACTTCTACTTTTAACCTATCTATTTCTTCTAGTGATAACAGTTTATTCCTAACGATAGTTCTTCTTTGATCGGAAATCCTTAGTTCAGAAACGGTAATTTCTGGATATCGGCGTATAAAAAGTTCATGCAGTTGTTGTCTGTAGGTGGTCATATCTGTCTCTAATTTAGTGATGTATAGGTAAGTTCGCATGATATGTGTTAACTTCTTTGCTCCATTTCATGCGAACTCTTGCTTTTCCAGCCTTGGTGGACGCGGGCAAAAAGGTAGAAACCCCCCGCGCAGCATTCAAGGTTGGAGTGGGTGATACAGTGTTTAAACTAATAATGGGGGATGATGAGAGTGTTGGTGACGATGGAATGGATGGTGATGATCGCCTAGAAGGTGTGTATGACACTGTGCATGGACAAAACGGTTCTACAGGGGTGTCTGTCCTGTCCGTCAGTCTGTCACCATCGTCAATGATTTCGGCTGTAGTATCTTTGTCGGTGGGAGCCCGCCTGTTCAACTCCTCACCGCTGACGGTTCGCATGCTGAGACACCCAGCGTCAGCTCCAGGTGCGCCCCGGCGATCGCCCCCGGGCAGCGGTCCTATACGTTTTCTCTTTGATCGAGTCTCCATTTTTAGTGGGTTTCCAGAGCCACGTTAGCCACGCCAGTAATTTCTCATTCGTGTGTCCGCCCCCCACGTGATTAGATGGTCAATCAGGACGTGTGGTTGTTTAGGGGGCTTTATTATTATTATTATTATTATTTCGGACTGACCCGTATTCTTGGGCCGCGAGTGTAATATAACTTTAAAATATAACATCGTTCTAAAATTGAAATAAATTGTGGAAAGTAGCTTACTGTCAGTTGAAGTGTAATCTTCCGTTACAAAGACAGCTTCTTCTAAATCTGGTGACAAATAAATAAAATCCAATGAATAATACATTTCTGTGTTTTTTTTAAGTTTTTTTTAAAAGCTTTTTGTATAAAATAAAAGCCTTTCTGAAAAATCGAAACAGCGCTATGGAAGGGGTGGACATAGATTATACAGGTTGTTTTTTTTTTAATTTTGTTCGTTTTCATGAGTACTACACGCCTTTAAATTTTGCCAATGTTTCAAAAATCACCCTGTGTAGTAAAAAAATATTTACTCTAGTTTTACTTTCCAGAGATAAAACAGGGATGAAGCGCAGCTGGCCTTTCCTCATGGTGTTACCACACCAATCGAACGATAGTCGATCGATGCCTTCGTTCGTCGAACGAGGCCATCGATCGATGGTAGAATGGATAAGTCGACGTCAGCGAAAGCTACCACACCAATCTATCAACGTCGATCGATTTCGATCGACCGATTGGTGTGGTAACACCCTAAGCCTTCTAGAGAAACTGAGTGTTAAATTAAAACGTTACTTGTCAAAAATAAAAATGGTTCAGGAGGATTTAAACAAAAGATGGTGGTACTTACAGAACGCCTTGCTAATAGTGAGGATGTTCTCGAAGAATTTCACTACGTCTGGAATAACAAGTTATTTATTAGAAAGCTCTTTTTCTTGTTTAAAGTTAGTTAATTTAATTACTCTCCTCCACAACTGGAGGATCGTGGCCATGGCTCGAGATAGAAATCAATGGAAACAGCAAGAGGAGGCCTTTGCCAAGAGATAAGAGATATAATTTTTAATATTTTTATACGCAACGTATCTTCTATACAACATTGATTTGGCTGCAATGTCAACGTGTTGGTTTAAGTTAGTTCGATACTTTCTTAAATAGATGGCGCTAACGTCACCGTAAGACGTTATTAATGGAACGAAAATTTCGAGAGCTGTGAGCAGGGTGCGATGGTCTAATTGGTTAAGACATCCGGTGTACTGAATCGGAAGGTCGCAGGTTCAAACCCTGCTCGCACTAGAATTTTGCTTTCCATATCAAAACAGCGATAAGAGATATACTTTAACAACACCCAAAAACAAAGAAAAATCCGGGATAAAAGGGCTTACAAACACATAAATTAATTAATTAATTAATCACACAAAATATAACATACCCATCTCAGTAATATCAAATAACAGCTGAATTATATCGAAGAAATCTGGAAGTGAAAAACAATATTTTAAGAACAAAATTATGTTGAAATAGATAAAGAGATAAACAATGCAAGTACACAATAAGGTCCCACATTTTTTTTTTGCAATTATATATGAACTTTGTCACTCATAGTATTGAGTTTATATTAGGTCTTTACCTATGAAGTTGGAGATTTGTAAGAAAATTTTAAAAACAAAATTTTTTGTATTTATTTTTTTTATTTTAGCTTATCTAGCTTTTTTATCGTTCCGATTTGACGCAAGGGCTTCAATGTCGTTTTGACACTAACTCCAAGGCCCGCAGCAAGCTCAGCCGTAGATTGAGTTGGATCTGTTTCCACTACCGCCTTCAATTCGTCGTTGTCGACAATGGTTACCGGCCGACCGCGAGGCTCATTCTTCAACTCAAAATTTCCAGATTTAAAACGATTGAACTAATAAAACTCAAAATTCCAAGATTTAAAACGATTGGACCGTGTTTATGCAAGCAGTGTTAGGGCCGTACACGTCGTTAATGTTTCGTGTTGTTTGCGCAGCGGTATGTCCACGTAGGAACTCATATTCGAAAATTGTACGAATTTTCTGTTTATCCATGGCGCCAAAAACTACCACAATTTCACAAAAACTAAAAACTATCTAAAAACAAATGACTGAATGTGAAATTAAAAGAACACGGCTTTCGAATAAAATTTATTTGAATTTCGAATTGCGCGCCAATCTACAGATAATTAAATCTGAAAATGCTGGTTATTAAATCTCCAATTACATAGGTAAAGACCTATTATTAGTGCTTAAAATCAACTACCTACAGCTACCAGCAGATCTTGCTAAGCATAGTGGTAGCAATTCTGATGTTATACATTTTAGTTGCAATGTGATATGAACTTAGTCATGTATATCACTGAGTTTATATTAGTTCTTGCCGTCATCTCCACAGAACTTGCTAAGCATGGAGGCAGAGACTCGAACCTTATTGATTACAATGGAATTTGAACTTTGTATTCGATATTATTGAGTTTATTTTATTCTAGACCTTACCATATCCACAGATCATACTGAGCATACAGATGTTATAAATTTGGTTACAATGGAATTTGAAGTTTATCATTTATAAAATTGAGTTTATATCAGTCCTTACCATCAACACCACAGATCTTGCTAAGCATAGAGGCAGCTACCCTAATGTTAGTAGCATTGGTGACGCGTAGCAACGTCTCCAGAAACACTATGATCTCCACGTCGGTGTACTGGTATACTTTTTCGAAGAATACGAAGATATCTGGAAGAGAAACATGGCATAATCAGCATATAAGAGTTTTTTTTAATGTAAGAGCTTTACTTTGAACACCTCCACGACCCCCGTACTATTCAATCCATCCATCAGCATAATGTTTTGAGTGCGTTACATTGAGTCCTACCGTAAAAAGTAATTTTGTGGCTAAATAATAACAGCCGCTCGGATCGATCTTTAGGTTAAGCCGTGCTTGCCTAGGTTGGTCTGTAGATGGGTGACCACCCATTACATACCGAGTTTCCTCCGTGCATCGGAAAGCACGTTAAGCCGTTGGTCCCGGGTGTCATTTGTAGATCTTTGACAGTAGTTAGGTAGTCAGTGGCCTGAAAGTCTGACAACCAGTCTTACCAAGGGGTATCGTATTAACCAGTACTAACTGGGTTGTGGAGGTCAGATAGGCAGTCGCTCCATGTAAAATACTGGTATTCAGCTGCATCCGGTTAGACTGGATGCCGACCCCAACATAGTTGGGAAAAGGCTAGGCAGATGATGATGATGTCCGGTAACTTACCTTTGATTGAAGAAATAGTGATCATAACTTGCCATGCTTCTTGGACAGCTAAAAACAAAAGAAAAATGTTCCATTATGTCATAATTATCTGATTTTAAGTTATTTCAGAGGTTGTGTTATTATGTATTAATTAAAAAAAACACCATAGTTAGCTGAAAGCCAATTATAATAAAAAGCTTACGAATAATAATAATAAAAAATGCTGATTCGTTAGTCGAGTGCTGGCAAGCGGGACCGCTGAGCATGAGGTCCTGGGTTCGTCCCGGTCGGCCAAAGTGTTATGCTGATTTGTGCCCGGTTGCTGGCAATAGGCTCGCCCCCATTACATGGGACTTAAAACATAAGTGTCTAAATGTGGTTATATCAGGTAAGCCTCTGCCTTACCCTTCGGGGATTACAGGCGCGATGGTATGATTAAAAAGAGAGTTATTCGTAAGGTTAAGGGTTATTCAAAATGCTATATTATACTCACACTTGGTTCCCGTGATTGACATCAGTCTCTTGAAGAAGTCTATAATATCTTCGTGTCCTGATTTGACGCGGATTTTTTCCAAAACATCAAAAAGAGTCACTGAAAATACACAAAATACATAAGTTAAAAAAATGTGTTAGCACTGGCATGTTTATTCCTACATTGATGTTACTCTTCTACTCACTATCTGGTCTTGACTCATGATGACAGTTGATGGTTGTCTGACGCTAGTCGTTTGTGGGTTGTCGAGTAGTGAGCTCAGGAAGTATGGAGCGTCCTGACGCTTGTAGAGAGGCCTCTTGAGGATAGAGGCGTAATGTTATGTTACTCACTGTCTTGTGCTGTCAGACTCATGATGACAGCTGACGATTGTCTGACGCTACTCGTCTTTGTCACGTCGAGTAGTGAGCTCTGGAAGTATGGGGCGTCCTGACGGTTGTGCCTAACCCTTCAGAATACAGGCGTGATATTATAATACTTACTATCTCGTGCTGCCAGACTCATGGTGATAGCTGACGCTTGTCTGACGCTAGACGTCTGCGTCACGTCGAGTAGTGACCCCAGGAAGTATAGAGCGTCCTGACGCTTTTGCCTACTTCTTCAGAATACAGGCGTAATGTTATGTTACTCACTGTCTTGCGCTGTCAGACTCATGATGACAGCTGACGCTTGTCTGACGCTACTTGTCTGCGTCACGTCGAGTAGTGAGCTCAGGAAGTATAGAGCGTCCTGACGCTTCGTCACCTTGTTGATGTTGTTGATAATGTTTACTATGTCTGCGAAACATAGAAATATATTAGTTGGATTTTTGAGTTCCCTCCATGCCTCGGAAAGCACGTTAAGCCGTTGGTCCCGGGTGTCATTTGTAGATCTTTGACAGTCGTTACAGGTAGTTAGTGGCCTGAAAGTCTGATAACCAGTCTTACCAAGGGGTATCGTATTACACAGTACTAACTGGGTTGTGATGGTCAGATAGAGAGTCGCTCCATTTAAAATATTGATAATAAGCTGCATCCGGTTAGACTGGAAGCCGACCGAAACATAGTTGGGAAGAGGATAGGCAGTTGATGATTCGAATCACACTATTCATTCTTCTTCAACTTGTACGAAATGGCTAAACGGCAATAAGAATGGACTGTGAAAAGGATGATATGGCTAGAAAGGGGGTGACTGCTGAGATGACGAGTGATAGAGAAGTATGGAAGAAGACATGCTGCGCCGACCCCAAATGAATTGGGACAAAGGCAAGAAAATGATGAATACGGCAATATGAATATTTGGGGGTATGGAGAACAGGGTGTAAAGTTCTTCATCCCCCATAGAAAAGGGATCCTCCAACCAGACGGGTGTTATGTCTGGTGGGCTACTGCCAGACAGTTGTGGTCGGGTTCTTCTATATAGTCTTAAGTCGCGGATAACTTTACTTGCGTGAAATAGGATTTAGATGTATTTCGATGTTTAGTTCATCGTATGTGTCATAGATGGCGCTGTAGTACTTTTTGTTCTAAGTTGCTGTAGTACTCTTTGTAGTGTCGCTACAAATATGACGTACAAATATCAATTTGATTTACAAAATATTTTCATCTCAAGCCAATCTCATCGCCGATACTGGTTACAAACGGTAGAAATACTTACTGTCAGTGCCGAAGACATCTTTGAAGATCTCCTGAACCTCCAGCAAGCTGTCACATCCACCTATCTTGTACAGATTTTCTATGATAACCCTCAAACCTGAAAAAATATAACATCAGTAATCTCCGTAGGGTTAGACAGAGGTGTACAGTCACGAGCACCATTGTGTACATTTTCCTAAATTTAAAAACAATTTTCGCGATAAAAAACGATTGTAACTTGAAGATAAGATCTTTTTCATAAAATATGAGTTCCAGAATACTATTTTCGCTACAAAATGTAATTTTAATCGGAACAATAAGAGAAAAACACTTTTAAAAGTTGTTAAGTGTTTACATACTGGTGCTCATATTTCTAAAGTTATAATTAAGTACCATGTAATAGGGGGCGAGCCTATTGCCATCAACCGGCTACCAATCCAGACTCCGTGGCTGCTACTGAGAAATTCCTGATGGAAAAACCCAATAACACTTTGCCCGACCCGGGAATCGAACCCAGGACCTCATTCTCAGCAGTCGCGCTTGCGATTACTTGACGAATGCGGAAAAAATTGTTAGGAAAACCAATTTAAGGCAGTGTTGTGCATGAAAATATCAGGGTAACGTCGTCGACGTGGAGTTAAGAGCGTCCAGAGTAAAAAGACATAATTAACCATTCAAAAATAAAAATAAACCATGGCAGCTAAGAGATTACCAGTTCCTTTAACGGAGTATAATAATGAAAAGGCTACATGATGAGTGATGACATTAACAAAGTCCTCCGAGAGAGGCTCTACTCTCGGTGCCTGGGTTCTGAAATTAGCTAACTGACTGTCAAGCTTATGTCTATGGAGATAAGGTATTTTTTTTACTTTTGTACAGTCTGTCGTTTAAGATCATGTTATAATAATTTAATATTTTAAATTTAGTTTACTTACTGCCTCGATTTAGCGATTGAGTCAACTCTTCCAATGCGTATTTTAATTCTGAAACATCAAGAAATCATTGTTAGTTTTATCTATACAAAATTACAAATAAATAAAATTGAAGTGTCTGTTTGTAATTTCAAAATAACAGCTGTTTACTGAATACAAATGAAAGTATACGGGGTGGTAGGGAAACGACGCGAAAACGGTTACCACGTATTCAGTACATCATTCTGAGCCTACATAGAAATTTTTCATCGGTTATTAAATAAAAAAGCTGTTTCCTACAAAAGTGCAATACCTACAGACACGGTCAAAACGTTTGGAACAGCTGATCTTTTTAAAAATAATCTAAAAGATATTACGTCGGTGTCCTTTCTACCCTGTACACCGTACTTATTCAAAGTGTTATTAGGTATTTAAATGACGTCTGACAGACTCCCCCTCAGCCGAATGTCAACAATATAGTCACCTCAGCTGCAGAACCTCTTATTTCTGTAAGTTGGTTTATAAAACAATTTAAATACGTCACATTACGTTGTTTTAAAACAAGCTGAGGCCGTTGTTTCGTACCTGACTACTCTGAGAAGAAACAGAATAAACAAACTCAGAGGTCATAGTCTCTTTTAAGGTCCAGACATAATCTTGGTCAAATAACATGATGACTATGAAGATAAGCGTCTGAGATGGTCTTTTGAAGATAGAACCACCTGTCCAGTCAGTGCAAGCCTTTGTCAGTTATCGTGTTACTCATAATTGTGTGTAATTATAAACGTCATGTTTAATTAATATAAAGGGTGTAAATAGACCCTTAACGAAGCTTAAAGGCACTTGTACCGCGTCATTGCGATCACGTTTTTGTTCTAGACCATAACTGGGAACCTTCTAGTTACGGAGATATTGGGAGTCAAATTTCCTGCTTTTTCACATTTTTTTTTTTATAACTTGTTTTTTAATGTTATAACTTTACTTTAAATACCTCCACTAATCCCATACTATTCAATCCATCCATCAGCACAATTTTTTGAGTGCGTTACATCGAGTCCTACCGTAAAACGTGATTTTTCTCCCAAAATTAAAAGTTTCCCAGCAATAATTTTTGCGTAGAGTTACTTAGTTTGATGTACAGAATGCTTGGTTGACGGCTTCGTGAAGGGTCCGTTTACAGCCTGTAGGTATTAATATTTTTACTGGGTGTAAACGGACCCTATTAATTATACCCTATTCTATTTCTATTAATTTTACTTGTTTTATATTTTATGTTGTTGTATTTGTGACTGATTGCATCGCATTGGACGAGTCTGTAATGTTGCAAAGTTGATATAATTGGTGATAAATAAATAATAATAACTCAAGACGCTGAATATTATACTTACGTGTCTGTTTTGTAATAGTTTTGAGCAAGATTATGCTCTCCGTCAATGATTTTGTGTTCAGTAAATGATTGAGTGTAATAATAGCGTCGCCGATATCTGAAAAATAATAAAATTAGTATACACCGTGACTTTTTAGTTGTCTTACAAAGGCAGCCCACTTCATGTATCCAATGAATACTAAACATTCATAAAAAAAAATAGGTATTTATGAGATTTTAATAATTTAAAAATAAAAATATATTTCGAAAAAAAAAAAATTATTGACGCATGACGTAGTTAAAAATAGTTAATAATCTACTGGACTCGAGTGCTGGGTAGGTATATGTTCTCCCGTTTTCCACGTAAACATCATTAACAGGATGTGTCATAATTTTATTCTAATTTTTTATTGTTATTTTTCTTTGTACTTATTTTTTTTGTTTATAGATTATTACGTAAATATTTTTTTTAAATAAAAATTGTGTTTAAAACCTAATTCTAAACAGATTTCGTAAATAATTATTTCAGTGCGCTCCGCACGCAAACACCATCCTCCTCCCCCTTTGCCCCTCTCTCTCTCTTCTCTCTCTCTCTCTTCTGTCTCTCTCACTCTATTCTCCTTCTCCACTTCCTGAATACGCGTACAGGGCATATACAATATCTTAAATAAACCCTTTCCGTACCGTGAGAGATTATATCGAGATTAGATTCTAATTATGTAATTATTTTTCCAAGAGGTTCAGAGCGGTCCCGAGACGATAAGAGCTTATACGCTCAGAAAAATACTATAGTCTGAAACCGCTCTAAGACGAAGATGCTATCCACTATCTTGTCATTCCCGGAAGACCTTATTTTAACCCTTTGAACGCCAGAGCATAAACGCACGCGCGTGCCCTCTACGCCAAGCCACAATTTCACCGCAAATACCTACAAAAAGAATATAGATTCAAAAACTATTTAATTGTTTATTTCGTGTTATAGTGCACCGCACATTTTTGTCACATATTTGTGTCGTTGGCGTACAGAGCGCTTGCTTGTCACGTATATGTGACAATGGCGTTCAAAAGATTAACGATATCCAAAGTGTTTTAGTGATTACGTACCCACAGTCCTTGTGCCTAGTATGAGAAGGTTGAAGGCGCCTTTCATATCTGTGAAAAGAGAAAAACAAAACTGATTAAACTTAGTATTCGTATAAATATTTCGAGGCTTTTAAAATGCCTCGTTAGTCTAGTAGTCGCAAGCACAAGTGCTGAACATGACGTCCTGGGTTCTATTCTCAAGTCGGGCAAAGTGTTATTGGGTTTTTGCATCAGGAATTTCTTAATAGCAGCCACGGAGTCCCGTTTTGAGCCCGGTTGATGGGAATAGGCTCGCTAGAAAAGGGAGGATCCTCCGACCAGACGGGTGTTATGTCTGGTGGGCTACTGCCAGACAGTTGTTGTCGGGTTCTTCTATATAGTCTTAAGTCGCGGATAACTTTACTTGCGCGATGTAGGATTTAGGCGTATTTCGATGTTTAGTTCATCGTATGTGTCATAGATGGCGCTGTAATACTTTTTGTTCTATCTTGCTGTAGTACTCTTTGTAGTGTCGCTGCAATTTCACCGCTGTCGCAAGTGTCACTCATGACTGTTATGTACACTGTATATGTATAAGGTCTAACTATTCATACACGAAATATTTTCAGGGAATCATCTAACGGCTATAACCAAGCCATTTCAAGGGATTTTTTTTTATCTGAGTTTCTTTTTTTTATAAAAAATAATTAATTTAAAATTACTTGACCCACAAAATAAATACTGGCTCCTTATTTTTACAACATCCATTACGCTAGTTTACTACGTCGTATTTACTTACTGTCATTGTTAGAATATGGGAGTAAAGGTTTTATGCAAAAAGTCTCAAAAAATTTTAGAGTTAGAATAATTTCGTAAAAACAAAATCACTCCGATAATTTTTTTTTTCATGACGTCTTTACTACTTATAGAAGTTACTCTTAAAATATTTCGTGTATGAAAAGATAGACCTTATATAAAGAAATCTCTTACCGATTTCAGGCAGCAAAACTTTCAGTAGTTTCGGGAACTCCGCCGGACCGATACCATTTGTCAGCTTCATTATTTCTAGCTTTACACCTTCAACGCCTGGAATATTTATAAAAAAAACAAAACATTTGTAATAACACTGTCCATTAGGGTTGCAGGTTTCTGAACGTTACCCAAATTATTCTTTTTTTTCCCAAAATGATACATTTTCTAACTTTTTTCCCCATTCGATTTTCAAACAGGAAATTAAACAATCCATAAACAATTTAACTGTTAAACATAAGTGAGCGTTAAAGGTATCAGGACACTTACGCGAAAGACATTTGCGCGAAGGACACTTGCGCGAATCCACATGCGCGAAAAGACATATGCGCGCATGGACTTTTGGGCGATTAGACTTTTGCGCGCATAGACACTTACGCGCATAGACACTTGCGCGAATGGACTTATGCGCGAACGGACATTTACGCACAAAGACACATGCGCGAAAGGACTTATGCGCGAATGGTTAGGTTAGGTTAGCTGTAGAGTAAACATAACACTGAGGTTCTTCTAAATCGGAATCGATTGATTAATCTTGTTTGTACAAAGTAACAAGAATGTTCTACAGATCAATATGCATTTGTCATAATAGACATTAAAACAACTGAATGACCTAAAAAATCGATATTAATGAATACCAAAAGCTTGAACAGAGAGTAAAGTTATTTTGAAACATACGTTCAAAATCGGTATTGTAAATCGATTGAACAATAATTATATCTGGTAACACTATTCATGGTAGATCTATCTGTCAAATCAAACAAATCAATAGCCGATTAATCGTTTCAAAATGTTTGTTTTGCGTCGAGTTAAATTATATTCCTCAGTATTTACGTCTGTTATATACGTTACGATTTATTGATATCGAGTTGAGCGTTTACGTTCCTCAAGTGGTTTTGTTGTGAGTTATCGGACTTTTGTTTTATTGTTAAGTGAGCGAATTGACTATAGTTTTAACGAGAAAATGTGTACACCGTGTCGAGATCGGACAAACCGTCCACTCTCTCGACGTATTGTAAATTGTTCCCTTCGTTTGGCGCCTAATCAGACGATCTATTGAAGATTTAGACGAACAAATGCTCATCCTTCTTCGATCCTGGGTAACGCCAACACCGGTAAGTTTATATTATCTACTAGCGACCCGCCCCGGCTTCGCACGGGTGTAAAACCTTCCTCTTGAATCACTCTATCTATTGCTGAAAACTGCATTAAAATCCGTTGCGTAGTTTAAAACATTTAAGCATACAGACAGCGGGAGCGACTTTGCACACTCTTATAGTGTTCAATATTTTAGCAGTCTAGCATAATCAGCCTATAATGTTCACACTGCTGGGACACGGCCTCCTCTCTATGAGAGGGAATGGGCTATAATCCACCACGCTTTCCAAGTGCGGGTTGCTTCACAATGTTTTCCTTCAACGTTTAGAGAGCAGTGGTAATGAAATAAATTACACAAAGTAATACGCCAGCCTGGGCTGGAACCCACAACTTACTATACATTAGTCGGGGCCGACACCGCTGCTCTCTTGCGCTCTTTTAGCAGTCTATGCGGAGGCCTAAGTTCAGCTGTAAATGTCTACCTACAAGCTTATATTATAATAAATTTGCATTAATGTTATTATATAAGCAGAGGCAAACAAAACATTACTAAAGTGATTGGTGTATTTATCATCATAGGTCTTTATATTTATCCATAATGACTCATACAAAATAATTGGGTGTATGAATCATACTTGTGCAGGTAAACATGTGTGAGTTTGTACAAAGAATGCATGGCGGCACAGCCAATTTATGTGAATAATATGTATCATAATAGTGGACATATAACTTACAAAGATACATTTACAGATTTATTTTAACTTTCAGGTATAATCTGATGAAATCGATTTGATTGTTCCTGTTGTTGCAAGATTGGATATTATCAAACACACCTCCATCTCAAATTGAAGTATCTGCCTCTTGGACATCTAAGCATATGTATTGGATGTGGCATCTTCATTGCAAGTTGTAGTAGTCATAGTTTCCCAAGACTGTCCTCAAAGGATCTTTATTTTAAGATGGACTCCAGCTCATGATGTAAGTGTTATTAACTTGGCAGAATTGCTGTAATTGTTGTTTTATTGAAAAAAGGTTTTGTCACTAAAAATAATAATTCTTTCTTTTTAAGGTTATCATTAGGAAGAGTTAGTCTTGCTTGTTGGGAGGCTGCAGCAAGAGATATTCAAAGACAAGCACTTCCTGTCATAAACAGACCTGCACTGGAGTTGGTAGATTCTGAAAATATAATGGCTATCTCAGATGCTGTGATTCTTGAACCTCTGCCACTGCCAGTTCCACCACCACAGGGACAACAATTTGTCCCGACCAGTATCAAAAATGAACTCTCTTGACTTCAAAAGCAGTTTCTCCAAGTTCACATAATTGCTTAGTTCTTGTATGTTTTTTTTTTATTTATTGTTCACAAACACACATTTTTTCATTTACAATTTACGCGCCAAACTTTTTAGTTTGATAGAAGTGCTTATTTTTACATACAAATGTTATACAAATAATCTAGTAAACAACTGATCTTAAAACAACCACATAACAGTTACTACTGTAATACTCAATACTCAAATCTTTATGCATTCCATATGTATTACTTAGATGGTGTAACAAGGTAAAATATCAATATGGAGCCTTTTGGGCACAGCAACATTAGGAGAGAGGAAGAGGGCTAAGTACCAATTCAATCATATTATTATAAATAATTGGATCTGTGTTTAAATGGGTGTATAATTATGAATAACTATACTCCACCAGCCCTCTTCTCTTAGCCCAAAAACATTCAGCCGAAGTGTCGGCGACGAGACCATATCTAAGCCCCAGGGTGGGAGGAGCGGCGGTAAGTCTTGTAGGAACGCGCGCTTTCACTAGTTAGGAATGTAAAAATTCTAGTTAGATTTATTTAATTTTTATTGTGATGTTTCTAATTAGCTTTTAAAGGGTTTATTTTATAGTTGGTTATCTTATTAGAATCATTATAAGACTGATTAGTGATAGTTTAAAGGGAAAAAAATGAGTTTGAAAACCAATCTCATATAATTACGTAACTTGAAAATGAGATTTTTAATTAATGCAGATATTTTAACGAAATTAGTTTCAAATGATAGATTTATATTTAAAACCGATAATACAAAATGATTCATGTCGATAACTTCATTAGGTTTGAAAAAATAACGAAAATTGTTAAGAGAAAATTTATCCAGCTTAAATTTTCGAACATAATGTTCTAGGATTTTTATTCCGTATGTGCAAAATTTATAAGATTGTATGTGTAAATACCTATGTAATAATATCAAAATTGTAAAGATTTTCGTACATAAATAAACAAAAAAGGGGTTCCAAAGGGTGTTTTTCGATCGATCGCCTGTCGCAACACGGACACCGAAGAGGAACAAAGAAGCCGAAACCTGGGAAACAAGAAGAAAAAAGTGTGTTTTAATTCCTTCGCTTTCAACGTTCTTTCTCTCTTTTCGAGGTACCTACTAGAGGATCATACCCGGTATGTGGGTACCGAGTATGACCCACCGGTACCGGTATGATGCCGACTACGCATCCAGGGGTGCGTGGAGACGTGCGCCACCGGCGAAGTCATTACTAAGTAAGGAGCGCACGTCTAAACGTAGTGGGATCTGGTGTTCAAGACCCTGGTGTCCGAAACACGAATGATCTTTGCGCTGCCACCGACGACGCGGTGGAAGTGGCGAAGTGGCGAAGTTTTGGACTAGCTCCTTTACTGAGTAGTATACCTTAGATTCCAGAAACTGTTACAATTTAATAATAAAAAAAAAATTGTCTACTTTTCGAATGTCATTTGGCAATTTATTATAATTTTTTATGGACATAACTAAAGGGTTGGTTGAGTGCATTTTAAGTCGGGATTGAGGTATGTTTATTTTGTTTTTGTTGTGTCGAAAGGTGTATCTTGTTTGTGTTTCCTCACAAGTGCTATAAAAATCTAGGTGTTTTTTGACAAATTTACATAGTGTGGTTTGCAGCTGTCTATGTTGGTTATTATTCGAATTAACTTCTTTTGTAGAATAAATATGGTTTGTGAATCTGTACCGTTTCCCCACACCATGACACCCCACAGTTGACCAATGCCTGGGTATATGCATAGTAAGTGGCAACTGCAGTTTGAAGGTTGGTAGTTTTTTAATTTTGCGTAGGGTGTTTGAAAATTTTGAGAGTTTTGCTCTTATTTTCTGTATATGGGATTTCCAATTTATGTGGGTATCTATGGACAAACTGAGGAGAGTAAATTCATTTACTTGTTCCAGTTTTGCGTTATTAAAAATTAAATTTAGTTGTAAAGGGGATTTTTGATAGGGATGAAATGTAATTAATTTTGTTTTGGTAAAGTTAATTTCAAATTTATGGTTATCCATCCAGTTTACAGCTGCAGAAAGAAGGGAGTTTAATTTGGCGTTAATATTGTCATCGCTCTGGCATGAGGTGAGCAGGGAGATATCGTCCGCAAATAAAACACATGGTTCGTTTATAATTTTAGGGAGGTCGTTTAGATAAGAATCAAAAGGCAGCCTGTTACACTCCCTTGGGGAATTGACGCGTTTACTGCTTTACTGTCAGATCTCATTGTAATTATTTCATTTGTGTTTTTATCGAAATATTCCATTTCTACTAGTTGAACCCTATCCTTGTGGCATGATGTAGGTAAACCATTCATGAGCCTTTCCTCGTATTCCTGTCCCATGTTACTTGCTCCAATAGCTTTTAAATTGCACCTTGCCATAGGTTTTGGTCATATCGAGCAGTATACCTACGGCGTACTTTTTATTATTAATAATGGTTAGCCTCTTGTACGTGTTTATAGACTATTTTTACGGAAACCGTTTTGGCAGTCGTCAAGTATTTTATATTTTTCACAAAAAGAATAGGTAAACACGGTAACACATAGCCTTTTTAAAGATTTTAGACGCGATATGATGAATCCAATCGATGGGGCGATAATTATTAGGGCCGTTTTTGGATTTTTTCTTGTGTATAGGTTTTATCAGTGCGTTTTTAAGTTGAGTGGGAAAAAATATCTCTTCAAACGATTGGTTGATTAATATAAAAAATGGTAGGGTGGTCTGCACATTTCTTAAGTAGAAATGGGGCAAGTTCGTCCAAAGCTCTTTTTATTTTTTATTATTTTGTTTACCTACTTCCTTCATCAATAAGATATGAATTTATTTCTCGGCAATGGCTGAATCCTCGTTACCGAGAAATAAACTCCTTAATGTTGATTATAACATACATTTACTTAATTTTTGGGTTTTGTCTTAGCATATCTATTTTATTAAATACTTTTGGCACTAAATATCTTGAAATTCTTTCCCCATAATAATTTGTTATCTTTGGTTGAAGAAGAAAGTGTAAGAGAGAAGAGACTAGCTCTTCTATCTTACACTTTTTATATTACTTATATTTATTTTCAATAGGAACTTTATACTCATCACTATAATAGTGTTCTAGGTTTCTCAAATAATCAACCTTCTTATTTCTATAGAGGATTTATCAAATGGGGAATAGTTTTTCATATGCTTTGTTACATTTTTGCTAACTAGGAACTTCTTATCTGTATTTTTATGTCTTGTAAATAAGTTATAAACTATCGCCCATATACCTACAATAAGTCCATAACGAATTAGTGGGTCAATAGCGTCTGTTTATTCACCACATTGTTTAACCGATAGAATTTCCCCAATACAGATCTCGACTTTTACAAATGTCATCTACATGCGTTTTCCAATTAAAATTTGAATCCGTATTAAGACCTATATATTTAAATGTGCTAACATAGTTCAGTTTGACAGATACGCCTTTATATCTTATTACATCGCCTTCACGAAGCCGTCACCCAAGCATTGGGTACATCAAACTAAGTCATCATCATCTGCCTAGCCTTTTCCCAACTATGTTGGGGTCGGCTTCCAGTCTATTATATATTATAACAATATAAAGTTAAAAAAAAAACAATTTTTTTTTTAACTTTGACCCCAAATATCTCCGTAACTAGAAGTTTCCCAGGTATGGTCCAGAACAAAAAAAATATCGCAATGACGGGGAGAACAAGTGCCTTTCGGCTTCATTAAGGGTCTTTTTACACCCTTTATTAATAATAATAATTAATAATCCTATGCCTATGGCATTAAGTCCGCCTCTGTACTTCCGTGCTTGAAGTGTTAAATAAATAAATAAATAATCCCTTTTTTTGACAAATAATGACTTTTTTTTATCAGGCAAATCAAAATCAAAAAAAAATTATTCCACATAGATCGGCACCATTTAATTCAACCATTTTGAAGCACATTCAAGTCAAGAAAAGACGTAGGTAGGTTGCCAGCGAATGACATTTTTCTAGTTCATAGTACTCACACAATATGGGCTATGCGATTATATAATACTAAAGAGATTGAATTTATACAATGCAAATATAGTTGTAAAATCTTCAGCAGCTCTATTTAATGCTATCAGTCTAAGCGCCCCTGTCCTCGTGGAGCAGGACCGGCATTGAGCCAATCGAATGAATCGTCCAACTTGTAATATGCCTGCTTACATAATGTGCGTTTTATGCATGTTTTAAATTTCGTTTCATTCAGTTCAAGAATACTTTGTGAAATTTTACTATAGCATCTCAAACAGTACCCCATGAAAGATGAGTCTACTTTAGCGAGTCTGAAGCCTGGCTGAACTGATCCCTATTTCTAGTACCTACTGTAATTTTATCTATCGCTTCTTTTACTAAAAAGATGCAGATTTTTTCTTACGAACTGTTTTCAAAGATATATTGACAATGTCCCGTCATGATGGTAATGTCTTTAAACGGTTCCCTTAAAGAGTCACGCCTACGAAGATTATATAGGGCTCAGATGGCTCTCTTTTGCAAAATAAATATAGACAATGTCTGCAGCCCGTCCCCATAACAAAATGCCATAAGACATTATACTATGAAAACAACTAAAATAGACCAGTCTAGCGGTATCTACATCAATAAACTGACGGATTTTTCTAATAGTATATGCTGCTGAACTTAGCCGCCTCGCAAGCGATGTTTAATGAGAACCCCATTGTAGCCTTCAAGCGTAACCCCCAGGAAAACCGTTTTATCTACAAATTCAAGTTTTTCTTTATTCAATAGTATATTATACTAGTAATAGCGTATTATTACTTTAACATTCGGTACCTAAAGCAAATTTTATGAATTTTTTTTTTTTTTTTCATTTGATACTAAATTGTTTGCTGTGAACCAATTATGGACCTGAAGTAGGGCATTATTCACGTCATCTAGATTAAGGGCCCGTCTATTTATCTTAAAAATTAGGGAAGTGTCATCAGCAAATAACACCATATTTTGAGGTTGGTTTTTCAACAAATAGGGTAGATCATTTATATATAATATACTAGAAAGAGGAAAGAACCCGATATTGAGCCTTTAAACCCTGTGAATTGACACCATTTATTTGAACATGTTGTCTATCACTCAAATAAGATTTTATCAAACTAAGTGCAAGTTTACCCATTCCGTAATGCTCAAGCTTCAAAAGTAATGTGTCGTGATTTACGCAATCAAATGCTTTGGAGAGATCACAAAATATTCCTATGGCGTCTTGGGACGCTTCTCACGCAGTAAATATGTGCTTTAATAAGGTTACACCGGCGTCAGTCGTACAACGTCCCTTGGCGAGACCATACTGTTGATCGTGTAGGATACTGTTGGTGTTAAAATGATTGAGCATTTGATTAAGCATTACTTTTTCAATTACCTTGCTAAACACAGGCAACACGGATACCGGTCTATAATTAAAATAATATAATAAATATAAGTAAAACTAATGCACGTTTCCGAACGCAATAAAAAAGAGCTAACAATTCAAAACACTGACAATTGACAGTGACATAACGAATACAAACAATCTGTGACTGTCAAGAGCAAAGTAAACTTAAAATAAAGCGTCGCGTCGGTACACGAAAAAAGTTACTGTGACGTATTACTATCGACGAACAGAAAAATAGCTTCAAAATCAAAATCAAGGATCTTAACCAAACAAAAAGAAAACACAGAGAAAACAAAAACAAACGAGTTACTTCTTCCTTGCTATCCGCTTTGGCCGAGTGTTAACCTGCGCCGGCACCGGGTTTGTGTTATTCGAGCCAGGAATGGATTCAGGCGGAACCACTTTATCCAGCGTCTTGCCATGCTCCGCTCCCAGCCCGTTAACGTTTCCTTCCATAGTCCACACATTCGTGACGCAGAACAGCTTTCGAGCTGTTGTAAAAGCAGACTGCCGTTGACGAGTGAGGAATTCAGACACCACATAAGAAGATCCCTTCAGTTTGGTCTTGGTTTTCCAGATCTGGCCTCTAATAGCAGAGTCCGCGAACCGAAGCAGGATAGGTCTAAAGTGACCTTCCGAAGCCGTGCCCAACCTGTGGCACACTGTCATTGAAGAGGGTGCCAGATCAGTTATGCCAAGCTTACTTTGCAGAATGGACACCACACTTGCTGGGAGTTTCTCATCAGACTTCTCAGGCACTCCGCCTAGCATCAAGAACTTCTTCATCTCAATAACGTCGACACTCTGCTCACCTCAGCAATCTGCAGCCACACATGCTCCTTGAAGGCAGAAAAATCCCTATGAAGCCCGCTCAAGTCCGCTCCTGGTGAAGATGCCTTCAAGTGCTCTTCAAAATCCGCCATCTGCTGGTTGAGGGATGTTATTGCCAAGCGCTGTGTCTATGCAATGTCAGCCATAGAGCTCATGATAGTGACTTTTTGTTCAAAGTGCAGTGATCGGTGAGGTCAAAGTTCAAGTGACAGCTCAAGCCAACAAGTAAATGCAATTGGCACTTTTAGGACATGTGTATATTACTGTCCACACAATATGTATAGTAAAAATTTTAATTAATAAAGATACTACTAAAATCAAAATAAAAATTTAGAGAACATGTGTGTTTCCTTTTTTGCATCTACCCGAATAGTATTTCTAAAAGATTTCAAATACTTAGCAACATACTTGTTAAAAGTTTCAGTGTTTATATAAGGCTTAGGTGATAAAGCTAAAATAGTCTTTCCCTACTTTTCTGATACCTCTAGTTGCCCAATCACTAAATATAAATTTAGAGCAAATACTTTTTGTCTTCTTTTCAAAAGTTTTGTTGAACTTAGTGTGAACTATTGAAAAGAAATGATCATACAATTGATTACATTAATATCGTCCATATGATGGCTCATAACACATAACTTGTTCTGTAGGGAAATATTATACCTATTTAATTTGCTAGTAGTTATAGGTCTAAATTTAATCTGAACTTTTTGCAATGGTGTATTGCACCTAAAAGTTACAGTTTGTCTGCTATGGTCAGACGGCAGACAATTTACTATGGCTTTATCTAAGTAATCACAATCACAGAAAACATTATCTATACAAGTAGTAGAAGATGGAGTGACTCTAGTAGGCTCTATAAAAATGTTTAGTCAGGTCAAAAGACTTAAAAAGGTTTAATAACCGACTGCTACTTGAATTTTCTTCTAAAATATTGATATTGAAATCACCACAAATAATTGCAGATTTATTACTGGCTGCAAGTTTTGCCAGGACATCTTTCATTATTGATTCAAATAAGGAAAAGTTTTGAGTTTGGGGGTCTGTATACACACAAAATTACATGCTTATCTAGCTCAACACAGGACAGTTCGACGCAATGTTCAACCGAGAGACCTACTATATCATTATGTTGCTTATATTTAACACATTTTTTTATTAATATTAGGGTACCTCCACGCAGCATAGATTTACGGTTAAAACAGCTACCCACCGTAAAGTTTTCATAATTAATAAGCATTTGGTAATCTTTTAGCCAATGTTCAGTAAAACAAATAATGTCAAACATACTTTTTTCTAAAAACAATTCAATTTCTAATAATTTGAAAGAAATGCCTTGGATATTTTGGTGGAGCAATTTTAAGGTAGGTAAGTGTAAGAAGATACCTTGCTGTTGGTAGGTAAATTTCACGCGAAAGAAGAACGCAGGCAACAGCTGGTCTAGATATATAATTGTTTTTTCTATAACCTAAATTTTCAAAATATGGAAAAGCAAACAATATGATTTTTCTACAATTTAACTTTAACAACTCTGATACACAGTCTGTGATGTCTTCCTTTTATTAATCTTAGAACTATTACCAACACATAGTAATTGTAGTATTAAGATAACACATTTTTTGTTACTGAGGCCATAACCTGTTTGTAGGTCGACCCTGGCATACAATAATTTTGGGTACAATAACTCAGGTTATTACTGAGTAATTTCCCTAGCCCTCTACCTATACTATATCGAATGCGCGAAGAAAGGTGACACTCCGAGATGCGCGACTTGCTCCTGCTTTAAGAAGCCCAGTGATCACAAAACGGGAGACGTTGAATGCCCTGCTAGAAAAATAGCGGAATACAGATACATAAACTCTGTCGATTATGAGGGCACCTAGTGCGTCATACTCTAAGCCTTACGTTAATAATTCGCTGTCTAAGCAAATTGTCGCCCGCAACAAATGTTTATTTGTTAATACTGCTGACAATCATATTAGTATCAATCATAAGCAAATAAGTGCTACAAATTGTTTTGCTTGGATTGTACATGCATGTGTGACCTTAATTATTTTTGTTCGTATCTTATAATAGCGTTTAAGTACATTAGGTATATCATAATATATAATAACCCATAGTAACTTATTTCACTATAATGTTAAATATTGTTAAGAAATCCATTGTCCAAATAGTATTTATTAGAAACATGCCGCCTGTGATACAGGTTTAACCTAGTACAGGCATCGAACTTTGTTATTCCAACATTATCTAAGATTTAAATTGTATTTACTGTGCCAATTCTAATTTTTGAATAAATATATTATTATTATCTCCTTTATTCATTTCTATACATATAATTTACATTTTTAAATATTTCTATACAAAGTAATATAAAAAAACATTTAAAAATATAAAAAATAGTAGCCCACTGGTATCGGGAACAGGGTCCGAAATACCGGTGGTCAGGGCTCTTGAGAGAGGAACCTCCTAACAATACGCGCCGTGTCCAGAAGTACTGCTTTCTGAATCAAGCCCTTGATCCAGCTGCCAAGCGAGAGCCTCCTCAGATGTTTGTCGAGGCTATTGGCTATTAAGCCATTGGCCGACACGACTATCGGCACAATGACTGCTGTACTCACGTCCCACATGTCGACAACCTCGCGAGCCAGATCTAGATATTTGAATTGTTTATCTTTCTCTGCTTTCACGAGGTTCTCGTCATGCGGAACCGTCATATCAACAATCATTGCGCGACGCTCCAATCGATCTATCACCACAATGTCAGGTTTATTGGCAACAATAGTCCTGTCAGTGATGATAGATCGATCCCAATACAACGTGATATTACCATTATCGAGAACTGGGTCGGGCGCATACTTATAGTATGGTACTTCTGATTCCACAAGGTTGTACTTCAAAGCAAGTTGCTGGTGGATAATCCTGGCAACGAGGTTGTGTCTATGCAAGTACTCTCCGTTAGCCAGACGAGAACACCCAGAAATAATGTGTCGGATCGATTCTCCCGGACGGTGGCATGCCCGACATATGTCAACCGTGCCATCCTTCACAATGTATTTCCGGTAGTTATTCGTCATCATAACTTCGTCCATTATTGCACAGACAAAACCTTCGGTTTCGCCGAATAGGTCACTGAAACGCAGCCAAGATACGGACGCTAAGAAGTCTACATCGGGTCCATGTAGGGCCCGGTAAAAGCGTCCGTGAAGCTCCTTGCCCTGCCATACCTCCTTGCGATCATTAGTGTCTAATACTCTAGGTTTGCGCCAGTTCTCGTTAGCCAGAGAGAGCGGGGTGAGGCCCTTGTCCACTGAGACCACATCTCGGTGCATCCCCTCGTCGACTTCTAGGAAGTATTCCCTGAGGCTGCATATCTCACGGTTGTGCAGGGTCTTAGCATTTAAGAAGCCACGACCCCCGCACTTCCGCGGGATATACAGTCTCATCACCGACGACCGCGGGTGATGCATTCGATTTGCGGTCAGCAGTGCGCGGACCCTCCTATCCAGGGCATCAAGTTCCGTCTGAGTCCATTTGAGTATGCCGAAAGAATACATCAAAACCGGCATGACCCAACCGTTGAAGGCGCGCACCTTGTTTCCACCTGACAAAAGACTGCTTAGTACTTTATTCAGGCGGCCAAAGAAGCGGTCCCTCAATGATTGTTTCATGTCGGCAGTATTGATACCTAATGCTTCCGACATACCCAAATACTTGTAGGTTTCTGTTGAGGAGAGGGATCTAAGGTGTATGGAATCCGAGAGTTGAGTTCCCACGGATTCCATAATCTCCCCTCGCTTCACATGCATGACTGCACATTTGTCCACACCAAATTCCATCCTGATGGCGCTACTGAAAGTTTCCGTTACCTTCAGTAGCTTCATCAGTTGCAAGTTGTTGGGGGCAAAGAGTTTCAGATCATCCATGTAAAGAAGGTGAGATATGACCTGACCACCTCTCCTCAACCGATAGCCTAGACCTGAACCCTCCAACAGTGTGCTGAGAGGGTTCAAGGCTAAACAAAACCACAATGGACTCAGACTATCACCCTGGAATATACCGCGCTCAATCTTTATCGGTTCGCTGTTCCCCTGGATCTGTCGACATCCTGGATAGTGAAGGACCGTTCTCCAGTGCCCCATACATGACATCAGGAAGGTACGCAGAGTTGCATCAACTTTATACAACTCCAGCACCTTCATGAGCCATGTATGAGGCACAGAATCATAGGCCTTCTTGTAATCTATCCAACATGTAGACAGATCCCTTCGCGAGCGGCGAACCTGTTGGCTAATGGCCATATCAATAAGGAGCAGCTCCTTAGTACCGCGGGACCCATTCCTACATCCATTCTGAGAGGCAGACATGATAGAATTACTATCAATATGATGATTGATTTTAGCTCTCAAAATGGATGTAAGAACTTTATAGACCGTTGGTAAACAAGTGATTGGTCTATAATTTTTGGGTTCCGCAGTACTACCTGATTTATGGAGCAGGTGGGTAATTCCTGTCGTCAAGAACTGGGGCAGCGACCCTGACTCTAAGGCTGACTGAAACTGGGATGCTAAGCGAACATGTGATCTCTGGAACCATTTAATCCAGAAGTTGTGCAGTCCATCCGGCCCTGGAGATTTCCAGTTAGGCAACGGACGGACTGCACGAGCTACATCTTGGGGGCTGATGATAATTGCCCCCATTTCAGGTATCGAATCACACGTTCGTTCAACCTCCCGGGTCCAATCACCCTCAGTGTGACTGACAGGCACCGACCAGATATTGCGCCAGAACGAACACATGGCGTCATCATCTGGTAGACGCGTATCAGTCACACCTTGGTCCGGTCGTTCCCAAGCCCTATATACCCACCTTTCATCACTTCGGAATGTGCGATTCTGAGTGTAACGCTCCACTCGCCGCTTGTACCGACGAATACGGCTTGCCCATGCACAGATCTTCTGCTTCAGGAAGTCGATACGCTCTGTGACGCGGGCTAAGTAGTCTCGAAAACTAACATCAGTTCCCGAGAACGCCCGCTTCACAAAGCACATCACTCTAGGTCGAGTATTGCCCTCCCTGAAGCAGATTAACTTGCCGATGAGTGCTCTAGCCTCACCAATACGCCGCTCAATCCTGCATTGCCAAGCTGGAACAGCAAATTTTGGTCGTGTAGCTCTGTCGTTGTTGGGAAATTTGACGTGAGCTACACGACATGCCGCTACAGCTCCACAGTACAATATTGAGTGGGTATCGGTGAGGTCTTTGCTGCTGTCAAAGCAGTTTGACAGCTGCGAATCTAAAGCACACACCAGCGCCTTGTTTTTCTTGTGCATAGGTAAACGAGGTAGACGTGGCCTAAGTTCAGGCGGTGTGGATCGGTACTCCCGGAATGCATCCTCCAAAGCGCTCCTCAATTGTGCGTTGCACTGGGTACTCACGGATATAACTTCGTCATCATCTTCTTCACCATCGTGTTCGGATCGCGGTGGAGCACTGGATACATTTTGTAGCTGTACCGCAATCATTGGCGAAGCAGGTATAACAAGGTTACTCCGTGAATCGAAGCGTAGTCGCTCAAGTACGGTGTCATCCAACATGTGGTTACGCTGTATGACCCGCACTTGATCCGACAGCCGTTGCGCCGACACGCTGACACCTGGCTCAAGCACCTGAAACAGAGAGAGCATCCGACCACGGTACGCAGTCAAGTTGCTTCCCCCCTCAGTAGCCCCATAATATGCGCGCATGACGTTCTCATTAATGGACTGAGTCCATCGCATGCGCGACACATTTCCACCGGCAGCGGGGACCCTGTTCGGGGCCTGTTGGCCTCGAGGTCCCAAGCCCGCTGGTGGCCGTCCTCTTCCTCGTCGTCGTGGTGGTGATGGGGTCGACGGCGGGGAGAAAAACTCGTCACTCGAGCTCGACGCAACTGCAGCGATCGGAGACACAGCACTCACGATTGAGGCGCGTCCCGGCGGCTGCGAGGCGGAGCTGAGCGACGAGTCCGGAGATGGTGGGTGTGCCTGATGTTTTGCCCGGCTTCTTGTCAGCATTCATGTATATTTTAAAGTATATTCCAAAAATTTTGGGTCCGGTTTTGTAAAATAGGTTTTCTGTTTTTTTTTTTTTTATCATTGTTATTATTATTATTATTATCTGAGAAAACAACTGAATGGTTACAATCATGACTATTAGGTGAGATCAAATTAACAATCACAGGCTGTACTACTTGTGAATCATGATGTATTATGTCAGGCATTGCAACTCGGCTGATAACACAGTCCTGAGTACTCACAGCTAGGGACAGGTCCATTGCCTCAGGCTGGCGGGCATTAAGGCTGGATTCCCTCTGACAAGTACACTGAGTGTTGCTGAGAGTCAGCAAGTCCACTTTGTCTACTAATGCATTAGTGGCAAGAATCATCATTCTCTTGCCCTTATCCCAATTCATTTGGGGTCGGCGCAGCATGTCTTCTTCTTCCATACTTCTCTATTACTCGTCATCTCGCCAGACACCTCCTTTCTTGCCATATCATTCTTTACACAGTCCATCCATCGTTTCTTTGGTCTTCCTCTACTCATATACCCATCCACATTCATACTCAGAACTTTCCTCACAACATTTTCCTCATTCCTCCGCATCACATGCCCATACCACGACAACCGATTACCACACAACTTTTCAGTCACCGGCGCCACTTTCAAACTTCCTCTTATATACTCATTTCTTATTTTATCCATTCGCGTAACACCACACATCCCCCTTAGCATTCTCATCTCCGCCACATGCAAATGCCTTTCATTCATCCCTTTTGTGGCCCAACATTCTGATCCATACAAGACAGCAGGTCTAACCATTGTTTTATAAATCTTCCCCTAAAGTTTAAGGGGAATGCGGGAGTCGCAGATTGTTCCCGTGACCTGCCGCCATTTCATCCATCCCGTGTTAATTCTGTGCTTTACACTACGATCTATTTCGCCATCGCTTTGCACGAGTGAACCGAGATACCGAAAGTCGGAGCAGACAGGAAGAAACGCGCCATTAAGCGCTATGGCTCCAGAACTAGAGAGACCGCCGAAATCGCAGAACATGTATTCCGTTTTAGTTCTGCTGATTTTCAAGCCCACATTCTCCAGCTTCTGTTGCCATTTCTCCAATCTGCTCTGGATCTCAGATCCATCTTCACCGACAAGAACAATGTCGACGGCAATCAGCATGCACCAGGGTGCCTCTTCCTGTATGTCCAACGTCAAAGCGTCCATAATCAACAGGAAGAGGTAAGGACTTAAAGCCGACCCTTGATGCAAGCCTACAGCCACATTGAACTCATCGGTGTTGCCAGCAGCTGACCGGACGTAGGTACAAGATTGACTGTACATAGCACGAATTAACTCTACATACTTCCCAGGTATACCTTTCTCTTTCAAGGCCCACCACAACACATCCCGAGGTACCCTATCATACGCTTTCTCCAGATCAATGAACACCATGTGCAAGTTTTTGTGTGCACGTCTATACTTCTCGCACAATTGGCGGAGTGCAAAAGTGGCGTCCATTGTTCCTCGACCTGGCATAAACCCAAACTGATTTTGGGTAATCTCACTCTCCTCTCGCAATCTTTTCTCTATCACTTTCTCCCATACTTTCATACTATGTGACATGAGCTTTATCCCCCGATAGTTGTTGCAGTCTTGCACATCACCTTTATTCTGAAAGATGGGCACTAGCGAACTATTGCACCATTCTTGTGGGATCGCTCCTTCATACAACAACTTATTGAAGAATAAAGTCAGCCACATACATCCGTCTTCTTTTAAGCACTTCCATACTTCTACTGGTATTTCATCAGGGCCCATGGCCTTTCCATTTTTCATACTTTGAACTGCCTTCCTCACTTCATCCATGCTAATTTGCCTCACCAAACCCATATTTACTTGTACCTCGTTAAGCACACCGCTCCATTCATTCTCTTCATTCATTAGTTTTTCAAAATAACCCTTCCATCTCCTTTTTATTTCATCATCTTTAGATAAAACCTTACCAGCGCCGTCTTTCATACACTTTATATGATTCATATCTCTCGTTCGCATTAGTGGCAAGAATACGCTCTTTAATTTGATTTTTAGGCCTTTCATATTTATTATATAAAGACTTTAGTAACTGATACAGAGCCTGTATTTCTGATTGTAGGTGCTGAGTGTCAATTTCATAAATATTAATACTATCCTCCAATTTAATCTGATAGTTATTTAATTTATTACAAGAGAAACATGTTCTTTCCTTAATTGAATATTTTTGGAATAGTGCCTTTGTTGTTTCTTGTATTTATTACATTTTTTAATGATTTTATTTAATCATGCATATTTCTTAATTTTAAGGCTGTAGTTATGTTTTAGTATGGAGTCCTCTGTAAGGTCTATTGTTAAAATGGAATGAGGGTTGCAATTTGTATTTATTAATTCATTATACAAATGGTCAGTTTCTATAGCCTGAGTATGATTCTTTTCCTTTTTCAAATTTAAAAGTTTACCTTTACCATGGATTAATTGATCTTCTAGGTCTGTAATTTTACATAAAGCCTCCTTATTCAAGTTGCTACAGTTATTGAAACCATCCGTGACCATCCATAGCTGATCCTGTTCATTGACAACATTCAAGAATTCCTGATGAAAGTCTACTAGCTCCTGTTTTAAGCTCGAGTTTTTGCTATTAACGTTAATGACCTCCACCTCACTGTCTTCTCTCTCCTGTAACAGTTGTTGGCATTGGAGTTAAGTTCTTGGAGGGTCATTTTCAATTTAAGCTCCATATCCTGAGCTAGCCTTAGTCATTACAGGCATGGTTTCTGGATTGTTTACTGAAAATTGGAAATAAGGAAACGGAGAGATTACTAGGATAGGCTAATGAAGAAAATTTAGATATGAAAGGGGGAAAAACGGGGAAAAATTTAGCGTTACTCAAAGAAATGAGGTAGGCTGCCATATTAGCTTGAAAATATTGATTTTACTATCTTAGTATTTTACTTTTTCATAAACGTAGGTAGGTTGCCTAGAATAATAATTTATATTATTACAAGATTATTTCAAGACATTAATAAAATAACGGTCATGGACATTATATACATTTAATTAATATTGCAAAGAATGATTTAAGAAGCGTTGAAATAGTTAAAAAATAAAATTACTTTTTACGAACATACATTTCTCAACGAAGCCATTAAGAACCAATACAGGGTACTAAATCAGCAAAAAAAAACAAAAACACTATACTAGAATTGGCGTAGACGTGTTATCGAGTTTAAGGGACGATTGTGTGGTATTATAAAATAAAAAGTAAACAAATACTCTCCGTATAAATCCGTAGTTAAACCACGTCAGCTGTTGTTTTTAGGTTAGGTACCGGTAACGTCGTATAACCGAATCCTTCATTAATTATCAGGAAAACAATTTTCCTGAGTATTTACACATGTAACATACGATATTACATATAATTACACCATAATACAACTTAATCACTAATTAAATTTAATATTAAAATACGAAAAACTAATTTGACATGTCACTCGAGCAGTGTTGCCACTTTTCTCTCTCTATCTCATTGAAAATAAGAAATAATATGATGTTATGTTTACTCTACAGATTAACCGTAGCCAGTCGCGAGTAAGTCCATTCGCGCAAGAGTCCAATCGCGCAAGAGTCTATGCGCGCATGTGTCTATGCGCGTAAGTGTCTATGGGCGCAAAAGTCGATTCGCGCAAAAGTCTAATCGCCCAAAAGTCCATGCGCGCATATGTCTTTTCGCGCAAGTGGGTTCGCGCAAGTGTCCTTCGCGCATATGTCTTTCGCGCAAATGTCCCAGATCCAGCGTTAAATGTTAATCATGTGTTACATGACAATGCAGGGTTAGTTAAGTGACGGCATTCTAAATTCAATATGGCGGACTACCAAAGATGCATTCCCGTAATATGGGTATCAAATGAAAGGGTTTGCTGAGAAGAATACGATAAATAAAATGGCATCACTCTAAAGTGTGTTTTTTAGATATATTTTAACAAAAATGTTTATTTATTTCTATTGATTGATTCCATAGTTTCTATGGCAAACTTAAACTAAAATATACTTACCATTAGTATGAGCCACATGCATGAAGTAGTCGGCAATTTCATGCGGATCTGAAAATAATACAATCAAATATATAAATTTTAGGGTTCCATACCCGAAGGGTAATCCAACGGGTCCCCTTTTATTACCCTTTACTATTACTAAGGCTCGGCTGTCCGTCCGTCCGTCCGTCTGTCAGTCAGCGGGCTCTATCTCATAATCCGTAATAGGTAGACAGTTAAAATTTTAACAGAATGTGTGGTTGCCGCTATAATAATAAATAATAAAAATAAAAGGGGGGTCCTTTACTACGATGGTACGAAACCCTTCATGTGCGGGTACGACTCGCACTTGGTCTCCAGGGTCTGATGATGGAGCCAGGAATGAGTAAATAGTGGAACTCAACATATTTTTTTTTGTACCAACAGGGATACCTGTTGTTTCCCAGTAAATTCGATTGGTCGTCGTTCCATGTAAAATACTGGTATTCAGCTCCGTCCGGTTAGACTGGAAGCCGACCCCGAGATAGTTGAGAAAACTAGTCAGATGATGACGATGTAAATAATAATAAATTAAGCTTACCCTTTTCTCCTGATATCTTTTGGAGACTCTCGAAAATGCCATCGAAATCGTCGTGACCAATCAGCGGCTTCATAATAGCAAACGCCTTCAACACGTCTAAAATTAAAAAAAAAAACTATTTTAACATTGCACGTTTGTAAAATAATTACTAAAAACTCTAAGTTTGTAAAGACAAATCAATAAAAAGAAGTTAATGGGCAACACCGTTTAAAGTTTGATGGAGCTTCAAAGCGCTGTTACCATAAACCTGCCTCTGTATTCGCTTAGTCATTATTACTGGTTAAACCTGCCTCTGTATTAGCTTAGTCATTATTACTAGTTAAACCTGCCTCTGTATTCGCTTAGTCATTATTACTGATTAAACCTACCTTTGTATTCGCTTAGTCATTATTACTGGTTAAACCTACCTCTGTATTCGCTTAGTCATTATTACTGGTACACTAAAACAATTTAGATAACTTGGTAGAAAATTCACTCAGCGCCCAGAGAAAATGATATGATGCAGCTCGAAGCATGGTAGATGATGGTGGGATGGAATTGTCAGAAATGTATGGCATAAGCTGTCGAAAAGGTTATAGAAATGCTGTTTAACATAGTTATAGAATACTAGCGACCCGCCCTTGCTTCGCACAGCGCCACGTATCGAGTCCAAAACTATATCTAATGTAGCCTATATTTTAACTTAACCATTTGGCAGTAGAGCGGTGAAAACTGCGTTCAAATCCATGCAGGAGTTATTGCGCGATGCGCATTCAAACATACAGACAGATAGAGACAAAAATTCTAAAAACTGTTGTTTTGGCTAAAACAAGCCGTTTAACTTTTTTTCAATATCTTCAATGTACAGACATCGGCCTGTTAGAATTTTATTATATGTATATGTCGGATCCGGTCTTTAGTATGGACATAAAATGAATCGCAAGTACGCCGGTGGTGACATCACTCGACCTACTTACAAGTCTACCCACACCACACCATGCTTCTTCAAAGCTCTGATGTTCAGCTCGAAGCGAGGGCGACATTCAATGTCTGATCGC
Source organism: Noctua janthina (assembly GCA_963576755.1). Lineage (NCBI taxonomy): Eukaryota > Metazoa > Arthropoda > Insecta > Lepidoptera > Noctuidae > Noctua > Noctua janthina. The sequence goes on from OY755077.1 coordinate 2,368,283, forward strand.
GGTGGAGTTGAGACATCTTGGAACTGTACCCGATTCATTTTGCCCCGTGTTATTGTGTTAAGTTGTAATCTCAAGTAATTCGTTAGTTTTGCTAAAAACGGTGTCCATCTGCTGCCCACATGATGTACAAGCCTAACGGAGTAAATCCTGACATATATCCGACATATAGATGAAACGCGAGCGAAGATCACTTGCCTAGGTGGGTAGATTATTGTATCGGATAGAATGAAAATTGTTATTTGCTTACCATTTTCGTTTGTCATTTGTCGCAGGAGCTCCACTAATATACTGATATCTGTAAAAAGGAAACAAAAATTAAATTTAAAATGAGATACGATGATCTTCAACAAGGGGCATCGTATTATCCAGTACTAACTGGGTTGTGGAGGTCCGATAAGCAGTCGCTCTATGTGAAATATTGGTATTCAGCTCCATCCGGTTAGACTGGAAGCCGACCCCAACATAGTTGGGAAAAGGTTAGGCAGAGGATGATGGCAGGATGAACTTCTACGTCGTATCGAAGAGTTTCAACATTCAGCTACGTCAATAAAGTCGTCGTCTTCGTCTGGTGGAGGCCCCGCATATCTGGCCTTCGCTGCCGCTATGATGGAGGCGGCCGCTGCAGGTATGGCCCTTTGTCTAGTAGAGGGCTTCTGCTTGTAAGACAGAGCCCTCAGCGCCACCTCCACCTCCTTCGCAAACTCGGCCTTACGCTCCGCATCTGAGCCGCCGTCTGCGACCGCCTCGTCACCAGAGGGGCCCGAACGATCCACCCCGTGACCGGCCACCCCCGGGTGGCGCCCCTCCTCGGCAAGCCGCGCCGACCTCTCGGTGACAGAGAGGCCTCTCCCCTTGCCGCGGATCCCGCCACGCTTGCTGGTGGGGATCTTACGAGCCGAAGCCAGCTCCCCCTCTGACGACGACTCTCGGTCGCCTACCGGCCTGGATCGCTTGCGTAGGAACTCCCTGTTCCCCGCAGCAGCCCCGGGCCTCCCGCGCCGGGAGCTCTCTGAGCCTCCCGCGCTCACGTCGCTGGATGCGGCGCCGGACTCCGACCCCGCATCCCTCTCCTTCCTTCTTTCGCCGTTATCGGCCGTATTTTGGGTAATGTCATTTTCCATACTGTTCCCACGAGTATGGGGGAAATAAAAAGTCCATCTGGGCAGTGCCCCCTGTGCCCAGATAAGCCATAGCCAGGCCCAGCAGTGGTTCGCACTAGCGACTGATTTTCCATAGGAACCCGTCAGCCATACATCTCCTCGCGGTGCGCCGCCGCTTGAGATTCGGGGTAACTTTTTATAGAGGTTTTCTACCTCGTGATCCGGGCGGTTAAGCCAAGACCCTCGGTCCCAATCGAAGCCGCGAGACGTGTTCCACGACACTTCGACGGAGGGATTACGATATCGACGGGGACAGTGAAGGACACAGTCCTTCACTGTCTGCTCGGAGGCAGGGTTAGTGCACACCGAGCCCGCCCTTGCTCCTCCGCTGTGCCCTCTGCTTTTCAGAGGGTCACGCGGAACAACGCCCCCTAGGCCCACAATGGGCCCCTCCCATGTCAGAATATTACCCATGGACAGTAACATTCCCCGAAGAATAAGAATCTCTTCCCATTCCTCGGGGAAGGATACTGCCCACGCCCAGGGTGCACCGGCCCAGCAGCTGCTATTCCCTCCAGACGTATCGAGAGGGACCGGCAGCCATCAGGCACACGAGGAGGAATTCTGACAACACACCCCATAGAATTCCTCCTCGTGTGCCTGATGGCTGCCGGTCCCTCTCGATACGTCTGGAGGGAATAGCAGCTGCTAGCGCCTGATGTGAAGCGATGACGCGGCCTAGAGTGGAGCACGCTTGCCTAGAAGAAACCGATTCACTCCTACTTGCTTCATAACGCAGGTGTTTATTCATTTATTTATTTAAATGCACAATGTACACAGCCAATTTTACACGCTAAGCTTAAACTAGTGAGTACATGACCCTGTTATGACGCAGCAAGATAACTTAAAACTCCATGCAGTAGTTTTTGCGTGTTGCGCATGCAAACATACAGACAGACAAAAATTCTAAAAACTGTTTTTGGGCTCCGTTGCTGTAATAAGTCCCCCTCCATATATATTTTTTTATTTATTTGGCTCAACAACATTTGAATACACTGTTTCAAACATATGAGATACATTCAATAGAATCACAGACGAGTGTATCAACCTCTTACAGGTAAGCACATCATGCACTACTTACATGTCGTTGGGTGCCTACTTAAAATCAGATTAGTACCTAACTACTCACCGCACACAACTATGGTTTTTAAATACATAATTTAAATTAAATTAAATTCAAATAAAATGAAAATGAATGTACAGAGAGCAGAAAAAGTGGTGAGATATCGTTTGTGTTGTGCCTTCATAGTCGCATTGTGGCTTATGAGTACCCCATTTTCAATACGTTGTGTCTGCAGCAGTCCGCCAAGCATCCTATTCGGTTCATGGATGTGGTGTTACAAGCTTTTCTGCCGATGTCTAATTCACCGTAGAATTTTGTCATGGTGATGTAAAACTGACTACCTCGTTGGTCTCGCAAGCGCGACTGCTGAGCATGAGGTCCTGTGTTCGTTTTCCGGGTTGGGCAAAGTGTTATTGTGTTTTTCCATCAGGAATTTCTCAGTAGCAGCTACAGAGTCTGGATTTGTGCCCGGTTGATGGCAATAGGCTCGCCCCCTATTACATATGGGACTTGAACATAACTGGCGAAATGTGGGTACTTCACTGCCTAACCCTTCGGGGATTACAAGGCTTGATGTAATGATGTAAAACTAAACATTTCCTATCAGAATACTTACGAGGAGACTCATCCATAAGCTTTAAGAAATCCAGCACATGCTTAAAACTCCTGGAACCCCTGCATTTCCTCAGGAAGTCCAAGACATGATGACGATCTGAAGATGAAATAATACTGGTTTAAGGTGGAAACGCCAGAGTAAGCCGCGAAATTCAAATTTTCTTACGGTTTTTTGCAATTTGCAGGTCAGTGTCAGGTTATATGTTGATTAAAATATTATTCGCGACCGTAACACGTATGTAGTTACAGAATTATAATCATTAAAATCATCAATACAACCCTCGAAGTTTATTTAATCCCATTGAATGACTTTTTCATGAAATAGGTAATTTGTATTTCGCTGGCTATTCTGGCCTTTCCCCCTAAGTAGAAATTATTAATTGCCAGTTTCTCCTAGGGGTTGAGTCGTTTGGGAGGGGTTGAGTTTTTGGAGGTTGTGTAGTTCTAATTGGCAGTACCGCCTCGTAAATTAGTGTTATGCAGTTGCTTCTTTTAAATATCTGTCAAAAATTGAGTGTATTTGAACACTTTTCGCTTACCTGTAAGTCCTGTTATACTTTCAATGTATTTCACAGCAGATGCTTCATCTGAAATATAAAATGGTTTATAAATTGAAAGCTAGTCATTTATCATTCCATGTTCCATGCTCGGCATAAAACTAGTAAACCAAGAAATCAAGGTAAATATCAAAATTTTGTAATAAGGCGTAGTCGACGTAGCCCCGCTACGCAACGCGGGGCTCCTGTTTCTGTCTGCAAGGTTTAAAACCTAACACGAAGGGGATGGCGGGGTCTTAGTTCACTCGGTCTCAAGACGCCATCCCCTTCGAACCTAACCTGTCCAAAGTCGGGGTACCCCAAGTCCCGAGCTCCAAACGTCGAAACCCGGAGATTGATTTTGATTTTGATTGACGAACGATGGTCTTCGATATTGGAAATCGCGTTTTGGTACTCAAATGGAGTTGGGCAGGACACCGAGCAAGGTGATGGCAGGTGGAGTAAAGCTGGCGAGTGGCGTCCGTAATGCAAAGAGAAGTGTTGGTCGTCGAGCGTCGAGATGGGCAGACGACATTGTTGCCATTCAGGGAATATCCTGGATGAGGCTGGCACAAGAACGTGAAGCTTGGCACAAGCAAAGAGAGGCCTATCCCAACAGTGGGTGAATTCGGGCTGTGGATGATGATGATGATGATTTCTCACTCAAATATACACGAATACTTTTAGGTCGTTCTGGAACCGAAACACAGTAACTCCAGTCGAGTAATAGTTACTATTGGCATATTCTTTTTTTTTTATGACGTCTAATATAGAAGTTAGAAATTTATCACATTTTTTCTGTCATTCGAGTTAAATCTTAAGGTCTAACTATTCATACACGAAATATTTTCAGGGAATCATCTAACGGCTATAATAAAGCCATTTCAAGGGATTTTTTTTTATCTGAGTATATTTTTTTATAAATAATTTAAAATTACTTGACCCACAAAATAAATACTGGCTCCTTATTTTTAAGCAACCATTACGCTAGTTTACCATGTCGTATTTACCTACTGTCATTGTTAGAATATAAAGGTTTATAAAGGTTTTCTGGAAAAAGTCTCAAAAAATTTTAGAATTTAATAATTTAAAAAAAAAAAAAACATTCAGATAATGTTTTTTTTTCGTTGCTATGGCGACTTTACGACTTATAGAAGTTACTCTTAAAATATTTCGTGTATGAAAAGATAGACCTTATATAGGTCGGTATTGTTAAATGTACAGTCAACCGCACGTTAAGCGGTTAATTCGAGTGGTTTCTATGTAAACGAGAACAGACGTGAAAATAATATTACTCATTATATTTTTAAAATACATGTCAATATTTTATGTGGAAATATTTAATTGTTAAAATTGAGTGCACAGATGCAATGATGTAAATTATAGCTGTTATGCATACTTGTTTGAAACTGTCTTTATTTAAGTATTGAAAGGTGGATAACCTTCTGTATTTGTTATTATGTATTTTGTTCGTAAGCATGGTAGGTTTGGATTACCTAACTCTTCTATAAATACAAAATAAATAAATAAAACTGAAGTTTCTATTTGTAATATCAATATTTCAGCTTTTTAGTTAATGCATACAAAAATATATACGGCACTTATAACAACACATTTTTTGAATTTATTGTCTGTCTGCTTGTTCCAGGTAATTGAAGACATTATTTAAAAAACCACCTTTGTCAAAAATTTCATGATATGAGTTAGTTACGCCATCTTGTCCATGTTCTCAAAAAACCGAAACTGTCACTAATTCTGTAACTATTTCATAACATGTCAAAGGTGGTTTTTGAAATAATGTCTTCAATTTCTGACGGGACTTTTACTAGCAGATAGCTGATGTTATAAGGTCTAACATCAGTTACTTTAATTTTACAAAAATAATTAGGGTTCTGTGCAAAAAAAATAAAACCCTTGAAATTGGTATTTGTTACCATTTTCAAGGGTTTTAATTTTTTCGATCCGATTCAAAAAGGGAAGTATAATTTTTATAAAATTTCACGCGAACGAAGGTCGCGGGAACTAGTTTTATTATAAAAAATTATATAACATGCCTTGTTATCAGTTAGTACGTCGTTAGTTAGTATGTATTGGTCAAATTTTGCAACTGAATTTAAAACCAGTTCCCCCTAAACGATTGAGCTGAAATTTTGCACACATTTTTGGTTCTGGTGACAATACAATTTTATGACAGACATGACTTGATCCTGCAGCCAGGATCGAACCCTCACGAGAGAACTCCTCAACGGTTAATAGCACGGACATGAAACTTTGTATACGCGTTCAACGTTGATAGATAAACCTAATTACTTCTTTTTATTTTAATAAAACCTTGCTTTTTTTAATTTATTTTAATTTTCTCTTCTTTGTATGACGGGTCAGGTTATGCAGGGCACTGACATGTTAACATGGAACGTGATGTCTTAGGCAATGTTGCATTTTGATGCTTTTACATCAATAGATTAGAGTGTATGTACCGGTCTACTATTTTAGACAGCTATTTGACAGTTTGACAGTTTCAAATTGAATCTAGTGGCCTACCATGACGTCTTAATGTAGAAGTAATTAGAGTACGGGAAAGTGATGGCGCTAGACAACCTGTATAGAAAGAAAGAAGAAAAAAAAGAAAAAAATATTTATTTGTCACAGGGACATGACGTGCATCATACAAAATTACAAAAAAATAAACAATAAACTGTAAATTCAACAGGACGGAACAAGAAAAAAGAAAAAAGTTAACAGCTTGCACGTCGTGACTGCGATAAGCAGGTTACCACTCAGCATGATGCTGTGCTATGGGGGGCCCACAACACAGCGCTGGTTTTCAGTGGTCACCCGTGAAAAAACGTACGGAAGCCAAGACAGCATAAATATTTTTTACATCAAAATGAAAATAAAATAAACAGTACTTGGGTTATAATATAAAACAACTACCTCTAGGAACAACTACCTATAGCTGTCTCTTTCACACTCTGGAATTACCCCTACTTTAAGACGTTATAGTAACCCCCCTGCTCAATGTACACTTCAACCAAAATGTAGACTAGAACTAAAATATAACAAGTTTGACATTTCGATCCTCTTGACAAGGTTAATTTTACCTTGAAGTGCACAGTAAAAGTGGTCATACTATACTTGGTAGAAGGAGATAGGTGTAGTGTATCTGTCGCAGTAAGATAGTTATTGCCGTGATATAGTTAAATCCCTAGGGATATAGCTAAGGAGGCTCCCCAACTACGTACGGAACCGTTCAACCGCGAGTCCGACTCGCATTTGGCCGGTTTTTTTATAGAGTTACATCGAAACCCGTCGTATCGTTGCGGTCTATCAAACAGCAACTGTGGTGGGTTTATTGCCGTGGTTGGTGATGGCAGTGGCGTTGGCCTCCAGAAATGTATCTTAAATGTAAATTCTAAAGCTCAAATTCGTAATTCTGCCGTGGTATAACTATAATGCCGTTATGTGAGACTCACAAAGTTACTTAATGTTATTTTTGCTTATTTCAGACGTGATAAATATGTACTTAACGGCTTTTTTTAAGTTATTATTTCCAAAACTATTCAAGATATTGAAAATTCGCAAACACAGATCGATTGATTTTTTTTTCTCATTAATATAGCATCAAAAGTTGAAAATCGACCAGATGTTGGATAACGGCATTTTAGTTGTACCACGGCAGAATTGTTCCCGCCATTCTGCCGTCTCTAAAATATATTTTTCCTGACTTGTATTGACACAGATGTTGGTACTACGTAGTTCGTCCTCGATTAAACAATTGTTTAAACTAAAATACAGCTCATCGGCAAACATTTAAAGTTAAATATCCGATAATATAATCGCTAATTCTGATTATTGTAATTGTTATTGGTTATTTCGCTTTGGAAGTGAATATGGTGAATTAATTTGCCTTTTATGGTGGCGAGTTCTGTCTTTCCTTCTTGAGTTATTCTGTTACTAAGAAATTAGGCTCGCTTCATATACAGGGTGTAACAGAAAGGGTATAGTCATATGAAAGGATATGCTGCAAACCATCAAACTGAACAACTTCCTCCATGGGTCCAATATCGTAAATGCGAAAAAAATATCAGCTGTCCCATACATTTGGGTCGAGTAGGTATTGAAATTTAGTATGGGACAGCTGATATTTTTCCCGCATTTACGATATTGGACCCATGGAGGAAGTTGTTCAGTTTGATGGTCTGCAGCATATCCTTTCATATGACTATACCCTTTCGGTTACACCATGTAAAATACTGGTATTCAGGTGCTTCCGGTGAGACTGGAAGCCGACCCCAACAAAGTCGGAAAAAGGCAGGCATGGTGGTTGCTAGGTTTAATTTTTCTTTTCATTGGAATTCTGAAAGAATTTTGAAACATTGGTCCTAAAAGAATCACATCCTCCGCCGTCAGATCTCATGTTAGCCGGTTGAACCATGGTTGAACAGAAACAACCGCCAATCGTAGTTGACATAGACAACTGGTGGCCTACCATGACGTCATAAAGCAGGAGTAATTCCAGTGTGGGAAAGAGATGGCGCTAGACGACCTGCATAGCTCTGTCTCTTTCCCACACTGGAATTACTCGTGCTTTAAGACGTCATAGTAACCCCGCTGATTAAAAAGACTACTTCTCAAAGTACCTACCAAGTTCGACAGTCAGGCCCGATGACTGCTCCGTTACTGGTATATCCTAATATTATAATGAGGTAAGAGGTAAGGTTTGTAAGTTTGTATGTAGGCGTAATCACCGGAATTACTGATCCTATTCCGACAATTCTTTCACTAACAGGAACCTATATTATTCCCGAGTGTCATAGGCTATATTTAAAACGTTCCTGTGGGATAATTTCCGACCATAACGCGAGCAAAGCCTCAAGTAAAAGCTAGTTGGTTAATATTTTTACCACGGCATCATCTATTGATTAATGTCAGAACTTACCACGGTGCCCAGTCAATTGATGCAGTAGTTCATTGCTTTCCTTGTGACCTGGAAAATAAATAAATAAATTTATGTTTTTGTCAAATGGAAGGAAGGCCTCCCACTAGGTGGACCAATTCAATACGTTGCATACATTTTGACCGTGCTTTGTAGAAAATAGCAGATTTTTTTTAATTACCGATAAAAACCTCAAACATATTATTATAAGGTCTATCTTTTCATACACGAAATATTTTAAGAGTAACTTCTATAAGTCGTAAAGTCGCCAGAGCAACGAAAAAAAATAATATCTGAGTGTTTTTTTTTTTTTAAATATTATAATTCAAAAATTTTTTGAGACTTTTTGCATAAAACCTTTACTCCCATATTCTAACAATGACAGTAGGTAAATACGACGTAGTAAACTAGCGTAATGGATGCTTAAAAATAAGGAGCCAGTATTTATTTGTGGGTCAAGTAATTTTAAATTATTTATTTTTTATTAAAAAATTCTCGGAAAAAAAAAATCCCTTGAAATGGCTTTGTTATAGCCGTTAGATGATTCCCTGAAAATATTTCGTGTATGAATAGTTAGACTCTATATAATGTTTGAGGTTCACAATGATGTACTGTGTACGTGGTAACCGTTTTTGCATCGTTGTCCGTTCCACCCTGTATGTACACCTATATTACGTATTAATAATTCTATATAATAGTTTTTCCATTTTGATACTTGTACATATTTTATTATTATTTTAGATCCATTTGTAGTTTGTAAATAATGTTGGCACATACTGAATTCAAATGAGGAGGAGCTCGTGGCTAAATAATAACAGCCGCTCGGGTCGATCTTTAGGTTAAGCCGTGCTTGCCTAGGTTGGTCTGTGGATGGGTGACCGCCCATTACATACCGAGTTTCCTTCGTGCGTCGGAGAGCACGTTAAGCCGTTGGTCCCGGCTGTCATTTGAAGATCTTTGACAGTTGTTACAGGTAGTCAGTGGCCCGAAAGTCTGACAACCAGTCTTACCAAGTGGTATTACTAAGTATTAACTGGGTTGTGGAGGTCAAATAGGCAGTCGCTCCATGTAAAATACAAGTATTCAGCTGCATCCGGTTGGACTGGAATCCGACCCCAACATAGTTGGGAAAAGTCTAAGCAGATGATGACATACTGAATTCAAATAAAAAAAAACTGTGTTTTTCTTAATAATTCTTAGATAATTATTTTCACAGCTAAGACCTACTAAACAGACCGTCAAATGGTACGAGTAATATAATATCGGTCATTGACCCCGAATCTGTATCATCAGCATTTCAGCCGAAAGACGTCCACTACTGGACGGACATAGTATTATATTCCAAGAGACACTCACTTCTGAATCCCAAGATCAGTCTCAATTCATCAGAGATGTAAGAATGTTCTGCACCTGAAAAAATCAAAGAAATTTTTAATTTTGCCCAGTTACTTGATGGTGGAGGTCAGATAGGCAGTAGCTTCATGTACAATACTAGTACCTTTTTTAGATTTCACGGTTTAAAACTAAACTTAAGTATACTACTACTACGAGTCTACGCTTAGGCGCTCCTTGTGTTGCTCCGCATCGGTGTCACTGCGGTGAAGCTGTTGACAGCCTCGGACACCATGGCCTGTCCTGCTACAGGAGCGCAGGTCGCATTGCACGGCACGCCAGCATTAACGACATTATTCGTCGAGCCCTTGCCAGCGCCGGCGTACCAGCGGTTTTAGAACCAAACGGCTTGGTACGTGACGATGGCAAGAGACCAGACGGCATGACGTTAGTGCCTTGGAAGGTGGGTAGGCCTTTGGTGTGGGACGCAACCTGTGTCGACACCCTTGCGCCATCTCACCTTTCAAGCACGGCGGGCTGTGCAGGCGCTGCTGCTGCGGCTGCTGAGATCCTCAAACGGCGCAAATACTGTAACCTTATTGGTAACTACAGTTTTGAGCCGTTTGGGGTCGAAACGCTCGGGTCATGGGGCCCGAGTGCGCGTCTCCTTTTTAAGGAAATCTCTCGCCGACTGGTCGACACTTCGCGTGACCAGAGGGCTGGCTCTTTCTTTGGCCAAAGAATTAGCATTGCCATTCAGCGTGGCAATGCTGCCAGTCTTCTGGGCACGTTTCCAGATGACAGCGATGCGGAGGAGTACTTTGACGCCTAAGTGTCCTTTTGTCGTCGTTGTTTAGATTTTTATATTTTCTTACTTTTAGTCTTATTTTTATCATTAGTTTAGTTCTATTTGTAGTCTGTATATAATGTTACGTGTAAGTTGTTTATTCAATCGAGTATACTGTCACTTACGGGATATCTTCCGTGATTGTTTACGTTACTAAAGCACGGCAAAACACACTCACAGTATCACCAGGTTTTGTGGAGTCCTTATTACGATGCCGGCTGCTACTTTTGAGCTTACTCAAAACTAGATTCCACGTACTTGACAATTATTTGAATCCAGTCAAAGGTCCAGGCCAGCATCGCAAAGTCAAAAGCAGACAGAACGGCGTCACACGGCTAACAGCTGACAGGTCACAGGCGCGCGAGCGTGAATTTTATACGGCTGTTGTGTTATTGTGATAAAAGTGAACGAGTGGATAACCAAAAAATGTTTCTTTGGGAAAGTTGTTTGTTATCATGAGTACAATCACGTGGTTATCTAGTATCGTTCACTAATTACCAGTCACCCTAAACAGGGTGTAACAGAAAGGGTATAGTCATATGAAAGTATATAGTGCACACCATCGAACTGAACAACTTTCATGGGTCCAATATCGTAAATGCGATAAAATTATCAGCTGTCCCATACAAAATTTCAATACATACTCGACCCAAATGTATGGGACAGATGATAATTTTCTGTTAAACCCTGTATACTTTCTAGATTTATGAAAGGGGCCGTGAGCTTTTCCACGCTGTACTTGAGAAAAGGCTAGGTGATATAAAATTTACAAATACGTAAAAATACATATAAATTTATAAGTACTTACTCTCCTCTTTCCGCCTATGATGCTTCCGTCGCTGTTGCCACTCCTCCCGTTCCTCCTCAGAGGTATATTCGTAGTCGTGTTCGTGAGCGTGCTTCCTAACTCTGCGATGATGATGAGCTCTTTCGTCATCATTGGCTGGAAGGGGATTGGAGGTTAGCCAACATAACACCATGGCAGTAGTACGACCACAAATACAGGGTGGAATTTTATCAACCTCACCGGGAGGGAAAGTACTCTAAATACTGGAGATAGCAAATTTTACTCAAAGGAAACATACCTTTATTTTAAAAAAGAAACAAATCTGCATTAAAAGATTTTCGAGAATTTTTTTACCACACTCTGGAATCGAACCATCTAAAATTCGAAAAAATAACACCCTGTACTTTTATGGCATGAATCGATAGGGTCAATCATAAGAATCAAATCTGTCTAACAAACATGATAAATTAAATGAAAGGAAAATCATGAAATCGTAACTTATAAATTCAATGGGATAAGATAAAGCATTTTTACTCAAAGGTCCATTCGATGACTTATGTTAGTACCTAATTAACAATTGAAGAAAGAAGATTGCAATTTCCTCGTGTTGGTTTGTTCAAATTGAAATTTTCTTATTTAAATAGATCTTCGTTATTTTTAACCGACTTCAAAAAGGATAAGGTTCTCAATTCGTCGGATTTTTTTTAATGTATTTTCATCGATTACTCGAAGACGCCTGAATCGATTTGGAAAATTCTTTTTTGTTTCAAATGGTATACTTTCCAGGAGGTCCCATTAAAATTTTATCAAAATCGGTCGAGCGGTTTTTGAAAAATCAACAAAAATGTAAAAATTGTATACAGCGATGATATTGTCGTTTACTCCGAAACCTCGCTTTCTCATTGGAGTAGAGCGCAAATATTTGTATAGAATATTTTAACTAAAAATGATTTTTGTTTGATTCAGTTTTTTTTTGCCACCGACTTCTGAAGCTAAAGTTATTTTTCACTTTTTGTGTTTTTGAAGCCGGTTTTATTTATTGTAAAAAAGTTTTATTATTTTTCCATTTTTAGTTAAAAAAAAAAGGACAGAAGGGAGGGTCAGATAGGCAGTCGCTCTATGTAAAATACTGGTATTCAGCTGCATCCGGTTAGACTGGAAGCCGACCCCAATTTAGTTGGGAAAAGGCTAGGCAGATGATGATGATGATGAAGTCGCTTTTATTTTAATAAATAAATGATATCAAAGATTATTATCGTATAAAAATGGTTACGAAGTTACAATGTCTACGCGACTGTAGCGCGCGGTGCGCTACGCCGTAGCAATGCACGCAGCGGACAAAAATTGCAACAGGCATTTTTTGTACTACTTAACTTGAATCATACAACTCCTTTGTGTAATAAATTCTAAAATCACAAGACATTAAAAAAACCCGAAGTAGAATTAATTCTGCGTCGTCCAACCGATTTCAAGTAGAGTTCGTGGCTAAATAATAACAGCCTCTCGGATCGATTTTTAGGTTAAGCCGTGCTTGCCTTGGTTGGTCTGTGGATGGGTGACCACCCATTACATATCGATTTTCCTCCGTGCCTCAGAAAGTACGTTAAGCCGTTGGTCCCAGATGTTATTTGTAGATCTTTGACAATCCTAACAGGTAGTCAGTGGCTCAAAAAGTGTGACAACCAGTCTTACCAAGGGGTATCGTATTACGCAGTAGTAACTGGGTTGTGGAGGTCAGATATGCAGCCACTCCATGTTAAATACTGGTATTCAGCTGCATCTGGTTAGGCTGGAAGCCGACCCCAACATAGTTGGGAAAAGGCTAGACAGATGATGATGGACAAAAACTGCATTAGGATTATTTTATGCTATCGAACTTAAACGAAAATCACGAGATATTAGAAAAACCTGAAGTCCAATTAATTCTGCAAAAATATTTTTAACGTTATTACTTCAAACTTCTTACTAATATTAAAAATGCGAAAGTTTGTGAGGATGGATGGATGTTTGTCACACTTTCACGCGAAATCTACTGAACGGATTTGGATGAAATTTGGAACATAGACAGTTTATAACCTGGATTAACATATAGGATACTTTTTATCCCGGTAGTATGATCCCGTGGAGCAGCTACCGTACTTCAGGCGGGTGAAGCTGCTGGCAACAGCTAGTAGGCCACTAGGGTAAAATCTGGCAGAGCCTCAGGAACTGAAGATAGAGGATACGAGCAAATAATAGAAAAGTATTCTTACCTGATTGTTCGGCTGCTGTTAGCGTCGCTTGGACCTAGAACAGAACATTTATATTGGTAAACTGGTAAATTAGCCTTTTGAACGCCATTGTCACATATAAAGGGTGTAAATAGACCCTTAACATAGCCGAAAGGCACTTATTCTCCCCGTCATTGCGATCATTTTTTTGTTCTAGACCATACCTGGGAACCTTCTAGTTACGGAGATATTGGGGGTCAAAGTTCCGACTTTTTCACTAGTATTTTTTTTTAAATACATGTTTTTAATGTAAGATTTTCACTTAAAACACCACCACGACCCCCGTACTATTCAACCCATCCATCAGCACAATGTTTTGAGTGCGTTAAATTGAGTCCTACCGTAAAACTTGATTTTTCACCCCAAAAAAAAGTCTTTTCCCAGCAATATTTTTTGCGTAAAGTTACTTAGTTTGATGTACAGAATGCTTGGTTGAGGGCTTCGTGAAGGGTCCGTTTACACACCGTATATTGGTAAACTGGTAAGCCTTTTGAACGCCATTGTCACATAAGTATATGTACGTGACAACTACGCCAACGACACTAAATATGTGAAAAAAAAATGCGGTGTACTATAGAATAGAATAGAATAGAAGTTTTTATTTCAGACTAGGGTCCATAGGGTTAGTAACAATTTTACTTAAGTTCTAGTGTTAGTAGGTTACAGACACAGATGAAAATATACAAGTTAAAATACAGCATGGAGCCGCGTCCACCTTCGCAACATCGGGGAATCCCACCGATCTGCGAACACACCGAGAATACTGACTATAACACGAACTAAACAATTAAATAGTTTTGGAATCCCTATTCTTTTTGTAGGTATTTGCGGTGAAATTGTGGCTTGGCGTGGAGGGCACGCGCCTGCCTTTATGCTCCGGATTTCAAACGATTAAAAACACGTACAACTACGTTGGGTAAAGGAATTTAGACAGGCACCTATAAAACCATTAAGTTAGCAAGGCTGCTTTTTGCATAGAGGACCTGCTTCACAAAAGGGCTCTACCACTTATTAAATAATTATAGCCTTACCTTATAAACGGTGAACTCTAATGCATGTGCCGTTTTCTTTATCACACTAAACACTTATTTTCAAAAGTAGGCTCAACAAAAGGTATGCATTAGAATCTTTGACAGAAATCAGTGACGTTATTTGCCACGTTCTCTTCAACATATCTTTTTAGAATAAGATGACGGTCAGTGGGTCGTCTTAAGGGCGGATTTCAACGTGACAAAACCAGCATGCTTGAGAGATATTTCTTGACGGCATGTAAAGCCAAGTCAGAGGCCCATTAGCGGCATAAAAACTCTGACACCAGGTTAGGCACTAACCACACGATAAAAAAGGAATTGGCGGCCTATTTAATTTTCCATCACCGAAGCAAGTGATAATTATACAATACGCACATGAATCCGAAAAATCAGAGGTGCGTGTCTTGGGTTCGAACTCGAGACCTATGACTTGGCAGGCCGACGGTCACATCACTAGGCTATCACTGCTTATAGTTATAGGTACTGCCTTTTTCAATAAGAATTACACACGTACTTATTTCATTATTTTTTTCACAAATATCCACCACGTAATTAAAAAGATCTCCACAATTAATAGCGATTACGAAAATCGTAAAAAATCCAAGCAATTTCAAACACCAATTACTTTAAAACTCTCTCTATTATTTTTATACCAGTTGATACAAGTCAATGTAGGTCTCGAGTTAGAACCTAAGGCACGCACCTCTGATTTTTCGAAATCATGTGAGTATTGTATAATAATCACTTGCTTCGGTGAAGAAAAACATCGTGAGGAAACCAGCATGCCTGAGAGATATTTCTCGACGGCATGTAAAGCCAAGTCAGAGGCCCATGGGCGGCATAAAACCTCTGACACCAAATTAGGCACTAACCACACGATAAAGAAGATCCCTTGAAACAACACACTGTATCCACACACAAGTAGGAGCCTACCTATTCACAAACACTTAAATAAACAAATAGAATATCGTAATCTACTTACAAGTAACAGAGCAAATATCAATCCTTCATAAAAACGCATTATTACTAAATTGGAACACTCTTCCAAGTGGACAGATAAAAACAATATCTGCTAACCACTGTGCGTTAAATTTAATTTGTCAAGATTTATATAATTTACTGTGCAAATATGGAACAGCTGTGTACACGCCATTTTGAATTACGAGTGTTTTATTTAGTGTTAAGTGACGTGGTGGACTGGTACCTAATTTATTTAAAGATTTATTTTGTTTGGCTACCTACTGCAGTCTTAGGGGCTGAGTAAACGACAGTTGTCATCTTACAGCCCTTGGCACGGCGCAGGCATTACACGGAGCAGGAAGATTCGCCTAATGCTTGTTTTCGCCATTAATTAATGACAAATAACTGAATGCCTAATGCCCGTTTTTACCGACACTCAGTGAAACCTAGCTGAGTGCCTAATGCCGCTTTCACCAACACTAAGGGATACCTAACTGACTGCGTATACGAGAAAAGTTGGTCTATTTCCTAGCGTGTCGTTGGCAATCTAAATTGTGATAATTGTAAAGGGTGTAAATAGACCCTTAATGAAGCCGAAACGCACTTGTTCTCCCCATTATTGCGCTCATTTTTTTGTTCTAGACCATACCTGGGAACCTTCTAGTTACGGAGATATTGGGGGTCAAAGTTTCAACTTTCTCACAAGTTTTTTTTAGTACATTTTTAATGTAAGATTTTTACTTTAAACACCTCTACGACCCCCTTGCTATTAAATCCATCCATCAAGACAATGTTTTGAATGACATTGAGTAGTAATTGAGTAGTTGTTACATTGAGTCCTACCGTAAAACGTGATTATTCACCCCAAAAAAAAAAGTTGTTTCCCAGCAATCATTTTTGCGTAAAGTTACTTAGTTTGATGTACATAATGCTTGGTTGACGGCTCCGTGAAGGGTCTGTTTACACCCTGTATAAAGTGACATGTACCAACCCGCGTTGGACTCGCGTGTTGATTTACAGTCCACTCCCTCTTACAAAAAGGAAAGTGTCCCAGCAATGGAAACGCTTCATCATCATCTGCCAGTCTTTTCCCACCTACGTTGGGGTCGGCTTCCAGTCTAACTGGATGCAGCTGAATACCAGTCTTTTACATGTAGCAACTGCCTATAGCGAAGGTTCCATACAAATCGATTCCTACCGGTTTCCCTTCGAAAAATGACACAGTCAGTATTCTATAGACAAATAATATAATCACATTAAATAAATGTACTCCGGCTTACCTGTTACAAAAATTTACCCTTCGCTACGGATAATACGTAATCCAAGACTAAGTAAGACTGGTTGTCAAAATTTCGAGCCTCAAACATCTACAAATGACAGCCTAGCCCAACGGCTTAACGTGCTTTTCGAGGCACGGAGAAAACTCGGTATGTAATGGGTGGTCACTCATCCACGGATCAACCTAGGCAAGCGCGGCTTAACCTGAAGATCGGCCCGAGCGGCTGTTTAGCTAACTGTAATATCCTGCTACTGTAATATCAACGCTGTATTACAAAAGACGACCAGCTTTAATAAAACAATGACACTGGCGTAGTATTTTTAAACAAAAGGCTTGTAGCAATATATTTGCCGTAACGATTAATTTATCGTCGAAATAGCGCACGTTTTATTGTATAATTAGTATCTTGAATTGTGCATGTCATGCAGATGAATGAGGATAATGTCGTGAGGAAAGTTTTGATTATGAATTAAATTTTTTACAAGAATTGGAGAAGACCCAAGAAACGCTGGATGGACTGTGTGAAGGATGATATGGATAGAAAGAAGGTGACTGCTAAGTTGACGAATAAAAGATAAATATGGACGAAGACCTAGAAAAAGATATCATCATTCTATTGACCTTATCATAATTTATTTGGGCTCGGCGCCACACGTCTTGTTCTTCCATACTTCTCTATTACTCGTCATCGTAGCAGTCACCTCCTTCCTAGCCATATCATCGATATCCTTTGGAACGCCAGAGCATAAACGCACGCGCGTGCCCTCCACGCCTAGCCTCAATTCCGCCTACCGTTTTGTCACATATTTGTGACGTTTGGCGTACAGGGCACGCGCTTGCTTGACACGTATATGTGACTATGGCGGTCAAACGGTTTACACAGTTTATTCATTGTTTCTTTGGTCTTCCTTTAATCTAGCCATCCACATTCATACTCAAAAATTTTCTTACGACATTTTCCTCATTCCTTCGCATCACAAGCCCATCCCATTCCATGACAACAGATTACAACACAATTTTACAATTATCGATGAACGACGAACGAGCTGAATGGAAACTGAGAATGGGGCTGAAACATGGACGCTCACCAAATACACTATCCGATGTTTACGACCGGGTGAAAAACACCGAAATACGGAGACGAAGTGTCGTTGATTTACGGTCCTAGCAAAAATGATAACAAAAAGAAAGTGGGCGGCCATATGCTGTAAACTGGATGGAAGAGGGTGAAGAAGGCGCTGCAGTGGAGACCATGGACGGGACAGAGAATGTGAGAAGACGACCGTCTAGGTGGACAGATGATGAAATAAGGAGAAAGGCAATTTGAATACAATTAAAGAATTTTACAAACGTTACTGTCAGTGCACAAGGACAAGAGCACGCCTATATAAAAAAACAAAGCAGACATGCGTATCACATATTGCTATTTAACTTAGCGTAGGCGTCCATACTCTCATCAACAGACGATCTGATTAAAGTACAGGTAGTTGTTCCGGGTCTGGCTGTTTGTGTATGTGAATTTAAATGTTTGTAAACGCACCCACGATACAGGAGAGTGGGGCAACGTTACTTTAAAAAAAAAAAACATGCCAAAATAATAGCCATGACATAAAACCGCCAAAAGTGGAGATATTTAGAATAGTAGGTCTATTCTAAATATCTCCACTTTTCCACACCACATTCAGCTTGTACCAAAGGTTGAAGAAGAGAATGGAAAGAATTAATCAAAATGAATCAAGAAACACTATATTGGTATATAATTTAATTCTACGTAAAAGTATAAACAGCTGTAAAAATAATACAATATTTTTTGCAATGTAATAAATCTATTTTGCGACGATTGGGCAAATATGCGCTTTATAAATCGCTGAAATGGGAGCTCGCAAAGAAGCTGGTGGCTAAATAATAACTGCCGCTCTGATCTATCCTCAGGTTACGCCGCGCTTGCCTAGGTTGGTCTATAGATAGGTGACCACCCATTCCATACTGAGATTCATGCGTGCCTAGGAAAGCACGTTAAGCCGTTGGTCCTGGCTGTCATTTGTAGATCTCTGACAGGTCGTCAGTGACCCGAAAGTCGGACAACTAGTCTTACCAAATGGTATCGTATTACCCGGTACTAACTGGCAGCCGCTCCATGTAAAATACTGGAATTCAGCTGCATCTGGTTAGACTGGAAGCCAACCACAACATAATTTTACTTATTTTTTATACGCAAACCTTGCAAGACGTTATTAATGGAACGAAAATTTCGAGAACTGTGAGCAGGGTGCGATGGTTTAATTGGTTAAGACGTCCAGTGTACAGAATCGGAAGGTTGCAGGTCCAAACCCTGCTCGCACTCGAATTTTTCTTTCCATATCAAAAACAACCGCAACATAGTTGGGTTTAGTGTATAACACAAAATAAAAACTCCATCCCAAAGATATAGTACTTACGATCATACGTATCTACAAGAATCGGCCATGAAAGGATCTGGGACAAAAAACAGACCCTTCGTCTCCCGAAGTCCCAAACAATGGATTCCTAAATCGCGCTATCAAAGTTTTCTTAGCTTGTAACACCAATACGATATTTCGCGCTGTTTGTTTATGGGAGTCCGTGTCTACTCAGTGAGGTAGTCGTCAGGAGTGGGGCTGTTCTAAACCCACCCCTAGTTGACGTGATATGCTGTATGTGAAAGCTACTATGACTAAAATGTGAAACTGAGCCTGTCTCCCAAGTTAAATCACCCCTGATGGGCAATGAGACGTCTTTCCGGCCAATGTGTAAGACTGCGATGTGAACAGTCGTTATGAGTAAAAGTCCCCGGGGCGTGTGGGAGAAAGGAGGTCTATGATCCTCCATCCCACTGTAGTAGACGATTTGACTCCTTTTTTTATGAATTTATGTTGTAGCAACATCGTACAAAATGTACTACGGCGCCATCTATGACACTTAAGAAGAATTAATATTGAAATTCTGAATCGCGCTAATATATGTAGTTAACCGCGACACCAGCATTATAGAAAAATGTAATCTTACCTAGTAGTTATTATGTTATAACTGATCTCAATAAAATTTATGTTATAATTTAGTTAATTAATATTAAGCACATTATGTTTTAGAATTTGTAAATATTGTGTGTTCAGTATTAATTTTATTTGACACATTATTCCTCCGTGCCTCGGAAAGCACGTTAAGCCGTTGGTTCCGGCTGTCATTTGTAGATATTTGATAGTCGTTACAGGTAGTCAGTGGCTGAAAAAGTCTGCCAACCAGTCTTACCAAAGGGTATCGTATTACCCAGTACTAACTGGGTTATGGAGGTCAGATATGCAGTCGCTCCATGTAAAATACTGGTATTCAGATGCATCCGGTTTGGACTGGAAGCCGACCCTAACATAGTTGGGAAAAGGCTAGGCAGATGATGATGTAAGATCTTCACACATTATGGAATGTGAATAAAGATATGAATATGAATGACCCGACAACTATCGAGCTTCAGTGTTCAGTGGACACGAGTGAATTATGGTTCTACTCGGGAGATGGATAGTAGGCATTTATTTTGATGGAAGCAGGCTTACCCCTATTACATACCTATAAAGGGTGTAAATAGACCCTTAAAATATCCGAAAGGCACTTGTGAAAAAAAATATCGCAAAGACGGGTGTCTTTGCGATAATTTTTTTGTTCTAGACCATACCTGGGAACCTTCTAGTTACGGAGATGTTGGGGGTTAAAGTTCCAACTTTTTCACAAGTTTTTTTTAAATACATGTTTTTAATGTAAGATTTTTACTTTACACACCTCCACGACCCCCGTACTATTCAATCCATCCATCAGCACAATGCTTTGAGTGCTTTCCATCGAGTCCTACCGTAAAGCGTAAAGTTACTTAGTTGTTTGATGTACAGAATGCTTGGTTGACGGCTATGTGAAGGGTCTGTTTACAACCTGTATGTAGAATGCAACAAAAGTATTAAGTATATGAGATGTTTTTTTTTGGCATGGCACCTCGCTGGTCAACCTGGCTGGCTTCTGCTTAACCGGACTTGCCTGTTCCAGCTAGGAGACATGACAACTACTACTACTGACTACTGACTTTGTAACTTGCTGTGCCCGACAGGGTCCATAATTGTTTCTCTATAATTTACCTACCAGACTTGTATACATTATGGAATGCAATAAAGTATTGAGTATTGAGTATGACACTTTGCAAAATATAGGCGTTATACAGGATGTAACGGAAAGGGTATAGTTATATGAAAGGATATACTGCAGACCATCAAACTAAACAACTTTTTCCTTGGGTCAAATATCGTAAATGCGAAAAAATTATCAGCTGTCCCATACAAAATTTCAATTCCTACTCGACCAAAAGTATCGGATAGCTGATATTTTTTTCGCATTTACGATATTGGACCCAAGGAGGAAGTTGTTCAGTTTGATGGTCTGCAGCATATCCTTTCATATGACTACATCCTTTCTGTTACATCCTGTATACCTACACCTTTCAGGAGAACCGGTGTGATGTTCAAAAAGGGCAATTGATATACAAATAAAAAACAAACACATACATTTTAAAATAATTTATTTCTTTAATACACTTTGGTACATGCCTATATAGGTACACAATTATGTATTTAATTATTAATCTTTGATTAAATATCAACCTTTTAACATATTTTTTATTTGCGATTGTCAATTTTTGTTAAAAAAAGGGTAATGCCCTTCCTTTGGTCAAAATGACTTCACTTTTTGGGACCATTTTTTTTCGGTTTTATTTTGTAAAAATTGACAATCACAATAAAATCAATTCTCTACAATTATATTTGACAGTCGTAAATAGAGAACGAAAGCAATAGAATAGTCTAACTCACATTTCGACGTAAAACCACAAAAACGAATCTGACTTCGGTTTAGCTTGACTCTGTATGAACATATAAATGTGATAGTCCACATCGATCCCCAAGACACTAGAGATTTCCGCATTAGCTGCGCGGTTAATTTGTTTGCTAGCCACGCATCCGTGCGTAGTGTGGCCGTTCGACGCAGTGGTCGAACCTGCCTACGTGTTCATGCAAAGCGAAGCTGTCTGTGTCCGTGGGATGCTGTGGAGTGGCGCCTTTATCTCCATAATTTATACAAATCACGGGTTATTATGTTCGTACACGCGAATCTCCGAAACCACCCAACCGATTTCGATAAAATTTTGTGAATGTATCTATGTGTGTGAAAATACCCTTAACGAAGCCGACAGGCATTTGTTCTCCCCGTCATTGCGATATTTTTTTTGTTCTTGTTTAGATCGTACCTGGGGACCTTCCTTCTAGTTACGGAGATGTTGGGGTCAAGGTTCTAACTTTTTTTTAAATACACGTTTTAATGTTATAACTTTAAATACCTCCACGACCCCCGTACTATTCAATGCATTCATTAGCACAGTATTTTGAGTGCGTTACATCGAGTTCTACCGTAAAACATGATTTTTCACCCCAAAAAAAGTCCTTTCCCAGCAATAATTTTTGCGTAGTTACTTAGTTTGATGTACAGAATGCTTGGTTGACGGCTTCGTGAAAGGTCCGTTTACACCTTGTATAGTTGGCTTGAAAGATAGTATAGTATCGGACCCGATAGATGGCGCTGTGCAAAGCCGGGACGAGTCGCTAACTTTTTAATAAAAATGTGAATTAGACCACTCTAACGCAATCTTAACAAGCCTTGAATAAACAACTAACTACCTCATATTTAATCAACGATTCAAAGATATGGATTTAATAATTAACGCGAATTACATAATAACTACTTTCGACTAAAAAATAGTCTAAAAATAAGAAAAAGAAATGCTTTTTGCGACTAAGAATTCTTAAACAAATTCATCTAAGCGTAATGTTGAGTGAAGAACATAAATTTGTGAAATTCGAGTTTTTTTTTGTGTGCCATTTCTGCAATGTTGCAGAATTTTCTAAGTATTATTTTTATTCTAATCATTGATGTAAGATACATTTTTGGTTGATTTAAAATTAATTTGTGACGAAAATGCTTGCTCTTTTAAAATGGCACTGATCAATAACTTGTTTTACAACATGAACTGATTAAAATGGAACATTGGACTTAAAAATAAACGAATTATTTTCAGTTTTAAAATGAATACTGCTTTTTTCGTTCAAGATCAAGATCTTTGCATAAGAAAAGTAAACCTTACTAAACAATGGTAAGCTTTAATTTTCTTTACCGTTTTTACCACAGATCTCTTTTGTGGACGAAATTGGTGCAATAATTTTATTGATCAGTGCAATTTTAACAACTTTTACAAATACTACAGTCTTCCTTAAATAAACACATGATTTTGTGCACATTTGACAATTTTCTGTGCACTCTGACAATTAATTACGTTTACAGATACGAGATTTGTGCACTCTTGCGATTACATTGACATATAACTTTGAGATTTTGTGCAAACTGTGCACTCTGGCTTAACAACGAAAACTACAGCTAAAAAGACAAAAAATATAATAAAAAAATAATTTTCTAATAAAAAGTATAATAACTTTGGTATTTTTTTTTTGTCGTAATCATTAAAAATAGAGAGAAGTCTGAATTTATTAATTAAACATAATATAGTACTGTGGTTTGATAGTACAGTCGCTAGCACATCAGGCTACCCGAAACTGTCAAATTTTCCCAATTAACCTTGAACCTAATGCTTTAGCGATAAAATTGAAAATCTATTAAAGAATTTTGTAGTAGCAAGATGTGTTGAAACTGTACCACGCCAAATGCCCGGGTCAATTTCAATTTTGGTGTACAATGTCTTGTCTATTCTATATATTTGCTATCAAACCATAGTACTACATTATTTTTGCCTTATGTCGTCCTAATTTAAATATAATTTGCTAACATCAATGGTATACGCTGAGGGCGAAACATTTGAATATAAACGAAGACTAGATGTGGAAGACTATGAAGATATAAGGCGAGCGCATGCCAGGGACGGCGCGGTAAGGCATTTTATCTTTACCCAACGTAAATTCATACGTAGCTAGTGGTAACAAGATACAAATTCACATGTTTAGATATCGACCCCAAGGCAGAGTACCAGTAATTGTTTTTTTTTTGTCTTTCTATACTAAATAGGCCGCAACTCACCTGATATTCGCGATGACGCGGCCTAGGGTGGAGCACGCTTGCCTAGAAGAAACCGATTCACTCGAACTTTGAATAGATCCAGATTATAATGATCAGGGAACAGAGAAGCGGTCAGTGCATTCCACAGACTGGCGGTTCGCACAATAAATGTGGAAGCTTTGTTTGGGTCTGTGGAACATCAACCATATAACAGTGATGCTTCTTCCGATGATAGAATAGAGATATCTTCTTTCTTTACCGTGTGGTTAGTGCCTATCCTGATGTCAGAGGTTTTGTGCCGCCCAGGGGCCACCCAATTGGCTTTACACGCCGTTGAGAAATATCTCTCAGGCATGCTGGTTTCCTCACGATGTTTACCTTCACCGAAGCAAGTGATAATTATACAATACGCAAATGAATCCGAATAATCAGAGGTGCGCGTCTTGGGTTCGAACTCGAGACCCATGACTTGAAAGTCCGACGGTCACATCACTAGGCTGCCACTACTGGGATGGGGGAATTAGATTGTGTTATTCCAAAGGACACTACCCGAAATGTCACCGGAAAAAATCCGATAAGCTGGATCTGGATATCTGTATCTTGACGACTAGTTACGTATGAATTTACGTTGGGTTAAGATACTGAGTGGTACAAGAACCGCTTTGAAAAATCGATCTTTGTTTTTACAGAGCTTTTTGTTAATCATCAAGATTAACAAAAAGCTAACGAGATAAAAAAAAATCCTCTAGTTAACGTTAAAGAATGTGAAGAATAGGGATAGAATTTATTTTAAAGCAGTTCCCATACAATTTTCAAGAAGCCATAACTCGAAAACTATCAAGAATCGCGGAACATACATGAGGTATTTTCGGATGGCCCTGTGCGCGAGGAATGTATTTTTTTTTATGATGTGACTATTTGAACCACCCTGTACGCGCCTGTCGAGTACTCCCCGGTTGCGATGGCCTTCATATGGAATTAGTAAAGGCCCAACCTAACATTCGCGCTGCTAGAATGTGCCTCCTCTACGTGTGGGATAGTGGACCGTAAGTCCAGTAGTGGACTTAAAAATGCGTTAAGAGCCCTACGGTTGAAATTTTCATATTTTTAAACTGTAATTTTACATAATAATACACATTTGGTTCTTTTTAAAATCGGTGGGTAGTTTAGTATTTAATCTTTGGTCAATTCGACAGACATCTTTTAGAAGGCAAATAAAAAGCTTTCCGATATTGTTTTAATGTCTCTTTTGTGAAGAAAATAAATAGCCCTTATTCTTGGCTATTTGGGTATACCGGGTGTAAACAGACCCTTCCCATATCCGTCAACCAAGCATTCTGTACATCTAAGTAACTTTACGCAAAAAATATTGCTGGGAATCGACTTTTATTTTTGGGGTGAAAAATCACGTTGTACGGTAGGACTCGATGGAAAGCACTCAGAGCATTGTGCTGATGAATAGATTGAGTAGTACGAGTGTCGTGGGGGTGTGTAAAGTAAAAATCTTACATTAAAAACAAGTATTTAAAAAAAAACATGTGAAAAAGTTAGAACTTTGACCCCCAATCTCTCCGTAACTAAAGGGTTCCCCGGTATGGTCTAGAACAAAAAAATTATCGCAGTGACGGGGAGAACAAGTGCCTTTCGTTTATGTTAAGGGTCTATTTACACCCTTTATTTGTCAAGTATAATGGGTGTAAAAATACCCTTAACGAAGCCGACAAGCACTTGTTCTCCCCGTCATTGCGATCATTTTTTTGTTCTAAACCATACCTGGGAACCCTTTAGCTACGGAGATATTGGGGGTCAAAGTTCCAACTTTTAATTTTTTTTTTTAAATACAAGTTTTTAATATTATAACTTTACTAACGCATCCATCAGCAGAATTTGAGTGCGTGACTTTGAGTCCTACCGTAAAACGCGATTGTTCACCTCAAAAAAAAAATCGTTTCCCAGCAATAGTTTTTGCGTAGAGTTACTTAGTTTGATGTTGACAGACAGAATGCTTGGTTGACGGCTTCATGAACGGTCCGTATACACCTTTTATTCAAGGCAGTCAGCCCAGTTCCTTTTCTAACTGAATTGTCTTTTAATTATCAAAATAGCACGTTTATATAGAAAACATTTAAGAAACATAATTTTCTGTTTTCTTTGTGTATAAATTAAAAGTAAGTTATTTTCAAATGTTTTCACCCTCAGTGTGAATCTACTTAAATTAGTGTAAGAGACGACGACGATACAACTACGATTCTATTTGTCGCGATATTTTTTCCGTGACTGTTCCATCTCTGTTCCGGTTGATGGCGATAGGCTTGACTCCTATTACAAGAGACTTTAACATAACATAACTGGCGAAATTTGGGTGTACAGTGAGTAATAGCAATTAGCTGACCCATCTTTGCATATATGGTTGAGATTTTTTAGAAAACGATATAATTTTATAATTCTTTTGTATTTTATTTATAGTAAATAAAATATAAAATTATAATAAAATTCTATAGATTCCCTCGAAACCCTTCAAGAAATACAAGCATAGGTAAACCATAAGCCATTATTTTCTCTTCAAAAGCGATGTTTACGCCTACGCACGCACGACGGCCAATCAAGCTTTACTAAACCAGTTTACGCGGATCTCTCATTGTATAGGAAATCTATACAAAGCGAGGCCAAGTTAAACTGGAAATGTACAGCTTCATGAGCCGCCGTGTGTACAGCCGGAACCCACGGCTTAGCGTGCTTCAACTTTCTGACCAACGGACTGAAATTGATTAATTGAAATAAATGCTTCGAGTTTGAGTGTTGAGTTTGTCACGAGAGAAAATACCGGATCGACTCGTAATCGTGTCGTCTTCGTCACGTCGAAGCTAAAACCTTAAGATACCACAAATATATAACAATACCTTGAAGGAAGAGACTGTTAGCTACTTTATATACTTAGATGGTTTTATACAAGAGAAGATAATACTGACTCG
The DNA here is from genome assembly GCA_963576755.1 of Noctua janthina. NCBI lineage: Eukaryota > Metazoa > Arthropoda > Insecta > Lepidoptera > Noctuidae > Noctua > Noctua janthina. Next base: position 2,395,181 of record OY755077.1, read on the forward strand.
TTGGTTAGTGGTCGCAATCGCGATTGTTGAGCATAAGGTCCTGGGTTCGATTTCCGTTTCGGGAAGTGTCTTCGGTTTTTTCCATCAGGAATTTTTCATTAGCAACCACGGAGTCCAGATTTGTGCCCGGTTGTTGGCAATAGGCTCGCCCCCTATTACTTGAGACTTAAACATAACTGGCGAAATGTAGGTGCACTATTAGGTACGCCTCTGCCTAACCCTTCGGGGATTACAAGCGTGATGTTATGTAATTTGGTAATGGGGGCAAGCCTATTGCCAACATTCGGGCACAAATCCAGACTCCGTGACTGCTACTGGTAAATTCCTGATGAAAAAACGAATAACACTTTGCCCGACCTGGGAATCGAATCCAAGACCTCATGCTCAGCAGTCGCGCTTGCGACCACTAGATCAACGAGGCAATTTCCAGTATATTCATCATTATCATCATCATTCTTCAAACTTGCTCTTATTTGGGGTCAGCGCAGCATGTCTGTTTGTTCCATACTTCTCTATTACTTGATTACTTTTAATACTACCCTCTCTTGAATAAAATATTTTTTATATTAAATTCCGTATAGCCTATAATCTAAACACAACTAAATATATAAAGACGTATTTACAACAGTATTTTTATATAGATACTCAATTTTAAAAACATGAGTTTTTTTTTTTTTTCAAAACGAAAACGGGCAGTATCCTTTTTTAAAACAGTCTTTTTTTTTGTCAAATTATGTTTTTTTTTTTTTAAAGAATAACTTTGGCTGCGCTAGTCTCTGTGGGATAATTTAAAGAAAAAAATTGTTCCTTTTTATCAATTTTTTTTTAGTTTTTTGAGAATTTGCAATTGATTGATATGAAAGTGGAATTGGAGCCTTAAAATGGCTGCTTTAGCAGAATTAATAGGATAATAATATAAACCACGTTAAAATTATTAAAATGATCAGACGCAGTTAATATTATGTAATATTTTGTGACCATTTTACGAATTGCAAAGTAAATCATAATTATTAAAATATTTTCATTGAAAAGAGTAACCATGGAGTTTCTTGCCCATTCTTCTCCATAGAGATCTACGCTCTGGAATGGGCAACTACAGTACTTTCACGAGTTATTATGCCTTGTGTCTAAGACTGTAGCTTCGCCTTTTTTATTTTTCTGACATTCAAAATAGCCTGTAATGGTCTAATTGATATAAATGCTTTGAGTTTGAGTTTATTATTTATTTATTTGTATCTCCAATTATCCCGTTATGATTCAGCCGAAGCGGCCATTTTAAGTCCCCAGTTCTATAGGCGTTCTAGATACACAATCAATTGCAATCTCCTCAATTTTTGTTCAGGAACAATTGTTTACAACTACTTATTAACATAATATTAATTATTGCAGTTTAGAGCTCACACAATGACAATTGTCTGTCTCGTAATATCAACATTATGTTTTAACTAACGAAAAGACTATAGCCTCCTTTTAAACACGTACACCCGATTTCTAAACGCGTTCCATACGAAAATGAACTGTATTTGTAAGAAGTTAATGTGCATACTCCTCTAACTGTGATCTAGTGTCTCATAAGAATATGAACTTTAACCTTATGGATGTAAGGTTCATTTTTGTATTGGCTTCAATATACAGAAACCAAGTATTTAGGTTTTCACAGTGTCGTGATGACAAATATTCGGTTTGCGTCCCTTTGATGACAATAGGTGGATTTTTTGACTGCCTCGTTGGTCCAGTGGACGCAAACGCGACTGCTGAGCATGACGTCTGGGTTCGATTCCCGGGTCAGGCAAAGTGATGTTGAGTTTTCCATCAGGAATTTCTCTGTGGCAGCCACGGAGTCTGGATTCGTGCCCGGTTGCTATCAATAGGGTCGCCCCCTATTACATGGGACTTAAACATAACTGCCAAAATGTGGGTGTACTATTAGGTGCACCTCTGTCTAACCCTTCGCGATTTACAGGCGTGATTGTTACGAGTATGGACGCCTGCGCTAAGTTAAATAGCAATATGTGATGCGCATGTCTGCTTATTTTATATTGGCGTGCTCTTTTCCATGTATTTGTGCACTGACAGTTAAGTTTGTAAAATTCTTTAATTATATTAAATAATTATATCTTTCAAATTGCCTTTCTTACTTATTTCATCAGTGATGTTATGATGACAATAGGCTCGCCCCCAATTACATAGGAAACATAACTATGGCGGACATAGGTATACTGTTATGTAAGTATGAATATATTATCGTCAAGACACAGTGAGAACTCTCTTAGCCCTGATTCGCAGGAACGATTTTTATCACGCACTGGATTTTCAACTCTGTATTGAACCGAGCATTGAGAATCCAACTCAGCGCATCCTGGTATGTCAAAAAAAGGATACAGTCAGAATTTCAACCATTGACGCTTATAGAATAATAGAATAATGAGTCCTCGCGAAGGCTTGCATAGGCATTTAAATGGAATATTCTGAAGGTTGATCACGTATTGGTTCAATTAGTATCGTAATACCTACGTGGATTATGGTTATATTAAATGATTACAATACTGTGACATAATTGAATTAATGAATAATGATAATTTTTAAATCAGGTAACTCATGACATGTGTATTTTTATTTAGGTATGACTATAATAATTTATAATTAATATGATGTAAATGATAAAATTATATAATGTAATTAACGATGTCCTATATAAAATTAAATATTTATAACTTTTTTCTTTTTAATTAATGAATGTAAATAATGCATGTTCAACTGTTACTGTTACAATTATAAGCATATATGCATGATGAAATTGCAATGCCCTAACAGGACCACTATGTTCTAAGAACTGATATCCTCTGTTAAGAACTTTATTTATGTACACATAGTTAGCAATAAAGAATTTGAATTTGAATTTATTTTAAAGTAAATAACCTGTGGGATATTGTTTGGACTTTGTGGACGCTTAACCTTTTGACCCCCAGAGCATAAAACCACGCGCGTGCCCTCCACGCCAAGCCACAGTTTCACCTACCATTTTGTCAATATTCGTGACGTATGGCGTACGGGACACTTGCGTGCTTGTCACATGTGACTATGGCAGTTAAAAGGTTAATGTGCCTTTGATGGGGCAAGGCGAAGGACTCATTAAAGCGGTCGGTCTATAGTATTGGAAATCCAGTGCGCGATACCAATGAGGTTTTACCAAAGAAATATTAATTTCTAATTAAGACAGGCAACTGCAATTGTTTCTACGGTTGTCGAAACCGTAGTCAAATCACATTTATTTTTTATATAATTTAAATATATAAATATTTTATGTATTATTTTACATAGTGTTTTATTTTTTTTTTGTCTAAAGAGAGCTAAAGAAGACTTATTAGGGTGATGTTTTATATTATATTTTATTCACCCCATATTTTTTTCCAGCGGCAACCCAACCCTTTTTTTGTTATCAGTTTTTTTTTTATTATAATTATGTAAGTTAAATGTTAAAATAGATTGTACAGTCACGAGCACCATTATGTATACACTTTCCTAAAATCTTATAGATTTTGCATTTTTCGCAAAAATAACGATTGTATAAGAGCTTTTATGAAAGAGCATCTCTATCCAAAGATAGAGATGCTCTTTCATAAAAGCTCTTAAAAGCTTTTATGAAAGAGCATCTCTATCCAAAGATAGAGATGCTCTTTCATAAAAGCTCTTTCATAAAAATATGAGTTTCAGAATACTATGTTCGTAACAACATGAAATTTTAATCAGAACAGTAGGAGACAAATACTTTTAAAGTTGTTAAGTGTTTACATATTGGTGCTCGTGACTGTACACATAAACTTTTCGGTTTTTTTCTTTCTGTAAATGATGGTGGAAACCGCATGAAAATTCGTTGCTTATTTTAGAAGAACAGCTTACTACATATAAAACGTCGCATTCTGTGTGTTCGTGTCTATATAAATAACTGATTTAGATGCGGTTATCAACATAATTTAGAGAATTCATTCCGAAAGCTGTGTGTCCAATTTTTTTAAATTTCGCCTTAGCAACCGAAGTAGGGTTGGGTCGCTTGTATTAAAAAAAATAGGGGGTATTTGTGAAAAATCCGTTTGTTTCCTTTTAAAATTGCTACATTGATCTTTCCGTCTTTTAGTTCAAGAAATAGGCAGGAAGAAACTCAATCTGAATACTCGATATTTCACGTACAGTAATAATCATAAGTTTTTAATCTGACATAGTCACTAACATTATTATTAACACGGAGCGATGGCAACACCTGGCGTTGCCATCTGGCATTATGCTGAGCTGAGGCCCTATTGGCATTATTAGTTTTGTTTGTTTATTTATTTTGTATACTTTTTAAGGTGTTTTTGTTTTTAATGCCAAAATACACAATATTCTTTCTTTCTTATTTCGTTAACAATAACATTTGAATAGAATTGTCTCGACCACTCGTTGCAAAAATTGTATCTATCGTTTCATGCGCGATGTGAGAGCTCACTATTCTCAACGTAAACACTTTTTCTGACAGCTTTAAAACGGCAAGGGCAATTCTAACGGTTTAAATCTTAGCTTGAAATGAAGTGATACTTCACTTCAAAATTAATTGAGTTTTAGACACCGGTTAGGATGAAATTTCGAGTTTTCAGACTGAATGGAAAGCCTAAAAGATGTGACTGTTTTTAGTTTACATATTTTTTTCTAAATTATATGCTTTTTCTAATACACGTTATAAGGTAGATAGAAGTCTATTTAAAGAATATGTTGATAGAAATAATGTCTTACTGAGTTCAAATAATCTAAGAACCGTCTGACCATCTTGTTGGTACAGTCGTCGC